>OY978217.1:28509735-29766672 GCA_963854785.1 Vaccinium vitis-idaea | reverse complement strand
AGTGAAGGGGAAATTGAGAGGTAGCCATCAGATGAGTTGTTGGGAATTTCTGTTGCAAGGAACTACAAAATTGATTGCTAATTCGAAACAATCTCAATTAAGCCTTTGACATTTTGTGTTTTACTATCATAACTTCTTTTTTAGGCTTTTCAAAAAGGATAACCAACCTTCCCTAGGTGGTGGTTAGATAATTTGTTGAGTGAATTCCAAGCATTTAAGGTTAAAAGGCATCACAACAGCCATCCTCCTCCTTTTCATCGTCCTTCTTAAGCCCCAAATTGCTTTTAGAGTATGGGTTTTGTGCCTCTTTCAAAATCAGATTCTCAATGTTTTTATACGTTTCATAGACTTTGTGAATTTGTATTGTTGATTTCCAGAATCTAGGTAACTTTTCTTTACATATGTGCTCCGTATCACTAATGGCATTTTTGCAGTGATAAGGCTGCGTATATCAACCCTTCCCAGGACCCGCGTATCCTGAAGTTTCGTGCCACTCGGTATGACCTTCTATGGGTAGAAATTAATTGAATTGAATTGGGGATGGACCGCCGGAGTTGGTTGTGGCGGAGGAAGTCTTCCGAGAAGAGCCCCGGTGGTGAAACTGAAAGCTCAGGATCACTATCTTCTCATTCCGAGAAATTCTTTGATGATCAGGTTTGTGCCTTTCACGTAGCCTGATTCTTAATGCCAATCTTGTATTTTTTAATTTTGGAAGTGTTTGACTATTGGTACATTTGAGTAATGTTGAAATCACCTAACTGCATTTGTTTTATCAATTTTTTTGTGTGGTTATGTTGGTTGTTACATGTTCAGTTGTATAAGTTTAATAAGAGACACTAATTTTTTAGTGCAATTTTGTTCACCCTCCTTAAAAGAGGGTGAAGAAAACCCTCTTTTTGTTGTGTGAAATAAACAAAATATAAACTAATCCAAAGTCTGCTTTGTCATTCTGCCATTCATGTTCATGTCCTCCATGATTGAATATTATACTTTTTCATCGCTTCTTTCCCTATTTTCTCTTTCTTCAAAAGGCTAATCAGTGAGAGACACTTAATTTTATTTTCATTTTTGTGAAAGGATGGAAACCTAGACTAATCCAAAGTCTGCTTTGTCTCTCTGGCATTCACCCCCATTCCCCTCCATGATTGAATATTATAGATATAATTTTTGCTTCTTTCCCTATTTTCTCTAGTCCAAAAGGCAATTGTTTCCATAAGGCTACTGGTTAGATTTAAAAGGATAAATTCATATTTGACTTTCCTTCTTTTTTATTACATGTAGTATGAACTCTTTAAGTTTAAATAAAAACTTAATAGCATGTTGAATAGATGATTTGGGAAGTTTTGTGATTAAAAAAACTTCAATAATCACTTATTCATGTGTAACACTGGACGATGCTGGTATATACAGACACAATTTACTAAAAGTGGTGGACATATGCCCTTGGTAATCTGTGCATGCAAATAATCTATAACTTCTTTGCTTTTTGTTTCCATGTAAAACATTTCACATTGAAAAATGTTACCATAAAAGATAAAGTATTTTAGACTGAAATAGTTATGGTGCTCTGAAGTTGTGATCACAATCCACTTTTGTAGTTTACCTTAATTCTTAGTACTTTATTGGGTTTGGATTATTTGAAAGAAGAACACGAAGGTAAAATAACGGAATTGGTCCCGTTTCTTTGGGGAAAATAAGAGCATTCAAATTTGGAGAGGGGGCATGAAACAGTAAGGCAATGAAAGAATATCTACGAAGCATGTATGTTTTCTAGATTCAAAAACTGGTCAGCAGTCGCACAAGTTTCGGAAAGAGATTCAAACTTTAGAGGTAGGAATGATATGGAAAACGTTTTGCTGTGAAGTTCTGCTATACTTGCTGGAGCACCTCTCAAATCTCAAGTCACTGATTGGCAATGAGAAGGTTCCATCTTATCAAGATCAATGACAGTTGTTTGTGGAGAAGCTTTGTTGTCCACCATCATTTGGACCACATTTGTCCAAATATTCATTGGAGGTGGACCACATTTGTCCAAATATTCATTGGAGGTGGACCACAATTGTCAAAGTAGTCCTTTTCCTGTTGGCATTTGACCCCAAAATTTATCTTCAACTACTCACATACTGTAGAATAACAATTTTTCCCCTAAAAAAATATTCACTTAGTAACCTCCTAACACCACTGAACAATTTAGGGACTGTCTCGGAGAGAGGCTCGGTGTAGTATATAACAAGATAATCAATTGGTATGTTTGGTGGATTCTTGATCTTGTAAACCTCTGGGAAACCTCTCTGCTTCTCTCTGAAGCTTCACATTGAAATACAACTGCTCCCACCTTACCTGTTATTCTAGAGTTCATTTTTAGAACCAACGCTGCTTCATGCAGAGTGGAACTTAGGTATCTGGCTGCAAAATCAATTAACTACAACGAATATAAAACAAACTTCCACCATTAGTCTCAGATATTCATGGCTCAAAGAATGTTGATAACAATAGAAATCTGATAACTTTAATGTTTAGATCTGTATCTCATTGTTGCATTTCATCATCCAATAGAATTGAAATTATGATATTTTTGGCCACTTGGTAACTTGAGTAGTATCCACTCCCAGCATGGCGGAGTAGATACTGCATTCAAGTCTGGCTGGTGCATAAGTCTGGTTGTCTAAAAAGAAAAGGAAAGTACCGGTGGTGGTTTGTCTTACAGAAAGGAGCATGAGCATAAATGAATGTGCTTGGAGATTTATAAATTACTTTCACATTCCACATGCGTTGAATTTTTCTGTCCTCTTATCTAGTTGGTGTTTGTTTACTGAAGGTCTGTTCAAACCATAATACTCAATCTCCAGAAGTCACATCTAAAGCTACACCGAGTTACGAAGAACTTAATGACAGTGTGAAGACACTAACAGAGAAGCTCTCAGCAGCTCTTCTTAACATAAGGGCCAAGGAAGACTTGGTAAAGCAGCATGCAAAAGTTGCAGAGGAAGCCGTAGTAGGTACTTCCTTTGTTCCTACCTTTTGCGGAAATTATTTTAATAATGCATGTTTTTTTATTTTCCCAATTTGCTTCCCAAATTCGAAAGGACGAAGATTATTGGCACCCTACTTTATCTTAACTTATGTTCCTGTCTTATTTTGGTACTTCGTAGATGATTTTCAATTGCTTTCTTGGAGTCATTAGATGTCAATTTCTGCCTTTTCTTTGGTTCTTTTCTTCCCACCTGCCACTCGGCTAACATTATGATTCAAGGGTCCTTACTGGGCGAAGTAAAACTGTCCTGAGTTATTTTTCGGAGACAACCATCCACAGATTGCAATTGAATCATTTTAATTCGGCAGTTTGAGCATAATATCATTATTTTTCAGATATTCACCCTCTTCTTCAAGTTGGAAGTTGACATCTATTTGGCCTTTTGTTTACTGTCTCACATAATAGGATGGGAAAAGGCTGAAAGTGAAGTGGTGGTTCTCAAGCAACAACTTGAGGTTGCAACTAAAACGAATTCAGCCCATGAAGATCGAATTCTCCATCTCAATGGAGCTCTCAAGGAGTGTGTTAGACAGCTTCGACTAGCTAGAGAAGAACATGACCAAAAACTGAATGAAGTGATTGCCAAGAAAACTCATGAATGGGAATCTACGAAGTCTGAACAAGAGAGCCAAGCTTTTACCTCTAAACTCATGGCTGTGGAGAAAAAACTTGGGGCTGCAGAAAAAGAAAATTCAGTTCTCAAGCTTGAGCTTCTTTCAAGGGATGAGGAGCTTGAGATGATGATTATTGAGAGGGATTTGAGCACCCAAGCTGCTGAAATGGCTAGCAAACAGCATCTGGAGAGCATAAAGAAGGTGGCTCGGCTTGAAGCAGAGTGCCGAAGGTTAAAGGCCGTGGCACGAAAAGCTTCAAACGATAATAAGTCTGTTACTGCCTCCTCAATTTACGTTGAATCCTTCACTGATAGCCAATCAGATAGCGGGGAGAGGCTACTGCTGCTTGAAAGTGACAATCACAAGACGGATGGTTCAGAGCCAAATGAGTGTATGAAGGCTCTTGGAAGAAACCCTATGGTCCCTTCGGTTGATATTAACCTGATGGAAGATTTCCTTGAGATGGAAAGAATTGCAGCATTGCCTCGGATAGAGAGTGGACCTTTATCATATCAACCCCATGAGGGGGAAAGCCCTTTAAAAGCAGATCTTGAAGCGATGATATATCGGACAGCTGAACTAGAGGAGAAGTTAGAGAAGGTGGAAATGGAGAAAACGGAATTGGAGATGGAATTAGGTAAATGCCGAGATCAGGTTAAGAAATTAAATGATCGGAGAATAGAAGTAGAGGCGAAGATGGTGGAGCTTCGAACTCAGTTATCTCGGGAAAGAGATGCGAGACTTGCATCTGAGGCAAAGATTGAGGCTACTAGTGCAAGGAGAGAATGTGCAGAGTCACAACTAGTAGAAACTGAAGCTGAGATGAAAACCTTGCTTGCCAAAATTGGTTATTTGGAAGAAGAGGTTGAAAAGAAGCGGGCTTTAGAGGCGAAGATGGTGGAGCTTCGAACTCAGTTATCTCAGGAAAGAGACGCGAGACTTGCATCTGAGGCAAAGATTGAGGCTACCAGCGCAAGGAGAGAATGGGCAGAGTCACAACTAGTAGAAACTGAAGCGGAGATGAAAACCTTGCTTGCCAAAATTGGTTATTTGGAAGAAGACGTTGAAAAGGAGCGGGCTTTATCAGGGGAAGCAGTGGTCAAGTGTCAAAAAATGGAAGACGAGATTTTGAGGATGAAACGAGAAGTTGAGATCTGGAATTCAGCAAGGTTGAATGGAGATTTGAAATTGAAGCAGGTCAGTTTGTTTCTGCAGTTGCATGTAGATTGTCTAACCCACCTTTCCTTCAAAATCATAACCCTTTAAGGCAGAGAAAAAAATGTTCTTGTTATAGACATATGTGCATGAATACTTTCCTGCAAAAGAACACATGAAAGTTTGATTTTTCTCATGGCAATGGTAGTTTCCTTCAACTTTCTTGCGATTTTTTTTTTCTTCATTTCAGTTTGCCTTGGTTTCTACTGTTTTCACGTTCTGACATTGTTTTATTTCTAACAAACGGATCCTTAGAAAGTAGAACCCCTACTGCACTACAGATCAACGCCTGTGGTAGATCAAGTTTTTCCTAGTAGCTTTATAGTTTGTCCTGGTTGATTTGTTCATGAACATTCGACATCATTAAATATACTTGTTGTGTATAATCACATGTACTTAACGATAGTTTATGACAGGAAAAGGAACTATCAGTGGCTGCTGGTAAACTTTCAGAGTGCCAGAAAACAATTGCCTCTCTTGGAAAGCAGTTGAAATCCCTGGCAACATTGGAAGACTTCCAAATTGACTCGGACCAAAACATTGGAGCCCCCTAAAGAAAGACCGCGATTCCTTGATATGGTTCTGAATCATAGTAACCATGTATTGCCAGAAAAATGATTCATTAGAACGTATGTGTCCGATAGACTGTTGGTCGTGAAAAGAGGTAAAAAGGGTTTTCAAAAGTATATCGCGAGAAGAGCCCCATTTTCCATCCTTTGCCTAGGGTATGCGGTATGCCCCTTGTGTCCTGTATTTATTTAGTTCTTTTATACCCCTATTGTTTGCCATTTTATACATCTTGCTTATTGCTGAAAAACCACAGGAGAAAAGCTAATTTAAATCGGTGGGAAAATATGTAAGGAGCTGAAATACATGTGGGTTGTATATTGGAAAGTGGGGTTGTATATCAGAAAGTTTTGGTTTCTTTGTTTTAGCAATGACAGATTGATGATTGTATGAAAAGTTTGAGCTACAATAAATATAACGGCCCCTCTTTGACGCAGACTGGAGAAAGAACCTCACTGCTAGGGCTGCAAAAGAACCTAGCTGTTCGTGAACTGTTCGAGACTTGACTCGGTTAAGACTCGTTCGATTACGATTCGAGTACTAAATGAGTCGAATCTGAACATCAGTTTTAGGCTTGTTTAATAAATGAGTCGAACCTAAACTTGATAGTATTCGGTTCGATTATGCTTGCAAACGAGGAATATATATGTATCTCTCATAAAATATCACATATAAGCTTGAATATGTATACACATTTACATTTTCATTATGAAAAGTTTGAGCTACAATAAATATAACGGCCCCTCTTTGACACAGACTGGAGAAAGAACCTCACTGCTAGGGCTGCAAAAGAACCTAGCTGTTCGTGAACTGTTCGAGACTTGACTCGGTTAAGACTCGTTCGATTACGATTCGAGTACTAAATGAGTCGAATCTGAACATCAGTTTTAGGCTTGTTTAATAAATGAGTCGAACCTAAACTTGATAGTATTCAGTTCGATTATGCTTGCAAACGAGGAATATATATGTATCTCTCATAAAATATCACATATAAGCTTGAATATGTATACACATTTACATTTTCATTTACATTGTGAAAATTTTATAACTTATCAATGTATAAACTTTTAAAAGTACTAGACTTAAATTTTAATTATGTTTTTATAATTTTATATGTATGTACTTGTTAAAATTTTCACTATTGAAGTTCTACACCTGTATGAGTGTATGAGAGCACAAATATATAATATTCTTAACTCATTAAGACTCGTGAACAAGTTCAAATTTGACTCAAACCTAAACACGGTCGGCTCATCAATTTTTTATTGAGATCAAGCTCAACTCAAGTTCATTTAAAACTAAATAAACGAACCTGAACGTTCTAGGTTCGACTTGATTCGGCTCATTTACAGCCCTACTAGCTGCATATCAAGAGCTGTGGCACATAATTTTACAACTTTCCGAACTTTCAATCAAAACATGTAAAGGGTTCAAGCATGCAAAGCCTTAGCTTGAAGCGTTATCACATGTAAAATGCTCAGCTTTCGATGTCCTTTCATTTTCTCCATTTTTCATACTCAAGTTTGTCTACAAATTCAAACTCAAAACAAGTTATAAAATTCAGTCCATTCCTTTGACAATATTTCCTCGAGTATAATCGGATCATGTAAAAGAGAAACAGCAGTTACTAAGAAGTGTACTACCTTAAAATACTACCAAAATTCTAATAGTAAGTTTTCCAACTCTTCATGTTTTCCGGTGCTCGACAGTCCCGGGGATCATCTCTCGATCGGGAGATCAATCAGCGCAGCCTTCTAGCTTCCCTCTCGGACTCGAGTAGGGTGAGAATATCCCCAACCCTGACTGGTCCCTTGACATTCCTCATTAGAGTTCGCTTCGTGTCATCTATGAACATCACTCTTACCTGAGTCACCTGCCCCCTTGATCCTGTCCTACCAAGAACCTGGATCACCGTCGCATTCTTCACCTGAGAATCCATTTTTCCCCTGTTGCTGCTGCTATAACAAATACCCACTAGAAACAT
Organism: Vaccinium vitis-idaea; assembly: GCA_963854785.1. Lineage (NCBI taxonomy): Eukaryota > Viridiplantae > Streptophyta > Magnoliopsida > Ericales > Ericaceae > Vaccinium > Vaccinium vitis-idaea. The sequence goes on along the minus strand of OY978217.1, from coordinate 29,759,258 downwards.
AAAACCAGACTTTTCATTATAAGTTTCTAAAGGTACATTCATTAAGATGCAGAAAATGAGAGAGAAAAGGAGTTCAATTATTATTAACACAAAAACAGAATCAGACAACAGAGCATAGTATATCAAGCAACGGAGCACACTTGCTTATTTTACTGTTTTCTATTTTACAGCCCAGTTAGACAACCATAAAAGGAGTAGCTTCTTCTTTTTTTACAATTTTTTTGGTTATGTTTTGTATGCCACACTCCAAATTCGAGGAATGCAGGGATCTGCTGTCCCCATGAGTCGGCAGGCCTTGCCAACTCTAATTCAGACTGTTCAAAAGCGTTTTGGATAGTTCAAGTTTAATATAAAACTCTTTCACGGAAAGATTTTATTTTAAATTCAGACCATGATTACTGAGACGGACGGTCAACCCAAGCAACAAGAAGCTTAATAGTATTCGTTTGGCAAGATAATCTTAAGAAGACTCACAAACCAAGATACAAGAACCAAGGGATGACCTTGAGAATCCAACAAAGAAAGGAATAACAGCAGAAGACCAATCCAGGCAATACCTTCTCAGCTAAGACTAGCTAAAGTCCATGCTAATAAACTAGGCACAATAATTTGTTCAAAGGATTAATTATAAAAAAAAAAGACAATGCCAAAAATTTTATTTAGCGACGACAAATTTTATTATCTACTCCCTCCATCCCTAAGCCCACTACTAAAAGACGAGTGATTTTCGAATCACAATATAAGACACTTCCGTTCATAGTTTTTCAAAAAATTTGACACTAAATTAAAGAATCAATTGAGATCTTTATTTCTCCACCTGTCAATACACCACCCACATGAATATATACATGTTAAAAGCATTATACCCAGAACTCACATCACTCCACAAGAAAAACTTGGTTGGCGGTACCCAACGCACATCTCGACCATCCAAAAATGTTTTGGATGACTGAGATATGTGTTGCACGTACCACATAAGGTGCCACGCAAAATAACAACATAAATTGTAAAAGGATTTACGGATTCAGAAGAAATTGTAGGGTATGTTCATCACTTGAAGTTATTTTTCCCAAACCTCTTCTTCTTCTTCTTCTTCTTCTTCTTCTTCTTCTTCTTCTCCTTCTTTTTTTCCCAACAAACCCTCAATAAGTATAATCAAAAGACACCTAAACCAATACAGTTTCCAAATTTTTATCCAAAAAAAAAAATAAAAAATAAAAATACAGTTTCCAAACATGACAATACTAATCTGGCAGACAATATACACAGCAGGGCATTGTAGATATGCATTCAACAGACATCAATAATTTCACAAAAGAAACAAAAACAGAGCATCGATGTACGTGTTATTTGTTTTCATACGGATAAATGAAATACCAAGAATCAAAAAAGGAGAAACGATGAACCTTTTTGCTCTGGAAAGTTGGGAGGAGGAGATTTGAATTGCGTATAACATTGGTGTTTATATAGGTATGTCTTGTAACCCGGTAGGGTTTCTAGAGAATCTTCACAAAATAAATTGGGCTTGGCTTCTTACTGGCCGGTCTTATTTTGTCCGGAGTTTTCCTTCAAAACCCACCCCATGTCAAACACATTCCATCCCAGCCCTCCCCACGCGCGGAAGTCAATAAGCATAGCTTTTCCGAAATAATAAATGAGTAGCTGTTGTCACATCAAGTCAGGAGGCAGGCGTGTAGGTCACATGTGCTGTCACTCTCTCTCCACTTGACTTACTAAATGAGAAAGTAAATACTGACTTCTACACGCCTTGCATGGTTTCGTCAGTTATCATCCATGTCTCTCTCTCTCTCTCTCTCTCTCTCTCTCTCTATCTCTATCTCTCTCTTCATATTATATTTTAAAATAAAATAACTTTTATTATACATAATTATTTTTTTATAAAAATTATATATTTGAAATCTACTTGATGAGATCTTTCAAATAAGATCCCATTTGAATATGAAATTTTGTACATGTAAAAAAGAAGTTTTATACCCATTAATTAATACTAATTTACACCATTTCTAAACAATTCACACCCTCCAAAATGAAAGAATTCACAGACTTTCAATGCAGAATTCACATGCATCACAACTTAGTCTCCAAAATACACAATTCACACACCCCAAAAAAGGAATTCACACCCCTTAATGCAGAATTCACACCACTCCTAAATAATTCACAACCCGCAAATGCACACGATTCACACCCATGCAACAATTCACACAACCAAAATAGCTCACAATTCACACCCCTTGTAACAATTCACACCCCCAATAACACACAATTAACACCCCTACAACAATTCACACCATTAATAGCACACTTTCTTTTTTGGTGTGAATTTTGTCTATTGGAGAGTGACTTATGATGTGTGAATTCTGCAATTCAGGTATGTGAATTCTTTTTTGTTTTTGGGTGTGAATTGTTTTTTTTGCAGAGTTAGTTATGATATGTGAATTCTGCATTTAAAAGATGTGAGTTTTTTATTTTTATTTTTGGGGATGAGAATTATTTAGAAGGGGTATGAATTCTTAATAAATGCGTATAAAAAAAACTTTTTTTACTCATAGAATTTCATATTCACAATGGCTCTTGTTAGAAAGAGCTCATCGAGTAGATTTCAAATATATAATTTTTATAAAAAATAAATGTGTATAATAAAAGTTATTTTATTTTAAATCTAAAATAAAAAAATGAGAGAGAAAAGGAGACTTTTATTGTGTGTGTGTGAGAGAGAGAGAGAGAGGGGGGAGACTTTTATTGTCAGAAAATTTCCGTGTAGAGAGAGAGAGAGAGGGGGAGACTTTTTATTATGAGTGAAAGCGACGGGAGAAAGAGAAATTAATGTGTCAGGAATCTGTGGCACACGCGGCATGCCTTTGGGGAATGAAAACTCTTCCACGCGCGCGCACAGGGTTTATTTCGGAGGGAAAGACAAAAAAGGGTTTGGAGGAAAGCCCCCACAAAAAGTGGGGGCGGCTTGGCATTTCCCGTTTAGACAAATTGACAAATTTAGGCCCGCTAGAAAGGGAAATTTTTTGCATACCGGGCGGGTACCACGTAAAGACCCGTAAATTCACTTCTATATTTTATTCTTTTCTAGTAACGTTTCGTTGAATTGTTTGTACGGGCAAGTGTCTGTTTTTGTACCAGGGGTTTGGTGGAGGATGGAGATACGTGTCATGACGTGGTAACGTGACTTGATGATATTTAGAATGTGTTAGAAATGATTGGGGGTCAAATTGGTGGTAGTAGAACAAAATTTCAGAATTTTCTAGGAGATACCATATCTCATTTTTCTCACTACCGGTATCCCGCGATCAGAAACATTTTTGATAGAGATACCGGTATCCCATTTTTCTCACTACCGGTATCCAGTGTATTTTTCTGCAGAATTTCTGTGCGCGATCAGCACACTATAAAAAGGGGTCCTTGGGTTCTTTTTCATTCTAAACCCGATTTCTAACCCTAAAATCACCCCTCTACCTTCTCTCTTCACCCCTACCTCAAATCTTGTGATCTTAACCTCAATCCACCTCAAAACTTCAAGATTTACACATTGGATTCGTGAATCTCTCTTGGATTTCGGGTTTTGCACTCAAGGAGGTAAGAACACTTGATTTGGGTCTTTTTCTTGCTCCATCCACGTTTTTCCCTCTCTCTCTTTGATTGTAAGTGTAACCTCACCCTTGTGACTCGTTTTTTATTTGATCTTGTCTCTTGAACGCATAGTGGAGCTTCGGTAGAGGTCGTTCTTGGAGTTTGGGGTCAAAATCAGTTGGGTACTCTAGGGTTTTGTTCAAAACCCATCTTGATAGGGAAATTTCTAACTCTTCTAAGTGTAAATGTAGTGTTTGTGTGTGTATAGGCTCTTGCATGACCATAATGTAGTGTAAATTTCTAACTCTTATACATTGTGGATTTCTTTGGGAAAATCATGTTCTAGTCATATTTAAATCATAATGTGCTACTTCCTTGCATATATATGATTCTCCTCTCCCTTTGTGTGTTACATTATCCTAATCTTGCATTGAATCCATCAGCTTACTTGTAATTTGGAAGAAACCCACTTGGGACCCCATTTTTCTAATCACATTGTTTGAGGAAATGCTTGATTCGTGTTGCTTGATCATTATAGGATTTAGTGAGGACATGGTCCATAAATTAACATTTTTCGTGTATTTGGGGTTGAGTGGAGAGTCCGAGACACTCGTGAAAAGATGTTGTGATACATGAGTTGCATTGGGCACTAAGTTGAACTTATAAATTGATAAGTGGTAATGTGGATGTGAAACATGTGACACAGGGCTCGAAAGGGTATGCCTGGAGTGACACGGGTCCCACTAGGGTATGCCCGGAGTGATACGGGGCCCACTAGGGTATGCCCGGAGTGACACGGGGCCTATATGGCATGCCCGGAGAATATTCAAATGTCTAAATGAAAAGTGATGAATGTGATAAATGTTTTGGGATACATGTGACGTGTCGTGTGCGTGTCGGGTACGAGCCAAGTATGAGAGATGGTAATTGATAGCATTTGGTGGCTTATGTGTATTTTTCACCTTCTTAAACTATTGATCTCTCTTTGGTTCTTGTTCCTTGACCTATTCATTCTTGTCTATCACTAATATACATTTCATTGCATTTAGAATTGTTAGATTTTTCTCTACTGGGCTAGTGTAGCTCAACCTATCAATTTTTAGGAACCCATCAAGGAGCATGACATGGAGTGCTTGGACTACATGCATGCATCGGTTTTGAAAGCTAAATGAAGGAGTTACTTAGTCATCTTAGAACTTGTATTGTTGTTAAGATGATTTTGTAACTTGATTAAAGTTCCCTCTTTTGACATTTGGGTTGTAGCACTGTTTGGTTCTTTTACTTCTTTGCAAAAGAAAATAATTGAGTGCGAGCGTGCGAGAGAGAGTTTCAATCTCCTCCCTCAGATTAACTTTGGAAAACCAAATCTAATCAGGCGATTGTGTTTTTTAATGGTTCAATTACCTCAATTAAGAGGATTTTTCTTTCAAAGTGAAGAAATGCAAACCAATATACTTAGGAAATTAAAGAACAACAAAGAAACAAGATACTTCGATTAATAAACCAAAGATAAACTTACTTCGAAATTGCCTTCAACTTCAAATACAAGGTAACGAGAACTTCGAACAGATGATTGTTACAAGAACAACCGAGAGTAATCCTAACTATTTCCTAATCTACTTCCTAATCTACTTCGAACTGAGTTCGAAATCCTAAACTATTTGCCAATGAACAAACCAAGCATCATTTGTTTGATAGCTGTTTGTTGAAGATTTATCCGGGGGTTTTCCACTCCTCAATTTCTTCTATTTATAGACGCTGCTTGTTAGTTGAACTTCCCGCTCAATGATTTTGAACTTGGCTTGCTTCGAACTCCATCTTTCACACTTTGAATTGGCAGTTTCTTTCCTCCTCCACGTCTGAATTTGAATTCTTTTTAATCTTCTTCCAAAAGCTTTACATTGAATCTGTACCGTTGCTCGAACTAACCCAAATGATTATATTTTAGAGAGATAACTGCCTTTCAAAATATGCTCCACGTGTCTTAACTGTCAATTGCCTTGTTTCATGAGTTTACACGTGGATCACATGCATTTAGCAGTTTAAATCATGGCTTCGAAGTTGATTAACAATGACTCGTAACTGCCAATAACTGCCTTTTAAATTGAAGAATAATACGACATCGTATTTGCTCGACTCTATTCCATTAATCCAATGTATCTACGTTAACAGATATTTGCCAATGTTTGGCATGCTTATTTACGTGTCAATCAATTATTGGATTTGTTGATTTTATATGTAAACAAACACGCATAAAACCTACGTATTTGCATATTGGGGTTTACGGGTACCCTTAGACTATTGTAACCTGTTGATTATGACTTTTCTATATCTTTTATGTAATTTGACGTGGCTCGTGGACTTGTTGACCATCCACGTGGAAATTATCCAATGTTTTCTCTTTTAAATTTCGAGGGCGTGACATACCACGTGGTTCCCGAACGCCGCAGCTCTCTCTCCCCTTTCTCTCGCTTGTTTCTCTCTCCATATTTCGGACCGTCCAAAACCGAAATGGACAGCCGCACGCAAAAACTCATTCACTAGAAAGGCACGTTTTTTAACGGAAACCATATTGCAAAAAATACTAGTAATAATTTTTTCTATAGCATTACTTCAAAATATTTGGAAACAATATAAATGCGAAGTTTCTAATTTCTTTATGCAATGGCGATAATTCATTATTCTACAAGGATAAATTATGCTGATAACCCCCGAAGTTTTTGACAAATACACTAACAATCCACATCTAGTTCTAGAAGTTAATTGTCACCTCGTTTACTTTACAAACTAATACACGCATACCTCCTTTGCCGTTAAAATTGGACAAATGGTGTTAGTTTTGACAAGAAGAATACAAAAATACCATTAATACATGTAGATTGTTTTAGTATTAGACAAAAAATACCATTAATACATATAGATTGTTTTAGTATTAGCACATCATAAGTATAGAAGGTTATGTGATTTTTTAAACTCTATACAATAGGAGTATTAGAAATAGAAACAATTCAAAATTTGAAAATGTTTTTGGAATTTTTGAATTGTTAGTAGTATATTATATCATACTAGTTGGTCCAGTTACTTTTTTTTTTTTTCAATTTCTCTCGTCTATACAACATTAAAAACTAAGTCAATTTATATATTTTGTTCTTCTAAAAATACGAGATTCAAATTTAATTTATAATTGCTCCAAATTTTAATTCTTATTGTTCATGAATTGACTGATTTCCTTTGTTTTTTTGAAGTAGTCTCGATGAGAAACGTAAACAAGAACAATATTCAAACTAAGTTTTAATAGATACATTAGAAAGCTCTTTCAACTTGTAAATAATGATTTAAATATTTTTCTCTATAAATTATTCTGTTTTGGTCTTTCAAAAAAATTACAGGTTTCCAGCGCTGCCGGTAATGATCTATAGGTCCAACGTCCTTCGATTCTTGTAATGCCCCCAAAATTTGGGTTTGTTAATAAAGATTACATAAATAGTAAATAGAGTTTTCCAACAGTAACCCTGGGTTTTAATAGATACATTATAAATTATTCTTGTAACGCCCCCAACAATATTACATAAATCTTCCTGCCAAATACAATCATCCTCTACAGAGTTGACCAGGTTTCTCTACTCCATCGCACGGCCGTCCATCCCGGTGGTATCCTGCTCTGCTCCGTAGGCTTTCAAGCCATAGTACTCCTCTTGTTCATCTCTATAGTCTGGCATAATACGTTAGAGTCGCAGAATATTATGCCAGGGTTACGCAAGTGCAACGCCGTGAGCGATAACGCCCAGTAGACTACACTACCCAATCTCTAACTAGCAATTCTAGAACAATATGATAAAAAACAGTAGTGCTGACTTGTTAACAGAAAATATCATTAATGCAATATGCGTGTCCATGCGGATCAGAGTATATCAAGCGCTGTAAAACAGTGTCTCGTAACAGTGTTTCAAAACAGTGTCTCATATCAGTGTCTCAAATTAGTGTCTCGTATCAGTTTCTCTTTTTCAACATTCTTCTTCAAATTTCAACCATGTCAATATCTCTCATCTCTCTGAAAGATATTGGGCCGTTTTTGTCTCCTTTCAACTGACGATCCCAACCTTTCCGCTCGAGGTTCTAGTTGTCTTGTATCCAGGCGCACACTTACAAGATACTAGGTCCGTCCACCCCGCGACTCACACGTACATAGTCCCGGCTGCCTTGTCTTATTGATCCCCACAGTATGTTTTAAGGTCCGTTCACTATGTGTTGTGCACGCTTAGCCCTAACCACCAAGTTCACTCTACGAAAATGGGGCGGTGCTCTCGCTGCACTATCGTATTACTTAACCCCAGCCACATCATGGCGCACACTCACATGACGGGCGGCGTTAAGACTGCATTACCGTTTTCAATTCCATGTAATCTCATTCATTTCATTTCCCAATATCATATTTTCCCATGTCAAATCACATTTTCATTCTCATCTCTATTTTCTCATCAACAGCTATTCAAACTTTTCTCGTAAATCGTGTCGTATCGTGTACGTGTTCAATGTCATATGCTCAATTATGCTCAAGACTGCGTCCATGCAATATTTCTCGTGTCTCGAAAAATAATATTTTTCCCACGTGAAAAATACCACATAAAATAATGCTCTTTAATGCACCAACTTTTACTCAAATAAACTAATTCTTCCAAAAACTTTACTTTATAGACAAAAAAAAATCCAATTTCTTTCTTTTTCTTTTAAAACCAAACACATCTCCTTTCTAAAAATAAATAAATAAACAGACTTTTCTTTTTCCTCATAATTTCTCAAAAATTGACCTTTCTAGAATTCATGGCTAAAAGATTTGAGATTCTATTTGTCATAAACTTTTACACCAATTTTATAAATAAATAACTAAAACTTACTTTTTAGAAAATCTTACTTTTCTAAAAAGAACTTTCTAAACTCTAATAATTCTTCCTAAGAAAATTACTAAGTAAACTTTTAAGAACATAATTACCCAAAAAAACTTTTAAGAACATCTTTTTAGCACAACAACTCACTTATTTAGGATAAATAATTCTACTAACTTTTTAGTAGAAAATTTCTAGAAAGTTAGTGTTAGTGATTTTTTTCTACACACTTTTTTTTTAAGAAAACTTCGAATTTACAAAAAATAAACTAATTAGCCGCATTGAAACTTGTTAGTAAAAACTAAGTCAAATCTTGGTATGATCAATCTACTAATTAGAAGTAGAACTTTCTAATTAGAGATTGAGTGGGTAATCTACTCAATCTTAATTTGTTTTTCCCAAATACTTTAATAAGCACACTAAGAAACTTTTTGGTAAACCATGCTTAAACTTGTCTTTAGAAACCCTTCTAATCAACTCTAATCAAGCTTAATCTCATGAAACAACTTACTAATTTCATGAAGAATCAACTAATTAAAAACTAATTAGTAACCTTCTCATTTTTCAACATGAAATCCTCTCACCGTAAGCTTTCTTGAAAACTACGTAACAAACTTAGAAACCTTAATACATGCAGAATATTGTTTAAACAAGGTTCTAATTACAACTAGAAAAACTAATTAGAAGTTACTAATTGAAACTAGAAATACTAATTAGAAGAAAGGATAGGTATTCTACCTTAGTTTTCGGTGATTAGCCGGAAGCCGACAAGCAAAGTTCCTCTCCGGTGGGTAAGCGCTTCTCTAAACAACTAACTTTCCTACTAATTAGGTTTAGTAGGAAACTAATTAGGAAGTAAATAGGTTTTATTTTAGTGGTGGTAGGGTAGGACTTTAGAGAGAAGTTAACACAAAAGTGGAAAGGCTAGAAAAGGTGGTGATTGCATGAGAGTGCATGGGATTTTATAGCACAAAGTGAGCTCTCTCCCCCTCTTTAAAACTCTCAGCCTCTCCCTCTCCCTCTCCCTCTCTTGGCCGAACCACCTCTCCCTTAGGGGAGTAAATGTGCTCATTTAGTGAGCACATGGAATGTACCAAGTTGGTTCACCTACAACCCTAGTTTAGCTTCTAGAATTCCTAGGTGTAAGTACAAAAGATTATAAGGAAATGTAAGGGGAATCTAGGGAAAATAGTTGGGAAGGAATTCTAGCAATTTTCTAGGCCTCTTTGTTGTGTAGAATTTTGCATGGCCACCTTTATTTTGAGGTATTTCTAATACTTAGACACAAGAAATATAGCCATGTGCCCACATAGTAACCTAGGCTAGGCCTAATGGGGAAAATATTCCTCCCACAAAATGAGGAACATGTTGGAGGAAACTTGGGAGCAAAGTTTGTAGGGTTAGGGTCTAGTTTCTACACACACAAGCACTAATTTAGCACAAACAAGTAGAGTAGGTACACTAAAACTAGCAAGGAATTAGGCTTGGTTTTCCATTTGCTAAAATGGAAATCTCATAAAATCAAGTGGATGATTTTAGCAAATGAGAAAACCAGGCGCTAAAATCAACCAATTTTCATTTGCTAAAATGGATTGCTTTAGCAAATCATTTCCTCATTTGCTAAAATCACCCACTTGATTTTATGGGTTTCCCATTTTAGCAAATGGAAAACCAGGAGGCTAGACTAGGTTTTTAAGGAAAGAACATGCAAATGTTCTTGGGCAAAGTTAATAGGAGAAAATTGGGCACCCTTCCCCTCTCTAAATGGCCGGGCCCCCTCTCTCCATTCCATGTGCAAATAAATTGCTCCATGTGCCACCATTTAATGCTAAGACTTTGAGGAATTTTGCACATGCACTAAAACTTGGTGACCAAGTATACTTGGTGACCAAGTATACTTGGTGACTAAGTATGTGGGAAGTTTCCTCCCTCCTTCCTACAAGCACAAGACTAAAAGCTCCTATGATAATCTAGGAAAAATCTAGAAATAAATGGGAAGAAATTAGTAGGAAATCTAGTGGAAATCTAGTAGTACTAATAATAGTATCAATATACTAGCACAAAAATAATTATTGACCCAAAATAGTATTTACCAAAATAACTTTAAGTAATTTTATTAAAGAAAATCAATTAAAATAAACGAAATTTTTATTTAGCAAAAATTAGAGTCGTTACAATTCTAACGCGGCTTGGACCGATCTCTCAAAAATGTTGAAACGAACGCATCTAACAGTTTTGATGATAGACCAGGCCTTAGATATAAATGGGCATGGAATAAACTTATCCAACTTCTTCTTTAGCAGCGGATAAAAAAAAACAAAAACAAAAACAATAAACAAAAAACTTCTTCATTAGCCCCTCCTTACACGCCCAACAAACGGTAGGCAATTTCTTAAAATCATAAAACTTCGAGCTTAAGCTCGTGACTTTCCAAAGAGAGAAAATTTGAGGGAAAAAGCTATACACTTACACAAAAATTTTAAATTTTCAGGGTTTCACTATAACTTTCAAAACTAGAAAATAATTTTCGTCTTCCATACACTTAATTCACTATACTTTTTCATAATATGCTATGAGAAGTTAAAAGAATTTGAACCAACAATTATTGTAATGCACTACCAAGTTCCACGTTTTCTCAACTTAAAGATTTGCTCAAAAGGGAGATTTTTTTTAATAGGGTTTGATGAAGTCCTATCCCATTTTGAAAGTCCAATTCGGTCTCCAATTTAATTTTTATATTGTTAATATATTTCAATCTACAATATTTTTAAAGATTTTAAATTTTTTGTATAATATAACCAATTGAGATCTATCATATGAGATCTATATTGCACATAAAATTCATTATAGATTGAAAGATATTAACAATTTAAAATTTGCATTGGAGACCGAATTGGACTATGCAAATGGGACAGAGGGAGTATCGGAAAAGAAGTATTCAATCGGGATGCAAAAGTATTAGAAACGTACTGGTGATTGGTGAAAAGATGTAGTAAATGGAAGATCTCACATATTTAGGATATTTATTGATTTAACCCCTATCTTACGGAATGACCTCTTTTCACGAGCTTATCAAGCCAAACACTCATATGCTTATGTTTGACTTGAATTTAAAAGCAACTAATAAAAAAGAAATTGAGCTTGACTTATACCTTGTTTGAACGAGTTTGAACAAGCCAAAAGTCGAGCTCAAGTTGTTTGGTTCGTTTAACGGCCCTAATTACAATTTGGTACAAATTGCACAATCAAATATGATAATAACACTCAGTTAAAAAAAAAAAAAAAGACAACACCAACATTTTTCTTTTCCCCTAATTAATAGACTTGATTGGATTCAATTTCAAGGTTAGTATTTTGGGGGGAAGTACGTGTGTAGGATTTTTGGGAAGAGTCCATCATAGTCCTACGTATAGTCCACCCCCACCAATGATGATTTAAATCTGATTTAATATAGACCTCATAATAATAACTCAATCGTGTCAAAAACGTTGATCAATTATATAAATAAATAAATAAAGGTTCCGATTCAATATGTCAACCTTTTATTTGTCAAGTATATCAAAATCATATCGATCGATACCTAATCAATAAAATATTGACATGATAAATACTCTCAAAGAGTTTTGTATAATAAATTATTTCAGCTATATGTTGAAATCATATTTATCAATAATTGGGCAATGAATTCTTACCATCCGAAAAAGGAATCAGCTCCTCTCCAGATTTTCTCTCTCCGATCCCTCTTTAGTTTGCATTTTTGTGGGTCCATAATCCGAACCATTTATGACGTAAACCTCGTTGAGAATTTCAACCATACCAAATATCATGTTGATCGAATACCGATTGATACTTTATCAGCACTTTTATATTGAGAAAAGACACGTAAATGGGTTCGAATCAAGTGTAAATAATATTTTTTCTCAATATAGAAGTGTGCCGATCAAGTATCAATCGGCATCCGATCAACATGATTTTATAAGGTTAAAATTCTCAATAAGATCTATAACATAAACAGTTTCGATCAGTATTATGGACCCGGAATGAATCTACAAAAATGCAAACTAGAGAGGAAAACTAGAGTGGATTTGGTTCTCAAAAAAAAAAGTTAATGAATTCTTAACATGATTCATGTTCTAAACCAATATAAAATAGTAAATAAACTTCTTGACAATTTAGATTATTCCAACACAATGAGAAGGGAAACCAAAAGAAAAAATAGAACAATTCATCAGCTATGGAAAGCACTAGTGCCACGACCATATCTTATGTTTTCACGCACAATTAATTAAGCTTGTCTGACATTTCGGTCTTCAAGTATTCAACACATCCCTACTCGGTCTTCAAGTATTCAACACATCCCACTCTACTGACCAGTGGCGGCTCCAGAAATTTTTATGAGGGTGTTCATAAATACTTACACTAGTATATTATCTTGTACGGGGATAAATCCACGTAACCCTGGATCACGTGCTTCCTTGAATCAACCCTAGATCTGAAAGACAGAAAAAGGGTTAGAGCACATTTGCCTCTCGTTGGCAAAGGCCCTCCGATGCCTAAGTTAGTATCACGTACTTGAGAGCTCAAAACACAATACGTATGAAAATAGGTTTCACAGCGTCCCTTTTGTCATGGTTATTGCTTTGTATTTATAGGTGTAACCGTTCTTCATATTAGGCATCTCGTGCCCCTGTTTCCTATTCTCTTTAGGAATCCTTTTCCTAATAGGACTTTCCTATTAGGGACAAGTCTCCATGTCCTGCTAGATCTCGTCTAGCAGGGGTCTTCCTTTCCATATAGGATTCTTTCCTATATGAGGTATACTCCTAATCACGTTAGGACTTCCCATATCAATCCCTTATTTTACGGGATTGCTCCTTATCTCATAAGGAGCCGCTGTAGAATATTCTGGAATGTCTCACCGCCTTACTCGTGGCGGTGCCGTGCTTCCACATAGCTCGGAATAACCCGTACATAACTCAGCTCATCTCGCCGAGCTGATTTATGCATTCCAGAATGCTATTCAAGCTATACATGTAGCCTATCTAGCTCGGCCATATCAGGGGCATCCTTCATGCCTTTCGCCGAGCTAGTGCATCCTGACTTATTAGTTTATTCTTTATTAATTCTAGCCTCATTCGTGGCCAAACCAGCCCGGCACAGGGTTTAAGAACTCCCTATGTGGTGCCGAGCTATTCACCCTCTCGTGGTGACCGCCATAGGCACGTGCTATGCCTAATAGTAGGGTAATCAGATTTTACCCACTCCAACTGCTCCCCAGCTCTGCTACTGCTGTCATTCATCAGCAGTGCGCAGAGCTTCCATGGTTCCAGATGCATCTTCTTGCACGCCTCCCCCTCACGTGGGGAGCAAGACTGTTCTCGCATTAAATGCGAAATGACCCGTTGGTCACCGGATAAGCCCAAAGGACGTTTTTTGCTGACGTGTCCAGATGCGTCATACCCAACTTTTATGGGGTTTCGGGCGGGACAATCATTATTCTTCCCCAAAAATCTTCTAAACCCAAAAACCTCTCCCCTCCTCTTTCACTTCACACTCGTCAGAAGCAAAGAAGAGAGAGAGAAAAAAGCACTTTTGCCATTTCCGTCATCTGAGTTCACCTGCAACCTTGCTTGTTGTCTCCGGTTTTCGTCGGAGAACTTCCTTCCATCTGCGTCGGAAAACATTTCCTTAGGCTCGTCTTCCTCACGTAAGTGGCCCTTCCAGATCTTCCCTTCTACCTCGCGTTTCATCTTCTTCGTTGTTTCCTCTGTGTCTGTTTATCTTTTCGTTCTCTGGGTTTCAACTGCGAAACCCTAAATCTCCAGTAGGAATGGGTAAACATAGGACTCTTCTTGGTAACCCCCAAAAAATATTGGATTTTCGACGGGATTACAATATCCCTGCTGACATTCAATTCAGATTAAAAAACCGAAATGACTTGAGAGAGGTAGGTTTGGACGAACAAAAAATTCTTATCCCTTTGATCTTCATAGTAGAAGGGGGCCTTAGGCTCCCTTTACACCCTTTCTTCAGGGAGGTTTGCTTTAGATGCAGACTAAACCCTATGCAACTCTGCCCTAATTTCGTTAGGGTAGTCATGGGCACAATTGCCCTGAACAGGCTGCTCGGCCTGCATCTTGATTGGTGGGACTTACACTACCTCTACAGTGTAGTCCCCACAGCAGATCAAAATTATTATTTCAAGGCTAGAGACCCCGAGCAGAAACTCATTACCGACCTTCCCAATTCCTCGAAGGGCGAGGCGGATGACTTTCTCATAGTCACCGGCAATTGGGAGCCAAAGGATGCAGAGGGGAATGTCATTGGCTTCTCCTGCCCTACGGCTACAGGCAAACCACGTTAGTACTTCGTTCTTTGCATTTTCATTCTTTTTTCTCTTAATCTCTTTAAGAGCCGTTCTTAACCATCTTTTTCTTCTCATGTGTTGTTTTGCAGCGAGCAACCTTAATCACGGTGGCCGCCTCATCCACGGCAATCTTCATCGCAAGGATATTGCTCGGGCCCTGTATTTCGACGGTTTTGCACCAACCCCTGTTGGTCTCGGCCGTGCAGCTCACCTGCTATTGGACTACACCCCAACGTACTGGGGTGGTATCAGAAGGGTCGGCGAGCCAAGATCGAGACACCCCTGGCCTCCAGCTGCCCCATTGATCGCCATACGCCCCCTAGCTGAACAAAGGTCTCGTTCTCGTCGAGGCCGATCTAGAAGGGGATCAGCGCGTTCTCGAGCCCCTAGGGACTTGCAGCAGCAAGTTACATTTGCGCATATCCCGGAGGTTCTCACCGCCATCCCTATCCTCACCCGTACCGACCAGGACGCAAGCACATCTGGACGGGTGGAGGCCGAAGAAGAAGAAGAAGAAGAAGAAGAAGAAGAAGAAGAAGAAGAAGAAGAGGAAAGAGTTGCTGGGTTTGACCACCGTGAACTCATCCGATCCCTGTCCGAGCAATCCGCCCTTCTCGCGGATTCAGACGATTCACCAGGCTACTCCCCTTCTCCAGCCCGAGAAGAAATGCCGCTTCAACCGATTAATTTGCTGGACGAGTTAAACTTCGGAGGACGGACTTCCCGTGCTCGCCCTGCTGTTCAAGCCACTGACCCTCCTCAATTAACAGCCTCTCTCCCCGATCAACAAGTGGACAAGAGACCTGTAGAGAGCCCCCAAGACGTCCAACCCCCCTTACAGAGGAGGAGGACTGGGGATTCAAGCTCTGGTCAACGCTTTACCAACTCTCCACCTCTGGTGCAGTCCTGGGCCCCAACCATGGCACGTCCTGATGGTACCCCTCTTACCTTAATTGACAAAATTTCTTCCACCGAGGTGGCCTTTGGTGTGTCCAGACTGCTCTGCTTCCGCTCGACATGGAGAGGGAAAAGAATAGCTCCTATGACACTCTCATGAAGTCCATCTTCCAGTCAAGCGCCAAGGTACAAAGTGTTTTTGTTGCTTTGTTTCACGTTCTCCTGCAGTAAAATTTCTCTTCCTAATTGCTTGTTGTGTCTTCCTCTGTAGATCATGCAGAAAGCTGCTGCCGGTTTCGACCGAGCGAAGGAGGCCGAGGACTTTAAAAAAGAACAGAAAAGGGCTGACAAAGCCGAGCGGGAGAGTGCCCAGCACGCTCAATCGCTCAAAGAAGCTCGGGAGGAGGTAGATAAGCTGAAAAAGGAGCTGGCTGAGCAGAAAAGGAGGGCTGAGGAAGCTGAGCAACAAATGCGCCTTGACTTGTCCTCTGCTAATGCGAAGGCCGAGGCTGAATACGACAGGGCTGTGCTCGAGGTGACGGATAATTACAAAGCTCAAATGCCATCAGTGCAAGATGCCGTCTGGAGTGCAGCTTGGCAGCGATGCCTTAGCAAACTTGGTGTAGACGAATCTTCCCCCCTCTGGGTCGACATGGAGTTGCCGAGCGAAATGGCCGCTGCTCAAGCTCACTCAGATGCCCAAGATCAACTTATTTCTGAAGCCCAATCTGAGCTCCTCCCTGAGCAGACCCAAATTGACGAGACCATGACTGGCCCTACTGTCCTTGGAGATGGTGCTACTGAAGGTTTTGCTGGAGGTAACAATTCTGACCCCAACCCTGCCACCAACTCTGGTCAGCACGGTGAAGAGGCTTGATGCCTGTTATCAATCTTGTCTTTTATCGTCTGAACTCTACTTCTGACCCTGTGTGGTCTTGTTCGGCCGTCTGTGGCCCATTGATATTCCAGTACTTTTGTTTTAAGTTTTATCGTACTGCCTTAGTTCTGCGGGTATTCCCAAGTATGTTTTGTATTTTGCATTAAGCTTCTTCGTGCTTATGTCAAATGTTAAAGGCTTTGGTCAAGAACTTGTTCGTAGGAATTTTGTTACAAATCCAAGTTTCCTCGTGCTTGGGATCTTTTGCAGCATTCGTTGCAATCTAAGTTTATTTATTTTTAGCGCAATGTTCGTTGCACATCTAAGTGTCTTCGTACTTAGAGATTTACCAATATTCGTTGGAATTATATATCTAAGTTTATGCGTACTTAGAGATCTTTGCAGTATTCGTTGCAAATCTAAGCTTTTTCGTGCTCAGGAAGTTATTGCAATACTCGTTGCAAATCTAAGTGTTTTCATACTTAGAGTTTCTTGCAATATTCGTTGCACATATATACACTAAGTTTCTTCATACTTAGAATTTTGTCGTCGCAATATTCGTTGCAACTTTGCAATACACGTTTGCCAATCTGAGTTTCTTCATACTTGTAAATTTGTTGCTGCAATATTTGTTGCGTATACACATTATCTGCTCCCCAATAGGAATCCAGATTGGAAGCAACTTGGGTTCATATTTAAACAACATCACAGTAGGAGAAAAATGAAATTTTATTAATAAAGACAAAAATCTAAATAACTGTTGGTGATTTTATTCGTAATCCCAACAAGGTGCCAAAACAAATGTGAATTTATTCGTATTCACCTTAAAAAAGATGTGATTGTATTCGTAATCACATAGACAAATCACTGGTAGAACTTTCTCAGGTTCTGGACGTTCCATGGCCGTGGTATAGGATCTCCATCCAGGTCAGCCAAACGATAGGCCCCAATTCCAGCAATTCCCACAATCTTGTATGGGCCTTCCCAGTTCGGCCCGAGCTTTCCGTCAGAGGATATTTTGGTGTTAGCCAAGACTTTCCTTAGGACTAAATCCCCAATTTTGAACTCTCTTGGCTGCACCTTCTTATTGTAGCTCCTCCGTAACTGCTCTTGATATGCTGCTAAGGTGATAAGGGCTCGCTCCCTTCTTTCCTCGGGGAGATCAAGTTGCTCGGCTAGGGCTTTATCATTGCCCCCCGACTCTACGAGAGTTGTGTGGATGGTCGGCAAGCCTATCTCCAATGGAATTACTGCCTCTGTTCCGTAAGCAAGGGAATACGGCGTCTCTCCCGTAGACCGCCGTGGGGTGGTTCTGTATGCCCAGAGTACGGCTGGAAGCTCATCGGGCCACTTTCCCTTTTTCTTCTCCAACCTCTTTTTGAGACTTTTTAAGATAGTCTTGTTTGAAGCTTCTGCTTGCCCATTGCTCTGTGGGTAAGCTGGGGTGGAGTAATAGTTCCTGATGCCGTACTGAGCACAAAAAGCTTTGAACTTCTTGCCGAACTGGGATCCATTATCTGAGATGATGGAGTAAGGTACTCCAAACCTTGTGATTATCTTGTTCCACACAAATCTTTCCACCATGGCTTCGGTGATTTTTGCCAGAGCTTCACCCTCTATCCACTTAGTAAAATAGTCTGTGCCAATGAGTAGGAATTTTCGTTTCCCTGTTGCCATAGGGAGAGGACCCACGATGTCTAATCCCCACTGAGCAAACGGCCACGGACTGGTCAGAGGCAACAGATCCTCCGCTGGAGCTCGGATGAGAGGGGAGTATCTCTGACACTTTTCACACTTCTTGACAAAAGCCTTTGCATCCTCCTGCATATAAGGCCACCAATATCCCTGGGATATTGCTCGGTGGGCAATTGACCTTCCACTAGTATGTCCCCCACACGTTCCAGCATGGATCTCATGTAGGAATCCCTGAACAAGAGCTGGGTGTACACACAACAAATATGGGCCAAGAAAAGACTTTTTGTAAAGCTTACCTTCTGGAGAGAGCCAGAAGCGTACTGATTTGGTTTTGACCTTGTGAGCTTCCCTCTTGTCTTCTGGCAACGTCCCATCTCGTAGGTATGCCACTATTGGGTCCATCCAGCTCGGCCCAAACTCTGTTTCCATCACGATCTCTACCGCTCCGCCAATGCTCGGTTCGCTCAAATAATCGACAGCTATTGTACGGCGGTACTCCGTGTTTACTGCTGATCCTAAGCATGCCAATGAGTCTGCGTGTGCATTCTGGCCCGAGCTGATTTGTTGGATGTGAGCTCTGTTAAACTTGTCAAGCAAATCCTTGGCCACTTCTGAGTATGCAGCCATCTTCTCGCTCTTCGTAGCATATTCCCCTGAAAGCTGATTAACAACTAATTGTGAGTCACAAAATACCCGTAATTTTGTTACCTTGAGCTCCAGGGCGCTCCTCAATCCAGCGAGCAATGCTTCATATTCTGCTACATTGTTTGTAGCATTAAATCCCAGCCGTAGTGCTTGTTCCAGTACCAAACCTTCTGGAGAGAACAATACCACTCCTGCTCCAGATCCTTTGTTGCAAGCTGACCCATCAACATAGAGCCTCCATTCCTCTGGGCCTAGATTGGCCATTCTCGTTGGCTGCTCGGGGTGATTGATTTCTTGCTCCTTCTCGTGGAGGGCTGGTGGAGGTGGAGCCACCGTTGGGGTAAACTCGGCTACAAAGTCAGCCAAGATTTGCCCTTTAATTGCCGTCCTTGGCTGATAGTCAAGGTCGAATTGGCTCAATTCGATGGACCACTTGGATATTCGTCCAGAGAAGTCTGCCTTCCTAAGCAAGGCTCTTAGTGGATATTCCGTGAACACAGTGATGGGATGCTGTAGAAAGTAGTGAGGTAACTTTCTTGAAGCTATGACAAGAGCGTACACCAATTTCTCCAACGGTAGGTAACGCGTCTCAGCATCTAACATTGTTTTGCTCACAAAGTAGACCGGAGCTTGCTCTGTCCCCTTCATTCGTAGGAGGACCGAGCTGACCGCATGATCAGATACCGCTAAGTATAATATCAACCGCTCCCCAGCTTCTGGAGTAGAGAGTAAGGGTGGTGATGATAAGTAACTTTTTAACTCTTGGAAGGCCTGTTCCTGCTCGGCTCCCCACTCATAGCCTTCTCTCTTCTTCAGAAGTTGAAAGAAAGGTCTGCAGCGGTCTGAGGACTTGCTGATGAAGCGATTAAGAGCTGCTGCCATCCATGTTAGCCTTTGGACCTCCTTTGTGGTCTTTGGGCTTTGAAGGCCTTGCAGAGCCGTGATTTGATCCGGGTTGGCTTCAATCCCCCTTTTAGTTACTAAGTGCCCAAGAAACTTCCCCGAGCTGACTCCAAAGGCACACTTGGAAGCGTTTAACTTCAGCTTGTATTTTCTCAGAATGCCGAAAGTCACCTTTAGGTCGGCAAGGTGATCAGGCTTCAACTTGCTCTTGACCACCATGTCGTCGATGTAGACTTCCATGGTTCTGCCGAGCTGTTCTGTGAACATCTTAGTAACTAGCCTCTGGTAGGTTGCTCCAGCGTTCCTTAGCCCAAACGGCATAACTTTGTAGCAATAGAGCCCCCTAGGAGAGATGAAAGATGTCTTCTCCTGATCGGGTTCGTGCATAGTTATTTGATGGTATCCTCGATATGCGTCAAGGAAACTCATCCTCTCGTAGCCCGATGTAGCATCCACAAGTTGATCAATTCTGGGCAGTGGGAAGCTATCTTTGGGGCATGCTTTGTTGAGACTGGTGAAATCCACACAGACCCTCCACTTCCCATTTTTCTTTTTGACTACAACTGTGTTGGCCAACCAATCTGGATAGCTCACCTCTCGTATGTCATCCGCTTCTAGTAGCCGTTCTACTTCCTCAATTACAGCGTCTGCGTGCTGTGGGGCCGACCTCCTTGCCTTCTGTACAACTGGCTTGTGCTGAGGGTCTACGTTCAAGTGGTGGCAGATGACTTCAGGATCTATCCCAGACATCTCCTGGGGGGTCCAAGCAAACACGTCAATGTGGTCCTTAAGAAAAGTGACCAGATTTCTTTCCTCTAGCTCGGAGAGGGTCTCGCCGATCAGGAAATACCTCTCTGCATCGTCCTCTTGAATCTGTATTTTCTTTAGCCCTTCCACCATCTTCTTGGTGGGATCGCCTCCGACGTCCTCCAAAGTTGGTTGGTCTGGAACTTCCACTGTCTGCACCAGCTCGGCCTTTGGGGATTTTCTTAGGACCATGGTGAAGCATTGATCGGCCATCTTTTGGTTACCTTTGATGCATTCTATTCCATCTGCTCCGGGGTACTTGATCTTCTGGTGGTAGGTTGAAGAGACCGCCCTCATTTTGTGCATCCACGTCCTCCCTATAATCACGTTATAGGAGGAAGGGATGTCTACCACAAGGAAGTCAGTCTTCAGTACTACTGATCCTGCTCGGACAGGTAGTGTGACCTTTCCCATAGGCCATACCGTTTGCGCACTGAAGCCGACCAGTGGAACTAAGCATTTCTGCAACGAGCTCGGTGGGAGTTCCATCTTTTTGAAGGTGTGGTAATACATGATCTCCGTGCTAGCCCCCTGATCCACAAGGATTTTCTCCACATCGTAATCCCCTATTCGTAGGGTAATTACCAACGCGTCATTATGGGGTACTGATACCCCATCCAGGTCATCATCAGTGAAGGTGACCGGTGTTTCTACGACTCCTTCCGCCCTCGGCCTCTTCATGCCGAGCTTCATGATTTGTTTTGCCTGCCCGTTGACCCTTTGGATGTGTCTTATCTTATTGTTCGTGTATGGGGCCACCAATCCATGTATCATATGGATTGTCCCTTTTGGACCTTTCTCGTAGTCCATTTCTTCTATTAGCTCGGCATCGTTCTTGCTGTCAGCCAAGAATTCCTTGAGATGGCCTTCCGCCACCTTCTCGTCCAAGAATTTCTTGTACTCCACGCAATCCTCGGTCATGTGCCCCCAATCCCTGTGATAGCTGCAGTGTTGATTGGTAGCCCTCCTTTTTTCTGGGTTCCCAGTCATCTTTGGGGGTCTTCTGAACCATTGCTCATTCTTGATCCTGTACAGCATCTTGTAGATTGGGATATTGAAAGTTGCCATGACGCTGAAGTATGACTTGGGGTCTGGTTCAGCTTTGTCTTTCCATTGCTGGGCGTAATCCTTCCGCCTCGTCGTGAAGTCCTTCTTGTATACCTTTGACTCCATCGTCCTCTTCTCTGGGAGCTGAGGTTGTCCAGCTACGATCTTTCCCCCAGCCTGCAGGATGTCATCTTCTACCCGGGCATGCTCCTGAATTCCTCCATCAATTTGGCTACACTCTTGACTGGGTGCATGGTAAGCGATTCTCGTAGCTTACTGTGCACGGGCAAGCTTGTTTTGAATGTTGCCAGAGCATACTCTTCACTACAATTTTCAATTTCGTTGAAAGTTTCCCAGTAGCGCTTTGAGTATTGACGCAGAGTCTCATCATCCCTCTGTCTCATAGAGGTTAACGTATCAAAGGTTTTTGGAGCTGCTCGGCTTGTAAGAAACCGAGCAGTGAACTCCTCGGCCAGTTGCGTCCAACATAGGATGGATCCCTCTGGGAGCTTATGGTACCAACTTAGTGCCACTTTCCCTAGGCTGGATGGGAACATTTTGCATAACAGTGCATCATCTTGCTCATGCATAAACATGGCCTGCTGGTAGTGCTGAATGTGGGCCACAGGATCCGTGCTGGTTTCGTAAGGGATGAATGCTGAGTGTTTCACCCTGTTCGGCGTTTTCTCCGCGCGGATCCAGTGGGCTAATGGTGATTTGGAGATCTGGCCTAGGGCTTCCTTAGCTGCCTCTCGTGCAGTCTTAGGGCCTCCATCAGCTCGGTCAACGTCCACCCTTCTCGCATGCTGCTCAGGAATGTGCTCATTGGAACCAGATCTCTCATATCTGTCCCTAGCGTGCTTCCTTCTTTCTCTCTTTTCCACTGAAGCACTCCTTTCTCTCCGTTTTCGTGGAGAGGCTGCTCGATCAGCAAAGACGTCATCATGATGATGGACCCTTATTTCTTTTACGTACTGCACGGATCTCGTCCGCGAACGTAAATCCTTCTCCTTCTCTTGGAGTTGTTTCTTTAGGTCCTGAATCTCTCGTTCTCGTCGAGTGACTTCACGGGCCAGTTCTTCTGCCTCCTGTTCTCTTCTGTCGAGGCTATCCTCTTTTTCTTTATTCCTAGTTCGCCTGTGATCATCCCTTCTCGGTGGGCTCCTTCTCCGTTCACGTCGGGTTGAGGCCTCCCCACCTATCGGTGGTGTTTTTGAGCGTTTTCGTCGCTCGTTTGATCTTGGAGAATCATAGTTTATCAGGCGCGTATCCCTAAACTTTGGAATTTCAGGGATATGCCCTATGTTAAACCTTCTGGTGGCAGGCTTCTTTTGTGGTGCTTTTAGAACTGCAGGAGTTTCGTCCACCTTTGCACTTTTTCTCGTAGTGTAGACAAGGGTGGTTCCGCCATCATCTTCCACATCCTTCCTCTGTGGGGTGCACAGAAGAGGTTCTGAAAGCACCATTGTTGATCTCTGTTGGAAGGGATCAAGCTTTTCTGTCAGATTTCCCACAGACGGCGCCAATTGTACGGGGATAAATCCACGTAACCCTGGATCACGTGCTTCCTTGAATCAACCCTAGATCTGCAAGACAGAAAAAGGGTTAGAGCACCTTTGCCTCTCGTTGGCAAAGGCCCTCCGATGCCTAAGTTAGTATCACGTACTTGAGAGCTCAAAACACAATGCGTATGAAAATAGGTTTCACAGCGTCCCTTTTGTCATGGTTATTGCTTTGTATTTATAGGTGTAACCGTTCTTCATATTAGGCATCTCGTGCCCCTGTTTCCTATTCTCTTTAGGAATCCTTTTCCTAATAGGACTTTCCTATTAGGGACAAGTCTCCATGTCCTGCTAGATCTCGTCTAGCAGGGGTCTTCCTTTCCATATAGGATTCTTTCCTATATGAGGTATACTCCTAATCACGTTAGGACTTCCCATATCAATCCCTTATTTTACGGGATTGCTCCTTATCTCATAAGGAGCCGCTGTAGAATATTCTGGAATGTCTCACCGCCTTACTCGTGGCGGTGCCGTGCTTCCACATAGCTCGGAATAACCCGTACATAACTCAGCTCATCTCGCCGAGCTGATTTATGCATTCCAGAATGCTATTCAAGCTATACATGTAGCCTATCTAGCTCGGCCATATCAGGGGCATCCTTCATGCCTTTCGCCGAGCTAGTGCATCCTGACTTATTAGTTTATTCTTTATTAATTCTAGCCTCATTCGTGGCCAAACCAGCCCGGCACAGGGTTTAAGAACTCCCTATGTGGTGCCGAGCTATTCACCCTCTCGTGGTGACCGCCATAGGCACGTGCTATGCCTAATAGTAGGGTAATCAGATTTTACCCACTCCATATCTCTAGAATCTACGATGATATATAAACTAAAATTCATATATTCATATCAACGATGATGTCTAAAAATAGTGAAGTACGAATACCTATTACAATAGCCCTCGACGAGTTTTCATGTTTTGAAATCGTTGCATAATAGCCTCATTATTGACGGTATTAAATACATTTCTCTCAACGTAAGGAACCAAGCAATCATCCATTCGATTGCGTAGATTGCTCTTTATGTACTTCATTGCCGAATAACTTCTTTCAACTGTGGCAGTTGCGACAGGAAGAGTCAACACCAATGTCACAAGTAAATACACCAATCCAAATCTTCACTCAGAACATGCAAATCTTCACTTTGGGCCACCGAACAACCAAATCTTCACTCAGAGAATGCAAACTAGTGAATAGTGAATCAGAGATCCATTTTTTCTTTTTGAGAACCAAACCTAGCTCTATTTACTCGAGAGAGAGAAGACAAGAACAGAAAACCTTATGTTCTCTTTTTCCTCTGAGTCGGCAAAATGTAAAGTAAAGGTATATTACTTAGTTTAGTTAGTTTATTACACTTTATCCCCTTTTCTCTCATTGGTTATTTAGTATTTTAGTTTGTTATGGGCTATTGGGTTGTTCAAATTGGATTGATTTGCACTTTGTGGGATAATTTTTTTGGGTGAGTGATCAGTAATTTTGGACTAGGTGTTCATTCATATTTAGAATGGGACTAGGGTGTTCATCCATATTTCGCTTGGGTGCTCAAAAGAGGACGAACCTAAATTTTTTGACATGTATTCTAGGTAAATTTTTTTTTAATGGGTTGTCAAGTGACCATCCCAACTTCCTAGTAGAGTCGCCAGTGCTACTGACTACTACGGTTGAGCCAATACTTCTGAACTTCTAGCCATAATGGCCAGTATAGAATGTTCCGACTCCGTGTAATTTCCGATACTATTTCACCCCAATAGAAAATCGCATGCATATCTACTAGTTTTAATTACGTTTTTGTTTGTTTACGAATCTTATGTTGTGCCGACACACCCAAACGTAGTATGAGAATATCAACACACAAACAAGGAAAAATGAAACACAAATGTTTACGTAGTTCCCCCTCAAACAAGAAGCTTTAGAGGTACGTCCACGGAGAAAGAGCAAGAGAGTTCATTAAAAACGGGGAGAAATACACAGAGCCAGTCATACCCGTAACTCTAACTTGAAGCATCCACATGATATCTAGGGACAAATCTCTGAGGTGCGACCTACAGAGCTTCGACGTCTCAAACACACAAGAGACACACATAACACTCCCTAATATGAAAATCCCTTGAAAAGATCATTAATGGAACAACTAAGAAACCCTAGTCCTAACACTCTATGGGAAACCCCATGGGGGCTCCCTCAAAGGGATTCTGTCGCACCCGGGATTTTGACCAAAGGGTTTTGGGAAACAGTTTATGGTCAAGTGATATTCAAGCGACGTGGTTTTGTAAAAACACGGGTTTTACAGCTGTGACTGAGCCAGAATAAATTTGATAAAAATAACTTAGAGTCGCCACTTGACATGATTCTCGGTGTGCAAGTCACCATTTGAATAAACGTATTGAAAATGGTAAATAAATGCCTCGGGTTGAAAGACTCGGTTTTGTTTGATATAAAGGACTCGATTTTTTTGTATGATCTGCGATTTTAGAGAAGAAAAGGTTCGGTAATTCACTGTTACGTGTAAGGAAGTCGGAGCACCCTACCCCCTTTCGGTACTCAGAATAAACTTTTCCAAAACAAAATGAGTATTTGAAGACTTGTAAGGAGTAAATAAAGACATACATATAATGAGAAGAAGAAAACTAATATTTCTGTCCGAAAATGTATTTTATTGCATGAGATGTTTACAATTCAAAAAGGGAAAAATTTGTACAGAAATAGGATTTGGACCGAGTCCAGCCTCAAGGTTGCCTACGTATCTCCAGTCATAGGAGAATTAGGTCACTGCGTAGTTCAAGAAGACAAAAAAAATGGGTTTTATTTGAGACCGAGCCCTCATCGGGCTGTCTACATATTCTCCGGCCTCAGGAGAAATCAGGTCTCGTGTAGTTTGGAAGGAAAGCTGAAGTTCTAGAGAAGTTAATCTCGCTTGGGAATTTACACCAGCGAGGCACAGAGGCGTTATACCTCACACGGAGGAAAATGTCAAGACTCCAGTGGTTACAATACTGGGGATACAAAAGTAATATGGGAACCTCTGGGACATCTCCGAAAGATTCCGAGACTAGAGAAGAGTCTGAAAAGACTACACAACTCTGTGGAAAGAAAATTGTAAAATAGGCGTCCAGGGCTACCGACAGCTAACTGGGGTCCCGGGATGTTATTTAGGTGGCTACATAGCCGAAAATGGATTTAAAATGCAGCTTGCGAGTCTGTATAAAAAGTTGTAAAAATCCCGTCCAGAGCCGAAAATGGCTACCGATGGGGCCCGTGATATATCCGATACAGTTTTGAAGAGTAAAAGTGAATACAAAAAATATAATAGTTTTTATGGTAAAAAGTTGAAAAATCATGACCGGAGCCCGAAAAAGGCGTCCGATAGTCCCTGGTAAATATCTGGTACGGTATTAGACGGTAAAAGTGTGTACAGTTGACTCGGTTAACTTTTTGGTAAAAAGTTGAATTTGTCGCCCGGAGCCTGAAAATGGTCTCCGGTGGGTCCCAGGTCATCCCCGGTAGGGTCAACGGGCTAAAAATAAGTATTTAAAATTCAAGGGGTATTTTGGTAAAAAATTGTAAAATTTAGTTTCGGGGGTCAGGATAACTGTCAACGGGCCCTGGGAAGCTTCTGGATCAAATCGTAGGCTAAACTGACTCTGGGTGTGAAGTAGGGGTATTTTGGTAATTTTGGCATGATGCTAACACTGGGACCAGAGGATACTCGAAATGGACCCCAGTGCACTTCCTAAGTGTCTCTCTTGGGGAATTTTGGCCAGAGAGACTCACAAGGGTATTTTGGTAATTTGGGGAGAAGCTGATTGCGAGTCCGGAACAAAGTCAATATGGACCCTACGACTCATTGGCATCATGACATTACCTGAAAGTGCACACAGAATAGAGTATAAAATAATACCGCAAATATAATAGAAAAGGTTGTCCGGCTTCTGCGCAGAATCTCGGACAGCATTACGGGTGCCTTGAGGCAGATGTAAAAGCAGCGTATAAATAACATTGTGGTAATATAATATTATCGTGTTGGGTGAAAATATTTGCTTTTGTGCTGACCGAACCCTCATCGGGCTGCCTACGTATCCCGCACTTGGGGGAATCAGGTCACTCCGTAGTTCGGATCTTAGTCTAATTAATGAAAATATAACTGAATTCATTGAATTAATCCTGATGTTTTTATTTTTGGGATTTTGCACGAACTGTCTGGATGGTTAGTCAGGTCAAGGTAAGCAATCTCAGAAGATACCGGAAAAGACCAGAGGTGGTGGTAGAGCCTCGCAATGGACCCGTTTGAAGTACTAGCCCCCTTAGCGCGTACGCTATTTTGTCAGTCTTTCGGTATTCCTCGCCTCAAACTTAGACGAGACTGACGTGGTGCACTGCGACAGTGTACGTTTATTTTATTATGAATTTTATTGACACACACACACAAATTATTGAATATAAATATGCAATATTACGGAATCTGAAGTTGCACATAGGCGGTAGCCAGGCCGACACAATTCTAAAATATTTCTACTACATGCTGAAAATAAGCAAGCAGTTATTGGTATTTAAAATTTTATTTACTTACAAACTCCATGCTCGAAGCCCGGGTAGAGAATCGGATAGAGTTTTCGCTGGATATTGAATAATGTCGTCTGAAAAAATCGGCTATAGTGTCACGCCCTCATTTTTGTAATCAAAATACAAATATAATCCACGTAGGATAAGTCAAAAGTCATACATTTCACCTTTGAAAAATCATAGTCAAATACACAATCTCAAAGTCTACATTCCATGTGTACCAAATCCACGAATACAAAGGCCCAAACTCATAAGTTAAAAGATCGAGGTTGTTACACAATTTGAATATTGTCAAAGATTGAGGGAGTTTAAAGTTACATAATCATCTTCAAAAAAATACTGGGTATAAGGATGAGAAAATAACTTTATGATCATATTATCCTCATGGTATGCAATCATACTCCGAGCATCCAACTCATGTGCCTTGCCGTGTACCTGAAAATGATAGGTTGAGCTACACTTGCCCAGTAGAGAAAAATCTAACAATGCTAAATGCAATGAAATATATACGAGTGATAGACAAGAAAGCATAGGTCAAGGAACAAGAATTAAGAGAGAGATAAATAGTTTAAGAACTTGAAGGCACACGTAAGCTACTAAATTCTATCACTATCGTCTCTCGTACCCGACACGCCACATGTGTCCCAAAGCATTTATCATATTCAATGTCACATTCCTTTTAAACATTTGATATCGTCTCTCGTACCCGACACGCACACGACACGCCACATGTGTCCCAAACATTTATCATATTCATCACATTCCCTTAAATATTTGATTATTCTCCGGGCATGCCATATAGGCCCCGTGTCACTCCGAGCATACCCTTTCGGGCCCCGTGTCAATCATCTTACATTTATATCATCAATCATCAAAATACAATTTCAACAGTCTCATATACAACTTACATGTTACAATATCCATTTACATGTGTTCCGGACTTCCCACTCAACTCGAATACACACCAAGTGTTAATAAATGCACCGTGACCTCGCCAAATTCACCAAATAGTAAGAAATAAGTGACACCAATGAATCCCCATTATCATTAGCTGCCAAAGTGCTGCCAAAGTGGAAAATGTCTAAATACAAGTGAAAAACATGTTTAGGGACCAAACAAGTGCATGGGGGTGGGCTGGAACAACATAACAAAAATCACCCATGAAGCTGTCAAAACCGCCCAGGTGGCCACAAATCCCGCCCGGGCGGGTTTTCCAGAGAGTGGGCCAAAAAGTGCCCAAAATTGGGATTTTTGGGGATTTTGCTCTATAACTCCAAATTGGATGATTCTAAAGCCAAATATCAATGGAATTGGCTAGAGGGAGATAATTTAACACTCAATTTGAGCAAGGAAACATCTTTTAACAAGAATCAAACATTTACTCAAGAATATGATGAGAAAATGGGGTCCCAAGTGAGTTTCTTCCAATTACTAGTAAACTCATGGATTCATTGCAAGATTAAGACAATGTAGCATCCAAATGAAAAGAACATGGTTTATCACATTATAGCTCCAATTATGATTAGAACATGGTTTACTCAAAGAAATTTACAAGACACAAGATGGTTGATCAATCAAGAGCCTATACACACACACACAAAACATTTAAACTTAGAATAGTTAGAAATCCCCCTACCTCTGGTGATTTAGCTTGAAAACCCTCTAAGAAGCAAAACCCAAACTCTAGCGTCAAGATCCGAGGAAAGTTCTTCAAACACCGGAGTGAAATAAGCACATCAACGCGTAGAGCACGAGATTTTATGAAGGTTTTATGAAGGGAGTAAGCTCGGAGCTTGAGATTTGGCTAGGTTAGTGATGAGAGAAGTTGGAGAAGCCATGGAGGAGAGAGAGAGAGAGAGGGACGGCTGGGGTTTTTGGGGAGAAGATGAACTTCTCTCTATCTTCTCCCACCACACACACATATAATATCTCATATAATTACACCCCAAGTCCAAATGTGACTTGTGTAATGCAATATTTAGGTCCAATCCTACTCACAACACTTAATAATCCATCACTTTAGCATTTTAATTAGTTTCTCACATTTTCCCAACTTTATTTCCGGAAAATAATATGAAAATGCGGGTCCTTACATATAGCCTCTGGTAGAAAATAGTTGATTTTGACTTGGCACTCGGACAGAGTAATGACAGGACTAGTTGATTCTGTGTCAGTACTTGGATAGAGTAACGACATGACTAGAGATCTCGACCGATACTCGGATAGAGTAACGACAGGACTGGAAGATCTGAGTCGGTATTCAAACAGAGTAACCAAGAGACTAGGGTGTTTGGGTCTATTATGACCAATAAAATTTTTGGAGAAAATTTGACAGTGCTTTCACGTAGTCCTGACTACCGGTAATTCTTCTCAAAGGAAACCGGCAGAGCTTCCGTGTTGTATATATATCCCGAGATTCCTCTTTGGGAATCCAGCAGAGCTTTAACGCAACTCTTGCTACCGAATTTTTTGTCGGAGAAACTCGACAGAACTATCGCCTAAGCTAGTGATTTCTGAGTCCAGACTTGCAGTGGAAAAAGCTAAGTCCTTCGTGAATCGAGCTCAGAAGTGTGTGTTTAGAGCGCCGCAATGGGACTTTATGAGTTTTGAAGTGATGTGTCAAGTGTAAGTGTGTGTGTGTGGGGGGGGGGGGGGGGTGGTGGCTGATCTAGGCGACCATTCTTTAGGCGCCTGCCACGGCTTGCCTAGGGAGTCCCACTTTATGCATTGGTTCGTGGCGATGCAATCCGGGTTCGTCCATGCTTGCGTAGGGTTCTTTGATCTAAGAATTTTCAGGGAGGTATCCCTAGGGTTTTGAGGTGCTCCAGACGTAGCGGCAACGTCCATTTTTCCAAATTATGCTCCAATGATAGAGAAACGCATATCGTCCGATTCTTGGTTGATTTGGAGCGATGTAAGCGATCAGATGACCAAATGAAGTCCGATTGACCTAAAGTTTTATTGGGAGCTTTAGTATAGTTATAAATGAATTATCAACGGTTTATATTTAAAAAATTGGGTCTCGATGTCCATGACCATAGAATCGGTCATCTTGGGAAGCGCAATGTCTCAAAAAATAGCAAACGAGCTCAGAATCATCCGAAACTTGTCGTAAAACCTGAATCTTCTGGTTCTGTTCGCCTGTTTTTGCTAAGTGAAGGTAATAGTGGGGTGATAATTCAATGGCCAAACACCATCCGATTTTGACGTGGCATGAACCGATCACTCGGAAATGTTAAAATGAGTGCATCCATTGGTCTTCATGCGTGACTGGATGTCCCAAAGATATAGCTGGCCGATTGGCCCAGAAACGAGCTTTCGGGGAGCTAATTTCTATCAAAACAGAGGGAAGGGCATGGCCTTCTACAGCTTCACTACTGTGTGTTGTACTAGTTTACCTTTACGGGGAATCACGTGTTCTACTCAGTAAGGCTATTTTCTTGATTTTTGATGATCCGACGTCTCTTTCCTGCGAGCGCTGACGTCATCGATTTGTTTTGATAAATAGGGGTGGGGCAATTTACTCGAGAAGTCTAAATCCTAACAACCTCCAAGGTTTCTATTTATAAGAAAGTACAGAAAATTAAGTCATATTCAGCACACGTGGTCCGGACCATGGTTCTCGTGGTCCAAACCACGGAAGCTGCAACCTTCTAAAACCTTAATTAACCCATGGTTCGGACCATGGTGTAAGGATGTTGTGAGCATCTTTCATACTGAATTTCAACATCTTAGAATGGTTCACGATCATTAAGGCCGATACTTAACCACTATGGTCAGGACGCATCCATTATATCAATTCGGAAGTGGCGCCCAAATCAATATCCTCCCTATTTCTGTCCCAAAAGATATTATAAAACGACATATAATTTTTGGAGAGAAATCTCAGTTAGTTTTCTTTAATTTAGTATACAAAAATATAAGAAATTTAGTTTTCGTTAATATGTTAGTGGACTATCTTTACAGATGAAAAGTGTAGACCCCCCAATTTGGAGATCCTCGGGCATCTTTAAAAAACCCCTATGATATGAACAAAGACATTATGAAGCATGACCCTTCAAATAGCAAAAGTCAAACCTGAGTCAACTCTATCGTACGACAGTCAAACTTCAATCATCAGTATCGTGCGGCAATAAAACAATCGTAACATGAAGTCGGCCAAAGATTGTGTCGTACAGCACACGCCTTTGCGATTCGATAGACGCCTCTACTGTATGGCACTATGTAACTTTTGCCCAGCTGTTTGCATGCAACCAGTAGCTCCAAATGTTGAAAAATGGCACCTGAGGTGCTTAGAAAGGCCTAGGCACGTCAAAGCCTAGGGTTCTAGCCCACAATAAGTGAACTTGGTCACCAAGTTTACTTGGAAAATAATTTTGATCCTCTCCTATAAATACCAAGTTGGTTTGAGGATGAATCCAACTAAAAAGCCATGAAGAAAACCTCCCCCAAGCTATGTTCAGATTTGCACACTCCAAATAAAAGTCTACTTCCACCCCAAAAACCCAAAAACAAATCCAAAAACCCTACGTACCAAAATCCTAAAAATAAACTCTCATACAAACCCTTTCCCCTATACTTGCTATTAAAACCATTCACATACCAATACTAGCATTCTCTTTGTCACCTGCAAGCTGAGATCGAAATGAAGAAGAGTATTTGCTTCAAGGAAGTCATTCCAAAGGTATAAAGTTCATTTTCTTTGCCAAAACCAATCACTTTGGTATTCTGAGGGGAGTCACCAAGTTCAAAACAGTTCCTCATATTGTTTTTGAGCTTGGTTAGCCATTACTTGCAACAAAAGCAACCAGGAACAAAAAAAAAAAGGTTGAAATCTCCAGGACAGTGCCACACTGTCCCCCAGGGAGATACATCACTGATATCTTGTTTCTTTTGGCTTCTTCAGTGCCACAAATGTGTAAGATGTCTTTTGGTACACTTTAAATCAAAATAGCTCATTTAAAAAACTGGTTCGTGCCTTATTGAATTTCAAAAATATTATTGTTAGTCTTTAAAAAGAATAAGTTTTACAAGGCATGCACCGAGAGCACATATTCCTCTAGTTTTTGGCTCAAATTCCAGAAAACATCAGTGTCGTGCGGCACTATACAGTATCATACGATACTACTTAGTACAAGAAATTAAAAAGTAATTTTTGCCGGGCAGTAACCGATGCAATAATCTTGTTTCCATTTATTCTGTTGTTCTTTCTGTTCATATTACTCCCTCCGTCCCATTTTGTTTGTCATGTTTAGTAGACTGTGTCTAGTTTCAATTACTTATATCTTTTAAGATGAATTTCAAAAAATATTCAATATAGATCTTGTTTGATTAGTTCTCGTCTTCTTGATGAGTTCTATTATACGAACTTTTCAAAATCATGAAAACCATTATAGATTAAAAGTTATAAGCGTTTGACCGATAACTCGATATTCAAAAATTGACAAACAAAATGGGACAAAGGGAGTATTAATTTTCAGTCAATTATTATTATATGTTGTTTACGTGGATAAAGTTTGAACAATAAAGTGATTTTCCAAAAATCCCATAAGCATTAAATAAAGATTGATTTTCAATCAGGCGAGCAGGGTGCCTTAAAAACTTTCCCCACTCGTAACCTGGCTCCCGAATCCAAAATACTCTGTTTTCAAATTGACCAAATCCTTTTCCAAATTAGAGGCACGAGAGTCATTCTTTTTCAAACTCTTTAATGGTTTTTCGGGTACTAAATCCTTTTTCAAAATAAAAAGCCGGGTGGCGACTCTGAAAATCTTTTCGAAACCAAAAATAAATTTTGGTGGCACGTCCACAAAAAGAGTAATTAGTAAAAAAAAGTACACGTTTTCGAAGATTAATTATTCATAATACCCGAAAAGGTACAAATATCATTCATCAACCTACCTAATACTGAAAAATTACTCATCTTCAGCGATTATTCACTCATCAACATCTTTAATACCAGAAGTAAAATATGCGTTTTGAAGAATAACGATGTTGAATTTTTTTGGTGAAAGAAAGAGAGAGCGGGGAGAGTAGGCTGCAAAGAAACCATACTCTTCGCGATCACCACAAGGCTTGACTCAACTCAAATTTTGATCTCATTTGGTAAATAAGTTGAGCTCAAGTTAGGTATGTAGCTCAAGTTAGGTATGTGATAGGTGCTTAAATATTGCACCTAATAAAGCTCCATAATTTTCACTTGTTTTTCCATTTACTTCACTACGAATCTAAGCATGGTTCAAAGTCATTAAAGCTGATACTTGACCATTATGGTTATTTTGGACACTTTAAAAGTTTTTTTTTCCAAATATAATCTTTGAAACTCACGACAACTATATTTGATGAGCCTTGCTATGGGTACAACATTTGGTGCACACCAAATGCACACCGCAGTGTGTGGGATCCATTTCAAGTCTATGCACAAATGTAAGAGCTGCTCAACTTATTCAAAATATGTTTTTAAGGATCCCTGTAAAATATCAGCTCAGTTAGATGCCGGTAAGAGCTTGATCGATTCTTCGCCCAATTTCTTGTCAAAAAATTGAGTAAAGAACTGATCAAACCTCTATCGATATTAGATCGAGTTGATATATTAAAGGGATCCTAAAAAAAATTAAACAAATTGAGGGGCTCCGATCATTTGTGTGGAACACCGAGATGGGCTCCACACAATACGGTGTGCATTTGGTGTACACCAAATAGTGTACCTGTAATAACCCGAATTTTCATAAATAAAAATTTTGTTTTAAAAATTCAGTTATTTAATTTTATCCGTCCTTTTATTCCATCGAATTATCTTCCGCGCCATAAGTCGACGCGAATATGCTGAGGATTACACTGTTTCGAATCCGGAAGCCCGGGGTTTTCCCCGAGACTTACTCACTAAGTTAGGCAACTCCTTAATTGCATCCTATCCTTTTATCAGGATTCTTGTAGTATAGGTTTCCAATTAGGGTTAGGGAGAGGATTCTTGTAGTAGTGGTTCACAGTAAAGAATCCTAAACTGCAATTGAACCTATACAATCAAGAATCCTCTTACCGTCTGATATCAAATTGTCATTGTTGTTAGCTGAATTATCAACAATGGCATTTTTCGCCTGATAAAAAAAAACAATGGCATTTTGTTGAGAGTCCACCCCGTGTGGGCTGTTGGGCTTGGGCCCGAGGGAGTGATTTAGGGTTTTTTTTATTGTATCTCTATAAATACTCTGTGATGCCTAGGTTAAAAGTGTGGTAGCAAAATGTAGAGAGAGAGGCAGAGAGAGTGAGAGGGGGGCCGGTTGTGGCTCCCCAGAGAGAGAGATACACGAGAGAACTAGTGAGGATTTCAATATTGTGAGATTGAGTGTGAGTGTGTAACACAAGAACACGGATTTTCTCCGGATTATAGTGAAACCCCCCTCCCCGTGGATGTAGGTCCGATTTGGCCGAACCACGTATATTGTGTGTCGTGTTTTCTCTTGATTTTATTATTTCTGTGCGAGAGGTGCGCGTTTGGGCACAACAAACTGGTATCAGAGCTTGGGTTAAAGCACCGGAGAGCGCAGAGCAGTCGGAAAATCACTCAGAGGCCATTGGAGCACTGTTTGAAGCTTTGGTCGGACAAAATAGGTGACGAATCTTGTTTTTGATCAGAGGGATAGGTGTAACTCTCAGAGACGAGTCCAACGGAGTGCTCAGAGTCAGTTTTGGTCACCGGAGTGGGTCAGAATCGAAGTTTGAAAGTGGGTGGGCGGAGGCGAGTGGCGGACTAGATGGGGCTCTTGTAAAACGCGATCGAAAGTAAGATTTGAGCACGGGATTGTGTTCGTCTTGGAAAGACGATCATGGTGGTGCAAGGCCGGTCGCCGAAAAACGCCGGACGCGCCGCCTGAACAGTGGCGCGTTAGATCCACTTGCGGCGGTTAGCGCCACGACGGATAACACGTCAGAGGGTTAGGCCACGTCAGCAAAGGGGTCAGAAGGGTCAGGGTTTAGGGTCAAAGAGGTCAAAGGGGTCAAAGGGGTCAGACCGGCGGTCAAAAGGATCAAACCGGTTCAAACCGGTGATTCAGAGTATTGTCAGACCAGGTTCAGACCGAGATCAGACCGGATAACGGTCCGGAACAGACCAGATTGTGTTTTTTGACTGGTTCAGTGGGATGTTGACCGGTTCATGGCCGATTCGGACCAATTCCCGATTCGGTTTTTCGTTCCGGATCCAACCATATGCTTTGTTTTTCGTGAAGAGGCTCAGAAGTAGGTTTTGTTGCTAGATTGAGCCGGATTTGAGCGTTCGGAGGCGTTTTGGGTTGTGAGGAGGCTGTTCCTAGCTAATTGGACGGTTTCGGATTCACTGGTGGGCTTGGATTTGAGTGATTCGAGTCAGATTTTGCGGTCCTAGACACATCCTGAGAGATTGAGGATCAGACGTGGTCAGGTCAGTCGGATGGGATGTTGTTGAGTCGGAGGCAGACCAGGGATGATCAGTCGCACTTGGCAAGCACGGATACACTCTTTCGGGTTATTGCACTCTGGTTTAGGAGTGCATGGAGGCTCGTCTGGTTAGTGACAACAGGCGCTTGCAGGAGTGGTGATTTTTGGGAGATCCGATGGGAGTTCTGGGGTGCTAGGAGAGCTGGGTATGGAACGTGAGTGAACCAGGAGGCAGGATGAGACCCGAGAGAGGGCAGAGAGTGGTGGGAGACCAGGAGAGTGGCAGGAATGGTGAATAGGTGGCGAAATAGGTGAGCAGAGTTGGAGAGCTACACACCAGGAGTATTGGACAGACTTTGCAAAGATCAGAGGTTGACCGGGGCAATCAGATGATTGCAGATTCGCGGCGATGAAGCCGTGGTGATCAGTCGGAGAAGCTAGTGAGCAGGGATACATTCTCTCAGGTGTTGCATCTTTGTTGATGGGTGCGGATACACTTGATTGGTTGATTGCACAGGCGCTTACTAGAGTGACAGGTCGGAGTTGGTCAACAGTGATCGGAGGCAGTCTGGTTCAATCGGATTTGAAGACCTATTATCAGGATTTGCAGTTGTGATTTGAGCTGCATTGGATTGGATGATGGGCCACCAACAGGCTTGTGGGAGTGCAGTGACAGATGGAGCTGATGTCAGGCATGGTCAGGCAGAATGGGTGTTTTGTGACGTGGACAGGATGAGCACAGTTGCCGATGCACACAAGATAGGCGTTGGAGTGTACTTTGGAGTCATGACCGGATGGTACTGGATGCGCCGGGAGTCGAATTAGGAGTGTGCAGGATGCTAGCTAGCAATGGGGATGCAATTTGGTTGTTCAGGATATGTTCACGGGAGCTCCGGATAGAGGGATTGAGATGGAGATGAGATGATGCATCAGGGTATTCTCTTCCTTCTGTGATTTTGTGACTGGATCCCCTCCAGGATATGTGGCCGCATTGGGTGGAGAGATGGAGTCACGGATTATGTCCTGTGATTGGGCATGACCATCCAGTTTTGGATGCTGGATGCGGACACCCCAAGTGAGGGGGTGCGAGCGCTTCTGTTGATGAGGGCATGCGCTTCTGTTGGTGAGCGCGGGCACCTCTGTTGGTGAGTGCAGGCACTTCTGTTGGTGAGCGCGAGCGCTTCTGTTGGTGAGCGCATACATCTAGGGGTTTGAGGTGTGTGAGTGGAGGCATCCTAGTTGAGGGGGTGCGATACTCGGACGGGCGGAGGCATTCTAGTTGAGGGGGTGCGGTGCTCAGATTTTTGGATTTTTTGATTGGCTGCGGAGTCTAGTTTTGCAAGGATACACTCGTTCGAGCTATTGTACTCTGGATTGGGGGTGCATGGATGTTCGATAGGTTAGTGACACAGGCGCTTACTAGAGATAGCTGATTGGAGATGGCCACATGGGGGTGCTGCAGATGACATTGCCCACTCGGGTTGGAGGGGGTGATTGTTGAGAGTCCACCCCGTGTGGGTCGTTGGGCTTGGGCCCGAGGGAGTGATTTAGGGTTTTTTATTGTATCTCTATAAATACTCTGTGATGCCTAGGTTAAAAGTGTGGTAGCACAATGTAGAGAGAGAGGCAGAGAGTGTGAGAGGGGGGCCGGTTGTGGCTCCCCGGAGAGAGAGATACACGAGAGAACTAGTGAGGATTTCATTATTGTGAGATTGAGTGTGACTGTTTAACACAAGAACACAGATTTTCTCCGGATTATAGTGAAACCCCCCTCCCCGTGGATGTAGGTCCGATTTGGCTGAACCACGTATATTGTGTGTCGTGTTTTCTCTTGATTTTACTGTTTCTGTGCGCGTTTGGGCACAACACATTTTTCGTCTGATATTCTGAAATTCTTTAGTGAGGACGAGGTAGGGGGAAATGTCCGGTAGTCAAGTTGGGTTGTGTGTAGCCCACCTCAAGTTCACCATTCCACGGCACCGCCCTCTGCGTTCCTCCTCTGCGAACAGCTCAGGCTATCGAGCATATCAACAATGACAGTATATGGGAGGTATTCGGTTATAGTGTTCATAATTATGTTTTCAATATCGCTTTGAAAACACTATCATTGGTGATAATTTTTAACGGTTCATTTTTCGTCTGATATTTGAGTTTCGTCTGATAATTTTTAACGGTTCATGATGCGGATTGTTGATAATGTGTGTGTGTGTGTGTGTGTGAGAGAGAGAGATTTCATTTATTCGTCTAGGTGTGGATGGGGTAAATAAGCCAGTTTGCAACATAACCGAGCCAACCAGCTTCGAAAAAAAGTTTCAAGGTTGGGATCTAACCAAGGCTAGAAAAGGGCGTCTAATTTTCTAATATAATAATATATGATATGTAAAATAGAGAGTATTGTTAGAGTTTTGATATATATATATATAGGGTAAGCTTCTCCTCCGGACTCCGGACTTCCGGACCTCCATGATCCGAGCGTTTTTTTGACGATCCGAGCCATCCAATGTGTTCAGAAGGTGTTTTTAAGGGTCCACGCGAGAAATCTCCAAAACAAAATACCGGAAAGGGCTTGATCCAAGCAGTTTTTTGCAAAATTGTAAATATTTTGTTTTTGCGAAAAACTGCTTGGATCAAGCCCTTCCCGATATTTTTTTTTGAAGATTTCCTGCTTGGACCCTGGAAAACACCTTTTGAACACATTGGACGGCTCGAATTTTCCAAAAACAATTTGCAAAACAAAAAAAAAAGGGATTTTCCTTCAATCCGAGAGTCCGGATAGGAAAATCCCCGTATATATATATATCAAGTTCTAGGATGAGTTTTTCAACTGATAAAATCTGCTAAAATCAACATTTGCTAAAATCACCGGTTAATTTTATCAACTGAGGAAGATTTTTGCTAAAATAAAAGATTTTAGATGATATAGTGCAAGAGATTTAAAGTCTTTTCTATATACGAAAATCAACATTTGTTAAAATCACTAGTTGATTTTATCAACTGAGGAAGATTTTTGCTAAAATAAAATATTTTGGCTTATATAGTGCAAGAGATTTTAAAGTCTTTTCTATATACTATCTATATGCTATACTTTGGGCAACTCGGTTCGTGACTCGTTCAAACCTCTTGGTAGTCGTGAACATGAGATGAGGAATGCTTGTGAGTAGTTTAATCTTGGGGCTTCTACACTCCGATGGAACCTTCACGAGGGGAGAAATATTAACCTTAAGATAGTGTCCAACGCAACTCTCATTTTCACAGGCAACATCTTTCCTACTTTGACTATTTTCGTAATCTTTGATTTTAGCAAAAATCTTACTCATTTTAGAAAATGTTAATTTTAGTAATGTTGATTTTAACAAATTTTATCATTTGAAAAACTCAGAATACATATGTGCATTGTACATTACATAATTTGTCTACACATTATTGGGCTTGTCCTTAAAATATGAACACTACATATAATTTGCCTACACATTGTTGGACTTGTCCTCAAAAAAAAAAAAAGAGAAGCCCCACAAATAAATTAGACGTCATGCCCCCTCATCACACTTTTTGTTAGAAGCCGACACACCAAAAGTAAAAAACAAAAAAAAAAACAAACTCCCACTTCTCTCCCTTTTTTTTTTTTTTTCCATAGTCAACGAGTCCGGATCAACTTACATCCACCTCAATTAGTCTTCTTTCTGTCCAGTTAAAAACGGATGAGTCCATATCAACTTATGTCCACCTCGACAATTCTTCTTCCCATTCAGTTAAAAGCAAACCATTTACGCCAATACTAGGTGATTCACAATAAATTAGGTGGTGTTCCACCAAGAGAGTTTTTAGAATAAATTACTTTTTTCTGATTTTTTATGTGATGTATTGTGAGAGAATGATCTATCTTGATTTTAGAAAAAAATTGTTTTTTGTTTATGGAACGCTCCTTTAGTCTATTTTACTCCCTCCATCCCAAATTGTCCGTCCCTTTTGGGGAATCCAACTTTTTAAGGAGACAAAATTATTGTCATAGAATTCCAAAATTATCCTTCAAAACTGTGAAGTTTCTAATATTTTTCAATATGGATCTCAAAAAATATGCAATATGTATCTTGTTTGATAAATCTCAATTAGTTGTTTTATACAACGTTTTAAAAATCATGAAAATCATTATAAACTAAAAGATATAAACGATTTAGAAATGACACAAATTTCAAAAACTGTGAAATAAATTGGGAGGAAAAGAGTATTTTTTAAGGGTAAAACTGGAAGTTTGGCATATTTTGATAGTTATTTTTAGAAATAGGACCAACATTTTGGAACCATCCAAAAATAGAAAGAAGAACCAGCAGTTTGGAACGGAAGGAGTAATCAATTTTGTTGGAAGCAAACCCACGAATTAGGCCCAGTTTTCCAAATAATTTTAGCACTCAGGTGCTAAAATCTTGATATTTCAAATCAAAAAATGAAGTGGTTTCGTGTTAACCCCATTTTAAAAGCTTCAAACTTTTTTCTGTTGACTGTATTTGCCACTTGGTTTGAACCCACCACAGTCTGCCAAGTTTGGGTTCAGAATTTCAGGTATATCACCCACCGCTTCATTCAGCAAACCCACCTAGGCTTTAAGGGGTTTCCCTGCCAAACCCCACTCTCTCCCTCTCTCTCTCTCTCTCTCTTGACGGTGGTTTACGGCCACCTCTTCAGAGGCGTTGCTGGTTTGTGGCATGCGCCACATGATCTAGCAAGAGGAAAAACACACAGAAAGTCACACGAACACAGAGAGAGTCCTTAATTCTCGATCCTAACAGAGATCGAGCCGTAATCAATCATGTCGGTACCACCGAGTAGTGCCTCGTTCATGGCCCAGGCCACAAGAAACGGGACACCGGAGCTCGAAACCTTCCACAAGTTCTTCGAGTGCTGGCTCGTCGAACAAGACCAGCACCTCCAACAACTCATTTCCGCTTCCAAAAGCAGCGACGGCAACCCAAACGGAGGAGCGACGACCGAGTCGACCCAGCAGCAGCTGAGCGAGGCACGGGGCGGCTTACGCCCGTTAATCGACCAAGTCGTCCAGCATTACGAGCAGTACTATCGAGCCAAATCGAGGTGGGCCAAGGAGAATGTGCTTGGGATGCTGTCGCCGTCGTGGCGGAGTACCCTCGAAGACGCTTTCCTTTGGATCGGTGGGTGGAGACCTAGCATGGCTTTTCATTTGCTTTACTCCAAGTCAGGGCTCCAACTCGAGGCTGGACTCGCCGATTTGATTCGCGGACTCAGTACCGGGGATTTGGGCGATATCTCTCCGACTCAACTCGTACAGGTTAGTCAACTGTCAGGAATCCGGAATGTTGATTGTGAATTTCTAATGTTGCCCTTTGATATGTATAAAAAGTCCACTCTCTGAAATAAATCTAAATCTCTTCAATAAAAATAAATATTTTTATTTTTGAAAATTAAAATCTGCATGTTAGAGGGGGGAAAAAAGAAGGTATGTATCATTCGCTTCCGAAATTTGGTAAATTACAAGAAAAAAAAAGCGTGTAATTTTTTAATAAAAGTATTATAGATTTGTGCAAGAATTTTGGGTTTTTTTGGCACTAATTCAATGGATAATTATGATTTGTAACTTGGTGTAAAGAAATTTAAATATTATGTAAATTTAATTGTTTATCTAAATGTTACTCAAATTTTGAGACGGACAGAGGATAGAGTAAAGAACATGCAATTTCTTTAATGAGACAA
Source organism: Vaccinium vitis-idaea (assembly GCA_963854785.1). Classification (NCBI taxonomy): domain Eukaryota; kingdom Viridiplantae; phylum Streptophyta; class Magnoliopsida; order Ericales; family Ericaceae; genus Vaccinium; species Vaccinium vitis-idaea. Next base: position 29,717,279 of record OY978217.1, on the reverse strand, counting down.
AAATAAAACTCCCCATCTTTAAAAAGGTGCATCTAAAGAAATTAAAATTTGGAAATATAATTTTCATAATGAGCAAAAATAATAATGATACAGCCACAGCCATAGAACCACACCCAGCGCACTGTTCACGTGGGCCCACCCACTTTACCCCAAAAAAAAAAACCTGAAAATTTCAAAATCCAAAATCGTCTGTGCAAACCCATTTCGCGGGCACAAGAGAACGAGAGAGAGAGGCGAAGAAGACGATTAGGGACCCAACCTCGTCCACCACCACCACCCGCTACGACGCCCCATCCACCACTGCCACCATCGACCCAGCCCCATCCACCACCAGCGAATCCACCACAACAATGCCCAATCGAAGAAGACACACTGTACGACGCCCAATGGAAGAAGACGCACGGTACGACTCAACCATTCGACAGCGTACGACTCTCTCTCTCTCTCTCTCTCTCTCTCGCTCTGTGTGTGTGTGTGTCGATTTCTACATCTGAAGAATTTAGGGTTCCAAATTCGGAAACCCTAAATTTTTTGAATTCCAAATTCGTACGTAGGGTTCCAAATTCCTTTGGCAATTGCTGGTTTGGCAAAGAAGGCCTTAATTGCATATGTAAACTGGATAAACAGGACCTAATTGCCGCTTGTTACTCTTAACTATAGATATCAGCTGATGGCTTGATATTGAACACTTCATTTTTCATGTTCTTTAATCACAATCCTATTCCCCTTGATATCGTTTCAGTCGAATTGTGTAGCCTCTAATTTTGAGTTATGCTTTTTGGTCGTGGTGGGATTTGCCGCATGGAGGTTGCGAGCGATGGGGTTTGCATTGGTGGTGCGAGTGTTGGTACTTTTGGCAATGGGTAGGTGATTGTCTTGAGATGTCTAGGGAGTTCTGAATTGGTGGATCTGGGGTCTTGCGGGGGTGTATATGAATCTTTGGTTTTGGATTTGTATGGCTAAAACTTGGGTTTTATTCTTTACAAAAGGCACTAAGTAGCACTACAAACGGCTCCTCATTTTCTACCCATCAGATAATCAATTCCATCACCCAATTAATGGCAAGGACATCATTCGATTATGATTTTCAAAAACAGGACTAAACTGATGCCAACAAAGTTTCAAGACGATTTTGAGACTTGATATATTTTATAGCAACCACAATAGTAGATAAGCCCAAAGCTTATCAACAAGTAGGTTACTCCAAGCTATAGTTCACTAGAAGGCAAAATGCTCAAGCTTCATCAAGTCATTGCACTTAGCTCAATCCATGCTCAAAATATGTTGCATCGTGACACAAGTCACAAATCACTATTTTCTGTGCTCCACGCATGGTTACTAGGAACCTTAGAATTACTTTTTTTTTCTGAACGGCGAAGGACTGTTTAGTTTCTAGACTCCATTGCACAATCCTAGTCTCACAGTGTCCTATCTGGCACAAAATCTATGCCAATCTTTTCTTTAACTTGACGCCCACCATTTTTCACCTCCTAATTCTTTGTTCCATTTATGCTACTATAATGACAAAAAGCTGGAAGAGAAATCCATGAGATACTTAACCTTTTTCTTGTTTTCATTAGTTTTGCTTGAAAATCATGGAATGCTATGGTTTTCTTGTTTGAATGGATATGTAATGAGGACTATTGAATAGAACTGGTTCATCCACCAAAGATTATTGTATTAATATACTTGCTGGGCTATTTATAGTCCAAAAGAAGCTGAACGTGGTAATCTTTTATAATATGTATAATATTGTGATTGACCAATACATAATGAAATCTTTACATAAAATATACAAAGTGGTAATCTATAGGCAAATAGGATACTGCTAACCGTAAGCATCTGGGAGGGAAGATTGAGAACAAGTGACATCTATTCTAAATTCGATCTGACTCATTTTAAAGACAATCCGGATCCAATTTGGAAAATCCGAAATCCAATCCTATTCGATTCTTTTTAACCAGTTCAGAATTTAAGCACATAGGCCAACAAAAAAAACAAAAGAATAGTAATGAAATTGGCTTTTTTCATTGATTGTTTGTCCTCCCTAATTGAGAGAGAGAGTGGAAATCACAGTTCATTTTTGTGTTTAGGGGCTTTAAAGTGTAGGGCGGATCGACATTCTGCCTCGTGAAATTAATTTTTTTTACTTCATTTTGTGAATTTGTCCTCAAAATTAGAATCAAATTTTTCTAAGCATCAAAGTTTATATTCCTACACACACACACACACACACACACACACACACAAAGCGAGAGAGAGAGAGAGAGAGAGAGAGAGAGAGAGAGAGAGAGAGAGAGTCGTACGTTGTCGAATGGTTGAGTCGTACCGTGAGTCTTCTTCTATTGGGCGTTGTTGTGGTGGATTGGTTGGTGGTGGATGGGGCTGGGTCAGTGGTGGATGGGGCGTCGTAGCGGGTGGTGGTGGTGGACGGGGTTGGGTCCCTAATCGTCTTCTTCACCTCTCTCTCTCTCTCTCTCTCTCTCTCTCTCTCTCTCTCTCATTCTCTGGTGCCCGCGAAATGGGTTTGCACAAACGATTTTGGATTTTGAAATTTTCAGGTTTTTTTTTTTACTGGGTGTGGCTGAGTGTGGTTCTATGGCTGTGGTTGTATCATTATTGGAGCAAAAACACCACTTGTGCGGGAAGTTCAAAGACTTCTTTTTCTTTCTTTTGAACTCCTACACGTTGGGTTTCGTACTGTGTTGCCACGTAAGGTTAAAATGTTGTCATTTCTTAGATACTATTTTGAGATACAAAAGTTGTATAGTAGTAGTAGTTTTAACAAAAAAAATTACTTTTTAAATAGAACTATGCCAATATTTAAACATTTTAACAAAAAAAAAAAATTATTTTTCTAGAACTATGCCATATATATATTCAAAAAGGTAAAAAAATACCCCTCCATCCCAAATTAATTGCGTGCCCTTTTTGGGTTTCTGTGAATTTTGCACGCAAAATCTAATATATTAGCATTCATTTTTTTTCAAAAAATTTACACCAATTTAAAGATCTCATTGAGTAGAAAAAATTGGTTTAAATTTTTTAAAAAAGTAGTTCTCATAAACGGATTATTCAAAAATGCATGATTTCGCAAAAGGGGCAAGTAATATGGGAGGGAGGGAGTAAATAGTTTGCTAAAAAAAAAAAAAACGAAAAAACACAAATGACGAAGCAGTCAAAATTTCTGCGTTTTTTACTTTTAACTAGATGGTTTCATCTTTTACCTCTAATTTTAATGGAAATTCTTATCAAGGATAGAAAAGGGGAAAATGCAAATTAATTGATGAGAAACCAAATATAATGGTGGCTACGGAAATTACTACCAAATTACTCCACAAACTACCTACCCGTTATTATTGGTTTCCAAAAATTCCCCACTTTGTTGTGGAATTCCCTGAAAAGAGGCAAAAAAGAAAAAAGAGTTTCCCTATTCTGTTTAAAACTAGGGTAGTTGGCCTAATGGTTATGTAGCAGTACATATGAGGTTGCCGGTTCAAATTCACAAAAACCCTATGGGAAGGAGATTGATACCCGTTGTGATTGGTTGGGATGAAGAGGGTAAAAATAGGTTGTTCTAGGTGATTTTTTCACATTTGAAATGGGGGATGCAAAAAAGTTTCCCCTTGTAGTTGTTGAGACATGAGAGGATCACTGAAAAAGGGAAAAAATAAACCAAAAAAAAGGGAGTCTAGCAATATATTTTTCAGAAAGTTAAATTAAAAAGTCATGAAGTCACATGGGGGTCGTGTTATTTGTCCTTCTTGTATGCATTATTTCAATTGTATTTGTTTGAACTCGGTTGTTTGTGATATCTTTTATAGTTTTATTAATGAAGTTCTTACTTCCTTCAAAAAAAAAAAGAAGCCAAAATTGGGGCAACCCTAGGCCAGGAGATTAGAATTTAAGTGTTTAAAGAGTAAACACATCCTTCTACTCCATTTTCTCTTCCCACACATTTGAAAAATTAATCAAATTCTAGAATGCCACCATCTTCAACCTAAGTCTAAAGGGTCTCTCTTTTTTTTTTTTCTTTTCAACGGCTAAAGGGTCTCTTTGGAACTTCCAATTGGAACTTGTGAACAGTAATATGCAAAGGAAGAGAAAATAGTTAAGAAGGAAAGCATAGAGAAAAGTTCATTGTCTTCAATATATATATATATTTTTGTAGATCTTAAAGTGTGTGTTTAATTTTTTTCCTTTTTTCTGTTATTTCTCCTCTTTTCTTCTCAGACCAAATAAGGAGAGAAATTCCTTTATAATTTTCCTACTCTTTCTTTTCTCAAGTTCCAGACAAAACGTAAACCCATTACTCCTTCAACACCATCAGTTGCCGGCATAGCATTCCTATTGGCAATGTCAACCTCCATGGAATTTGAAAACTATTACGTGGGATTTTGGAAAATATTTTACGTCATCAATCTTGGGATGATATCACTCCGTTTGCATTTTAAAATTTTCATTTGGCGAAGTCATCCGTTTACCTCCAAATGAAAACGACATATTTACCCTTTTGATCTCTAGTTTATCACTTGAGTTCATAGTCTTCCCCAATCTGAGCATTAGGTCAATTTGGTCTTCAACATTACACATGCATGATTAAGAGGACCTTAGACCACACATTGTTGCGTGCATCACAAGCATGGGTATTTTAGCAATTTCCAACACAAAAGGTTGGGAATTCTATCCCATTTTTATGGTCGAAGGACATGCCGAATGACAAGAAAATCCACCTGAAGAGGAACCATCACTGAACTATTACTTGCATCGATTGTTCTCATGACTCATCCCACCTCCCTGAAAATTCCATACATAAATTAACCAAACTAATTTTCGTCGAACAATGTACATATATAATACTATGTAAGCATGCAACTGTGTCTATAAGTTCGCATATATTAACTATTTTCTTACTCTTATGATGGTCATGTTGAATCAAGGAAAGCTATCTACCCTTCTTTTGTATTTTTAATTTCTTCAATGTTTTCATAGGATTCACGTAAAGTGAGAAATATTCAGATTCTCTCATTATGTCTCTTTTACTACCGGATAGGGTGTCCCTCACATTTTACATGTTTTTGGAGTCCTTTAGGCAAATACCAAATTAAAAAAGAAAAGCAGGACTGCTTTGGTGTGGCGGTCGACCTAAATTGACAAATTTGAAAATGAATGGGATGTAATTTCAAGTTTTTACTATTAACCTAATAGAAAACATATGTGTATGCCTGCTCATTGTATGAGCCAGAACTTCAAGTAAAAAGTTGGCCAGCTTTAAGCAACCTTCGCATTTCGTGCTTAGATAACATGAATTTATTCATGTAATTGTATCCAGTGGAAATGTGGAATATTGAACAAAAATCCCGATTACTCCCTTTGTCCCAAAATTTTGCTCTCTTCTTGGAAATCTTTTGTGGGGGTATCGTTATTACTCTTTAAAACATATAGATTTTCAAAATTACCCTTTAGCTATGTGTTTGTAAATATGAAATCGAATTAACTTTTTTTCCCTCCATGTTTAAATTTTGGGTATGGGGAGCTAGGGTGAAACATGAAATGTTTGAATTTTTTCTCATTGACTAGTCAAGATCGACAAATAATATGGAATGTCTCGAAAAGGAAAGATGCATGGATTAAATATTTGGGAAGAAGGAAATAAAACGTTATCTTTTCATATAATAAGGGAGTGATTTCCGCACCTCCCAAATTGATATCCACACCTCTCTTTTTTTTCCGTCTTTTAGTAGAATTTTTATTTGTAAAAGTTTCACTAAACGACAAAAAAAGGAGTGTGGTAAGTAATTTGGGGGTGTGAAAATCAATTACCATAATCTATGCAAATATAACTAGTCTACATAAAAAATTGGCGTGCCTTTTAAAAGCAAGGGCTGGGGAATAGGACCCAGGTGACAAGACACTCAAAAAACTTAACCTGCCAAGCTGCTACGGTGCTACCTTTATTTTAGTGCTTGAATTCGCTCTTTTATACTCCTTTACTCCTTATTACTAGTACTATATCTTTTGGGGCCCCTATTTGGGCCAAAAAGTTGGGGACCCGAAGCGGTGGCTTCTTGGGCTTCCCCTTTTAAGCCGGTTCTGCTGATGTTCTTCATTTTGGAAGCATGGGCTAAGAAGGTGTGTACACTAAAAAATAAGTTGTGCGCGCTATATGCTCCCAGTGTTTTGGACTACCTAAAATTCCCAGTCTTTAATGATCAATTTAAACGGCATCCCGTCTAGGGACCTATCAACCACACATTTGTAACAGTAGGGATCAAATTGACACAATGCTTAGATTGGGAACGACAATAGAACTCAAGCGACACGTGGAGGATTTTTTTTTTTTTTTGATCAAGTTTGTAGGGTTGGGTCTTTGCTAATTGCATTTTTTTTTTTTTGGTTTTTTGTTCTAAAAAAGAAAATTTTCAAGAGTCGGAGAGGTACAAGGAGAATTTGCAAGTTGCAGTAGTAGGAGGTCTGAGGCTCTCTCAATCCCTTTTTTCTTATTGCACAATATGCGAGTTGCAGGAGGCGGGGAGATAGAAGGAGAATTGGCCTAATAAATAATGTAATATTGTCTTTAAGAAAATCAAGATTTTTTTCAGGAATCACAAAACCTCAAATTAATTTCTTCTGGACAAAATTAGCTGAAAAAGGATTAGAATAATCTAGACTTTTGAAATGTTAGGAAAAATAGATTGAGACAGGGAAGTATAAGTTGGAATTTTATATATGTTTTATATGTTATTAGATCGATGAGTTGCAGAGGAGAACCGTAAGAGAAGAGAAGGAGATCACAGAGAAGTTGGCCAAGCATCAAGAGACGGTGGCAGACTCGTCAATGGTGGAGTTATCAAACGCTGTGAGCGAGATGTTACGAAGTGGCAGTGGCAGAGGCGGAAACATGGGGGCAGGTGATGAGATGGATCAACGAGTTGAATCGACTCTGGCCCCCAAGGAGGAGGGGTTGGAGGATTTACTCAATACGGCAGATGAGCTCCGGCTGAGGACGCTCAAGGGCGTAGTCGATATTTTGACTCCAAAACAGGCTGTCCATTTCTTGATTGCTGCTGCTGAGTTGCACTTGAGGCTTCATGAGTGGGGTAAGAAGAAGGATGCCATGAACAACCGCTACCATCATGCACCTGATGGTGATGCGCCCACGATCACAACTCAGCCAGATCAACCGCGCTAAAATTTATGATGGTCAACGAAAGAGGGCCCCAGTTGTGGTTTAAAGGCATGGTATTTCTTTCCTTCGCTCAGGTTTTGAAGGTCTTCTGTTTTTTTACTTTGGACTCAGTTTCTTTGCAGTTACAGTAGGGACTACAGGGTTCAATTTCCCCACAATCAAAATCCCTCCGTGACAATCTAACCCGTTTATGCTGTAGGGCTTGTCTAACTGTGTGTCCGAGTCCGATAGAGTGGTGGTGGGTATCCGATCCAACTTAAATTTTTGAGTGACCATGCTATTCGACAAGTCCTACAACATGAACGGCTCAAAACTTAGAAGATGGATTCGAGTGTGGGAAACTGCATTTCTGCAGTCCGACTAAGAAGCTGAGTCCTACCTTCTGTTGTTGAAGCTTTTTAAAAGTAGGTAGTAAGGTGTTATTAGGTGCTTGATCAGCTGCTGTTTTAAAAGCTTCTATCCTTGACCTATTCCCGGCTTCGTGTACTTTTGAAAGAAGAATGGAGTGTGTCTGTTGTTCCAATCCTAAACGATCACCGAGTTTAATTGGTCATTGATCAAACACGAAAGCGCCCAACTTTAAATTTTTTCTTTTTGGCTTTTTGGTGAATTCGCGATTTCCAGTGAGTTGAATACTTGAACCTAGGGGACAATTTATACCAATTTTAAGAGGCATTGTTCACCTTAGTGATGCAGATCTTTGTTCCCTTTTAAGCGCATCTGTTGTGACCGTGGGTATACAAAAGGCCATTGCAGGCCCATCTTCAGAGTATTGTTGGGCTCAGTATTGGCCCGCTTTTGTTATTTAACTTTGTTTACAAACTGAGACCGATTTGTCATCAATGCAATTTATTGGGGAAACTAGACCAAAACCAAAAGATAAGAACATCAGGGAAATGAATTATACTACCCATTATACTATGACACTTCTGGGGGGTTTCTGTAGTGAGTTGACTCACTGTGTTCCTATAGTGATCTCAATTGTGGGCCATCTGAAATTTCCATTTGAGATCGGAACCATTCATTTCGAGGAATGTTGACCACATTATGGGTACAAAAATTATGATCATCGGAGATTGATAAACGCACAGTGGAGAGAAATTTGTCGAACAGTGTATTCTCCAAATGATATTGGCTTTACATATGAATGGTATTTGATCATATGACTTTCAATATCCAATTAATTTGATTTATTACATGAATGATCTACTCAATATTCTCAACAAATTGTACGATTCCGATTCTAAATACAGATTATGGAGTCTCTATAATTGATGTCACTACAAGGATGTAGTGACTTAGATCAGTGCAAGTACCCCAAATGAACCACATGAGTGCGAAAAACCGGCATGTGAATTACCTTTTTTTAAAAGACCGATTCTCAATATTAGATGGTTTGATTAACTGTATTAAAATTTATAACTGTATTTAAATTTAGTTCAGATCGTCTTAGGGGCTATTTGGCCACCTATGTTTCGCATTTTCTACTTCTAGGTGTTTGGCACACTATAGTGAAAACACATTCTGCGAAAATGAATTTTTGGTTTTTGAGTTTAGAGAAGTCAAAAGTAGGTTGAGAAGAACTTTTTGACTTCTCATTTTTGTACTTTTCCCATTTTGATTAACAAAGAGACCCATTGAATCTATTCTTCACATCTCTCTCCTAGACACTATTCTTGTTTGAAAATGCATTCTGCACATTTCTCCCAAACAATCCTTTAGTAGGTTGTATCACCATTCACCCCACAAGAAAACACACATGTAGAGTTATAGACTGCCTTTGATCCTTGTGGTGGGGGTTCACTTGTTTGTCCGCCAAATAGCGAGAGGGTTGTGCACGTAGTTTGTTAGAATAATTATCACCACACGCACACAATGATCAATACGAAAAACAGTAAAGGAAATCAACACAGCAATATACGTGGTTCCCCAAAATCGGGTACGTCCACGGGAGCACACAGAGTAGTCGTTTATTGATGAGTCAACAACTAGGGTTTTACAATAGAGAGTATTTATATGTGGCCACTACTCCTATTCCAACCCTAACTCAACATTATAGCCTAAATACCTATAATGCCCTTGAAACACCGTTCACAGGCTTTTTAAGCCTATCGGTATCGATACAGGTAAAACCCTGTATCGATACCCATACATTCTGTTCACTCCTTGTTGCCTCGGTATCGATACAGAGAAACACCTGTATCGATACCGACTCCTCCCAAATGCTTCCCAGCTTGCTTATCGATTCCGGGAACTTCTCAGTGCCTCTCATACACACCATATGAGCCACAAGTTCCAACAATCTCCACCTTGGCGAATATCCTCGCCCATTTAGAAGATAACTACATCGAACCAACAAGTTGTTGGGAGGACGCCTCCTTTCTAGCATCTGGAGACATTAACCAAGTCCAAGCAATGCTCGAACTTATCCACAGTCACAATCTTTGTCAACATGTCAGCTGCATTCTCAGAAGTGTGCACCTTTTCCAATATCAAATCACCCGAAGCAATCAACTCTCTCACCTTGTGAAATCTCACGTCACTATGCTTGGTCCTCGCATGATACACCTGGTGCTTCGCCAAATAAATGGCACTCTGGCTGTCACAGTACAACTACACTCCACCTTGATCTATGCCCAGTTCTTTCACCAAACCCTTCAACCACAATGCTTCTTTAGCTGCCTCAGTCACCGCCATGTATTCAGACTCAGTAGTAGATAGAGCAACTAGAGGTTGAACCATGGATCTCCAACAAATAGGCCCACCCGCAAGTGTAAACACATAACCCGTAGTAGACCTCCTGTCATCCATACCCCCAGCATAATCCGCATCCACAAACCCTACAACTGAAACCTGATCCTGCTTTGCAAACATAATCCCACGGCCTACAGTACCCCTCAAGTATCTGAACATCCACTTGACTGCCTTCCAATGCTCTCTGCCTGGATTGGCCATGTACTTGCTGACTGTGCTAACCGCATGTGCCAAATCGGGTCTAGTACATACCATTGCATACATCAAACAACCAACTGCGCTGGCATAAGGCACCTTTGACATATCCTGAATCTCTTCATCAGACTTCGGACACTGTGCTGTAGACAACCTGAAATGACTCGCCAAAGGTGTGCTAACAGGTTTAGCATTATCCATGCTGAACCTTTCCAACACTTTCATCACATAATCCTTTTGAGATAACCACAGCTTCCCTGCTGACCTATCCCTGCGAATCTCCATCCCAAGTATTTTCCTAGCAGCACCCAAATCCTTAATGTCAAACTCTTTGCCCAACAAAGATTTCAACCTGTTCACCTCAACCATACTCTTTGCAGCAATAAGCATATCATCCACATAAAGTAGTAAGAAAATACATGAACCATCATCAAGACTCTTAACATAGACACAGCAATCATACTCACAGCGTGTGAACCCAATCCGAATCATGTAGGAGTCAAACCTCTTATACCATTGTCTTGGAGACTGCTTCAGCCCATAAAGTGACTTCTTCAACCTACACACAAGGTGCTCAGTCCCTGGCTGCATGAATCCCTCAGGCTGCTCCATGTAAATAACCTCCTCCAAATCACCATGGAGGAATGCCGTTTTCACATCCAGCTGCTCTAACTCCATATCATAGCTAGCCACCAATGCCAAGAGAATCCGGATTGAAGTATGCCTCACCACTGGAGAAAAGACCTCATCATAATCAATCCCCTTCCTCTGTGAGTACCCCTTTGCTACCAACCTAGCCTTGAACTTTTTTTTTTTTTTTTCCTTTTCAGACGCAGCTTCTTTCCTCTTATAAACCCACTTGCAACCCACTGTTTTCTTCCCTTGAGGCAGTTCTTTCAACTCCCAAGTCTTGTTCTTATGCAATGACTCCATCTCCTCCACCATGGCTTGCATCCATCTGTCCTTTTCAGAAGTAGTAATGGCCTCCTGAAAAGTAGACGGATCCCCACTGGTAGTGGACAATGCATAAGCAACCATATCCTCAAACCCATACCTCTCCGGTGGCTTGATAACACGTTTGGGTCTCCCTGTGGCTATGCTCTCCTGCTGCTCCTTCTGCTGTTGATCAAGCTGTTCCTTTGGTTGAGAACCACCTGTGTCTCCACCTATATCTGTGTCGCCACCTGTGTCAGAATCACCCAGCTCAATCTGTATACCCAGCTGCTTGCTACTTTCCCCTGACTCGGATTTCTGTACCCCTTGATGTGCCTTGACCATTGAATCCTCATCAAATACCACATCTCTACTGATCACCTGCTTCCTTGCTTCTGGATCCCAAAGCTTGTACCCTTTCACCCCTTTTTCATACCCAATAAAGATACACTGTTTGGACTTCGCATCAAGCTTCGACCTCTCATTACCGGGAACATGAACATAGGCTGGACATCCAAAAATCCTCAAAACTGAGTAGTCAACCTCTCTGTCTGTCCACACCTCTTCCGCTACCTTTCCATTCAAAGCAATACTAGGCGACCTGTTTATCACAAACACTGCCATGCTCACTGCTTCTGCCCAGAACATTTTTGGAAGCCCTGCATTAAGTCTGATACACCGTGCTCTTTCTGCTATGGTTCTGTTCATCCTTTCTGCCACCCCATTCTGCTGCGGTGTCTTTCGAACTGTCCAGTGTCGCTGAATCCCATGCTCCTCACAAAACCTCAGAAAATCCCCATCCTTGTACTCTGTCCCATTATCTGTCCGGAGGCACTTAATCCGCTTCCCAGTCTGATTTTCCACCTCAGCTTTCCACATTTTGAACGTTGCATAAACCTCAGACTTGTGTCGCAAGAAGTAAACCCAGACTTTCCTCGAATAATCATCGATAAAGGTCACGAAATACAGAGATCCCCCTTTCGAGGCTACCCTCACTGGCCCCCAAACATCAGAATGAATGTAGTCAAGAATGCCCTTTGTTCTGTGAGTAGCATTCCTAAACTGCACCTTACACTGCTTCCCCAGAACACAGAACTTACAGAACCCCACTTTGCACGATTTCACCCCTTTCAGCAGATTCCTCTTATGTAGCTCCAACATCCCACGTTCCCCCATATGCCCCAACCGCATATGCCAAAGAATGGTATCATCAGTATCAACCGTTGTGGTGGCAGCAGCTCCACCTACAACTGTACTCCCTGTCAGCTTGTAAATATTACCAGGAACTTTGGAACCCTTCATTATCACCATGGCACCCTTTGTCACCTTCATCACTCCACCTTCTGTTTTACACCCACAGCCATTGGAGTCTAAGGTTCCCAACGAAATTAGATTTTTCTTTAACTCTGGAACATGTCTAACATCACCCAAGGTTCTCACAACACCATCAAACATCCTGATTTTAATTGTGCCTATTCCTATGACTTTACACGATGCATCATTACCCATAAGAACATTACCACAATTCACTGACCTGTAGGTGTCAAACCACTCCCTGTTAGGGGACATGTGATAAGAACATGCTGAATCCAGAATCCATGAGTCTGCCAAGTGATCCGGATTGGCAGAGACTGAAAGCATATCACCATCTTCAGAATCATCCTGCTCCACCACGTTTGCAGAATTCGATGGTCCATCTTTCCTATCCCCTGCCTTTCCCTGTTTCTTCTTCCAGTTCCCACCTTTGCCCTTCTGCGGACAATTTTTCTTGAAGTGACCCGGTTCATGACACCTGTAACACTTCAACTCAAAACCTGCCTTCGATTTTGATCTCCCACGCTCAACAGATTTTCCCCTCTCCACCCTTCTGCCCCGTTCCTCGTACCCTTTCACCACCAGTTCTTCACCCTGTACTGACTCAGTCTGTAACCTACGCTGATTATAGGCCAGAAGGGCTGCAGTAACTTCCTCCAGTTCTAGGGTTTCTTTCCCCCAGAGTAGAGTGGTAACGAGATTATCCAGAGAACCCGGTAAAGAGGATAGCAACATCAGAGCCTGATCTTCCTCTTCGAATGTTACTTCAATCCGCAATAAATCACTAACAATCTGATTGAACGTATTGATATGCTGAATTAGGTCAGAACCCTCGACCATCTTCAGCCCGAATAATTTTTGCTTCAGAAACAGTTTATTAGTCAAGGACTTCGACATATACCTGCTCTCCAGCTTCGTCCAAACCCCATCCGGCGAATCATCGCCGATCACGTGATACATAACTTCGTCTGCAAGACACAGACGAATCGTACTCACGGCCTTTGCCTGCAAATCTTCCCAATCATCGTTGGACATCTGCTCTGGTTTCTTGGACGCCCCGCTCAACGCCTTCGACAAACCCTGCTGCACCAGCAGATCCTTTACCCTCTGTTGCCACAGTCCGAACTTTACAACATCGAACTTTACAACATCGAACTTCGACACAGATGTATTCCCCACCATTGTTCTTCGTGTGATTCAATCCGCGTGAATAAACCCGCGCTCTAATACCACTTGTTAGAATAATTATCACCACACGCACACAATGATCAATACGAAAAACAGTAAAGGAAATCAACACAGCAATATACGTGGTTCCCCAAAATCGGGTACGTCCACGGGAGCACACAGAGTAGTCGTTTATTGATGAGTCAACAACTAGGGTTTTACAATAGAGAGTATTTATATGTGGCCACTACTCCTATTCCAACCCTAACTCAACATTATAGCCTGAATACCTATAATGCCCTTGAAACACCGTTCACAGGCTTTTTAAGCCTATCGGTATCGATACATGTAAAACCCTGTATCGATACCCATACATTCTGTTCACTCCTTGTTGCCTCGGTATCGATACAGAGAAACACCTGTATCGATACCGACTCCTCCCAAATGCTTCCCAGCTTGCTTATCGATTCTGGGAACTTCTCAGTGCCTCTCATACACACCATATGAGCCACAAGTTCCAACATAGTTTGTCAAGCATAGGACGTATATGGCCTCCTATGGCTGTATATCGGGCGTACCGGCTTATACGTGCCTTTACCAGCCTTGTCTCGGGATCTCAGCCGGTACACAAAAATTAATATTTTTTTCTTTTGATAAAAAGACATAAATTTTAAGGTATTTTAACCAAATTTTGAGTTTATTTTATATTAATCATGTTAATCTGTTTTTAGAACTAGTATTAAGGTGTATCAAAATGGTAAAATTAATTTTATCTCCATTTAAATTTTGCAATTATACACAAGTATATTAAATATATATATTGCGATAAATCTGAAACAGTACCAAAATACAATTCGATACTAGTACATATTAGTGCTAGAGTGAGGTATTGGAAGACTATGTTTACAATGCTGGATGAATTTTCTTCTAGCTCATCACACCATATACAACAAACCTAGATGAATTTTCTTTTGGCTCATCACACCATAAACAATAAACCTGGATGAGTTTTCTTTTGGCTCATCACACCATAAACGACAATGTTGGATGGATTTTCTTCTGGCTCATCACACCATAAACGATAAAGCTGGATGAATTTTCTTCTGGCTCATCACATCATAAACGACAAACCTGGATGAATTTTCTTCTGGCTCCTCCTTTGGGCGCCCAAAGCAAGCTCCAGATTACATGTTTCAAAAGTTAAATCTGGCACATCACACCATAAACGACAAATATGGATGAATTTTCTTCTGGCTCATCACATCATAAACGACAACAAACCTGGATGAATTTTCTTCTGGCTCCTCCTTTGGGCGCCCAAAGCAAGCTCCAAATTGCATGTTTCAAAAGTTAAATCTTGGCGGGAAGATCATTCTATGTAGAGCAGAAATCTCTGTGGATTTTGGAATGTATCCCTTGGCATTCTAGATGGTAAAAGGAGATGAATTTGTATAGTTCGTATAGGCTATTAGTTACTCCCTCCGTCCCATTTTAAATCTCTATCCCATTTTAAATCTGTTGTTTCGTAAATCAAACTTATTGTAGAAACATCATTATTGCACCTTTCACATTTAACGTTTAACTCTACTTTACACCTATTACATCAACTTTTACCTCCACTTTCAAAAATTATCATCCACTATTACCCATTAAAACTCTTTATCCATTAACTTTTCAAAAAGGCAAAATAATAACATACAATTTTTACCTATTAATTTTTCAAAACACAAACTTATTAATGGACAACTACTCAAAATGAAATACTCCACTTTTATTTGAGGATGGAGGGAGTAGTATTGTTTGGAGTTTTACGAGTTTTATTTGGAGTCTTGCTATGGGGGGATGTGGCTTTGTGCCTTGTGTTTTCTTCCTGTATTTTGTCAATAGAATGATATTTACCAAAGAAGGAAAAGTGTGTGAGCGTGTATGCATGTGTGCATGTGGCAATTGTGTCTTCAGAGAGAGAGAGAGAGAGAGAGGGTGCGAGCTAACAAAACAACTGGAAAAGTTTCATTTTATTCCTACTGAAGAAACTGCAAAAAGGACTCAAAAGGGCTTGTTCGCAATTTTAATGGAAATCCGCCCTGCTAATGACTCTTTTAGTATCGATGAAGTTCTTCTTTGATGTGAACAAAGAGTCCCAAAGCACTCGCGACCTGCAAACACGAAAGCAAAAAAAGAGCTTGGACTTTACACCTCAAATTTTGTGTTCACCAACTTAGTCAACACAACAAAGTAATAGGATTCTCTTTTATTAAATAAAAACAAAAAAACAAAGTAATAGACGTAAATCAACGATATGTTTTCACCATTGATTATGTCATGGACCAGTAATTTCAATCACCAGTATAGAGCCTAGAGAGTCAAGTTGATGAAGGAAAATGCAGAGCAAGATCATACCCAGTCAATTTGTCATGCCCAGTGGCAAACAATACTAAAACAAAGAATAGTATGAGCATGGAGAATCAATAGGGAAAAGATCACTATGAATTCCTAGCTAAAACTTCATATGCGGAATCCCATTGAAATCCTAGGTAAACCCGTGAACTAGGCTAATATTGTCAAACCAATGTCTTGCTTGCTTCCGGCAAAGCTTTAACGCACTAGATATGCATTCTGGTACGGCAGAAATACTAATACAGTAATACGTTTTAGGTTGACCACTACATAGAGATAGCAAAGCCAAGCCGTATAATAGAGATGGCTAAACATCACATAAGGTTGGCGAAGGAGGGAATGACACAAAAATGGGAACGTTCAGCTTGTTTTGGTCGAAATGAAGCAGAATCAACAAACAGAAACATCTCAAGTTAAAATTAACAAAATTATGTTATTGCCAAAAGCATTGCTGCATTGTTCATTATAACATTATCTTTCGGGGTAGGTGGTGGATTGTCAGCGGTGAACTCAGTTTCAGCCCTAAATACTGTTTTTGCCTGAAGGGGGTTCACCCTGTACAACTAAGGGTTATCACTTCTTCAGATATTTAGGTTGTCCATTTAGCAGTCTCCTTCAAAATAAGCAGAACAGCAATTCAGGAGACACAAACAACAAACGAATGAAGAATGATAGTCACCTTCCTTATAGCTCATCTTTCTCTGAAGCAGATTCAACTGAGCTTGGTTCAGTAGTTTTATCCCTATTATTTTGAATAAAGTCGATGATATCCTCCTTTGTTCGGTCCCCATCATATTGCAACATGGTACCGCCAGCAGTTTTGAAGTACAAAGTAGGGAACCCTTTAACATCGAAGGTTTCATTTGGAAAATCATTTGCAGTTGCATCCTAAAAAACAATTGTAGATAGATACGTTAGAATGACACAAGCAAATAAATAAAAGCAGCAGGTAAAAATAAAGATAAGGGGCATGCAATTACATGATGAACAAAATATGGTCATTGTACTAAACTTTAGGTATCAAGAGGGAAAACCTGTATTTCCCTATAGATTATTACTTGGACAGATTTAGGGACCTCCTAACCAAATTGATTAATGTTCATAAGGACAGTACTTAAAGCAGTTTTACTGTGGAGAACCCTCCAGCTAAAAATCGAATGATTACAAATTTCAATAATTTCTAGAACGTATGCCCCTTAAGACAGCTTACAAGTACCGAGTTTCAAGAAGTTCTTCGAAGATCCTGGAGTCGTTCCATTTTTACCAGATAAGCACATTTTGCTCCAAGGTATAACAAACAAGGAGCATATTCATAAGGCATAACTAAATAGTTTGAAGAAAAGTCATAAATAAAATTTTAAGAATTGCCAGATACAAAAAAAAGTGATGCATGGTCAGATTGCTATGAAAGGAATTTAACCAGCTTTGCAATGATGACATCTGGATCATTTTCATATGACACAGCAACTTCATCCAAGATTGGAGCCAGTTTCTGACAGTGTCCACACCATGGTGCATAGAACTCTAGCAAAACTGCAGAACAGAAGAAATTGTACGTCCTCCTCTCAGAACTGTCAAACATAAATGCATATAGGAATCGCGGAACCAATTAGTGTCTAAAAGTACACACCGTTCTTTCCAGAGTTGAAGACCATGGCCTGGAGGCTGTCACCTACGACGACCTTAACAGGTTCATTATTAACTTCAGGAATCGGCTCTGATTTTACAAAGGGCTTCAAATTACCATCCTGCGCCCTCATTGACAAAGGTTTTAGTTATCTTAAATAACAAGAAAGAGAAAACATCCAGGATAGGAATTTGTTTCAACCATAGGTGGAAAAAATGAATGCTTAATAATAGAGTTGCAATCAGAGCAAGATTTTCACACAAGTAATCACTATAATGGGAAATTATCAATGGCTAAGGAAACAGAAGCATCACCATATATTCCTTCAACCAAGGTGCGATATGATCAGGATTCAAGTTGGTCTTAAGATATTTCTGGCCATCATTGCTCTGGATATACCCAAGAGGTGCCTTGTCGCCCTTAAGTCCATAATACTTTCTCCAAATAAAAACGACAATTAGCGTGTGAGGGTAAGAGGTAAAAAATACAATAATAGCTAATGACAGATGACTGGCAAAGAAAGAAACCTGTAGGACACCTTGACTAGCCTCAAGGTCACCCAGTAGAAAGCTTACACCCTTTCCTCTGTAGGCTGTGGCAACATCCTTAAATTTTGACTTGAAAGCATCAAGATGCTCGCCAGTAAAGTTGAGAAAAAGCATCGCCTACTCATTTTCAATTATTATCCAGACGGCGGTTCCGCAGATAGGAGGTGATAGCATCAGTGAATTTGTCAAGAAATCAGAAAGTATAAATGCTAATAAAATTGTGTTGGTCAAGTAATAAAAATGTGACATTGTCTCACTAGTTGTGTGATTGTGTCTCATTATATTGTTGTCGTAGAAGACTTTTAGAGAACTAGGCAACTACACCGTAACAAATGTGAAGATGCAATTCCTAAAGCACATGGATCTGAAAGGCTTTCCTATTAGTGGCAGAGCCTAAAGTTGTAACATGCAGCAAACCCCTAAGAACAACTAGCATAAAATTTGCCAAGTACAAAATACATTAAACTCAGAAAACAGAAAGTATTACAACCTCAAAATTTCTCAACCAAGAGAAACTCCAACAAAAACTCAAAATACATAGATACTAGCCAAAGAAAATTCCATTTGTCAGCTATGATTTCATGAAGACCCCGACAAATGAAGAGAGTCAAAGATATTGGATGGCCAAAAGATAACAAAGGAAAATGAATGATGAAAGATGTGGAAGCCTCAATTGCTTCAGAAAGAAGGCAATCTGGCTGACCGGAAACAACTTTAACAATTAAAACTCATGATGAAATAAAATTCAAAACCCATCCTAATTTCACCAACGCCTGAAGCACCACCCCACATTGTTTTGTTTCCTTTCTCTCTTTAATTGTCTTAACTGAAGGAGGTGCAAATAAAGAGAAAAAATGTAGGAGAAAAGGAGTTTTGTGTAAGTTAGTCCGATCTTCACTTTATAGGAGTAGGACAACTAAAGCCATATTTTAACTTTTATGCTTATAGACTGAGAATTTGATCGTACAGGAGCCCAGACTGGGCTAGTTTGACCAACTTATATTAGGGCATATGCAAAAAGCAGAATCTCTCTCTCTCTCTCTCTCTCTCTCTCTCTCTCTCTCTCTCTCTCTCTCTCTCTCTCTCTCTCTCTCTCTCTCTCTCTCTCTCTATTTTAACCACCTAATACGTATACATATAGATACATATCTTGTTTCAAGGAGCACTTAAATCTTCGTCCTATGCTCTAGTTGCTTTAGAGGGTTATCTCTTTAAATCCCATCTTTTAAAAAATTCAAATCAACATCACAATATGAGCATTCTCTGCCAGGTTGCTTCTTATATCCACCGTAAGTTCGAAATTTCGCTAAAGCCCTCCATGAACTACCTATTTATTTATAATATTTACATCCCCAAACCCTTCGTTTAATTTCTTCTTTCTCATTCAACGAATTGATGATAAGAGAAGATAAACACCATCGTTAGAAGATCAACTAGAACCTGACTCGTTATAAGCAAAAAGGAGAGCACCTTATCATTCGGACTTTCGAAGAATTTCATGAGAAACGGATGGTTGCTTGGGTCTTTGGTGAAGAGAGTTACGAGAGGCACACTAGCTTCTTCAATAAAATTTTGCATAGCATCCACCTGAAAATCCTGCAAGAACAAAAACTCACTTTACTATATGATCATATAACAAACTAACAAGAGAGGAACCAAAATTATTGAGACAAGTAGCCAAGATACCTGGAAATCATTAAAGAGTTCATCAAATGGCTTAAGTAACCTAATGGTTGGCCTGTTAACTGATGATTCACCCCGTGGAAGGAGTTTGGCATCCAATGTGTGACCAAATTCATAATCAGACCGCAACTTTTCAGCTAGCACCAAGAAGTTCTGGAATTCTTCCCCAGAGAATTTTGGAAACACTCCAACCTACAGAAATAAACATATAAATTAGTAGTTCCTACATCTAACTTATTGCAATAACTACGGAAAGGAAAGATGAACAACCAGGAAGGACTTACGACAAAAAATTTTGATTCATCGATAAAACTGTTAACATCTTCCACAGTTTTTATTTCGGCAGAAGCAGGACCAGTTTCTTTCTTCAAGTAAGCTACGATACCATCAGCTTCACGCGGGCCTTTAAATTCTTGGATGTTCTCTCCTCCATTTCTAAATATCTTAATAGTTGGGAAGCCCTGAATCTCAAATTTGTCCGCAAGTTCTTTGTTTGCTTCTTCATTTGCATCAACTTTCGCCAGTATCACAGGAGGGTCATGACTACTCAAAACCGAAGCAGCCTTCTCATACTACATATAACACCATTTGAAACAACTTGATCAGCATAACACACAACATTATCACATACTGGCAGAGATTTCCTTTGTAGGATAAAAAAGAATTAATTACCTCAGGGGCAAGTTTCTGACAGTGTCCACACCTGCCACAAGGATAAAAGAAATATAGTAAACCAAATAAATGTTCCAAAACTACAGGGTAGTACTGTTTATAATTAATTAGAAAGATGAGCTAAATAAGTTCCCTTCAAGTATGTAAGATTGAAAAAAGTTCATGTAAACAAGATGCCACATATACTGAGACAAATAGTCAAACATTCACGGATAAATACACGGACTAAATGTACATGCTACAATCGTGTTATAACTTACAAACACCTAATGAAACCATACTACTAAATGGTTGTATCCTTTTCAAAATTCAGCGCCTCTTAGCTTTATTGCACTGAAAGCCACCGACATAGTCCATTTGTACCAAATACGAAAACTAGACAAGTATCACCGGTGATCCAGTCAAGGATCCCGGATTGAAGGTTTTTGGGTGTTTTGAAGGTTTTAAAAGATGTTTTTGCATGATCCGAGCCGTCCAATGTGTTCAAAAGGTGTTTTCCAAGGTCCACGTGGGAAATCTGCAAAAAAAATACCGGGAAGGGCTTGATCCAAGCAGTTTTTCGCAAAAATTGTATATTTACAGTTTTGAGAAAAAACTGCTTGGATCAAGTCCTTCCCGGTATTTGTTTTTGATGATTTCCCGCTTGAACCCTTGAAAACACCTTTTGAACACATTGGACGGTTCGGATCATGAAAATTTGATCCGGAACTATGAGTTCCGGACTTAGGGATCCCGGACTAGATCGGGACTCGGACAAGTATATATACATGTTTTTTTAATCATCAACTAGACAAGAATAATTGACTCGAACTTCAGTTTAGGTGCTTTCACAGACATGCTAATTTAATGCCACAGTAAACAAAAGTGAGCATCTCCATCGAAACTAAAAGAAGTTAACAATTCCATTCCAGGGACGGAGAGATGTGGAGACAAGGGTCATTTGGCCAATTAATTTTGATTTGAAGTGATTTCTCACAAGGATTGATACTTTGTAGTCAAATTTGCTAGTTTGAACACATAAAAAATCTGTAAATTATCACAACTTGCTTCAAATGCTTGAAACCACATGCATTCTCTTCCTTTCAAATGCATGGAACCATGTGAATAGACACTAACTAAGCATATGTCGGAGCATTTCACCACTTCAAAATATTATAGGACATCATATGTGATCTGGTTCAAAACACAGGCAATGTTACATGATACATAATGTAAATGCAGATGCTTGTAGTCCATAATAAAAACAACAAAAATATGACCCATATAATGATCAAAACCCACAAAACAAAAAAGCATAGAAAAAACCCTGCAAATTTAGGATCCCTTTTTTGTTGTTTGTAGTGTGGATACCATGACTTGAACTTGTGACCTGACAAGAGGTGCACCACTTCAGAACTCAAAGCTTTGGTAAATTTAGGATCCCTTTGCTTATAACAGAAAGAGGCCAAAAGTATCACTAATTTCACAAAACCATACCAAAAAGTCAATCAAGAATTCTGACCACTTTAAAAATCGAAATACAACCTCGCATGGGATTGATTTAAAACACGCAATGCTACATTTATTTTTTTATTTTTTATTTGGTAATGAAGAGTGTCCCGATAAACCACACTAATCTCTCCAGCCCCTCCTACGACCCTCTCCATGCATTTGCGTGGGATGAGGTGGCCCCAAGAACAAATCACTGCTGAGGGAAATCAATCATGCGACCTTGTGGTTTTCAGCCCCGCCGAGGCAAGTCGATCAACTACTATGACAACCGCTTGGGGTTAACAATGAAATGCTACATTTATACAGATGAATAGTCCAACGCTAACAGCAACATCCCCATAATTCAGTAAGAAAACAAAAGACATAAAGAAAGGACCCTGCAATTTTTATCCTTATGGTTTGAACATCAAGGCAATGGCGCAATGTTACATTCTACACATGAACTCCAGCAAATTAATAATCCTCAGAAATTCAGTAACAAAAGGGCACAAACAGATATGCAACATATGCGAGGATGTTTCGGCTTAATAGTCTTTCTGAATTAGATTTTTTGTCTTTATTCAATAAAAAAATATTTCGCCTCGGTTAGTTTTGTGTGGCGGATGAATCTAAAAGTAAAAAGTAAACAAATTATAATCGAAACTTAAAAAAAAAAAATCACCAAAGACCAAAAAAGTATCCCAAAAAAAAAAATCGACGGGAAGAACTAATAATCCAAAAAAAAAAAAAATTACGCAAAACTAAAATTTGGATAAAGATAAAAATAATAATCCAGAACGATAATGAGGCCAAAACACCCTCTAGAATAGTTAAATCTAGAAATGTTTGGTTCACAAAACAGACTTTGTTTTTTTTCTTATTTTATGGTAAATACACAAAACAGACTTATTAGATATGCATGTAACATTATAGTATCTAATCGACGATAAAAACGAAAATGTGAACAAAAAGCATCAAAATCTCGATAGTCAGTAACAGAAGCTACACATCAATCTATATACATCCACGAACAGCACTTAAATTGAAGAAGTACAAAATGCACATTCATAAGATTGATCAACGTAATTACGGATAGAAGTAAAGTTAACATTGATCGGCATACCAAGGAGCGTAGAATTCAACGACGACGAAGTTGTGTTTGCTCACAGTCTCTGTGAAGTTGGTGTGGTCGAGCGTTAACACATGCTCTCCACCTTGATCATCTGCATAGACCCATGATGCAGTGAACAAAAGCAACGTCATTGAAACAACGACCAAGTGGCCTTCCCAAACCCTAGACGCCATTGTCGCACCTCTCTCTCTCTCTCTCTCTCTCTCTCTCTCTCTCTCTCTCTCTCAGTGAAGTTAGTGTGATGAGTCTGTTACAGATGAGAAGTGAGAGAAGGATGAGACAAGAATGAGAAATGGATGGTTTCTGTGTGAATAAATAGAGAGAGAAATAAGACTCACGTGAGGTTTGTTTGACGTCGACTGATGACGTGTCCAGTGCTAACTGGATGCATAGGTGCGTTGTCACTTGTCAGTTGTCATGCGTCACTGGGAAATTATTATTTTATTTTTTTTGGTGCAACGGAAATATACTGGGAAATTATTTTCATGAGATGAGATTTTCTTCTTTAGTTGGAAAGAAGTCATTAAAACATACTCCCTCCGTCCCCCATTTATTAAGTTTTTTGTCACACTTCATGTAGACCACTGGCTCAGTACCTTGATTTGATCCACTGGCCGCACCACATGTCTCAAAATGCCTAAGCCTAAGGTACTAGTAGTCTCTTACATGGTTTGTTATATACCCAAGATCACACATGTAAACAACCAATGTAGGACTAAGCACTATCTACCATCAAACCTGGGGTATTACATTTTTTATATTCAATATGGATCTTGTTTGATAGATCACAATTAGTTTATTAAACAAAGTTGTTGGAATAACAAAAAAACATCATAGATTATGAGATATAAACAATTTCTAAAGACGTTAAAAAAGGTAAAGAGGCCCAACAATATGGGACGAAGGGAGTAATTAAAGTGACCTAAATTTTTAATTAAATGAATTACTATATGTTTGGTTTCGTTTCTTTTGAATTTTTATTAATTTTGGGTCAAACTTTGTAGTTAGTACTTTTCCAATGGGTAGAGAGGAATTGAAAAAATAAATAATTTTAATAAATTAAAAACATTCAACAAAGAGTTACAGATAAGATAAAATAGAAATATTATTTGTATTATTTTTTATTTTATTCAATTTTTTTTTTAAAGTTTGATCGATATTTTTAGTTTAATTTGCTTCTCTCGTCGAAATGATTCAAAAAGTTATAAATGTTTTGCCTAAAAACTAAAAACAAACTCATAATAACAAAAATATGACTTATAAATACTCCCTCCGTCCCAAAATTTTAGTCCATGTTACTAGTCTAACTTGATGAAAAAAAAAAGGCTTATATCTTATAATATATAAGACTTTATATATGCAATATGGATTTATTTGATAGATCTCAATTAATTTCATAATAAAAAAAATTTGAATCTTAAAAAATATTATAAATTGAAAGACATAGATAATTGAAAAGAGAATCAAAAAAGTGAAAGTGGACTAAATTTTTGGATGGAAGGAGTATAAATTATGTTAGTCCAAAATCATCCTCCCTCCGTCCCGAATTTCTTGTCTATTTACGGGTAGGCATGCCAATTTTTAATTCCTTACATCTTTCAACCTATAAAGCTTTTTACAATTTAAAAAATTTTGTTTAAATAAAACTCATCGAAAACTTTCAAATATATATATATATATATATATATATATATATATATATATATATATATATATATAACAATATACATTTGAAAATATAAATAAGTGTTTGAGGTGCCATAAATAGTGCAAGTGGACAAGAATTTTGGGATAGATGAAGTACTAATTTTCATGCAGTACACTTTCACACCTCTTTTCCCTCCTTTCTCTCTCCTCACACGTTTGCTACCTCTCTCCTCTATTCTAATACAATTGTGAGATTACTGTGCATGTCTGTTAATATCTGAACTAACTTTTCCTCTCTTTTGACACAATTTAACAACACTCTAATTACTTTATTGGAGGTAAAGAAAATATTAACTAACTAAAATAATGGCCGACTAATTTGCACCTTCAACTCCATTATTGGAGATGGCCTTATAAAACAAAGGAAAGTGGTAGGAGTGGAGCCAGGATCGCCCTTTAAGCAGTTTCTCTCTCCTCCTTTTTCCATCCCAGTGCCTTCGTCTCTCTCCCTCTCTTTTTTCTACCATGGTGGGCAGGAGGCGTGTTGTGCAATACTGCGGAAGTCACAACGATTCTAGCAAACACAATCAATCTAGAAACAAGAACAATAAAGATGAAGAACGCTAGGAAATCAAGAAAAACTAAACACACAAGAACACGAGAGATTTACGTGGTTCACTACACAGGCTGTGTAGCTAATCCACGGGGGGAAGGGACGAATCAATCCATTATAATCAATAAGGATTACAATCTCCAATCTCCTCTCAATGTTCCTCTCAGTCTTTCTGGGTTTCTCTCTCCAAAATAAGCTTAGAAAACCCTAAAACTGATTAAAACTCACTCAAATAAGGTGTTGTACGTCGCCATGGTCCGGACCAAAGTTCTGCTCGTCCTGACCAAGGTTCCTGAGACCCATACAAGTGTTTCTGGAGTGATGGTCCGGACCAAGAAATCGCTCGTCCGGACCATGACCCCCTGGTCCGGACCAAGAAAACCCTCGTTCGGACTACCGATGCAGAAAGCTCCAATTTGGTCTCCCGAAGTCTGGTCCAGACCTCCAAAGTCTTGGTCCGGACCAGAGATGTTGCAAACACCCATTTTGAAGCCACACTCAACAAATCTCCACATTGGCTTCAAACTGAACCATCATGAAGAAAAGCTTGATGTAACCCTAAACTGCACTCCCTTTACGAGTATGAGTGCTCCACCCTCAAGTCCTCAATCAACAACGGAGAACATGGAGCAAGTCCAAGCAATGCTCGAACTTCTCCCTCGGAAACCGGCTTCGTTAACATTTCAAACGCATTCTCATCAGTGTGAACCTTAGACAAAGTTAGGTCACCTGATGCTAACCACTCCCGAATCCTGTGACACCGCACATCAATATGCTTTGTCCTTGCACTGTATACCTGATTCTTCGCCAAGTGAATTGCACTCTAACTGTCACAATGCAGCAACACACTGCCCTGCATGAAACCAAGTTCACTAACCAACCCTTTAAGCCAAACTACTTCTTTTGTTGCCTAAGTCACTGCCATGTACTCTGCCTCTGTAGTTGATAAAGCCACTGTATCCTGAAAAGTAGACTTCCAACAGACGGGACCTTCGGAAAACATAAATGCATACCATTTCATTGACCTATGAGAGTTGAGATTCCCAACATAATCTGAATCCACATAGCCCACCACGTCTTCTAAAGCCTCTTTCTGATCAAACACTATCCCCAGATCACGAGTGCCCGCAAGATATCTAAAAATCCATTTAACTGCATTCCAATGCTCTTTTCCCGGGTTTGCCATATACCTGCTGACCACACTAACTGCATGCGATATGTCTGGTCTTGTACACACCATCAGATACATGAGACACCCAACTACAATCGCATAGGGCACCTCCTCCATGCGCTTTGCCTCATCCTCTGAACTAGGACTCATATTGGCAGAAAGTTTGAAGTCCGCCACAAGCGGGGTACTTACGGTCTTAGAATCTTGCATGTTGAACCTCTACAACACCTTCTGCAAATAACCACTCTGAGACAACGTCAATTGACCAGCCCTTCTGTCACGGTGAATTTCAATCCCAAGAATCTTCTTGCCAGCTCCAAGATCTTTCATGTCAAATTCATTGATCAACATTGACTTCAACTTCCCAATTTCCTGCTTGCTTTTTGCTACTACCAGCATGTCATCAACATATAAAGCAAGTAGAACATAAGAACCATCTGAAAGGACACGATAATATATGCAACAGTCATACTCACAGAGCGTGTACCCATGCGACACCATGAACGAATCAAAGCGCTTGTACCACTGCCTGGGAGACTGCTTCAAGCCATACAATGACTTCTTCAACAAACACACATACTCCTCCTAACCAGGTTCCTTGAAGCCTTCGGGCTGTTGCATGTAAATCTGCTCGTCTAAGTCTCCATGGAGGAAAGCAGTTTTAACATCAAGCTGCTCTAACTCCATGTCATGCATCGCGACCATTGCCAAAATTATACGGATAGAAGTGTGCTTCACAACCGGTGAAAAAATCTCATTATAGTCCACTCCATCCTTTTGTGAATAACCTTTAGCAACTAACCGAGCCTTGTACTTTTCACCCTCTTTCTCTTACAATGCTTCCTTTTTTCGATACACCCACTTGCACCCAACGACCTTCTTCCCCTTAGGCAATTTCACCAATTCCCAAGTTTTATTCTTGTGGAGCGACTCCATCTCTTCTGACATGCTACCAACCATTTGTCGTTGTCAATACTGCTTGTAGCTTCCTTGTAAGAGAATAGATCTCCACTGCCAGCCACTAAAGCGAAACTAACCATGTCCTCAAAATCATACCGAACTGGAGGTTTGTGAACCCGTTTTTCCCTTCCTTTCGCGACTGTGTAAGGCTCCTCTTGCTGCTGTTGTGGGTCGTGATCAATATCACTTGTATCACTGAATGAACCAGGCTCCTCAAGCTCCACCTCGACTACGGATTTCTCCCTCGGACCCCCAGATTCTGTCTCATCATTCTGATTCAACATAAACTCCTCATCAAACACAACATCCCTGCTAATCACCCTTTTCCGTCCCTCAGGATCCCAGAGCTTGTATCCCTTGACACCCTTTTCATACCTAAGAAAGATACACTTTCTGGACTTGGGATCAAGCTTCGACCTCTCCTTATCCGGCACATGCATATAAGCCGGGCAACCAAAGATTCTCAAATCCGACAAATTAACTGGTTTACCTGACCAAACCTCTTATGGGATCTTGAAATTAATGGCTGAAGAAGGAGACCTGTTGATGAGAAAACATGCCGTGTTGGCTGCCTCTGCCCAAAATACCTTCGGTAACCCTGCATTCAACCGCATACATCTGGCCCTCTCTGTCAAGGTTCTGTTCATCCTTTCTGCTACTCTATTTTGCTGTGAAGTCTTTTAAACTGTGTAGTGTCGAGTAATCTTCTCTGAATCGCAAAAGACCAAGAACTCCTTTTCGATGTACTGTGTCCCATTATCAGCTCTGAAATACTTTATCTTTTTCCCAGTCTGAGTTTCAACCTGTGCTTTCCAAGTCTTAAACGTAGCAAACATGTCAGACTTATGCTTCAAAAAATAAGCCCATACCTTTTTGGAATAGTCATCAATGAAGCTAACAAAGTAATGAGCACCACTGTGAGAAGATACGGTAACTGGACCCCAGACATCTGAATGAACATAATCAAGGACTTCTTTGCTTGTATGAACACCTGTCTTGAAACTAACTCTGTGCTGCTTCCCATACACGTAATATTTACAGAAATCCATCTTGCACGCCTTGACCCTCTTCAACAAGTCATGCTTATGAAGTTCCAACATACCATGCTCACCCATATGGCCAAGCCGCATATGACAAAGTCTTGTGTCATCAGTGCTATATTCTGCAGATGTGGAGATAGCAACTCCACCTACAATTGTGTCCCCAATCAGCTTGTACAAATTACCCATCTTCTGTCCCTTCATTAGCACAAAAGCTCCTCTGCTAATTTTCATTGCTCCACCTTGTGTTGTGTACATACACCCTGCTGAATCTAATGCTCCCAAAGAGATTAAATTCTTCCTAAGTTTAGGCACATGTCTGACACTCCCCAAAACCCTAACAACTCCATCAAACATCTTAATTTTCACGGTACCGATTCCAATGGCTTTGCAAATTGCATCATTACCCATTAGAACCGTACCACCATTGCAGGGCTTATAGTTGTCAAACCACTCCTTATTAGGGCACATATGACAAGAGCAACCATAATCCAAAATACATGACTCTGAAAGAAAATTGCTACCTGAAGAAACGGAGAGTAAATCTGCGTCGATCTCATTGTCTGATTTGTCCTCCGCAACACTAACGGATTCTACCTTCTTCTTTCCCTTTTTCGCCTCTGCAAGAAGATTTTTCAAATCCTCACATTGATTTTTGTAGTGTCCCATCTTGTGACAAAAGTGACACTCCACATCCTTTTTCATGTTCGACTTCTCTCTCGACTGCGAACTTTCCCGATTTGAACCTCCCTTCCCTTTTGACTTGCTTCTACCTCGGCTCGACTGTGGCTTAGAGACAAAAAGACCTTGATCTGCATCAACAGTATCATCCCTCCACATCTTCTCATGAGACAAAAGGGTACTGGTAACCTCGTCGAGTGACAAGGTTTCCTTCCCATACATAACTGTAGTCACTAGATGATCATATGAAGGGGCAGCGATGCTAATAACAAGATAGCCTTATCCTTTTCATCAAGTGTTACTCCAAAACCGACCAGTTGTGAGTTCAGCATATTATAGGAATTTAAATGTTCTAATAGATTCGTACCTTCCTTCATCTGCAATCCATACAGCTGTTTCTTGACATACAGCTTGTTGGTCAGATTCTTCCTCATGTACAAACCGTCGAGCTTTTTCCAGATCGCCTCTGCCGTCTCTGAGTCTAACACGTTGTGAATAGCTTCATCGCCTAGGTTTAGACGAATAGAACTGGCCGCCTTAGCGTCAAGATCATCCCAATCATTGTCTTTCATCTCCGCAGGCTTCTTCGTCTTCCCGTCTAAAGCCTTTGAGACACCCTGTTGAATCATAATATCCTTCATCCGTCGCTGCCACAAAGAGAAGTTATTTTTACTAGTGAACTTCTCCACCTCATACTTGGTATTTGACATCTTTAGTGAAACCCTAGATTGAAACCCTAACTGGGTACTTTGCTAGAAACCCTAACCAAGAGCTCTGATACCATTTTGTTGTGCGATACTGCGGAAGTCACAACGATTTTAGCAAGCACAATGAATCTAGAAACAAGAACAATAAAGATGAAGAACGCTAGGAAATCAAGAAAAACCAAACACACAAGAACCCGAGAAATTTAAGTGGTTCACTACACAGGCTGTGTAGCTAATCCACGGGGGGAAGGGACGAATCAATTCACTACACAGGCTCTTTGGACTTCTCTCTCCAAAACAAGCTTAGAAAACCCTAAAACTGATTAAAACGCACTTAAAATAAGGTGATGTACGTCGCCATGGTCCGGACCAAGGTTTTGCTCGTCTGGACCACGGTTCTTGAGACACATACAAGTGTTTCTGGAGTGATGGTCCGGACCAAGAAATCGCTCGTTCGGACCAAGAAAACCCCCGTCCGGACTACCGATGCAGAAAGCTCCAATTGGTCTCCTGAAGTCTGGTCCGAACCTCCAAAGTCTTGGTCCGGACCAGAGATGCTGCAAACAGCCATTTTAAAGCCACACTCAACAAGGCGAAGGGAGAATAGGGCTAGGATGGGCCCTGACCACCCCGAACCTTTAAAATCGTAGATGATTTTCGAGATTTGAGAACACGTCGGCTAGCACTTTGATAGATTGTTAATCTACTTTTTGTTCTATTTTCATGGATGATCTTGAAAAATGTATTTTGACTTTTTCTTTGATTATGGAATGCGAGGATGTTGATAGTTGTTGTTTTTTTTTTTTTTTTTTCGGGACTCTTAATACTGGCTCCGCATGATGGGGTAAAAAAAGCCCGGATATAATATAGATTGGGGGAGGGGTGCCTAAATTTTGTATCCTCCTCAAAGGGATATACATATCCCCGAATATTATATGAGGGTAGGAAAAAACAAAACAAACGCCGAATAAGAGACACCTGGTCCCCGGATTTCTGTATCTAACATTTCCCTATATTGCCCTTCTATTTTCCTCAAACAAACAAGGCGTAAGGGTGATCAGGCCGGTTTAAAACAAAAAAAGCTACAGCAAATAAAGTAGTAGTAAAATTAAAAAAAAATTCCCTATGTGTGGTTTGTGGCATGGCGAGACTGTAGCATTTTTAGGTATGACATGGACAATAAATTCATTTTTTCTTATTGAATCGATTTGGCTATGCAAGTTACTTCAAAATCGATTGGTTGGACTCGACAAATCAAAATTTTACTTCCACCACAAATTCGCTTGAAGAAAAGGATATGGATTTCGAAAATTTATAAAATCCTTGACCTCAACCTTGTTAACATGTAGTATTGTTCAAAGAAAAGCCCCCCAAAAATTACTACTAAATCAGAAAACCTAATTGAAAGCAATACACAAAAGGAATCAAGCGAAAAATTCCAATTCGAAAAGTAAATAACTTATTGCTGGTTCAATGGGTCCTTTGGGGTTCAAAGAGAGAGAGTGGGTTCTCAAAATTCTCATATTGAAGATTATTTGTTCTCTTGCGTTTAAAAAGAATAGTAATAATTACTCAAAATTCACAGACCAAAATTACGATATTTGCTGTCTAAACATATGATATTGCGTTATCTAGGGAAGAATGCGTTTGAATAGCTCCTACCATGGGAACTAAGTCTGGATTGATCAAAAAATAGGACACAGCATCGGTACGAAGAACTAGTTTGATCTCCTTTCATTCTTTCGGTTGTGGGTTATGTTCCTCAGGCTGGATATAGATGTGAGTTAGAGAGAGGGAGAGAGATAATATTCTTTTTCAACATGGATTATACTAATTGGGAGCTTGCCCATGTCAATTTCTTTCTGGATGGGGACATGGGGTAGCATGTAAACAAAGGTGACAAGAGATAACAGTGACATTGATACAATAGTTAACCACGACATTATTTTCTATTATTGGGTCGACAGAGGGATAACATTGATATTCGTTTTAAAGTTCAAGGATGCAATTGACACACGCAATTTTATAGGGACAATTTTGAAAAATAATGTATTTTATAAGGACAAAAAATGTAAATAAGCCAAATTCTTAAAAGATGAAATTAAATATAAAATTACTGAAGAACGACTTATTGATAAAAATTTTAATAAAAAATTAGAGAATTTCAAAAAAAAATAAAAAAAGAAGAAGTCTGTTCTAACCTTCGTAGTGCATTGTGGCCTAGGAAACCATAGTATAAAATGATAAGACATCCAACTCCTAATAAAAAAAAGATTTAATTAATAGACTAGATGAAGTTGTAACATTTTTAAAATTTGATCTAAAAAATGAATTTTGCAAATTCAACTACACCAAAATGATAGATATAAAATTGCTTTCACAACGCCTTTTGGACATTACGAATGGAATGCAATGCCTTTTGGATTTAAAAGGACTCCCAGCGAATTTAAAAAATGTAATGAATGTAATATTAAACGTATTTAGTCATTTCATTATAGTACACATAGATGATATTCTCATTTTCTCTAAATCAATTGATGAACATTGGACACATTTAAAATCAGTCCTATATATAATTAAACATAATGGTTATCTCTGCTCCCAAAATTAAGTTATTCTAAACCAAAATTAAATTTTTTGTCTATGATACTCTCTCTGTCCCTTTTTGAGTGTGTTGCTTCATAAATCCAATTTATTAAAAAAAACATCATTATTACACCTTTCACATCAACTTTTACCTCCAACACTTTTCACATTTACTTTTACCTCCACCTTCCAAAATTATTCTTCACGTTTACTCATTAACTCTTTACCCATTAACTTTTGGGAGAATTGCCGTAAAATGACTATAGGGGCAAATATTTGCCATTCCATGGACCACTTTTTAGAAATTGTTCCCAACATGACACACACAATTTTAATTGCACATACATGGTACCCATAATAATGTTGACCGAAATACTCCCTTCTTGAATTTGGACAATGTGGGTGCAATGAATTTATTGAGTGCAACCGTTGTCCATGTAGAGTACAACAAAAGTGGACGACTGGTGCAACGGTAAGAAAATCTTCCTAAAAAGTGTGACTTGAACACACAACCCTTCTTGAATTTAGACCAATGTGGGTGCAATGAATTTGTTGATGAGTGCAACTGTTGTCCATGTAGAGTGCAACAAAAATGGACAAAGGGTGCAATGGTCAGAAAATCTTCCCAGAAAGTATGACTTGACCATACACTGCAATCACATTTGAGTCAATGTGGGTGCAATGAATTTATTGAGAAGTGCAACCGTTTTCCATCTAGAGTGCAACAAAAGTTGATGAAGGGTGCAATGATTAGAAAATCTTTCCAAAAAGTATGACTTGACCACATGGCAACCACATTTGTTGAGGAATGTGGGTGCAATAAATTTGTTGAGGTGGTGGGCAATCATTTTCCATGTAGGGTGCAACTAAAGTGGACTAAGGGTGCAACAAAATATCTTTCGAGGGTAGTTGCGTCCAACAATATTTCTCATGCTATGTTATGGCAATTATTATTGCTCTTTCCATTGATCTGTGATTTCGAAAAAGTACACAATTAAAAAGCAATAATTTGCCCCTACCGCCATTTTACGGCAATTCTCCCTTAACTTTTCAAAATGGCAAAATAATAATTGTAAAAACTTTTACTCATTAACTTTTGAGAAAATTTCAAAAAACCCCTCAAACTTTGACCTCAATATCGAATATACTCCTAAACTTTCAAAAAACTCAATCGTACTCCTAAACTTTGCTTCCGTTAATCAAATAGTGGGTTTGCCAATTGATAAAATCAGATTTTAGCCCAGATTTTATCAAAATCATTCCTCAATTGATAAAAGCTAGCAAGTGATTTTAGCTCAGATTTTATCAAAACCATTCCTCAAATGATAAAATGCATTGGGTGGAGATTCTATCAAACAAGATTTTATCATTTGGGAAAATAATGCAATTTTATCACACCTCCATGAAACTCAACTAAAATGAAAAACTCATTTTATCAATTGGCAAACTATCACGTCTGAATCCACCAAAGTACTAATGGAAATATGTTGAGTTGGTTGTTAGACTCCGTTAAATATGCTTATGTGGCATCAAAATTCCACTTAAAATGTAACACATGTAACCCAACTCTCTCTCTCTCTCTCTCTCTCTCTCTCTCTCTCTCTCTCTCTCTCTCTCTCTCTCTCTCTCTCTCCCTCCCAAAGAAATGCCAAAAAAAATCCATTATCAAACTTCATTTACAAAAAATATTTTAAAATATATATATGACATTTTCAAAAAATTAAATTTTTTTCCCAGATTATTTTTAAACTTTATTTTCAACAATATTTTTTAAAAAAAGGCATTTTAAAATTTTCTTTTGGAAAAACTGTTTTCAAACTATTTTTTTACACTATAGTTTTTAAAATAACTGATTTGAAAAATTATTTTTCAAAAAGAAGTATATTTAACGGAGTGGAATTGGATGCCACATAAGAGTATTTTTTTCACACTTGCTTGGTGTGTTGATGTACATTTGTCACATTTTAAGTGAAATTAGATGCCACATAAGCATATTTAACGGAGTCCAACGGTCAACTCAGCAAATTCTGTTAGTACTTTGACGGGGAAAAAAAAGGTAGGAGTATGATTGAATTTTTTGAGAGTATATTTGATATTGAGGTCAAAATTTGGGGGGCATTTTAAAGTTTCCCTAAACTTTTTAAAACACACTTATTAAGGGACAGTTCAAAATGGAATAGTGGACAATAAAAAAGGGACGGAAGCAATATTTATCAAGCAACCATAGTACCAATAAGTGGAGCGATTCAATTTGCTAATAAATTTCCTGATTAAATTACAAACAAAAACCAGTTACAAACATTTTTAAGATTCTTAAATTATATAGCAGAATTCTGAGGACATTCGGAAGACATGTCAACCCCTATTCGAGAGACTAAGAGACATTCGAAACACACACTTATTAAGGGACATTCACTATTCATACTTTTGTTGTCCAAGAAGTCAATAAACATATCAAGACACATCTCTGTCTTGGTATTCCTACGGTCAAGTTCTTCAAAATTATTCAAACAGATGCCTCTAATATTGAATTCAGTATCTAGAATAAAGCGCAAACTAATTATAGTACTGTTAAAAAAGAAATTTTAGCAATTGCATACAGTACGAACAAATTATAGCAGCCGCGAAACTAAAAACCAGAAAGTTAAGAAAGAGAGAGGGAAGATGGATTGCCTTGTTCACTATGTCCATCTTCTGAGTTACATGTATAGTACGAACAAATTATTTTTGTTACATTTTCACTGAGTGACCCAGTGTGGATTCAGCATAGAGATGTTCGTCTTCAAGAAGAATAGTACCAGTCTGTAAAACTAAACCGAGAACACTCCTATCAAACCTCGCACTGTACTTCCCCACTGCGAATTCTAACTTGTTCATAAGCTTTCAGCATCTCCAGACTGAATAAATCTAGAACCTCGAAAATCCTTACCAAACCTGCGTGAAAGCCTTGTGATGCAGCATCATCTACTTGTTTAATTGCTTCCGCGTGCTTTTCTTTTTCTTCATTCAATCTATTCCTCATGGTCTCAAACTTGACAAAAACTCCGCCTGGAATCAGAACTGCATTTTCAGTAATACCCTCCAGGTCCGCTGAGTTGTTGGAAAATATAAATTCATCCCACTTTATACCACTTTCCTCATGAAGAGTTTTTACCTGTTTCTCGAGGTCCTTGGATAGGTACTCAACTTTGAGCCTCTGATTCCTTTCCTCAACTAGCTTATCACCTAACAGGTGCAAAAAGGAGGCAAAATCATGCATGGCTTTCAATACATCAGTTCCTGAAAAATTCTCAATTGCGTGAAACCACTCATTGACTATGATGAAGATGGGCGGCGCCCCAAGTCTTCTGGGAGAGAAAGGCGCAATTCCATCTGGAGTCTCTTCTGGTTCTTGGAGCAGGCACTTCATTAGCCAACTATTTAAGCATTTGACAAATGCTTTCTGAGTGTTTAACCAATCGGTAAAGCCTTTAGCCCAATTCAGGATGTCAATCTCCAGTTTTTGAGTAGCCTTGACACTTGATTTTCCATTGATGCCTTCTTTTGTTATTTGAACATCAGTTCTAGCTTCCATTATAGCTCGGAATTGCTTCCTATGGCACTCAGCCATGAATTTCCACATTCCCACCAATCTGTGAATGAACTCGTCAAAAACTGAGGTAAAATAGGAAGACTGTAAGTAAAATCTGAAAACACGTGAATCTATATTCCTGGATAATCATTCTTCGTGGTATTCTTTCGATTGAATTGAACGTAGTATTCTGAATGCCATTGTGTTTAAATGTAGTGTTCAAGAGAACAAGCATAAATTACAGCACAATGTACTCTGTCCCGACGAATTACCAGAAAATCAATAAAAACAGAAGTCCTATGCTTTTGGATACATAACACACAGTTGGATGACATAGTACATTGACAACGGATCACTCTAAGAAGTTCAGAGGCTACAAATAAAAGCAACATAATTTGACTGTTTGAGGTGCATCATAGTTCATCAAAATCTATTAAGCAGTTAAAATATCAAATCTTTCTATGAAGCCCACATATGGGCACACTCCCTCTGTGAAGTAGTCTATGAGGGGGAGAGGTAGCCTACACATTATGTGACTCCTTTTGTTTCCCTGGATTCCAGTGTAACTATACCTGTGCCCAAGATCAATATCCAGAAGAATTACAACACAAAGTTTCATTCTTCAAACTCAATAACAGTGGTTGACGTTGGCATAGACACACAATATGGTAGTGTACTCAGATTCAAAAAAATGGGTTGTGTAGCAAAGTGGTTTATCACCGAGGATTGAACTTGCCGAACTAGTCAAGCTCTTCAACAGCCATCCTTACCACAAGGTTTAAAACCTTGCCAACTGTTAGATGTAAACTTGATTCAAAGTGGTTAAGACAAATGTAGTTACGCTAAACAGCCTCCAAACTCTCAATCACTCAAATCTCCTTTAAAGTATATATTCTCTCTCCTACATGCACTCCAATCTTTCTCTCTCCTCAAATAACTTCCCATTATTAGATAACTACCAACACGTGTGGCAAGATAACTTCATTTGTTTTCTTTTATGACTTACTGTTTACGGGTTTACCTCTCTCAAGTCTCAATATAACTTTCATGCCTTCTACAGATCTCTATGTAATACCATATTTTCTCTTCCCGTGTATCGAGCGGACGCAACACCAACATTCTAATAGTAGTTTTTGTAGTCTGGGCGTAACATCTGGTCATTCAATCAACTGTTATATTGGTTTCTCTTTAACATCCAGACAACATTTTAATCTTTCATTTTTACAACTTTTTTTTTATAAGTAAAAAGATTTTATTAAGAAGGCGTCAAGGGATGCCACCCATGTACAGAAGAAATGGAGGAATAAAAAAGAAAAGATCAAATTAAAAAAAAAAACCTATACCCCCCTATACTCTAAACATGTCTAACATGTCAAAGAATTGACTCAAAGTAAGGTTGCACCCCCTCAACTCTCAACTAAACAAAGTAGAAATCAAAAGACTCTAATTCTGACCTATCCTCCCCGTCAAAATATCTACGGTCCTCTCACCACATTGACAACATCAGGCACAATGGAATCATAATTCATAGCTTCTGTCTTCGTCTACCTACTCTAGCCCCATGCCATTCTTAAATAAACTCCATTACCATTGAAGGGAAAACCCACGACGTGCCCCACTAAACAAGAACCGCATTCCAAAGCTCCTTGGCGACCAGACAATGAATAAACAAATGCGCCACTGACTCTCCACCTCTCAAGCACATGCAACACCAATTCACCATGACCATGTGACTCCACATAGATTCTCTCTTGTGAGGATCTTATCCTTTGTCGCACACCAAGCAAAAAAAGAAACTTTAGTTGGCGCACGAGTACCTCAAGTGGCTCTCCAGGGAAATGATGTACTTGCTTCTACAGCCAAAACTTGGTAAAAACCTTCACCTGAAAAGACCCATTCGCTGCCTAAATCCACATAAAAAAATCCTCCCCTCTCCCCCCGTCCCTCACTGTATTTTTACGACTTTTTTAGTATTTGATCTGGCTTCCTTTGCATCATTTAGTTTATGTATTTCCATGCATCAACATTTTAATCTTTCATTTTTACAACTTTTTTATTATTTGACTGGCTTCCTATACATCTTTGGTTTATGTCTTCTCGTGCATTGAACAAGAACAACGTTAGTAGACATTGAAGGAATTCATTGAGCAAGCTAATTTGAAGATGCCATTTTGGTTGGAAATTATTGTGCTTGTTATCTAGTCCTATATATGTGTATCCTGTAAAGTTTGTGGCAGAGGGAGAATCCAGCCAAGGGTTGTAATTTTCTGCAGCAAGTGGCAATAACCTGTGTTTGAGTTTGTTGTGAAATTCTCTCACTAACATTAGTATCAGAGCCAGACAAGCAAAAACTCAGTGAGAATCGTCTCACTCTTGCTCACACTGCCCATAAACGAGGGTGCTCCTTTTACAAATTAGACCACGTGAATAGGATAGGATTGTCTATACAAGATGACGTGATTTGACCCACGACAAGAGATTCAGATTATATTTACAAGACGTCGAGCCATTGTTTGACAGTTTCTGATGAGGAGAGAATGGTCCTATCTTTCCAAAGCCTGCGATGTCGAATCTAATCGAGAATGAGGTTGACAAGGTGGTTGTTCCAAAAGAGAGAATAAGAAGACAACGAGTTGGTTTTCAAACAACAATACTGAATCAGGCTTAGGGGCATATCAGAAGTGTAAACCTGATTCAAAGTGGTTGAGACAAAACCAGGACATAGACATTGAAGGAATTGGTTGAGCAAGCTAATTTGGAGGTGCCTTGATGAAAGAAAACTCTGGTTGGAAGTTAATATTGGGTTTGTTATCTATTCCGATTTAGATGTATCATGTGTATCTTGTAAAGTTAGTGGGAGAGAGAGTGAACCCAGCCAAGGGTTGTGCTTTTCTGTGGCAAGTGGCAATAAACTGTGTTGGAGTTCGTTGTGAATTTCTCTCCCACCAACACCAACCTCATCCGCTTCCCTGAGAATTGTTTATCACCAAAAGAGAATTAACACAAAACAAAGATACATATGATGGTTTATATGAAACTGGTCAACTTCCTAAACCCTTCCAAAGGGTGACATGAATGTTAAGAATTATACGGGAATCATCCATTGATTATTTAATGGGTCATGCTAACGGGTGCCATAGTGCACCCGTTAAGGGTACAAAAAGTACACTTTTGTGGGTCCCACTTGTACAAAAAAGTACACTTTAAAAGTACACTTTAAAAGTACACTTGTACTTTAAAGTACATCTTTTTAAAATTGTACTTTTTTGTACTCTTAACAGGTGCACTATGGCACACGTTAGCATTTCCCTTATTTAATATCTATGTAGCACAGACACTAACACGGATACGGACACGAGACATGGAAAATTCTAAAAATGGACACTGAAACAGAGGGGGACATGGCAAAAATAAATAAATAAATAAATAAATAATTATATATGTATGCAGTAACATTTTATATGCATAGCACTTTTCTTATGATATGTAGGATATCTACATACAGGTATATGTATTGGTACACATACAAAATAAATAAATATGATATATATATACATTGAACGGTTCAGATCATCGAGATTTAGTCCAGAAAGTGGAGGTCCGGATTTTAAAAGCTTGCGGGATCCTTAAAAATAAATTTAAGGGACACGCCACGTGGCATGTCCAATTCGTGTAGCAACTCTTTTACGTTAAGCGGTATGCTTAGGGAGTTCTCGACGTCTGTTTCCCTCCTGTGGGAAATGCAAAAAAAATGTATTTTTGGAGCGTGGGACACACGTGTCGCCATGTCCCCGTGTCCGATACATGGACACGGCGACCTCTAGAAGTGTCAATTCTTCATAGTTTAATATCTATCATAATCAGCAGTCTATTTATATCTTCCTGAAAATTGTTGCGGCTATAAGCTGGAAAAATTGCACACAACAGTTTTCTACGGTTTTGCTAATGAACAATAGGCGTAATCTCAGTTAGCATATTTGAAAGCCCCTACTATTGGCCATCCCATAATCCAGTCTCCCTCTCCCCTTTCTCCATCCTCCCCACCGTCCATCATCTTCCCACACAACCTAACATTTGCCGCTTTCTTTATTTCCAATTGCTAGACCACTACATATTGACAAAGGCTCAGAAATGCCCTCCAACTCAGAAGATCAATTAAATTTGTTTCTCGAACTCAAATCAAGAGCTCATTCAGAAAGTTTGATTTAGATCATAATATTTTACAGGATAGTGGTATGGATTTTGTCATTTAATCTAGAAAGCCAAGATTTCTTTTTTCATGCTTGAGGCTTCATTGATCAACAAAAAATCTTCTTCTATTAAGGAAAGTGATTGAATATGATATATATTTATTGGTCGTTTTCTTGTTCAGTTGAACCAGTTACATCTCTTATTGTTCCTAAAGCACATTTCATTCACATTGTTTTCTTTCTGGAATTTTAGACATCAAATATTCATGATTACCGCACTGTTATTTAGGGCGAGAGGCACACTGAGGCGCAAAGTCTGTCGGGTGTCTAGGCACGGGGCGCGGGCCTTGCTGAAATTAGGAGTACCAAGAGAGATAGAAAGTAGAAAAGTTTGCATAAGGCCAAGTATTGGGAGAGTGCTGCTCATGTCTCACATATAACAGCTATTTCCAATAAGGTTCAACTCCCGAAATACCATAAAATGAGCAGAGCTGGTCTAGGAAAATAGCAGATAAAAGACATTGAAAACGAGATGGAAAGAAAGGGATAGACATTAGGTATGAAGAAAAGGAAGGTTTCCAACGAGACCCTGGCAAGACCCTATCTAAGAAATACAGATTTTCTAGAAGCAAAGATTGGATCTACAATTCAACGTAAAAGAGTTTCCTCAAAGATCCGGGAATGAATATAAAAGTCGAGAATAATTTTCATAAACATAAAAATAACTGGAAGACGCATGTGCTAGGAGAAATGTTAAGAGTCCCTTCTTTGAGTTAAGTTCATTATCATGTTAGGTGTTCACAACGTAAAAAGGGGCAAGAAACCTGGCGCCTCTCTCTCTCTCTCTAAAAAACCTCAAACCCTAGCCGCCTCTTTCTACTCCTTCCTCCTTCCCCTCCCCCCCCCCCTCTTCTCCGGTGGCGGGAGGGGAGGGATATACACCTCTCACCCTTTCTCTCTTCTCTCTCTCTCTCTCTCTCTCTCGCTCCCTCTCTCTTGTTCTTTTCTGTTTTTTCAGGTGGTGTGGCGGCGGCGATTGGAGGTGCTGTTGGCGGCGATGGTGGTGTTTGGCAGCGGGCGCCCTCCCCCCTGCTCATCCTTTCCCCAGATCTTTACCCTTTCTCCCTCCCTTTTTCGGTTCTCGACGCTGGTTCGCATTCCTAGATGTGCTCCTTTTTCGCCTAACGGCTTGTCGGACCGATGCCATGCCGGTTTCATTGTTGGATGACTTCGGTTCTTGGCCTAACGGCTTGTGGTGGAGCGGTTGTTCCGTCTTCCTTGCGGCGGCTGTGATGGTGTTTGTTTCTGTGTGGTGGTTTGTGGCGGGGGTGGGTTGGGTGTTTATGTTCTGGCAGCGTGGATGATTGGTAGGATGGTTGATGGGCGGCGGATGGTGGCGGTGGCTGTGGCAGCGGTTTTGTCACCGGATTGTGGCGGCAGGTGGCTGTGGCAACGGATGGTGGCAACAGGTTTTTGGTGTTGCTCCTGACTTAGGCGACTTGAAGTGGTTGTCGGGTTGTTCAACGGGGCAGCAACAGGGGCTCGTTCCCCGGGTTCCCAAGACGGCAGTGGCAGCGGTGGTCCGTTTCTTGTTTGCCGTGGTTGTGTGCTTATTAGGGTTTTTTTTGTTTGGGCTTGGCCCATTTCTGGTCTTTGGTGGGCCTTTGGGTGTTTTAGGAGCATATTGTAAATCTGGGTTTTTTAGACCTAGGGGTGTGAGGCTTACGCCTTTCAGTGGACTAGTCGCAATGGGTTCCATCGATTGGTTTCTTACCAATCTTTGGTTTGGGTCTCGGATTGGTCAACTTTTTGCTCTTCGAGCATTTTGTTGTTTTTCCTTGCTCCTATTAGTCTTGTAACAACTTCAAGATTAATGAAATTTTTTGCCTTTCAAAAAAAAAAAAAAAAGGTGTTCACAACGTAACTCCAAGAGTTTGTAATTTCATTGTACGAGCTTAAGTGACTCAGTGAACAATATTAGAGGAAAATCATCTTGAAAACTCAATTTGAAGTTTCAGCTGGCTGTGGCACTTCATGGAAAATGTAAAACTCATGCATTGCATTTAACATCATTTGGAATTTTCACCTTTAGTAGTTTTATTTTTCTTTTGGCTAGCAATCGTTTTAGAATATGTCATCGGTAGTTTGGTGTTTCAACTATAGAATAGATTACCTTTTGGACATATAAGTACGAGAATTCTACTTTACATACCTGTGAATCAATTCATTTAGTTGGGGCTGCAACTCTTCATCTCTCGACTTGTGTATCCTTCTTGCTATCGTATCAACTGTTGAGACAGCAACCTCAATGTTTGGAAGCAACCTTTTTACTGAATCATTAGTAGCATCAATCTTGCTTGACTCTGCACCTCTTTCATCTAATTTCTTTAGCCTCTTCCACTCCTTATCATAAATAATTCGG
This sequence comes from Vaccinium vitis-idaea, assembly GCA_963854785.1. NCBI lineage: Eukaryota > Viridiplantae > Streptophyta > Magnoliopsida > Ericales > Ericaceae > Vaccinium > Vaccinium vitis-idaea. The sequence continues at coordinate 29,674,610 of OY978217.1, read as the reverse complement.
AGTCTTTCTTCTTTCTAAAACCAAAGAAGCAAATTAGGGAGGGAATTCACCCAAAACTGGACTAAAACAAAAACATCAACAAACAATCAATTTTATGGTAGTAATACAAGAACTTAACATGTCAACATTCGCTTGAAAGCAAAAAAGAATCGCATTTCAAAGCAACACCTGCTAGTAGAGCGCGGCAACATTACGGTCTAAGCTACATGAACGTGTCTAAATGTATGGGATAAGTATTCAGCATTTACCTAGCGCATGTTAGTAGTTCGAGTATACCATACACTTTTTTTATTAGCAACAACTAACTACCAAAAAAGGTGGACAAAACTCGTTGTACACCAAAAGTATCTATGGAGTACTTCTTGAACTAAAATATGTGCACACATATATTTTTAATGTATTTCCCGTTAAATGTCTTCCAAAAATCCCGTGAGGTATAAATGGATAAAAAATTGGGATGAGCACGAGATACCGTGCAAAGCAAGGTGGAATACGATTAGTACACTACATAAATCTTCCTCCTTATCTCCTAAAGACTGGCATTCCTTTTCAACCATATCACCCACATAGCCATGTTAACTACACAACTCTGAAGATGCACTGACTTCTCACTAAACCAAAGTCCAACATCAATCATAAGCATCCCTACTCAAGAAAAAGCCACTATTCCATATCCACTGACGAAAACAATCTCCGCCACAATGCAATATTATCAAGGAATGCAAGATTCTCATATTGTGCTTAACATGGATCCTTATAAAAACCTTTGTCATGTCTCTGTGTACTTGGACATGACAATTAGATAAATCTAGTTCTTAGATGCACACCCGCACTTGGCACTCATAGCCAAGACATGTGGTATTTACACTTAAGCGCGGTTTGAATAGTATTTCTTTTTCCACAGTACTGGACTTCACTTGGCACCACAGTAAGGCTGCTCCAAAATAAACTAGGCATCGCAATTCGAAACATCGAAATCATGCCTTTACACACTTGGGTAAGGCCGAGTATGTGAGACTCTTCATAGACCTCGTAATAGCGAGAGTTTTGTGCAAAAGGACACAACAAATTGAGTGATAGAACTTACAATATTCTCCATTCATTAGAAGTTAGTTTCGAATAAGGTAAATTTCAATTTTATACAACATGTGAATATCAACATGGAACGTAAGCATGCTCTGTGCCATATTGACGATGGGGATGGCAATTATATCAATACCCGTGGATACCCAATCCAATCGGGTCATTTGGAGGCAGATATTACTTGAATTTTTTAACCAATAGGAGTGGGTATGTAGGATAATATAATACCCGATCAGGTATGGGGAGGGTGTGGTTTTGCTACCCCCATACCCGAATACCCATGCCTGCCCCTTCGTACTAGTTCCTCATTATATGTGTACCCCTTATATATCATCTCCCTAGCATAATTACATTTTTCAGTGAGCGACGAGTAATTCCTCATTAACCTTTGTTGCACAAACTTCCATCTTTGTTAGATTTGTAATATGTTATGTAAATTGCGTCGTCATGCTTTTCATTTTGTATTCTCTTTGAGGTTGTGTTAAATTGTTAATGCATTAGTACTTATATGTGTTAGAGTTTGCCCCACATTGGTTAATTATAACCTCCAAAACTAGTATATGAGCTTGGGCGGCCTCTCCGCTCATTGCCAATTGGTTTTGAGTTGGATGCCATAGTTGCACTTTGTTTCGTCGTGATCTGTATGTTCTAGATCCGTTGTTTAACTCTCCACGTGCGGGTCAGGGGTCACACGTGCGGGAGAGTATTAGAGATTGTCCCACATTGGTTAATTATAGCCTCTGAGTCTAGTATATGAGCCTGGACAGCCTCTCCACTCATAGCCAATTGGTTTCGAGTTGGATGCTTTAACATGGTATCAGAGCTAGGCTTTCGGAGGATTTTGGACAAAACTCTCTTGGTTATTGCCCCGTTGTTTGTGCCATAAGTGCACCCTGTTTCGTTATGATCTCAATGTTGTGGATCTGTTGTTTACCTCTCCACGTGCGAGTCAGGGGTCGCACGTGCGGGGGAGTGTTAGAGTTTGTCCCACATTGGTTAATTATAACCTCCAAAACTAGTGTATGAGTTTGGGCGGCCTCTCCACTCATTGCCAATTGGTTTTGAGTTGGATGCTTTAACAATATGTATGCAGTTTTCTTACCTAATTTGGTATATGTGAATATTTCTAATGTTTTAGTAAATCTTTTAGTGTATTCGCCTCTTTTTTAGATGTGTAATTAGCTATGGTTATACCCATTTTACCCGTTATCTATATGGGTTTGGGTTTGGTAACTTTCAATTACCTATAGATATAGAGGTGACCATGCATGGAGTTTGGGGATTGGGTATGGGGTACACACGATCCAAACCCGACTTGTTGCCAAAATGAATGACGTCCCTCCCATTATGATATCATTACAGCAAGCATCTTTGGAAGTTACTCGCTATTTATTGATTTATATGAGCTCTAAATGTTTTTCCTAATTGAGAAAATGCTTTGGACTATGATTGCAAATAAGAGAAGCGCTTTCTATTCTTGGCCTTAAAATATTTGATGACAAGTATTGCAACAAATTACAAAAATATAACAAAATATCATTCACTTCTATTTGTAGTGTTGTTAGGCTCCGATTAAATGTTGCTATAACCATTAATCTCCTGGAGTATAGAACCTTTTTTATCTGCAGACGTGTAGCTTATATTTTGCTATTAGGAAATTAAAAACATTTCTCCAGTTACAAGAAGCCATTGCTTGTAATGGACAAAGTGCATGAGACAACAAAAGTGAAAATGAAAAATGGAAACGATGGCGAGGTAACTTTTAAATGCAAGTACCATACAGATTTGACTGAACACAACAATCCATAAGGAAGAAACAAGGCTAACAGCCTGAAAAATAAGAGGCCAGTCTATTGGCCTAGAACAATAACAAATCTTGCTGATATTAGTACTCTCTAGAATCACATAAGTCATAACATATCAATTGATCGGTAGAAAGTGTTAGACCATCAAAGTTTCGAATGTCCAATTTAAGGTAGGCATTTTTTCAACTAGAATTGAAACCAATGCATCTATTTTAATATAGAAAGGGAGAGCACAAGTTTGGTGTCTCCTTTTTTGTCATTGTGACAACTTTTACCAAATTGCCCTTAAGACGTTCAATTATGTTTTTACTTAGAGACATGCTCTGACTTTAGGGTACAAGAGGAAAACACGTTATTCGAATTTTAAAGACTTCCTATGTTTAAGTAACTTCCCATTAACTCCTTCCCTCAACGCCTCGGTTCCGTCGGTAACTCAGCTAGGATGATTATTCTATTTCAATGATTGGGAATTGACTGCTGCATCCATATGCAGCAATGGAGATGTACTCCCAATTGCTTTTGTTGGTAATTAATTTTTTCACCATCTTGGGCAATATAAGTATTAAATTTATTCTTAATTTATTGTAGTTCTTGAAACAAATAATTGCATGAATTGTAAATGCAAATTTGGTAAAATTACACTGTGATCATGTTGCGTATCATTCTCGGTGTGAATGGCAATCTTGAAGTCGGTTCACACTTTTAAAATAATTTATAGTAAAATAGGAATTAGGATTATATGTTTTCTTTCACCACTTGCACATGCATGGCGTGTGCCCAAATGTTAGTGCTCATAGGAATACATTGCCATCTAAATCCAAAAGGATTACTCATAGGACTTCCTAAGGGAACATTGAGATGGAGGGAAAGAAGAACATTTGGTTAATTGGGAGGTAATTTCTCTTCCCTAGGAGAAACGTAACTAGTAACAGTGTGGCAAGGAACACTGCTTTACTTGGTAAACGGTTAAGGGGATCTTTGAATATGTTAAACTCATTATGGCATTCCATTCTTGAGCATAAATATGTAGCTCGCTTTAGTGGAAGGAAACCTATCATAATAGTAGGGGAAATTGTCAATCTCCATGCAAATCTATCTCGTTAATCCTTCCTCTTTTCACAAGGTTCCTATCATTCATAGAGCATAATGGAGAGAGTTTTTGGCCTTCCAAGAATGTTTTGATGGGTGGGTGATGCTTCTTTTAATTCATTGTTCCCGCATTCATATCAACTAGATTGTTACCAAGATATTACTTGTTCTTTTTTATGGCTCTTTCTCATAAAGCTCCTATTTTATGTGACTATGATTTCTTTGGAAACGTCCATCATGGGGAAACACTTAGAGTAGACAACTATGTCGGCTATGCTTGATGAATTTTCCTTGAGACCAACAGTTAGTGACAAATAGGTGTGGTCTCTTCAATTTTTTGATATTTTTTATCCAGCGAATCTTTCTTGGACAAAATCATTGTCAATCCCAATGCTCCTCATTTTCCTCATCACAAACAAATTTGGAAAGCGAGGCTCCCCATAAAGTCAAGGTTTTAATGTGGTCTTTGGCTCACAAAAATCTCACGGCTAATGACACCTTTCAGAAAACGAAACCGAATTCCATTTTTGCCCTCAATGGTACATCACGTACGTGTTACTCGGTCTTGGGTAGAACTTGTTAGAGTTTGTCCCACATTGTTTAATTATAACATCCAAAATTAGCAAATGAGCCTGGACATCAACAATTGGTTTTGAGAGAGCTAGGTTTTAGGAGGCTTTTGGACAAGACTCTCTTAATTGATTGTCCCATTGTTTGTGCCATAAGTGTACCTTGTTTCGTTGTGATCCAATTGTTATGGATCTTTTGTTTATCTCTTCACGTGAGGGTAAGGGGTCGTACATGAGGGGGAGTGTTAGAGTTTGTCCCATATTGGTCAATTATAACTTCCAAAACTAGTTTATGAGCCTGGACAGCCTCTCCATTCATCACCAATTGGTTTTTGAGTTGGATGCTTTAACAAAACTCAACCCCAAAAGCTAACTATTGAAGTGAGGGTGCCCTCACGCTTATGTACTTCATAGTACTTTGGTACCCATGCAATGTGGGACTTCGCTTCACACCCTTCCTCCTGCGTAGCATGCTCACTCGGCAGCAAATGTCAAGTGCAGTCCTGAGACATGAACCCTACCTATATCTGGTACCCAGCTCTGATACCATGTTAACAGTTTTGGGTAGAACTCAACCCCAAAAGCTAGCTATTGAAGTGAGGGTGCACTCACGCTTATGTACTTCATTTCAATTTGGCACCGAGTTATGGGGCTTCGCTTCACAGTACAGTTCTGCTTTTTAAAGAAAAAAGAATAATGGAGTTAGGAAAGAACAATCAATTCGTAGTGAAGGAGAAATACATAATTGTTGCATCATTTATTTTGGCAATGTCTCGTGGCTTTGGTCATGTGGCATCGCTTTTTCAGAATAGCAAATATTTGTCTGGTGTACCGACTTCTCGTGCGCAATTGCTTTTTGATTGATTTTAACGTTTTGGTCGTAACAGAAAGCGAAAGCTATTAGAATTGCTTCAGTTATTAGGTTGGAACATAATTCTATTTTGCTTTGAGGTTTATATCGAGGTCATTGAGTCGGTTCCAATGTCATTCATCATTTTCTTGGGCATTCTCCTCTGTTCAAGGGGATCCAAGTCTTTTTCCTTTTACCTTTCCGTATCTAGAGATTGGAGGGTGGTATGTGTTTGTAGTCCAATTTCTGTATTAGCTTTTCCATCTTATATTTTCTCTTTTCCGACAACTTTCCCTCCTTTCCTTGTACTTCTTTTCCCATCCTTATGTGTCTTTTTGCTGTCCAGAAAAAAGAGTAAAGTTTAGTTTTGACCCGTTTGATTTTGATGACTCGTTTGATTTTGATCCATCTATTCTGACATCCATTCAGATTTGATGTACTCCATTCTGTCTACCTCCTTTGTGGGAAAATACTCTGGCACCTATGATACCAAGTTGCTTGCTTCCTATTGAAGAGTAAGCTTATCTTGATAGCAGTGACAACAATTTATAGAATTAGCAGAAATGACGTCAAAGAAATGGTCGAAAAAGTCCAAAGGTATACACTCATCTATATAGCAATGAAAACATTTCATAGAATAATGCAGAAACAACATCAGAGAAAAGGTCAAAAAAAGTTCAAATATCTTAGGGGGAGATATTGGCAAGCATAGATCCTCCTCAACCTGACAAATTCCAAGGCATTCACAAGTGATCTAAATTACGAGGGGTGTCCTAACAAATAGAGTAATAAGTTTTTCTGTTTGCACTCATACTCGTAGAACATTCCTCTAAAAGGGTGAAAGTTTTTAAAAAAAAACAAAATCTCTATATGTGTGACAGTAGATAAATACTTCATCATATAATAAAGCAGGAAGAACTAAGATTGAACATAATAAACAACCATATGTTCAATATATTACAGTCAATGTGAAGTACCTTAACCTGCATATAAAGTTTCTTTTCCCACATATACAGCTTCTCTAATGTTGATGAAAGGTTGGCAGAGTTCATGCAGACATCCTTCAAAATACTCCCACCATTAGCCTTGACCTTTTTCACTGCTCCAAAAGCTAATCGTTTTGACGTTGAACATGTAGGGCATGAAAAGAGCACTGCAGTAAAATAGGTAACCAGATATCTTAAGGAGCAGAACATTGATGTCCTTTAGCAGGAAAAAAAAATAATTAAAATAGTATCAAGGTATGAACAACCTCTTACTTTACATCTAGTCAAATGCAATAGCATTACATATCACGTTATCGTATCAAACCTCACAAATTATTGCAGCAAGGTATATGAAAAGTCCAACGCTCTGTTTCAGAATTCTCTCCTCTCGTCCTTTGATGAGAAATTTCTAAACATTTAACTCTTTAACCATTCCAACATAGATGGTCAGTCAGTCAAATAGACAGTTTTAAAAACAAATGAATTCCTCATTGTGCCTGGGCTGTGAGAGCTCTTTGATAAATGGATAGTTCAATGTGGGTGCCTGACACTGAGATGGAGACCATTGAACACAAATTAGTATGGTGTACCACTGTACCCCGCCCGATAAGCAGAGATGGGGCTTCAGGTGAGATCTCAAATGTAGTCTCTCTTTACTTTCCTATTGAACTGATCATAAATGAATACATGATACACTAAAAAAAAATTGTACTTCCCAAAGTACTAGAAGAATAATTCCATCATCTTGTCTAACTCATTCCATCCAAATTGCAAACAATAGAACTAATGGATTAAATCTCTTTGAAAATAAACACTCACTATTGAGTGAAATATCCATAAAAAACTAGCAATTAGACTACATTCAGATGCTATCTCAGGATTTGAAAGCACCTTTTGTTGGAGCAATGTTGATTAAGGGAAAGATCCAAGGCAAAGCATTAGGACCTCTACTATGCAACCTAAAAGACTGGAGAATCGAGAAACTAAACTTCAGCTTCGCTCGTTAATATGACAGAGAAACTATCAAATAGGAAACATTTGAATAAAAGGGTATAACATTCCTTAAATGCATGTGTAAAGCAAAAATGGTATCAAAATTTTTCAATGTGCAACTATTATATGGCTTGTTGCAATAAGTGTGAGTTTCTACTTTCTAGATGGATCTGCGGGTGTTTGTTCCGAATTGGGCACAACCATAGTTGTCAAGGGCGAGAGGCGAACAAAGGCGCAAAGTCCTGTTGGGCCTTAGACGAGAGACGCAAGGCGAGGAACGCGCCTTTTTGAAGCGAGGCGCACCTATACGAAAAAACTAGGAAAAATAGCATACACCAATACTTCAAATAATAAACACTAAATAATGGGTTTTAGAAAGCATACTATCCAAAAGATACATAAAACATCTACTAAATGTCAAATAGTCAATGAGAGAGAGGAGAAATGAGAGAGACAGTGAGACGAGAGGAGGAGAGACAACAGAGATGATCAATAGAGGAGAGACAGAGAGAGATGATCCACTGAGTCTCTGAAGTTCAGAGCCCACATTGATCGATTGATATTCAATGATCGATTAGGTTCACAGATGAGAGGAGATCAGAACAGATTATCGAGAGAGAAGGGTGCAGCCAAAGCAAATATAATCCTAGGTTTGAGATCGACAGCCAAAAGTATATTAACCTTGACACATAATCCCAGGGCTGTGATCGAATTCAAAAGAAGAGGGACTTTTTGCGCCTCACCGCATTGTGCATTTGTGCCTTTTTGGCCTTAGGCTGCACCTTGTTCAAGTCGCTAGGGTGACCCCAGGCGCAAGGGGTGCGCCTCGCTGCGCCTCTCGCCTAGGCACGCCTTTGAGAACTATGGCACAACAACCAAGAAAATATATTGAATCCATAACCAACTCCATAAAGAATTGAGAGAAGTCGAAATGAAATAAGTCAAAAAACTGTGATTGAAAAGGAGTCACAGGAAGCAAGAATTACAAGGACAACAAGAACAAAATGAGGATATGTGATGATACTACTAGTATATCCTACCCTTGTTAGCTCCTGAGGTGCATAGATGCAGAGTAGGGCTTGTCAGAGGTGAGAGGCATATCCTACCCTTCATTAGCATCTAAAGTGCATGAGCGCAAAATAAGGAAATCAGGCTGCCAAAGTTGAGAAGTGTACTTCCTTAAAACTTCTGAAGTAACTAAAAACTAGTTGATTGAATGTCAAATTACAGTCTCATGGCAAAGTTCCCCAAGACATGCATCAAAGCAAGTTAAAAGACATTCTTTCTGCACGTGTCCTATAACATGGACATAAAAGATGTTCCCCTGAATTGCCGTTCCAACCACATAGGGTTAGGCTAGTCATGTAGAAAAAAGAAGCAATCAATTAAATAAGATAATACTGTAATACTCCAAAAGTGCTCATTTTAGAATCCTAGGAACATAAAAAAATGCATGTGAGCAAAAACATAAACACCCATTCAAACTTCAAAGAGACAAATAAAAAACTAATGAGATACATGAGAAATTTCTCAAAGGGCATTCAGATAGCAACAAGGATAAGCTAATAGGAATCTACTCTACTGTAATGGGACAAAGGAAACAGAAGTATTACACAAGGATGCCAGGTGTAGCTAAATGCAATCTTGGGCAATGCCCTTAATTTCCTCATGCTATCCTAATATCTGGGCAGGCCAACCAATCAAGTTGCAGACAAGGGAAAAGAATTGTCTCTCTGTATGTAAAGCACACACCATGGTTATGGTGTGCTTACATTGTCTCCTACCTATAGTATATTATGCGTAGATTTGTTCTATGGGTATAATTTAACTTAGTCACTTACATCTTGTTAGAATTCATTGCGCCTAGTATCTCATCCCAAGCTACACATAAAATACTAATGGTGTACAAAATCTGATTAGCTTCGAAAGAAGTCAAGCAGGCCTTGAGTAGTTTTTGCTTGTCAGCAGCTTAACTCTAGGCAACAGTACTTTACTAGACACTGAAAGGAAAAAAATCCCATCGGAAGTACACATCTCTTTAAAGTTGCAATTTGCCCTAAAAGAAAGTTTGGTGAGTATAATATCAGAAATCCCAGACCCTAATGCGAGAAGAAAGATGACAACAGACAAGCTAGAGCTCCTACCCCTTGATATAGCAGAACTAGGCTGATACCGAAACTTGCCTGTCTCAAGTGCCACTGAGACATCTTCCCCGTAATCAAAAGCAGTCTTAAACGCATCTCTGATTTCCATCACTGCTTCATTAAGATCCTTTGATCCATGTGTATCTGAGGTGGTTGAGGTTACCTGCATTGAAGATACAGCATCCTGTTTAACTGTTTCCTGTATCGCAACAGTCTCTCTACTCCTATTATGCACCTCCTCTTCCAAGCAGCCTAATTTACTAGCATTACACTTATTATCTTTTTCATTGGATTGAGGTCCCTCCTCCTGAGCTAAAACAGCATCTGCACCTTTGTTGTTTGGTATTTTCTCAGAAGGGCCTTCACCTGAGCTCCCTTTCAATGGCACGGCCTTGGAAGGGCCCTCACCTGATCCTCCTTCCAATGGCACTGCCTCAGTAGAGCCATCATCTATTCTCCCCCTATTATTTTCCTCGGTTTCTATGCCGTGTTGTTCTTCTTCTACTAACCCGTCCTCTTCTTCTGATTCCAAATCAGGAATGCCCTCCATTTCCCTAACCTCTCTCAAGTTAGAACCAGTGCCACTGAAGTCAGTTTCGTGTGATCCATCGAAGTAATAGCTGGAAAAAGTATCATCAATCACAGTAAATGGATTGAGGTAGTCCCAAGTAGAGACCTCAGAAGGTGGAGGACTTTGTCTCGTAATGTGATAAGGATCATTAGGCAGAAAATTCATTGCACCACCATGGGGAACCCCTGTTTCATATTGAGGGAAGGTAAAATCATGAGGATGCAAGTCTGCCTCCATTCCATGCTGAACTGACCTAAAATTATTATATAGAATATTCATCGGACCACCGGTGATAATCACATTTTCATTCAGAGGAAACCTACGGTTATTGGGGAGCAAGTTCGTTGGATCATCAAAAGAAACTCCACCTTCATTTGGATAGAACTTGAGATTAGTATGAGGTAAATTCATGTGACCACCAAATGGAACCCCATTTCTTTGACGATAGAAATTAAGATTAATAGGGGGGTAGTTCGTCGATCCACCAGAAGATAGACCATTTCCATACTGGGAGAACCTTGGATTTATAGATGAAAAAGTCATGGGACCACCAAGGGGTTCCACCTCTCCATACGGGAAAAACATTGGCTCATTAGGCGGAAAACTCGTATGGGCACCATAAGAAACCCCGTTTCCACACTGAGGAGGATACTGAGTCACCTTGTTTGTCGGAAACCACCAAGCTGTTGGATCAACAACAGGCGGCTGCTCATATATCCCACACGCCATGTCCTCGGACAACTTGTGCACATTATAGACATCCTTAGATGAAGGTTCTGATAAATCTGACCCTTCATGCATGTAATCAGTCAATGAACCTAAATCTGAATCAGATTCCAAAGATGAGAAATCCAAATGAGAACTAACTTTCCCGGTCGACTGATGATCAGAGTCTATCGTCAAAGGCTCTTCAACACTCGTCACCACCCCTTCCTCAACCAATAGGTAAAGTGAATTACCTACATTTACAAAGGATTGAAAGTAAACAACATGAGCCGAAGCTAGGGCATACCGGAAATCCTTGGCTGCCTTAATCAACTTCTTCCTCTTTCTACACAGATTCACTAGCTCTGAATTGTCCATCTTGGATAGACAACCGCAACCCATACCCGAAGAAAACCTTCTATTATCCCAAGAACAAGACCCTCTATAAAAATGAAAAGATAAGACAAAAGTCCCTGACCTGAAACCCTGAATTCTAAAACCCTAGCCCTAAATTGTTCTGAAATATGGAACACTACCGGTTGCGGCTTCAATCTCCTACGCCACAATAAGTGTCTGTACATGCGACCAATGGCAATCCACAAAGGATTACAACAATAAACCATCTGGCACATAAGTAAAAGGGAGTTACGGACAGAACAAAAGTCCAAAAACAAAAGGGTGAACAATTAATCAAGCGAAATCCACGAGCAGATTACAGAGAAGAAAATTTTAATGATTACGAAAATCCTTCCACAACAACCATCCAAATTTGTATGCATATAAAACCCAACAATGCCATTCACACAAAGACTACAAAAAAAAAAAATTTTGAAAAATCACTAGTCAAGAGCATAAGCATAAAAGGGAGAAATATAACCGTCGAAATAAGCTGATACTGTCTGGATTTGTCTCCATGCAATCCAAGGCTTAGGTTAAGGAATCTGCTTTGGTAGTATTTTCTGCAATTTTTGATACGTGGATCTCACAAGCTTTGTTGGTTTGTGTTGAGGGGTTAGGGTTTTGGTTAGTAGTTTTGGCTTTTTGTTAGTCTTCGAGTGGGTTTGAGGAATTTGCGCCATTTTTTGAATCGAAGAGGGTTGATGTGTCATGTGTGTGTGTGTGCCGTTACAGAGGGGTGTATTAACCAAACGCGCTTCTTAACCAAACGCGCTTCTTCTGGCTCGTGTGGCTACGCGAGATTTGAAAGTGGACACCTCGTTTGGTTCGGGTCTCAAGACCCAGATTCTAAATTACGTAATTACTCAGGCTGAGTTTTCAAATGATTTTAGCAACTGGTTTGCTAAAATCTAAAATCAAACGGAAAACTCAGCCTATTTCTATTTTCCTCCAATCATTACTCTTATTTTCAATTTTTATTTTCATTTCTCTCTCTATTTCTCTCTAATAATTACTCTTATTTCCAATTATTATTATCATTTCTCTTTCCACTCAAAACCCAAATCTCAAATCACAAACTCAAACCGAACAAGGCCAGTGAACCCAACTATGGTAACATCGGCAGGTCGGGTTGGGATCCACTCTCGTTTTCGTGATTCGAACTGTCCATTCATTTTAAAATTTTAAGTGGCTTTACAAGAAAATGGGTCAATAATCAAATAATAGCGAGTGTTTAATCCATTCATATTTTAGGATCCTCGATTCTTAATTAAAAATTAACATAACGGATCAAGTACACTTACAATTATGCAATTTGACTTGATTTTTCAAAAAGACTAGATGAAAATTATTCCTTAAATCAATGAACGACGAATCATTTGGGCCCGATCCCAAATTGAGCCTCACACACCGATCTCTCGGTGCATAAAAACAATCGGTACCCATACGGAAGTGGAAAATTGCCCCTTAAAAGCAAGTCCACTGAGCCCAATTGGTATTTCGAAAGTTGTTTTTTAGTGGTTATTGTTCTAGAAACGTATATTTTCACCATGAAGTTGTTAGACCAAGTTAATAAGTTCTATAAATTTACCAGTTCTATAATTTAACACATTTTTTTTTTCTCTATTCATTTTTTACCATAATGACCACCTATTATGTGCACATAATTTTACCATGACCGTTTATAATTTACCATGATAATTTATTTATTTTTAAACAAATCAGAAAATTTGAATAAATGGTGGCCGAAATGGTTGAGTATTCTTATGATAATGGATAAAAGAAGGACTGTTAGAATATATGATATACATATTCAGAAATTGAGAATTTAAAATTTCCCATGCCTTTTCCGTTAATTATTTGAAGTTTGAAAGTAATGAAATTGGTCAAACCCCATGATTTAAGGTAACAAAAATTGATTAGAATCTCACCTAATTAGGCAACTAAATTTATTAAATAAGAATAAATATATAATGGCATGGGTCAAACCCCATGATTTAAGGTAACAACAATTGATTAGAATTTCACTTAATTAATTAGGCAACTAAATATAATTAAATAAGAATAACTATATCGTCCAAAAAACAGTTGTCAATATCATTTTGTTTTATGTATATCATTGTAAGGGTAAATATGGTAAATCATACATGAAGAGAATGGAAACATAATCCCGAACAATGACCGCGATGAAAACTTACGTGGCGTCAAAAATAGAATGATTATTTAATTATCTCTTATTTTATATGGTGTTCAAAAAAGTTCCTCATTTAGCCACATGGTGTATGTTCATTTGACATAGCATATTAAATTGCATAAAATTAAACTTTAAATACTTTCATTTATGATTTTTGGAATTTTTATACCAGACAAAAGAACTAAATGTTTGAGATCTTTAGATTATGACACGAAGAAAATTAAAATTTTATTTCTGGAAACCCGTAAAAAAAGAGCAAACAATTTTATTTCTGTTTTTTTTTTTTTTTACATATACTGTAGCTCCATTCAAAGTGTCAAAAGTTTTGTCCATTCTCAAAGCTAGAAAATGTGTTCTTCATATGAAAGAAAGAACCGCTTAGGGCATCCACACTCCTAAGGTGTACACGTAAGCCTAATTGATAAGTTGTTGGCTTCATTTAGTTTGCTTTGATTTGCGCATGATTATAATTTGTGTTGTTTGGCGTTTCATGACCTGGGAAGGCTCGTTGACTCGCGTGTGATTTCACGGGTCAGGAAAACCCATTGAATTTGTTTGCATCTGCCCCAGAGAACTACGCCGATCTGATCCCTACAATGGGATACATAGGCAGCCTGAGTGGCGCGACCATGTGATTTTAATGTTTTCCTTTGCAGCTTGAAAAAGGCTCATGGAACGAATCGGGTTGTCTTTATCTTAGACATAACTCGTATCAAGCAATGGTACGGAGTTCCGTCTAAGATGGGCAACTATAGACACTCCGATTTTGACCCGGGAGACTTATCAAGCATTCCCGATGATAAAGTAGACCAACCGTGCATACCTCAAGGCTAAGAACAAGGCTTGAACTCACCAAATCTCCCAAAACCACCATAAACCCTTTTCAAACAACCCTAACTGACCTAAAAGACCAAAATACCCCTCAAACTACCAAAATAAACCAATGTGCTCAAAACCCTTTGAGCGCTCATACCCTGTCTAGTCAATTTTTTGCAGAGCATCTCATGATGATATTCTGCTGACATGGGAGCGTATAAGCCGTCGTAATGTTGCGTATAAACATATTTTGGCCCCTGAAATGGCCCCTATTGAGCCTAAAGCCTATTTTAAAATCAAAACCCATTTCCCTCCCATTTCTCTCTCTATAAAAACCAACCTCCACCCACTGTTTGAGGGGTTACCAACTGATGATCACCTCTCTCTCACTCTAGAAATCCATTTTCAGTCCCTCTCATCCATCATCATCCATCCATTGAAGCTCAATCATTTATAACCAAGCAAACCCACTTGATCATCATAATTTGAGCCCAAATACACTTTCATCCATCCAAAATATTATTCAATCAGACCCACATTGTCACTCTTCTTCCCAAAATGACCTACACTATGCCTATAATCTAAGCTATTGTCCATCCATTCATCAAAACACCAAGTTCAAGCCTTGATCAAAGCCAAAAGGTAGAAAAATCATGTAATGTGCTACAGGTTGGTCATCCTGAGGGAGACCAGTGAGTTCATGGAGGTCTTCTATACCTTCTATGAGCTCACAAGGTCCTAGATGTCAAGAAAAACAACTTTCAAAAATATCAGCTCAAACTGTTTTGATCACTCTCATGTTTTTGTGGTTTCTGGTTATCCTTAATGTTGGTATCATCATTTCATGGCTTTTGTTGGTTCAACTACTCTCAAATCAGTTTATATCATCCTTGATCAATGAACCCAAAAGCCATAGAAATGATGTTTCATCACCATCAAGCCATAAACAAACCTATTTCATGAAGCAAACAAGTGTATCCCATTTCTTTTAACAATGATCAGAATATTGGAGTTCACCAAACATCAAAACATGGCTTGAAAACCACAAAAATTTGAGAACCAAAAGAGGGTTTGAGCGCTCAAACCCCATGCTTCGAGCACTCATACTACTTGCTATTTTATTTCATTTTCTTGTTTATTCCAGCTTTATATCATATTTCTGAGCTTATTAAAGTGTGTGTGTGTGTGTGTGTGTGTGTGTGTGTGTGTTGTTGTGGAGCTATATCAATCTGATCCTCATCTCTTTACTCAATCTAATCATGCTTATGGTTGATTCATGGTCCATCACTCACTCATGCAAACATTTCAAGTTCATGTCATGATGTTTCTGAAAGATCTGAGCCATGTGCATTATTATACACCTTTTTGAGGTTGTTTATGACCCAAATGAAGGCAGGGATGCATGTGAACATTCAAATCCAGCAGAGGGTTTGAGCGCTCAAAGTACCCCTTTGAGCGCTCAATTTGTTTTCTTATACATCATATGTTTTCATCATTACAGCTTACTTACAGTGTTTTGAGTGTTCTGGAATGTCTCACAGTGTTCTATTTTCACTCCTTTTGCACCTACTGCCTTGTTTGGTTCATTAATAAGTCTCAAGCCCATGTTTGCATGATCATACTATTCTGTCTAGCCATCAAAGTACTGTTTTTAGATAAACATCAGTGTACTATCCATGTTTTCATCAAGCCAGGATCATTAGAAGCATGTGTAGTGAGTGGGGTTTGAGCGCTCAAACCATCCCTTTGAGCGCTCAAACCCTAGTCAAGGATCAGATTGGTTTTGCTCTATAATAGTTTGCAGTGTTATTTTTGGTCATTTTGTCATTGTTAAACATGTACTAACATTGTTCTCTATTGTTTGTTGCCTTTAGTAGCTTATATTTGCATACCATCATCATCACTCGCGTAGTTCACAATCCACATGCATACATCATAATCCATTGATGTGTTCATCATTGTTAAATGGCTCTCATCCCCATTTCCCATTATTTGCTCAAAGTTGAGTCATAAACATTTCACATGATCCCACAAAGGCTTAGTAGAGACCGGTCTTCGAACCGGGCGAGGGGGGTGCCGTAAAACCCTTCCCCTCTCGTAACCGAGCTCTCAAACCTGAGATAGTATGGTGATGACGGGCCGGTATTCAAACCTTATCCTAAAAATGAGGCACGAGTCAATTGAGTTCGGTTTCTCGGGGACAATCCGCTAAAACCTGGGTTTGCGACTCTGAATCGATAGAAAATCCTCAGAGGGGCGTCCACAATACTCAAAAGAAAATTGTTGTTAAAGTTAGCAATATGTGGCCAAAATGTGCATAATAGATTACCAAAGTTAGAAACATATAATATGATAACCAATAATCAAATTTTGGCATTCTGATAGGAGTACTCAAGACTTACAACTTTTTCACAATAATCAAATTTAGTGGATCTCTGTAGACACCCCAATTTGGGCCTACAAAAATCCATAGCGTTCCCGATGATGAAAATGAACTTTCAAACACTTTTTAGAACTTAAAATGGATGATTGGAATTTAACCAAAACCTACCAAACACTTCCAAACCAAAAACCAAAAAAAACCGTCAAGGCTATTCCATGCGCCTGAACCATCCTTAAGGCACCTGAAGCACATCCCTTCAGGCGCCTGAACCATCCTTAAGACACCTGAAGCACATCCCTTTAGGCGCCTGAACCCATCTCTTGCACCTGAAGCACTCCCTTCAGGCGCCTGAACCCATCTCTTGCACCTGAAGCCTTCCCTTTAGGCGCCTGAAGGGGCCTTTTAGGCGCCTGAAGGGCCCCCTTCAGGCGCCTGAAGCATTTTTCCAAAGTTTTAAATTTTGAGTGGGTGCAATGATTATGATGCGATTTTGGCTGATTCTGCAAGGGAGGAGCGTCTATGGCCTAAGTGAACCCCTAAAATGACCCCTAAGAGGCCAAAACAACCTTTGAAAGCCTTATAAATACCCCCACACCCCTCATTTGAAGGGGTTCCATCATTTTTCTGAAAAAAATACCCAAAATCAGCCATTTCTCTCTCTAAGAAACCATTAACATCAACCAAACATCACCTCCAATCCATCCTTCTTCCACCAAAAACACATTTTACTCAAGTTCTACCATTTTCCTCTCAAGAAACTACCCAAAAACCAGCCTCTAATCTGATCTAAGACACCCACCATCCATCCAAAAACCTATTCTCAAAGTTCAAGCATCCATTTCAAGCTCTAAAAGGTAGTGATTCTACCAAATCAGTGTGAAAAAGTTCTTATTGAGGGAAGTCAGTAGGCTCATGTTGGTTCTTAATACCAATAATGGGCTTACAATGACTTGAACATATCAAAAAAAGTATTTTTGTTCGACACCTGAAGCAGTAGCTTCAGGCGCCTGAAGCACCTGGAGCAACAGCTTCAGGCCTTGTTCATTTTTATCACTTCCTATCTTAAAATGTTTTCTCTTGGTCTATTTTTATGATGGTGATGGTTTAAATTCCAGGAACAATCTATTTGCTTTCTATTTTTCACCCAATAGGTGAAAATCAAGCTTTTTAAGGAAGAAAATGACTTTCAATGTAGTTAAAAATCAAGTATTTATCATGAAATCCCTATTGGAGGTCATTTTCTTTACATGCAAGAGTGAAAAGCCTCTGTTTTGCTATTTGAATGGATGAAAAACATGCTTTTTATGAGATATAAATGGTGTTTCATGGTTCAAATGAGTTGTTAGATGAAGCTTTCTAGCTTGTTTGCCTCTCAAAAGAGTTTTAACATCATTATTTTACCTGTTCCAGTAGCAAAACAAAGGTGTAAGTTGGTTTGATCAAGCACCTGAAGCAGTAGCTTCAGGCACCTGAAGCAGTAGCTTCAGGCGCCTGAAGCCCCTTTCAGGCGCCTGATCCTCTCAGCTTCAGGCTTTGAAACATGTCTTCAAGTGCATGGAGAAAAGTTCAAAGATTAGATTGTATTTTCCAAAAATGGTCCCAAGTAGTTTATGCTACCAGTTTCAAAGTCAAAACAGTGGCAAAAATGAGTTTTAGCAAGCACCTAAAGCATTGGCTCTTGGCACCTGAAGCAGTAGCAGTAGCTTCAGGTGCCTGAAGCCCTTTTCAGTCGCCTGATCCTCTCAGCTTCAGGCGCCTGAAGCACTCTTTCAGGTGCTTGAAAGAAAACAAAAAGGGTTGATTTAATCTTGCAAAAAGGGCCCCTAAAAACTTTTGTTCCATTGTATATACAATTTGTAGTTGTTCTTTCTGTCATTCATGTCATTTCATCATCATGTTACATCATCTACACGGTCACAAGCATACACTTTCATATGATAAATTGTGATTATCCTTCGTATTCGTTTCCTTTATTTTGTTTACGTGTTTGAGTTTATGAAATAAATGTTTTTCTCAAATCCCTTAAGTACTAAGTAAAGACCGGTTTCCGTAGCCGGGCGAGGGGGGTGCCTTAAAAACCTTCCCCCCTTGTAACTTAGCTCCCGAACCCGAGAAATCTTGGTAATGATGCACCAGTAAAAGCTTTTTCCAAAGTAAGGGCAAAAGAGTCATTTTTGAAAAATCGGTTTCTCGGGTATGGTCCTTAAACCCGGGTGGCGACTCCAAAATCATAATCGCATTTTTCAAACCATTTTCGGGTGTTCACAATCTCATATTTACTCAATCAAGTACACCTATTATTACACAAAAATCTTCTCTCTCTTCCCTTCCCCCCCTCTCTCTCAATGATGATTTCGAATAAATATTCTAAAAACTTTTTTTTTTAATAAAAAACTATTTAAAAAAAAATTGTATTTGCACATCTTTTTATAGTTTGAAAAAGTGATGCAGCACATTTTGGTTATCCAAATTTGAAAAATTAATGGGGGGACCTTTGTTTTTTTTTATTATTATTATGAACAAAATACATCAATGTAGGACTTGACATTGCTAATTTTAGCAACCTCCAAATGGATAACCAAAAGCTGATGTGGCAACCTTTGAGTATTCAAGTTTGATTATACCATTGGTGATAGCCATTAACCAAATTTTGGCCCTCATATAACCAAATGGAATTGGAGATCCTATAGTGCGGAATCGCACTACAGGGTTGTAGTGTAGCAACTGAGCCATTGATTGCGCAATCAATAGTCCAGATTTCATCTCGGCGCTCATATGATCTGAGCCGTCTATTGCCGAGATGAAATCCAAGCCATTGATTACCGAGATCAACAACTCGGATCCTGCACTATAGGGTTGTAGATCAATGGTCCTAATTTTATCTCGGCACTTGTATAACCAATAAACAAATTTAGTGGACCTCACATCTCCTCAATCAAGTACACTCATCATTACAAAAAAAACTTCTCTTTCTTTTTCTTTTTCAGCAATGTCTTTAGAAATTATTTCAAAAGCAGTTTGAATTTTATATTTCAAAAGCTGTTTATGAAAACTTTTTATTTAAAAGAAAATTTTCAAAAAATTATTAAAGAAAACAATTTCGAAACTCTTTTTTTCGTAAAACTGTTTTCCGTTTTTTTAAAAAAAATTCAAAAATGAAAACTGTTTATTTTTTTCAAAATTGATTTCAAAAGCTGGTTTTAAATAAGTGTTTTTGAAAATGTAAAGACCCGTAAAATTTTTGTCTAAATTTAAAGAGAATACTCCAAAATTTTGAACTTGGGGTTTGGGGTGTAATTGCAAACGGTTTTTAAGTGAAGAGTTAAGTGTTATATAACTTGGATTTTTGACTTGATGATAACACATGAGGAATTAGAAGGGGTGTGTGAGTGAAATTATCTATATATATTTGTGTGAGTGGCTGGGAAGAGAGGGAGATAACAAAAAAAAAAAAAAATCAGAGAATAAGAAGAAGAAGAAGAGAAAGAGAGAGAGAGAGAGAATCCGGCCGCCCCAAGTCCGGTCATCTGCACCTCGTGGGATCATCACCTCCATCTCCCAAGCTTCATCTCCACACATATGCCTCTTCTCTCGATCATTTTTTTTTGTTGATTTTGTTGTACAAATTCGTGTATATATACCGTTATGTACAGTGGTCTGTCACAGCTAACTGGGTCACGGTTTTTGGCCAATATCTCCTTCATAAATCGTTAATTAGGTTTTGATTCCTTCATATGATTTAAAGTTAACTCAGAGAACTTTATTTTTCCGCTGGAATCACTCAAATCCATTGAGAATTCGATTTACTATGAATATTTGAAATTAGGTCTGAAGATCTGGAAATTTTCTCTGAGAAAGATTTGTGTAGCCTCTGTAATTGCTTATTTTCTCGTCTTTGGAATACGAATTAGACTTTGGTCCCTTCTTGAATTTTGAATTTCATTTCATTACGAAACTCTTGGCACAAGAATCACTCAAAAACATTAAGAGTTCAATTTATGGTGATTTTTCAAAGTTAGGCTGTCATGTTCATCTGTTTTGGCCGATTTTTTTGATATAGTTCCAAAACTTGTAAATTTATGAAACTTTTACAGAAGCTACCCGTGGATGTTCTTTGTGTTGTGTAAAACTTTCAGAGGTTAATTCGAATTACAAAAAATATGAAAGATCGTGAACCGAGCTGTGCTCGTTTCACTGTTCTGCTGGATCTGGGTTTTGTGGCCTTCTATTTTTGGTGCGTTAGACCTAGTAAATCATGTCCTTTTTTTTTGAAATTTTTACATGATGTACATACATGAGTATACCAGATTTTGTCCAAAAATTGGAGCATAATATGAAGTGGCTATTTTTAAACAACTCACGCACCAAGCTGCGTTCTGGAAATTCGAAAATCTGGGCAGATTGTTAAGGGCTACGTATTTTGTAAATTCCGTGATAATTAACATGTCTATTGGTTATGGGTCCCTATGGACGTTAAACACTGATAAGTTAGTGGTGTTTTAGCTTTTTGGAATCATTGAAAAATATTGAGTATGCGAATTTTGATGAATTTTTTAACGCAATGCTGTTCGGTTGAAATTACACGTATGATGCGTCACGGATACATAAAAGCTTGGAGTTTGAGTTTCGGAAGTTGGGGTTTTGCTCAAAACCCAGTCAAGTAGGGATTTCTCTCCTCTCTCTATATATCTATGTGTTTAGATAATAAACTCTTGATTTCTACATACGATTTTGGTAGATGTTGTTGTATTGTGAAATTTCTAATTTATGGCTTAACCAAAATTGGGCTTTTGTGATATTCATGTGTATATGTTAAATTGCTTTCCTAGTAATGAAATTGGGGTATTTATGAGTGTATTGGAGGCATGGACTGATGGATACACTTACGGTTTTGACAGTGGTGAAATTACAAAAATGCCCTTAATCATATGAGTTTGGGAAGGTTTGACATGTTGAGACCTTGGTAAGTGAGATGGTCGGTGGGATGTTTGAATGTCTAATCCTTTAGTCTTTTGCATTCCTTAATTGAGTTGTTGGTTTGTGGAGTTGGACATGTTGTGTTGTTTGTTGTGATGTGTTGTTGTTGTGTGTGATTGGTTGTGTGTTGTTTTTTTTTACATTCCTCGATTGTTTTGATTATGTTCGTGGAGTTGGAAATTGTGTGGTATTTATTGTACATTGTATGAGAGGTGTCTCGATATTGAGGAAATATCTATTGAAGAAATTAAAATGCGTGGTTATGTTGAGAAACTAGAGTGTTTGGGTGTGTTGAGAAGTAAAAGGAGTTGATCGTTAGAGAAAAGACTGAGACAAAGTCATGGTGATCCTAAGGTGGTGTTGAAGTGGAAATTTAGTGGTAAAGAGTACTTCTGATCGGTTTGAAACTTTCAAGCGTGGTTATGTATATGTGGTGTCGTGTATGCGCGAGGGTGTATATGTGTGAGTTTATGTGTATGTGTATGTATGTGTGTGACGAGAAATGTATTTAAAGAAAAGATTGTTAAAATTTGGCTTATGCGTTGTAGGTTCACTCACAAGCATGGTGCACTGCATATATATATATATATATATATATATATAGAGAGAGAGAGAGAGAGAGAGAGAGAGAGTTTGTGTTAGAGATTTCTCTACTGGGCTAGTGTAGCTCAACCTATCAATTTTCAGGTATTCGATGAGGAGCATGGCGTGAAGTGCATTGGGAGTGCATAAAATCTTTTGAAGGCATCATTGGTCATTGTCTCTTATTGAAAATTTTGTAGGTACTCTTCAATGAGATGATCATGTAATTTTTTTAAAACTAAGATGGGTTTGTAACATTATTTTTTTTAAAATTTCCTTTTGTTTGGAAGAATGTAATCAATTTATCTTTTCAATTCATGTCTTTCCAAAGGGATACGGGTACCCTTTTTAGAAGAAGCGTTGTGGTGAGATAAAACAAGAAAGTTTATGCAATATAGCACTTTTATTTCTATAGATGTTTACTTTTTATTGGTGAGATAAAAGAAGAAAGTTTATGCAATACATTTAGCTGTTGCTTATCGTTAGGATAAGTATATTTTTGATACTGAAAGCTAATATATATACAGTGAGCTTCCTATCCAAACCCTTAAGTTAGGGACTCTGTCCGGACCTCATAGTTCCGGACCAAATCCCACAATCTGAACCGCTCAATGTGTTTTTAAGGGCCCCCATGAGAAATTAGCAAAAAAAATTACCAGGGAGGGCTTGATCTGAGCAATTTTTCATAAAAACTGTATACCCTTAAAAACACATTTTAATCACATTGAACGGTTCAGATCATGAAAATTTGATTGAGATCTATGAGGTGTGGACGAAGTCCGCACTTTAAGGGTGTGGATTGGAAGTTTAGTGTGTGTGTATGTGTATATATATTTATGTGTATATACCCTTAAAGTATTTTTGTATGTTAGAATATGTTTATGTTAGTTTGTCCCACATCGCCTATCGTAGACTTGTATTGGGATGCACAATAATATAAATAACATAGACTTGTGTGAGGGTTGATTAACACCTTACACACTTCTCTCTCTCTCTCTCTCTCTCTCTCTCTCTCTCTCTCTCTCTCTCTCTCCTAACTAACATGGTATCAGAGCCACCCTTAACCCTAATCCAACCTTGTCTATCACCATAACTAGCCATCCTTAATCCAAACCCTAATCCAACCTTGATTATCACCATAACCAGCCATCGTCATCCCTGACGTCAACACCTATCTTCATCCCCAGATCACAAAACCCTAAAGTCGATCAAACCCAGTAACCTAATCGACCTAATCGATCAAGCCCACGATTACCCAGTCATCTTCGACCACCAACAGACCTCGCAGAACTCTAAATCAAGTTCAAAACCCTAAAAAAACCAAAATCGAGACCTGTAAACTCAAAAACGATCCTCTATTCAACCTAAAATCCAAAATCGAAGCCAACCAAACCCAGAAAACCTTAGTAAGATCCTGTTACCTCGCTGTTTCACCCCTGTACAACCTTAATACCCTTCGGAATCCTCTAAAACCTTCACCCAGTGGTTTGATATTCATACCCAGTGCTCTGTTGATGCTCGAACATGTCTTTGTACTCCCGAGAGATGTTCGAACTTGTCTGAACTGCATGTCTCCAGTTGCTTTATTGTCAATTTCTGTTTTCTGGCTATCATAAGTGATTGGCTTGGACTGCCCCTTCTGTTTCTGGTATGATTAGTATGTTCTGTTAGTATTCATTGGGATTGTTTGATGTGAGCAGATGCAGATTCATAGTGGTTTCATCTAGTATTTGTTGTTGTTGATCGTAATTGTTTGGTTGATTTGTCAAGACAATTAGTTAGCTTTGATTTATTGGTGGTTATCTGGTGGTTGGTTGGTAGTTATGTCTGAAGAGAAGTCTGCATCTGTCCCTAATTCTGGTTCTATCATAATTGGTAGTTCTTCTAGCTCTTCTCGGCGTCGTGAGAAGGATTCCATTACCTCCATTCTTTTGAATGGCAACAATTATGCTATTTGGTCTCGTGCTATCAAAGTTTATTATATGGGTGAGAGAAAATTTCATTATTTGACAGACAGTCCTCCAAACAAAGATGCTAAGGATTATAGTGATTGGGAAGCTGAGGATTGTCATATTCGAGTTGAGTTGTGGAATAGTATGGAACCTCAGATCAGTGGTCCTCTGTTTTACCTTGATAGTGCCAAGGAAGTGTGAGATCGGGTTGCCAGGATGTATTCAGGGGTTAATAATCTTCGTCGTACATATGATCTCCATCATCAGTTCTTTTCTCTGTCATTGGGTACTGGATCGTTGGAGGACTACTATGCCAGATTTCGTGGTATTTGTGAGGAACTCCGGGTTTATGAGCCTATCTCTAGTGATCCTAAAGTTATGGCGCGTCAGCGTGAGCGTTTGGAGGTTGCTCGATTTCTATATGGTTTACCATCATTTTATGATCCAGTTCGGTCTTAGATATTGGGAGAGCGGGAGTTGCCATCTCTCAATGAGGTGTTTAGTCGTCTTCGTCAGGCTTCCGTCTCAGATGTTGGTTCTGTCTCTCAGTCACCATCTGATCGCTCTGTTTTAGCTTCAATGGGTTCTAGTGGTTTTGGGTCGAGTAATGGCCGTGGTCGCGGCCGTGATTCTAGGTTTGGCAGTCGTGGTCGTGGTTCTAGTAGCCGAAGTTCTGGTGGCTATGATTCAGGTAACAATTTTGGTGGTCGTGGTGATTCTGGGTTCAGTGGTCGTGGTGGAAATAGTCGTGGTCGCACGTCAGGGGGAGGTAGTTCTGGTCGAGGTGGTTCTGGTCATGGTCGTAGTACCAGGTTTTGTACTCATTGTCAGGGTACAAATCATACAGTGGACTATTGTTATGATCTTCATGGTTTTCCCCAGGCTCATCAGGTTGCTCATTCTGAGGATACTGGGCAGTTTACTCATTCTACTGATAGCAGTGTGACTATCTCAGCAGAGGAGTATCAGCGTCTTATGTCCATTCAGTCTTCTGCTGCTGTAGCTTCATCTTCCACAGCTACGTTTGCTCAGACAGGTCTCTCTGTTGCTTGTGTTGCATCATCTTTTTCTTCTCCTTGGGTTATCGATTCTGGTGCTACTAATCATATGACTGGTACTTCTAAATTCTTTTCTACTTGCCAGTCCATGGATAAAACCTTTCATGTTACCTTAGCAGATGGTTCTACTACTGAGGTTACTGGTTTGGGTTCAGTTTCTGTCTCTCCATCATTTACTTTAAACTCTGTGTTGCATGTTCCTCGTTTACCCTTTAATCTTGTGTCTATTAGTCAACTTACAAAATCCTTAAATTGTTCGGTCACATTTCTTCCTCATGGTTTTGTATTTCAGGATCTTAAGACGGGGAGGAAGATTGGTGCCGGTGTTAAGCGTGGTGGTCTGTATTACCTAACCAGTGGTGGTGTTCAACCAGTTGCTCTTCAGTCATCAGAGTCCTTATATCAACAACATTGTCGGTTTGGTCATCCATCTCTTCAGAATTTGAAGCGTCTAGTGCCCTCGTGTAGTTCTCTTAAGGAGTTATCTTGTGAAGTCTGTGAGTTTAGTAAACATTATAGAGTGTCATTTTATCCTAGGGTTGAGCGTCGTGTATCACATCCTTTTCAGTTAGTTCATTTAGATATTTGGGGGCCTATTCATGTGCCCAATGTTTTTGGTTTTCAGTATTATGTTATTTTTGTTGATGATTTCTCTCGTATTACATCTCTTTATCTTATGAAAGAGAGATCTGAGTTAAAGACTATTTTTAAATCATTTTATATGGAAATAAAGACTCAATTTAATACTTGCATTCGTATGTTTCGGTCTGATAATGCACGCGAAGTTTTTCATAGTACTTTATCTCAGTTTTTTGATGATCATGGAATTATTCATCAGTCATCCTGCGCTCAGACTCCCTGGCAAAATGGGGTTGCCGAACGCAAGATTTGACACTTATCAGAAGTTATGGGTACCATGTTATTTCAAATGAAGGTTCCTAAGTCTTACTAGAGTGACGCGGTTCTTACTGCATGTTATTTGATCAATCGTATGCCCTCTACTGTTCTTGGGGGTCAGATACCCCAGACAGTCCTGTTTCCCGGTCTTCCTCTCCACTCATTACCCCCTCGGGTTTTTGGGTGTACATGTTATGTTCATGCTCTTGATCCCGACCAGAGTAAATTGGACGCGCGGTCCATTAAGTGCATTTTTCTTGGTTATTCTCGCACTCAGAAAGGATATAAATGTTACTCCCCATCTTTACGTCGTCATTTTATGTGTGTTGATGTCACATTTAATGAGTCTCTTCCTTTTTATTCGGAATCTGTCGCCACTAATGATTTGCCTGCATATGAGTCCGTGTGTCCTCTAGCCGTCCCATCTAGTACCGTTCCTCCACCAAAACCTTTGCAGGTGTATCATCGTCGTCCTAAAAATCCACCAGTTATATCTCAGTCAGAGCCTCAGCCAGCACCATCTCCGCCAGAGCCTCAGCCGGAGCCATCTCCGCCAGCAGCACCACTTTCACCCATCGCGCCATCTTCTTCTCCGTTGCGGGATCCAGACAACCTTGATCTTCCTATTGCCCACCGTAAAGGTATTCGGTCCTGCACTCTCCATCCTATTGCTCATTTTGTTTCCTATGATCATTTGTCACCGTCTCTTCAAGCTTTTACTACCTCGGTTTCTTCCGTGTTTGTTCCTAAGTCTGTTCAGAAGGCCTTATCTGTGTCTGAGTGGCGGACAGCTATGGAGGATGAGATGTCTGCCCTTCATCATAATGGTACTTGGGACCTGGTTCCTCTTCCTGCTGGTAAGACAACTGTTGGCTGTCGTTGGGTATTCACTGTCAAGTATCTTCCTGATGGCACTGTTGAGCGCTATAAGGCGCGACTTGTTGTCAAAGGCTACACCCAGACTTATGGTGTTGATTATTCGGAGACGTTCTCTCCTGTTGCTAAACTTGGTTGTGTTCGAGTACTTATTTCTCTAGCTGCGAATCTTGGTTGGCCATTATTTCAATTGGATGTCAAGAATGCCTTTCTCCATGGGGATCTTCAAGAGGAAGTTTACATGGAGCAACCACATGGGTTTGTTGCTTAGGAGGAGCGTAATCAGGTATGTCGGCTTCGTAAAGCTCTTTATGGCCTCAAGCAGTCTCCTAGGGCCTGGTTTGGCAAGTTTAGTGATGCGGTTTTGAGATTTGGCATGCATCGTAGTCAGACTGACCATTCTGTGTTTTCCCTCACATTTGATCGAGGGAAAGTATTGTTGATTGTATATGTGGATGACATTATCATTACTGGTAATGACCAGCGAGGTATTGATGAGTTAAAAACGTTCTTACATCAGCAATTTCATACTAAGGATTTGGGAAAACTTCGGTACTTTTTAGGTATTGAAGTGGCCAGGTCCAAAGAAGGTATTAGTTTATCACAAAGAAAGTATGTGCTGGATATTCTTGAGGATACAGGTTTGTTGGGAGCTAGGCCTGTTGAGACTCCTATGGATCCCAATGTCAAACTGTGTGTGGACCAGGGGGAGTTGCTTCATAATCCTGATCAGTATCGTCGGTTGGTTGGTAAGTTAAATTATCTCACGATTACACATCCGGATATCTCATTTGCAGTTAGTTTGGTGAGTCAGTTTATGTCAGCTCCTTGTTACCCACATTGGGAGGTTGTCCTTAGAATTGTGAAGTATCTTAAGCTACATCCAGGACGGGGTTTGTTGTATCGAGCTAGCGGACACTTACGAGTTGAGGCGTTTACTGATTCTGATTGGGCAGGAGGACCGTCTGATAGGAGATCTACTACTGGTTACTGTGTCTTTCTTGGTGGAAATCTTGTTAATTGGAAAAGCAAGAAGCAGAGAGTAGTAGCTTGGTCCAGTGCAGAAGCAGAGTATAGAGCAATGGCACAAACGACATGTGAGGTTGTGTGGTTGCGATCATTTCTTGAAGAGATTGGATTTAGTGTGCAACTACCCATGCCTCTGTATTGTGATAATCAAGCGGCTATTCACATTGCATCAAATCCAGTGTTTCATGAGAGAACTAAGCATATTGAGGTTAATTGTCATCTAGTACGTGAGAAGCTGACTGGTGGTGTGATATCTACTCCATATGTACCTACGGGTGCTCAGTTGGCCGACATGTTTACCAAATCATTATTCAAGCCGCGGTTAGAGTTGCTATGTAACAAGCTGGGACTTTTTTATATTTATTCACCAGCTTGAGGGGGAGTGTTAGAATATGTTTATGTTAGTTTGTCCCACATCGCCTATCGTAGACTTGTATTGGGATGCACAATAATATAAATAACATAGACTTGTGTGAGGGTTGATTAACACCTTACACACTTCTCTCTCTCTCTCTCTCTCTCTCTCTCTCTCTCCTAACTAACATTGTATACCATTTTGACCCTGTTAATGGCGTTGCGGCACAAGAAGGCGGCATGAACCGCCGCGAGATGAAGAGTCTTGGGGCGCAAGTAAGGGTAATCCGGAAGGTGGGTGAGTTGGCATCCTTATTCACCGTACATAATGAATCAAAGACTTTTCTTGACTTTGCCTAATTAATAGTTAGATTTAGTTGGATTTTAAAAAGATAATCCTGGATATTGTGGAATATTGTTAGATCCTAAAAGATGATTCTAGACCTTAAACCACCTGTATAAATAGATACACTCTCATAGCACCCTCACACACCACACATACACACAACAAGGGTAGGGGAAAAAAGGAGAGAGAGTAAAAGAGAAAGAAAGATGTGGACACCCCGCTGGATATCACAAAATGAGTTTGGAAAATGGTTTCGATTGATTGGATGGAGTCACCACCCAGGTATGAGGACCATACCCGAGTTTCCAGTTACAAAATGACTCTTTTGTCCTCGAAATAGAAAACATTTCATTGGTCTGCTTTTATTGTGATTTCTTGGGTTCGGGAGCTAGGTTACGAGAGGGGAAAGAATTTAAAGCACCCCTCTCGCCCGGCATGATTACCGGTCTCTACTCAATGCTCAAGGGATTTTGAAAATGTTGTTTATACAGACTTTATTCACAAAATCATGCGGGAGCACGTGAACGCAACAACAAAGTTAAGGAGGTGGGCGTGGATGCTTGTGTAAAATGTCATGAGTGATTGATCCATATGCCCAAAACACTTAAACTTCACTAAGTCATTGCTTGCATCCAAAAGTTGTATCTCAGAGTGCTAAACCCCAAGCGTAGGGCTACGTAGTCGATTGCAAGTAGATACTCGGAAAGTCCGAGGTCAAACCACAGAGAACGGTTTTATGAGTGAAGTGGCCTATCGATCTATTCAGTGTTTTTTCGGCTGTAGGTAGCCAACCCTTTTGTTTCTTGATTTTTGGTAATTTTAAAAACTAGGATTTCCAACTTTAGACTAAAAATATGGATTTGCTTGAAATTAAATTAAGAAGGCTCGGGCCAAGGTTCACACCACCTGTAGCCTAAATAGATTCACGATTCTCACAATTTGCACAGTTGAGCATCAAGGTAATTTTGTGCTCAACCGGAAGATAATTCAATGAAATCTTTTTTTTCTTTTCGGTGCTTGGTTTAATAAAGGTTCGATCGGAAGTTTGTTAAACCTTCAAAATGACATCGATTTAAGTATTATGTGTGCCACTGTTATTGTCGACGCAAAATAAAAAAACATAACAACCTTGAGTTTTAAATCAATAGCTACGAGCCCGGATTAAACACAAACAAACTTTGTTAGCACAGGTGTGAGAATCATGAATCCACTTAGGCCATTTGGGTGGTGATCACCCTAGGCCGAGTCTATGACTACTCCTCCATTGACGAAGAACTCGCCAAGGAAAAGCTAAAAATTACACTAAACATTACGGCTTATTAAAGCGATTAAAAAGATCGGTCTTAAGAGTGTACCGATGAGATGTGTACAGGAGGGTAGACCAAAGGTGTCCTCCTTTCAATCTCAAAGGAATCCACAAGTAAGACTAATCTTAGATTCGAGTTTGGTGTGAGAAACAGCCGAGTAGTTTGCGCATACTCACAACCAAACCACATTTTTTTGATTAAGCGAATCTAAACTAAAAATTGAAATTACAAAGAAATTAAAATGAACTCAGAAATAAAATTGTAAAACTAAACTCTTATTACAAACAACAGAGAAGAACTTGAAAGAGAAGCTCGCGGCTTCTTGGCTCATACAAGAAAGTAGAAAGAAAACAGAAGGAGAAACAACTGATGTACGAAATAAAACAAAGGCAGAGAGAGATTGATTTTCTTCGGATTGGGGTTTTTTTTTTTTTCTTTCCATGCAGCAAAGCTGCTCTTTTATAAGCAGAGGAGGTTGGACTTTGATCCAGTGTTGTGTGCGCATGGGAGAATATGTGAAAGATCAACGGTTGAGATTGTGGCAAGGGATAATCAGATGCACTAGAATCTGACATGTGGCGCTGGGTGCTGCTCCTACTCAACCGAAATACCTCTCTTGGAATAATCAGATGTCCCCTTTCGTCCTCTTTTTAATAAACAATGCAAGGTGGGTTGACAATTGAAATGTTTTTGAATATTAAATTGAATTGGCAGTTAATGGTTTGAATAATCAAACCACACGTCCCACTCTGCCTTTCGAAAAGCTTGTCCATTCTTCCCACCGGCACTGATTTGGGTTCACGACGCTCTCAACTGATGTTCAAAACGGTGTCCGATTGGGGTGCCGGAACAGTCAAATTTCTTCTTTTAATCCCGTTAATAAAACAGTATAACTTTTGTAATTTATGTGCTTGGCATGTGTTTCGTAGGGCAAAATCTGATATCATCCGGACTCCGCGATTAATTCTCCATTTGAGATTCTCAACCACCCACGTTAATTGCATCCACTGACTTTCCTTTTCTGTTGCCTTCTTTTTTTTCTTCATGAAGTTATTGCAACCTTTGGAAAATCATCCAGTGTGACACGTCACACTTCCACACAGCATTGAATGCACCATTTTTATCCCGTTTTCTCCTGAAACACTCAAAACAAACCTTACGTGCAATATCTTATAAAAATTAATAATAAACATGATAATAAGATCGAACTTGAGGATTTAAGCCCACTAATATTTACATATTTGTGTGCTTATCAGTCATGCTCGAACTACCCTGAAAAGATCCAGAAACCAACCACAAAACATCACGTTAACCACACCTGGATAGCAATCTGAACACCTGGACTAGGCAAACTCAAGCGCCTGGATATAGACTTTATTCAAAAAATCACGCGGGAGCACGTGAACGCACCAACAAAGTTAATGAGGTGGGCGTGGATGCTTGTGTAAAATGTCATGAGTGACTGATCTATATGCCCAAAACACTTAAACTTCACTAAGTCATGCTCAAATTACCCTGAAAAGATCCAAAAACCAACCACAAACATCACGTTAACCACACCTAGATAGCAATCTAGACACCTGGACTAGGTACATCCAGGCGCCTAAAGTAGATGTGGGCGCCTGGAATAGGACACTCCAAGTGCCTGGAACACTTATCAGGCACAAATCTCCTTCAAACTAGGTCTCAAAATAATCAATAAATGCAACTTTTCGTGCTTGTTCTTGCATATATACTGTAATGTTTGGTGCCTTTATGAACTAAATGAACCTCAAGGTTAACATTAAAATGTGATGTAAACTTGGAAAACCATGATTTTAGAATGCTTGATGGATGAAATGAAAAATGTCAAACTGATCCTAGGCATGCATCATGCTCTTTTATGCATATGATGAATCTCAAAGTTAGTTATGGCTAAGAAAGAGGAAGAAAAGGGTATAAGATGGATTTGATCATAAAATGCTTTAAAAGGCCATATGATGAGTACAAACAACCAGGATGCACTCTCTCCACCCAATGTGACATTTCTGATGTTGTTTGAAACCATCAAAGGTTATCATGCACTCCTTGACCAAAATGCAAAATCCTTTATTTTAAACATCAACTTGCTTTCAAGACACCATAAACCATGCTTTAAAATTACCAATTGGATCATGCAATGACAACAAGTGCCAATGATCTATTAATACTCCGAGTAACCCAAAAAGAGTGTAAATAAGACAGAAAACACCGCAAGGAGAATGGTGTCTAGGTGCCTGTACTAGGCGAGTCCAGGCGCCTGGACCTGATGCAAGTGCAAGTGATTGACTCCTTTCTGTGATATTTTGAACCCTTCCAAGCTCCTGACTAGTATAGAGAACTAGTAAGAACTTAGAGGGTGTCCCTCAAGGCCCTCGAGCACTATTTTAGGTAGAAAATCTACCTTGAAAAGCTTGATTGATGAACTTTTGAAACTAGTTTGGGTATTGTTTGGTGGTTGAGTGAAATGGGTTTTAGTTTCTGGAGCTATAGGGGACAGATTATAGGTGTTGAAGTTGGGATTTGGTTGTAAGAGATGAAAATAAGTTGAGTTGAAATGGAAAGAGATTGGGTTTGATGGTTGGGAATGAATGGAATTGAGAGGGATGAACTAGAATGGAATTTCTGGAGGTATTTCAACAGCATAACAGTAAGGAGAATGAGGGAGACTTTATCCTCACCCAAATGGAGGAGGAGAGTGGGAATATATAGACAAGAAAAGGCCCAAAAAGGCCACTACGATGACCTTAGGGGTTAATCAAGGGGGTCACCTTAGGACCATCATCACCCCTCCACTACACTGCAGCAAAAAATCCCAGAAATGATCTTTAAGACGCTCCTTCCCGCCCATTTCACCTTGGAATGTAAGTGTCTGGAGTGAGTCCGGGTGCCTGGAATTGGGAGTCCAGGCGCCTGGACTTGGGGGACTGCACATCATATGAAACTTCGCGAGGCCACTCCGGGTGTACCGAACTCCGTTTTGCGCATGGTTTGAAGCGTTAGAAAGGATATTGAGTCTAATTTCTAACCCAAGTGGTTTGAACCCAAGATGATTTGTACATCAAAATCTATGACCATTTTACCCTCAGAAGGTCGGAAAAACAAGTCATTTTGGTAAAACGTGCACATCTCCCTCATTTCAAAATGGATTGGGACATATTATATATCAATAAAAAGGGTTTTGAATGTACTAGAAGGTGGTGTAGGCTTGAGTTTATTTTGAGAGGTTTTGGAGGGGTTTCCAAGCAATTAATCAAGCTTCGCGTGCTCTTATCGGCATTTTCATCATCGGGAGTGCTTGATAAGTTTCTCGGGTCAAAATCAGGGTGTCTACAAAAGAAGAAGAAGGAACGAGGAGGAGAATTGCAGGAGATGAATTCCCCACTGCCGAGATACATACACATACACACTTGCACTAACCTTTGCTATTTTCTCCATTAATTTCACACTTTATTCACACCTTTTACAGTTGGTAGGTTCAAACTTCTAGTTAATCAAAAAGAAAAATTACACCTAAGACACTTATAACATGTTAGAATGTTGGCACAAGTTCAGACAAATGTATTTTTAGATTTGTTAATTGGCAAGTGAAAACTTAGAGTTTGGGGAAGTAAGATTGGTCAAAACGATTCGTGATCAAATCAATTCATGGATTTAGAAATTGATCATAGTTTACCCTTTAATTTGTTGGGATTAATTTATGACTGAAAATGAACCAAACTTCTCCCACAGCTAGTGGCTCAGCTTGACTCGTTTTTTAGTCGGACCGAACTCGAACTCAAGTTTTAGGGTTGTTTTGAACTAAAAGCTAGTTGACTAAAACTAACCTATTGACTAAAACTGGACGATTACACATTAAATTTTGGACGACTCATCAGACAAGTACCCGAAACAGAAATTGGAATAAAAGCCAGTCAAGAACAACTCAAAAGTTGCGATATTTGAAAGAAGAAGTTTAGATAGAGAATAAATAAATAATAACTGGACAATTAAGTTCCTTTTTATAACTTTTGTCAACTATACAAATTAGTTCAAGTTTCCCTTTTGGCTTTTTTCGAGGTTACCCCTTTTCATCAATGCTTCAATTTTACCATTTTTAAGATAAAAACCTTATAAACTCATAATCTTGCATGGATTCGCCTTTGTGACTATTGTTAGTTATATATGGATATTATGTTTTCTTGATTAAAAAATTAAGCAAACTTTGGTTTCACTCACTTTTATATAAAGCTTAACACTTAAATAATCAGTTGTAATATACTCGAAAAATCACTTTTTTTTGTACAACTTACATAATTCTAATGCCACAACCCATAAAAAAAAACTGTCACCTTCATGTAAATAAGAGTAACTAAGTGGAATCCAGAAATATGAAAACTTAAGTATATGGGCTAAGAATACTTTGTGGCAAAACTTAAATGCCAATGTCTGATTCTTATATCTACAGTTATGAGTGGTTGATAAAAGTCAAGGTCTTAATAACCACAATTTTAGTATTTCTAATTGCTAATGTGTTATTCTAGGACCCGGTATGCCCCATTAGATTTTACGGTAGATTTCAGACTCAAGAATGTGAGTTATGA
This sequence comes from Vaccinium vitis-idaea, assembly GCA_963854785.1. Classification (NCBI taxonomy): domain Eukaryota; kingdom Viridiplantae; phylum Streptophyta; class Magnoliopsida; order Ericales; family Ericaceae; genus Vaccinium; species Vaccinium vitis-idaea. The sequence continues at coordinate 29,640,047 of OY978217.1, read as the reverse complement.
ATTATCCCGGTTACATGAAATTTTCATAAAATTTATGCTCTTATCTTACGAAAGTATGTTATTTAATACATGGAATTCTTTTGTAGCAATTTTACCATGGAATTATGAGGTTTCACACAGTTTACGAAAAGTAATCGGTACATCAGAACGATGTCCCTGAATCCAGGGGACGTTAAAGATAGTAGTCGGAATGGAGTTATAAGGGCGGAATGGAAAGGGGCACAACCAGGTGTCCAACTGAATTGATCAATTCACTTTATGCGCGTTGAAGGTCGCTCCCTCATACCTGGCAATAATTGTCGGATGATATATCGTATATATTTATGGCATGTTGTTTTATATACAAGCTTGTTTACGAATTTTGGTTACAGTTGAAGTCATGAAAAACTGATCATGCTATGATTTTGGTAATAGTTGAAGCCATGAAAAACTGATTTTATGACTTGTGCTTCATTGACGAAATAGTTTTTTTAAAGTCCATGGGAGATCATGTAACTCTGATAATTCATAACCTCACATAAGCAGTGGCTTATGCTTTTGAAATCTTTCCTTTTTAGGTGATCAGAATTAGAAGGATGGGCCGAGCACCTATATAAGCTTGTGGTCATGTAAGGAAAGAACGTAACCCACGTTGCCATTAGCATAATGAATAAAGGGCTCAAATAACTTATGTTTTCTTCCGCATACATTAAGTTATTTTAATTTTTTTTTTGGAAAAAAAATTGGTGACGATAGAGGCCTTCAGTGAGACAAACTCACTGGCCGGTCACGATATTCAAGTCCGCTGGATTTGGGTCGCGACAAAATGACTTTATAATTTAATTACCACTCAATATAGTATTCATGTAGGCTAAGTGGGAGAATGTTAAAAATTACATAATACGGCCTACATGTCACTTTCTATTTATTAATTGAAGTTATGGGCAAGGTTGTCAAAATAGTACGATTCCCGATATGAATCGTACAATTCGATTCAAGCCTCAAAGATTCGTAACGGACCCCAGAATCGCATTTGTATTATAATCGTAACAGAATCGTAAGAATCGCAACATGAATCGCAAGAATCGTACGATACATAACCCATTGAATAGAATTGGGCCAGGCATGTCCGAAGCTAATTTGCGCAAATTGGGAGGGTTTTTTTTGGCAATTTCAGGCCCCCAATTGAGTTGAAGCCCATTGTATAACACTCGAAATTTAGAAATTTCAAAAATCCAAACCTGATTTCGTTATCTCCAGTTCTCCACATCTAGGGTTTCGAGTGAAGTTGATCAACTATTGATCATTGAACAAAGCTACGACCAAAGCTTCCACGTATACGACTGAGTCACTCGACTCTTCATCTTCCACATTTTGATTTTTGTAGAGGTATGTTAATGGGTCTCCTTCTTCTATGACTATTGAGTGTGAGTCTGTTGACTGTTGAGTATTTTTTTAAAAGGCACAACTGCTGAGGCTTTGTTTACCAAAAAACGGGTTCGACCAAAGGCTTTGTTTACCATAAAAAAAAAAAAAAAGGATTGACCAAAATACTGAGGCTTTACTAGTTTGTTTAATATTCTCCACTAAGGCACTAAGGTTTTTCTTTATTTCTAATATTCACAGTTTACAAAACTCCACTGGGTTCCACTAAGGCTTTTATTTTAAACTTTAAAGTTTGTCTAGTTATCTGATTGTTGTCTCAATTTAAGAGACATTTTGACTTGTGATTTTTTTATAGACGGGGAAAGAGAAGGCGAGGAAAGAGACTGACTCGGCATGGGAGCATTATACTCGTGTTAGTGATAGGATGATGAAGTTGTGTTGCAATTATTGCAACAGGGAACTTTGGGGTGGAGTGCTTCGTATGAGACTTCACCTGGCTTGTACAAGCGTTGATGTACATAATGTCCTCAAGTTCCCGAAGATGTTAAGAATTTTTTCACTATCTAAGAATAAACCAACAAAAAGACGTGAATCTTGAATTAAATGGAGTGGAAGTTAATCGTAAATTAAAGGGAAACACGGATGCATATGTTGTTAAAGAGAAGGGAAAATTCGAACAACAAACTATGAATCCAATGTTGAAGAAAAGGGAGCCCGTTATTAGGGATATATGGTGAATGATCTATGCAAATGCCTTGCCCTTTAATCTAGTTAAGGACTCTTTTTGGAAGAGGATGTTAGTGTCGGTTGGTGAATATGGCAAGGGTCAAAAACCCCCAACTTATCATGAGGTGAGGGTGTCTTATTTGAAGAGAGGTAGAACTTGTGAAGGATGGATTGGAGGTATATAAAAAGGAGTGGAAGGAAACGGATTGCATTTTAATGTCCAATGCATTGGACCGATGGAAGCATATGAACATTACTAATTTTCTTGTCAATAGCCCACGTGATACGGTGTTAAATCAATTGACACTTCGGGCATTATCACGAATTTTGATAAATTGTTTGAGTTGCTTGATAGTTTGGTGGAAGATATTGGAGAAGAAAATGTGGTACAAGTGGTTACCGATAGTGCATCGGCTTATGTAGGTGCCGGCTATTGGAGGAGAAGAGGAAGAGTTTGATGTGGTCTCCATGTGTGGCACATCTTTTGGATTTGATACTTAGTGAAATAGGCGACATCCCAATTTTTAAAGATACACTAGAGAAAGGAAAGAAGGTCTCTGGATTTATTTATAAGCATCAATGGGTTCTTGATTTGTTTAGACAATTTACAAGAAGGAAGGAATTGACATGGCCGACGATTACTAGATTTGCAACCACTTAGCTCACCTTAAAAAAATTTGAGGAGACAAAGATTGGGTTGAGAGCTATGTTCAGATCGGAAGAATGGGTTAAGAGCTCTTATTCGAAGAAAATTGGAGCGGTTGAAGCGGAACACATAATTGATGGTGATCAAAATTTTTGGCAAGGACTCAAATATTGCATGAAGGTTGTGCTTCCTCTGGTAAAACTTTTGAGACTTGTGGATGGTGATGCCAAGCCAGCGGTTGGTTACATTTATGAGGCGATGGATAGGGCCAAAGAAGTAATTGCGAAGAATGTGAACAACGTGGCGAGTAGATATGACAAGATTTGTAAAATCGTTGATAAAAGATGGGATTTGCAACTCCGTAAGCCCTTTCATGCGGCGGCTTAGTTCCTTAATCCTAGGTAAGTTCTTTATAGTAATTTGATATTTGCTTTAACTATAGTTATTTTTCTTGTTTGTCTCTTTTAACTTTTCTATTTTTTCCGTTATAGTGGAAGGTGTCTATACATTATTGTAGGTTGGCTTGTATATAACTCTTGATGGGTTTTACCCTGACATAGATTAGGGATGGGCATGGGGAGGGTAGGGGGTGGATATCACTACCTCCATCCCCAATCCCCAAACCCATATCAATCCCCATCCCCTCCTTAATCTCCATCGGGGATTTTTTTTAACCTCCATCTCCGCCCCAATGCAGGGAATGGGGATCCCCACGGGGAATCAGGAATCCAAAAATTCACTCAAACTATTAAAGTGAATACCAAAGAAGTTGTATTAAAATCCAAAATTAATAACAAAAGTGGTTCTAAAAAATAATTAAAACGTACCAAGTAACTCAAAAGTGTTACTGCCGTTCTTGTTCTTTTTCGTTTTTTGTTTTTGGTTTTCGAGTAGATTAAAATTTTACTCAAAAGTGCCACATAAAACAAAAGTAAAGGAGAAAACCTTCCTTATACAACCAACCAACAAGTTATAACTTATCCAGGGAAAAAATAAACTTATAATATAACATACTTATACATGTGAACGGATATGTGGGGAGGGGAGGGGCGGGGATCGGGGAGGGGACTGACTATATCATCCCCTACCCGATCCCTGATATTTTTTTTAAAAAAAATCCCCATACCTTACCCGATCCTCGAAAAAATCCCGAATCCCCTACCCATTCGAGGTGGGGACGGGTTAGATCGAGGAGGGTCGACTGGGATGGCCATCCCTAGGCATATATAGTTACATTTGCCAAAAATTGAAACCAAATTGTACTTCATTTTCATTTTCTAGAATTAGGGTTTGAGAATAAAATGCTTCATCTGGGACATCTAAACTAGAGTTTTGTGAATCGTTCACTACATAAACACATTCATTCAAGAATATGATTGACATACCTGCACTTTAACTTCTAACCCTTAAGCTAAACTAGAGTTCTGTTTACTCAGTTTTGTTTACATCTCCAAAAGCAAACAAATTAATTCAAAGAAGTCATTAAGAAATAAAACCAAAATTAGCAATTCAGTTCCCGAATAATTGATGTCGTGCACCCAGAAAATCTAAATCCCATGTACAGTTATCTACACTGTAAGCAAATAATTCCTTCATATTGCACAAGAATTGATGGGTAAATGTTTTATGATAGGACCTTAGACTTGGGAATGGGAACAATACAAGAATTGGATGAGGTCTACCAATTACTACAACACAATTTACTGCAGACAAACAAAGGAAACCCAAATCACTATCAAAATTGATATTTATACATACATATACACGAATGTCCATATACTAAAGCCCGTCCTCCGTCAAGGTCCCCATCCTAATCCGGTCAGCCCAACTCCAGCCGAAGCCAATTGGCTTTGCAGTTAAAACTTAGAGCTTTCTGCAACAACTCAAATGAAGAAGAAGAAGAGGATGAGCCGCGACACATGATCGCGTTTCGCAGGCACCAGCTATTGTGACAACAACTCCATCTCTGATGCCTTCATTTTGTGTGTGTTTGGTTTGCCAATCCTCGAGAAAGGGGACCTCGGAACGCACATAAAAACACAGTATCCACCATTGCCCATGACTGGTTTTGATAACACGATTAAACCAGTGGGTTGGGTTCGCCTTGAAGAGATGATCGCAGAGAAGGCTTTCCGAAGGTATGTTTGGGATGAGCTTGGCAATTGCGACAAAAGATTAGAAGCTACCCGGTGAGTGTTGAACATGCGTTACAATGCATTAATGCTTTCTAGAACTTGTATAGTATTTTGCGATCTAAAGTCATAATTTTTTGTAGAATTGTGGTGGGAGAGTTTTGGGGAAGGGTGCAAGGAACTTCAAAGGTTAGCAATAAGAGTGCTAAGCCTTACATGTAGTGCAACTGGATGTGAAAGGAATTAGAGCACATTTGATCAAGTGCATACAAAGAGAAGGAATCGTTTAGAACAACAGAGGATGAATGCATTGGTTTTTGTGAAGTACAACTTTAGACTTGAGGAAAGGCAACAAAAGAGGCAAGAGAGGGGGGAAACCTATGATCCTATTTGTTTGTCAGATATGGAATCGGATGATGAATGGATCACTGAGAAAGAAAAGCCATGTCTATTCGAAGATATGTCATGGTTGGACATCCACGAGTGCTTCCAAGATGATGAAGGAGTGAGTCACAAAAGGAAGAAAAAATGTATAGTTTAAAAATGTTGGACTAACTATTTATTGTTTCTATTTTTTGCCTTCCACTCAAGTCTCAACAACTATTTTTAATATAGGACCAAGAGACTTAAATGCAAGATACCGAGGTAAAAAGATAGGAGATGACTTTTTGGTTGATGAGGATGAAGTTGAAGTGATTAAAGATGACGAAGAGGATGAAGAAGAGCTTCAAGAAGCCAATATGGTGGAATCCAACAACGATGATGACGATGACGATCTTGACATTGAGGTGGAGGGAGAGGAGGAATATTGAAGAATATATGACTTGTTGAAGTTTATTACTTTTAGTATGGATATGTTAGAACTTAGAAACTTAGATTGTTCTCTTTTTGACACAAGTAGGGATATGTACTTGTACTAGTTGTACCTGAAGATATGGTCTCTTGAACTTGTGGTCGTGGACCTAGTCATGGTTTATATATTATATTGATAAGAGGGTTTTGTCAATTTGCCTCTTAATTCTTGCATAAATCAATATAGAAGAATAATAGATCATAACGAGATTTGGACCTGCATCTCTTGGAATAGAAGCAAGTGTCTTGTATATTAGACCACGTGATCATCAGTTCATGATAGAAAACATTCTTTTGTGGTGGTATAAGTTTAATTACATTGTATCTTTCTAAAGGGAATGCATAGACTTACTTTCTAATTCATTTTTAAAATTTTGACCGAATCGTTACGATTCACGATTCGATACGATTCGCGATTCTGAAATGGGTCATTTCGATTCTCGATACGATTCACGATTTGACAACCTTGGTTATGAGTGATAAATAAATTGCCCAATTATTTGGTGTCTAGTTGTGAAAAGGTGCCTTATTATGAAAAAATACATCCTTTGTGAAAGAGTGTGTCCTAAAAGAGTATACTTATTAGATAAAGATACATCAAGAGTCGTATCCATGAGGAATAGACACATGATCAAGAGACACACCCATATATGAAGACACCTTTTCGAGACAATTTTTTCTTGATGGTAGAAAATGCATTGTCTATAAATACCACACACCAAGAGTCCCTGATCTAACCCGAATAAGAACAAGCCTACGTTTCTATCAATGAGGTTCATTACGTGGATCTTAGGTTGGAAGATCTCTCTGATTTGTTTTATCACTTGAACAATAATGGATGAAGGTACTTCAGAAGATTATTCGTATATTAATAGTTATATTAATCGAAAACTAATATGTCTATAAATTGAGTATACTTTCAAACAATAAATTTTTGTTTGGCCATCTCTCAGTACATAATAAGGATTTTTTTTTTTTGGATGACAGTCTTCTCAATACCATATGAGATGAAGAGGCCAATTCTATTACTTCGAGCTTAATATGATCATGCCATCATTTAAATGTAAGATATACAAGATAGACAGCCATACCACTACTTTTTTAAAATGGTATTCGGAAGTTATTGTTTCCACAACGATATGAAAGTGAAATCATTTACATAAATGAAAGTGAAACCTTTCATATCGTACGGCTTGTGAATGAGATCATTTACATAAAAAAAAATCTTTTGCAAAAATTTATTTAAAAACCTATTGATTCGATTGGAATAACTTTCTATACAAACAATCATTTAAACTAGCTCTACGAAATGAAAAATTATAATTCAAGTTGGATCAGTATAAAATGCGATAGGTTTTTAAATAAATTTTAAAATTTGATACCTTTCATCTCGTAGGGCTTGTGAAGAAGATCATTTACATAAAAATATCTTTATTGAAAATTTTTATTTAAACCTCTCAATTCGGTTTGAATAGGGCTTTGCAATGTGTCTTACAAGATTATCTTGAAATCGTTGTTAACCATATTCGCCCTTATCTGGAGGCCATTATTACCCCTTTTCAAGCTTGTTTTATCACTGGACACAACACCTCTGACAATATCATAATCTGTCAAGAAATTATCCACACTATTGGAAACCGAAAAGGCAAAAAGGGAGACATGATATGGAAGATTGACTTTGATAAAGCCTATGATAGAGTTTCCTAGGATTTTCTCCTTGACACCCTTAGATACTTCAAAATTAACGAGGATCACATTTGTAACGACCCACCCCGGATCAGGACTTCGGCGGGTCCAAAACCTGACCTGACAAAAGACCTTGCACGTGAACACGACTGCACCATGGGACTAGCAGTGGACACCACCTAAAACAACCTGCAAAACTGAAACCCGAAACGGATTCCAGGAGTGTGCATGAGACATAGATGTAATTCAAACAGACTATACGTTCCATTCCCAAAAGAAAACAAGCATAAATTACACACAACCATCCCCAACATACATCCACGACACCCAACCTATCTCATCACGCAGCCAAACCCGACACTACCACGTCACACAGACTATTCCCTCCCGCAGCCCAACACACAACCCATCCACACACACAACCCATCTCAGCACTCGACCACACCCGTCCCACAATCACGACACACAGCTCATTTAAGCGCACAACCATTCCCAACACGCATCCACGTCACACAACCCTTCTCGATACACAGTCTCATCACACAACCAGACTCGGCAACCAACCAGACTCGGCACATAGCCACAGCTTACAGCCACACCCAACACACAACCTCGACACACAGCCATCTCGGCTCAAAGCCACAGCACACACCCACGTCATACAGCCACAATAATAATTCAACAGGATCAAACAGAGTAAATAAACATCTACGAATCAAACACGCACAAGTGTAGAACCCTAACCATCATCATAATCACTAAAAATTGATTAATCAATATCAACCCAAAAGATCGGCTCTAAGCCACATTTCAATATCGGCACGTTGGCCCAATCCGGCCCATGGCCCCATTATTGGCACGTATGCCACAATTCAATATCGGCATGTTTGCCCAATCCGGCCCATGGCCCCATTATCGGCGCGTATGTCACAATTCAATATCGGAAAGTTTGCCCACTCCGGCCCATGTCCCCATTATTGGCACGTATGCCCCGGCCCATGGCCCCATTATCGGCATGTTTGCCACAATCCGGCCCATGGCCCCATTATCGGCACGTATGCCACAATTAAATATCACAAATCATACCAAAAGAAGTTACATCTACGAATCAACACTCACCTCGATCTCCAAAGATAAAGGTAGATTCGACTATTGTATTCGGCATCCCGGATGTGCCCGTACCTTCCTCTGTACACGTATCCTCAATTAACTCAAAATCATTCACAATCAACGATAAACACTAATTAAGACCATAAATAATCCCATGAATTTACGCTCACACAAGCAAAGTGCTTAAACACAGCTATGACAACTAGTCCCCTTGCGGTCCACGAATTTATAGAATTAATCTACCCATCCAAATGTTCCAATATTTTAACTGTAGACGGTAAAAACAAGCAGAAACAACATACTAAAAACTCAGAATTTTCTGTACCCGATAACTATTTTTCAACAATTATCAAATGAACCCAAACACGCAACAAAAACCTGTCAAACAGATTCACGGTCAACTTCAAGTCAAAAACTGCTATCACTGGAAAATAATCAAACTACACGGCCTATCAATTCCGAAAGCCTTATGAGTCTACTTTCTAACACAACAAACGGATTGAAATTCCAAGCTTCCTACACCAAGTTATGGCCATTCCCGTAAGATGTAACAGTGCAGTCTACCCAAACACGAACCTAACATCAGTTTGGTTCACGAATTTTCATATTTTCTGTGCTTCTCATAAAATCACGAAAATTTAACACAAGGTCTAGAACTCATATGGATACCTACAGTTAAATTTTCAGAAAATTACGAATACGGGAACCACGTCCAAAAATTCACTCAAAACCATGGCAGATTCGAGTTCATCCACAACCCAACACTCTTAGCTATCTTGATCAGGAATTTTTTGTAAGAGAAACCCCTAAACCTTCCTCCCAATTGTAAAATACCAGATTCTACTACCCAAAAGCTACAAAGGTTATCAAATTAAGATCAAGAATCAAGAATCTTACCTTGAATTAGGTTTTTCCCCCCTTAATTTCCTTCCTTCTTCTCTTCTTCTTCTTCTTCTTCTTCTTCTGCCGTCCTCTCTCTCTCTCTCTCTCTCTCTCTCTCTCTCTCTGTCTCTTCTCTTATTGATTCAATCATCAGACCAAAAGAAAGAAAAGAAGAGAAAAAATATATCTGTCACCCCAATCACACTTCCCCCCTCCAACTATCATTTCTATCAACTTTAAGCCCAAAACTCATTATTACTCTAAAATGCGAATCAAAATATAACACCCGGAATGGGTATTACAACATTGCTCCTATCATGAGTTGTGTGACTAATCTTGAATCTTCTATCGTTTTGGAATGGTGAACCCCTTCCACCCCATTTCTCCAAAAAGAGGTCTAAGGCAGGGTGATCCTCTCTCTCTCTCTCTCTCTCTCTCTCTCCTTATTTATTTATTTTATGAATGGAAAGACTCTCAGCTTTCATTGAGCAAAAAGTTAACCACAATCAACAGGTTGGCCTTAAAGGTTCTAGAGATGGTCATTGTTTTTCCCATCTTTTTTTTCGCGGATGATATAATTCTGTTTGGAAATGCCACGAAAAAACAATTTGAGGTTATGCTAAATACTCTGAACATGTTTTGCAAGGAATCCGGCCAACTTGTTATTTCCCACAAATCAATTTTTTTTTCTCTCCCAATGTTCCTATTCGGAAGGCCAGAGAGATTAGCACTAAGTGTGGTTTCGCCCTTACCAAAGATCTTGGCGTGTATCTTGGTGTTCCTCTCATTCATAGTAGTAAAGTTTCCAAAAGATATTATCAATATATTATCGAGAGGCTAACCAAAAAACTTGTAGAATGGAAATCTGTGTCTTTGAATTTTATGGGACGGGCCACTCTTGTTCAATCCGTGACGGCCACCATCCTTAATTACACTATGCAAAATACTGCCCTCCCCTCTCTATCACTAACCACATTGACAAAGTCAATCGTAATTTTCTTTGAGGAGATAGTAGTAACAAGAAAAATATATACCTTGTAAGGACCCGTATGAAAAATCATTTTTTGGAGAAGTTTCGTTTTGGCCGATAAAAAGTCCCGGTAATTGTTCCTTGGATTTTTCTAATCACAACGGTATAATTGAAAGTTATTTTTTAGTAAGGCAAAGTCATCTTTAGCCCTTTTTCTTCGGAGAGAAATGTGTCGTTTTTCGATTTTGTACTAAAAGTGGGGGGATGAGATTTTGATGTGATTAGAATTTCAAAATTTTGAAAATGCCATTGTTTCCAAATGGGGGGTACTTTCTTATTTTCATAAATAAATTAAAGTAAAGAAAACGTCTTTAATTAAATTTGGTTTCTGAAAATAAGTGTTGTGCTGAAACATGTCTGGCTGGCACAATGTGAGAAATGTTGAAAATTGTTATTTGGCTAAGTGTTGGTTTGAGATTAATGAGATGGGTCACATTTTATATACACAATTGACATTTGGGTGTGAGGTGTAATATGTGCATGTATAAGTGAAGTGTGTGGGGGAAGTTTTGTAATAAAAATCAAAACACTCTCTTCCTTCCTCCTCAAACCCGACAGCCCCCTTTGTCATCCCTCTCCTCCATTTTTGCTCCCACCAAGCTCAAATCCCACCCTTCTCACTCAACCACTTCAAGAACCAATGCCATTTTCACGTTATACGCGCCATGGGGAGCTCGGGTCACCTTGGATTCGCACCGAGAGCTCCAAATTCGGGTTTTGAAGGTTTCTACACCTAGGGTTTCATTTCTCCACCATTTTCAAGCAAAGCCTTAAGGTAGGGGAACAATTTCTACTATCTTTAGTTGTATGCTTATGATTTGTTGCATATAGTTGGTTCTAGACCTCAATTTCCTTGAATTTCATGTTTTCCCCAATTTGTGTGGGTTTTCCTACTTTGATTATTTGATCTATGAAATTGCTCGTTGTTTGGTGAAATTGGGAGTGAAATTGACCTCCCTCCATGTTTAATTGTTACCTAGCATCTCCAATTTGAGTCTAAACTATCTCATTTGTGATTGGGTTGAAATTCCACACCTTAGAGGTGAAAATCTGCACTGTTACTGTTCATATGTTGCTGCCTCTGTAATTTCCAGCCACTGCCCCTATTTTTGGGGTGGTCTTCGGCCACCCTTTGATGTCCATTTGGTCCCCAATCGCTTATTCCTTCATAAAATCGACTTTTGGCATCACTTTCAACCATGTTTTGACTCGAGAACTATGGTTTTATAAATAAATATGTCATCTTATCTCACATGAACGTTTGTTGCTTTTTAGAAAGCGTGTGTGGGTGTGTGCGTAGCACATTTTATTGAAAGGTGTGAAGTGGTGAAATGAACTTGGAGAAAATGGATTTTGAATGGAATATTGAGAAATGAAATGTTTCAAACCAATGTCATCATTTGACGAATTTTGTTTTATAAAGGTACGCGAAGCCTATGGAATCCGACAGGGGCACGCAGAACCCGGCAGGGGCACACAGAGCCTACAGAATCCAGCAGAGGCACGCTGAGCCTATGAAATCCGGCAGAGGGATTAAATCCCTAGTATTAATGAAATGATGATTTTCTTCAATGAAAGAGGTGAGAAATGAGATTTTTGAACTATCCATTGTGTTTTGTCAAAACTCGATATGTAAGCTTGATTTTAGACTTGTGTGATCAACTTGGATAGTTGGGTGTAATGAAAATGGATATGTGGGTGGTGTTTGGGTACTTAGGAAATATTTTGAACATATGGTTTGTTGGTGGATACTTGACAATCATTTGGGTACTTTGGTGCCTCCAAATCCTTTCCCTAATAATTTGGTTACCATTACTCACATTGGTTTATCCATTTGACATATTAATGCGAGGACATCATTCACTTATTTTTTGAATGCAATTCTATCGCTAATGTTTGGACGTATCTTCCTAGTGTTCAAGGACCTCTATCAGATAGCATTGATGAATGGAAGAAGTGGCTTTACACCAACACTAAGCATGCAAATGTCAGTTCAGGGGGTTATTTTAGTAGTGTCTATTTTATGGAAAATATGGTTAGCTTGTAATAGAAAAGTCTTTGATGATGTTACAACTAACCACTCTGATTTCTGGATTAGAAGTATGAGATTTACTATGGAAATTACCCAGATTTTATTATCCCTACGTTGTGCTAACCTTTGGCCAATAAGACTTGTATCTTAGTCTTTTCCAGGAACAGGGAAATTCAAGCTTGACACTGATGGTAGCAGCAGAGGAAACCCAAACCAAGCGAGTTTTGGAGGAGTTTTCAAATAAGAGTGAGGACACTAGATTTTGGATTTTTTTGAAAGATTGGAAGATTGTACGAGGCTTGAAGCTGAATTATGGGAGCTGTTCAAGGGTTTGAAACTCATAAAAAAACCAGGACATGAGGGAAGACAACATAGAATCAGACTCAACAACAACAGTTGCTCTTATTAATGATGATCATCCGGAAGACTCTCTTCACCTTATTTTGATCGAGGAAAGCAAGGCTCTCATGGTTGTCACGAGGAGCTCATTAAAGCATGTTCTCCAGGAAGGAAACAAGGTGGCAGACATCCTCGCAAACATGGGAGCAGACCAAGATGATAAGATGGTGTCACATATTAGTTCACCAATTGGTGCTATTCCACTTCTCGAGGCGGACTTGAGAGGAGTGGCTTTTGAACATTCTTATTTTCTGTTTTTTGCATCCTATTGTACAAAAAAAAATCATTTAAAATCCGAGCGTAAACGATGTCCAAATAGTTAACGTATTGTTAACGAGGTCAATAATTAGACTACACATTGAAATCAGTAGGATAGTTGAGGAACTAAATAAGTTCAATCGATAGTTGAGGGACGATTTAAAAAAATTTAGAATAATTTAGGGACGAAAGAGATAATTAACCTGCGAAAGTAACACCTACAATTTGGGAAAGGTGATGACGGTAGAAGGAGAGTTCAGAGTTCAGAGAGAGAGAGAGAGAGAGAGAGAGGAGAGAGAGTAGATAGAATTGGATCTGCAACCAACCTAATTAAACAGAATTACTCTTACCGTTCGAATTTGCTTCGGATCCAGGTCGTCTTCCTCTCCTTCGATACTCTCAGTGGTTCGTTTCGTCCCTTGCTCAGTTTTTTATGAACTCTCTCTTCGTATTTCATGTAATTTGTGAGTTCACTGGGTTGAGGACTGAATATCAGTGAAATTGTTTGATGCTTATTTTATATTTCCATGATTTCTTCATTTTTATCGTTCTCGTTTGTGCTGTACAATTTTATATACAGAAGATGCATTGGTGGCTTGTTAATACGTCTTGTGTTATTATCTATATTATCTAATCTCACAGTAGCACTTTTTTTCGTCTTGCTCGTATGATTAGCTTCTACATGTATTTTGAACACTGTTTGTTCCATTATTTATACGTTGGTAACTCGATGAACAACGTCCTTTATACTAATGCTATTGATCATCCTTTAGTACGTAGGTTTTACAATTTGTGCGTTGAACACATGAAGTGATGATTGAGATGCCGTAGATTCCTTATTCTTAACAGCCATGAAGTAGAAGACTTTGTTTTGTGCCCTATAGAAATACAAGTGGAGTCTGATATATCACCCGAGTTTTTCACAGTTCATATCACGGATTCATTGGTTTACAACTTACATTGCAACATAATATTTGTTTTCACCGATTAGTTAGTTCCAAAGGCAGCTCCAATCATTGAGCATACAAGTAGGCGGTGATACAAAATGTTTACTAGAAATCGGTATCATGTAGCAATCTTCTTTTATTAAATTAGGGCATCTCACACATTTTATGGTATCAAAATTTGAATGTTTATCCTTGTAGAATACTAGCCTAGAGACGGAGAAATACATATTTTCCTTGTAGAATTACAGTGTTTTAAATGCCTAACACACTTTGTTTTTGTCTGCAATTGTGGTTGCGGTATCTAATTATTCGTTTATTATCAAACGACAGTTTTCTGCGGCATCAAAGTCGATAAGGAATCTTGGTTCGGTTGGATGGCTAGAGCGGTATACTTACCAGGAGACACAATGTTGGATATATTTTATTCATTCCACGTTTAGTGCATCTCTTCTTTCCTTAACCAACTCTTGGATTTGAGAATGGAAGTCTTAATGGTTCCAGAACATATGCATGGGAATTAACTTCCTTCTTTTGCCGAAATGTGCCATGCGTAGGTCTATCATGAACTGAAATAAGTGAAAAATGTTGCACTATTCATATTGCTAAAAACATTTTAAAGTTTGATGATATGGGTAAGGGGAATTCGCCGCAAACAGATGCCGGAGTAGCTAATGAATTTTCCTCACCAGTTGATAGGGATGATGATTCTGGGACTTATTCCGCATCACGTCACAGCTTAGACACCGAGGCAGGCTTGGCAACTTGTCGTGTATGCCACTGTGCTGAATCTGACAAAAGGGGAGATGTTGCCTTGGGATTTTTGGGCATCACTCCACCATTACGAGATGCACATGCTAGCCGTGAGGACGCGAAGCCTAATTGTAAGGAAGTCTTGAAAGATGATAAAAGTGATGATTCATATAACAAAAAGCCTAGAAAAGTTTCTGGATTTGTTGAGTTCGTCAGCCCTAGAGGGGAGGTTTTCGTTTGTAACACGGATATAGAAACGGGTTTCAGCTATCAAGACTCATTAATTGAGCTAGGTTGCTCTTGTAAAAATGATATTGCTCTAGTACACTATGCATGTGCACTCAAATGGTTTGTCAATCACGGATCCACGGTCTGTGAAATTTGTGGACACATTGCAAAAAATATTAGGACAGCAGACTTCAAGAAGGTTGTAGTTTCATTGAAAGATTATGAGGTGTTGAGGGAAAGGACTGCCAATGGGGAAATTAACCCACAACAGGTGCAGACAACTTCAGGTGTAGACCCTGATGCTATTGCCGCTATTCGAAGGCAAAGGCTGAGTGAAATTTCTCTGTGGTTTAATCCCTACAATAACAACAATCCTGCCACTGCTTCACTGACGTTCACAGAACAACCTTCCGATATTGTCACTGAAGTAACTGTACCCGTGGAAAATCCTGCAACAAAGTGGGCTGTGGAGGGTACTGGGATCCTGCTTGCCACAGGGCTGCTTACTGTTACTCTCGCATGGCTCATTGCCCCTCGTGTTGGAAAGGTATTTGGAATTTCATTGTTTTTGTCCATTCAGAGTTATGCATACCAGGGATTTTTTTTATTTTTTATTTATTTTGTAACTTCTCCAAGAGCTCAATTATTATATATCATGCTCAGTTACTGGCTTGTTACACACAGGTATTGAAGCATCTGGTCTGGATAATTTTTACTTTTCTGGGTTTCATAGCCATTGCTTGACTTCTTTTTTTCTTTCTTATATTGATATATTGTCTGTTTTACTTTATTTAGAAAATGCAATCATTTTCAAAATCTTTTGTTTTCCTAATATCAATAAAAACCAGGTCTTCAAAATGTCCAGCACTTATGGTTTTAATATTTGTTTAAAGTGCGCTTATTTTGCTTGGCTTATATGTGATGTGATTGGACATGGCTCTGGTTTGTTATTGATTTTATACTATTTATATCCACACATGCAGTCATGCAGATTTATATAACCCTTAGAAGAAAATTTATGCCCAAATTGAAAGACACTGCTGGCATTAGTGCAATGTAAATTTCCTTCATAATTGTGGAGTTGGATATTTTTTCCCCAAGAAAGGAAAAAGAAAGGTGTTTTACTTTAAGGGTGCTATGTGTAGTAGTACTTTCAAAACTGTAGCCTTTTTTGGATTGTTAACTACCAACCCATTTGAAGAATAAAGCTATTAAAGAGGCGTAAGTTCATTGTTTATGTTCTCAACGCACCCTATTACTTGTGCTCAGACTCTCTTCTATGGGTGAGCCAAAAACGCGTAAATGTTTTAATTATAAAGAAGCAACTAGGTTTGAACACATGATCTATTGTCTACTCTGATACCATATTAGATTGTTAACTACCAATTCATCTAAACGCTTGAACTATTAGAAAGAGTAGCAACCTTCGTTGTTTATATCCTTAGCAACTTTTGTTAGAGTCGTTGTCATCTGTTCTCTTGGAGCTAAGGATGTCATTTGTTTAAGTCTTTATAGAAGACACAGTGGAATAACAAAAAGGTTAACCAACATCTGGCTAATTTCTCAACTTAAAGAAATAACATGCGTAGTCTTACGAAGATGACACAGGTGTCAGAAACTTCTAACCAACCACTAATAGGGAGATTTATTCTTCATGTCTGAGTAATTTTTTTGCATTTTTGCTGGAGCCCACAGGTGTAATGGTACCTGGAAGTATAATGCCAGAAATAAAGTTGCTATGTCATGAGCTACTGTAACTCAAGGTCGTCAAATGGTGAATCAAATTGAGAATTGAAATGGTCCTTTCCCGGAACTTGAATCGAATTGAATTGTGAATCTCTCCGATCCAGGCATTTTTCTAAAATACATGGAAAAGAATATTTATGGATTTGAGTGACAAGAATACATACTAAAAGTATAAACATTATTGACATAAATCAATAAAAAGCTTGTTTTAAATGATTAATTTATAGTCATGTGGGGTGATAGGTAAGCTGCTTCTATTGCATCTTGCTGGAGATGGGGATTCGTGAGACCTAGTTATGGTCTTTTTTGTGAAAAAGAGTTAAAAGTATAAAGCAAACCCTTCGTAGGTTTTTAGGGTGGTTATGTGCCATTTTGTTTTTGTTTCTTTCGAATTACTTAATGTAACTAACCCTTTCTTATTACCTATGATACCTAATGAGAGAAATCTATTTTTGAGACTAAACAATGAGAAACATAGACAATACTAAAGATCTTAAAAAATAGTTCGAACCCTTATCCAAGAACAAAAAGGCAAAATAAGAGTCAAAATTGAATTCAGCAAATGAGAGTAAATCGTACGATTCAGCGATTCAGATTACCTGATTCGCTTCCGATTCGCAGCTTTTACCGATTTATGCAACCTCTTCATATATGTGGCCCACTGAATCATATCGAGTCGTACAATACGATACGATACGATACGAATCGTGAATCGTGCTATTCCAACAACTATGCTGTAAATGCACACAAGTTTAACGAGTATACATGTGTATGTATACGTGCTAGTTTCAGACCCATAATATTTTCAAGCATCTTCAATTTTTTCTATGATATTACTTGTTAAAGTTATTATTGTTAACAGTTAGTTACTTAGTGTTGCGCATTTTCCAGATTGAGATATCCTTTTATTATACTAAGTGCAATGAGTATTTTTGCGTAGAAACTTTACCAATTCATACAATATGTCTCCCTGTACATCTTATATTCTTTCTTGTATTGATTCTGATAATCTGTGAGCTGCCCTTTTTTCCTTAGTTTGTTTCCTTTCATTTTATTATATGCCTGCCTTGTTGGTGAGTACGTTTCATCTAACGAACTCCTCCTGCTTGCAGAAAACTGCCAAAAGTGGTCTTCACATTCTTCTTGGAGGCATTTGTGCTTTAACTGTTGTTGTCTTCTTTCGCTTTGTAAGTGGTTAGATACTCATTCCTTTGATCTTCGATCTTTTGTGTCCTTTCGTCGGAAAGAAAATAATGACGCTAATTATGAACTGCTCCTTTCATGTCTGTGTCATCTGATTATCAGAGGAAAACACATGGATATAGTTTTGTCATATGGTACTCTACTGCGAGGACCTTGTTGGGTAGAATATTTGTGCTTCGAAATCTGACGAGGCAAACTTCATGGGCAAATTCTGTTGCTGACCGATTGCAAATAAAAATGAGAAAAGGTTATTGATGGATTTGCGTTGATCAAGTAGATTTTTGATTTTTCCATTAAAGAAGTCCTTTTAAAGATGGCTTCTTGTCCAATAGTACCAGTGGGCTGTACTTTCTAATTATAAATACCTAGGCTAGAATTGATCCTTATAACATTGTCGTTTTGATGCACAAATGTTGACACGGGATGCTAATTCTGTGAAGCAAAGTCTCACATCGCCTGGATGCCAAAGTTATGAAGTATATAAGCGTGAGGGCACCCTCACTTCATGAGCTAGCTTTTGGAGTTGAGTTCTACCCAAGACCGTGTAACAAATTCTTAGACACATCAATATTGAGAAAAATTAGGAAAGAGACATAGAGGAACACAATAAGATTGTATATTAAGATAGGTCATAGTCATACACACACACACAAACAATAAAGGAAAAAAATAGTTCAAGAAGATGGTTCCTTCTTTATATGACAGTTAAATTTAGATTTTAATGTTAGAATATAGGATCAATGTCTTGTGCTAAAGTTTATATGTTGAACAAGAGGTCGGGATACAAAACCAGAATGCCTTATTATGATGGCTTAACTACATCACTTGGAAATTTTAAGTCTGAAAAGGTTGAATTGGAGTTTCAAATATTAAAAGGCCTACTAGAATTGCCACTATATTGATTGTAAATATTTCTTTCAATGACTTCCATTCAGTGTATTTTGTTGTACTTGTGCTAAAACCCAACACGTGTCTCACATGCCCAAATGATAAATGCGTCTATCCTGTTTGTGTCCTTGCACTGGATAGCTTGATGCAATATATTATGCTTTTGGAGCAATTTGGTGATCTTACCATGAGCTTTGGTTTCTAAGAGATCTTGTGGTTTAGTCTCTTTGTTTGCATTTGTTCTCTATTTGCATTATGTTTCTTTTCTTTTTGCTTTTTATTCTTCTCTGCTTGTATGATGATTGCATATTCACATGCAAGATGGGGTTGCTGGTGAGAAAGGGTGTTAAATATCTTAATATAGATTTTCTAACCCATTTTCTAGACAATTTGAGCTTTTGGACAACTGGTGACTTATACTGTGCTCTGGAGAAACTGAGTTTCTTCAATTTAATCAATGTTAACTTTGAGTACCAATTATTTTCTAATGGTGAATGCAAATGCTTTTGGAATGTGGTGATCACATGCGCTTGAACATGTACTACATGGGTAAGCTACAGAAGCGGAGCTAGGATTTACATAGGGGGTGTCGAAACTTAGAACCTGGAATTCCACATATTCACATTGATGTTGAATTAGTAAGTTCTCCTTACATACAGGTTGAAATTCAAGCATGAAATCTAAGAAATAATATTCTACAAGAAAATTAAATGTGTATTCTAGAATAAATATTTGAGCAAGGTTGGGGCTGGCCCGGCCCCACACCCATACACGTGCCTCCGTACCTGGTAAGCTGATACAACTCATTCAAATTTGGGTACTTTGCTTTGACTCAAGACTATGGGATGGGATTCCATTTCTATGCAAGGTCCTCTCAAGGAGGGAGTGATATACCGTGAAGGCGTGGACGATTATTTGAAGGAACATAGTTTCTTATGACATGTATCCAGTATTCACTCTTATAGATTATTTATGTTCCTGTTTATAATTTGAATACACCTTTCGTTTGTTGGGGCTCCTACGTAAATATCTAAGAAGAAAGAAAGAAGTTTCAACTGTTAGTCTAATGTTTATGCTTTTGAAACCTGCAGATCGTGCTAACTAGAATCAAGTACGGACCGGCACGCTACTGGGCCATCTTATTTGTCTTCTGGTTTCTTGTATTTGGCATCTGGGCTTCAAGAACACATGGCGCTCATTCCACATGAATCCAATGGTACATTGTTTATCAAAAAAAAAAAAAAAAAAGAAATCTTGCCAAATAATTCCCTTATTTGTTACTTGTATGTGGTTTTGTTATGACCCGATTCGAGTAGGATCCATTGGGCACGCCCTTTCTTTTTTGCTTTTTGCTTTTGTAAGATGAGCTGTAGTTATGCCGTTTACCCCGTGTGTAAAGAACCATTTATCGTAATTCGAACTGGGATGATGCAAAGTTGAGCTTCTGTGGAAACCTGGGGTACTGAATGTATCCATCTCATACTGTGTTGCCAATCCATTCCATAACAAGTTAATGTTCTGTTGGGACTTGCAAAGAACCCGGATATCAGGCATCCAATTGCTGTTGTATTGACTCGAGTATCCAACTCAAAACCTATTGGTTACGAGGTTCATATAACTTAATGCTATTTTATGACAGGAGACATGCTCTTAGCACTTGCATTCTTGTGACATTTGAGCACATAATTTTAAATTGGATCTCGCTTATTTGGGATATAGTTGGAGATGCTTTGATGCCTTTGACGAATCCCCATGCCAATCAGGATTTGTACGGTCTACCACTGATTCGGTTGCTTTAGACAGAAAAATCAGAAAATTCCCCTGGATTAGAAGCGCCGGGGCCCTGCTGTACCCATGAAACAGGCGTCATCCTGAGTAAAAACTATGATCTAAATCGTTCACTAACACGGTGTGAAACCAATGAATCTTAGTCACTGATTTCAAATTCTGGACAATTTCTAGGTATTATTTATGGGTACGTGGACTGCTGATCAATCTATAGCATGAACAATGAAGATAAACGAAAAAGCAAAGTAACCAAGAAACAACCGCACAAGACAAAAGATTTATGTGGTTCGACACCTATTGCTGTATATCTACTCCACGGGAGGAGGGAATGATCAATTCACTATAATCAATAAGGATTACAAGCACTCCAATATCCTCTCAATTGTGTCTCTCCATTTTAATGGGTTTCTCTCACCAAAAGAAGCTCAACTCTAGACCCCATCCGAATGGTCGTTCCCTTTTCCCCATTTTTAGCTACACACCACATGTAGGTTGGGAAAGAGAGAGGGCATAGGTCATTGCAAATTATTTGTGTCAAATAATGTAACGAAGATAATTTACAAATAGGTATTCTCTGCAAGGGTAGAGTGATTTCAAAACGATGTTAGACCATCCCTCAAAATTTCCATGGAACCCTCAAACCCCTCGAAGGGAGTAATATTTTTCAAGTGGGCACAACCGACTTCAACCTCATGAATCTTCTTCTGAAGTTCCTTTGTGAGTGGTGGTGTCCATTAGTGGAGAAAGAAGAAAAGGAAGAAGAAAAATGTCATAGAGCTTTTTACCAGCCACTCCACTTTTGTGGAGGGCTGAACCACGCGCTCCAAACCTTTGGAAAAAAAGCTCCGATCACTCCATGTGCGCGTTAGTTCCCCATCCTGTCAGTCCCCTGTCCATGTGCTGTCCCATCCCGCCGGGAAAAGCCAAGACCCCATGTGCCGTCGCTCTCTCTCTCTCTACCCACCCCACCTAAATCCCAGGGTACCCTACAAAAGTGCTTAAACCTAAACCCTAGGGTACCCTATGAAAGTGTCTGAAATCTTAGGGTACCCTATGAAAATGCCTAAACCACTAAAAATCCTATAATAGGAAAGTGCACCCTAAACCTAAACCCTAGAGTATACTATGAAAATGCCTAAATCTAAACCCTAGGGTACTTATGTTAGAATTTTACAGTTAAGCGTGGAGCAATCTAGGGATGGATGAAGTCCATGGCAATATTGTGCAAATTGACTAAAATTGTGTCATGGTATTATTTTCCCCCGGGAGTTTTATCCATTAATAATAAATAGAACGGCTGAAAATGGATGACTGGTTTCGCACTCCTACGTATCGTGCTCCTGTACGTTTCACAAGGCTATAAAGATTTCAAGCCGCGGATCTACAAGCGATTTCCGCTCCACTCCAAGTCTCCACTGTGATGATGCTCTCCGTTGACGTCCTTGCTCTCCACTGCAGCAGGTACCAATTTGGAGTATTTTCTTCCTTCGATCAATTATCACTTTTTCCTTTGATCTTTGCCTCTGGAGTTTTGTTCCTTAATTTGCTCTTCTCTCCACTGCATGTAAGAAAAATCAAAATACCCATATGGTATGGAATTATTATTCCCATAGAGTTTGATCAAAAAAACATTTGGAATTTTGGAACAGGGCACTGATAAACGGCTCTTCCAGTAATACTAAAACCAGAGGTCCATTTCAGGCACAACAAACGCGCCTCTCCTTACCACTCCATAGTCACCCGCGCTCTTGGCACTCACTCTGCTCCCTCTCGTAACTCTCTTTCCCCCTCTCTTATTTCACACAGTATCTATCTATATCTATATCTATATGTATATAAATACAATGGGGTTAGCTCTCCTCCATTCTCCCCTTTTGTGGGTCCCTTTCGAACCCAACCTTATATTGAACATCCCGTGGAGAAAAACAATTTTAGAAAAGATCAGTTTGATTGAATATCGATAGATATGTGAATAACTCATATAAAATGGAAGACGGAATGTAAAATTTTAACTTAAACTGTGCCTTATCAAGCATCTTGTCCCATTTAAAAAATGGTTTTTTATGCCAGTTGAGAGTTATTTACGTATATTTTTTATATCCAATCAAACTTTTTTTTTTTTTTTAACGTAGATGTTCCCAACAAAATGTTTGACATAATGGTTTGGATTACCAATGTGAGCTCAGTATGGGCCACAAAAGGGGACTATGGAGAAGTAGGGTGGGGGATTGAGGTATGGAGGGGAGCTGACCTCACATAATGGACGTCGTTAACCTTCCAAACCCAAGTTCAAAAACAAAACCCTGTAAAGAATCTAAACCCTAGTCTATCAATGTTGAAGTTGCTCTGCAGCTGTCTCAGTGATGGTTGAGGGAGAGAGGGACACTTTTGACGGAGAAAGAGCTTCTGTGCTGGTAAAGCAGCTGAGGCAACGCTTCAACACGGGCAAGACCAAGAACTACGAGTGGAGAGTCTCACAATTGGAAAATATATTGAAGATGGTTGAACAGAGAGAGGAAGACATCCTTTCAGCTCTTCACAACGACCTCTCCAAACCCCAACAGGAAGCTTTCATCTCCGAGGTGTCTCTATAGCTTCTTCTTCTTCTTTTTTAATCATAAAACATATAATAGGTCTCTATATCTATTCTGCTAGTATTGTTTTTTTGTTTTCTGCCTTCTCTGTCCATTTTCTTACGATGTTCTTTGCGTACTTTGTTTCTTTATTTGTTTGTTTGTGAGCATACATTAGAAGAAACATATGTTGCATTTTATTATCACCCACCAGAAATGATCCCTACATTCGCAATTATACTTTGTACAGGAAACCATATATGCAGATACATGCCTTCCAAACAAGGAATCCTATTGTGATTTTACTACATCAATCCTTTTCGAGTTTTGACATGGTGACTTGATATTTCGATGATGAGTTGGCCATAGAATATACATTGTCCAGTAAATTATGTTGGGTAAAGAGATCTTGTTTTACTTGATGTAGCCAGTAATTATGATAAATAAATTCAAGTAAGTTTAGGCATCTTTGATTGTCTGTAACTGATGTTGATTTACTTATGCCGGTGATAGGAGGAAATAGTGGTAAGGTAAGCTACGACTCGTTGCTACGAGACCTGAACCCATGCATCACGCTGGTAACCCTTGGTGTTTGATAAGTCTGCTAGTTGAGATTATATTAGGAAATGCCTCCTCCTCCCCATTAAGAATGACTTGCAGATTGGAGTAAATTTTGAAATAGTGCTTATTATATTTGGAAGCAATACCTTCACGATGTGTGTGTTTGGTTCCTGTCTAGTTTCACATAAAGTTTTCATTTGAAGTTCTTCATAAATACCACACTGTTTGTTATTCGATGTTTTTAAAGAATTAAGCATGTCTCCATTTGGTTTAATAGGATGAATTTGTCTCTTTAAAGGTTGAATCACTCAGTTTTTACAATTTCATTTTGAATGGAAATATTGTAATACATTTTGCTGAAAAGAACTGTTTTAATCAACTAATAACAAAAGGAGTAGCCGAATTAGGAGCATCCTCAACCAAACCCAAAAGGCGTTGAGCACAGGAAGCAAACTCGAGTGCCGTACACACTCAAACTTCTTTATGAAGACGTTTCTCTTTGGTTGTGATACAGAAAAGGTTAACTAGATATCCCAAGATAATCAAGTAGTTTTAACGAACAAGTAGAGTTGGATACTCATTGCAACGTGTGTTGTTGTTTTACATGGGACAATATTTTCTATTATGGTTCGAATGTTGGTTTAGCCATTTGGCAATATCAAAATATATTCTTGTTCATGTGAATCCTTATGCAGGTTTCTTTGATTAAAGGCTCTTGTACATTAGCCCTTAAAGAGTTAAAACGATGGATGATGCCAGAAAAGGTCACTACTTGTTGCCTTTTTCTTGTTTGAGATGGTTAACTCGTAGGAGTGTTCCTTTTGAATTAAGGACTAGTAGTTTGGAGATTGAGCATCTTTAATAATGTACGTTTTCGGCATGTAATTTCAGGTCAAAACTTCTATGACAACTTTTCCATCATCTGCAGAAATTGTGTCAGAACCTCTAGGAGTTGTGTTGGTCATTTCAACATGGAACTACCCTTTCAGTATGTGAAAAGATCTGGTATTAGTTTCTTTTCATGAGTAAGTGAACAAGGAATGTGAAGAGGAAAAAATATTGTTAGATGAGATTTGTCATATACTCCTTCCATGCCTTAATTTTAGTTCTATATTCCATTTTGGGATGTCCTAAAGTATTATTCCTCGTTGGATTGTTAGAAAAAAAAACTATTTAGATTTCCATATCAAACTTCCTTAGTTACAAAAAAGTGGAAAAGTTATAGTATGACGTAATGTTGGAAGTCGAACTTCTTAAGGGGACACATATTTAATGCATGTTAAAATGTTGGAATTCTGAAAGGGACCAACATTTAAGGGACAGATGGAGCATTTTTCTTGTGTGAAAGCCAATTACCTCTTATATACAAATTTACCAATGCACTTTTAGTCCACTACAAGCACCATATTGATAAGGAAAAATTAAGAGACTTTGATGTGCTCACCATGAAAAATTATATAGTGCCCCTGGGGCAATGACCTATTTGTGTTTCCCATCACACCTTTGTGTGGGATCCACACTTTTTGTGGGGAGCTCAAAATTGTGGTGGGAGCTTTGCTGGGGCCCAGTGGTACTAACAATATCTTAAAAGCTCGACCCTAGCCGCTGAGGCAAGGCGAGGCTTAGTTCTTGAAGAGTTACTTGAGTGACTTTTTCCATATCCTTCGAGTCGACATGTTCTTCCATATCAACCTTTCCCCACTCGGGGCACCCCAGTCAAGTCATTCACATAGTTGCTCATATCCGTCAAGTCAGCATGGTCAATCAAATTCCTCACGCCTTGTTTGTTAAGATCCACCCCCTTGTCAAAAAGGCCGATCAAATTCCTTGGCCTTGTCGCTCTTATCAATGTCCACTCTTTTGACCAAAAAGGCCGATCAAATTCCTCGGCCTTGGAAAAATCCACCTCTTTGTCAAGAAGCCAATCATGTCGTCTTAGTTTTGTCAATCCTTGACTCGTGGAACAATTTCAATGCATAA
Source organism: Vaccinium vitis-idaea (assembly GCA_963854785.1). Taxonomy (NCBI): domain Eukaryota; kingdom Viridiplantae; phylum Streptophyta; class Magnoliopsida; order Ericales; family Ericaceae; genus Vaccinium; species Vaccinium vitis-idaea. The sequence continues at coordinate 29,614,265 of OY978217.1, read as the reverse complement.
AAGAACCCATGTTTGGGTACATGGTCAATTGATCGCCAAAACTATCAGCAGAGCCGAGAAAGAAAATCAAAATTGAGGATCATCATCTGTGGGGGCATGTCAGCCTAATGCCATTTCTGGGGGGAAGCATACACCCAAATCCAGGACTGGGGCATAGGAGTCTAAAAGTCTGAAACCAATCCAAAACCCAAGTCTTGCCAAGCTCAAACCCAAACCTTGGCCAAAAGGGAAAGACAATAAAACAAAAGAGCCACCCCATTGAGCCTCCTACTTTTTAAAGAAGGAATGTTGTCGTTGTTGTCGTCGTCGAATCGTCCTGCTGGACAGTTTTAAATCAATCGTCCTGCGGGACAACTTTTAAATCAATCGTCCTAAGGGACAACTTTTAAATCAATCGTCCTGAGGGACAAACTTTTGAATCAATCGTCCTGCGGGACAGTTTTCAATCAATCGTCCTGAGGGATAACTTTTAAATCAATCGTCCTGAGGGACAACTTTTAAATCAATCGTCCCGAGGGACAAACTTTTGAATCAATCGTCCTGCGGGATAGTTTTCAATCAATCGTCCTGAGGGACAACTTTTAAATCAATCGTCCTGCGGGACAGTCTTTCAATCAATCGTCCTGCGAGACAACTTTTAAATCAATCGTTCTGAGGAACAACTTTTAAATCAATCGTCCTGAGGGACAAACTTTTGAATCAATCGTCCTGCGGGACAGTTTTCAATCAATCGTCCTGAGGGACAACTTTTAAATCAATCGTCCTGAGGGACAACTTTTAAATGAATTGTCCTGCGGGACAGTCTTTCAATCAATCGTCTTGAGGGACAAACTTTAAATCAATCGTCCTGAGGGACAAACTTTTGAATCAACCATCCTGAGGGACAAACTTTTGAATCAACCATCCTGAGGGACAACTTTTGAATCAACCGTCCTGAGGGACAACTTTTGAATCAATCGTCCTGAGGGACAAACTTTTGAATCAATTGTCCTGCGGGACAGTTTTTCAATCAATCGTCCTGAAGGACAACTTTTAAATCAATCGTCCTGCGGGACAACTTTTTCAATCAATTTCAAGACCAGAGATGGTCATTTCAAATTTAATTTGTCACCTTTTCAATAATGTCATTTAGGATAATCTTTACATTCAATTTAAAAATAGATTCATTACATGACGTAGCCACCTAGTTGATGCACCTTCATCATTTTAGCCACCTAGCAGGTGCATTCAATCATATCAAGTTGATTAAGTTATTTTAGCCACCTAGCTGGTGCATTCAAGGGGATGAGTTGTTGGTTGCATTTGACTTGTTTTGCTAGTGATGATTGTTTGTCGTTTCGACCTGGGAAGGCTCGTCGATTCGCGTGATTTTGTTAGTTGACGGGCCAAGAAAACCTGTTGAACTTGTTTGCATATGCTCCGAAGAACTACGCTGGTCTGATCCCTGCAACAGGGTACGTAGGTAGCTCGTCGAGCACGACCACGTGATTTCAATGTTTGTGTTTTGTAGCTTTGGAAATTCTTGGGCAGCAGATTGGGCTGTCTAGGTCTTTGGCAATACTCGCATCAAATCAATGATGTCAAGTCTCGTCAAAGAGGGGCAACTGTAGACACCCCAATTTGAACCCACGAAAATCCTTGGCATTCCCGAGGATGAAAATGCCTGATAAGAGCACGCGAGGCTTGATTGTGAACTTGGAAACCCCTCCAAAAACTCTCCAAAATAAACCCAAGCCTACACCACCTTCTAGTACATTCAAGACCCTCTTTTTTGATATATAATATGTCCCAATCCGTTTTGAAATGAGGGAGATGTGCACGTTTTACTAAAACGACTTGTTTTCCCGACCTTCTGAGGGTAAAATGGTCATATATGTTGATGTACAAATCATCTTGGGTTCAAACCACTTGGGTTAGAAAGTAGACTTGACAAGCTTTCTAACGCTTCAAACCGTGCACAAAACGGAGTTCGGTAGCACCCGGAGCGGCCCCCCGAAGCTTGGAATCTTGTGCTGTCTCCAAGTCTAGGCGCCTGGATTGGATGATTCCAGTCACCCACATTGAATCCAGGCGCCTGGATTTGATCAATATGGGCGCCTAGACTCACTTCAGATACTTGCATCCCAAGGTGAAATGGGTGGGGAGGAGCGTCTTGGAGATTTTGGCAGAGATGTTTTGCAGCAAAATAATGGAGGGAAGATAGGGTATCCTGGTGGACCCCCTTGGCTGACCTCCTAAGGGTTCCTAGTGACCTTTTTGCACCCTTGGTGCCTATTTAAACACCTCATCCCACTCCATTTGGAGGAGGATCCACTCTCCTCCACTTCCTTACTGTTACTCTACTGAAATCCCATCAAAAGTTCCATCATCTACCAATCCCTCTCAATCCCATTCATTTTCAACCTCAAAACCCACTCTCTTATTACATTAACCCAACATACTCCCACTTCCCTCAATAAAACCTTACCATAGCACCCATAATCTGTCCCTAATAGCTCTGTAAATCCAATCCTAGTACACAACCACCAGAAAATCACTCAAACTTGTTCCAAAAGCTCATCAATCAAGCTTTAGAGGTAGATTTTCTACCAAAATGCTCAAATAGGGCCCTGAGGGGATACCCTCTAAGTTCTTACTAGTTCTCTATACTAATTAGGAGCTTGGAAGGGTTCAAAATATCACAGAAATTGATTTCATATCATGCACCTACATAAGGTCCAGGCGCCTGGATTAGCATAATGTAGGCGCCTGGATTTGTTTCATGCTACTGCATTTTCTGTCCTTTATACACTTCATTTGGTATCTAAGCCCCTCACATGTTTGGTTGTGATCATTTCTATGTTACAAGATCATGAAGTTCATTTGAAAGCATGCTTCAAGGGCATTTTTGAGAAGAAAATCAAGTCTTGGATAGAATAAGCGCATCATTCACGTTTTGAGTGAAGTTGTTGTTGATTTCATACATGATCAGAGGTATAGGGATAGAAAGAAATAGATTTTGACCACATCACTTGTACATTTCTTTTAAAAAATGTGTCATGAGTCTAGTTCATTTTATCTTCTTCATTCCAAAGGCATGGGATTCATCTTATATTCACTTATATGCATGAAATGGCAGTGAAAACAGTGAAGGGGCAGTTTTGAGGCCATATTCCTATCTCTTTCAATGCTTAAAATCATCTAAAATCATGGTTTTCTGAGTTTATATTGTCATAAAGTTGATTTTGAATTTCATTCAGTTCAAAGAGTCATTAATCTTCATTCTAAGCATGAGAAAACAAGTCATGAAGATTGCATTTGTTGTTTACTTTGAGACCTGGATGGGAGAAATTTCTATCTGATCAGTGCTCCAGGCGCCTGTATTGGTTCATTCCAGGCGCCCATAATGATTCCAGGCGCCTGGATTCCCCTTTTCCAGGCTCCTGGACCAGTTTGATCCAGGTGTCCAGTTAGTGATCCAGGTGTGATTTGTATTGGGCCCGCGGGTGTATGTTGAGGTCTTCAGGTGTGATTTGAGCATGTTCAATGCAGTTTAATGTCTTATGCTGGGTTATTAAACACTTATGACACAAGCACATGCATACACATTCATTTCATTAATCTTCTTGATGTATTTATGTGTTCTCGTATGAATTTGTGATTAAAGTCTGTTGAAACGGTATTTTCAAAATCCCTTGAGCATTTAGTAGAGACCAATGGTCACACCGGGCGTGAGGGGTGCTTTAAATTCCTTCCTCTCACGTAACCTAGCTCCCAGACCCGAGAAATCTCATTTTGTGAGACCAGTAAAGCATTTTCCACTTCAAGGGCAAAAGAGTCATTTTTCAATGGTTTCTTGGGTACGGTCCTGAAACCCGGGTGGCAACTCTATCCAACCAATCAAAACCGTTTTTCAAACCGCAACCATTTTTCGTGGACATTCCGCGGGGTGTTCACACTTATTCACCTGAGCAATGTTCTAAAAATCCTTAGGTGCTAGTTCAGCAGAAGAGGGGCACCTAGCGCCTAGGTCGACTAGTGGCCAACTAAAAGTAATGACTAAAATGTAACAGTTGTTTAGCAGATTTAGGGGGTTGATATGTATTACATATATATCCTGTGTATGTTGATAAAATAATATATCATGTGTATGTTGTTAAAATAACACTTTTTCTTTGAACGGCTTGTTAATATAATACTTAAAAACTTGTACTTTTTTCTATTCGACAGTTGACCCCTAAAATACTTATAAAACTTACGAAATATACCCCACTAGTTAATCGCCGCCTAGCAGATTAATCGGCGACTAGCCGTGGACTAATTTAAAAACACCTAAGTACCGCCTAGGCTGTAAAATCTAGGTGTTGGGGGACCCCCTAGTGCATAGATGCTAGGCCGACTTTTAGAACCCTACTGCTGACTTAGTGCTGAGTATTAACACAAGGATCTTCTTGAATTCAATTCATGGACTGGAAACTGGCTGTATTATGGTATCTATTCTGCAAGGGCAATTTTGACCCAATTCCTTTTCATGCAACATTTGAAGTTGAATTAATATCTCTTTCTTGTGTATGCTTGGAGTCTTGGACTTAGATATATATGTATGCATGCATCATCAAATTGTGATTCTAGTAAAGGGGGAAACGCATGAGAGAATTTCATATTTGCTTAGTTGGTTTATTTTATTAACCATTTATGTTCTGGGTGTTGCTTGATCTGAATCCCCTCGTATTGAAGTCTTTTATTTTCTATCAGTGTCTTTAGAAACTGAATTTGGTTCCTTTTCTCAAAAGATAATTTTTCCCTTCTCCAGTGTTATCTCTCGAACCTGTCATTGGAGCCATTGCAGCAGGTAACGCAGTGGTTCTCAAACCATCAGAAATTGCTCCAGCCACTTCATCACTGCTTGCAAAATTATTAGAGGAATATGTTGATAATTCGTCAATAAAAGTTGTCGAGGGGGCTGTGGCTGAAACATCTGCCTTACTGGAGCAGAAGTGGGATAAAATATTCTATACAGGTTATTTCTTGGCCTTAAATAATAGGATACTTTTGTTTCTATTATGAGGCCATGACTTCAGAAAGTTATCAATTTGATTCTTACCCTTATATAACCACGTGAATATATGTGTGTATCATGTACATGTACCAACAACGGATTCATTGAAGGATTGTGCAGGTAGTGGAAGAGTTGGAAGGATTGTGATGTCTGCTGCTGCAAAGCACCTTACTCCAGTAATATTGGAACTTGGAGGGAAGTGCCCTGCTGTCGTGGATATAGACGTAGACTTACAAGTAAGAAACTCAGTTTAATATGAAGGTTGGACTCATGGTGCCTTCTAAATTTATATCTGGCAATTCCTTTGGTTTTTTTCACCTATTCTTTGGTATACTGCTGTGAATTTTATTTCCTCTGCGTAATTTAAAGGTGGCCGCGAGACGGATAGTAGCAGGCAAGTGGGCATGCAGTAACGGACAGGCTTGCATTGCTCCTGACTATTTAATAACCACAAAAGCTTTCGCCCCAAAGTTGGTAAGAAGCCGCATCTCGAAGTTAAGTGTTTCTCTCCATAGACTACATCTCCTGATATGCGTCTTTCCTATAGATAGATGCTTTAAGATTGGAACTGCAAGTATTCTTTGGAGATGATCCGATGGAATCAAAAGATATATCACGTATTGTGAACTTGTATCACTTTATACGCTTGTCAAAGTTGATGGATGATTATAAAGTATCTGATAAGATAGTTCTTGGAGGGCAAAGAAACGAAAACCAATTGTAAGTTCCACCCTGTTATTTCCAGATTTAGACTACATTTTGTTGTCAAGTCAAAGATAGCTGGATGTGTCATATTCTATGGTCGCTTTATTATTCATTGCAGAAAGATAGCTCCAACCATTCTTTTGGATGTTCCAGAAGATTCTCTGATAATGGAGGAGGAGATATTTGGGCCATTGCTTCCCATTCTCACAGTGAGGACTTTTCTTAATCTTTTCCCCGTTTACCAAGATGAGGGCTGATGCTATTGTTATTATGTTCGTATCCGCAAAATTTAAATTCCACTCTACTGCAGTGTTTGGAGCATCTCGTCCATCTCCTGCATGTTTATTGTTTACATTTATTTAGTCCCTACTTATGTTCCCCGTTGACACTTGCGTCAACAATATTGTTTTTTTTTTTTTTTTTTGCTAAGCAAAGAATTTATTAATCTTTGAAAACGAATTACAAAGATTAAAGGGACCCAAGACTGAAAACGCCAAGGGCCCGAAGGGGGAAAAACAGGGAACAAGAAGGGTGGTAAGATACCAACCGGAACCAAAAACCAGAAAAAAAACAAACCTGAAAACACCCCAGGAACTACAGCAAGAAAGAAAACACCCTAAGAGCTCCTACCCCTAAGCCAAACAAAGCAACCAAGGCCATAAGCAACGAGAACAACCAGAGAAGCGGAAAAACCCCCAAACGCCAAAGCCTCCACCAACCAAAAAACGGAAATAGAGCCAGAAAGCTTCCAATAACAGACAAGCGGCAAATCAAAATTCCAATGAAATGGAGGCATCACTCTCCAATAAGTCAAGAGCTTTAATTTCCTCTTTAATTTCTTGTTCTGAAATTTCGATACCCTTCAATTCTAAAAGCTTTTTGATATTAAAGCTCTCCCTTCCATGAAATTTTACACCAAAGCGAACTCCCATCTTCATATTTGCCCGGTCTTACTTGACTAAATTCGAATTCCTCTTACGAATGTCGCTACAAACCTCCTCATGAAATGAATGGGTGGGTTCATCGAGACTTCCATCAAAACTTCCTTTCTTCAAGCCGAACTTCAATCTCCTCGAATAGATTTCTTTATGATCCCTGCTATTCGTCCTAGAAAACATCGCAACTTTCAAAGGATTTTTAGTCCAAAATGGTTTTCTACGATTTCCTTTCAAAGACTGGTGTTTCTTCTTATGGCGAATGTAATCCACATACTTAATAATAGGGTCAGCCGAGACAAGGTCACAATCATCAAAATCTGAATCACAGCCACCATCTTAGCGTTAAAACTTGAATCATCAGGAATAAAATCATTTGACTCCTCTTCTATTTCATTTTCCAAATGAAGACTCTGGCTTCAGAACTCTCTCTCTCTCTCTCTCTCTCTCTCTCTGTGGGATAAAGCCACCCAGATTTTGAAGAAAAATTGTGCATTTCTGTTGCTGATTAGTGAAATTTCAATAATATGATCTTGCTTATTTAATTTGTCTTTTTGGTGTAGGTTGAAAATTTGGAAGACAGCTTTGCCTTGATAAACTCAAGATCTAAACCTCTTGCTGCTTATCTTTTCACAAATAATGAGGAGCTGAAGAAAGACTTTGTGCAAAACATTTCTTCTGGAGGGATGCTTATCAATGACACTATCCTACATGAAAGTATCTAACTATACTTAATTCTTTTTATAAGAGATTGTCTCACATTTTCAATTATAACCTCTTAAAAACTAGTATATGAGCCTTTACATCCTCTTCACCAATTGCCAATTGGTTTTGAGTTGGATGTTTTAACATGGTATCAGAGCTAGGCTTTCGGGGAATTTTGGACAAGACTCTCTTGATTGTTTGCCCCTTTGTTTGTGCCTCTCCATGTGCGGTCAGTGGTGCGGTAAAGCATCCTACTCAAAACCAATTGACTACTTGAAGAGAGGCTGCCTAGGCTCATATGCTAGTTTTGGAGGTTATAATTAACCAAAGTGGGACAAACTCAAACACTCCCCCGCCACGTACAATCCTGACCCGCAAGAGGAGAGTTAAACAAAGAATCCATAACTTTTGTATTACAACCACCAACGCAACAAGGTACAAACACGTGGCAATCAATAAGAGAGAGTCTTGTGCAAAAGCCTTCGGATGCCTAGCTCCGAACCATGTTAAAGCATCCAACTTAAAACCAATTGGCTGAGTGGAGAGCCCGCCCAAGCTCGTATACTAGTTTTGGAGGTTATAGTTATCCAATGTGGGACAAACTCTTAACACTATTATTTTTGTTAACTATTCTCCGTTCCGAGTCTCAGAAAAACTATCTTTGTAGTTTTTGTTTAGCTTTTTATTTTGGTTTTACAAGGCTTGATTTAGTAACACGAGCATGAAAATAGACACAGAAGGGGCACGGCAAGGTAATACATGAATTTTTGTGTGCCCATGTGCCGGGCTGGGCCTAGAGTATTCTAACATGGCACTACTGACGACACTGCATAGCACCACATGATTAATTAATGGGTCGGGCCAAGCAAGGAACGAGGCACGTTGTGTACAGAAGTAAATGGGTTGGGCCAGTAGGGCAAGACCCTTTTGACACCTCTACCAATAAGACTTCGTATGAATCTGAGGAGTACTAAATACTCCTTTAACAAAGGAGTATAACTGATTAGTTTCACTATGCATCGGGCCTATGAACCTGTTTTTCTAACACTGCTCCAAAAAATCACGCAATAGCTTTGTTTTCTCAAGGCCGTAGTAGACCAAATAGAGGTCTACCGTTTATAGAGGAAATCTAATCTCTATGAAATGTTTAATTTCTGACTGTTTGCACAAATTCGTTATAGTGATCTATTGGTGTAACCACCAAAGGTGATAGCCTAGATGGTAAGGCTAAGTGGGCTTTAGTGCTCCCTCCCTCCCGTACACGATCCGTCCATGTTCAAGTCCTGCCAACTGCGGGACTTGCATGGAGGGCTCTTTATCCATCTAGTGCCTAGGTGGTGTTGTGGTGACGGACTCGCCCTTCCGGGGAGTAGCTATGGCTCAAACCGGACATTCTACAAGCGGGTCAGGAACCTCTATGGTCACGCCCAAGGGGGATTGCTACGCTGGTCGCCTCTTTCCACCCTTTTACTAGTTTTAAAAAAAAAAAAAATCTACTGGTGTATGATTTCCTCAACTTCTGATAGAAAACATTGTGGAACTCACAAAGTACAAATGCAGGTCACAGTCTCTGGCTTACCTTTTGGAGGAGTTGGGGAGAGTGGGATGGGTTCATACCACGGTAAATTCTCCTTTGATGCTTTTAGCCACAAAAAGGCAGTGCTATATAGAAGTTTTGAAGGGGATTCATCGACGAGGTATCCGCCTTACACGTCTGGAAAGCTGAAATTGTTGAAGGCCCTAATCAGTGGCAACATATTCAGCATCATACTTGCTCTGATAGGAAAATCTGATGATGAAATGTGATTAAGATTTTTTCATCATTTTGATATGATAGTATCTGAATAAGTGTATTTTAAGGTGGTAGGTTTGGATAATGAATTTCACTGTTAAAGGTGCTATTTACATCGAAAATTGACTATTTCTGTCATGTCTCTTATCATTGAGAAACGCTGGCACACCAATATGGTTGGTGTTTTGAGAATATTAAGTTCTGGGTTGGCACTGAATGGCAGTACAAGGAATTACTATATGGGAAGCTATGTATATGTTTGGTTGTATTGGTGTTGTCCTTTTCCGCTGAAAACCATTTCATTGTATATAGTTTCTGTATCTATATCGTGATTGAATTATACGAGAAGGTTTTGAAATATGTATGAGAATGCTTTTTGAAAAGCTGTTCTGTTATGTTTGCCAAACTTGGTTGTGCTTGGCGTCGGTTTGTATGTACGTTAAAAATGATTTCTGTTGATTTGTCGTCTACAACAGTAATTGGACTCCTTAACAGGTAATTTCCGTCATTCCATAATGGGAGTCATACAAAAAGCAAAGAATCAAGATAATAGCCGAGTGGAATCAAGGTGGAAAGTTCATAAAGAATCATCTTTGTACTTCAGAAGTTGGCCATATAAAGCTGGTGCCAGACGGATTCGGGGGCCTGTAGTGAGTAAGCTTACTAAACCCGTGTAGTGAGCAATCACGGCTGTCCGCTCCGCAATTAACGGTCCGGATAAGTGTCTTTTATGTAGGATAATTGCATTTAATCCGGATTGTTGATTGCGGAATGGACGGCCGTGATTGCTCACTACAGAAGTGTAGTGAGCTTACTCACTACAGGCCCCCGATTCCGTGACAGCAGGGTATATCAAAAAGAACATTGAAGTGGAGCAATGATGTTGTAAATTATGGTGCCATCCATATCTTTAAGAGATGCTTACTTTAAATTTGAGTTATGGAGTAGCGAGTCAGTAATGAAAGTTACTTTCAAATCCGCTGTTATTTTTGTTCTATTCCTTATTATAAGTACTAAAAATGGTACTTTTGGTTTACTAGCTAAATAGATATGGGAATCAAACATAAATGGGTTTTTACTATTCTTTTGAGCCGATATTCTTGGTTTTAATTATTTCACAACACATTTCTGTGATGGGCTTTACTATTCTTTTCCTTATTATTTGGCCATGAAAATTTTCCTTGTGCTGTTAAAATATATATATAGGGAGCACTTCTAGTATGGGATCCGGGATTCCGGACCTCCACTTTTCCGATAATTTTTTTATGATCCGAATATACGTACGGTTTTTGTGAAAAACTGCTCGGATCAAGCCCTTCCTAGTATTTTTTTTTATGATTTCTCGCGGGAACCTTTAAAAACACGTTTTAAACACATTGGACGGTTCGGATTTTGCAAAAACAATTTTTAAAAGCTTCAAAACATCCAAAAACCTCCACCTGACGGGAAAATCTGCCTCTATATATATTCCGGTGAGAGACCAAAAACACATAAGGAGAAAAGAGGAGGGACCGAAAGAATTATTGGGCCCCTCAACGTATGTACTAATCATCCTTGGTAATTTACTGCAATAAAATCTCAATGATATCAACACAAAAGGGAAAAACATTGGAGTTCCTGGTCTAGGCCAAACCTGTCAATCTTTAACATACAACTGAAAGCAAACTAACCACGAGGAGTGCTATCAGATTTACACCCATATTGGCAACATTTGTCGTCTCACTGTTTTTGCTAGGGGGTGGAGCATCAGTAGCCGGGGCAGCATTCGGTGTTGTGGATGCAGAGACATTGGTGGCGGAAGAGGAATTGGAGACTGGTGGCAATGGTGGATCAACCACGTCTGCCACGGTGAGGGTTGGTGCTGGGGCAGCTGCAGGTGGCAATCCTAGTGATCCTCCTACTCCTGAAAGGGACTTTATCATAGCCCCAGGTTGGACAGGGTAGATGGGGTAATCTAGCTGTACATCCGGATCCGGATTAGAACATGGGCTTCCTGCATATCAGTAATGGTAGTACATTATGTGTTATGCACCTAAATGGGGAAGAGGAAATTCGTCGATTACGCATACATTCATGCCATGTAGGAGGCTGAAGTTGTACATTAACATGATTGATGTGAAGTGATGTTACTTACTCAGATATGCGGTCACAGTTGATGGGTAATCCGTTACAACCCCGTCAACTCCAAAAGGGGCCAAAATGTAAGTCGCGAGCTCTAGAATTGGATCAGAGAAGTAATCAAAAGGAATGGAGACGAACTCATTTCTGAAAACTGAAACATACACAGATATATTGGCCTCGTGCATTTTCTCAACAATTCCAGTGGAAGCGGAGGTGAAAAAGTTGGGAACTTGAATGATTGAGGCCCGGCGAAGGTTAACTGCTCCAGCAAACTTCTTGAGTTCATCCACTGCTGCCTTTGGTACGTCACTCACTTCTTCTTCAATGAGCAATACTTTTTCATATGATAGGACATTGCTAAACTTGGATAGGACTGCACTATCCTCTGACTGGATCAAAACTTTTTGGGTGGATTGCTTGTCGAAACTAGCATTGCTCAAGGCAGTTGCAACAGCATCTGTAACGCTAAGACCCTTGTTTGATGCCAAGTATGCCGCATTCTGTTGGAAGAGAAAGGGGTAACGTTAGATGTGAAGTTCCCAGAAACAACAGTTGATCCATGTGATGCTACTCCCTCTGTGATTCTGTCCCGCATTCCTGGTCCACTCTTCCATTTTCGGATTTCCCAAAATATTAGTCCGTGAAAAGTCAAACAAAAAGGTGTTAAAATTTTCACAAACTAGCGCGTAGTGGACCAGACATATGGGATGGAAGGAGTATATTACTTTTTGCACCCAAAACCTGATTTTTGTTGACTCTGTTGTCGTGAATTAAATTTGGAAAAGAACCAAGAAGTTGGGCAAGCATTGAACGTACTATTTGATAAAGCTTAATTCATAGTTAAGGTATTCTATTTATGGATGAGTGCGTTTATGCGAAAATCTGATAAAGACCAAAGAACCGTAGTAGTAATGGACATCAATCTTATTTATAGGTTTCATTCTTGACAAATCTCAAAGCACCACATGGCATGACAAATATGGATTTTCCGTTCTATGCAAAGCAGCAAAAGATCTTACCTTTATGCTAATTAAGATTCCAAGAACTTTTTTCTGCTGGGAGAACTCCAAAAAATCAGCAAGAGTAATAAGTTTTCCCTTGCTCTTATTTGCTGGGTTTCTTAACATGTCAGGACCGTTTGAAAATGGGCTTGCAATTAGAGCTGAATGGAGATACACACCTTGTCATCAGTAATTTTCTATTTATGAAATTAACAGGCATCAAACAGTGTACAATAAATCACTTAAAAGCATGCTGATATAAGAGTAGCTCATTTACACTTTATGTTTGGAACTAAATTAGAGGAGGTTTTAAGAAGTTTACGCTGTAAGGTTTGAATTTCACTCCAGCTGAGATCAAAGGAGAAAATTCCCTTTGCACTTTGAATTTCAGGGATTGTTGCAGCTCTAGAGAGGAAAGTTGCCTTTGCAGTGGTAGCTGATGCGAGGTCAGCAGAATCAGAGCAGAATGCTACCCCATCTTTGGACATCTGTACCGAGCAGTCAATCACATCAGCTCCATCATCCACTGCTTGCTGGTAAGCAAGATCAGTGCTGCCCGGGTAAACTCCACTTGCTCCATTGTGACTTATCACCAAAGGTTTCCCTGCAGAGACCCAAAAGTGCTAATATTGATCCTATGATATCTTTCTGTCATTTGAGTTTCCAGGGTGGTCTTTAGCGTTAGCATTTGGTGCAGTACAAGCAGCATAGAAACTAACACTCGACACAATATGGACACGCCTAGACTCAAACTTTCAGAATATGTGATGTTGACATGACTTGTTCAAGATCAAATCCATCATATGAACGATATTCTTACAGTTAGTAAGCATGAAGAAAAACTACATGCATAAATCTGCATTGTTGTTGCTTTATTAGTGTATCCCAAGCTATTTTTTATGCTTTTAAAAGGGTTTCGTCTATGCTGGCTACTAACGAAAAAAAAATATTTCGTTTTTGTCCCAGTGGCAAAGGCTTGTTTAGTTCTTACGAAATAAGGAAAGAATAAGAAATGTTCAGAAGAGTATCTGAGAGACTGAGACGCATTAGGGACTGTCGGATAAGCCGTGTCGTGCCAGACACCGACACAGGTTCTACCTTCTTAGAAGTGTCCATGCTGCTTAGGATGCAGTTTGTTAGGGCTGCTTATATTGCGTTTGTTTTTGGAGTCTGTGTGCCAAGTGTTTTTGCGCAGCTTCTCATTACATTTCATGAGGCAAAAATTAGTAAATAAGTTGGGACGGGTACTCTTCTCAGTTCTGCTTTCTGATTATAATTTTTGAACTCTGAAAATTTTATTGGTTCGTATATTACCTTTGACTAGCCTGCTAGCATTCTTGTTATAAGCCAAGCATTCTGCAAAAAAGAGACGGATGAGGAAAAAAAGAAGTCCAAAAAACAAACACTGGAGACATAAAGAACTACTATGAGAAGATGATCTCACCAATTGCTTCTGATGCAGTGGAAGGGAAATCTGTCAAAAACCCATCAACAGCGAATTGGGAATTATCAATAAACTGGAGGTACTCGGCGGTTGGGTCATAGCTATAATTATAACTGGCCACGTAATCATTGGCGAAACTATAAGCAAACACTTTCAGGCCTAGTTTGTGAGCATCCGGTACAAGAGTAGTGGGTGGCTCTAAGTACAACTGATCATTGATCGGAAATATGTATTCTTTGGGAACAAGAATCCCGGAGGCAAATAGCTTGATTGAGGCGAGATCTTTGAGCAGTGAAGCGTACGTTTGGTTTGTGGTGGGTTCGACTGCTGTGGCTTCGTTGAACATGAAAATAAGCTGTGTTGTCTTCACTTTGCCGGTGAGGCTTTTCAAGAAACCAATTTCTGGCGATGAGATGTAGTTTATCGCTGTTGTTTTTAACATGTCCTGTACATACAATGCTGTATCGAGCTTGTGCTGAGCATAGAAGCTGCTATACTGTAACACGGGCAAAAAACGAAAGACACACACACAAAAAAGGGAGGGGTCAATTTATGACTACAAATAAGTTGGAATGCAAAGCAAATGCTGCGCCCTCACACGTGCACAGAGAGAGAGAGAGAGAGACCGGAACATTTAACCAGAAGCTAGGTGGTTTAGATTTTGCTACTTCTTCAACTGGACTGATGGGGATACACATCGAATCGAATACATCTGGCCGAGAGAACTCACTTTGGAGAACTGTAGAAGAACACAACGAAATCCAAAGGAAAAAGGCATTAGCAATCCCTGAGAGGTGTTTGTTAGATTGCTCAAAACACAATTAAGAAATTCTATTGAAAGCAATAAACAAATTAGTCGAGTTAACAGGAGAATGGCCTTCCCTTATAGTACATGTTCTTTAAAGCTTGTTGAAAGTTTGTGTTGGTGAGTTTGGTTCAATTTCTCCTTAGAGCTCACGTCCTTGTAACAAAGCTTGAATAGGCTTCAAAATTATTATTATTATTTTTTTGGATTCACAAAAAAAGAAAGAAAGAAGCCAATATATGCTTTTATAGATTTACAAAATTATCAACATTTTAGCTTCAACATTTGAGCTTTAAGCAATCGGTACCGGGTTTTGTAATCCTCCGATCTGATGTCTAATATGCCAATTAAACATACCTACGACTTATTACAGCAGAAGAATAAGGGAAAGAAGGAAAGGAAGATCCATTTGTAACGAGACGACGTACGTACGCGAAACATTGTAGAGCTGATCAGCTGTATAATCAACAGCAAAATAACCCTGCATTGGCTGCCCATCAACAACGTAGGATTTCTGCGCATCTGGTAAGGTATTGGCTATGTTGGTAGTGTTAGCCAAATTTAAGTTGGAAAGGCAGTAGCCTTGGCCATCTTTCGACAGTTGGAGGCTACAGTATATAATCACGTCGTCCAAGCTCATCGACACTGCCATGCTGTTTGCCATATCTGAGGATTCAAGGAACACACCCGAGTACCCACCTCGTGCTATCACTACCGGGCGCTGGCCTGCATTAGAAATCGATCACGTAATATCAATATGTGTATATACAAATGCATGTGAGATTACACATTTTGTTCCTATTCCAATAACATGTGTTTGTTTTTCATTCTTCCAACAAAATGACCGACGTATTTGTTTTTCATTCTTCCAACAAAATGACAGATAAATGATGAAAGTAGCAAGAGAATAACTAGAAGCTATGCAAGGAACGTGAGTTACCAGAGAGAGTCAGCCATGGGTGTGAGGAATTATTAATGGTTATATGCTTCTTCCCATACGTTGATTGGATAAACAAGAAAACCAGAAATAATCGTGCAATCATTTTCTTGATATCCTGCAGAAAAAAATGCAAACAGATAAACCGCGAACTTTCAAACAAACGAGACAATGAGACGATGATTCTTGATTGGAATCCTAACAAAAAATCTTGTGTGAGGCCATTAGATTTGTTTTGTCAATTGGTACAAATTTCACATGGAGAATCTCGTACGATGCCACCAAAATCTCAAAAACAAGAACAATAGGAACGTAAATTAGATCAACAAAAACGAATACCATTCCATACCCTGAGATTGTATCGTCAAACAGAAAACAAACAGAACATATGTAACTCACTTGTATATTGATGGCGCGGACAAGGAAGACGGACATTCCCCTCTACTTATGTATGGAAATATGTTCAAAGAAAATTTTAATGGGGGAATGTTAATGGTGGAGAATGAGGGAGATGTTTTTATAACCTTCCATCCTAAATTTAGGCAGTTTCAAGGCTGACTTTATTTTGACTTTTTCTAATTTTGGACTAACGGTTCCTTTGATGCTTTGTTGGCCTTTCTATGGATCCTATCACCTTTTAAGAAAACAACCTTTGATGGGTGGGTGATCCGGAATACTAGGGATACCACTCATGACTCACCTGGCTCAGAAAAAATACTTTGTAGTTCTAGATATACGGAGAAGATATATATGTATATATATGTATGTATATATATGTATGTATATATATGTATGTATATATATACAAATTGATAGTCCTAACAAAAATGGATCCTATTTGAGTGAGGGACCAATAAAATGGTACTAAGGGAGTAGCTACGATTCGTCTTTTTTTTTTTTTTTTTTTGATCTATATACGAAAAATATAGTGAGTTGTTTCACCACGTCTGAAAATGTATGTAAAGTTTTGGCTTGTAAGTGAAATCTAAACACTTAAAGGTCTAATATTAGAAAAACTAAAATGCATAATTTGACCTCAATAAATGCAGATAAATGGCTCACATGGCTCAAAGAGCAAGATAGCCTACATTTGAAAATTTTAGTCACAAAATTATGAACTTGATGTTTTGAAAAGCCTCATGAGTTTCAAAATCTGACTACCATTTTGAGTTGTCATGTGTTCAACAAAGCAAGAAAGTCTATAATTTATCTTCTTGTCCATAAATAAGTTCATATATTATTGACTTAATTTGCCCTTGTCAATGACTAAAATGGAGCGTATTTTTGCTATGAGCTTGTGAAGAATAGATTGTGCAATAGGATGGATGATGAACTGGAAAGTTCCAAAATCACACATATTGAGAAAGAAATCAATAGGAACTTTGATATTTATCTACCACCAATATTTTTAACGATGAGATAGCGTCAACACAATTGAAAATACCTCAATTTAGAAAATAGATAAAGTTAAATTACTATGTTTGTGGTATTCTACATGCATCTGAGAAACATCATTTCTCATATACTTTTTTGTATGCTATTTCAAATTTTAAAGTCTATTTTCTCATCTAGACTTTGTATATAGTTTTGCCACCACTAAGTTAAAATCTTGGCTCATAGTTTATGAGACTCGTATCCTTTGATATGGCCTAACGGCTTGTTTGTATGCCATATCACTATCTTAACCAATGTCTCTTCTGTGATTCGGGGGTGATTCAACCTAGGGGTGCACATCGGCCCGGTAGCCCACCCACCCGATTTTTTTAGGGTTTGGGAAAAATATTTAGGCCCATAGGGCCAGGCTGGGTTGAGATTTTGAGCCCATTTATTAATTGGGCCGGGTTTGGGAAATTCCTCTAAGGCCCGGCCCAGTCGATTTAAATAATATTTTTATTTTAATACTATACGTATATATGTATATGTTATTGCTGGAACCTAGTTGCTTAGAGTATATTTATCTGGATGAAAGTGACATTGATGAAGATGCAAGTATTACCTATGTAGAGAATACCTTTGAAGTAATAGCAATTTGTTAAGAAAACTTTGAATTTTTTTCATTAAACTAATGTCTTATAGTAATAACTCATAATTTTTTCTTCCTCTTATTTTTATTGTGCTCTACAAGATCTGCTATGAAGAACTATGATTTCAAAGGAGAGATACTCGAGAGAAGTTTTTACATGTTAGAGTTCCATCTTTTAAAGTACTTTAATTGCACTTTTAATTTATGGGTCTGTTTTTAAAATATTTGGGAGAACTTAGAACATTAAGTATATTACTACGGTCGTGAATTATAATTGTGATCGTTATAGTTGATTAATTTATGTATGTGATACCATACTTTAGAAAAATAAATGGGCTTGTTGGACGGGATTGGGAAATTAAAATTTTCATTGGACCGGGTTTGAGCATGTTAAATGAAGCCCGATTATTAATGGGCCGGGCTTGGAAATTGACAAATCTCGTTATTATCTAGTACAAGCCCACCCCGAACCCAGCCCGGCCCGGTGTTTGTGCACCCCTAATTCAACCTCATTGGAGGTCTAGCGATATATGAATGTGAGGCCTTCAAAAATTGAAGTATTGATGTTAAACAATTCAATCTTTTTTTTTTCATTTTTTATCAAGAAATTACATTTCTCATTTTTTTAGATGTATAATTATTACTGAAGAAATCATAATATCTAGTGTATACAATTTTGGTGTTTTCATAAAATTTAAATATAAGAGGTATAAGCTTATGTCATGATCAATCCTGACAATGGAACCTTATTTAGGGAAGTGTTTATGTAAAGATTCGCACCCAAGCTGCTGGCCCTAGCAATCTTTTGGCCTAACTTTTTTTTTTTTTTAAAGAAGAGAACTTTATTAATCTCCGAGAGAACAAAGATTAAAAGGGAAGTAGCAACAACGATCTTTTGGCCTAACTACATGACCTTAAAGTTATAACTCAAGTTATAAGGGTAGCTTTTGGGGCTTACTTATTTATATATTGGTTGAGACTTTGGTCTCCAACCAATGTGGGAGGTAAGCCTATAGAAGAATGGCTGTCACAGTTTCTCCTAAATGAGTTTTTTTTTTTTTTTTTTCAATTGAGAATATCTTTTTACTAAAAATATCGTCCTCCCACTTTAGTCAAAAGTATACGTTGTTCTCGCTAAATGTGAAATCAGATGAGGTATGTGAGGGAATGACTTGTGAGACAATACAAAAAAATACAGCTGAAAATACCATAGTGGAAACTTAGCCTTAATAGCTTTTGGAAAATCAAAACTTGTACGGATCCGGGGATCTGTAGGGCGGGAGTGCTCTACAAGGTTATAGTGCACGATCTTGAGAGTCCAAAGTATTTTTAATGGTCCAGATTATCTTACAGGTAAAATAAGCATTCTACATGTAAGATAATGTATGAAATTTAGACTATTGAAAGCACTTTGGATGGTCGAGATCGTGCACTACAACCTCGTAGAGCGCTCCCACCCCCCTGATCCATCTTGCCTTACAAGATTCCCAATCCAACTTGTACTCCCTCTGTCCCATTTTGTTTGTCAATTATTCATTTTGTCTCTTTTGTTTCATTTGCCTATATCTTTCAATCTATAACATTTTTCATGATTTCGAAAACTTTGTATTATAGAACACATTGAAATCTATCAAATAAGACCCATATTGCATATTTTGATTTAATTTTTTATGATTTCAAAAGCTTTATATTATAGAACAAATTGAAATATATCAAATAAGATCTGTATTGTAAATTTTTGAAAATCCACATTAAAAAATATAGCCAATTGAAACAAACAGGACAAAATAAATAATTAAAAAACAAAAATGGGACAGATGAAGTAATATATACACATATACATATGTGAAGGCCTCAAAATTAGAGAACCAAGACACCAATCTTAATATCTTATAGAGAGTCCATCAAAACACAAATGAAAACGTTTACTAATTTTGTCCATATCGATAAGTCTATGTACACACCCCTTTGGCTTACACCCGCGCACGTGGCATGTAACAGCCCGCATTTTCGTAAAATAGAATTTATAAAATAATAATAATAATTTTTTTTTTCATATATATTATACTCTGAGCTATTTTGATTTCATTCAAATTTCAATTAGCGAATTTCGAGGACGAAATTGTTTTAAGGGGGATAGATTGTAACGACCCGTAATTTCGCCCATTTTATTTTTGGTTTCGAATAAAATTTTGATTTCATTAAATCTTTTACTAAATAGATAATTTATCGTAGCTCCATTGATTACTACATTTTTATTTCGCATATTTAAATATGTATGTGTGTATCCTGTTAGTTCCAAATTCCATTACATTCCTCATTAACCAAATCAATTACTTCCTAACCGAATTGTTTAATTCCTAACCAAATTCCTAAGTAGCCTAACTAGACATCATTTCTCTCCATCAAAATGTCAACTTCCATTGTCATTCCATGTTTACCCATATATGTATATAACTTTACTTCAGCCATCTACAAGCCAACAACTCCCCAAGAGAGTTTCCTTTAACCCTTGGGCCATTTGTCACCTCCTAATCCAATGGTTTATGCCCCAAACCCACTCCCCTATATCTCACCCTCTCCTATTCCGAAAATAAGGCACACTAACTCCTTGCTACTGATTTTTACTCCACACTTAATCAGCTTGTGAGAAAAGAAAGAGAAAAGTGAGAGCTAGACACAACAATGGTGTTTTAGGAGAGAAAAACTCAAGTGGGTTTATTATACACACACCTCCACACTAAAATTCTGAGATTCAAACATTCTCCTACCTTCTCATACACCACCAAGCTCCAACCTTTCACCTCAACGCCACCCCGTGGCCTTCTCTCCGGTCATCTTCTCCGTCTACATTTTTTTCGCCAAAAATCTCTTTTTCACGCTAAGACTTCGGAGGAGAGGTAGATTAATTTTTTCCCACTTTCCCCAAGTATATTGTGATGTATTTATATCATTTTTATCCTATAGAAGTGAAGAAAAATGAACCCATGCGCATAAACATGGCTGAATCGATCACCCCCTGTTTTTCCGAAAAATCCCGTCCGAAAACTAGTTTTGTTGTTCTGTCCGAACATTGGTTAACATGCTGAGAAGTCAATTGCTATGATCATGACATGCATGAAATTGGGTTTGGTAGCTCACACGTGTTTCTTTCAAGCTGTAATGCTTGCCTTAGTTTGAAAGCCTTAATTTGAAAGCATGCATGATGTTAGCATTAGTTTATTAGTAAAATGTGTTCCTCATTGTGGCAATCAAATTTCCAAACACGTGGGACCAAATAATCAGACAACATGTACTCTCTTTTGTTGTTCAAACCGGTTTGTACCAAGTGAAGTGTTTTCAACCGAAATTTACTTCTAGTGTAGAACAGAATTTTGGTTCCTGTTGGTATCGTTATCATTCTGCTTGTTGATTGAGTATTAGTATACTAATAGGTGAAATGCTGAGTTTTTGTTAGTTGTTAACATTAACATGTTCAACTTGGATTAGAAATCTTGATTAGATAAGATATGTATTTAATATGCTTAACCTATTAACTTGTTTAATGTTATTTATTTATTTATTTATTTATTTTTCTTAGACTAGAATCTAGTTTAAATTAACGAGACTTGGAAAAAAAAATAATAATAGTTCTAGATAACAAATTTTGGCGTGGGAAAAACTTACCAGTACCTGTATATATATTTTTGTGTGTCTAATGATGAAATCTTTTATTTAATTAAAAGATACTATCTCCATATCATATTTTCTAAGTCTAGAATAAAAGTTAAATTTAGAGTATTAGGCTTTCCAATATAGGAAATTATGACTTCTGTAAAGTTGGAAAATCCTCGTTTAGAATTTGAGAAAATAGTAAAGATTTTAAGTTTTTAATTAAAAACTAAACCTATATGTTAGACTTTGTTAAGTTTAAACATAAACCCCAGTGGTTCTAAGTATCTATATTGCACTAACACCCCCTTAAAGATTATCATGATCATTTCTGTATGATTAGTTTTGCATTCTAACATGTATTTATTCTTCTTAAATTTTTTATGTGAATTGTGTTACCCTGAAATTATTGTTGTCGTTTTCTTTGATTTATTCTGTTATTTTCATTAATGAAATGTTGATTGTTAGATCGGACAAATAGGTTCCCGGGTTTGGTGATCGTACGCAGATTTCACGTAGACGTTGAGGTTAATGGAAATTGGAAATGAATTGATTTATGGGGAGTCACCCCGAGATTTGTTGAATGGCAGACAGCCAAGTGATTTTGGTTTGGAGGATTATTTGGCAGCCTGCCAGGATTTCGAAACCCTAGGATATGAAAATCTGTGATTACTTCATTTGAATTCTGAGGCGTTAAAAGGGTGGATGTATTATAGACCGAATTACGGCTATATACCTACAGGAGCTGACAGTTGTCACTCGTAGCCCAGTGGTACAGTCAGTCCCTGGGAAATTCATCCTTGTGAGGCGGTTGACGGTTGGATTAAGTACGTAACTTATGCCTTCCGTCAGAGCTCCCAGTCAGGGCAAGCAAGGGGGGAGTTTAATCACGGATTGGTCATAGTCCTTAGTGGTTATTTGGGAAGAAAGTTCTCTAGGTTGAGAACTTAGATGAAAATGTAAGTTAATGGCTAGTAATGAAATCAGTTATGTGTTTACTCTTTTACGTACTGCTTTTCAATCATATATGTTGTTCCTGTATGTTATGTAAGGGTTGGGGGTTAGAGTAGCTATTGAGTGATTTATCGCTCACGGTGTTACACTTCGTGTGACCCTAGTATAATACCATGATGTTGCTTTGCGACTCGGACGTATTATGCCAGATTGTGATCAAACAGGAGGTGTGGGTGTCGAGGGTGATGCTTATTTTGGAACAGAAGGCTTTCCAGTGGATCAGGCTCAAGAGGAGCATTGGGATCAAGATCTCAACCTTAACCTATAGAGCCAATCTCCCTTATTTTTGTGTTAGAAAACTGTAATCCAATTTCCCAACAAAGTACTATGTTATTGTTGTAATCGAATTAAGACAATTATGTTATTTCCGCTGCTTATTTTATGAGATCCTTTCTATTTATATTAATCATTTATTAAATGATTTAAATTAATGCTTCCAAAAATCGGGCGTTACATGGCACACATACTCTCTCTCTCTCTCTCTCTCTCTCTCTCTCTCTCTCTCTCTCTCTCCCCCCCCCCCCCCCCTACACTCACTCCCCACTTTTCTCTCTCTTTCTCTCACTTTTTATTTTTTAGAAATTAAAATATTTATAAATTTTATTTTTCATATCCAATATTGGAAAAAAAGTATATTTAAAATTTACTCGACGACGTCTGCCTAACAAGATCAATATTGAATAGTCCCTCCATCCCTTTTTTAGTTTAAATTTCCATTTTGCGTTGTCCCTTAATAAATGTGTGTATTGAAAAGTTAATTGGTAAAAGTTTATACAATTATTATTTTGCTCTTTTGAAAAGTTAATAGGTAAAGAATTAGTGGGTAAAAGTGGAGGCAAAAGTTAATGTGAAAAGTGTAAAGTGGATGAAAAAGTTAATGCGAAAAGTGTAATGATAATGTTTCTTTAATAAGTTGGATTTACGAAGCAACAAACTTGAAAAGGACTGGAGGAAGTATGTAATTATGTGTAGAAAAGTAATAATTTTTTGAGTGTAGGATCTTTTTTTTTTTGGCTAACTTTGAGCTCAAGAATTTAACTTGATTTGAGCTTATAAATTTCATTGGGTTTGAGCTCCTAAATTTCACTGGGTTTGAGCTCGTGATTTTCTTTGACTACTTTTGAGCTCGTGAATTTCACTTCGTTTGAGCCAATACCTCAACAAAAAAAAAATTATACATAATTACATATTCAATATTGGTTTTGTTTGATAGATGTTGTTGAGTAGATTTTAAATATATGTTTTTTCCAACATCTGACATAAAAAATAAAAGTTATAAACATTTTAATTTCCAAAAAATAAAAAGTGAGAGAAAGGGAGATAAGTGGGGGAGTGAGTGTAGGAGAGAGAAAAGTGAAGAGAGAGAGAGAGTCAAAGCGAAAGAAAGAGAGTGAGAGGGGCGGGGAGAGAGACTCAGGGAGACTCAGAGGGAAGCCAAGTGTCAAGAATTAGAACAGGGTGTGAGCGAGGGTGGAGGTTATGTATGTAGCACCATTAGGAGTCACCTAGGAGCTTAATTAGGAGCCATTTTTTTGTGTCCGTTGAAGCTCTAATTCTTGGGCCCTAATTGGCTCGTTTTTCCGAATTACGAAAGAATAAATTACTGGCCGGTCTAGAATTGATGAGTTAATTACGGCAAATGATCGACTTACCCTTTAATTACGCGCAAGGATTGACTAGTTGTAGTTTTCCTTTCTTGCCCTCACATGGACCTCGCTCCTGTCTAATTGATGGAGTTCACCTTTTCCTATCCCTCTCTCTCTTTGGGAACCACCGCAGATTCGTATCAACTGGTGGAGTTCACCGTAGTTCTCTCTCTCTCTCTCTCTCTCTCTCTCTCTGTGTGTGTGTGTGTGTGTGTGTGTGTGGGAACCACAACATATTCAAATTGACTTGTACAGATCCAATTCCCCCCATTGTGGATACCGCAATCGAGTTTGACCTCAAAAGGGTGTCACTAAACAAGATAGCCAATCGGCAAACTGCTTTGACCTCGATAATCCACAGTGCCCATTGCACAACACTTACAACTGTTAAGAGTCACCACTTGATTTTAGGAAACCAAGGAAACGCATAAAGATTCTAGATTTGGGAACCAAGGGTACAGTTAAGGAAAGGTGTTAGGCACTCCTCTCCGCCTAGTCACAAAGGCTAGCCGTACTCACTCAACATAAAACTGTTAAACTATTTTAAAAGACTTCACAAATAAATAAATTAAGTAACCATTAAACAGATATGGGTGATGAAAAGAAATAAAACACACACGGGGTAGGGACAAGAGATAATGCAGTGCAGAAAAAAAAATAAAATTAACTACGATGTATGCAAATTGATCTGCCGGCTGCCAAATGGATGTGTCGGCCGGCAAAACCAACAACTGCAGAAAATTGATTAATCGTCTGACACAACAATGTGTCGACCGATATTTTAACTGTCAATACTAGAAACAGAAAAAAAAAAAAAAAAAAGAGACTGTTTAGTAAATACCTCAGTTGCTTGATTATGAGCGGTTTAGTAAATACCAACAGAAATAAACAAAAGGATACGGTCAGCCGAGAGACTGTGCAAAATTTCCACCACGATACCTCAGTTGCTTGATTATACAATCGAGTTTGATTTGCGTAGCCTTTATAGATTAAAGGCACGAAAAGCCGATCAATAGTGTAAAACTCTTTTGGGTTTGAAGGTTTAGGTTACTCACTTGGTGTTTTTCACTCACAAAACTAATAGACTACAAATATCACTAGAAATTGATGTGTTGCGTGTTACTAGGTTTCCAACCTATGCTACGTGTGTTGAAGATGATGAGCAGAGTGCCTATATAACACAGAAAAGGAGTAGAAAATCTGATCTTAAACTCATAGGGTGGGTGGGGTCCTATTTATATGGATTGAAGGTAGAGTTAAAAATAATTATGAGGGAATTAATTAAATCTGAAAATAGAGTTAATTCCCCATAAAAACTCTTCCTAACAGTGTTTCAAATGTGCACAATAAGTTGGGTTACTGGATGAGAAGAGTTGGAACGAAACCCAACACTTGCAGAAGCTTCTGGACTTGCTCAGAGTTGATTTGGTGGCCGACACATTGATTTGCCGGCCGATACTTCTAGACAACACAGGTGTGATCTTGCTCCGGGCATTACCGAACTCCGATTTTGACGTGGTTCGAACTGTTAGAAAGCTTGTGAAGTCTACTTTCTAACCCAATTGGTTCATATAAAAATATATTGTACGATTATATATATCAGAATTTTACCGTCAATGGGTCGAAAAATGAATGATCTCGGTAAAATACTCATATTTTCCTCATTTCAAATTGGATTGAGACATTATATATTGATAAAGAGGGTTTTGAAAGTAATAAAAGATGGTGGAACCCCAACCATAAAAATAAGAAAGTTTGTTTATTAAAAGTGGGCCGAAAGCGGACTAATCGAAAGATATCAGAGCCAGGTAAGGCTAAAACATGTTCTAAGTGTCACGTGGCACTTCTCTCCCTAATGCTAAGGCATTATTCATTTTCTAAGAGTTCCACATAGTCCAAAAGCATCTCATTCCTCATCAAAGCATACAAAATCATTTCGTCATCGATATTCCGCATGTGGCGGAGCTTAAAATATCTACTGAGTCAAATTAGGGTGTCTACACCCATCTCTCTGGTACTCACCATTTCTCTCTCTAATTTTGAGTTTTAGCCAACTAGGACCACCAACTTAAGACCAGAAATCAACTGTGGCACAAACCTCTGTTTTACTGAAATCTCTTTACGTGTGTGTGTGTGTGCCCGCGCGTGTGTGCGCGTGCGTGTGTGTGTGTGTTCGTAAATTTCATTAGCTTCGAGCCTGTGAAATTCAATGGATTTCAAAATACAACAACTTCTTCTTAGTGAATTTCGCTAGATTCGTAATTTTCATTAGTTTTCAACTCATGAATTTCACTGGGTTTCAAAACACAACTAGCGTGAATTTCATTAGGTTTAAGCTCGTGAATTTCACTGAATTTCTAAACACAACAATCACATAGTGAATTTAACTAGATTTCAAAACATAAGAACCACCCAGTGAATTTCACTAGTTTTGAGTAGGGGTGGGAATTTTCGACACGACACGAGAACCCGACACAAAGTTAGCGGGTTAGGATCGACTATTTCTAATACGGAACACAAATATGACATGACACGATAACATGAAAAGCTAAATAGGTCGGTTTAGGGTTGAGAGAATTCTGACACAAATACGACACGACATGAGAATTTATGAAAGGACACAATAATATGACACAAACCCAACACGAAGTTAGCGTGTTAGGGTCGGCTATTTTTTACACGAAACACGAATATGACATGTGTCACGCCCTCGATTTTCAACTAAATAAAAATAAACATTTCTTACAAGGGGTTTACATAAATCTCATACATTCATTCCCACAAGTCTTCATACATGGTTCCACATCCATGACGAATAGCAAGTCTAAACTAGGAACTTGTATCTCATGAGAGAGAGAAAAATAATTTAAAGTTATTAAATTCTTCCAAAAGTCAAAGAGAACAAAATGAATTTCATTACAAGTTTTTTTTTTTTTGGATAAATAAGCGTGAAATAAAAAGAGGGCTAACCGAATATACAGCCTACAAGGGGCATACCCCAGGAGGACAAAACAAAATAAAGAAGAAAAGAAAAGGAAAAGAAAAAACTAGGGGAGGCCAAAAGGCTACATTGGGGCTGAGGGAGAATATAACGGCCCTGTTCGGTTTAGAGTTTTGTTTTAGTTTTGGTTTTGTTGACATCATTATTTTCCTCATTTCTCTCTCTATCTCTCTCCACTCATTACACCTGCTTACATCATCAAAACTAAACTAAACTATAAACTATAAACCAAACACAGCCTACATGTGTTTCCTATCCTTCTAAACTAGAAGGAAAGGAAACATATGACAAAAGATAAACACATACTGTGGAGCCCTCTTTCTCCGGTAACTCTTCACGGCGGTGGTCTACGGCGGAGATAGTGTGTACTCTCTCGAATCGGCCCTGAACCTGCACACTAAATGAACCGTTAGCGCCGGACTGGACCGTTGAGTCCAGAACGGCACTCCGACGGTCTAGTAAGTACGGGAAGAAGATAGGAAAGCAATGTAGATCTGGGGTTTTTGGAGAGAATCGCGCGTACCTTTGGTAGGAGATCCAATTTACCTTTTATAGGTGAGCCTTGGCTTGTTCTCCAAGTACAGCCGTGCCCCTCACATGACATAACCGCTCGGCTGACGTCACGATGACGAGCCCAGAAGAATATATTGTGAGCACATGCATCCAATATAGCCATGACGCGTGTCATAACCGTTCGGGTGACGTCACTTGTCATGATCATAGTTTGTTACAGGCACATGCAGCATTACTGACTCAGCACCGAGCCTCTCGGCATGGAGTCGGATAAGATCACCCTTCGGGAGCGATCGAGTCTGAAACTTCACGATCGAGTCGAATATAAAAAAAGGTCTCGGAAAACGCCGAGACGTGGGACCGAACTCCCACCTGTCTTGTCTGTGTATTTGGAACTACACTGCCAAAGTGTCCCTCATTGTCAACCTTTCGGAGATTAACAAAGAGGTATCTCTTCCGGCATTCCAGGTGCTTGGTATTACCGGACCCCTACAATAGCCCCTCGATCCCTCTATGCAGTTTATTTAACTCAGGAGGGGTTGAGCATTCGGGTGCCGAGCGGGGTCCGTTCCGAGCCCCATACTTCGAGATAAAGCTTACCATTATATTCTCTGTCACTGCCGTCCTTCTGATCATCCGGAACCCGCCACGTGTACCCTAGTAGTAGGGTTTCAGTGGCGATGTGACAGCTGTAGTCACATCGCGCCGTAATGCTGACGTAGTGGAGGGGGTTGCTACGGTGAACCGTCTGAGATGACACGTGTCACATGTCCACTGGTTGGGCGCACGCCGTTCCGAATCCCTCACAGTGACCGTGTGGTTTTCCCGCCCAAGCCCATTAACTTTTCGAAATCCGCCCTTCCCTATAAATACCCCCTCAAACGGAGAGGGGATGTTTTCTCTCTCTTGTTCATCGATTTCCAGAGCTTCCTTTTGGGTTCTTCGATTTCGCACACGGATTGCGGTTGTTTGCAACAGATTTTGCTTTGATCTTCAGGTAAACTTTTATTCTAATTCCGTCTCTGCATTTGTTTGCTTGTTTCTTCACGTTTGCGGCAAGTTCTTTCCGTTTTCTTCTGCGTTTTCTGGGTTTAAGGTTGAAGATGAATAGTCATCTTCAATCTGTTCTTGAGGTTGAAGACGACACCGAGAAGTCTAAGATATAGCCCCTTCGCCTTTTCCGGAGATAGATACCGAAGAGTCAATTGTCACACGTGCACTTAGTGATAATCACGAGATCTCGACTGTCCGGTGAGCCAGTAGGAAATAGGTAGCTCGGCATCGGTTTTAGGACCCACTGCATATCGCTAATGGTCTTTCACCATGCATTCTTTTGCTAGGTCTGGCGCCGCCGGTCGTTGAGATCTCATCCGACTCACAGAGCTCGGACTCCGAGACCTCAAGTACTGCCGCTGCAAATATCGCGAGGATCTACAACAACCTTAGAGCTCGGCAGAACCGTTGCCGAGAGATCATAACAATGGACCACGACTTCGAATCCCCCCTAAACGAGAGGCCCCTTCAATCCATACCACCGAGCCCCACCCGTGGTGTCCCCGAGGATCCCATCGACATAGGCGATGATGTTGACGTCTCGGACGGCTTTTTAGATGATAGCGAGGCTACAGAGTCCGACGACCGGTCAGAATGGGACCCTTCTGAAACGACCACTAGCGCCGAACCCTCTACTGCCAGTGTCGAGCCTTCGGAGGATAACGCTGCCGCTGAAGTCGAGCAGCTCATCCTTGCCGAAATTGGCGTCGAGATGCCTGAGCCTACTCCGTCTTCCGAGGGGGCGTCCAGTAGTGGGAAGAAGGAGCAACGGTGCCCCTATCTCTGCTATTTCATAACCGGAGAGGCCGGTCTCAGAGCCTTCCGTGATAAGTACGACATTCCGGAAGATGTCAGTGTGACCCTTCACCCGAAGGGTCAGGAGCTCGTCTATGGACCGAACCACCTCAACATCCCTTTGATGGCTATAACTGAAGGAGGGGTGCGGATTCCGATGAGCGAATTCGTCCGAGCGTTTCTAAACGCTTATGAGCTTTCTCCGGACCAGCTCACATGCAACAGCTACCGGGTCCTTAGTTCGGCATACGAGATGATGCTGAAGGATGACTTGGATCTCAGTGTTTGGGACCTACTCGAGATCTACGATGTGTCCCTGAACAAGTCGTTCGGGAGGTACTTCTTAATGACCCGTCCGAAGAAGCGGCAGATCGTAGAGCATCTTCCGGACTCCAAAAAATGGGTTGATCTCTACGTAGTGGTTTCTGACAACTTTGCCGAGCCCTCTGATGACGATCTCTTCCCCATCCCGACCGTTAGAGGGAACGTTGGTCGGTTCTTAATTCATACTTTGCCTGTTGTTTTTCTCTATGTATTTTTGTATACTGACCTTTCGGATGATTTTCTTGCAGCTCCCTCTCCCGTAACGAGAAGGCTTAAGAGGATAGCACGGAAAAATTGTGCCGAAGCACTATATGAGGTACAGGGGAGACTGACCCACGATCTGCTCGGCTATATTCCGACTTACAGGAGTTGGATCAGAAAGAAGCCCAAGAAACCGAGAAAATCCAAGGCAAGCCGTACGATATCAGAGGCCGAACGGTGGCTGTTAGAGGAGCAACCTCTAGAGAATCTTGAGGGGCAAGAAAGGATCCCCGTAGACCGAGTTTCTCCGGAGCCCTTAGATACAATGCCGCCGAAGATTGATCTGAAAGCGAAGCTAGCTGAAATGGCAAAGGCGAAGAAGGATGCGCCGAAGAAAGGCACTACTGGCTCCTCAGCTGGCTCCGACAAGGTCCCTGTTGCCACGATTCATAAGATGGCGACGGCTCGGTCAAAACCGACGGCCTCAGCGGAGGAGAGGGCTGCTAAACGGGTAAAAATATCCGAAGTCCACACCATTGATGATGACCTCCCTCAAGCCAACCGAGGTGCTGATGCCTCGTCTCTGCAGCAGCCGGACATCACTCTGCTTCCCTTCTCCCCAGTTTTGGTGAGGGAAAATGGCAGTGTCATCATGGAAGATGACAGTGTGGCCGAGAACACCCGCCTGGCGATGGGGCTTCTGCTGGGGCTAGCTTTGAAGAAAGACCTTGATCTTGTGCCGGACAAGCTAGAAGATAATCTCTTCCACTGTACCGTTCAGATCGTCAAGGTTAGCTCTTCTTTAGCCGAGCTCTGTCTATTTTCTGTTGTTTATCTTTATACTGATACTGTGTTTATCATTGTAGACCGGACAGTCGATGTTCAAGCTCTACGATCAAGCTCTAGATCTCAGCAACTCGGCGAAGAAGCTAAAGCGCCGAGCTGACGCAGCCCTCGAGAAGGTCGGTGCAGCCGAGAAGAAGGCTGAGGACCTGCGTCAGGAGAACGAGAGACTTAAAGGTGAGCTTGCGAGGCTGCTTGAGTTGAAGAAGAAGACTGACGAGCAGCTAGAGGAAGAAAAGGCCGGTCACCAGAAAGCCTTAGAAGCCGCCAGGACCGAAGGCCATTCGGCCGGGTTTGAGGAGGCAGGTCAGGCTTATGCCGGAGATATCTATACTTTAGTGAAGGACGGCGAAGGCAAAGGCTTTGGCAAAGGGTATATTTTCGCCTGTGATGCCTTCGGAATTCCCGCCGAGGATCCTCGACGCGAAGTGCCTGAACAGCCGGATTCCCCGATTGCTGAAGAGGACTTGGAGGATGACGTAGAAGAAACTCCCGAAGGAGAAGGCAGCCAGGTTCTAGAACATGAAGATAATGCTGGCAAGGTTCCGGATCCAGAGAAAGCTTCTGAGCAAGCCATTCCCCTGGAGAATGAAGCTACTCCCACTGAGCAAGCCTAAGAACTTTGTTTTTAATTTAAACTGTCTTTGATATTACTGGACGGCTCCGAACAATTGGAGTTTGCCGTACCAGAGGTTGTAATTTTTAAAGCAGGTTTGTTATGGAGATGGCACCGAACAAGTACCACCCCGCCATGCTCCGGTTTCACCGAAGTGGTGAAAGATTTGAATATTTTGTTTGGATGTTTTGATCGCCATGAATGAATGTCTTTTTCTCTTGCACTTAATATGCTTTTGCTTGGTTTGAAAACCATCAGTACTTAGAAAATTTTCTTCTTGTTTATAAGAGATTCATCCTTCCGATTGCCCCTGTTCGGTTCTAATCAGAGGAAATAGTTGCTCGGATTGGAACCGAAGCAACACGAAATATAATGAAAATTTTCCAACTTGGAAAAAATTTCCACTGATAGCCCCTGCTCGGTTCTAATCAGAGGAAATAGTTGCTCGGATTGGAACCGAAGCAACACGAAATATAATGAAAATTTTTCAATCTTGGAAAAAATTTCCACTGATAGCCCTTGCTCGGTTCTAATCAGAGGAAATAGTTGTTCGGATTGGAACCGAAGCAACACGAAATATAATGAAAATTTTCCAAATTGGAAAAAATTTCCACTGATAGCCCCTGCTCGGTTCTAATCAGAGGAAATAGTTGCTCGGATTGGAACCGAAGCAACACGAAATATAATGAAAATTTTTCAATCTTGGAAAAAATTTCCACTGATAGCCCTTGCTCGGTTCTAATCAGAGGAAATAGTTGTTCGGATTGGAACCGAAGCAAAACAAAATATAATGAAAATTTTCCAACTTGAAAAAAATTTCCACTGATAGCCCCTGCTCGGTTCTAATCAGAGGAAATAGTTGCTCGGATTGGAACCGAAGCAACACGAAATATAATGAAAATTTTTCAACTTGGAAAAAATTTCCACTGATAGCCCCTGCTCGGTTCTAATCAGAGGAAATAGTTGTTTGGATTGGAACCGAAGCAACACAAAATATAATGAAAATTTTCCAACTTGGAAAAAATTTCCACTGATAGCCCCTGCTCGGTTCTAATCAGAGGAAATAGTTGTTCGGATTGGAACCGAAGCAATACAGAACGGATTTGAAAATCCTGGCGCCGGCCCTAGGTTATTTCCGGACCTTGAGAGTTCTAGTCAGTAAACAAAATGGGCAACAGTCGTAGCGAAAGATTCTCTTTTCATTTAATATCCGAACACCTTTAATTACAAGATAAAAAGGGGCAAAACAAGCAGCCCAAATATGCCTCTTCTAACAGAATTTTTCCTATGCATAGAACTTTCTAAGCTTAGTGGCATTCCAGGGGTTGCCAATAGGTGTTCCGTCCATTTCTGCTAACTTGTATGATCCGTGTCCGGCCTTTGCAACCACTCGGAAAGGTCCCTCGTAGTTTGGTTTGAACTTGGTCTTTTTGGACTTCTGAACTACTTCTCGGAGCACAAGATCATCTACGTTGAAGGGCCTCATTCTGACATTCTTGTTATATCCCCGAGCGACCTCTTGCTGATACGAGGCATGTTTCAGGTGTGCTTCGTCCCTGAGCTCTTCGGCTAGGTCGAACTCCCTGTCCATGGCCTCATCGTTAGTCGGCACATCAAAGCTTTCCGTCCGAGCTATCGGGATTAGGGTGGCTAGAGGGAGAACAGCTTCCATGCCATACGCCATGGAGAATGGGGTTCGGCCTGTCGAGCGCCGGGGTGTGGTTCGATAGCCCCAGAGAACTTTTGGGAGCTCTTCGGCCCACCTACCCCTCTTGACAGTTAGGCGTCTCTTAATTCCTGCTGATATTGTTTTGTTTGATGCTTCGGCTTGCCCGTTTCCCTGTGGGTACGACACCGAAGAGTGGAAGATCCGGATGCTGTGCTTCTTGCAGAGTTTCTCGATCGCTTCGGCCACAAATTGGGTCCCGTTATCCGAAATGATCGCATAAGGGACACCGAAGCGAGAGATGATATTCTTCCAAAGAAATCGCTCTACGTCAGTCGCAGTTATCGTAATCAAGGGCTCGGCCTCCACCCATTTGGTATAGTAATCTGTCGCCGTTATCAAGTGTTTGAACCCTCCAGGAGCCGTCGGCAGCTTTCCCACTATGTCCAACCCCCATTGCGCGAAAGGCCAAGGGCTGGTTATAGGGTGTAAGGCTTCGGCAGGCTGGAGGAGGTGAGTTGCGTGCTTTTGGCATTGTTCGCATTTCTTGGCGTATTTCTCGGAGGTCTTCTTCATTTTCGGCCACCAGTACCCTTGAGTAAGAGCTCGGTGCGAGAGGGACCGTCCGCCAGAATGACAACCGCTGCTCCCCTCATGAAGCTCTCGGAGTACATCCTCAATTTGTGAGTCGTGGACGACCTTCAAGTCAGGGCCTGTGAAGGTCCTTCGGTACATCTGATCGCTCGGATCCAAGTAGAAGTAAGAGGCCTTGCACCTGACCCTGTGAGCTTCCTTCTTGTCTGTTGGGAGCTTCTCGTGTTTGAGGTAGGCGTAAATTTCGTCCATCCAGCTTGAGCCGAGGGATATGAGTAACACTTCCTTTGTCTTTTGCTCAATGCTCGGACCCTCTATTTCTCCGAGGAGGATGGTTCGGTTTGGGGAAGCTGCACAAGCTGTTGCCAGGGAGGCCAGAGCGTCCGCGTGGGCGTTTCACTCTCGGCCCACCCATTCAATTTCCACGGTTCCAATCTCTTTAATTAGCTCCCAGACTTTGTCGTAGTACTTCTCCATCCTTGGGTCTTTTAGGCTATATTGATCCCTGATTTGGTTTACGATCAGCTGAGAGTCGCTGTACACTTGCACTGTCTCGGCACCTAAGTGTTTAGCCATCTTTAGGCCGGAGACTAGTGCCTCATATTCAGCTTCGTTGTTAGACGCTGGGAAACCGATGGTTAGCGCATTTTCGTGCATGATACCCTCCGGAGAGACAATCACGATGCCGGCTCCAGCCCCTCGGCTGTTTGAGGCTCCGTCGATATGTAGGCGCCATACATCTCCTTGGAACATCTTCCATACTCTGCCTTTTCTTTCTTCATTTGGTTTCTCGGCTTGCGCCGGAGTCCCTAACGCACTTCCGTTTGTTTGAGCCTCCACCGAGCACTCAGTTGTGACTTCTTCAACTGACTTCAAGCTGCCTTCATTGAGCTCAGGTGTCAGCTCGGCGATGAAATCTGCCAGAGCCTGTCCCTTGATAGCTGTTCTTGGTTCGTACCGAATGTCAAAGTTTCCCAACTCCAAGCTCCATTTTGAGATCCGAGTGGAGAGGTCGGCTTTTCTGAGTACGGTCTTCAATGGGTACTCGGTGATCACGGTGATGGTATGGGCTTGGAAGTAGGGCAGCAGTTTCCTCTTCGCGGTTACAAGAGCCAAAACCAACTTTTCCAGAGGCAGGTACCTTGTTTCGGAGGGAAGCAATGTTTTGCTGGAGTAGTAGATGGGTTGGAAGTTAGGCCCTTCCTTCCTCACGAGGACCGAGCTCACCGCATGACCAGAAACCGAGAGGTACAGATATAGATCTTATTCAGGCTTTGGCATCACGAGGAGGGGAGCTCTGGAGAGATAAATCTTCAATTGGCCCAGCGCTCGGTCGCATTCCTCGGTCCACTGAAAACTCCTTTTGCTAGTTTTCAAAGACTCAAAGAAAGGTCGGCACAGATCCGAAGACCGGCTGATAAACCTATTGAGCGCCGCGGCCATACCCGTGAGACGTTGAACTTCCTTGATGGTGCTCGGAGGTCTGAGGTTCCGGATGGCAGATATCTGCTTTGGGTCCGCCTCGATGCCCCGCCGAGTAACCATGTATCCGAGAAACTTTCCTGAGCCGACGCCAAATGCGCACTTCTCGGCGTTGAGGCGCAACCTATGTTTCTTCATGACAGCAAAAATCTCGCCGAGGTGCTCCAAGTGATTCGAAGCGTGCTTACTTTTGACAACCATGTCGTCGATGTATGCTTCCATTGTGTCCCCGAGCTGCTTGGCGAACATTTTTGTCACCATGCGCTGGTAGGTAGCCCCAGCGTTCTTGAGGCCGAACGGCATTACCTTATAACAGTAGGTCCCTCGGGGAGATATGAAAGCTGTCTTCTCCTGGTCCTCTACCGCCATCGCTATTTGGTGGTACCCGCTGTAGGCGTCCATCATGCTGAGCCGAGCGTGTCCCGCCGTAGCGTCAACCAACTGATCAATCCGTGGCAGTGGAAAGCAGTCCTTCGGGCAGGCATCGTTCAGATTGGTATAGTCTACGCAAACGCGTAGCTTCCCATTCTTCTTTGGCACGACAACAGTATTTGCCAACCACGTCGGATATTGGACCTCTCGGATAGCCCCGGCCTCAAGTAGCTTCCCGACCTCAGCAATAACAGCGTCTGAGTGGGCCGGAGACGAACGTCTCGGTTTTTGTACCACGGGCCTTCGGAGAGGATCGACATTCAGAGAGTGGGAGATAAACTGGGGGTCAATGCCCGGCATCTCGTATGGTGTCCAGGCGAAAACCTCGACGTTCTTTTTAAGGAACTCCACCAGTTGTTCCCTTTCAAAGGTTGTCAGTGTCGACCCGAGGAAAAAGTAGATAGTCCCGTCGCCATTTATGGGTACAGTGACGAGGTCCTCCACCGCTTTCTCCTCCGCGGCCGTCCCGACTTCCTCTAAGACCGGACCCTCGAGTTCCTCGATAGATCTCGGTTTAGGTTCTTTCTTCTTCTTTCCCTTCGTTGTTTTCTTCTTCATATGCACCGCGTTTACCTGGCATCTTTTCGCTGCCATCTGATCACCTTTGACGTCTTCCTGCCATCCTTCGGAACCAATGAACCGGACAACTTGGTGGTAAGTTGAGGCGATGGCCTTCATCTCGTGCAACCAAGTTCTGCCGAGGATGGCGTTGTAAGGACTCGGGGCATCTACGACCACAAATTCCATCTGCAGGCTTTTCGAGCCTGCCCTCACTGGAAGGATGATCCGTCCCATTGGCCAGACCGGAGCCCCGTTGAATCCGAAGAGGGGGAGAGTCGGCCGGCATCAGATGGTCCGGATTCAGGTTCAGGGCTTTGAAGGCCGAGTAGTACAGGATCTCGGTGGAACTCCCTTGGTCAACGAGCACTCGCTTGACCCTGGGGATTCCCATGTAAACGGAAATTACCAGAGCGTCGCTGTGAGGTAGCTGAACGTCTTTTAGATCCTGCTCGGTGAACGTGATGGTCCACTGCTCCTCACGATCCGAGAGCTTTCGTTTACCGTTTCCTCCAATGGCTAGAACCTGTGAGGAAGAGCTCGGTACCGCCCTAAGCGCTGCAGTCTTCTCTTTGGTTGCAGCCCCATGGATCACATGGACAACTACTTCTTCCGGAGGGTTATTCTGCTGCTGCGCTCGGGCTGCTGTCTTTTGTCGGTCAATGAACTGGTTCAAGCGCCCCCGCGTAACCTGCCCTTCAAGGAACTCCTTGAAGGGTCGGCAAGCAGTGGTATAGTGTCCCAGCTCATTGTGGTAAGTGCACTTAACCTTGCTGTCGCTTGGCTGGCCTTCGGCGGTCCCCAGCTTATTAGTTGGCCAGGCGAACCACGGTTCCCGAGAGATTTCTCTTATCAGTTTGTAGAGAGGTAGGTTGAATACTGTTGTTACGCCAACGAACTCGTTAGGTTTCGGTTCCCGCTCCCTGCGCGGTTCCCGTTCCTTCCACGAGTCGCGGTCCTTTTTCCATCCTTTGCTGCCCCCTGTTTTGACCGTGTTGACTTGCTTTTTCCCTGAGTAATCACCAGTGTTGCCCCTCTGGTTTCCCGAGGTTCTCGAAAGCCTTCTCTCGGATATGACATCCTCCAACTGGGCAAACTTCTCCACCGTCTCCATTAACCGTCTCATGTTTGCCGGGGGGTTCAGCATCAGTTCTTCGAAAATCGCCGAGGTCTCGTCCAGGCCGTACTTGAACGATGTGGCTGCCATTTGTGGGTCACAGCTTTCGATGGCGTTGTAAATCTCCCAGTAGCGCTCGGCATACTTTCTCAGTTTCTCTCCGGACTGTCGTTTTAGACCAACAAGAGCGTCGATCGTCTTTGGTTGTGTATTGCTCGTCACAAACCGAGCTGTGAAGGCCTCCTCCAGCTCTTCAAACGAACCGATGGAGCCCGGTTGTAGTTGGTTAAACCAAACTAGACCGGTCCCCTGAAGGCTCACCGGGAAGGCCTTGCACATCATGGCCTCGTTGTAGCCATAAAGTCCCATAAGTTGTCGGTAATGCACGAGGTGCATCACCGCGTCGGATTTTGCGTCATACTTCGTGAATTTGGGGACGGTGAAGTTTCTCGGGGGCTGAGCCTCTTGGATTTCCCGAGTGAAGGGTGACTCTTGGATTTTTCGGAGCCTTGAATCGGCTGGCCTCTCGGCGGAACGAGGGGCCTCATAGGCCTTGCCAGTACTGAATGCCCTTTTGGCGTTCTGTCTGTGCCGCTCATCGTTCGTGCCGAGGTCTTGGGGGCGCTCCTTCCTCTTTCCGGGATCACTGGGCAGAATTTCGGCTCTGTATCGTTTGGACTCTCCGGTACGTGGGTCCCGAACGATTATAAAATCGCCGGTATCATCCATATCGTACTCTGGGTTGTCATGGTGGCCGTGACCTTTTCGTCGTGGACTCCTGTCATGACGAGCACTCTTAGAAGGAGCTCGGTACTTATCACCATGTCGGTCATTGCGGCCTCCAGATCTGCTGCGTATGACCTCTCGGCCATCTGCATCGTACTCAACCGGAGCTTTTTCGCGGTTATTGTATGGCAGGTCGTCATTGCGACGGGCTGCCAGAGATCCGGATCGCCCCGTTGTAGATTGGGAACTAGCTGAAGAGTGACCTCCCGACCGAGAAGTGCGCTCTGTACGCACAATTTCCGAACGCCTTCTTGGAGAGGGGGTCTGCTGCCTTTGAGGAATGACTCGCCCCGAGGCGTCGGTAACAATGATTGGCTGGCCCAAGCGGTCTTTGGCCGAAGGGCGCTGGGTTTGATAAGTAGCCTGCGTGGCCTGGGCCGCCGCCTTGCGCCGACGCCTTGACGCCCCGGATCGAGAGGCTGAGGCGGTGGGTGGCTTTTTCGTCAGAGCTTCAATTTGAGCCTTCATGGCAGCCATTTGCTCCTGCATTTGCTGCACGGTATCCAAAGGATTCGGGCTCGGAGTGAGGCTAGAAATGGGATGCGTAACGATCGCCGCCCGAGAGCCACCTCCGGGGTTGGCACCTGCTGCCGCATCGGCGGCTCCGTCGTCTTCAACAATTGCCATGAGAGAACTGAAGGAAGGAGGAAGAGTTCTCCAAAGGGAGTGTGGAAGGACGTCGGAAAAGAGTTGATCACTCGTTCCCCAGCGGAGTCGCCAATTGTGGAGCCCTCTTTCTCCGGTAACTCTTCACGGCGGTGGTCTACGACGGAGATAGTGTGTACTCTCTCGAATCGGCCCTGAACCTGCACACTGAATGAACCGTTAGCGCCGGACTGGACCGTTGAGTCCAGAACGGCACTCCGACGGTCTAGTAAGTACGGGAAGAAGATTGGAAAGCAATGTAGATCTAGGGTTTTTGGAGAGAATCGCGCGTACCTTTGGTAGGAGATCCAATTTACCTTTTATAGGTGAGCCTTGGCTTGTTCTCCAAGTACAGCCGTGCCCGTCACGTGACATAACCGCTCGGCTGACGTCACGATTACGAGCCCAGAAGAATATATTGTGAGCACATGCATCCAATATAGCCATGACGCGTGTCATAACCGTTCGGGTGACGTCACTTGTCATGATCATAGTTTGTTACAGGCACATGCAGCATTAACAGCATTACTGACTCAGCACCGAGCCTCTCGGCATGCAGTCGGATAAGATCACCCTTCGGGAGCGATCGAGTCTGAAACTTCACGATCGAGTCGAATATAAAAAAGGTCTCGAAAAACGCTGAGACGTGGGACCGAACTCCCACCTGTCTTGTCTGTGTATTTGGAACTACACTGCCGAAGTGTCCCTCATTGTCAACCTTTCGGAGATTAACAAAGAGGTATCTCTTCCGGCATTCCAGGTGCTTGGTATTACCGGACCCCTACACATACAAAGCTAAGCATATAAAGGTTATACAATGACTTGGTATCTCACATAATTCAAGCACGGGCTTGATTTTAGAAGAATCAGCAACACTGAAGATTAACTTGAACATCAACTCTGGGAAGCAACAGGACTATACAAAATATTGGATAGCTCAGTCCATTAGCACTTCAAGCTGCATGTGACGTCAGATAGCAGGAGGAAATCCCCTTGCTCAAGGGATATCAAAAGTCCAAGGGACAACCCCCTTAGGATAGGTTAAAAACAAATCAAACTAAACATTAATCTGGGCAAAATAATTCCTAACATAATGAAGGCCACATAGCAGGCCACACAGGATAACAACACCCACATTACAACAAAGCAAGTGCTGGACTGGATGCACAACCTGGTGGGAGCAGATCAACAACTAGCAGGCCTCGTAACAAAGATGCAACATGACAACTGAAAGGCAAAGATATCGAAGCTAAAGCGCAAAAGTGGAAAGCGCAAAAAATGGGAGGACACCCCCCTCCCCAAAGGTTGTCAAATAATGCCAAGGGACATCCCCCCAAGGCTAGGAACAATCAGACGCACAACCGCTGAGATACAGGAAACTAACACTAGCAGGTTCCACAGCAAACACAAATAGATACCAACACTAGTGGCTACAAACACTTGTAAAACCTGAACCGAAATGAGCATATGCAGGCCCAAAATCACAGGTAGCACGTATCCACATATCCACTGGTGGCACGTACATGTATCCACGAAATCACATACCAAAATCAGAGATATACACAGGTAGCACGTACATGTATCCACAAAAAGATGTTCATGAGTTAATCAAATGACTTATCATGTATGCTTTCAAAGAAATCCATGCACTTCAAGCACTCAAATTCATGCTTCGGGATTCATACCTATAAACAAAAGGGATGAGCATTCACTTCATCCGATAAAGGTTTTCATATGCGAATTTATATATGCGCGATAAAGTAAACAATGTAGATGGGGCATAATGTGTTTAAAGATACCCATACAATATTCAAGAGTGAAACCTCGTAGCAACCCTAGGAATAACAACTCTTCACAAGCACGCCTATCTACTCCCACCCAATATCAACTACAAACCATCGACTACCGAGTCTTCCTCTTCTCGAGTAATCCGCCATAACACATTACAACTTTACAAATTTTTAAGGGTTTTCTCGAAGTTTGACCCATTGCATCTGATACTATTCACTAAGCTACCCTTACCAAACTATGAAATGGGTCCGGCTATACACCGCCCATTGGGCGTTCCATAAGAGTTGCCTTTTCCTTTCCCCGATGCAAAGTTCTGCCAGCGAATTCAAAAAGTTCTGAGTTTACCCGTACTCTACCTTATGTGCTCCTCCTAAATGGTCACATGTTGTCCTTTACTTGTTGTCAGACCATTTTACCCTCCCTGTCCTTTGGAGCAGTATATGTATTTATTTGAAAAGGCCTATTAACAGTAAAATACCGTGATACCAAAAAGAAAAAATAATAATACTATAATGGGATGTTTGCCGAGAAATGCTATAGGGACACCATTTATGCACATCAAACTGAT
This sequence comes from Vaccinium vitis-idaea, assembly GCA_963854785.1. Lineage (NCBI taxonomy): Eukaryota > Viridiplantae > Streptophyta > Magnoliopsida > Ericales > Ericaceae > Vaccinium > Vaccinium vitis-idaea. Next base: position 29,573,463 of record OY978217.1, on the reverse strand, counting down.
GTGAAAGATGAGGAGAAACTCATTCTACTGCACCCAAAAGAAATATATTTCTTCTTATTTGCCACATCAGTTTGGTGTGTATGAGTATTGTACCCATAATTTTCCCTTTGCCCACCCCAACTCTGCTGTCATATATCCAATTCTGGAACCAGATTAAACCAATTCTGGAACCAGATTAAACCGGAGAATGAAGAAGGATGGCATAATGATCGTTGGCTATTGTAAGTTTAACCTCATTCATATAAAATGATTATTCTAGGGAAATAAACAAATCATTTACTAATCAAGAAAAAAGGAATAAATAATTTTTGGATAAGTTAAAGTTCGATGACTTAAATAAAAAAAAATACAAGGAGAATTTGTTTTATCTGAATCGATCGTTCTAATAACATTTTTTAGTCCATTTTCGCATTTTCAATTTTTTTCAATTGTCTATATCTTTCAATTTATAACATTTTTTAAGATTTCAAAAAATTTGTTTAATAAAACTAATTGAGAAGATGTACCATTGCTCCAGGAGCACGAGAATAATCACTCTATGACAACCCAAAGGAGAGGAGTGATTTCGATATCGTTTCAATAGTTGGAGTATATATCTTCTGGGCCAAAAAAAAAAAAGGAGAAATAAAATTAAACAGATAGGAATTACCAAGTACTCCCTCCGTCCCTTTTTAAATGATCCATATAGGAATACGTGCAATTTCAAACCCCTAAAAAACATATTTCTCTATATAACTTTTTAATTTGTTTTATACCAAATTAAAGTGCTCATTGAGTACTTTAATTTGGTGCAAAAAAAATTTAAAAACGTTATACGAAAGTACATTTTTAAATGTCCGCAAAAATACACGTTCCCCAAGTGGATCACTTAAAAATGGACGGAGGGAGTACTAATTTGGGTAAATAACAAAAAGTGGTTTTTTTTTTTGTCTTTATTCAATTGTTTTTCGCATTTGTTAGTTTTTATTCAATTTTTTGCAGTTTATTGGTTCGTATCGCTGAGAGGAATCTAAAAAGTATAAAACTATTAACCAAACTTAAATTTTTGTGAATAAAGACAAAATATCCAATAAATCACAAAAATTAGATTATTTTTGTCGTTAGTGAAATTTTTTTAAAATTTTGATCATAATTTTATACTTTTTTGATTTATCTCGTCGAGACAAACCAATATACCACAAAAAATTGGTGCAAAACTAATAAATGCAAAAATCTTTTGAATAAAGATAAAAAAATAAACCATTTTGGTTTATTTAGGCCTTGTTTCCCAAACGATAAAATTGGGATAAAATCAAAATTTGATAATTTCAAACATCTTCCTCATCTGATAAACTTTATTTTATCAAATGAGAGAGATTTGATTTTATTAAATGAGGAAGAGGTTTGAAATTATCAAATCTTAATTTTATCCCGATTTTATCGTTTGGAAAAAAGACCTTAGCGACGTCTGTCTTCTAATCCTGGAGAGAGAAATTTTACTAATAAGGGAGTACAGTTCAAAAAAAGTAGCAAGAGAAGGAGAGGGAAAAGGGTAAGTCTGGTCATTTTATGTCAAAGCTTGCACAACCTGATTGGATTTGACATCCCACTGCAACAGATAATTATTTCTAGCGTGTGGAGCACACAATGGAACGCCCAATGGGTGGTTTTTGGATTTTGCCCCATATATGTTCAACATATTTTCCATATATCCGTATATCCTACGAATGCCCACATATCTCATGAAATCCACGTGTCCTACAAGCACCCAACCGTGTCTCGCATGTTTTATAAGTATCTGTGTACCACACTAATGTCTGTATCTTTACCCTTACTCATTTGTATTCCCGTCTTTTCCTTAGTATCCACATTCGTTTCCACGTGTCTCAAGTTTATCTAATCATAACATGAGTATCTATATTTATCAATGATTCGAAGTTAAGGGTCCTGGGACATAATACTCATAATTTCCCTTTTTTCATTTATAACCTTTCCTCTCGTCAAGTCCGGTGTCCACAGAATGTACTCCATTTTCCCATTGCGTCCATTTTCATATCCAACATGTCTTAAATTTACTTTGATTACATTATATTAAGAAATAACGCTGGCATCTCACTTGAAAGAGGACCTAGCATCATTTCGGGCCTTCGAGATCCCGTAATCCCACTCTCATTTTAAGAATATCAATTCAACCATCTACCTCATTACAAACTTCCTTTCATTTCAAATGTGTCCAAGTGTCATATCGCAAACGTAGTGGTGACGTGTCCAATAAACATTTATAACCATGTTGTCCAATGAACATTCAAAACAACAATGAAACAAATTCATAATTCGCCCGTAAGGTTCTTGAACAAGTTTTCCAAAGCATCCATACGTTCCATAGGAACTACATGATCGAAGATCAAACGAGTGTCATAAAAAAAATTTAAAAAAAATGGAATAACCAATCGAATCTGGAAAATCCGTCCGGACGGCCATGGCCCTATTTGGACAAGAAAAACAGAACAGACAACAGATGGATAACAGCAACAGAAAACCAATTTTGTACTTATTTCACCCAATACTCAAGGAATCAAGACCCACTCAGAAATCTGGGTTTCCAACAGCTAAAATGAGCTAGAAGGTGAGATTTTATCAACTAATTCAAGGGAGAAACCAATTAGGTGCATAGATCAAGACTAAGTTCAAGCCAAAATGACTAGAATGTGAGTTTTCAATTGGGTTTCATCAAACTACAAGAGATTGATGGAATACAAGAGAGATTGTGTACAAATCACAATCACACACACACACTTAGTAAAGATAGAAAATCCCCTACCTCAAGAGGGTTTTAAGCAAAACCCCAAATCTAGCAAAAACCCTAACTTTTGATCTTCAAATCCATCGAAATGAAAGCTTCCCCGAGCTTGGACATGCGTAATACAAGCTTGAATCATCAAGAATCAAATGTATGGAGGTGGATTGGGCTGAGCTTTTGAATGAGAGTGTGAGAGAGGGGGAGCCAAGAGATAGGGGAGAGAGGGAGGGAGTGGGTCGGCTCATGAGGGGAGGGGAAGAATGAACAAAAAATTTCTCTCTCATCCCTTATATAGGCAACTTACATGTGTTCCTCCTAAACTTGCGTTACAACCATGTCCCAAACAAATAATCTTCTCACATTCACCCACAATTTAACACTTATATGTTTTTACAATAAAACCCCAATTCAATTTTCGAAATATTTAGCGAAATTACGGGTCCTTACAACACAAAAAGCTAAACAAGTCGGGTTAGAGTTGAGAGAATTCTGACTCGAACACGAGATGACACAACGCGATACGACATGATGCCCACTCCTAGTTTTGAGCTCATGAATTTCATTAGGTTTTTATTTATTTACAACAGTCAGATTTTCTCATTCAATAAGCCCGAAGGTAGAAAGATTTCAACACAGTCAGTTATTCTCATCCAATAAGCCTGAAGGTAGAAAGATTTCATGACAAGGTACAGAAATGAACCAAAACTACTAGCATCATGACATGAGCACGGTTACAAGTACTAACAGGCTTACCGACTTCAGACACATCTGCCAAGGCAGACCGACACTAAGTGCAGACATAGAGTCCGGCCAAGATGTAGTAGTGGAAAATCCCCAAAGAAATCCCAGCTCAATCCTAAGCATAAAGCAAAGATGAAATCATATACTACCCACGGAAGGGTATAAAATCCCACAAAGGGGATAACCCATATAGGGGTAAAAAAAAAGAAAAGAAAAAAAACCAAAATTAAAAAAACCAGAAAACTTAGGCTTAGAGGATGTCACCCGAACCTAGGGGTGCACAAAAACCGGGTCGGGCTAGGTTCGGGTTGGGCTTCTACTAGATAATAACGAGATTTGTCCATTCTCAAGCCCGGCCTACTAATAAACGGGCTTCATTTAATATGCTCAAGCCCGGCCCAATGAAAATTTTAATTTCCCAAGCCCATCCAACAAACCCATTTATTTTTCTAAAGCATTGTATAATAAACATAAATTAATCAACCGTAATGATCACAATTACAATTCACAACCGTAATAATATACTTAAAGTTCAAAGTTCTCCCAAATATATTAAAAACAGATCTATAAATTAAAGTGCTTTAAAAGATGGAACTCTAACATGTAAAAACTTCTCTCGAGTATCTCTCCTTTGAAATCACAGTTCTTCACAGCAGATCTTGTAGAGCACAATAAAAATAAGAGGAAGAAAAAACTATGAGTTATTACTATAAGACATTAGTTTAGTGGACTATAAGACATTAGTTTAGTGGGAAAAAAAACTTCAAATTTTTCTTAACAAATTGTTATTACTTCAAAGTATTCTCTACATAAGTTGTAATTGTAATTCATCTTCATCAATGTCACTTTCATAAAGATACATAAACTCTAAGCAGCTAGGTTCCAGCGATAACACATACATATATACACGAATAGTATTAAAATAAAATATTATTTAAATCGAGCCGGGCTAGGCCTTAGATGAATTCCCAAACCTGACCGATTTAATAAACATGCTTAAAATAGGGGGTTCCGCTGACACTTATTTTGACACACATTTTGACACCTCACATTTCTGAGTTCCACTGTGAAGTTTTGAACCGTTGATCTTGTTTAAATGAATAAAATAGGGGGTCCTGCAAAAAAATAGCTAAATCGGATATTGGTAAGGGCTTGATCAAAATAATTTGGTAAACACCATTTCATGTCACAGTTTCTGCAAAACTGTTTGGATCAAGCACTGACTGATATCCAATAGAGCTAATTTTTTTCAGGGCCTCCTATTTTTCTCATTTAAACAAGATCAATGGGTCGGAACACACACACACACACACATAGGTGATCCAGTGAAGGATCCCAAATTGAATGTTTTTTGGTGTTTTGAAGGTTTTAAAATGTGTTTTTGCATTATCCAAACCGTCCAATGTCTTTAAAACGTGTTTTTAATAGTCCCCGCGAGAAATCATCAAAAAAATTGATCGGGAAGGGCTTGATCCGAGCAGTTTTTCACAAAAAAATTGTACATATACATTTTTATGAAGAACTGTTTAGATCAAGTCATTCCCAGTATTTTTTTTGGATGATTTCTCGCGGAGACTCTTGAAAACACGTTTTAAACACATTGGACGGTTCGGATCATGAAAATTTGATCCGGAACTATGAGTCCCAGACTATTAGGTTTAAGTTTGTGAATTTCATTGGATTTCAGAACATAACAATTACGTAGTAAATTTCACTAGCATTAAGTTCGTGAATTTTACTAGATTTCAAAATACAAGAATCAACAGTGAATATAACTAGCTTGAGCTTGGAGTTTCATTAGTTTTCAAAACACAAGAATTTCATTAGCAATTTTTGCCACGTGTTCGAGGTTCGTTTCACGTGTCCGCTTATATCGCTGATGATTTCTGTTGAGATTTGAATTTTGTTTCATTGTCACAGTATCTCATGCATGCGGGACTTACCCGTGTTTTCTTAAAGTGGATGGTCCGAAATTTGGAGCGGTACGTGGCACACTATTTTCCGGCGCTAACAAGTTTCTCTCCCAAATGCATTTCGCCACGTCACATCTCAGTAAAGGCGAGGCTAGGTGATGGGAATCCGGGGATCCCGTAGTGCGCCTCCGCACTACGGGTTGTAGGGCGGTCAAAACTACGTCATTTTGGGTGTGTAAAGAGAACACCACTATTAATCCCTCAAAACTATGTCATTTTAACCTAGTTTTATTTGCTGAATTCCAAAATGTGAGCATTTTTAATTTTCTTCAAAATCAAACTTGATTTTTAATTTATTTTATACGTGAACATAAAAGTCACTTATTTTAGATTGGGGTTGGTTTATTTTTATTTTTATTTTTATTTTTAATTTTAGGAGTAGAATTTTTTTTCCCCTAAAACGTGGTTCTCAAAACAAAAAGTTTACAATTAAACACATTTTTAAACTTCTTAATTTTTTTGCTTCCTTCGGTTTTGTAAAACTAATGCCCGTTCGAGATGAGAAGGGGTTACAATGTATAAGAATAAGAGTCAAGATGTGTAAACTGCCAATTGTGTTTAGAAATTCTAAATTATGTCACTTGTTATATTTAGGGGGCTTCTCATGAAAACACACCTACAATAGTACTAGTGAATGTCCGTGCCTAAAGACACTTTGTGAAAACTAGTATTTCTACAAAAATAGATGAATTTTATTAGATAATGTTGTCTTGTACGAATTAAAGTCACAAACAATTTTTCTAGATTTTTAAAAGGCCCAAAAAAACATAAAAATATTAAGGTTAAACTTGACATAATCCCAAGAGAGAGAAAATGTTAACCTTTGCACACCAAAACGACGTACTTTTGCCCGCCCTATAACCCCATAGTGTGGAGGTGCACTACGGGATCCCCGAATCCAGGTAATGACGAGGCCAGGTCACGACCTCATCTCACTTTGGACGGAAGTTGACAACCGGGACAACACTGCTGAGTTGTCAAATAGGGAGTAATTAATTTTTGCACCCTCCATATTTATATCCACCTTCCTTTTTTTGTTATTAGGTGAGACTTTTGCCCCAAAAAAAAAATTCAGTAAAAGATAAAAAAGGAAATGTGACTATTCGGGATGTGGAAATCACTCTCCTCCAAATATCAGGTATTTAATTGAGATTTACTAAAGATCTATTGTCTATGCTATTTGGATTTAAAATAATAAAAAAAAACAAACGGTATCTCAGTTTTTTCCAATCCATTTTGATGGATAAGGTCATATTCATACTGTTCTCAGGTTTTTCTCGGACCCACTTTGATGATCACGACCCTTGTTTATCGAGAATATCAACCACATTAAAAACTGTATTACTCGGATGTGTTTGAATATGGTTTCTTTTTTTTTTTTTTGGGTAAAACGGAAAATTCATGCATTAAAACGAAAGGATAGATAAGTTTGTTACATGCATAGTTCAAAAGCAAACATAACTAAGGCACAAAGCTAATCCCTAAGAAGACTCACCTAAGCCATCTTCAAACAAAAAGAGATGGACTGACTGAGGGGATTCCCCAGTGACTACCAAATGTTCAACCTGTTATGCTCTTAACCTAGCCATATGGTCAGCACTTCTGTTGGCTTCTCTATAAATGTGTGTGAGAATCAACTGAGTACGCCTAAGTAGAACATTTGACTCCTGAACCATGGCCTGATTGGGGTGATCCTTTGCTGCCATTTGACATTTATCAATTGAACTGCCATTTGACAATCAAATTCAATGTGCACATTGCTAAACCCTTTTTTCTAGTATGATGGTGAAGCCTCTATAAATGTCCCAAATCTCCATCTCTAGACTGGAATTGCAGCTAAGCTTCCCAAAGTATCCCAGCAACCACCTGCCCATATGGTCATGGAAAAGGCCTCCAAATCCAGCTATGCAATTGCTCTCATACAAGCATCCATCGGTGTTGAGTTTAACTCCGGTTGTTAAAGGTGGAATCCAATTAATTAGAATGGAATTGGGAGTGCTATTGTAGAGCGGGGATTTGAGTTTCCAAAACATTTGAATATTTGGCGTGGTTAAAGCTCTAAAAGAGCATTAAGAAGAAAACGAGAAAACAGTTCCGATGATCATCAAATTGGACGGGAGACGAAACTGACCTATCTAATCCATCAAATGAACATGAGAGAATCCAACTCCTAAAAAAAAAAAAGTTAATCTAGACTAGATCACTACGGTGTGAATCGTCTTGCTTTATCTTACTGACCCCCGGCTTGAAAAGTAATTTTCATCATGCAATCTATAATTACCTGAGATATGCTAACATGCTAACGTGTCACTATATTATTAATAAGCAATGGATGAGATACCATTTTTTACATTGTCAAATGAGGCAATGCCACAAAAAACACGTGTATTGTTGTGCAAAGTGTTGAGTTGATAGACTTTCCTATATTTGCTTGGGTTTTTCTATTGTCAGCCCACTGAGCTGACAATAAGGCAACAAGAAAACAAAAAAACACAAGTTTCAATGTACTTTTTTCACTTTCCTATACACTTTCACACATTCTTATATACTTTTTGCACATCTCAATACACTTTTTAAGCCTTATTATCAGCCTAATGGGTTGATTTTAAAATTTTCCTATTTGCTTAGTCCAGAGGAAAAAGGAAAGCATACTTGCCTAGTCAGCCCTAGGCCTTCAAAATTCAAAAGAAGAATTGATTCATAGATGCCAAAACAATCCTAGGTATCCAAGGCTATGAAAGGAATAAAGAAAGCATTGACACATTAACAAGAAATCACATATTTAAGTTGAGAAAATGCACTTTCAAGCCCAATGCGAAAGGAAGGTAAACTCGGATTGATGAATAGATGAAAGCAATACCTCTTTTAATTCCCCAAGTAAAGACCCTCCCTATAAAGAATCCAAAAAACCCATTTCGGCTGAAACCCATACACAATCATTTTTCTAGGTGCCTCACAAACTAACGCCTTTTTTGTTCCCAAAAGGTCACAAAAAGCCAACTGTCACAAACATTTACCATTTGTCACCTCTGTAGAATATTGAACAAGCAGGCAGAGGCGAAGCATCCCAGGTTTTTTTTCTCAGCTGTTCTGTGTACCAGAAAATATACCTAGAAGTTGTCAAGAATTCGAAATTAGTAGCTCAGAATTTCATTAGTGGCTCAGAATTGACGAATTTGAAATTAGTAGCGCAGAATTTGATGAGTGGCTCATAATTGCTCCCACTAGTTTTAAATTTTGGACAATTTTCTGGATATATTTTATGAGTAATTGCCATTTTCCTTACTTTCTTGACATTTAATTTCTGGGAGTTTTTTTTTTTTTTTTTTAACTGTTCTCTTTAGACGACTTGAATTTACAGACACACAGATAGAGAGAGACAGAGAGAGAGATATGAAAAGAGGGAAGGAGATGGTTTTGATTTTGGTTTTGGTGGCTGTGCTTTTGGGTGTCTCATCAGCTTCTGATAATCAGCCCTCCCAGACGGGGTGGAAATCCATGTTTTCTGGGGCAACTTTATCGGCGGTCAACCCAATTGGGTCCTCTGTTGTTTTCCCTATGTATGGGAATGTCTATCCAAATGGGTATGTCTCTTTGTATTGTATATATATAGAAGTGGATTTGATTTATTTACGTTGTTAGTTTTCAGTTTCTGTTGAAGTTATTGTAGTCATTCACTTGACAGAAACCCTGCAATTTCTAAGAAATTTTGAAAAATTGCTCTTTTCCAGTCTTTAAAAACTCATACCTGATGTTAAATACGGGTAATCAAGGCAATGAGTTACAATTTCCAACTGATTTCCTAACAATTGGACGAATTTCTGAATCCATTAGATCCAGGGTAGTTCTTGACACTTGTATTTGCATTATGGAAACAAAGAAATCGACTACAACAAAAACATTACCCATGTAATCCCTAATTGAGGGCTATGGACTGGTGGACGGGAGGCAGGCCTTACCTTTGGCAATATATGCACAAAGTGGCTTATGTTAGAAAGTTTACCCTGACATACGGCCTCTATACCTCAAAAAATTATGGAACTAAAGGAATGTTATGCCTAGGAACTATGGCTCCAAATCAAAGCCGGAAGGCATCAAAAGGGGGCAGGCCTAGGGACCGATTCAATTTCTGTGCTCATTTAGTGCTGCTAAATTCGTTGGTTTCATTTATGCAGATTTTATTATGTTCAGCTGAACATAGGGAGGCCTCCGAAGCCATACTTTCTTGATCCTGACACTGGTAGTGATCTCACCTGGCTTCAATGTGAACCTTGTCGCGGTTGCCCTAAGGTATTTTGTCTCTGGATTATTTTCCCTAGATTCACATCATGTATATACACACATGAACTTTTCATTGGGGGTTCTTATGTTAGGAATCAATTAACGTTAAGATCAGACACATTTTGCTGAATTTTTTATAAGACACCAAGTTTAAGAGAGTTCAAGTTTGTTTCATCATTGTTCTAATTCACCAATTTTCTCTTCGGATTCTTTTCACAATATCTGAGTGCGCAGACCTTGTTATGATCAAGTGGCAAAAACTTTAGAGTACGTTCTGTTCGAGATGGTCCCTATATTAATATTGTGCTTTATTCCCTTTTTAGGCCTGTTTCCGTTGTTTTACTTTTATAGCAATGGGCGACGGTATTCTGCCTAAACAGTACAGATAGGTAATAAAGTAGGGAATACCGATGTCGGAGCCATATAATTTCCCACTTCTGATACAAGGTATATGATGAATTGAATATGGACGTTTTATCCAATAGAAGGACCTTTTTTTTTTGGGTATCCAGACTAATACCAATTCAAGCTCTCTCATGAATAAGATGTATTGCAAAATTGCTGCTCAATCGAAAAACTTCAGTTTCATTTTGTCGTGGCTTTTTATACTTGTTTGGATAAAGTAAGATGCTAATCACTTCTTTTCAATTCACTAATAGAGTTATCACATTTGTAGGGTCCTCACCCGTTTTACCGACCAAGCAATGACCTGGTGGCTTGTAGGGACCCCCTTTGTGCCTCCTTACACTCTTCTGAAGACTACAACTGCGATGACCCAAACCAATGCCATTATGAAGTTGAGTATGCAGACGGGGGTTCCTATGGTCTGCTTGTGAAGGATACTTTATCCCTGAATCTCACAAATGGAATGCGTGTTAGTCCTCGTGTGGCTATCGGGTTAGTATCATTCGTATCTGTTTCCTGAATTTATTTTGTGTCTTGCATTTTATTCCCTTGTAATTGCGATGATCCTAGAAACCAGCCTCAAAGACCTTGTCACCAAAACCTGTGCTCCAATTTGGATATAGGGCCAAGAAAACCTTAATGTCTGCTGGGACATTGTGCAAAATAGTGTCTCACAAAAGTTTGATTAGTTGAGTTTTTTATTTTAACAAAATACATCATGTAAAAAAGAATCCAAGCACTGTGCTGTGCTGAAAGTTTACAAGTGAACCCGTGTGTTGTAATAAGATGATAAGGTTATAACTTGCGAATTTCTTTGCTTTCCAACTTCAAGGTGCATCTAACACATGAATGCTCTTATATTCTTCAATTCTTTTATGCAGATGTGGATATAATCAGACCCCGGGGAGTTCTAATCATCCCTTGGATGGAGTACTAGGCCTTGGCAAGGGGAAAACCAGCATTGTGTCACAGCTACATAGTCAAGGGCTAGTGAGGAATGTGGTCGGCCATTGTTTAAGTGGCCAAGGGGGAGGTTTTCTTTTTTTTGGAGACGATGTTTATGATTCTTCACAAGTGGTTTGGACACCAATGTCTCGTGATTACTCGTAATAGCCATTTGCTTAAACCACCCTTCTTATTTTTCAAGTCTTCTCTGTAGATGGTACATGTGTTTCCACTTCCTATTCCAACCCTGACCAGAATTTTGTGTTAGCAGGCACTACTCAGCTGCGTTTACGGAGCTGACTATTGGTGGAAAAGCGACAGGATATAAGAACATTCTTGTTGTTTTTGACAGTGGGAGTTCATACACTTACCTAAATTCTCAGGCATATCAAGCTTTCATTTCTTTGGTAAGTATTCGTGGCACGTACTTTTGAATGTTTCTTGGCATTTTTCTACTGGTAGAATTCCTGAAAAGAGCTGATATGAGTAGCTTTGCATCAGCTTTAACGTTCTTATTCTCTAATATTTTGTACTCCCTCCGTTATTTTTTTTATTGTTGAAGATTATGAAATATTTGCCTGCAAAATTTTTTTGAGAACATTTGATTGTTAGAAAAAAAACTTGAGAGATTATTTTCAAAATACCTTAGTCGTGGACCCGATTAAAAGGCATGACGCTTGAATCAGTACAATTCGAGTGGAGATGAGCGAGTAGTTTGTTATGCCAATGATATAACTCTCCTGCGTCACTTCCATCTCTCTCAGGACCTTTCCGCATAACATTTTTGATGAATTCCCAACCTTAGTTGCAGGATCCTTCTAAAATTGGTGCGTTCCCTAAACGGGAGCTCGAATTCGACTCGACGGAAGCTCGCTCCCATCCAGACGGGAACCCTCTCCTAAATAGGATGGGAGCTTCCACACTAATCTTAAGGATGAAATTCTCACTTCTCTTTTCAAATATATGCAAGGAAGAAGAAAAAAGTAAATTAAGAGAGATTTTGGACTCTCTTTCATATTTTATACTACTGGAGTACTTATCTACGTGTTTAGTCCATATATTTGACATAAAAAAATCTTGGAATGTCATTACTCACTCATGTTTATATATACAATGTTTATACAAACGCTCCCTTTGCAACTACAAAACATATGTATAATACATATAAACATATATAAATTTATTCATATACACTCGCTCCCAACCTGGGGAGCTTCTACATACACTCGCTCCTTCCCCTGCTTCCGCTTCATTCAACTTAGTTCCCAACATCCTGATTGTAATGGTCTAAGAAGAAAGGCTATGAAATGTTTAAACAATTTTCTAGCATGCTATATATGCTTTCAGTTGAGGAAAGAACTGAGTGGAAAGCCCTTAAGGGAAGAACCGAATGATAAGACACTTCCATTGTGCTGGAAAGGCAAGAAGCCCTTCAAAAATGTCCTGGATGTGAAGAAACACTTCAAGCCATTGGCACTGAGCTTTTCAAATGGTTGGAGAGCTAAATCGCAGTTCGAAATTCCACCCGAAGCATATCTCATCATCTCAGTAAGCCAATTCATATAGTTCAATATTCAGTATAATAGACTCTTTTTAGCAAATGAACCCCTTCAATTCACAAATACTAACAATATAAGAATGTTCAGTCTAAGGGAAACGTTTGCTTGGGAGTTCTAAACGGTACAGAGGCGGGGCTTGAAGATGTGAACCTTATTGGAGGTAAGGAGTTTTTACGTAAGCAACTATTTCATGGTAAGAATGTTCGTACGTCCCCTTTACAGTGACTATTTTTCGCTGATTCAACAGATATATCGATGCTAGACAAAATGGTGATTTATGACAATGAGAAGCAGGCAATAGGGTGGGTCTCTGCGAATTGTGATCGTCTTCCAACTTCCCCAGCCAGCTTTATGTAAAAAATTAGGTTACTGATCTTTTATTTACTTCTTCTTTTTCTTTTCTTTTTTTATAGATTTCGACGATTATTTGCATGTACGCGTTTCTGTAAAGGGGAAATACCCTGATTACTGTCAAAGAGCATTAATAAATGTTGAGCAAAAGCAGTATATCTCTTTACTTGTCCTGGATCATTTACGTTGTGTTAACAAAAGGATTCACCACTTCCGGTGATTTTTGGCCATCGTTGTGCCCGGCATTTTCCGAGAGGTTCCGCCATATACTTAAATTTCACGTAATAGCAACTGACTTTTGGAACTCAAATCTCAGCGACGTATATTGTCTACATTAAGTCAAATTGTCATTCTGCTAGTCAATCATTAGAACACCGGATAACTCTCTGTGTATATATTGTCTACATTAAGTCAGATTGTCATTCTGCTAGTCAATCATTAGAACACCAGATAATTACACAGAGAGTTATCCGGTGTTTTAATGATCGACAAGCAAAATGACAACACAGAGAGTTATCCGGTGTTCTAATGATCGACTAGAAGAATGACAATCTGTGTAATATGTATCATATAGACATGTGACAGTGAGATTTGAAATTAAAAAAAGAAGTATTAACTTGTTACCCCAATTGCATTTTAGCATTCAAACAAATTTTATTACTAGGATATCTTTTCTATTTTTGTCTTAGGATTGGCATATCATTTTACCTTCTCAATACCGACAGATTAATCACCCAGTAGCTGCTTAAGTGACCTAATGGTGCCACTTTTGCAATCTCATCTACAAGAAGGCCTCCAAAATGCAAAAATGAATTTTCCAAAATGAAGAATGAGGAGGTGTTTGGGAGTTTCATTTTCAGTTTTTCATTTTTAACTTTCTGGATCATGGTTAGAACATATTTTGAATCTGGTATGAGTGTTTGGGAGAAATGTGCAGAATGCATTTTGCAATAGGAGTAGTGATTGAGAGATGTGCAGAATATATTTTGTAGGTTTTTTTGTTAATCAAAATGGGAAAAGTGAAAAATGAGATATCAAAAAGCTCCTCACAGCCTACTTTTGGCTTTTCCTCTCTAAAGTCAAATTTTGAGAATGAATTTTAGTTTAATGTAATTTTGGTTTGGGCAACCAAACACTTAAAACTTAAAAATGGGAAAAGGAGTCGGCCAAACAGGCCCTGAATGAACTCCAACCAATCTCCTATTTGATTATTCTCTAAAATCGAGACGCGAGAATTTCAGTGTCCAAATTGGACACGGGGTGGCTGCTGTGCAGCCACCGCACAGCAGGCACCCCAAATCCGTCCAAATTTAGAGACCCACAAAACATTTGAAGACTCAATTCTTCAAAATGGAACATTTCCATTTTCAAGGCATATATGCTTCCTTCCCTGCACTCCTCTGGTTTGGGTACACCCCTTAGTGGGTCCGGTTTGCCCATTGGACTGGTAGGGCCCAGTTTGTGTTTTCTCTCTAAATCGCTCTAGGTTTCATTTGTATATTGTGTGTGTGAAATTCTCTCTAAATTGCTCTAGGTTTCATTTGTATATTGTGTGTGTGCATTGTATGAAAGTTCGAGAGAGACACAAGGATGAGAGTTTTTGTATCTATTTGTTGATAATAGTGAATTTTCTCTCGGTAATTTCGTGTCTATTTCTCTCACATTTGATTGCTCATGTGTGTGTGTTTCGGGTGTGAAATCTGGTGCAAAACTCTTCACATTTGATTGCACTTACAAACAAACGCTGGTTCAAAGCAGTACAACGTTGTCATAAGATGCAGACTTTTTTTATGTTTTCTACAATGTTAATCCCCCCATCAACCTCCCAATAGACACTTGGACCAGACTGTGCGTACGTAACGCAATACACAGAAAATGCACAAATCGAGCTCGAGGACCCACTTTTGGGTCTCACACGAACCATCCGAACCGTTCATTCATTTTGGAATAAAATCAAGCACCTAAAGATGTCTGGTTGAGCTAATTTTTCACAAGGCCCTTCGGAATTTTATTCTAAGATGAATGAACAGTTCGGATTGTTCGTGTGGGACCCAAAAGTGGGCCCCCAAGCTCGATCTGTGCATTTTCTGTGTGTATGGGTCGGTACCCATATAATTTTCGATAGACACTTTGACTCCTCTCTTTGAAAAATGCAGTTCATTCATGTCATATATAGCAAAAGAATTACCAGTTGGAACAATCCGAATAGAAGCGCGAAGTCATAAAAATAGCCTACATGTCTTACAACATATATTAACACATGATATATCTAATCTATGTGCCCATCTGATCAATCAATCAATCAATCAACCGATCGACGTTAACACAAAGAATCAACGTTTATCGTGTATGCAAATCCTATCTCTAACTAACGAAAGAAACTGTCTTTTGGGTTCGCGATTTTCAATTATCGATCCGAGATTGGCTTAGAAAGGCCTCTGCATGTACATGAACATGTCTTGCAATGGGGAGAGCTGGTCCTGCGAAAACTGTTGCAATTGAGGCGCAAAAGGGTCATCTGTCAACTCATCCATGAAATCAAACTGGAAATCATAGGCATTTTCCAACCCACTGTTGTTATTCCATTTGGGCTGGCTCTGGACCTCCTTCTCCCACGTGAAGTCAGGCGACGCGGCATGCTCTGATCCGCTAGAGTCCGTGTGCAGCCGGGGCATCGAATCCGATGTCTCGAAATGAAACAAGTCATTCTCGTTCGCCACTGCGTGGCGGTGCGGTGGTTGCGACGGCGGTGGCGGCAGCATTGAGTTGTAACCTGGTAAAATTTCGGGCTTCTTGTTCTCCATTTCAGGGTATTTTAGGGGCTTGGTATTGGCAGCTGTATAATGCTTCTCAATTGTACCCTTTTTGTTGTATATGCGACATAACACCCAGTCATCAAGCTGCAATAACAAAGACACAAACTTCTTGTTAGAGCACATGGTTCAAGTTGAAAGTTCAGTTTATTTGTAATCTGAAGAGAAAAATTCAAAAAAAAAAAAAAAAAAAAGGTGATCATTTTTTAATACCAAAATGTCTAAATTCAAAAAGGGTAAAATAGTCTTTCCAAGCTAAATAAGTGTAAAACTTTGACCCGGAATTTGGTGTCTAGTGCCTACCCAATCTCAACCAATCAACATTATCCCTTTTCTTCCATAAAAACAAAACCAAGATGCGATATCTTAGGAAACTCATATTGGCACCCCGAAATTGTTAATGACACCCCAAAATGGAGTGGCAATATCAAGTCTATATAAGAATTGACATTGACACTCACCAAATTGCTAATGGCACTCCAACTGGGGTTGCCAATATCAAGTTCATATAGGAATTGATATTGACACTCTACATTGGTAATGACATGACAATATCAAGTTCATATAGGAATTGATATTGACACTCACCAAATTGTTAATGACACTCCAACTGGGATTGCCAATATCAAGTTCATAGAGGGATTGATATTGTCACTCCCCAAATTATTAATGACACTCCAGCCATGCCATTAACAATTTGGAGATTGCCAATAACAATTCTCATATCTTAAGAAATTGCTAACCGCTACCGCATCGATTTCTCGATATATCCGTGAAATATATATTGAAATTCTAATTTGTTTGGCATCGTTGAGGTGGAAGTTGTCAAGAAAAACCCTAATTGGATATGGGACAATACGAAGGAAGATAGAAAATCGAACCGCTGCCTAGATCTAGGGAAAATTAGAAGCAGGGGATGAGAATTACCCTCAAATTGGTTTTCTTGCCGGCAGACCTATCGACGTTTGCGAGACGATACTCGTGCATAATCCAGTTAGTCTTGACACCTCTGGGAGCTTTTCCGGCGTAGAAAACCAGTGCCTTTTTAATTCCGACCGCCTTGGGCTTCCCAATCGGCTTATCAGCTCCGGTAGCCTTCCAATACCCTGTTCCCGCCGCCCTGTTTGGCCGGGAACCGTTTGGGTACTTCCTATCTCTTGGCGAGAAAAAGTACCACTCTTTTTCACCGTACAAAGCCATACCTGAAATCATTTCAAAACCCAAATTTAAAATCAACATGCCTCTGAAAAAAAATGTAAATTAAATTAAATTTTAAATTTCGAGAAACTAGAAATTTAATTGATTTTTGTTAAAATCAGAAACTGAGAGCCTCGACGGTCCAGAGCTATTAACCAATATCTGAACGGAAAATTTTACAGTCGGGGCGGATGATAAGAGTGCTCTTTAACTAATAAGAGTGTTGTTTTTTTATTGGTGAAAAAACACTTTTATCGACTCTTATCATGAGCCCATTGGGCTGGGCTGACAATAGAAGGAGCATATATGAATATTTATCAACAAAATTATAAATAAATAAAAAATAGCTAAAAAATAGCTTTTATTAACGTTGAAAAATATAATGAAATGTGTGAAATATTTATATTGATAAATTAAAAAATTGAAGGAGTATTGGGTGTATACCAGGGAGCTGCCAAGGGTCAAACTTATAGAGATCAATCTCAGCAATAATGGGGACAGCAATCGACTGCGCCGCACACTTCCGGCACAAGTAGTGTATCACCAGCTCCTCATCCGTCGGATGAAACCTGAACCCCGCCGGCATCTCCATCATCTCACTCCCGTTCTTACTCGTTGTCGTCGTCGTCATCATCATTCACAATCCACGACACTTCTTCTTCTTCTTCTTCTTCTCTCTCTCTCAAGAATTCTTCTTTTTCCTCTCTCTCTCTCTCTAAATTGTTGTTGTGAACTGACTGCTGAAACAAACGGATGAGGGTGTATATATACGATTGTCTTATTTCCTGGTTGGACTATTATATTTACACGTGGTGGTAACAACTGGGGGTGGGGTCGAGTGAAGAGAGAGAGAGAGAGAGAGAGAGAGAGAGAACTGGAACGTGCCTTATGGATCTGGACACAGACACAGCAGCCTCAATATACCCCACGCCAGGCGACGGGCTAATCAGGGTGGGACACGTGTGGGGTGGCTTTGTTGCCTCCACCCGTGCGATTCTGTCACTGCTTGCGTCACCAACGTTGGAGCCACGCAAAAGTCAGGCCTTTGACCCAATTGGGGGTTTTCGCTGACTGACCCCATCCCTTTTGTGTTTTTTCTTACTTCCCAAACGACGTTTTTTCGGCTCCTGGATCTGCTGCTCTCGTTTCCCTGACTCTTCTATATTGCAACTTCTCCGTTCAGCGAATCAAAGGTGGTTCCTTAGGGGTCACGATTTGGGTGCCCAAGTTTCTGTGCCTTTTTTATTTTTTTTAATCGAGTCTATTGAGCCGATTTTTCACTGACATACTGAAAAAATTATTTTAAAATCAATATTTTGGATCGTTTGTGTGAGATTCAAAAATGAGCTCCATGCATCAATCTATGCTCTATCAATGCAGAAGGGATCGGTAGGGCTGCAAACTTGTCACTATCTGTTCCCAACTGACCTTTTAACTTTTAGCCTAATCACATTACTCAAAAAGTTAATCTCAAGTTATATGTACAGTAGCTCGATGTGACCCATTTTATACCAAATCAGTTTCCCACATCTCACCAATGTGGGACAAGTGAGATGGGCTCTCACAATCTCTCCATCGTACGATGCAACGTCCCTTTGCATTGACCCAACAACCTCCTCTCGATAGCCACAGTATATCATTTAGTTATGTACTTCTGTATAACACTTTGCTCCTACTCCAAGATTTAAGAGGTGACTCATACAAAATCTAGAAATGGCCCCCACCATGTGCATCAGGGTTGTGCTCCGAAATCGCCTATAACTATAACGACTCACCCCAACTGACCTACTAACTCTTAATCTAACCACGTAACTCAAAAGGTTAAACTCAAGTTATACAACAGCTCGATGTGACCCATTATATACCAAGTCAATTTCCCAAATCTCGTCGACATGGGACAAGTGAGATGGGCTCCCAAAAAACGAGTTGAGTTGAGCTCTGTTTACTAATAAACAAGCTAAAAAATTGAGTTCGAGCTCGGCTCGATTGTAAACGAGACAAGCCCTTAACAAGCCAAAGCCAGGTTTATTAACGAAATAAGCCTCTGTAAACAAGTCAAGCCAATACATACGAACCATGCATGCTTTGGAGTGTAAAGCTCAACTTGATAACTAAACAAATCCAAAACTCGAGCACGAGCTCGCATTGATTACTAAACTAGTCGAGTCGAGCCTCAAACTGCTCGCGAACAGCTCGGTTCGTTTGCATTCCTAGGATTGGTACCCGTAGCATTAGCGTTTAATAAAACCTACTCACTTTAACAAAGTTAGAGGGTGTTTGGGAGCCTACTTTTCAGCTTTTCATTTTTAAGTTTTTGGCTTTTTGATTTTTTGGATTATGACCAGAATAACTTTTGAATCTGGGATGAGTGTTTGGAAGAAATGTGCAGAATGCATTTTGGGAGAGAGAGATGAGAGAAATCCATAAGTAGAAGTTGAAAGGAGGTATGAACCTCTTTTTACTTTCTGCTCTCTATCCCGAAAAATGGAGAAACAATTTTTGGGAAAATTCTTTCTCCCATTGGCTGCCAAACACCCATAAACCAAAAAAGAGAAACCAAAAAATAAAAAAAGAGGCTCCCAAACGGACCCTTAATTCAGTGGAAGCTCAATTAGGTCATTTAAAGTTTGATAGCAGGGGATTACGACTTTGGCCCATGGTGCATTTTGAATTGCACGTCAGCTGAAAATGGTGTCCACATGTCACGCACGACTGAATATGCTGCTGAAGTGGAAGTTTTATCCCGTGAAAATTCCTGTACGAGTTGATACAGTACAATTCTGAATACAACTTTATCTCGTGTCATTTTATATATGCATGTGAAACCATTTTCTAATGAAATTGATGTACTAGTACATAAAACTACCTCATGAAATTTCCTTTTATTTTCCTTTATTCCTTCTCCTAAGTTACCCCTCCGTTATTCATTTTAAGAATCTCAAGATCAATGTTAACAATCCTGTAGTGCGACACCTGAAACACATCACTACAGGATCTGCAATTCTCTCAGTTTGCGCCCTCTTACCCCACCACGATGTTTGGCGTCTCTAGAAAAAGGCTAGAACACTGTATAATCTCTCCTTTTTTCTTTTTTTTTTTCTTTTTTTTTTATTACAAACAAAAAACCTAATCTATTTTATCCGACCTAAAAGCTGGGGGGAGTGAAATTCCACAATGAAAATCGAACCCACGTCTATTTCCTAGTAAAATGAAGTCTTCCACTTGGCTATCCCTTTGTTCTCTCCCTACTTTGCTTTCAACCATTGGATGATTCTTACAACATCACATCATATGAATTAATACTAATCAGTTGGATTTGGGGCCGTCAGAAAATTCTAAGCCCTTGGTTTTCTATCTTTCTTTCTTTCTTAGGAGTGTTAATTTAATTAATATCACCACAATTGCGTAATCATGTTGTGACTTCTACCTCTACAAGCATAGGCGGTGCCGCTACAAGCAGTCGGTCGAGCAGAGCAAACACTTTTAAAAATACTAGCTAGTAGTATATAATTTTGTTTCATTCTTGTAAAGCAAGTTAAAAATACGACCATGATAAATTCTTTGAGTGTTGTAAGAACCTTTTTATTTAAGTCCGAGGACAAATTTTATCATTTATTAGTGTGAAAATCTAGATTAATTAAAATGCGATAGATGATACTCTCTCCATATTGCTTGTCCACCATTCTATTTGGGAATGTCCAAAACATTTATACTGTTTAAAAAATCAAAACAAAAGGTGTATCTTTCAAATGAGAGAGAGTAAAATGTTCGAAGTCTAATCAATTTTTTTTTTTTTTTAAAGAGAGATGCATTAATTGCATATACCCTTAAAAAGTTGAGGTTTTTTTTTTGTTTTTATTTTTATTTTTATTTTTTTGTATAGGACATAAAATATGGGATGGAAGGAGCAAGAAAATAGAATGAATATCCCTTGGTAATTGGGTTTGGCGTGCCTAGCGACGTATGACATACATGATACGACATATTGACAGAAGCTTTCGATGCTATTACTTGATTAATGATTACTCCACCTCTATTTTATACTTGCAGGGGCTGATTCCTTTCACACAACCAATAACGCAACATTCAACACAACAGTAATCGGAGTCGTTTAATTTGTTTAAAATACTTTGCTAAGAGTACCCATAAAAAATCAACTCATTCGAACATGAGTAAGGACTTGATCGACTCGATAGATTCATTCAGTTTTTATCCTGTCAAATTTAGGGACAAATACCGACCAAGCCTTTATCGATCTACAGATGAATTGATTTTTTTCAGGTACTCTTAAAAAAATGTTTTAAGAAAATTGAACGACTTTGATCATTTGTACGGTATTCCAAAATAGATGATTTACATTTATTGTGTCAAATGCTATGTTATTGCTTGTGTGAGGAAACCGGCTCCATTATAATAGTAATAGTAGAATTTAAGCCTTATTAGTGATTTTTTTTCGTCATTGGTCATTCTTAATCTATTACATGGGGAGGGATGAATGAAAACTCGGTTTAGGATACAGTGTGGGACATCCAAGAGCTCTACGGCATGAGCTAGACACCAGTTGCACATACGTATTTTTGTCAAGGAAGGGGGAAGTTGGGATTTGGGCATGTTTTGAATTTTTGTGGCTTAGAATTAAATTTTCTTGATCCAAGCAATTATTGGGGATCTCTTCAAGTAGGAAAAATAGGCAAGAAATTAGGCAGATGAAGAAAAGTACTTTTGAATAAGACGCACTTGCTGATTGACAACATACGTACTTTGGGCAAGTTCAACCCTAGAACACTGTATAATCTCTCCCTCTTTGCTTTTTTATTTTGATTACAAACAAAACACCTAGGGCCTGATTTGGCTAAATCCAAAAAATTAGTTTTTTTTATTTTTTTCGTTTTGTTCTTATTAAAAAAAAATTGCATTTTTTAGTTTTCGGTCGATTTTTTGTGGTTTCTTGGCTTGTCTCGACGAGATGAATCTAAAAAGTATAAAATTGTTAGTCAAATTTAAAATTTTGTGAATAAAGACGAAAAATTATTCAAAAAACCGGTTAATTAATCTCCCACACGTAAGATTTTCCCATTTGTAGAAATTAACCCTTGGTTCGGTTGTTAATTGCCAAGGGAAAAAACGAAGTTGAAATGAAATTCCTGGCATGAGATATTTTTATGTATAGGTAGTTAAAGGTTCAACATTTCTTCAAAATTATTTATTTATTTATTTTTTATCATTTTACAAATACTGGTGCTTGTAGGTTGACTAATTCGTAACTACACATGTGACTCCCTTATCGCACCTATATACAAAGTGAATATCCTGTCAGAACAATGGAACATGATTTGCTCCTATCTTTTATTTGTAAATGCAAAAAAATATTTGACCATATTTATTTTCTTTTCTTCCCAATATATAGATGTTTGATAAAATTAAAAATTGAAGCTGAAATCTGAAAAATTAAGTGTTGAAAAATGAATGTTGAATTTTTTAAGCTAAAAAATATCAAAGCTGATTTAAATTAATTGTTTTATTTTCTCTTGCTTACATAATATCGAAACTCATTATTCAATCTTTATATACTTACTTCTTTACACATAAAAGGAGCAATATAACTTAAATTCGATAAATGAAGGACACGACAAAAAACAGGGAGTGCTGGCGGTGAAAATGTGAGGGATGAAAATCGATTACCTATCTAAAAATTGTCAGCTTACTGGGCTAACAATAAGGCAATAAGAAAACAAAAAAACCCAAACTCAAATGTACTTTTTGCCACTTTCCTATACACTTTTCACATATTTTAAGCGGCTAATTGATCATGGTCAAACAATTACTAATAAGATGTTGATTGTTGAGAAGTCCGGTCTACAGTGGGTCCCAGGTGAGGTCCTAGTTGACCCCCCTAAAAGGAGAGATCATGTAGAGAATTCTTCACAGCAAGAGAAGAAAGAAAATCTGTGACGAACTCAATAAGGAATGTGACGTGATGCATGACGTATGTATATTTGCCATTTATTGTGGATATGGATGTCTTGGAAGGTGCTAGGAAAGATTGCTGATTTGCAGTGCGAGAAGACTCTCTTGCTCATGTTGCGCGGTAGGTATTGTCTGGAGCCTTGCCAAAACCACCTTTTGTGGGGCCTTCGTTTTTTGTTACTCCACTAGTTACTATTAGGCCCCGTTCCGCTAAAAAAAAAAACAGTTTTGTTATAACTAAAAAACTATCTCATTTCACTAACAAAAAATCACTTAGGGAGTGTTCCACTAACAAAAAATTGTTTTTTCCAAAAACCGAGACAGGCCATTCTCTCACAATACATTACATAAAAAAAACCATGAAAAGCCAGTTTTTTGAAAAAACTACCTTAGTGGAACACCCCTCTTTTTTTTTTTTTGCAAAACTAAACATACAAAAAACTAGTTTAATGGAACAAGTTAGTTTTTTTTGCAAAACTAAAAACCAAAAAACTAGTTAGTGGAACAAGTTAATTTTTTTACAAAACTAAAACATCCAAAAAAACCAAAAAACAAAAAAACCAAGTTAAGTGGAACACCCCTAGTAATATTTATATACTCGATAGAGAGACAAAAACCCTTTTGTGGGGCCTACTTGTAGTAGGATCTTTGTATTATTGGTGTTTTTTAACTCATTTTCGTATGGTCACTGCCGACTAGGGAAGTAATTGTGTGCGAAAATTCTAGGATGCAAAAAAAAGTTTTTCCAAAAGGGATCAAACTAAGCGTACAGAAAACTACTGGTGGACTCACTTGTGGGTCTCACACAAAATATTTGAGTCGTTCATTCATCTGAAGATGATTTTTTGAGGGCCCTTCGAGAAATTAGCTCAATTGGACATGCGTAAGTGTTTGATCCAAAATTCTCTCGTTTCCTTCAAAAAAAAATTGAAACAAATGGGGGAATTTTGATCAAGTACTCGCGCATATCCGATTGAGCTGATTTCTCATGAGACCCCTTGAAAAATCATTTTAAGATGAATGAATGGCTCGGATCTTTTGTGTGAGACCCACTTGCCAATCAGTACGCTTTCTGTACACCAAACTTCTGTACCCCTGGAATTTTCATTATTTCTCTTTCTTGAAAACTTTTGGGAAAACTTTTCCTGGACTTACTACTCAATTGTGTGAACCAATAAAGCTTTCTATGGCCCTTTAATTTTTTCTTTCATAATTAGGTATCTGCGCATAGTTTTCGCGAATCTCGATCAATTCTGAGAGATTAAACTTTACCATTTCCTAACATGGGTGGTATTTAAAGTCAGAGCAAATCTCAGAATCGTTAATTCAGTAGTAGAGCATTCGATGACCTCCTTTAAGTGGTGTTAACGATATGAGGGGTGCAATTACCATCGCCCTCTTATAAAATACGTGATGGTCTTATTTTGATTTTTAAGGAGTTACGTACGCAAAAAATCAAGTCAACCCCTAACAGATAAGTATTTGTTTTTTTTTGTCAAAAGTTGAGAGATAGTATTCATCAAAGATTCCCATGGGGAAAGATTGGGAGTCCACAGATCGGACACTCCAACGACAACAGGTCACAGAAATACAACGAGAAAGCATATGACCAAACCAACGGAACACACCGGACAAAAGCCGGACAAAAACCGGCCTAAAGCCGGACATAACCGGCCTAAAGCCGGACAAAACACAAAAGAAACGAGAAAAAAGATACACTCCCCTTCGTCGCTGAGCAGCCCATCTCTAGCCAAACCTCCAACCGGTCACGCGCCTCTACCGGAGCCCTAAGAAGCCACCGGAACCCGTAAGGTTACAAAGGAGGAGCAGACGAATCGTAACGCCCAACAGGGCTGCGGAACGCCAAGTTCCAACGATTGGCGAACGGAAGGCGGATATGGTGCAGAAGGGGAAGGGGAAACCAGATCTAGAAAGGGGATTAGTCCCTCCCCTCCCGCCGCCCACAGGGTGTGCAACCCATGGAGGGGGAGGGGAAGGAGGGGCGGCTAGGGTTAGAGTTTTTTAGAGAGAGAGGGGAGAGAGTTTTTTAGAGAGAGAGGGGTTTGTGCTAACTAATGTTTTTTAAAGTATTTGTTTGAATAGCTCATGTTTCATGTGGTTTATACTTTTAATCCAAAATTTTTGACTTAAAATTCAATAGTTGGATCAAATACTAGCGATCACGTCTAAATGAGTTGATTTTTTTAATAGGAACTTACGAGGCTAAAAAAAAAAAAAATTTTTGATTTTCGAATGAGACATTGTGAGCTTCACAAAATTGGAAAAAACGTCATATTGATGATTCCATGCGTTTGAGGCACAAGCTCAAAATATTTGCCATTCTGAAAAGTCAATGGACAAAATGTTATGCCCTTTCTCTTTTGAAATAAATACCAAGTAATTTTGAAACGTTGATCGTAACCATTTTTTCAAAAATGAATCTACTCCCTTAAAAAGTCAATTATTCAAAATAAACAAACGGACAATGCTAGGGGTACCAAAGGAATTGTATCGAAAATATACATAGCGGCTTGCGGAACTCACTTTTTGGTCCCCTCACAAATAATTCAAATCGTTCAATAATTTTAAAATAATTTTTCGAGTGGCCTTGCAAAAAATCAGCTCTATTGAATATGCGTAAGTGAGTGATCTAATATCTCAATTTCTCATTCAAATTTCAGGATCCAAAATAAGTAAGAATAAGTTATGCAAATTAAGTAAAAATGAATTAGTTATGCAAAATTTGACATTAATACTCACTAAGAATTATATTATCCAACATGTAAAACTTAAAGAATTCAATAATACTAGAAAACACACCTCTCCAGCCCTTGTTCCATTGACAAAAAAAAATAGTGTTTCACAAAAATCAAGGCAGATCATTCTCTCACAATACATCACATAAAAAATCGTGAAAAGCTAGTTTATTTTATAAACACCCCCGAGCCCCCTCTAGACGGTAAGATTGTTTTTCTAGAATTAAGATGCGCGCAAGTCGACCTTTACACTTGTTTATAAATAATAATAATAAAATAAAAAAAAAACCTTAAGAATATCGATCATTTCTCTCACATGAGGAAATTAAAATGCCGTTGCATCTGATCCCAACAGAAAGACCAGAAATTGTAGACCTTTTCAGGTCGAACAGGGTCAAGAACTGTTTATTACCATAGTTTTGACAAATCACAAAGAATGCTTGCGAGCCAATTTATGGAATTAAAATATTCACAGAAGGCAACTTGTACATATATATACACATATATTTAAATTGCAGTATAAGTCCAGAGGGGATGAACCTGAGATGTCACTTTGCTTAACCACTAACAAGGATACTACTCGCACCGTCCCAATTTGTTGTGTTTGTTTCCTTTTTAGTACATCTCAAAAAATTATCTATATTTTTTAATTTAGAATATTTTTTTTATATCCAATATTGTTCTTGTTTGACAAATCTCAATTAATTTTATTAAACAAAGATTTAAAAATCATAAAAAAACATTATAGATTATGAAATATAGACAATTTTTCGGAAGGTCCCAAAAGGGAAACGGGCACTACAAATTTGGACGGAGGGAGTATTCTAGAGTATGTTTACGATTGAAATTAGTAGAGTAACTTTTTAATTTTTTAAGTTTAAAGTTTTGGATTTTTGTTGATAAAAAAATGGAAAGTAAAGAAATAGGGGATGGATATGGTTTGAAAACATCCACATCATCAATGGACAATAGTCTTTCATGCAGCATAAAGGGTCGCCGAGAAAATGAACAAATATGCCCAGTTGGGTTCTTTTGGAAGCCTTCTTGGAAGTTTCAGGTTCTTCGTGGTGGTGGCAGCTATTTTTTACCCAAATGAGCAACCATGGCCCTCGTCTGCTTAAATAAATATATTTTGTGTTCACCTTTTCTGAAATACTTTCAACCTGAATTTGGATTAAAGCTCATCGATGGGCGCATAATGTAATCTTTCTTCTTTTTTTTCATTTTTTTTTCTACTTTTCTTACCTTTTGCGTTATTATATGCTAGCTAGTACATTTATTGGTGGGGTGGGGTTTGTCTGACACTAGCAGACAGCAAGGAGGACTCTTACGAGGGTGTTACACAAATTGACTTATTTGAAATTTGGTTGATGTATTATAAGAGAATGACCGGTCTCGTAATTAAAGCACAATATTTTAATTTGGAGAATAAGTTAGTTTTGTGAAACACGCGACTCTAGACTAGATTTCCACTATACTCCTCAAGACCCCATTTGGTGGACTCCGTACGTAAGATCTACGATAATGATCCGAACTGTTCACATCGTAAATCTCTCTAAAACATATGGATATGCCCCAAAAGTTTTTGATTGATTGTCGATAGATACACTAATATTGTGTTTAATATTATAACACACACGAATAGTTAATACGCCTGTAGTGGGCTGAACATTCAACTAGTACAAAGGTATTGACAGTATCCACGAGTGCGCCATTATTGACCTGGAAACCTCCAAGGCACATTGTCGAGTGGTGGTGCCGGACGGACTGGGCAGCTGCACTTGGAGATTGGCCATGGGCCAATGTTCACGGGTCAGCACGATGAAGAATCTTAAAGGGCACTACCTTAGCCAGTAGCGTGACAATTCCTATCGATCACTAGCAATGGAGCGGCTAGGTCGGACATGTGTGTGTCTATTGATATGTCGCTCACCGCAAAAGGTGATGAATGACCAAATACGTATCACCAGAATTGGTGTCGAGCGGCCCCTTCATGCCGAATGGTGCAGTCCATGTATGGTTAGGGCTCACTCAGCATGATCATGGCACATCTGAGCAATGGAGTACGTTCTCGAAACCGTTTGGGATCTTATTGGCAACATAAAGAGTGACGTCACCCGAGCGATGCATGATACACGTGTCAAAGGACGAATAGATGCATGTGTTAATAACCGTCTCGCTTGCCCTCATTAGGTGTGACGTTAGCCGAGCAATAATCGTGCGTGCTTGACACGATGGTATTTGGAGGCTAAGCAAGACTCAGTCTATAAAAGGTAAAGAGTACAACCCTAAAGGGGTACACAATTCTCACTCTCTCAAATCTAGTAATTTGCGTCTTCTTTCTTCAACTTATTAGACTGTCGGAGTACCGTACTAGACTTCACAGTCCAGTCCGATACTAACACGGGCATTCAAGTCCGCAGGCCAGGAAGCATCACTCATCGACCAGGCGATTCAAGGAAGGCTGAAACCAGTAGGTAGTGGGCCTGAATGATAGCAAAAGGCAACTATATCATCACAAAGATGATTCCATTTTACAGAAATCAACTTATTGTTTAACAAAATGCATAAGCTAACGATGAGGCTTACCTCCTTTTGCAACTTAATTGACACCATCTCCGGACTTGCACCAAGCTCAGAGAGAGAGAGAGAGAGACGAGGGGATATGACTATGAGAGAGAGGGAGGCGCAGCTTTGGGATAGGAAATTAGGGCATTTGCAGATTTTGGGGGAGAGGTAGAGAGAGATTTTTAGGGATTTTAGATTTTGGGGAATTTGGAGGGAATTCTTTGGTGGGAAAACAAGAGGGGGAAAGAAACTTTTCGCCTAAAAAAAAAAGCGCCAGTTTTTTTTTTCCCCTTAGCAAAACCCTCCAAAACTAAGAGCCATTTTTTTTTAATCAGGATATAGCATTATTTGCGACCGCAGAAAATGCATTCGCAATTGTATTATTAATTTGCGACCGTAGAAAATACGGTCGCAAATCTATTAAAATTTGTGACTGCAAAAAGTTGCAGACGCAATTATTTACTTATTTGCGACCGCGAACAGTTGCAGACGCAGTTGTTTTATTTTTTTGCAACTGTGCTTGTTGCTGTCGCAATTACGTACTTTTTGCGACTGCATAAAGTGCGGTCGCAAAAAACATGATGCAAAAAGTCGTTTTTCTTGTAGTGAGTTGAAACCCCACAATGCCTATCAAAGTTCGATTAAACTGATTTTTTGCTTATTGATTCTTCTTAGCAATATTACGAGGTAAACAGTTTAGATCATTGTTACAAACCTTGTGGAGCCCACAAAATGGGGCTGGTCTTGAGGTGAACAGTGAACTGCTCCCGGTTAGACCACGCCTAAATAAAAGTGCAAGTGCAAGAGATACATCAGTGTTCTAATTAATCATGAATCTAGACAGGGAGATTCGTGGTGGTGCAAGTGCATATACAAAAAAAAAAAAAAAAAAAAAAAACTATTTGAGTCACAAGTGTGATCTTCTTGTCAAATAACGTCTGATTGTCATGAATCTAGACAGGGAGATTCGTATTGGTAACGACGGACTGACCAATGATCAAATTGGAGAAATTCATTCTCGAGAATTGTGTTCAAATATTAATACATAATCTGGACATTTCTAAACCGGATAAAAAATATAAAACGAGTTTCATTTTTGCACAAAACTTAACGTGTGCCTCCAAATATAATTTAAGCCAATATTCGATGTTCTGAGTAGTTTTGGTTGGATTTGATGTAAC
The DNA here is from genome assembly GCA_963854785.1 of Vaccinium vitis-idaea. Classification (NCBI taxonomy): domain Eukaryota; kingdom Viridiplantae; phylum Streptophyta; class Magnoliopsida; order Ericales; family Ericaceae; genus Vaccinium; species Vaccinium vitis-idaea. The sequence continues at coordinate 29,543,947 of OY978217.1, read as the reverse complement.
GTCTTACGTATGTGCATATGATTTTACCAAGTGCCAATAAATATTGATGACATCGTTTGAGAAGTTTTGGTTGGATTTGATGTAACGTGTTACGTATGTGCGTATGTTTTTATCAGAGTGTCAATAAAAATTGATGACATCTGTCAAACATCATGTTTTAGTAGATCTCAAGAAAACGGCCGAACTGGGGTCGATAGGGTCGTAATTTTGGTTGAAAGGAACTTGTTTTCGCATAATAAAAAGAAGAAGAAGAAAGGCATTTGTTTATGGCTAGACAAATATAATCTCTAAGAGGCAAACAATCTCATTTTTTAAGTTAAAAGAAGCTAAAAATGAAGAAAATTATCTACAATTGTCGGCAAACAATCTTAATTAAAAACTTTTTTTTTTAGGATATATGTCATAATTATCAGTTGACTGAGCGCGAGTCGTTGTGCATAGTACGTGATCTAACGCGTAATGAAACGAAGCAATGTCATTGCGATTGTAATAGTATAATACTTATATATTAAGAAAGTTTCTTGCTTCCTCTAACTAAACTCCTATGAAACCAAGCACGCGGCTACTCGAAGCCGCGTCACACTAATTATTATATATAAAGGAAAATGCTCCTACGGCAATGAATAATGTATCGATATATGGGATGTGTGTATTGACATTAATGTTTACTATTCGTGAGATATGTATTGATATTTGAACTTATTTGTCCTCAATTTTGTCAAACCAAGTCGGAGTTTCCACCATACATGACCACCCCTCGTTGATGGTTCCAGTTCGTACTTGGACGTCAAGGTAATAATATATATATATTTACAAATTATTACCCCTAGTCCAAACCTCCCGAGAATAAGGAAAAACTGAAATTTTTTTGTGTTGCAAATTATTTTTGGAAAATCCGAGCCGTCCAATGTGTTCAGAAGGTATTTTCAAGGGTCTGCGCAGAAAATCTTCAAAAAAATATACCGGGAAGGGCTTGATCCAAGTAGTTTTTCGCAAAAACTGTATTTATATATTTTTGCGAAAACTGCTTGGATCAAGCCCTTCCCGGTATTTTTTTTTGAAGATTTTCCGCGAAGGACCCTTGAAAACACCTTCTGAACACATTGGATGGCTCGGATCGTCAAAAAAAATTTTGGATCATGGAGGTCCGGAAACAGGAGGTCCGGAGGAGAAGCTCTCCCTATAGATAGATATATATATATATATATTCAAAAATCGACTTTGTTGTTGAATTGTTTAATGCACGAAATGACGAGGTACCATCTTACGAATATCTATATAGTACGCAACAAGGTTACCATGAATAGTTATGTGAATAGTGAATTTTTTAAAATCCATAACGGTTCGTAACTTGACCAAAATCATATAGTACATAACAAGTACCAAAATAATACACAAGCAAATGGTATTTTGAACTTGCCATTATATAAATGTCCAAGTTGACTTGATAGAATTCACATTTTTAAAATGCGAGATGCAAAATCGAATGTTCAAAATGGGATTTCGTTTGAAAAATCAAATGTTCAAAATCCAGACATTCTTGTTTGCATGCTGCGAAAAGCATCAGAATAGAAGTTGATTTTTCTGCCAGATTGAAGTGACTGATTTTTTGTTCCCATACTGCGAAAGACCACTCAGAGCATCTCCACTCTTGGACCAAATTTTTACTCAAATTTGAGGAAAAATTTGGTCAAAAACTTGATTTGATACCAACCCTTCCAATGGGAAACCACCATTTTTACCAAATTCTAGTTAAAATTTTGTCAAAAACAGTTTTTTTTTTTCCATTTTGGCTCCAAAAATTTCCCACCATTTTGTAAAAACAGTTTTTTTTTCTTTCATTTTGCCTCCAGTGAAAACAGTGAACAAATTTCTCATCTTCCTCACCTTCCTCATCTGCCGAAACAATGAAACAAGAGCAAATAGTACACTGATTTGAACAAAAAGAGGGGTTGCAAATTTGGTGAAGGATTTGGTGTTGAGCAAATTTGGTGAAGGATTTGGTGAAGGAGTGGAGTGGGTTTTTGGGTGATTTTTACTCAAATTTAAATTTGGTGAAATATTTGGTCCAAGAGTGGAGATGCTCTCACACTTTCTAAAAGATAGCCAACTCCTCCTTACTAGGATAAGCAACACACACCATACCAAAAAATAGAAAGACTACTATGACAAGCAGAAGAAACAAATAATACTGCAGAAACCCGGGGGGTTGCCCAAACCCGAGGACTTGCTGGGCTCACCCCTGGGCCGGCCTTGTCAAGGATTCAAAACTCCTCCCTTTGACATGGTACCCAAACCAAGCAATTATCTCCTCCAACCTGCAATGATTCGTTAATCTGTACTAGTTCTTATAGTCCTCACTACTTGCCAAATTGCATAGGAGAAGGGACACTAAAAAAACCGGTGAGAATGAGATTCACTAGCAGAATTGCACAACTGACATAAATCTGGCACAGCCAAGCCCCAACTGATCATTGTATCCTTAGTACTAAAAAGCCTTTGCTTAACAGCCAAGTAGCCAACCATAGAATGAAGGCCCATCTGTGTGCTATTCTTCCTCCCCAAAACCATTACGCCTGTCCTGAAATGTCTGATGGCATTCCCAGCAGACTTGAAGGAGAACAACCCACTAGTATGTGGAAGCCACTGAACAGAATCCTCTTTCTTTACTTGTGTCAGGAAGAAGATTAGAAGGAGAATGAGAGATGATATACCTTGTAACCCCATTCCTAGATCTTGGCCACTTTTTCATTGCCCATTGGAGATAAGAGAAGCAACTTTGGCTTGAATGGATCTCCCCAAATTATATAGCACACTCTCCCCAAACCTTTTGTACAAGGCCCCCAAAAGGGTGCCAATTATCCACCCAAAGTGTTGCTGCTATTGTCAACCTTATACAGAATTAAAGGCTGCGCCAACTCTCTAATACTTGAAACTTTCCTCATTTTCCACGAAGCGTCTACTGCTATATCCATATGCCATAAGCTTTGCCCTTAAATATATAGGTATGATAACAGTACTGATTGGATCAATTGTGCCCTCCCAGCATATATGAAAGGAGTTTTGAAGACCAGGATTGAATTCTTTGCAGAATTTCATCTTTTAGGATGCCAAAATCTTCAGCCCTTAGCCTTGTTGAGATGAGAGGAACCCCCAAATACTTAACTGGCAAGTGGCCTTCAGGAATAGGAAGATTGCCAAACATACAAGCCTTAACATTCCTTTGTACCCCAGAGTAATAAATAGCACTTTTCTGCATGTTTGGCTTTAACCCAGAAAATAAATGAAAATCCTACAACATCTAGTTTATTAGAGCAAAAGTAACTTCATCAACTCCACTTAAGATAAACAAATCATCACCAAAAGCTAGATTACTAATATTCAGAGGTCCGCACTTAGGATGAAAAGAGAAATCCCCCTGCCCTACCCTGAACTGAAACAAAGCTGAGAAATATTCCATGAAAAGGAGGAAAAGGTAGGGGGAGATGGTGTCCCCTTGCCTCAAGCCTCTTCCCCCAGGGAAGAAACCCTCCAAACTCCCATTAAGGATTACTGAATATATAGCAGAACCAACACACTGCTGAATCAAATGGATAAACTGTTCAGGAAAATTCAGAATTTGCATGGTATCAAAGAGAAAACACCAATCAATAGAATTGTAGGCTTTCATTCGATCAATCTGGATTGGGCACCCTTGGAGGGCCATCATTTCTGCGATACAACCCCGCGTTAACAAAACATTATCCACTATTGACTTGGTTTTGCTATTAAGCTTAGGGAGAAGGGGTTGCAATCTATTAGCTAAAACTTTGGTGATGCGCTTATAGGTAAAATTGCAGCAAGAGATAGATCTGTAATCCCTAATTGTGGAAGGGGAACTAACCCTAGGAATTTGATGCAACTCCTTTTTAGCTTCAAGCACATGTTTCAGTCTCTTAAGCTTACTACTCAACCGAAACATAGGACTGCCTTCCACCTCCTCCTCCCAAGAGTTTTGCAGAATTTCTTAAATCTTGGATTTTCAAGCTAGAAGTTAAAGAACTTGAATGCCTTCCTCTTCCTATTACCTTGGACAATTATCTGACACTCCAGAAGCAACAAAAGCAGCTTCAACAAAAGGAAACATATCTAACCAACCTGTATTAGGAATGAATGATTCTATCAATCCTACTCTTATTTTCACCATTCCCCCCTCTTTTATTGGTCCAACTATACCAGAACCGCTTGCCAGGCACATCTTCTTGGCAAATATCCTTCAAAAGATAATTAAAATCCATAGCATCTGCAGCATCAAACCCCTCTGTTCTCTCTGAAACAGACCTTACAGCATTAAAATCCTCAATTTGAATCCAAGCAGAATCAACGATAAGAGCATGCACAGTTCTCATCTCTGCCCACAATTCTCTTCTGTCAACAGCCCAATTATGACCGTATGCAATGGAAAGACAAAATTTCTTCCTACCTTGCAACCAGTCAACATCAACCACTATAATCTAATCAGAGATACAAATACCAGAAATTGCCATTTCCATAAGATCCCAGCCAATCATAATCCTAGCCACTGAACCCAAACAACTATTGTCAATAATACTCCACTTATGAGGAAAACTCCACATACTAGTAGCAACAATATTAGTGGTTCGAACCTTAGTCTCCACAACGCCTAACAAACTAAGGGTGCGTTTGGTTCGCTGGAATTGACAATGGAATGGAATAGGAATTCCAATGAAATTCTATTCCCATGTTTGGTTTGCAAAAATTAAATGGAATAACAATTCTAGATGGAATCACTACTCCCCCAAATAGGGGAATTTACATTCCAACAGAAAAAGTAAAGAATGCTAATTCCATTCCTTACGAACTCCCACCGTCATATACCAAAAAATATTCCCGACTCCCGATCAGTCCCCAGATCCAAGATCTCTCTCTCTCTCTCTCTCTCTCTCTCTCTCTCTCTCTCTCTCTCTCTCTCTCTCTCACATCTGGTCTCGATTTCCACCACCGTTTCACCTCTTCCGCTGCCGGCACACCTCTTTTCTCTCATGGATCCGAGATCTGAGAATTCCATTCTTGTTATTGATTCCTAACAATAGCCAAACATGGGAATTGGAATGACTATTCCAATCCCAATTCCTCCAATTCCATTCTAATGTCTATTCCGTTCCGACCGCCATTCCATTCCATCCAACCAAACATAACCTAAGTTTATTACTAGTAATAAGGGACTTAACCTACTGCTGTTTAATGGGATCATTAAGATCTCTAATATTTCTAGGAGACTTATTCCTATACAAGTCATATTCCTGATCCAAATTGATCACAAGCTATAGATTGGGATTTTGTAAATTTGGAAATATACTTTAACCTGACTGATTTTTGCTTTTCTAGGAGGCAAGAATATCCTATGATAAATTTGTAAGTCTAGTTCAACGAATCTTTTAGCAAAGGTTACACCCATGCCCAAGACATTGGCAACAGAAGTTCGGACTCCTATTGCTAAATTGTGTGTTTAGTTTAGGTGTCCGAGTCCATTTCTATACCTTAAAATGGTTTTTTGTCCAGATCGTTGCCAACGTTGTCTTTTGCAGGGCAATCATTACACTAGGCATATAAGTTCTCAACTTGGTTGAAACACAATCCAAATGATGGATGTGGTCTCAGTTACCCTCCTTGTAGTCTTACACAAGAATCTAGGGGTTGATCATGGTTTTAAATAGCAGTATCGGTGGCATATATGAGGATCGTTGTGTAACCATGCGGTCATGGATTTTCTAAGTTCCGTAATTAATATCTCCAGAACTCAACAATGCATGTTACTTGACTCTCTTAACCTTAATATGTCACCTTTTGGATATTAACGAAAAAAAAGACATAGAGGCACATTTTTACTCATTGTAAGTTTGATAGGGATTTTCTGGCACTTCAAAGTCATGAGAGTCATTCCTTCCATTTTCTAGTTTAATATTAGACAGGAGCTTCAAACAAGTAACCCTGAACGGACATCTGCGCAATGTGAGGTACACATCCTACGTCGCAAGCTCACTGTGCTTCTACTTTTCCTCATTGTATTTTATTTTTTTTTGGGAACAATTTCTTTTATAAAATAATAGCCCAAAGATCAAGGGAATGGCCTTGAACAAAATACACCAACAAAAACAAAGACAAAACAACACAGCTCATCAAATAGAGCTGGCCACACTATCAAACAAGCAAAAGAGAACACGTAACAGGGGCAAACAACCTAGACTAGTTTAAAGATACACAGAGGAAGACCCCATTGGGTACACAATTCCAGATTTTCAGCAGATTTGGGGAAGTTCTTCCAGGAAAGAGCACAAGCCCTCACCACCTCCAATACTTTTGCAACCACTGCATTAGTTTGTAGTTTGCTTAGGTTAATCTACATCCTACATCGGTAGTTTATCCTGTAAGAGCTTGTCCCGCATTGGTTAAGCAAGGGTGGCCTCTCTAGTTATTGCCAATTAGTTTTGGCTAGGCTTGTGGAGTCTTTTTTGGACACAACTATCTTGATTAATTTCTTTGTTTGTGCCAAAAGTGTACTTTGTTTCCTAGTGATCCCTCAGTTGTCGATCCTAAGATACCTCATCATGTCTGAGTCCGTGTTCGCACGTGTGAGAAAACGTAATAGCTAATCCCACATCGATTAATTATAACATCTGTAACTTGATTATGAGACCGGCCCGCCTCTCGAATCGTTATCATTCCCCATTGATTTTGTGTTGGATGCTTAAAAGTGTCCTTTTTTCTCCTTATCAAGTTTTATATATCTTCAAACTTTGGCCATTAGTTGGAACCAATATGAGTGTGCTTCAAGACATACGTCAGTCCACCAGTGACACTTCCAACGGGCCAGACTGAGAAGTAGTGAAGTTTTGATTTGAAGTTGGATTTGTCTACGAAATGCTCAAATGGTTACGGACTGCCACGTGATGGGATTCTTTTGCGGGTACTTGGTGAGTGGCCAAACATGTCCATTGTGATATGAAATGCTGGTTATGCTCAAAGCACGCATGATTAGATTTTGGTTTATTTTTCATAAATAATCTGACATACATTTTTCTGGCTCATTTTCACCTCCTTAATCCTTTGGTCAATGGGATGACTGAATGGTACAGTTTTGAGAGCTCTTAGTACCAATTCTTTTTGTATGTTTCTCTTTTTTCTCTCTGTGGATTTGATTCAATATACACATTCAATCCTTCTTCGGATAGTTGTAAAGAAACTTTCGAGAAAACTTATAAATTACTTAAACTCACTATAAAGCTCTCTTAATGAGCCGGAGATTCACAATTCGAATCTAATTTACATTCTCCAAGGAGAAAAAAATTAGTTCTCTGTAAATTCCAAAATTACCATGGATACATTAGTAGCTACAAGAAAATAGGAGGTACCTGTGTAATCAGATGCATAATTTATGGGGAAAAAATGCTTTCTTCTTCATGTTTGTATATTTTGGTGCATTTCTTTTTGATCTTATGGAATACGCGCAACCACACCAATAGTTCAAGGAGTCAAGTCCTAGACTCCTGGCCATTCCATTATGCACAAGTTTTGAAGAGAAGGAATTGAAAGATTCTTTTTCGGTACTTTCATCTTATAAATGTCCAAAATGTTCTGTTGAGAAGACCAGTGTAGTTGTGGCATGCCTTTCACATGGGGCCACCACACTTTTTACATGTGCAGTAGAAGCCAAGGCTTTCCATTATCACTTCAAAGATAATTTAAGTACTGGCTCCTCTACAGCGACCGTAGTCCCTGCAATGAGACTAAATAAGTGCTATAGAAAGCTAGCGTACCTGACCAGTGGCAAGTAGGAGAGAGATGGATTGGCGGCTCTGTTTGGTGGTTGTGGTGGTAGCAGTGGTTGGAGGGGAAAGCAGTGTTGGCGGGGAGAATGTCACCTATGATGGAAGATCTCTCATCATTGCTGGGGAAAGGAAACTTCTCTTTTCTGGTTCTATTCACTATCCTCGTAGCACTCCCGAGGTAATGGAATTTGGATTGTCACTCTCTCTTCTTTTATATATCTTGTCTAGCAATGTGGTCGGATTATGGTTTGTACCGAGGTCTCACAGGCCCGGACATTCGATCATAAAAATAAAATAAAATAAAAGTATCACTTTTGAGTACCACCTTTGGATCTCTGCCCTCCTACCTTTTGTTTTTTGTGTTTTTTTGCTAAGCCCTCCTACCTTTTGTTGAGGGGTGAGAAAAGAAAAGAAGAGCAGACTGTTTGATTATACACTGATTACAGAGGCCATAGTAAACTGAAAACAAAAATTCCTTAAGTGACGCATGTCTGCAGAGTGTAAGTGTCCAACACATGTCCTAGACAGAAAGTTGGCTTCCTTTTAAGTTCGTCCTTCGTAGTCCCTTCCTTTCCTCTTTCCATTTCAGATGTGGCCTGGGCAATAGAAAATGATTTGAGGGAGTTGATTTAAGTCAGCCATTTTGATGTTCTTTTCCAGACAAAACAATATGCTGAACTGGATATCCCATAAAAATAATATCAAAAGTGGATAAAAACAATATCAAAAGTTTCTCACAACATTCTTCAGTTAAATGAAGTATAAGTCCTTTAACATGTTCTACAACTTCAGTCTTGATTCTATCATTCATTAAACTTTTTACTTTATCTTATTTATTTGAACCCATTGTCTAGAAAAAATACCCGAATCGTATTTTTTGGTAACCAATATCTTCCAACAAAAGAAAGGATGGTCCTACTTCATCTGTTTGACAGTATCGTCGCAAGTGAAACAAGTGCACACAAACTGAATCAAATTTTAACAGAATAACAAATGGTGGTAAAAACTTTTTGTTCACTTGTAGATGTGGCCATCTCTGATTGCTAAAGCCAAGGAAGGAGGGCTAGATGTCATACAGACATATGTGTTCTGGAATCTCCATGAGCCCCAACCTGGTCAGGTTCGTCAGCTACAGTCCCAACTCATCCTTCAGCTGAAAAAGCTCACCAGAGTCTTTCACTCTTTCTTATATCTTAACTGTCGGTTTTGTGTTGCATAGTATGATTTTAGTGGCAGATACGATCTGGTGAAGTTCATCAAGGAAATCCATGCACAGGGGCTATATGCTTGCCTCAGAATTGGACCCTTCATTGAGAGTGAATGGACTTATGGGTTTGTACCTTTCTGTTTCTCTCTTCAATTTGCAGAGTTTTCACTATCATCTTTTGTGCCTCTCCACCATATTTTTGCGCGCACTTTGATAGGCTTTAATATTTTGTTCTTTCCTATGAAAAATGTGAATAAAAGGAAGTTGTAAACTTACAGTGGGATTCATAAACATTGGTAGCATCTTCCAAGGGACTGACCTGATGGGGGTTTTGCAGGGGCTTCCCATTTTGGCTGCATGATATTCCTGGAATCATCTACCGATCAGATAATGAGCCATTCAAGGTAATATTGCTCGACACTCTCTCTCGAAAACACACTCGTGTAGGGACTAAGAATCAATTTCCTTATCAGCATTGCAATGAGTACCTTATATGATGGGTGTTGGTCTTGAATATCCAAACTGTTTGTAGTGAATTTACGCCTAAGTCGTAGAAATTTGGCTCATTTCCAACATCGCAGAAATTCGGGCAAATTCAGCTGTTTGGATTGGAGAAGTCGTTAGCCTCACCAAGATGGTCCTATTTTGGCTTCAAATCAGTTTAGCCAGAGCTCAAGCCATCTAAGCTTTTGCTTCGTTTAGCTGAGGATCAACCCATCTAAGTTCAGGCTCAACATAGCGCACTAAATGTGTTTTCACTAATTGGGCCGACTTGAAATTTGTTTTGGACTTCCTGAAGCTTTCTTTTGGATGTTTCCATGTTCTTTAGGACTTAAAAGTGCAAGGAAACCAATTTGGACCAGAATTAGCTTTTTGAAGGGCCTTTTGGATATAAATAATTAAGTAGGACATTCTGAGTTCCTTGGAGACCCTACGAGGTCCTTGGTGGAACCATAAGATTCTATTGTTGATCTTCTTTGTTCTTTGGCTGCCCCTCTTTGGAGGGTTTGGTAGGCCTTTGGCCTTTGGAAAATGTCTGCTCTTGGTGTGGTGTCTAGTCACATGGTGGAACTTCATTCCTTGGTGATCTCATTTAGAACTTTTTGTCCGTTGGTTGAAATAAAGGTTTTGTGTGACCTGAGGGTGGGTTTGGGTTGAGAGATTCGAATTGGGTTTGAGGGAAAAAACTTGCAATTTGAGATTGGAGCTTGTCTCTTTGTGAGAATTTGCTTTGTCATAGTTGTAGCTCTTCGGAGCATTGTTGTTCGCATTATTATTCTCTCATTTGTTAAGATATTCCATTTGGGTTTTGGTGACAAGAACTTGCAAATTCGGGATTTGAGCTTGTCTCTTTGTGAGAATTTGCTTTGTGAAAGTTGTAGCTCTTTGAAGCGTTGTTGTCTTCGCATTAGTGGCTTGCTTGTTTTCCAAGGGATGTAGGTTTATGCCAAAGCTTAAGCTCAACCAAGTTTATATTGGTCTCTGTTATGCTTTTGTTTGTGATTAGATGTCGCCATATGAGTTTCACATTGTCTCTTCTCTTAGTTATCATGGGTCATCAACGATCCTTGGTTGCGGTTGGATTCTTTGTTCACCTTAATCATTTTTACCTTTTTGTCCTAGTATTACATGCAAAACTTCACCACCAAGATAGTGAACCTGATGAAGTCAGAAGGGTTATACGCTTCACAAGGTGGACCAATAATATTATCACAGGTGAACAAATAACTTGCTTTATCACTAATCAGCTGATCGGTTTTCTGCTACAAAAGTCCATAACTCTATGTACCTTGTTGCGTAGATTGAAAATGAATATCAAAACATTGAAGCAGCTTTTAATGAAAAAGGACCTCCATATGTGCGATGGACAGCAACAATGGCAGTGGGACTCGAAACAGGTGTACCATGGATTATGTGCAAGCAAAGAGATGCTCCTGATCCTGTGGTTAGTCCACTGTTGTTATTTGTGAACCCCTATCCTTGCCAATTTGAGCTACTATATCCTAACAACATTTTATCGATTACATTGTCGAATTTCAAACTCGCAGATCAATACATGCAATGGGATGAGATGTGGAGAAACTTTTGAAGGACCCAACTCTCCAAATAAGCCCTCACTGTGGACAGAGAATTGGACATCATTGTATGGTTTCACCACATGCTTATATTCACCTCTGGCTTGGCAAGAGATACATATAAAACTTGCTTGTTTTTAACTTTTTGGAGCAATGTGAAAGGAAGAGAGGGAGCTTAAAGCACCATGTCAATAGCCCCTCTCATATGAGTGCATCAAGTAAGGAAAAAGGACTATTCTTTAGTACTAAAACTACGGTAACTGACTGAAGGAAACAGACTGAGTCCCCCCTAGCAGTTAGGGGGGTAAGGGGGGTCAAGTCCTTTACTTCCTTTGAGCCTTTTAGGGCTTTGAGCTAGCACACCCGCCATTCCTAACCAAAGGAAGGAATGGGAGACGCGGTGACCCAAATCAACAAAAATTGAAAAAAAGGTTTTGAAATCAACGAAACTTCCATTATACTGACAAAATGCAGAGAGATGACTTAGGATTCGAAAAATATAATTAGTAGTCATTTAGTACATAGCTCAAATGATGCAAGTTGTGTTTCAGTGAACAGAGCATTAAACGGAAAGTTCCTTAGGATTGTTTACTGGTAGCAATTATCACAGTTGGCAATGCTGCTATAGTTGTTGACATGTGAATGGTGACTAGTTTAAAATATCAACTTGATGATTGTACTCAATGGTCATGTTCTTACGTACCAAAAAAAAAATGGTCATGTTCTTGATAAATCTTGAAATACATCAATAAAAACGCCTTCTCTACCCTGCCTAGTTTAAATTCTTTGAAAAAGAGACATTTTTACAAAATTTCTGTCTTCTTTCTTTTTTGTGATAGGAAGGAGCCAATGTTTGCAATTTCTCGTTTATTTTTAATCGTTTGTAGCAATTGTGCCCCTAACCCCATCCCTCGGTACCAAATATTGTGGAAGCATGTAAACAACTGTGAGCATTATTATCTCATAGACTCGTACTACTATAGCATCATGTTTAAAGGGATTAATTTCATCCTACATATAAGCTTCGGATAATTATCTTTCTTTTTCTTTCCCTTTTGAAGCTATCAAGTATTTGGTGGGGAACCATACATAAGATCTGCTGAAGATATTGCATTTCATGTCGCACTCTTCCTAGCAAAAAATGGAAGCTATGTGAACTATTACATGGTATAGTAAATCCAAATTAAATTCTCACTGATGTACACACCTACAGAAGATTTTAAATACAAAATCACTCAACTTTAACGTAAACCTTATATCGAACTGCTAATCTAGTACCATGGTGGAACGAACTTTGGAAGAACCGGTGCTGCCTATGTCACAACAAGTTATTATGATCAAGCTCCTCTTGATGAATATGGTGAGTAGTCCTCCTCGTACATAATTGCTCAATTCTTCACCATAAGATATTGAATAACACCACTTTGTCAAATGCAGGCCTGATAAGACAACCTAAATGGGGACACTTAAAGCAGTTGCATAAGGTAATGAAAATCTGCTCTCTCACTTTGCTTCAAGGAGTGCAAACTAATTTCTCCATCGGTCAACTTCAAGAGGTATTCCTTTAGTTTACCTTTAAGGTTTCTTATTTTTCACCACAATACACATGTTAAGTGTTGTATATTTTCTTATAGGCGTACGTGTTCCAAGAAGACTCAGGAGGGTGTGTAGCCTTTCTGGTAAACAACAATGGAAAAGATAGCGCAACTATCCAATTTCATAATGCATCATTTGAATTGCTTCCGAAGTCAATAAGCATCCTACCAGATTGTCAAAATGTCATTTTTAACACCGCAACAGTAAGTTTTAATTTTTCATACATCCACTTTTAGTAATTATGAGTGTCTGGTTAATTCACCCTCATCTTGTTGTTAGATTTGGAAATGAAGAATTCAGTAGTACAAGGTCAAAGAGTTTATTTCTTTTATGTATACCACCTGCCCTTGAACCAAATGCTACTTACTGCTGTAAATTATTTTGTGAGGATTTGAGCCCGCGTTTGTCCTAAGGCAAAAGAATAACAAAGATTGAAAGCACTGTCCAGTACTTATTTCCCTACCATATAAGCTTAGACATTCAATCCACCTGCACTTCAATACTGCTGAAAAGGAGGGCTTATATAGGAGTATATGACAACTTCGAAGCTGAAATGATGAAAGTCGTATGTCTGCCTTGAGGGGGTTGAATCGGCCAAACTTCAGTGATTTTCACCGGTACAGAAAGAGAGTTGGTTGCTGAGCCTCCTTAGCGCTCATGTGTCGTCTAGTTACTTCACAAAGAAAAAATTACAAAATTTGTTCCCCTTCTAAATTACCCGTTCAATATAGTAGTTTGCCGGAATTATTCAGTCAAATTAAGGAACTCAGTGGGGAGTCCACTAACGGTTTTGCATTTGTTTAATTTGTGATGCATAGGTCGAAACTGGGTATAAGGAGAGAACAACAACATTAAACCGTGTGTTTGATTCTGCGGATGGATGGCAAGAATTCAAAGATGTCATCCCAAACTTTTCAGATACCTCAATAAAATCAAACATGTTGCTTGAGCACATGAATGTGACCAAAGATGTATCTGATTATCTTTGGTATGCCTTCAGGTACTGTCATCTCTTTGGAAACATGATCTAGGTCTGTTTAAACAAAATATGGTTGGAATTGGACTGTGCACACTTTATTTTTTTATTTTTTTTTGGTACATAGGTTTCAACAGAATACAACTTGCGCCAACCCAATACTACATATCGAGTCTCTTGGGCATCTTGTGCATGCTTTTGCTGGCGAAACATACTTTGGTAGGCATTGGGCATAATGTTTTCTGATAATTAGTTTAGAAAATAAATTTCCAATTGAACAACATACTTTGGTGTTTTCGTACTAGTGCGATGATATACCCTAGCCAAATGTACAACATGGTGAATAGAGATGTGATACCAAAAGAACGTGATGAGGCATGTTGGGAATCCTAAAACCTTGTAATAAAGTGTAAAGATTAGGGAACAAAAAAACGCAAAACCCTAAAAGGCGGAACTAGGATTTACCTCAACTCGCGCAATACGAACACTGGTTGACTTGTTTCTTTGTAGAACTTGACAACTCAATTACAATATGCTACGAACTCTACTCGACAGTATCTCGGGACCTTATGTCATATTCCTTTATATCTCAATCTTGTAGCCAAGTATGGTCTCCTTGTTCTCTCTCTCACAGCCCACCTTTTGGTATTCTGAATGAGTGTGTGAGACCTAGAGAACCTGACAAAATATGAGTATGTGAGACCTAGAGAACCTGACAAAATATTCACATGGTTAGGGTAGGGACCTAAGGAGAAATAAGTCTGGGTTCCTTACGCTAATTCTTCCAAGAATATATTTCTTATTTCACAAATTATACCTCACACCACGAAAGAATTATAATTGCACTTTGGTCCTTATGACAATTGTATTTCGAGCTCCATGTTATTATATACTACTCCCTTCGACCCATTTTTATTGCCGACAATTTCATTTTGGGCTTAATATTAAATGTACACATTTATCATATGGGACTTAAGAGCATAACATTCATAATAATAAAACACTTTGAAATAAAACACATTCAAAATAATATTGATGCAAGAACATTATCTTTGAATTAAGAGCATAACATTCATATAACTGTGAGGTCTTAATTGTTTTATAAATTCAGTACAAAGACAATTATCCCAAAGTGGTCCTGTTTAATATACACAAATTGTGTTAGCACAACAAGTTGGAACTTGAACCGTTTCCCAAGTCAAGACGGACCTACTAGAACATTGTGCTACAATTCTATTAATGGTGTGCCAAATTTCATCTAAGATAATGAACCATATTTTATATTCTACAAGAACCGATGATCCAATCTTCCATGTGTAAGTTGTACTCTACATACTGGATCATCTACTGTGTAGAATAAAAGACACACATGCACAACATACAATAATATCAAGCAAACAATTCTCATAAAAGATTCTCATTTAAATGGATAAAACTAATTAATCTGAAAAATCCTAGTTTGCCTAGGTTTAATGATTTGCTATGTTCTAATTTTTTTGTAAAAAAAAATATTTCACCAATCAACAAAAAGAAATCAATCAATCACACAAAATAAATGCAACCAAATCAATGAACACCAGATATACGTGGAAAACCCCAATACGGGTAAAAACCACGGGAAGGAATCAAAATACTATACTCAATGTGTAGTTACAAGCAATCTTACCAATGACCGCGAATCCTCACCAATCGAACTACTTGCCGAATCCTCGTTCACCACACCCAGTGCTTTGACCGCCGCTGCCTTGAATCCACAAGCCTTCCGTTCGCCTCCCGGAATCCACCGAAGGACTTTGAAACGCCTCTCGAACTCCACGAAAGGACTTTGTAATGCCTAGGAATCCTCCGTAGGTCTTCTCATAAGATTGTAGTCGTTGATGATAAACACTCTTGGAGATTAACACTTCATGATACTAAGATTGCATTAGTACTCCAAGCACAATAAATACTCTCCACTAATTCTCACCTTTGGGAGAGGGAGAACGGTGTCTCTCAAATAAAACTGACCTAAAACCATCATATTTATAGGCCTCATGATCTGCTTGTACAACTGTAAATAACTTGCTGGTTTTGCTCGAGCAACGCATAAATTCGCTCGAGCAGCCAGTCGCCCATGATCCACTGTATCTCTTATGAACTCTTTCCAATTCGACACACTCCTTTCCTTCGTAATCCAACTTTTTCAGCAGAGCAATCTATCCATATTTGACGAAGAAGAAATCTTTCCATGTACGACAATTCACAATCTTCACCAACTTCTCAATCTTCATTGCAACCGAAATCTTCCCAAAACTTCACAATATTCCCAGTCTTCATTGGAAATATAATCTTCACAAATTGCACAATGTTCTCAAAACTTCCTTAGATGACTACCGCACTCAATAAACAATACAAATAAAAATGATTCCTTGCCTCACCTATACAGACACTCTAGAATAAATGGAAAATAATAAATACAACTCAATAAATTGGGATACACAAAATGTGTGTTTTGTCAATGAAATTGCCAACACAAAAGAGCTCGGCTTTTTGGAGCTTACATAATCAATAATAAATTAACTATTAATCAATTACAGAAAAGCATAACTTTTAGGATAATTTCTAACAAGGCCATCCTAGTCTAATATCTTGAGATTAAATCTTAATCGGGCTAGTTTTTTTTTTTACTGCGAGTCTTCCCCTAACATTAACTTCAATATGTATTCGGTATTTCAGTAAGATAAAAAGTTCCAAGCGTAGAGGAAAAATGAGTAGAAAAAGAAGTAAGGATTGTAGGGTGAGAAAGGGCATTGAAGAACTTCCTGGAAATATTTGGTGTCATTGGCGGCACTATAGCTTGTAGAGGGTATGCAAGTGAACACGGACAAAAAAATTTGAAGGGAAAAAATTACTCCCTTTGTTCCAAATTGTTTGTTCCATTTATTATTCTGGGATGTTCCAATTTGTTTGTCCTCTTTCAAAAGTCAAATCAAAATTTATTCAATCTTCCAATATAACCCATTTACCAATAACAATCATTTCACTCAAAATTTGAATTATAAGGGCATTGTTGGAAATTTTAATAATTTTATTTAATGTGAATACATTTATTGAATGCAGTTATTGCATGTGTGCTTAAAAAGTTAAAATTACAAAAGTAGCCAGCAATTTGGAACAGAGTTGGAGTAGATATCTAGGTTTGTCCATTACATTAATTGAACACCTTATCCAATTAACTTTGAACACCCTACCCAATTAATTTTGATCACAACCGTTCATTTTATTGAAATTGATTTATTAGGAGACTATGCGAAAATTAAGCTCAATCGGATATCGGTAAATGTTTCATCTAAAATGGGTCAAATAGAGACCCAGTAATCGAATTATTAGATCAAGCACTTATCTACAATTAAGTGAGTTAAATTTTTGTATCTCCTCCTTACAAATCAATTTAAATAGAATGAACGGTTACGGTCATCAAATTAGGACCCAAAAGATATCTCATTTGAAGTGGGTAAACTTACCCTCACTTAAACTCCGCTTCAAAAACACTCCCTCTCTCAAACACAGAGTATCTTCATTTAATTTCTCATTTTGTGTGCCAATAGAAATTGTTTCGGAATAGAGGTTATTCTTTTTTACTATACTTCTATAGGAAATTTTGTGCGTATATTGTTGGTTAATTGAGCTACTATAGTTACGGTAATTTTTGAACACCCTACTACAAATTTCTGGAGCCGCCACTGTGGTGTCTATGTTTTGGTTTGGTTCATTGGTTATTTCTTCACAACTAAAGGCTACATGGTGTTATATTTAGGAGTTGCACATGGAAGCCATGACGTCAAAGGACTCACTTTTGAGAGCCCAATACAGTTAAATGACGATGGCACCAATATATCAATACTCAGTGTCATGGTTGGATTGCCGGTAATGTCTTGATATGGATGTACATTGCACATCTTTTACCCCAATAACTTCTTTGAAGTATAAACTGAAAAGCTGTTTTTGGCAATCACATGAACGAAGGACTCTGGAGCTTATCTCGAGAGGAGATTTGCAGGATTAACAAATGTGAAGATTCAGTGCTCTGAAGGAATTACGTACAATCTTACAGACCATGAATGGGGATATCAAGTAAACAAAGCCATTTAATACATTGAGTCCACAGCTTCTAACAAAAGATGTCTCACAAGTATATACTTAAAACTTACTTGTCGTCGCAGGTTGGTCTTTTGGGAGAGAAGTTGATCG
The DNA here is from genome assembly GCA_963854785.1 of Vaccinium vitis-idaea. Classification (NCBI taxonomy): domain Eukaryota; kingdom Viridiplantae; phylum Streptophyta; class Magnoliopsida; order Ericales; family Ericaceae; genus Vaccinium; species Vaccinium vitis-idaea. Next base: position 29,526,034 of record OY978217.1, on the reverse strand, counting down.
TACATGATGAACAGCCTGTGTCCAGCGATGTCAAATGGAGCGAAACCAGAATCTCCGCTAATCAGCCACTCACTTGGTACAAGGTATGGTAGTAGTGTATGTATAGTATATGGAGTACTTGTAGTCGCAGACAATTTATGCTACAAAACAATAGTCAAATAACAAGAATGTTTAGCGTCAGGAGATGGTTTCTACTAGTCTAAGGAAAAGGTTTAAGTTTCAAAATGCCGTTCCTTTCACCTGGAAAAAAAAAATTGCTGTACTGTCGGCTTAAATCAAGAAAACTACCCTTCCATATAGATCGTCGTGGGAACTCGATTCAATTTTCTATGATGCTTGGAGAACTGGAAGAAAAAGATATGAATTTGGTCAAATTTTATGGGTTTTTTTTACTGGAAAAATGGTGGGAGGAGGCAACCAACGTAGCAATCCCCTTTGGGCTCACGACTTGTTATGTAATGTCTGGTTTGAGCCATAGTTATTGTCCCGAAGGACATGTCATCACCACATCACCACCTAGGTACAAATGGTATGTGGTGGTGTGGCATCAACTCCATAGAGACATGCCAAAGGCAAGACTCAAGACCGAGTTATGTCTGTCTGAGGAGTGGGATACGCCTTACCATCCAGGCTACCACCTTCGGTGGTAAGTTTAAGTTGAGTTTCTGTCATTATGGATTGAAACAGTAAATTATCTTTAATTTCTTGATGTTTCAATAATCTTCTAAGAGATTATTGTGATCTAGTAATCCACACATAAATTAGTAACACTTTTTTATGCGGCCTGATTTTTTTTTTTTGGGTAAATTAGCTTGAAATTAAAAGGGGTTAAGCGAATGTACAGCCTACAAGGGGCATACCCCAGGGAGGACAAAATGAAAAGAAAGAAAGAAAGAAATGAAAAGAAAAGAAAAAGTGTGTGGTCCCTGACACAACCCGCCGGGGGGGGGGAAAATGAGTAGTACTGGCACATCCCGCCAGCATAGGTGTAAATAAGCAAAAATGCAATAATGTAGTAAGCGTAATACCGTGCACAACCCGCAAGGCTAGGATAACGTGAAAAGCATGCATATAAATGAACAACATGTAGTGAGTCCTGAAAGGCACCACTGTAAGGAATGTGATTAGCCCGTGCTCGCGTCCCATTAGCCTAGCCATTCCAAAGGAAAGGGAGGCATCAAGGACACGAGCATGGGCTTTGCGGAAGAACAAAACCAAGTGATGATAGTGTCAAATACCTCACCTAAGTAAGGGAGGTTCTCATATGCTCAAGATCTGCCTGACCTCCACAGCGGTAGTAACAACAACAAAAACTCGGTGCCAAGGGTATGAGTCCACCCGAAACTGAAAACACCCTCATCCAAGTACCACAGTCGTCGCAATCACCCCAGAGAGATAGAGCAAGATCATAAAAATAAAAGGATAGCCCGCGGTGCATCATAATATCAAGGATAGGGCTAGAGGTAGGTGAGTTTCCCAACCAAGCTGAAGATCATGATTGACAGAGCCAGCCCCAAGGAATAAACCTCGGATCAGAGAAAACCAAGTCACCTCTATGTAGAACACATCTAATGGTAATCTGTGCCATCGGGCTCTGAACATACACAATCAACCAAACGGTGCAACTATCCTAATCCAAGTAACCCACACACGGTAAATGTAACAGTGCCCCCTGTAATGAAAGTAGTACACGCAGAAGGAGCTCGGGGTCGGAGGTGGATGAGACCTCTGAACCGTGCTAAGGTAGAACCATGACTAGGGTCAGCCCTAGAGTAAACTCCGTCCCCTTCGGAGAACCCCAGCCCACGGAAACTTGGCCCATCACTCCAAAGTAACCACGCCTTCGGGCCTAAGTCAATATCCATCAAACGTCTAAAACAGCCACAACCAAACTCCAATCGCACAACCACCACCAAGCAGGAGAAAATAGAACCATAAAATGTGATAATGGAATAAATCCAAAAGTGCCCCCTGTAATGAAAATAGTACAACGCAAATGGAACTCGGGGTCAGAGGTGGATGAGACCTCCAAACCGTGCTAAGGCAGAACCATGACTAGGGTCAGCCCTAGAGTAAACTCCGTCCCCCTCGGAGAACTCTAGCCCGCAGACTTGGCTCATCAACCTAAATCACACCCTCGGACCGAAGTCAATCTCCACCAAACGCCGAATGCCCTAGAGCAAATCAGCCACAACCCAATTCCAAATGCACAATCATTACCAAGCAGGAGAAAATAGATCCAATATCCCGAAGTTAATCCCTAACAGAAGTAACTCTGAGGACAAACATGCTCCGCTAGCAACTTCAGCTTGTTCCAAACAGAATCATAATAGGATTTCGAAAACCTCAACACTAGCACACTAGCAGAACCAGAACCAATACGGAATTACCCCTTATGCCGTGACAACAATGACACCTAACAAAGAGAACTAGAACGCAGGTGCACAATCGGAAGCTATATCGTAGATCCCAAAATGAAACACACCAATTGGTTAATGGACTACCAATTTGAGATCTGAAAGTCTACAGTGACAGCCCATTTTTAGAGTTCTGAAAATTGTGGTCCAACTTAATGGCCCAATGAAATTTGTTCCACCAAATTGCCCATGCCATACAAGACAATTTGGGGCCAGAAGGTATGAGTGCATACAGCATGTGAAGCCGTGTTCCCACTCTCTGTCCCCACTTCCAATGTTAGTTTTGTGTGGTCCCAAGGAAAAGAACCCTTTAACTCCAATCACGTGAAGAACCAGTGGTCCCACCATAGCTGACCCCAACCCGTTTGTCTGTTGGAAAGCCACTGCCTATTAAAAAATATATATATATAGAGTAGCAGTACACAATACATCAGGCTTTAGTTTAAAGAAAACTGCCCTACCGACAACATCAGCCAATCTTTTTGAAAGAACCACCCTCACCCAGAAGTGCGTGAGATGCACTTTCTCCTTCCCCAACTAGGTTTTACCCACTATCCAGATTCTGCTTTGCAGATTGAAAGCATGTAACTAATTCAATGCCGAAAGTGCTATTACCTTGAATCGCGTAGACATGACGTATTGTCGATGATGGCTGAAGTGATATCGAGTCTGGGCAAAGCGGAATCAAATCACGAACTCAACCACTGTGGAGTAGGAGTCCAGATCGTGTTTCCCAAAGCAAGAACTCGGCAAATGAGGAGGCCCAGCAGAACCCCCTTGTGAAGAGATTTTTCAGATCCCCCTTTTGGCATATGTTGGTAACCCATCTTTGTTTGAGCAGCCATTGAAGTCGACTCTTGAATAAACACCAAAATCTGAACAGACGATGTAGATTATAGGTTTGGGACACTGATTTTGGGCAAACCTAGGTAGCCTGATTTTTGGGTTAAGATCTGTTGGTGATGGATGATAATGGTACAGAGCTTAAAATTACCTTTGTGACATTTTTGTGAAAGGGGAGTGCATTCTCTCTTAGAGAGAGAAGCTCTCAACCCCTGCAGGGAAGAAGAAGTAAATTGCGGCCTGATTTTAATTTGCTGATTTTGCAGATTACATTTGATGCACCCAGAGGAGATGACCCAGTTGCTTTGAACCTTAGCACCATGGGCAAAGGTGAAGCTTGGGTTAATGGCCAAAGCATTGGTCGCTATTGGATCTCATTTCATACCTCTAAGGGAATTCCTTCTCAAACACTGTACGTACGGTATTGTTTCTTCACATATATTTTAGGTTTCTTGTGATGAGACATTCATATTGCATTAATGGTTCTTAGGAAACCTACCATAGTTTTAAATAGCAATATTAGTCACAGTATCGGTGTAGCAGTAGCGGGAGTATCGAACGATACCTAGGGGGAACTGGGTGTCGCGGCCGTGAATTTATTAAAATCGTTAGCAACACAAATAAAGCTAAAAAATTCAAAATAAAGGCTACAACTCTGTTTTCCGTTGTCGTCTCGGCCTGAACGAATCCTGAACCGGCCGATACATCAATACATACTGGAAACTAGGTGAGACAGAGTGCGATTTTTCCTTCCCAACGCTATACCGGCCTATATATGTATCGGAGCCTCCAAATTCTGGCACGTACCGGCCGATATTCAAAAGTATGAAACCTATTAAACTCCAATTTAGGACTAAAATGGAAGGACAACTTTTAAGTATAGAATTCTTCCTCCAGTTCTTGGGAGGAAAGGGGAATGAGATTGTAAAAGCGCCTTTTAAAAATATCCCAAACTATTAATATCAGTTAGAGCAGGCACATAGAGCAATGATTGAGTGTAGGACCGAAGAGTCCGACCCCATGATTATTTGACCGGAGTAGTGCTCACTTTCTCTAATACTCCAATTCTCATTTGTTACTGAATGCTGCTTAAAAAAAGAAAAAGAAACAAAAATGTGCTCAAAATAGCTTGTCATCCCCTTGTTTGAGTGTGTACGGCATTTACCCATTAAGTTGTATAAAAGTCCATAAAGTTTGGACATAAATCTACGATCGGCTCCTGAAGTAATCGATTGCTTCAATATAAGTTTTCATTATTAAAGATTTCTTTGACCTTTATCGACCGGCAATGGTTTAGTGAGATAGGAATCTTATTTAAGAACCCGGATTGAGGTAACTTGAATTATGTACTCCATATCATAAGATTTAGGGTAAATTCTACTTACCTCCCCTGAGATTTCTAACAAATACAGAGATATCCCTTGCTTAATTGTCACTTACCTCCCTTGCAGTTACTTTAAGGATAATGGTGTTAACTTTTGCATTAAATGACCTTAGTACCCTTAGTATATATTCTCTACCCTTAAAAACCCATTTTTTTTAAAAATTGAGTTTAAAAAGTGTTTCAAAAAAATTAAACTCTTCTTCATTTTTAAAAAAACAGGCTTATAAACATAAAGTATCGAAGAGAATTTTTTTCAAAAAAAATACTACTTTTTGAGTTTTTTTTTTGTTGAAAATAGTTTTTCGACGGGGAAAAAGCTAATTTTGAAAAAAATAGGGTAAGTTTTGAAAATAGTACTTTTTTAAAAAATATGAAAATAAAATTTGAAATTTTTTTTTTTTAAAATTATTTTCAAAACTAATTTTTTTCCCTACAAAAGAATAATTTTTTTAAAAAAACTATTTTTGTATATGAAAAACTGTTTAATTTTTTTGAAATATTTTTAACTCTAGATTTTTTTAAAATATATATATTTTTATGGTGGAGAATATATATACTAAGAGTATTACAATCATTTCACGCAAAAAGTTAACATTGTTAGCCTAAAAGTAACGGCAATGGAGTTACATGACAATTAGTTTAAAAAGTAAGGGCGGGTAGTGGAATTTCAGAAAGTATAGGGGAGGTCTCTGTATTTATCAGAAACTAGGGGAGGTAAGTGAAATTTACCCTAAGATTTAAAATTCAACTGTAAAAAGATTGTTTCCATCCTATTTTCAAACGCTTGCATCCTATTTTTGAATTTAACACTTTGGTTTTCATTCTCAAAAGACTTTTAACTATTGTACTGTTCATATGGCTCTATTTCAAAATAATAATAATTTTAAAAGACTTCTTTAACCAAGGTTCACGTACTCAATTTGCTGAAGTAGCCAAATAAGGAAAGGGAAAAAAAAAAAATTCAAATTACAAACTAGACTGGTGATGTTTAATGGACTTCTAATATCTATATTATTCATAATGTTCCTTTCTCAGGTACCATGTGCCTCGATCTTTCCTGATACCTTCCGCGAACCTCTTAATTTTGTTTGAAGAAGTTGGAGGGGACCCTCTTCACATTTCCTTGGACACCATTATAGTCGATAGTGTACAAATTCACTATAGCCTCGTTTGATTCGGGTATTAGGAGAGTGGGATGGGACTATTTTTGCCTAATCCCACGTTATCCCTTGTTTGGTTCCCGGAAAATGGCATGGGATTAACAATCCCGGGATAATTTTTATCCAATACGTATGGGATTACACAATACCTGGGGGGTGTGGGACTAAATAAGTCCGGACTATTCGAACGCTACTTTGTCGGCTAATATTTACAAAGTTGCCATCGTCTTCTTCACCAGATCCACCTCTCTCTCTCTCTCTCTCTCTCTCTCTCTCTCTCTCTCTCTCTCTCTCTCTCTCTCTCTCCACCAGATCCACCTCTACTGCCAACACCTTCGACAACCAGATCCACGTCATGATTTTCGAGCCTGGGTATACATGATTTTCGAGCCTGAGTTGTATTATGGGTTTACATGATTTTCGAGCCTGGGTATACATGATTTTCGATTTCTGGGTATACATGATTTTCGAGCCTGGGTTGTATTCTGGGTTTACATGATTTTCGAGCCTGGGTTGTATTCTGGGTTTACATGATTTTCTGATTTCTGGGTTGATTTTCGATTTCCTGATTTCTGGGTTGTATTCTGGGTTGATTTTCGATTTCCGATACACTCTGAAAATGAAGCAGGTGATTCAAGCCCTAAACTAAGTTAAAGATCTCTGAAAACGAAGCAGGTGCCCGATCTGTGAAAGATCTCAGGTGGGTTTGTGTTAATTCTTTGTTAATTTCCTATTTTTTTCATTATCTGGGTTCTCTGTGTTTATGATAGTGGTGATAATAATTGAGTAAACACTGTTGAGTCTCATGATCTGATTGATTTTCATCGTTTTCTTTAGTTTTGTGAAATCGATCCTCTGTGTCGATCTTGATTTCTCTGTTGCTACTCCTCTGTTACTTCACTGGTTTGAGATATTGAGAGAGTCTTAAAATTAATCCCAAAATTTAGTTTGGGGAACCAAACATGGGATTGACCGAAACACGGGATATCCCGATGTTAATCCTACACGAATCAAACAAAGGATTGAGTGAGATTCAGTACTAAATTAGTCCCAGGACTATTAATCCCAGGACTATCAATCCCACCTATTTTAGTCCGCGAATCAAACGAGGCCTATGGGCACCTCCCTCAATGAAAAGGTAATGGAGTTGTTGACGAGTCTGAAGATTCATCCTTCTACAAAACATGCTACATTAGGCATTCTATGTTTTAGATTTGGTAGCATGAGAGAAAACTTTGGAAGTATGATCAGAAATGAAATCTTGCCTTGATTGTCTTTACCAAGGTAGGCAACCAGTGGCGAAGTCAGGAAAGAGGAGCATTGTGGGCACCACCAAAGGAGGAATCAATAATTTAATTTGCCCTGGGCTACCCAATTTAAGTACACCAGCCAGTGTTCTGCATCAACTAAAAAAACTTAAGTACACCAGCCAGTGCTTTTCATCAACTTAAAAAATTTAAGCGCACCAGCAAGTGCTTTGCATTTAACAACATAAGTAATTATCAACAACAGTGTAATTATCAAGTATCACGAGCTCCATTGAAAAAAAAATCTTCCAAATATAATTCAGCCATGTGGATCAATTTTTCCTTGTTAAAACAAGATAATGAGTGCGGACGGTGCCACTCAAACTTTTAGAAAAGAGTTTCAGAGTCACCACCTGGGATTTTGGAAAGGATTTAATACCCGAGAAACCATTTAAAATAGTTTGAATAAGAATGACTCCCGTGCCACTAATTTTGGAAAAGGATTTGGTCTATTTGAAAACAGAGTATTCTGGATTCGAAAGCCAGGTTACAAGTGGAGAAGGTTTTTAAGGCACCCAGCTCGCCCGATTGAAAATCGGTCTTTACAACATGCTTTTGGGATTTTTAGGAAAACTCTTTAATGCTAAACTTTATTCATATAAACAGTAAATAAATATAATTGACAAGAATTAACATGAATCATAATGAATTGACAAAAAATGAGTTATTACGTTAAACACTGCCTCAAGAAAACTGATTTTGAAGATATTGAGGACAGTGCAAAAATCAACATATTTCGGATGAAAACAGGGGTCAAAATGATTTTCAATATATAAACTACATAATGATACTTTGAACCTTAGAGTTATGAGTAAACCAGAAGGCTCAGAGCATCAAAGTGTATCTCCCAAAAGGGACAATACTGCACGCCACTGCTGTTGGTGCAAAAATCGTATAACCGATGGAAGTGGATAATATTGGAGTGAATCAATGGTTGCTTTAAGGCATGTTACATTGTCGCTGTCCTTAAGTCGATATTCGCCCTCACCAATTCGAGTGAATTTGGTGTGCACCGGGTTGCCGGTGAATTCGACTCCAAGATACAATGAAGCCCAATCCCAATTGACTGTTTGTCCAACTGTGTCATGCACAGACAAAAAAGAACCAAAATGCCTTTGAATTTTGCGAGCCACCAATAATGAATAAAGGGAGAGAGTTCTAGTGAGAGAGACCGATTGATTGCGTTCTTATTTTCTTGTTTTGGGTGAATTCCTAGCCTATTTGTTTAAACTCAATAGTCATGTCTATTTAATTCACCCCAACAGTCATACCTTTTGGTGAGATTATGTCTATTCATTTAAACCGAATAGACACACCCTTGCATTTAATCCAACAATTGCATCTATTCATTTAAGCTGAATTGACACACCTATTGGATTAAGACCGTTCACCAATTACAACATTTAATATTCATTAAATATTTTGAAAATGTTCCAACAATCCCCCACCATTTTCAAAATATTGAAAATAAACATTGGACAGACTAGGAAAACTTGTGCATGAATGAAGGTTTCTCACGATTTTAACCATTCACATAGTGAAAGCACCTCAAAGTTAATCGGAAGAACATTGTAGACTTGTCTTTGAACTAGCAATCCATGTTGACTAACCGGACACGTCTCACACACAAATTTTCTTCTACTTAGGTAATTCATAAAAGCCAACCCGTGAATTGGCCTTGGGTCTTTATCTTGGTTTCATGAGTGTTCTAAAGTCAAAGCCCCCAAGACCTATAGGAACGGCACCACCTCCACACTCACATAGATAGGATTTTATCAGTGTCCCTATAACAAAAACACTAAAAACCTATTAAAAGCTAAGTAGCTCAGCCTCCTATTTTTCTACATTATAGGTACCAAGCACTTTACCTTGGGATGTATAAAAAAAATTCATTAAGTGCTTGCAATCACGACATATGGTGTACTTTGCTCATTGAACTCAAGGCTTGAAGCATGTAACAAGCGGTGAGTCGAGTTTCCACCAGGAGTGATCAAAATAAAATAGGCACCACATCATAACCCTTGCAAGATTTTACCATTGCCGCAAGGGCAATATTTTCCATAGTTGCAAAATATCATAGTTCATGATGTGAATTTTATGTCTGGACTAACATCACCATCATAACTATTAATACTCTCTCATAAGTGATTTATTAAAGATAACCGTGACGAAATACCATGTCACCCCATCTCAATATAAAAAATCTCACTTTAATTCAAGATAGAAAATTCCCCACAAAAGACCCACTTTTTATCCATGGTTCCCATGCTTAATGTATCAGGCGCCTTTGTATCCATTAAAACTTAATACCAATTACAAGCATATAAATCAATCCTCTAAATAATTTTATTTAGAACTGAACTTTGGGACATAGTGGTCTAGAACAACTAAGTAATTAAAAATAGTAGAAACTAACCATTCTGCCCTTTTTGTCAACTCTCCAATATGCCTAGGAGACCATGTAACCTAGAAGTCACACTAACGAGATATCAAATGAAAGCTCAATAAAACTACTTGATTTAGTTTCCAATTAATCCAAGAGCCACACCTTTTACACGTATAACTCAACATGTATATTTAAAAGTGTCATTTTATAAGGTGTCGTAAGATTGTTGCTGCAAAAATCGTATAACTAATGGAAGTGGATAATATTGGAGTGAATCAATGGTTGCTTCAAGGCGCGTTACATTGTCGCTGTCCTTAAGACGATATTTGCCCCCACCAATTCGAGTGAATTTGGTGTGCACGTACCGGGTTGCCGGCAAATTCGACTACAAGATACAATGAAGCCCAGTCCCGATTGGTTGTTTGTCCAACTGTGTTATACACAGACGAAGAAGAACTAGAATGCCTTTGGATTTTGTGAGCCACCAATAATGAATAAAGGGAGAGAGTTCTAGTGAGAGAGACCGATTGATTGCGTTCTCATTTTCTTGTTTTGGGTGAATCCCTAGCCTATATATAGGCATAGATGTGACCGCTGGCCGATTTGACCTGGTCACATCTATTTGTTTAAACTTAATAGTCATGTCTATTCAATTCACCCTAATAGTCATACCTTTTGGTGAGATTAGGTCTATTCATTTAAACCGAATAGACACACCCTTGCATTTAATCCAACATTTGCATCTATTCATTTAACCTAAATAGACACCTATGGATTAAAACCATTCACCAATTACAACATTTAATATTCATTAAATATTTTGAAAATGTTTCAACAACTGCCTAAGAGACTTTGATTGCCACTTTCTATTTTAGTGGCATTTTATTGAGAACTTTGGTTGGCCAAGCCTAGGGGAGGTATGAGCAACCACCCTAGGCCTAGCACCACCCCTTAGAATGTCAAGTTAATTGGTCTTGATAAAGAAATAAAAATTATACCTTGAAGATGAAATTCTTAAAGAAAACACCCTTCTAAGCTTTCAACCTTGGCTTGCAAGTGATGAACGGACTTCTGGCATTATGAGATGATCAGATTTGATAACAACCACAGAGGAAAGGTTGGAGATAGAGGTTTATTTTGGGGTTTTGATGACTTTTGGGTTTGGTTTTATGGACTTGTTGTAGTAGTAATAGACTAGTTATTGTTTGGACAGATTAGGGCAGAGTGAAGAGGGGTTTTTCTACGTTTTCAGTTGGGTTTTCCTCCTTCAAATCCTTTAGCATTTATAGGGAGAATTAAGCTTGGTGCCTAAGCAAACTTGGTGCCCAAACAAACCTATTGTGGGCTACTATCATAGCCTATTACCTGCCTTAGTCTTTCTGAACATTTCAGAGGAGGTTTGGGTAAAAAATGGGGACTGCTTGCCGCCCATGAAAAGTTGATCTAAATCGTGACAATGCCGTGCGACACTACGGAAGTGCCGTTGTGGCTTTTGTTATAGCCTTCTTTGGGTTGTTTTGTTGCAGGACTATTGTTGTATATATGCTCTGATAGACTGATACTACTCTCTGTATTCGGCTTGGTTGAATGAAATTTCTCCCTTATTGCAAAAAATCAAGTACTAACAGATGCTTTCTCTATGCGGATTTTTGGCCGATATATACCAAAAATTGAAACAATTTTGCAAAATATACCATTTCTGAAACAATTTTTAAAAATATACCATGCCGCATAGGGCAAATGCGGCATCCTTCCTGGCACACGAAGCCCATCTTCCACGTGGTAGATCTGTCCACCTAAGCATATGCCGCATATCTAAACTGCGGCATTAGGGTTTCAAAATTTGAATACCGCAAATCAGAGAAGCGTACTTCAGTTCAATATTCTCCCCTCAGAGCTCTAAGATTTTCGGCGATTGGGCAATCTTGGGCGATTCCCACCACCGCCGTCGACCACACTGCCTCCACCTCTGGTAAAAGAGGAATAGCTTTGAAGGTCTTTCTCTCTCTCTCTCTCTCTCTCTCTCTCTCTCTCTCTCTATATCTCTCTCTCTCTCTCTCTCTCCGCACGAATCGCGAGTAGGACCCTGTCGCAGACTACCACCACGGTATATCTCTCTCTCTCTCTCTCTCTCTCTCTCTCTCTCTCTCTCTCTCTCTCTCTCTCTCTCTCTCTCTCTCGTACAGAGGTCCATTACATTGCTGTTATGTAGTGAAATATAGCATCTAATACCTAACAAATTGATTTCTCATTGAAATCTATGTGTGCAATGATTTTTGGATGGAATTACCGAGTTAAAATAGCTTGATTCAGCTGACAACTGCTTTGCGATTGGCTGTTGTTTCATCTTATGCTATTTTAGCAAATGTTTGTAAATTTATAGCTTGTTGTACATTGAGGAACATATAGGCCTCCTGGTCTAGGAGATATTTCAAGTATAGTATCAATGGAAAGATATTTTTAGTATTTGCTTGTCGTGATTTTGTTGAGGGACGGATGCACAAATGAAATTGGGACATACAGACTACAATCTTTTTTTTGGTAAGTGATAGAATTATTGAGAAGGCATCAAAGGGATGCCACTCATGTACAAAAAGAAAAGGCAAAGAACGGGAGGCCAAAAAGCCGACAACCATAGAGACTTCAATCTGACAAGCTGTTTTGATAGCCAACAATTTTGTCATGTAACTAACTCTTCTGGTGGCAAGAACTATGCATAGTTGCATACTCTTTGTCAAGATGCTTGAGCAGCGGACGAGAATAAATAAATATGGGGTCATTACAGATTATCAGCACCTGTGCAGTCACCTAAACGTTTAAGATTTTAATTTGAGACTATTATTTGTAGGAAATATTGAGCTCGTCTGGTGGCTGTTCAAGCTTAACCAGATTTGAGCTTTCAACCAAATGAACTTGTATTTTTAGTGTTGCATGGTGTGTACTCACTAGCATATTCTATTTTATCGTGGCATGGTGTTGGGCAACCTGACGTTTGGTTGGGGTATGGATATGCTTCCGACGTGTCTGGTTGAATATGGGCCTACAATTTTTTTTAATTTATCAAGGTTTACGATGTGAGCAAATCTCACCTTTTGCGCACAGGCTATGTTTTTCAATTAAGTTTTATCCTTATGAAGAAAAGATGTATGCGAAAAACTAGTGTTGATATTTCTTTACCTGCGTCGTCTCCTTGGTAAAAAGAAATTCTACCATTCAACCATCTATGAACCTTTTGGTCTTCTTTTTGACCTAGATTTCACTTGCTTTCTTTGTCACATGATGCATGTGAATAATTTCAATGCCAGGGGAGTGTGGGTCATGGTTCCAGCCCCAAATCACCCACCTAAGTTTTTGTTGGGTTGGAGAGATTTAACATGTTGAGCTACTTGGCTTTGTGTATTTAATGAGGTTTCAATATGGACTATCAATTTCATGAGGCCAAACAAGAGAATAAAAAGTTGGTGGATTGCTTATTTGAGGCTTGTCTTTAATAGATTTGAGCATCCAACACGCAATATTGTGGACCTGTTGGGTAAACATCTGATGTACAATTGAGTTGCCATGTAGTAGAGCATGTTGGAGTATAATAAAATAGAATGCTTAACCTCTTTTTGATGTGTATGGTGGCCGAATTAAGCTTGAACATATATACGCAGTTTTTGCGTTGTATACATATAATGGTTTTGTTAAATTTAGAATGAGCTTGGTGAATGTGAGGTTCATATTAATTAATATGATACAACATTTACTGCAGCTTATATATATGATGGAGGTTCAAGATTTATGCCAAGGACCCATTGACGACACAATCCTTGTGCTACAGCAAGGCCATCGCTCCCGTGCAGTTTGGCAAGCCAGTGTAAGTGCCAATTCCCCTTTTTAGAGTAAATAATGTTTTGTTGTGTACAAGTTTTAATAAGAATTCATGATTTCAGGGGAGGGGTCCACGCGAGACTGATACGATCACCATTCGGCGTTGCGAACGGGAGTTTCGTTCATTGGATCCCCCGCCGGCTCCTATTGTAGAGTTGGTTAGACAGGCATGATTTTTTGGCCTTTTTAACATGCAGTATATGTAGTTAGATCTTGCATTGTTGACGGCACTAGTGGAGCGTTGGAGGCCAGAGACTCACACATTCCATTTCACTTCGGCTGAGGTGATAGTGACTCTCCAAGATGTTGAAATAATAACTTGTCTCCCGGTCGATGGTAGACCGGTGACAGGAAGTACGAATTTGAATTGGGAGCAAATGGTGTGGACCTATTGGGTCTCGAGCTTCGAGATGCAGTAGGGAGACGAGGGAACAAGGTAACACTCCAATGGTTGCTACGACACTTTAATGGACAAGTTCAAGATACAGATACGCAAGTTCAGATTGAGCAAAAGGCATGGGGATACATTATGCAGGTAATAGGGGGTGTGTTAGTGCCCGACGAATCATCATCCCGCGTGCATTTATGTTATTTGGAACTTCTTCGGGACCTTAGAGCTGCGGGACAATACAGTTGGGGTAGTGCGGGGCTAGGTTCCTTGTACAAAGGCCTATGCCATCTTTCAGAGTCAAATAGTACGTTGGGCTGGTCTCTGTCTTTTGCATCCTACGAATTCTATTCCCCACCACAGGTTCGCAAAAACCCGTCATTCCATGAACATGCAAATCATCTCAGGATTTGGCTCGGTGGCGGGCAAGCCAAGCATCCAAGTGCGAAAGGGGTGCAAGAGCACTGTTGTCATCACCTATCTGTCTTTCGGGTCGTACTCGAGTGGGGCGAATATTGTTAGAAGGATGGGGAGGAAGACTCCAATGAACAAGCCTAACATTGAATCTGTTGTTCATACCAACACGCTCTGCCTCTTCTTGTAATCGACATCTACAAAATCGAATTCTTGCATCAGATTCTTTTGCATTTGTGACGTTACTACGAGAACTCTCTCCCTGTTCTAACTTTCTTCCAAATGGAAAGTTAGGATCCATTTCGCATAACTATCTGCGAAATACACACACATATATATAGGGTCAGCATTAGTGGAGTTGGATTTTAATGAGGGAAATGAGGGGTCTCATGAAGACCACTTAGTGGAAGAAAACCAAGTCAAAATTCAAGCTACAATTAAAAGTGCCAAAGGAAAAAAGAAAAGGAAAACTATCAATGAAATTCTGGGCTTCTCAAAGGCAAAACAGGGCAGTGAAAAAGGTGGGAAGAAATGTGTTCTCTTGAGATCCGTTGTAGCTGTTGCCGCCTTATCAGCATCTATTTCATCAGATGGAATCAACAATAGAAATAAAATCCTCTTGAATGAAGCACAAGCAGTTTGGGAAGTTAATAAACTATATATGAGTTACGACGGGGATAAGGATGAGGTTATCAGCAAAATCGCAGAGTTGAGGACACATGATAATAGCAGGGCTGTTTTCCCCCCTCTAATCTCCTCTTGCATAGATGGTGCTAAGTCATTATCATCCAACAATGATGATTATGTCTTGGAATATTGGTCTCACTAAAAAGGAGAAAAGGGGAAGAACCAAGAAATTTCTGAAGGAAAAAACGTGTGGAGGTGGTGTTCTTTCATGAAACCAAGCAAGGGGTTATAACAAATGACTTTATTAAGTCTATTTGGTGGGAGGATCAATTTCATTTATTGGATATTGAAGCTTCAGGAACGGCTGGAACTCAAAATCTGTCACATTAATGGAAAGATATTTGTGCTTATGGAACTCAAAATCTTTCTCATTAATGGATATTTAGTGCGGATTTTAGTGCGGATTTGAAGGGGGATGGCAGCAGCGGAGTGGTTTTGGAAGGGCGACAATCAACAGTTTCGTCGACAGTTCCAGTGAAAGTAGATTCAAAAGGCGAAAATTGTGGTCATCTTCTTGATCAGTGTGGAGGGCTCGACGGAGATGGGTTGTTATGTGTTGGGTGCTGCCATGGGGATTCTTAGATACTGCAATGGGGATCACCGGCATCAGAATTGCAGATAGAAGGAAGAAAGCGCTTGGGATGTTGTATGGGATCATGCATGGGTTTTGGTGTGGAGATCAGGTGCGATGAGGCGTGGGCTTAAGCTGTTTTCCGAGAACAATGGGTGGTTTTGTTGTGTCTAATGGGCTGAGCCGGGTGGCATCAATGGGTGTCTTTGGGTTTTAGGTGGTTCGTTTTGGGTTGTGTTTCTTTTGTTGGCTTCTCGCCAACTTTGAAACCTTCATTGGTGTTGTGTGAATGCTTTCGGCCTTTAGTATACTCTATGGTGTCGTTAGCTTTGCACTTTCCTTGTAATATTTTGTTGTTATCAATGAAATATTGCGTTTTTTGCTGTTCAAAAAAAAAAAAAAAAATATATATATAGGGTTAGCATTATACACCGCATATGCCACATGCAGTCTACAGTATAATGCCGCATACGCCACATGCGGCATAGGGTTGAATGCCGCAGTTTCGATATGCGGCATATGCTTAGGTGGACAGATCTGCCATGTGGGAGACGGACTTCGTGTGCCAGGTAGGATGCTGCATTTGCCACATGCAGCATGGTATATTTTTAAAAATTGTTTCAGAAATGGTATATTTTGCAAAATTGTTTCATTTTTTGGTATATATTGGCCAAAAACCCTCCTCTATGTAACCTTTATGGATTTTCATATTTCTGTATGTATCCTTAATCCCATTCGATGCATCCTGTTCTACCCGTTCGTACATGTATCCACTTATGATAAAAAAAAAAAAAAATTCGTAAAAATAACCCCAAATATTTATAAAAGAATGCATTTAATAAGCCACAGAATTTGTAAGGTGTGTATTGTACGCCCGAAAATAAAACAAGCCCCAAAAATTTGTAAAATAAAAATTTGTAAAATGAGCAACAAATTTTTTTTAACGAAAAAGCTAAGTAGAAAATGAATATATATTCGAAAAAAGTGTATTAATATTTGTAAAATGTGCATTATTATCCAAACTTATTTGTCATTATATACATATTATCCTCTCCGCCTATTGGAGGATAATATGTATATATTATGCAGTTAAAGTTCTAGAACAGGGCAGTCAGAAAAAAGCTATTAATCGGTCAATAACACATGGTGGGCAGTAAATGAAGGTCAATCATACACATTACTTCTTTTCTTTTTTTTCCTTCAAAAAAGTCTTGATATTTGGTTATTTATTATTTTCCAATGCCGATCGAATATGAAAACCTCACGAAAGGGTGTTGCTTCTGCCCTCAAACTGGAGTATACTGAACAGGCAACGCTACGACCGGAATCACTTTCCATGGAAAATGAAGGAAAATAATAAATAACCAAATATCACGACATTTTTTGGGAGGATTGATTGTGACTGAATTTTCTTCTAGTTTCCTTCCTCGAGTTAACCTTCTCCACTTTGACACACCACCCAACATCAATTTTTTATTTAAAGAAAATAAAACGATCAACACGAATTTTCATTGGCTTGTTGTGGTCAAACAGATGATAAAATTAGTAGAGTTGAGTAATGATCATGAAATGGTTGACTAACGAATGTAAGTATAAATGGGTTTTTGCATCGGACCCAGTTCAGTACACGAGGTTTTAGTTTAATCCATGATACTATGGGCAACCGTTCCATACTTACAGACCGGATTGTACCATACACGCACAGACGGTGCCGGGGATCCCTTTGTGGATCCCAAATAGTCAATCCAAACCGTTGATTCATCTCAAAATTGAATTCCTAGTGGGCCTTCGCGAGAATTGCTGTCATCGGACGGCCTTATGTGCTTAATCCAAAATCACCCCATTTCATTGAATAACAATTGAATGAAATGCTGTGATTTTGGATCGAGTACATAGGGCCGTCAAATGACAACAATTCTCGCAAAGGCCCACTTGGAATTCGATTTTGAGATGAATCAACGGTTTAGATTGACCGTTTGGGACCCACAAAAGAGTCTCCGGCGCCGTTTGTGCGTCGTCGGTACTAAAGGGGTCGGTACCCCTAGATTTACTGCACGTTGGGTACCGACCTTTCTTTACCAATCATGTACCCGTAATTCTTTTGAGCCCCCTCGGGGATCTTACGATATGAGCCGTTTATTAATTTTAAAATATTTTTTTCAAGTAGTGCAATAAAAAAACCACCTAATTGGATAACTGCAAGTGTTTGATCTAATTGTCTTACTTTTTCTTTCAGGATTCTGAATTTTGAAGGAAAAGTTACGTGATTGGATTAAGAACTTATCCAACGATTAGTTGATTTTTCTCAGTGCTACGCGAAAAAAAATTATTCTAACATTAATGAATGGCTCTGATCATTTGTGTGAGATTCCCGAAAGGTCCCATATACTTAGATTCTAGTTTAATAGTGTTTGGTTTGCTTTATGAAAGAGAATAACGCCGAGAAGGATAGGGGGACGCATGTGGGAACACAATGGCGATTCACCAAAGAAGATGGATATCATTATTCTTAGAGAAGATAAAGTGTTACATTACACGTTTCCATTGTTTCCATTAGTATTCGTGCATTATGTACCCATTGAATCTGTCTTATAAATGGATAATATATTCATAGAATTTCATACCATTTGAATAGATTTTTCCAACATTTGCTCAAAATTTGAAAACAACAAGAGAAAAACTCGTAACATTTTCATGTGTTCAAAATTTATGTGATGAATTTTAGGGCAAATATTATAAATGGGTCTTGCAAACCGCTGTCCGCTAGGCAGTGGATATCATCCACATAATAACAAACAAACTAAAATTTCAATACACGTATCACAGGTATCAGTACACTTTCACCTATGTTTAAACTTTTTTCGGATATCTGTACACTTTTGACATATTATTAACCGTCCTAAGGGATGTGGTTAGCATTTTCAATTATAAATTTACATACGAAACTATAAAATAAGTCAAGATTTGATGCTATGGACAACTTCAGGGGGTTAACATGTGATCAAGGCCTAAGACTTAGAAGTTTGCTCTGGATTTGCAGAAGGTCTTTGTTCGAAACCTCTAAGGTATTATTAATTCTTTTGGGCCCAGACCATAAGATTCCGGCTAGTAGACGGTGACTTTATAGTTCTACAGAATCAATCGAAGTGCGTAAAGGCTAACCCAAGTACCTTGTTATAAAAAAAAGTAAAAAAACGATTGATGCTATGGATATAATAAAACAATGCAAGAGTGCATAATACAAACAAGAATGTGCACTGTGGCATTTCTGAAACAGTCAATAGTTTAATTTGCTCTACTTTTGTACGTCTTTTCTCCAAGTTTGACAACTTCTTCTTCCCTTATAAAAGAACCTCACTCGGGTGCTCCAAACCAAAGAGTTGGAAGAACAAAGCTACTCAGGCCGAAGT
Source organism: Vaccinium vitis-idaea (assembly GCA_963854785.1). NCBI lineage: Eukaryota > Viridiplantae > Streptophyta > Magnoliopsida > Ericales > Ericaceae > Vaccinium > Vaccinium vitis-idaea. Next base: position 29,507,194 of record OY978217.1, on the reverse strand, counting down.
TAGTTCCATTCCATGGCTAATACTGAAAAGAGCAAGCTTAAGATACTGGTATTTGGAGCAACTGGGTACCTTGGTAATTATATGGTGAAGGCAAGCCTTTCAATGGGCCATCCAACTTATGTCTATGTCCGCCCTATCAACCCTAATTCTACCCACCCTAATTCCAAGCTTCACCTTCACCAACAATTCCTCTCTTCCGGAGTCTCTATTTTCCAAGTACGATCGACCTATATATATGTAGTAATTTCTTTCCATCAGTATATACCACATATATAAACTTTCGAAATATATTTCATGTACGTTTATGTTTCCCTCTTTTTTCATAATCCTTTTGTCCCGTATTTCTTTTCCAGTTTTACTATTCACGACATATATATATAGTAATTTCTTTCCATCATTAAATACCACACATATAAACTTTCGAAATACAGTATATTTTATGTACGTTTATGTTTCCCTCTTTTTTCATAATCCTTTTGTCCTGTATTTCTTTTCCAATTTCACTATTCACGACACTTCAAAAAATTGTTTATATTTTCAAATGTATAATGTTATAAATATTCAATATGGATATCATTTGATAGTTCTCGATGATTTCTATTAAACAAAGTTTTCAAAGTTGTAAAAACAATGGTAGATTTAAAGATATAAGCAATTGAAAAATGAGCGCGCATGTATGTAAATGGATAAGAAATCCGGAACAGAAGGAGTATGTTTTTTCTTTGAATGGGTGATTGGGTATATAATTACTCCCCAATCTTTATTCAAAAATTTTATGAATAAGCCAAAGTATATAATTGCCAATCTTTATTCAAAAAAATTTACATTTCTTAGTTTTGCGTCAACTTTTCATGGATTATTGATTTGTCTCAACGAGAAAAATTCAAAAATTATAAAATTATGGTCGAAACTAAGTTTTTTTGAATAAAAGCAAAAATAAACCAGTTTATTGGATTAATTTTGGCTTTATTTAAAAAAATTAATTTCGACCATAATTTTATACTTTTAGATTCCTTTCGTCAAGACAAATCAATAATCCACGAAAACTTGACGCAAAACCAACAAATGGAAATTTTTTTGAATAAAGATAACGAATAAACCAAAAAAACAGTTTAAATTTTTTTGCCAAAGGAGGCCTGCAACATTTTTTGTTAAAATCAATTGTTTAATGAAACGGTTGGTTTCGGTTGAGGCAGGGAGAACTGGACGATCACGAGAAGCTCGTTGCAGCTATTCGAGAGGTTGATGTTGTAATTTCTACACTGGCAGTTCCTCAACATCTTGCGCAGCTCAACATAATAGCTGCTATGAAAGAGGCTGGCAATATAAAGGTAATTGTTAATTAGTACTTCATCATTTATTTACTTAACATGCTTAGGTTGACAACTGGTTAACCTTTTGTTATTTTTCTTTCGGGTCCGTAGTGGCATATGATTGTCACGAAGATGGGTGTCAATCTTGTTGGGATATCTCTTTTGCGTCTTGATGCAGTTTTCCCGAGATCCCTTTTATTTAATCTTTGTAATCCGTTTTCGAAGATTAATAAATTTCCTTTTTGCCGTGAAAAAAAAATGACAACTTAAACATGCATATACTTTAACGGGAGAAATTAAATCTTGACATGATTACATGAATAGGGTGTAAAATGAGCCAAGCTACTCTTATTTCAGCTCGTTATCAACTCTGTGATGCAATTTAAGATCCCATGAACAATTTACTACTCAGCTTAATAAAAATATTCCATAGGTAATTGTTGAAAAAAAAAAAACCCGAACTACGCCATCAAAACTCTTACGAACTTAGCTTTAAAAAGTCTCTTTTGAAGCCCGTTGGCTTGTAAATCAAGGGCTGCTCGACTATCAAATCGAGGGTTCAAAACAAAACCCCAAGTTCAAAAATATACTCCTAAAATTTTTTAGGGTAAATTTCAGTGCAATACCTTGAGGTTTTTCTTAATGATAAATATCTCCTTCATGTATGACATGAGAAATGACTATAAAACCACTTGTGATTTTAATTTCCAGTTCACCGACACCTAACCAACAACTGTTCAACCAAACACATGATGAAGTTAGCCAAAAGTGTTTCATAATGGTAGATGTAATAAAATAAAAAAAACTCTTAGCCTTATTTTTTTTTTACCTAAATGTAAATAAAATTGTCCTTACTGACTAAAAATGGTTTTCTTGAGTATTAAAAAGTAAATAGTTGTTAATATATTTTTCTTTATTTATTAAAATAGCAACTCCAATGGTTTAAAAAGGTCATTTTGATTCAAAATAAGTGAGAGTTGATAGTTTATTATTATTTTTGTTATTAAAAATGGTGTAGAAAACGAAGTTTATAATCAGCTCAACCAAACTTACCCCATTAAGGGGAGAAAACCCCCAAGAACTACAAGGGGAATAACACCCGCATGCAAATTGGGAGATTTGAATTCCTGACCTCCTATAAATATGCAGCTGAGTTTGCCCAATTGGTAATTTTTGTGTGTAATTAATATTTATGTCTATTCAAATCTTTTAAAATCCTAAATTACGTAAGTTAATGAGCATGGGCGGAGGGACATTGGATCAAATGGGATCACTTGACCCCACCGACCTTCAACTTCTCACTCGATGAAGTAAAAATTACGCGCGTGCCTTAAAAAAAAATTATGTATATTATCAAAGTATTGACCCATGTACTGAAAAATTCTATCTAGCTCCGTCCTGTTAATAGTATTTAGCATGATGATCTTTGAAGCAGAGGTTCGTTCCATCGGAATATGGAAACGACGTGGACAGGGTTAGAGGACTGCCACCATTTCAAGCACTGCTTGACAACAAGAAGAAGATAAGAAGGGCAACAGAGGCGGCTGGAATACCCCACACATATATCTCTGCTAACGCTTTTGCAGCCTACTTCGTTGATTACTTGCTCCATCCCAGTGAAATGCGCGATGAGGTTACCATCTACGGCTCTGGTGAGGCCAAGGGTACGTATATATATAACTCTTCTTTTTTCTCCATTTTTTTGTTTTTACACCACAAAATACTAGTAGTAAAATAAAAACACCCTCGTAATGTTTATGGATCTGGGGCCTGCTAACTACAGGTGTGTACGTAGCGAGCAATCTTGACCGTTGATATCAGCAATCGATGGTTCAAATTTGCCAAAATACTGTTACCGATAAAGTATAGTTCTCCTACCGATAAGAGTATATACAAACATAGCTAAACCATTGATTGTCGAAATGAACAGCTCGGATACTCACTACGTTCTATAATAAAAAAATATCTACAGTTGTTGATAAATTAACCATCTCATAAAAAATTAAAGACCTTATATTTTTCAAATAATTAGAAAAAAAGGAAAAAAAATTATGTGTTAATTATGTTTCAAAGAAAACATACACAAAGGGTTACAATTTGTGCAGCTGATTTTGTTGTTATTTCGTAGGGTTACATACTCTCAAATTAAAATAGACTTTTTTCTATAATTCGTTCAAAAGTAGTACACTCCCTTTCGGCCTGTAAAACGGATACATAAAAATATATATTTTATCAAAACAAATCAAAAACTTTTGTCATAATTAAAAAAATCGACTGAACTTTCAGGAAAGAACAGCTCACTTAGCTAACTGATCTCTTCATCTCACTATAAATTGAAAGAAAGTGTCTGCGACTTCCCATGCAGTTGCCCAAAAAACAAAAAACAACTTTCACAAAAAGTTTGCAATTTTTTTTTTTCCAGAAATGTTACGCGCAAGTAAGCTTACACCGAATTATATGCAGAATATGAGTGCTTTTTTAAAAACTTGTTTGCAAAACACAACTTCATGTGTTTTTTTAAAAACGCGTTTGCAAAACAAGACTTTATATTCTTACATTACTCATATTTTGTGTATGATTCGGTGTAAGCTTCCTTCCACGTAACATTCTCGTTTTTTATTAGAGTATTATTGTACGAGTAAAGGGTCGCGAATTAGATATACATAGAAGGCGACAGCGTGTGAACACTACAAGAGAGTGTCAGTTGTGACTCTTGTGAATACGTACACGATACTCATGGACGAAATGGAACTTCACAATCGGTAAACATATGGGTACAGAGGGTAGTGTCCAGAAAATGTACCGATCGTGTTCGGAGATTCACTTTTGGGTCTCATACGAGTGATCCGAACCGTTCATTATTCTTAAAACATTTTTTCGAGGGGCCTCACAAAAATTTCAGCTCAATCGGACGGTTAGAAGTGCTTCTCGTATGGGACTCAAAAGTGGATCCCCGAACACGATCGGTACATTTTCTGGACACTACCCTCTGGACATGTAGTCAGGTCCCTTGGCAATACTAGGCAACTCTTGTCAGGTTTGATTTCATGCATAAGATTCAGTTGAAACTAGATATGTAGCCGAACAAAAAATTTCAGGTATGATTTCACCTTCTTAACTTTCTACCTCGTAAGATCTCAGATTCGATATTTCTAAGCGATATCAATTCCTTTGAGTCATTGGAGGTTTATCCTGTCTTTAAATTTAAAGTGGACGATTAATGGGTGCAAGTTAACCTGGATAATTTAGTTATAAAAATTTCTAAAAGAGACAAATTAAAATGGAAATGGCCATGGATATGATTTGTCGGCATGCTTCCACCGTGGCAATCTATGAGTTGCTTTATGTGTCATAAGGCTTGCTTTGGCCAAAAAAAAAAAAAAAAGAACTAGTTTTTTGGTTTATTCTTTGTCTTTATTTTAAAAAAATACATTTGTTAGTTTTGCATCAAGTTTTCGTGGATTATTGATTTGTTTCGACGAGACAAATCTAAAAAGTATAAGATTATGGTCAAAACTATTTTTTTTTTTTTGGAATAAAGTAAAAAATATGTGGATTATTAGATGAATTTTGGTTTTATTGAAAAAAAATTAATTTTGACTATAATTTTAAACTTTTTAGATTCCTCTTATCGATACAAATCAATTATTCGATTTTTTGAAAATAAAAGTAGTTGGAAGTCAAACTGACCTTTTGAAAAAGGAATTGAATGCATCTCGTACTAGGGTCAGCAGCATGCAAGAGAGGTTTTAGTTTTTTTTTGTGTTATTACTTATTACTACCAATTTATTTTAACCTTTCGCCGCAGAAAATATAGTGCTAATATTAATCCTCTATAGAAATGCATGTCAGTATTTTTTTTTTCTTTTCTTTTCTTGTATTTTTGGAGATTGAGGTCAAGGTGGCAAAACTCGGTTTTTCTCTAGAAGCAAGGATTGATTGTTGGAAAAATCTTCCGTTGGATTTGCAAAAACTATGAATCTCACGTGAATGTTTGGTTATTAAAAAATACTGCGAATTGAATATACTTCCTCCGTCCCTAAACTTTTGACACTTTTTGGACAGTGTGCCATTTTCAAATGCATATATCTTTCAATGTAAATGTCAAAAAATATGCAATATGGATCTTGTTTGATAGATTTTAATTCGTTCTATTAAACAAAGTTTTCAAAATACATAAAACTTTATAAATAAAAAGATATAAGCAATTTAAAATGACACGCAATCCCAAAAAGGTCAAAAGTTTAGGGACGGAGGGAGTAGTACGTAGGATTATTTTGTATGCATTGGGGTATTAATCTATTACAGTCCTATATATTGATTTGGTTGGGGCATGCAGTGGTGTTAAACTACGAAGAAGATGTAGCAGCGTATACGGTGAAAGCGGCAACGGATCCAAGGGCTTCCAATCGAGTTGTTATCATTAGGCCCATTGGAAACATCATCACCCAGTTGGGTTTGGTTTCTTCTTGGGAGGAAAAGAGTGCCCGATTTTTAAAACAGACTCGTGTTCCTGACCAAGATATCATCAAACTCTCCCAGAGTAAGTATAATTACTAATAAATACAAGTTTTCCCACACTCGTACATTTTTTTTTTTGCATGTTATTCATTATTCTATATTATCTGCGCCAAGAGTTAGTCCGGTTGGTTGGTGGGTTTACGCATTACATAATTGACCAGAGTTTGATTCTCGTTTGATCGATCAGGTCTCAATAAAGTAATTTCTTGGAAATACTCTAGTCATAGTGTGGATGGCCTACCTTTGACGGGACCGAGAAAATGATTAGTTAAGATGCATATAAGCTGGCCCACGCAGAAACCCCTGACCTCGAAACAAACAAAAAAATATATTTTATACTGTCATACAGTGTAAAATATTTTAAACTCTTGACAAACATCGTCATTTCAAATATTACCCCTCATTATTTAGCTTTCACTATAAGATTTAAGTTGTTGAGATAATGTGTACTGGTTGTGGTTGTGAAAATTATTCCTATGAGATCAATATGTTTTTTTAGATGTCGATCGGTTTTGGAATATATAAAGAAATTACATTAATGGTCAAATATGAAACAAAAGTGTATATCAACGCCAAAATCCTCTTTGACATGAATTTTCATTCAGCTTGATGGGGTCACGTATTCTTTCAAGTATATCACGGTGATCCTGATGAAAAATAGCATTAATGTTCCATTTGATTTGTTTCGGACGGAAAACATTTTACAGAAAAACCTTTTCTCCTAGAAAATGTTTTCTGATGTTTGGTACAACGATAAACAAAAGACTATGGAATTAAAACATTTTCTTCGATCAACAAAAACACAAGTACCCCTCTCAGCCGGAAAATGATTTCCCGACTTTAGAGCTGGAAATCATTTTCTAATAGCCCCGGCCTCCCGTCTACTCTCGATCATTTTTTACGATGACAAGGCCCGATAAACCAATCATGTGCTCAACTTTTCAAAAAGTCACACAATCTCTCTCTCTCTCTCTCTCAAAATATAAAAAATAAAAATATCTGAAAGGACTTGATCCGAGCAGTTTTTCATAAAACTGTATATGCCCTTCACTATATTCTTTTGGCTGATTTCGTAGAGAGACCCTTAAAAACACCTTTTAAACATATTGTACAGTTCGGATAATCGAAATTCGATCGCGATTTATGAGGTGTGGACGGAGTTCGCATTTTAAGGGTTTGGATGGAAAATTTTGTGTGTGTGTGTATATATATATTTGGTCAATAACATTAATTTTTTATTGGGTGTAATTGCAGCGTTACCGTACCCAGACAACATACCAGTAGCTATACTTCACAACGTGTTCATCGAAGGCGCTCAGATGAGCTTCGAATTAACAGAGGATGACCTGGAGGCCTCCAAGCTTTATCCAGACTACAAGTATACTTCGATCAATGACCTCCTTGACCTTTGCCTGCTTAATCCTCCCAACCCCAAGCTTTCATCTTTTACCTAATTAGCTAAAGCGTCATGTATCCCTGTTGTTTTTGTTTTCCCTTATCAAATGTGTCCGAAACATTTTGACTCCACTAATCTCTCGGGTACATGCAGTCCGCCCGTCCCACATGTATTGGGTAAATACCGGGCCTAATTGTGTACTACTAATGTAGCAATTTGGTGTTGCTGATTGTGTACTACTAATGTAGCAATTTGGTGCTGTTGTTTCTGTTTTTGGGCCAATTCTGAAGGTTAATCTCAACAGGAATGCTATGTCATTGCTCTTGGCACTTGGCTCATTTGTACTTGCTAGGCCAAATCTTGCTTCCTATGTATCTGTTATCCTCATGTTCCTTTTTTCTTTCCCTTTTCTCTTTTAATTTTAGTTATTCGCTGGAATCTTTGCCCATACTTTACTCATGTGTTTGGTCATGGCCTTCTACCCTCGATGCATCCTTTGTCGAGTTTTAATAAAATTTTATTGCCGATAAAAAAAAATTACCAGGCCTAAGCTCTTAGTCTCAAGAGGGGTTGAGTTATGCAATTTCACCGTAGGTCCACGTGGCCTTTGGGATTTGAACCTTAGACCTTCCATTTGGAAATTCTATGTATCCCCCTTGTTAAGAAAATATAAGGAGGTGTGGAAAGTAGCGTTTGTAGTCTCAATGTATTTCTTGTAGTACTTGAGGCGATTGATTTTGGCACTCCATTTTTTGATAATCACTCTCCAATATTTGTCTTTAAGTTTTCAAATATATACATTAAAAGACAAACATTAGAGTTTGATTATCAAAATTTGAAGTGCCAAAATTAATTCCTATTTCTAGGGGCTTCTAAGTTAATGTACAACTCTTATTTCTGTAGAGACCCGCAAATTTAAATTGCTTTTCGAAAATGAAAGTGGGGATTAATGTGAAATTACTTAAAGTGTTCAATTGTGGGTTAGTGTGGCAACCGTCATGATCGCACACTCGACAAAAGAGCTTTACAAGCGTCACTGCCCTTCTTCACTCACAAGTGATTAGAGGGGTGTGTTATGTAATTATGCAATGTGCATATATAGACACACACACACACACACACACATTGCATAGTTACATAACACACAAGAGGAAAGTGATTTTTCTCTCTCCTCTAAGATATATATATATATATATAGGTAAAACTTCTAGTCCAATCCTCCCGAAAATAAGGAAAAAATGATTTTTTTTGTTTTTTGCAAATTATTTTTGAAAAATCCGAACCGTCCAATGTGTTCAGAAGATGTTTTCAAGGGTCCACGCGGGAAATCTTCAAAAACAAATACCGGGAAGGGCTTGATCCAATATATATATATATATGGATCCCCTTCTAATAAGGGACCCTTATTTAAGTTTCCATGCGGACCTAGGGGTATTTTTTACTTTTTGGACCAAATTTTGACGATCTGAACCGCTCAATGTTTTTTAAATGTGTTTTTAAGGGCCACCGCGAGGATTCATAAAAAAAAATAACCGGGAAGGGCTTGATCCAAACAGTTTTCGATAAAAAATATATATGTATAACTTTTATCAAAAATTGTTTGGATGAAGCCCTTCCCGGTTACTTTTTTTTATAATTCCTCACTGGGACCCTTAAAAATACGTTTTAAAAACATTGAGTGGTTCAGATCGTCAAAATTTGGTCCAGAAAGTTGAAAATACCCTAGGTCCGCATGGAAACTTAAATAAGGGTCCCTTAAGTTTCCATGCGGACTTAGGGGTATTTTTTACTTATTTTTATCAAAAACTGTTTGGATCAAGCCCTTCCCGGTTATTTTTTTATTATGATTCCTCGTTGGGGCCTTAAAAACACGTTTTAAAAACATTGAGCGGTTCGGATCGTCGAAATTTGGTTCGGAAAGTCGAAAATACCCCTAGGTCCGCATGGAAACTTAAGTAAGGGTCCCTTATTAAAAGTTTATTGTATATATATATATCTTAGAGGATAGAGAAAAATCACTTTCCTCTGCCCCCTAATGTTTTGGCCCCCTTTCTCCCTCTTCTCCTCTCAATTTTCGACACCCTTCTCAATAAATTCTCCAAAAACACTCAAATCTCATACCATCACAACATAGATCTATCACTTCTACACATTTTGGAGCTTGGGTTTCATTGTATTCACTCCGGGAGGTTGATAGTCAGTTGGATCTTGATTGGGAGACCTAGGGTTTGCTTTTTTGGCTTGATTGGAGCTTGACACATTGAGGTAGGGATCTCCTTCTACTTTTTTCTAATTTCAAATGGTTGATTTGTTGCATTGATTCATAGTTTGTTCATGCTACTCCTTGATCTTGATGAAATACATCTTGTTCTAGGGTTTTGTTTAGATTTTCTCCATGATTCTTGATAATACTTGTTGGATCCTTTGCTTGATTGAAGTTTCCATCACTTTCCATGTATAGTTGCTCATTCGTACCATAAAAACATGAGTTTGGACCTTATTGTTGAGTATTAGTGAAAATGTTGAAAAATCTACAGAAAATTGGGCGTACCCCAAGGTTGTGAATCTCGTACCGTACCGGCCAGTATGTACCGGATTAGAAGAAAAATAGTACCTACCACCTCCAATTCGTCCCAGTCTCAATACCGGGCCTTACCGGGCTGTACCGGAAATTTCGAAAAATACCGGCCGAGATGGTGGTACTGTGAATTTCGTCCGAAATTTTGCAGTAGTAGTACTCTAGAAAACCAGCCACAGAAACTAATCGCTACCCAACGATGAAGGAAAACAAACGATACAGAGAAAGAGAGAGACTTACTCAGTGATTTTAGAAACAGAACCGACTCCACCAATCCAGAAGTATGCGATATAGAGAGAGATACTAAGGTCTCAGAGAGAGAGATGTTTACATTCAGAGATTTCATTTTGAGAATCGGGTAGTCTCCTCTTCTTCATTTTCAGTGTACCATCTTATCTTAGATCTCAAAATGGAAAAGTAGCTGCTAGGGTTTATGTGTTATTTCAAAAGCTGGGCTGGGCCTAATTTTGTGAAATTATGGACTTAGTGGATCCGGATTATGGGCCATAACAGAAAGAGAGAGGAATGGGGTAGTATGGTGGGGACTTGGGGTATTGGGTAGATTTTTTTTTTCTTTCTAATTTTGGCAAAAGTTTGTCAGTTTGAAGTTGATTTTATGATATTTGTTGTCTAATTATAGTTTATTTTATGAAGAATTGGATGATATAAGGAAAATTTTCAATTTTTATATTTGTATATATAGGTAGTACCACTAAATCCGAAACGGTACCGATACAGGCCAGGTACCATACCGTACCAGTAAGAAAATTGGTACCCTGTCCTGTACGAGATTCAAAACCTTGGCGTACCCTGCTTCTCTAGAATTTTCGTCCGGACGTTCGGGGTGACCCATTGATAGTTTTGGCAGATTCACCCCCTGTTTTGTTTTTTGATCAGGTTCTCTTCTTGACACTCGTCGAACCCTGTTTGCACTGTTTTGTCAAACACTTGCGATTTCATTAGAATATGAACCCTCATCCATGTGTTTACTCTTACGAATTCGTTCATAAATTTAATTGGTGATTAGTTATTGACATACGTTGGACACTCGTTTATAAGTTCACATTGAATACATGAAGTTGATTGGCGTGAGTACATGTTTTGATGAATCAAATGAGGTCATTTGAATGTTTTGAGAAAATGAAAGGAAATAGAATTGAAGTTGGATTGTGATTACTAGGGCCACCATTCAGTGCGTCCCTAGGCATGGGTATCAAGACATGTGAATCTCGGCACGGGTGAACGAGGCTCGTGCAACTCGGCAGGGGTGAACAAGGCCCGTGAAAGTCGGCTGAGGGATCAAAATCCCAATGGTATTGATTATGGAAATTTGTGAATAACAAAGGGTTTGGAAACCAAGAAAGAAAAAGAATAGTTTGTGTGTGTGGACACGTTGGACATTCAAAAGGAGTTTTACAACACTTGGTGACACTTGACCTTTCTACTTGACTATTCGATAACCGCCTTGTTCAATACTTATCTTGTACTTGTAGTACCAAGTGCCCATTCATTCCTTTTGCATTTAGCGATAGTAGAAGAGTTTTCCTACTGGGCTAGCGAGCTCACCCTTTCATTTCCAGGTACCTAGCATGGAGCATGATGTGATGTGCATCGCGTGTGATGCATCTTTTGAAAGCATGATTGAAAGGAGTTACTTGATCATTTAGTGAACAATATTTATTAGTAGAACCGGTTCTAGGTTTTCCTCTGAACTAGTACCCTTAAGTCAATAGCTTCTTCAGCACTTCTTGAACAGTTTCTAAGAAAAATGTTGAACCGGTACCCACTGACAGATTTCAAAATTTTTTGATCTCGGACCAACCCTCTATAAATAGACCCCCTTAACTCGTTTTCCACCCCCAGCCACGAAATAAACCCTAAAATGACCACTCTCACTTCTCTCTTCAAATCTCACTCAAAACCTTGGGTTTCCATAAAAATCTCCATAAGATCTATGAGATTTAAACATCATTCCTGTGAATCTCACTTGGAATTCGAGTTTTTCACTCAAGAAGGTAACTCTTTGGCTACATTTTCTTCCTCTTGGCTAATTTCTCATCTCCCAACTTGGATACTTAATGATCTTTACTATATTGACTTATTTTGGGTAATCTAGGCCCTAAATCCCTTAGCACGGCTAGAAGGAGGTTGTGTTGTTGGGATTCAATAGGTTTCACTTGGAGTGCTTAGGGTTTTGCTCAAAATCCATTTGGTAGGGATTTTCCTCTCTCTCTCTCTCTCCATGTCTATGGATGATTCATGTGTTTGATCTTCTTGTTTCCTTACATTATTTGGTTATTGCGATAATATTAGTTATGGATTGATGTTTGAATGCGCTCTAAGTATATGGGGTTTGCATCGCTCTAAGTATATAGGGGTTGGATCTTTTCTTCTCGTCTAAGTATATGACACTTGACCTTTCTACTTGACTATTCGATAACCGCCTTGTTCAATACTTATCTTGTACTTGTAGTACCAAGTGCCCATTCATTTCTTTTGCATTTAGCGATAGTAGAAGAGTTTTCCTACTGGGCTAGCGAGCTCACCCTTTCATTTCCAGGTACCTAGCATGGAGCATGATGTGATGTGCATCGCGTGTGATGCATCTTTTGAAAGCATGATTGAAAGGAGTTACTTGATCATTTAGTGAACAATATTTATTAGTCGAACCGGTTCTAGGTTTTCCTCTGAACTAGTACCCTTAAGTCAATAGCTTCTTCAGCACTTCTTGAACAGTTTCTAAGAAAAAATGTTGAACCGGTACCCACTGACAGATTTCAGAAAATTTTAATCTCGGACTAGCCCTCTATAAATAGACCCCCTTAACTCGTTTTCCACCCCCAGCCACGAAATAAACCCTAAAATGACCACTCTCACTTCTCTCTTCAAATCTCACTCAAAACCTTGGGTTTCCATAAAAATCTCCATAAGATCTATGAGATTCAAACATCATTCCTGTGAATCTCACTTGGAATTCGAGTTTTTCACTCAAGAAGGTAACTCTTTGGCTACATTTTCTTCCTCTTGGCTAATTTCTCATCTCCCAACTTGGATACTTAATGATCTTTACTATATTGACTTATTTTGGGTAATCTAGGCCCTAAATCCCTTAGCACGGCTAGAAGGAGGTTGTGTTGTTGGGATTCAATAGGTTTCACTTGGAGTGCTTAGGGTTTTGCTCAAAATCCATTTGGTAGGGATTTTCCTCTCTCTCTCTCTCTCTCTCTCTCTCTCTCTCTCTCTCTCTCTCTCTCTCTCTCTCTCTCTCTCTCTCTCTCTCTCTCCATGTCTATGGATGATTCATGTGTTTGATCTTCTTGTTTCCTTACATTATTTGGTTATTGCGATAATATTAGTTATGGATTGATGTTTGAATGCGCTCGAAGTATATGGGGTTTGCATCGCTCTAAGTATATAGGGGTTGGATCTTTTCTTCTCGTCTAAGTATATGACACTTGACCTTTCTACTTGACTATTCGATAACCGCCTTGTTCAATACTTATCTTGTACTTGTAGTACCAAGTGCCAATTCATTTCTTTTGCATTTAGCGATAGTAGAAGAGTTTTCCTACTGGGCTAGCGGGCTCACCCTTTCATTTCCAGGTACCTAGCATGGAGCATGATGTGATGTGCATCGTGTGTGATGCATCTTTTGAAAGCATGATTGAAAGGAGTTACTTGATCATTTAGTGAACAATATTTATTAGTCGAACCGGTTCTAGGTTTTCCTCTGAACTAGTACCCTTAAGTCAATAGCTTCTTCAGCACTTCTTGAACAGTTTCTAAGAAAAATGTTGAACCGGTACCCACTGACAGATTTCAGAAAATTTTAATCTCGGACCAGCCCTCTATAAATAGACCCCCTTAACTCGTTTTCCACCCCCAGCCACGAAATAAACCCTAAAATGACCACTCTCACTTCTCTCTTCAAATCTCACTCAAAACCTTGGGTTTCCATAAAAATCTCCATAAGATCTATGAGATTCAAACATCATTCCTGTGAATCTCACTTGGAATTCGAGTTTTTCACTCAAGAAGGTAACTCTTTGGCTACATTTTCTTCCTCTTGACTAAGTTCTCATTTCCCAACTTGGATACTTAATGATCTTTACTATATTGACTTATTTTGGGTAATCTAGGCCCTAAATCCCTTAGCACGGCTAGAAGGAGGTTGTGTTGCTGGGATTCAATAGGTTTCACTTGGAGTGCTTAGGGTTTTGCTCAAAATCCATTTGGTAGGGATTTTCCTCTCTCTCTCTCTCTCTCTCTCTCTCTCTCTCTCTCTCTCTCTCTCCATGTCTATGGATGATTCATGTGTTTGATCTTCTTGTTTCCTTACATTATTTGATTATGGATTGATCTTTGAATGCGCTCTAAGTATATGGGGTTTGCATCGCTCTAAGTATATGGGGTTTGCATCGCTCTAAGTATATGGGGGTTGGATCTTTTCTTCTCGTCTTGGTTTACAATGTTTATGCGGTGATTAACGTAATATTTTTGTCTAGATTTTCGTGCCTTGGTTGGGTGAAATATGATTCAATTGAAAAGTCATCTTCTAAAAACCCAAGAGGTATCGGTACCTCAAATCTCTTGGTACCGGTACCAGACTGGAGAAATTAATTATTTCTTTCTTGAATTGCAATGTTCATGAAGTTGGGTCAGTAGACTCAGTACTGGTGTGGGTAAAATCTGATTACCCTACTATTAGGCATAGCACGTGCCTAAGGCGATCACCACGAGAGGGTGAATAGCTCGGCACCACATAGGGAGTCCGTGGGCCCTGTGCCGATCTGATCCCGGACCATGAATAAGGTCAGGATAATTAAGTAATTTGATATATCAGGATGCACTAGCTCGGCATAAGACATAAAGGGATACCCCTGGTACGGCCGAGCTAGGTGGGCTACGTGTATAGCTTAAGCAGCATTCTGGAATGCATAAATCAGCTCGGCGAGATGAGCTGAGTTATGTACGGGTTATTCCGAGCTATGTGGAAGCACGGCACCGCCACGAGTAAGGCGGTGAGACATTCCAGAATATTCTACAGCGACTCCTTATGAGATAAGGAGCAATTCCGTGAAATAAGGGATTAATATGGGAAGTCCTAATGAAATTAGGAATATGCCCCATATAGGGAAGAGTCCTATATGGAAAGAAAGACCTCTACTAGACGAGATCTAGTAGGATATGGAAGCTCGTCCCTAATAGGAAAGTCCTATTAAGAAATGGATTCCTGAAGCTAATAGGAAACCAAGGCACGGGATGCCTAAATCAAGTCTTCTTCAACTATAAATACAGAACGATATCCATGAAGAAAGGTACGCTGTGAAACCTATTTTCATACGCATTGTGTTTTGAGCTCTCAAGTACGTGATACTAACTTAGGCATCGGAGGGCCTCTGCCAACGAGAGGCAAAGGTGCTCTAACCCTTTTTCCGTCTTGCAGATCTAGGGTTGATTCAAGGAAGCACGTGATCCAGGGTTACGCGGATTTATCCCCGTACAATTGGCGCCGTCTGTGGAAAAGTTGACAGAAAAGCTTGATCCCTTCCAACAAAGATCAATAATGGTGCTTTCAGAACCTCTTCTGTGCACCCCACAGAGGAAGGATGTCGAAGACAATGGCGGAACCACCCTTGTTTACACTACGAGAAAAAGTGCAAAGGTGGACGAAACTCCTGCAGTTCTAAAAGCACCACAAAAGAAGCCTGCCACCAGAAGGTTTAGCATAGGGCATATCCCTGAAATTCCAAAGTTTAGGGATACGCGCCTGATAAACCATGATTCCCCAAGATCGAACGAGCGACGGAAACGCTCAAAAACACCACCAAGAGGTGGGGAGGCCTCAACCCGACGTGAACGAAGGAGGAGCCCACCAAGGAGGGATGATCACAGGCGAACAAGAAATCGGGAAAGAGAGGATAGCCTCGACAGAAAGGAACAAGAAGCAGAAGAATTGGCCCGCGAAGTCACTCGACGAGAACGAGAAATTCAGGACCTGAAGAAGCAACTCCAAGAGAAGGAAAAAGATTTACGCTCACGGACGAGATCCGTGCAGTATGAGAAACAAGAAAAGGGTCGTCACCACGACAACGTTTCCACTGACCGAGCTGCCTCTCCACGAAAAAGGAGAGACAGGAGTATTTCTGTGGAAAGAAGGGAAAAGAGGAAGCATGCTAGGGACAGATACGAGAGATCTGGATCCAATGAGTACATTCCCGAGCAGCATGCGAGAAGGAGGGATACTGACCGAGCTGGTCAAGGCCCTAGAACTGCACGAGAAGCAGCTAAAGAGGCCCTAGGCCAGATCTCCAAATCACCATTGGCCCACTGGATCCGCGCGGAGAAGACGCCGAGTAGGGTGAAGCACTCAGCGTTCATCCCATACGAAACCAGTACGGATCCTGTGGCCCACATTCAGCATTACCAACAGGCCATGTTCATGCACAAGCAAGATGATGCACTACTATGCAAAATGTTCCCGTCCAGCCTAGGGAAAGTGGCACTGAGTTGGTACCATAAGCTCCCAGAGGGATCCATCCTGTGTTGGACTCAGCTGGCCGAGGAGTTCACTGCTCGGTTTCTTACAAGCCGAGCGGCTCCAAAAACCTTTGATGCGTTAACCTCTATGAGACAGAGGGATGATGAGACTCTGCGACAATACTCAAAGCGTTACTGGGAAACTTTCAACGAGATTGAAAATTGTAGTGAAGAGTATGCCTTGGCTACGTTCAAAACAAGTTTGCCCGTGCATAGTAAGCTACGAGAATCGCTTACCATGCACCCAGTTAAGACTGTGGCCAAGCTGATGGAGAGAATTCAGGAACATGCACGGGTAGAAGATGATATCCTGCAGGCTGGAGGGAAGATCGTGGCAGGACAACCTCAGCTCCCAGAAAAGAAGACCGTGGAGTCAAAGGTATACAAGAAGGACTTCACAACGGGAAGAAAGGATTACGCCCAGCAGAGGAAGGACAAAGCTGATCCAGATCCCAAGTCATATTTCAGCGTTATGGCAACTTTCAACATCCCCATCTATAAGATGTTGTACAGAATCAAGAACGAACAGTGGTTCAGACGGCCCCCGAAGATGACTGGGAACCCGGAAAAAAGGAGAGCTACTAATCAGCATTGCAGCTATCACAGAGACTGGGGACACATGACCGAGGATTGTGTGGAGTATAAGAAGTTCTTGGACGAGAAGGTGGCGGAAGGCCATCTCAAGGAATTCTTGGCTGACAGCAAGAACGATGCCGAGCTAATAGAAGAAATGGACTACGAGAAAGGTCCAAAAGGGACAATCCATATGATACATGGATTGGTGGCCCCATACACGAACAATGAGATAAGACACATCCAAAGGGTCAACGGGCAGGCAAAGCACATCATGAAGCTCGGCATGAAGAGGCCGAGGGCGGAAGGAGTCGAAGAAACACCGGTCACCTTCACTGATGATGACCTGGATGGGGTATCAGTACCCCATAATGACGCGTTGGTAATTACCCTACGAATAGGGGATTACGACGTAGAGAAAATCCTTGTGGATCAGGGGGCCAGCACGAAGATCATGTATTACCACACCTTCAAAAAGATGGAACTCCCACCGAGCTCGTTGCAGAAATGCTTAGTTCCACTAGTCGGCTTCAGTGCGCAAACGGTGTGGCCTATGGGAAAGGTCACACTACCTGTCCAAGCAGGATCAGTAGTACTGAAGACTGACTTCCTTGTGGTAGACATCCCTTCCTCCTATAACGTGATTATAGGAAGGACGTGGATGCACAAAATGAGGGCGGTCTCTTCAACCTACCACCAGAAGATCAAGTACCCCGGAGCAGATGGAATAGAACGCATCAAAGGCAACCAAAAAATGGCCGATCAATGCTTCACCATGGTCCTGGGAAAATCCCCAAAGGCCGAGCTGGTGCAAGCAGTGGAAGTTCAAGACCAACCAACTTTGGAGGACGTCGGAGGTGATCCCACCAAGAAGATGGTGGAAGGGCTAAAGAAAATACAGATTCAAGAGGACGATGCAGAAAGGTATTTCCTGATCGGCGAGACCCTCTCCGAGCTAGAGGAAAGAAATCTGGTCAATTTTCTTAGGGATCACGTTGATGTGTTTGCTTGGACCCCCCAGGAAATGCATGGGATAGATCCTGAAGTCATTTGCCACCACTTGAACGTGGACCCTCAGCACAAACCAGTTGTGCAGAAGGCAAGGAGGTCGGCCCCACAGCACGCAGACGCTGTAATTGAGGAAGTAGAGCGGCTACTAGAAGCGGATGCCATACGAGAGGTGAGCTATCCAGATTGGTTGGCCAACACAGTTGTAGTAAAAAAGAAGAATGGGAAGTGGAGGGTCTGTGTGGATTTCACCAGTCTCAACAAAGCATGCCCCAAAGATAGCTTCCCACTTCCCAGAATTGATCAACTTGTGGATGCTACGTCAGGCTATGAGAGGATGAGCTTTCTTGACGCATATCGAGGATACCATCAAATAGCTATGTACGAGCCCGATCAAGAGAAGACGTCCTTCATCTCCCCCAGAGGGCTCTACTGTTACAAGGTTATGCCATTTGGGCTAAGGAATGCTGGAGCAACCTATCAGAGGCTGGTTACTAAGATGTTCAAGGAACAGCTCGGCAAGACTATGGAGGTCTACATCGACGATATGGTGGTCAAAAACAAGTTGAGGCCTGATCACCTCGCCGATCTAAAGGTAACCTTCAACATTCTAAGAGAATACAAGCTTAAGTTAAACGCTTCCAAATGTGCCTTTGGGGTTAGCTCGGGGAAGTTTGACAAAAAGGGGGATTGAAGCCAACCCAGATCAAATAGCGGCCCTCCAAGGCCTTCAAAGCCCAAAGACCACGAAAGAGGTCCAAAGGCTAACAGGGATGGCAGCAGCTCTTAACCGCTTCATCAGTAAGTCCTCAGACCGCTGCAGACCTTTCTTTCAACTTCTGAAGAAGAGAGAAGGCTACGAGTGGGGAGCCGATCAGGAATAGGCTTTCCAGGAGTTAAAAAGTTACTTATCATCACCACCTTTGCTCTCAACTCCAGAAGCTGGGGAGCGGTTGATACTATACTTAGCAGTATCTGATCATGCGGTCAGCTCGGTCCTCCTATGAATAAAGGAAACAGAGCAGGCCCCAGTCTATTTCGTGAGCAAAACATTGTTAGATGCTGAGACACGTTACCTGCCACTGGAAAAGTTGGTATATGCTCTCGTTGTTGCATCAAGGAAATTACCTCATTATTTTTTGCAGCACCCCATCACCGTGTTCACCGAATACCCACTAAGGGCCTTGCTCAGAAAGGCAGATTTCTCTGGTAGAATCTCCAAGTGGTCGATAGAATTAAGTCAGTTCGACCTCGATTATCAGCCCAGAACAGCAATCAAGGGGCAGGTTTTGGCTGACTTTGTAGCCGAGTTTACCCCAGCGGTGGCTCCACCTCCACCAGCCCTCCACGAGAAGGAGCAAAAAGAGCAGCCAACAAGGATGGCCAATCTAGACCCAGAGGAATGGAGGCTCTACGTTGATGGGTCAGCTTGCAACAAAGGATCTGGAGCAGGAGTGGTATTGTTCTCTCCAGAAGGTTTGGTACTAGAACAAGCACTACGGCTGGGATTTAGTGCTACAAACAATGTAGCAGAATATGAAGCATTGCTCGCTGGATTGAGGAGCGCCTTGGAGCTCAAGGTAACAAAATTACGGATATTTTGTGACTCACAATTAGTTGTTAATCAGCTTTCAGGGGAATATGCTACGAAGAGCGAAAAGATGGCTGCATACTCAGAGGTGGCCAAGGATTTGCTTGACAAGTTTAACAGAGCTCACATCCAACAAATCAGCTCGGGCCAAAATGCACACGCAGATTCATTGGCATGCTTAGGATCAGCAGTAAGAACGGAGTACCGCCGTACAATAGCTGTCGATTATTTGAGCGAACCGAGCATCGGCCGAGCAGTAGAAGTCGTAATGGAAACAGAGTTTGGGCCGAGCTGGATGGATCCAATAGTAGCATACCTACGAGACGGGACCTTGCCAGAAGATAAGAGGGAAGCACACAAAATCAAAACCAAGTCTGTACGCTTTTGGCTCTCTCCAGAAGGTAAGCTTTATAGAAAGTCCTTCCTTGGTCCGTATTTGTTGTGTGTACACCCAGTCCTTGTTCAGAAATTCCTCCACGAGATCCATGCTGGAACTTGTGGGGGACACACCGGTGGCAGATCCATAGCCCACCGAGCAATATCCCAGGGGTATTGGTGGCCCTACATGCAGGAGGATGCAAAGGCTTTCGTTAAGACTTGTGAAAAGTGCCAGAGGTTTTCTCCCCTCATCCGAGCACCAGCGGAGGATCTATTGCCTCTAACCAGTCCATGGCCATTTGCCCAATGGGGATTGGATATCGTGGGTCCTCTCCCTATGGCAACAGGGAAACGAAAATTCCTACTTATTGGCACTGACTACTTCACCAAATGGATCGAGGGGGAAGCCCTTGCTAAAATCACAGAAGCTATGGTGGAGAAATTTGTGTGGAATAAAATAATCACAAGGTTTGGAGTGCCCTACTCTATTATCTCCGATAACGGGTCACAGTTTGGCAAGAAGTTCAAAGCCTTTTGTGCTCAGTACGGCATCAGGAACTATTACTCCACCCCAGCTTACCCACAGAGCAACGGGCAAGCAGAGGCTTCAAACAAGACCATCCTAAAAAGTCTCAAGAAAAGGTTGGAGAATAAGAAGGGCAAATGGCCCGATGAGCTTCCAGCCGTGCTTTGGGCGTACAGAACTACTCCACGGCGATCTACGGGAGAGACGCCGTACTCCCTTGCTTATGGAACAGAGGCAGTGATTCCATTGGAGGTGGGCTTGCCGACCATTCGCACTACACTTATGGAGTCAGGGGGCAACGATAGAGCCCTGGCCGAGCAGCTCGATCTCGCTGAGGAAAAAAGAGAGCGGGCACTCATTACCTTAGCAGCATACCAGGACCAGCTACGAAGAAGCTACAACAAAAAGGTACAACCAAGAGAGTTCAAAGTGGGCGACCTAGTCCTGCGAAAAGTCTTGGCTAACACCAAAATATCCTCTGATGGAAAGCTCGGGCCGAACTGGGAAGGCCCATACAAGATTGTGGGAATCGCTGGAATTGGGGCCTATCGTTTGGCTGACCTGGATGGAGATCCTATACCACGGCCGTGGAATGTCCAGAACCTGAGAAAATTCTACCAGTGATTTGCTTATGTGATTACGAATACAATCACATCTTTTTTTTTAAGAGGTGAATGCGAATAAATTCACATTTGTTTTGACACCTTGTTGGGATTACGAATAAAATCACCAACAGTTATTTAGATTTTTGTCTTTATTAATAAAAATTTCATTTTTCCCCTACTGTGATGTTGTTTAAATATGAACCCAAGTTGCTTCCACTCTGGATTCCTATTGGGGAGCAGATAGTGTGTATACGCAACAAAATTGCAAGTATGAAAACACTTAGATTTGCAAACGTGTATTGCAAAATTGCAACGAATATTGCGACGACAAAATCCTAAGTATGAAGAAACTTAGTGATATGTGCAACGGATATTGCAAGAAACTCTAAGTATAAAAACACTTAGATTTGCAACGAACATTGCAACAACTTTCTGAGCACGAAAAGCTTAGATCTGCAACGAATACTGCAATGATTTCTAAGTACGAATAAACTTAGATATACAAATTCCAACGAATATTGGTAAATATCTAAGTATGCAAACACTTAGGTCAGGGAAAGTTCAAAAGAAACTTGAACACTTAGCATGCAGAAAAAAAGTGTAGCACAAAGAAGCTTACAAGTACTGCATAAGGAAAACTCGATAAAGATACGCTTGAAAACGCTTGCAGAAATACGAGTGCATAACAAGTACGAAAATACTTAAAGGTACCAGCATCAGATATTAAAAAGGCCACATCCGGCCGAGCCAAGACCGCGCAGGGTCAAAGGTTGGAATATAAGTAAAGCAAAAAACAAGTCTAGCAGCAGGCATCAAGCCTCTTCACCGTGCTGACCAGCATCGATGGCAGGATTGGGGTCAGGGTTGTCGCCCCTAAGGCCTTCAGCAACATCCCCAATAATAGTAAGGTCAGTGACGGTTTCATCTGTCGGAATCAGCTCGGTAGTGGGCTCAGGTTGAGCTTCTGAGTTGGGTTGAGCTCCAGCATCAGGATTAGCTCGGGGAGCAGATGCCTCACTAGAGAGTTCCATATCAGTCCAGTAAGGGGAGGACGGATCCACCCCGAGCTTGGTAAGGCACCTTTGCCAAGCCGCGCTCCAAACATCATCCTGCACTGCGGGCATCTGTGCTCTATAGTTGTCGGTGATTACGACAACAGCACGATCGTATTCAGGCTCCGCCTTGGCTTCTGCAGTTGCAAGTTGCTGACGAAGTTCGTGCTCAACCTCAGCAGCCTTCCTTTTGAGTTCTGCATTCTCTCCTTTCAAACCCTCCACCTCCACCCGAGCTTCCTTCAATGATTGGGCATGCTGGGCGCTCTCCCGTTCAGCTTTATCGGCCCTCTTCTGCTCTCTCTTAAGGTCTTTCTCAACCTCTTTTGCTCGGTCAAAACCGGCGGCGGCTTTCTGCATGATCTGTAGAAGGAGGAGTCAGCTTTAAAACAAAAAAAAACACAACAGAGCAATTATTAAAGTTTTGTACCTTGGCACTCGATTGAAAGATCGACTTCATAAGAGTGTCATAGGAACTACTCTTCTCTCTCTCCATGTCAAGTGGGAGAAGAGCGGCTCTGGACACACCGAACGCCACCTCGGTGGAGGAGATCTTATCAATCATATTCAGGGGAGTGCCGTCAGGACGGGCCAAGAGAGGCTCCCATGGCTGCACCAATGGAGGAGAGTCAGTAAGGCGTTGGCTTGGGCCCGAGCTTGCTGTCCTTCTCCTCTGCGGGGGAGGCTGATCATCGTGGGTACTCTCTGATGGCCTCTTGTCCCTCTGTTGCTCAGATAGAGACGCGTCAGGTGCCTCAGAGGGGTTGATAACTCGAACAGCCGGAGGGGCATGAGAAGCCCGCCCACCAAGGTTCAACTCACCGAGCAGGTTGATTGGCTCAAGCGGCATCTCTCTATCAGGGGAGGGAGAATAACTGGACGAATCGTCTGAGTCTGCAAGAAGAGCAGCCTGCTCAGACAAGGATTGGATGATTGAGCGGTGATCCAACACTCCTTCTTCTGTTTCTTCTTCTTCAGTTGCCCTCCTGCCAGATGTGCTCGCCTCTTGATCAGTACGGACGAGAATTGGGATAGCGGTTGGTATGTCAGGGACGTGAGCAAACGTGATTTGCTGTTGTAGATTGCTCGGGGTCCGAGCTCTCCTAACTCTTCTTGGTGCTTGGCCTCTTCGGGGTCGAGTGCTTCTTTGCTCGGCCGGTGGGCGTGTGGCAATTAGCGGGGTAGCTGGAGGCCAGGGGTGTCTCGATCTTGGCTCGCCAACCCTTCTGATACCACCCCAGTATGTTGGGGTGTAGTCCAAAAGCAGGTGAGCTGCACGGCCGAGACCAACAGGGGTTGGCGCGAAACCGTCGAAATATAACGCCCGAGCAATGTCCTCGCGATGAAGGTTGTCGTGGATCAGACGGCCACCGTGGTTGAGGTTGCTAGCTGCAAAGTAACATGAAGAAGAAATAATCAAATTATAATTTCTAAGGAAAAGCAAGTAAATGGAGATACAGGAAGGAAGGTACTAACGCAGTCCGCCAGGAGTTGTGGGGCAGGCAAAGCCGATGGTCCTCCCCTCGGCATCTCTGGGCTCCCAGTTGCCAGTGACTACGAGGTAGTCGTCTGCCTCTCCCTTGGAAGAATTTGGCAGGTCGGTGATAAGCTTCTGGTTGGGATCCCTGGCTTTGAAGTAGAAGTTGTTGTCGATTGTAGGGACTACACTATAGAGGTAGTGTAAATCCCACCAATCGAGATGGAGGCCGAGCAGCCTATTAAGGGCTACTGTGCCCATAACTACCCTAACAAAGTTGGGGCAGAGCTGCATAGGGTTTAACTGGCACCTACTGCACACTTCCCTAAAAAAAGGGTGTAACGGGAACCTAAGGCCCCCCTCAACTATGAAAATCAAGGGGATGTGGATCTTGTTTTCATCCTGGCCTTGTTCTTTCATATCACTACGGTAGTCTAACCGGAATCGAACGTCGGCGGGAATCCCATACTTCCTACGAAACTCTAACACCTTATCTGGGGTGCTTAGAAGAGCCCTATGTCTACCCATTCTCGCTAAAGATTTAGGGTTTCACAGTTGAAACCCAGGAAAGGAGATGAACAGGCACTGAAAAACGGCGAAGGGGGCAAACACGAAACAGAAATGGAAAACTAGAAAGGGGCTACTTACGTGATAAGGAATGAACCTAGGATGATACTCTCCGACGGGAAGACGTTTTCCGGCGAAAATCGGAGATGGTTTTGTTGCAGAAAACTTGAAGCGACGCTGATGGCGGTGGAAGGGACTTGTACTCTCTCTCTTCTTTGTTGCTGTCAAAACGAAGTGATGAAGAAGGGAGGGGGATTTTCTAGACTCGAAGGGTTTTAGGGGGGAAAAGTGATCATTATCCCGCCCAAAACCCCATAAAAGTGGGACATGACATAAATGGAACGTCAGCAAGATCGTCCTTTGGGCTTATCCAAGCCACCAACGGGTCATTTCGCATTGAATGCGATAACAACGTTGCTCCCCACGTGAGGGGGAGGCGTGCAAAAAGATGCATCTGGAATCATGGAAGCTCTGCGCACTGCTAATGAATGACAGCAGTAGTAGAGCTGGGGAGCAATTGGAGTGGGTAAAATCTGATTACCCTACTATTAGGCATAGCACGTGCCTAAGGCGATCACCACGAGAGGGTGAATAGCTCGGCACCACATAGGGAGTCCGTGGGCCCTGTGTCGATCTGATCCCGGACCATGAATAAGGTCAGGATAATTAAGTAATTTGATATATCAGGATGCACTAGCTCGGCATAAGACATAAAGGGATACCCCTAGTACGGCCGAGCTAGGTGGGCTACGTGTATAGCTTAAGCAGCATTCTGGAATGCATAAATCAGCTCGGCGAGATGAGCTGAGTTATGTACGGGTTATTCCGAGCTATGTGGAAGCACGGCACCGCCACGAGTAAGGCGGTGAGACATTCCAGAATATTCTACAGTGACTCCTTATGAGATAAGGAGCAATCCCGTGAAATAAGGGATTAATATGGGAAGTCCTAATGAAATTAGGAATATGCCCCATATAGGGAAGAGTCCTATATGGAAAGAAAGACCTCTACTAGACGAGATCTAGTAGGATATGGAAGCTCGTCCCTAATAGGAAAGTCCTATTAAGAAATGGATTCCTGAAGCTAATAGGAAACCAAGGCACGGGATGCCTAAATCAAGTCTTCTTCAACTATAAATACAGAACGATATCCATGAAGAAAGGTACGCTGTGAAACCTATTTTCATACGCATTGTGTTTTGAGCTCTCAAGTACGTGATACTAACTTAGGCATCGGAGGGCCTCTGCCAACGAGAGGCAAAGGTGCTCTAACCCTTTTTCCGTCTTGCAGATCTAGGGTTGATTCAAGGAAGCACGTGATCCAGGGTTACGCGGATTTATCCCCGTACAAGTACGCATGTTTGGATAAGTTTGATTTCGATGCGAGGATGTTGATGTTGGGTTTATAGCTGAAATGTAAAGAATGGTTGCGTTAAAAACAAAAATTAGAACTATTCCTGATGTCCTAAGGTTGAATTGAAAGCTTGATAAAAGTGGTTGGCAGGGGTCACAGGGTCCCATATCGCTCGCTAGGGGTCATGAGGTCCCAAATTGCTCGACATAGGGTGATAATATCCCATATGCAGAGGCATGGATCTCCTATAGGCACAGGCCTTGGTTTCTAAATGCACATGCATTGATCTTCCATATGCATAGGCATTGATCACTTATGACGTGTTGAGGATAGAAAAGCAGTTAAATGGATGGGATATGGTTGTTGAAAGCAAATTACTAGTTTTGGGAATGATGAAGCACTGGGTGGCGTGTGTGCGTGAGTGTGTGCGCGAGCTCTTGGTTATCACAAGTGTGGTGGTGACATGGTTTTAAAAAATGGCTGTTACGTACCGGGAATCGGCCGTAATGGTTGAAAACTCCCCGTTACAAACCGTTACACCCAAGAAACACCCAGAAAAAAGCTGTAGAACATCTCCAATCACTTTATGTCCTCTATTTTGTTTGTTTATTCATAGATACATGTGATACACAGTAGTAGCAGGTGAGACTTTTGAGGCAAAACAGAGCACCTAAAATACAGAGATACACACTTCGTTTATTTGCATGGGTCACAAGAGAGAGAGGGAGAAAAGAGTTTCAAATTTTGAAACCTGAGAACAAAGAGCTTTGATTTAGGCGCAACCTTGAGAGAATGAAGCTGTGGTTTTCCCTTCTCCCTCGATTGCAGCTTCGACATCAGGTCCACGGTACATTTTTTGATCTCTTTCAACTGTATTTTGCATGTTTTACTGCAATTTAGGGTTTGTAGGGGTCGATTGGAGGTGATGTTGGTGTGATTTCAGGTTCCTAGGTGTCGTTTGTTGAGATTATTGAGAAGTGGAGATGAGGAAGACGAAAGGAACGAAGGGTTTTTCTTTTTCTTTTTATCAGAGCCGAATGGGCTTCTGCTTTCTGATGTTTGTATTTATTCTATGGGAAAATTATTGTGTGTGGATGGGAGTATGTATTAGAAGGAAGTCAAGGAACCAACAACTCTCCATTTAATGATAGGTACATTACTCTCTCTCTCTCTCTCTCTCTCTCTCTCTCTCTCTCTCTCCAAACTTTCCAAACTGTTACCTAATTAAAAAGTAAAGGAACCAACAACTCTATATTTTCTGATTAAAAAAAAATGTCCATTCAATTTTAAACTATACTCTCGCCCTTTTTTTCAAACTGTTAATTAAAAAATTAAAACTTAATGACTCATAATAAAATTTTAAAAATCCTAATATCAATCTAGTAAGTAGTAAAATATCATGTGTGAAAATTATTTGTTATAATTTTAAAATTTATTGCCAAGATGAATTTTTTTTAATTTATTAAATCAAACTTGCAGAGTGATTCAAAAATACAATGGCCCGTGATAAAGCAGCAGAAGTACCCAGTAACGATATTGGATGGAAATTCACAAATGTAGTGCCTAGTGTTAGGCATAATTTGAATTGCAAGTTTTGTGGAAGACATATTACTAGTGGGATTACTAGATTGAAGTAACATTTGGCTCATATGAAAGGACAAATCACAAGATGAAATAATGTCTCAACAAAAATTACGCATGAAATGATGAAATACCTCCTAAGTAACAATGAAAAAAAAAAGAGAAACAGAAATAGAAATAGAGGGATGAAGTAGCAGCACAAATTAGAGCTTCTCAATGACAGTATGGTGATGATTATGATGATGCATGTGATCAGATTATTGTTTCTAGTGATGAATCGGATTCTAAGATGAAAATGGCAAGGCGACAAAGTCAAAGACATCATATGGAATGGGAGGAAAACCAAAGATTTAAAGCACAAGTTGGGGGGGAGATATCACGCAGGTGGTAGTAGCCAAATGGGAGGAACTAGGGGAAAAGATTCATAAGGAAGGACAGGTCTCACAGGAGTCACTGGTCAATATAAGTCTTCATTGGGTAGTCGATCTGCTAGTCTTCGTGAAACTAGTGCTGGTCGCAAGTGGATTGATCCAAACTCACTGGAAGCTCAATTAGCCACAATGGATCCTGCTTTGCATCGAGGTAAGAGTTCTAAGCAGCAAAAAATTTCTACTAATAAGTTGAAGACTTTGAGGGCTAAGTTGGGCGGGGCGGTTAGCCAATTCCTCATCTAAAGTAGACATTCTGCCAATGCAGTTCTTAACACTTGGTTTAGGCCAATGTTAGATGTTGCAATAGAGGTGGGACCAAATGTTGAACTCCCCACTCCTTATGAGGTGTCTGAAGTCTACTTACCTAAGGAGTATGAGTCAATAAAAAAATAGATTGAATCCCACAAACCAATTTGGGCTAAGAGGGGCGTGACATTAATGTGTGATGGGTGGACAGGGCCTACTAGGAAACATTTAATCAATTTCCTTATTTATAGCAATCGGGGAACAATTTTTCAAAAAGCCATAGATGCCACTGATGTACCTAGTAGGACTTCGGATTATTATTTGGGTTTGTTTGACATGGCTGTTGATGAAGTTGGGAAAGAGTATGTAGTCCAAGTTGTGACAGATAACGAACTTGCTATGAAGCTTGCAGGGAAAAAACTTATGCAGAAAAGGCCACATTTGTATTGGACAGCTTGTGCAACGCATTGCATGGATCTTATTTTGGAGGATATTGGAAAGAAAAAAAGCGTGGCAAAAGTGTTGGATGACGCAAAAATAATCACAAGCTTCATCTATCAATCCACTTGGCTTGTTGATTTAATGAAAAAACTCACCAATGGTAGAGAATTGCTACGTCCCGCTGTGACACATTTTGCTACTAATTTTATTACTCCAGAAAGTATTGTTAGGCATAAGAAGGGCTTGGAAGAGATGTTTGTAAGTATTGAGTGGAGAAACTCTAAATGGGGCAGGATGAAAAGTGGCACAAGCAATGACGTGAAGAAGATAGTACATGAGAATTCCTTTTGGACTAAAGTATCTGAAATTTTGAAAGTTCAAGAACCCCTTGTCAAAGTTCTTCGGCTAGT
Organism: Vaccinium vitis-idaea; assembly: GCA_963854785.1. Taxonomy (NCBI): domain Eukaryota; kingdom Viridiplantae; phylum Streptophyta; class Magnoliopsida; order Ericales; family Ericaceae; genus Vaccinium; species Vaccinium vitis-idaea. The sequence continues at coordinate 29,478,607 of OY978217.1, read as the reverse complement.
AAATGGGGATGAAAAGCCTACAATGGGTTTCATATATGAAGCTATGGATCGAGCCAAACCAGCAATTGAAAAAGATTGTTGATATTACAAGAAATATTGGAAGATCATCGACAAAAGGTGGGAATTTCAGTTACATCACGACTTGCATGGGGCGGCTTATTTCCTCAATCCATTATTCTAGTACGATGAATCATTTTTCAACCACGCGGAAGTAATGGAGGGTGTTAAGAAAGTAATACAACGGTTGGAGCCTAACATTGATAGACAAATAAGAGCCGTTAATCAAATAAGTTAACAATCCACATATTTAATACAAACAAAGTAACAATAGTATCAAAAATTGAAATCCTTACTATGTAAGTTTTGCAGATTTTACAGTTCCGAGATAAACAAGATTCTTTTGGAACCGTGAATGCTCAAAGAGCAGTGCATCATACAAATCCTAGTAATTTTACAAATCACGATATCTACTCATTTTCTAGTACATACTTTTCATAGTTAGTTAAATGTTCATTGGGTTTTGTATTTACTGTAGCTGAACAGTGGATCCATTATGGTTCATCTGCCCCTGAACTTCGAAAAATTGCAATAAAAGTGCTCAGTTAAACCACATCAGCATCTAATTGTGAGTGTAACTGGAGTACATTTAGTCTCATACATACTAAGACAAGGAATCGATTCAAATACTTGAAAGTGACCGAACTTGTCTATGTCTACTACAACATGAGGCTAAAAATTAGACATGCCACAAGGAGAAACCCAAGGGATATAGAGAATCGGTTTAATCCAATCAACTTGGATTACATTTTTTAGGAAGATGACCCACTAGCACCGTGGTTACAAGAGAGGGAAGCCCCATTGTTAGATGGGCAAGACAACACTGAATGGTTGAGCGATTTGAATGAGGAGGTTGCAGGTCAAGCCAATAACAATCAGAATTCTAGTTCTCTAGCAGATTCCGGGTGGTAATGATGCTCTGAGTCCAACTAGCAGCAATCATACTGATACTGACTCACCTCTTGATGGAGGTGCACTAATGCTAGAAGATACGATCTCTGGATCTCAACAGCATAGTCCACTTTATCGAGGGAAAGCAGGGATTAATGCATTCTGTGATGATCAATGACCGTGTCGTACCGCATCAAAATTATATTTATAAAAACAAGGAATTAACCATTATTTAGAAGAACAGTGATTAAGTCCGAGTGTCGATCCGCAGGGACAGATTGGCTAAGTTACAATGGTTTTGATTAATCTCTAAATTAATTCTAAGAAAACAATTGATTGAGATTTGATTTTGAAAAGCTAATTAACTAAAGAAAACATAAATTAAATAAGATGAAGAAGGTGAAAGAAAAAGTCAAGGGTTTGGAATCCACCCCTACCAGATAACCATGCATTCACATAAACTAGATCTTTATTCGAATCGATAAATAACTATCGCTAGGGCTTGCGATCCCCGTCGATAGTCAACAAGAAGATATTTGTGATTGTTAAAAGGCGTAGACTAGCCCATAGCACGGACCGTCTCACTGGCATGGTGTCACGCCACCCAACGGCACGATCTGTCTTACGAGCATAATCTATCTCAGAACTCCAAGCACAACATTGAAAACCATTATATGAACGGGTATTCAAAATTGCAGATTTAAATACACAACCGATAGAAAGAATAAAAAACTATTTCATAAACTGAAACATGTTCTGATCATATAATCTGATCCGAATAAAAATCCTAGTTCATACGAAATACATTGTTACTTGAAGCGGGGCTTCATCTTCCCTCTAGATGAAAGTTTAGCCGGACATCACGACTTCCAAACCCAGCAGCGGCCGACCCTCGTTTCTGAATCTGTTCCATAGTCGGCCACCAAAAGTCCCCCCATGCGTGAGAACAATCCCTCCTTTATAGGCTCCCAAACAAACCTTTTTCAATTAATAACTTCTCTGAGAATAGCCTTACAAAGCCCAACCTATCCTTCGGTCCAATAATCCAAATAAACAATTACATAGTTGGTTTTGGGCCCACCATTTCTAAACCATGTGAACAATAAGGAGTAAAATCCTTCCAATATCCATCATGAGGGATTTGATTGGTTGCTTCATAATTGATAGTACAATACAAGCTTGGACATGTCGCTCGAATTAATTGTTCACGGGCTTTATTTGGACAAGTAAAATTCAATTATGTGCTTTTTATATCAAAGTCTCCAAAATACCTGTAATGAAAACAACGCATTAAACTCCAAGTAACAATACAAAAATTGACTTAGCAACAATAAATTAAGGGGCAGTAATGTTAACATTTACGCATCTATCAATCAAGAGGTGGGGGACGACATAACTTTAGCACAAGCTGCACAACTCAAAAGACGCCCACCACGTCGATCACCTCAGTCTAGTGAGAACTACGATGATCATCCTGTCATTCACCAGTTGGGAGAGCTTGGGGTTGTAGGACAAGGATGGAGCACTCAACCTTACCCACCATATCCCAAGTACCCTCAAGTTCCTCAAGGCCATCAACCTTCATACTATCCTCCACCCGTCTACTACAATCAACCTCCTGTCGTTTGTCCTCCTGTAGCGCAATATGGTTATGGACCTTTCGGTATATTTGGGCCAGTTATTCCTTATGGTTATGTTCAGCGTCCTGAAACTTCAAGAGGCAGTGGTAATAACATGGTTACTAGAATTGGGAGCTCCAACTATTGCAGCATTGTACAACCACATCAACGAGCCTACGATGACAACGATGATGATGATGTCACTGGGAGATACCATGATCCTCCACGCCATTCTTTTTGGGTGTGACTTGTTATTAGAATATAGAAATAAAATAGATGGTTATGTGGTAGTAATGTAATGTTATTAACATAGCAATTAGTATGGTATGGACGTATGGTACTCTCATTGTAGTATGTATGTGTTGTTGCGTACGGGGATACTATTATTACGGAATTTGCATCAAAACTACTTCTTAAAGTCAAATATTGGTTAGAAATCTCTAAAAATTCAATTTTGTCATAAATAAGGTTAAAACATATGTATCAATGTTTTGTTTAGCATTTGCTAGTACTTTGAAAAAATTCATAGGTGTGGTTTCCGATTCCTATTGCACATTGACCGATACACCCGATATCTGTTACACGCGACCGTGACTTAAAACCATGGGTGGTGTCATAGGTTTACTACATGTTTGAAATGTATTATTCTTACAAAAATTCTCTCATTATAATATTCATGTAATTGTCATCTTATATGCATACAGAGTGAGTTAGAGAATTTTCTACTAGACAAGTGTATGCTCAACTCTTGATTTTAGGTACCGATCAGGATGCATAGTTTGGAGTGCCGGGGCAAGTTGCTGGAAATGTTTTACAAAAAAATTAAATAAAATGATAACCTTTGAAAAATTATTTACTCGTCTTGTTTAAACATATTTCGAAGATGAAAGTGTAATTTTAATTATACATCTTTTTTTGTCATTGGAAAATTGTAATGCTAAACACTTAATTTCCCTCTCTTTTGAAACTTATGAAGTGTTAGATTGTAACTCATTGTACCGTTGTACATTCATTTTGGGAGGAACGTTGTTTGTAAATGACGTGGCATATCATCATCGGGTATTTATGTATGAGAGTATTGACAATTTTACTATATAAAAGGTATCATTAATATATTTGAAAATTGAAGGTGTGACAGCAGCTTAGTCATTTTGCCGCTCGGTTGAGCCGAAAGCCCAAGATTAATAAAACCAGTCTTATTTACGAGTACTGTTGAAGCCCATTGGGGTCTTAGTGACATCTTTCAAGAACTTGCACATTTTCCAGGTGGGACTTGGCGGCTTTGCCGTAAATGGACCTGGTGCCCCACGCTCGGTTCAGGTTGCAATGGACCAAAAAAAAACTCAATTTTTTCAACTGAAACAAACATATTTGAAAACAAGACTTTCTAAAACAATGGCCTCGCACTAGGGCGGGACTTGGTAGTTCTTCCATAAATGGACATCGTGTTGCCGAGCTCGAATCGGACCTGCAAACCTAAAAATCAGAAAATCAAGTCTTGCAATCGGGCTTTTTAATCAAAGCAAACAATCTTTCAAGACAAGACTTTCTAAAAACAACGATGTCATATTCAGGCGGGACTTGGCAGCTCTGCCGTAAATGGACCTCATAGCCTTGCGCTCGGATTAGACCGGAAAATCTAATAATCAAGCGTTCCAATCGGGCTCTTCTAAGCTACCTTTAAATCTCAATTTTGAAAAGCGCGAACTACGGTCCGAATTATGTCCACCTGATTACCCCTCGTCTCAGGAATACGTAGGTAGCCTTTTACAGTCTCGTGACAATTCCATGCTTAAAAATGCCATCTGGGCATTTTTTACTCTTCCGGGCCCACGTGCCGGCTCGATCGAAAAATTTCAACTTCTTCTCCGGAAATGGCTTTCGGGCCTCCCCAGCCGTCCCAATCGGGAAAAAAATTTGTTCACCCTCACCAAAAGAGGGTGAACAAAACCCTCACTATCATTGGCTAAGAGGAGTGGTCCCTACCACTCTTAACCAAACCCAACCCAACCCAACTCAAGTTACTTATATGCTTAATTTCAGGAAAAACCCCTAAATTCTTAATTCTCTTTTCTAAACCCCTCACATAATTTTTCTGTGATGTTTAAGTTAGTTTCCTAGAGTACTCCGATTTTTTGTTCCAATCCCATAGAATTTATGAGTCTGCCACATTCCCTAACGAGGGAAAAATGACACTTCAAAGAAAAAAGCGAGCACCCTATCAGACCAATCAGGAAAACAAGAATCATTTCTTTAGACATACCCATTATTTGGATGAATTTCAAATTCTTATGATAATAATCTGGTCAGTTTTGAATGGAAGGTTAAAGGTGTGAGAATTTATATAGGGAGAGTTGTTGCTATAACATGTCTTTGGTCTGTGAGGTTGCGAGTAATTATCTCCAATTCATTTGAATTACATGAGGTTGGTTTTCAAGGTTTCCTACGCCACACTACAGCCGTTGATATCAGTAATCAACGGCTCCAATTTTATCTCAGCAATGACAGCTCGGACCATGCAAATGTCGAGATGAAAAATCCGTAGAGCTCAAATCTAAGTACCATTTTTTCATCTAGATCACATGTATGTAATTGGTTTTTAGAACCCAGTTTTTGCATCTTAATTGTTCATATCGTCAATCAATAATTTAGATTTTCGACAGACTCTTTCCAGAAAGAATAGAATCTTCTCGAGAAAAGTCTTTAACAAATTTGAACCACTAAAAATAGTTTTGGACAGTCGAAATTAAATGACCTATCCTTTACGGTCAAACCTTAGACTTGATTCTGTTGGGGAAAATATATGAGCTAGGAATTTCTGTTAGAATAATAATTCTAATTAATATGCATCAAACAAATTAAGGAAATTAGATAAATAGAGTAAGGATTAGAAAAGCCTGTGGGGTGGTCGAGGCACGCGAAATCGCGCTCTCCTTAGGAAAGATACACCCCCCCTTCTGCACGGGGTTGAATGGCGCTCCTTCCCCAAGATACAACGACCTACGAGCCTCCTTCTGTGCAGCGAAGTTAACTCACGAACCAAATTGTTTCCTGACATAAATAATTTATTTCACCAAGTGACATAATTTAATTGGCCAAACTTGACAAATGAATTACTGTGTCATTTTGACATGTGGCACCATTTAATTAGTACTTTCACATATCTTTGACTTTTGACTTGTAAACACGTGACAACATTTGATTGGCCATTTTTCGTGCTTGGTCTTTTGACCTACGGACACTTGACAACATTTAATTGGCTCGTCTGCACAAATGATTTGTGATAGGCTAGAAATTTTGCATGCTTACAGATGCCCCCTCGAGAGTTGTTCACGCTTGAAAGTGAGTGAGTCTCGAATTGTTGACTTGGCTTGACTTGATACCGAAAATTTGTGTAGACGTGGTGTCCCACCGGGCGTGCCAAAATTTGTATCACACAAATTTCGAGTCTGCGAAAAAGAAGGAAAGATGCTAACCAAAATCGATGATTTTATTGATTTGAGAAATTAGGGTTACAATCTCTGTAGTAATTTCTGATGAAATAAATAATCCTCTGATTCTTCTCTTCGAATGTTGAAACGAGGGCTTGAAGCTTGATCCCGAATCAAAAGGCAGAACCTTCTCTGTGATTTGTGGAAAAGATTGATGATGTAGCTTGAATGTTCTTCAGAGCTTTTAGGCTTTGACTTGAAGAACCTCCTTGCTTGTGGCTTTGACTTGAAGAACCTCCTTGCTTGATGTAGACTTGAAGAGTTCTAAAGGGCTTTTGGATGCTTGAATCTTCAGAGTTCTGCTTGCTGATGAAAGCTTCAGTGTCTCAAATATGAGAGAGAGCACCTTTATTTATAGGGATGGGAGATAGAGAGTTATGGTAAGATTACAACTCTTTCCATATCTTTCTCTCTAATTATTTCCTTATATGATTAATATAATAAATATCTTTCTTTTATTTATTTTGGGAAAGATAATTATATATAATGAGATAAATAATTTATTTCACCAAGTGGCATAATTTAATTGGCCAAACTTGATAAATAAATTACTGTGTCATTTCGACATGTGGCGCCATTTAATTGGGCCTTTCATATATCTTTGACTTTTGACTTGTAAACACGTGGCACCATTTGATTGGCCATTTATCGTGCTTGGTCTTTTTGACCTACAGACACTTGGCAACATTTAATTGGCTCGTCCGTGAAACTTTGACTTTGACTTGTGACACTTGGCAACATTTAATTGGCCTTTTGTGTGCCCTAGCAACACGTGGCGATTTGTGATAGGCTAGAAATTTTACATTCCCAATGAAAATGGTTTGAAGTGTCTGGCAAATCATCAAGGACACCCTCAAGATCAAAGTTCAAGTCTTGTAGGTCAGAAACTGTCACCTTAGCCTTTTTCAATCGCTTCCAATGGCGCTCGCCTTTGTCTGAGCTACTTTCTTCTGAGGTAGCTATATCAGTCCTCTTCTTACTTTCACCCTTAGGTCCTGAAGGCTTGATGGTGATAAGCTTTGGTTTGGAAGCTGGAATGACCAAATGAGCTTTTTCCTTGACTGTTGCAACCTTTTCACCTTCCTGTGTTGCTGCTTTCCTCGATTCCTTCTCTCTAGGTTTAGAGTGAGGTGGGGTAATGTCTTTGGCCATCTTTGATTTCGCAGAGCGTATTGTGATGATATGATTCCCTTTTGGAGTCCCACGAGGAGAGTTCATCTTTGCACTTGGGAGCTTATTTTTGCAAAATTGACTCGAGGATTTGTTCCACCACTCAACATACTGTTTGGTGGCAAGACCCTTGGATGTTTGTAATGGAATGGTAAATTCAGCATTTGTTCCTAGCCTCGTGCAAGATTTCCAGAGTTGAAATATCTTCTCCAGACTGCCTGTGGAGAGTTCTTCTTTTAGCTTTCCTGGGATGTCTTGACAATATTGAAATTGTCTAGCAAACCTATGAGGGCTATATGGCTCGATAATACGTTCACCACCACGACGAAGAGTTAAGAAGCTTGATCGGAGACTGATGAGGTAATTACTCCAAGAGTCTGATTGAACTCCATTATCATAGATAGTCAATTGTTTCGGTTTATTCAAGGCCAAGACCAACAAAGTCGATGGTGAAATGCTCTTCAAAAGATCGCACGCCTCTTGAGCAGTGAAATGCTTAGCTTTCTTCTCCCCCGCAAGCCTCACCATCAGAGCACTACATTTGAATTTTAATGAAGAAGGCAGGAAATAGCTATCGTAGTATTGACCAAGCCATCCATAAAGAAAATGAATAGGGAATGTTGCGCCACATTTACTTGGACTGGGCGACGATGTGATCTCCCTCAAGCCATGATATATACTTGCAAGGACTGGTACTGCTAAAGAGAACCTCTCTCCTCGAGCCATCATACTTGCTACTTTGAAGACGCTTGGACGAATTTGACCCACTTCTTTGTTAGGTAGCACAAACACACATAACCAGCAAGAGAGGAAAGCAGCCAAATTGGTTTCTTCTCTCATGTTTTTCTCGATGCCCAAATCGTCGAAGACCTTTTCACCGTCTCTGGAATGCGGCCTCGGCTCACTAATAAATCCAGTTGGGTTGTTGGATGTTCGTGGCTCACCCAATCGTTTCTTCTGCACCCTATGAGGGGGCTCTTTGTAACATGATGGAGCTTTAAGGAAGGAGTGGCGCACCCCTTTTGTCAAAACCATTCAGTTCTTTTGCAGAAGGCACAACCTCATCATAGAAAATTCCGTTTGCGGATAACCCACCAATTAGACGCATGTCCCATAGGGAGATGGATACTTCCCCAATTGGAACGTGAAGGCTATTTGTTGAAGGACACCAGAGCTCACAAAACGAGCGAATGAGGTTTGTGTTTCGGTCATATGTGAATAAGGACGCGAAGACAGCATCATATATTTTTGCAGCAGTTAATGTGCCTTTATTCCTCGCAAGCACATCCTCCAACCACTCCCAATATCCTTCAATGAAAGAAATTTCCCCAAATTGAGGAGTTGAGCTTCCCCACTTTGCGTCTCCATTGATTATTCGATCACCAAGCAAAAGGAAGTGCTCAGAACTATTGTCTTTTTGGTGTAGAGACGATTGCAATAACAGTGCATCAGCAGAGATAGTTACGGACTTCTCTTGATCGAATAATTCTTTGGTTGATTCACTATACCATTGTTCAGGATGGGAGGAGTCATCAGAAAGATGCCGCGTTGGCGAAAGAGCCCCAATAGCTGGATTGTAAACCAAGACATCAACTTGTGTCACCGATTCGTCACCTTCATAGCCGATGGACAGAATCTGTCTACCCTCTATCAAGTGGTCGCTGAACAAGGCCATCTTATTTATGAAGCACCTAAATTTGCACGTAAAAGAAAAAAAAAAGAAAAGCATGCCGTCAATTTATTGGTTCACAAAATATCACGAAGCATTCAGAGCACTACTAAGAGAAGAAGAGCCTGCATATTATCTAAACGTAATGTCAGAGGAAACAGTACTGCACCAAGTTTTTTTTTTTATGAAATCATAAAATTATGCGGGCCCATATATAGTGTGTGCGGCAAAAGCAAGCATGGAGGCGTTCACAGTACAAGTTTCCAAGATGGGTCAAACAATAAGCTAAGTTTGATTTATTAGGAGACTTCATCACAATTGGTTAAGCCAATGTCAGTGCTAATCAATGCTCTCAAATTAACTTGAATTGATTGATTCGAGCCATGGTTTCAACGTGGCTTGCTCAAAGCTCGGGTGCTAAGAACATCAGACGTGAGTAGCAAAAGGAAAATTATCCAGACGATTTTAAAGACGGTTTTAAAGAAAAGCGCCGCATCGATTTTAAAGACGATTGTGTCTGGTTCAGAGAAAGTAAAAATTTCCCGGTATTACAAAAGGAAAATTATCCAGTATTCAGATTGCAAGTTTCTGCAAATTTCTTTAGTGGATCAGACAACAATCTAAGGTGGATTTATTAAGAGACTCCATTTAGATTACCAAGCCAGTTTCAATGTTAATCAGTGGTCTCAGATTTTTTTTTTTTTTTTGAGTTGTTTAAAAGTTAAATTTTCAATGAGGTCTGTTGGCTCATGTGCAAGGAATGTAAATTGGATGCCTCAAGTTCATGCATGTGTTGTGGTGCTTCAAGGTAAAAAAAAAAAATAGCCTTGCTTTGCCTAGGCGTGGGGTACTGCTTGAAACAAATGTTGAGTGCATTCAACAAAAGCATCGGGTAAAACATGAAAACTCACCAAAGAAGAAAAGCGGATCCGGCGGAGCTTTTAAGCTCGAAGAAACGGCAGAGCTTTTAAGCTCGAAGATCCGGCGGAGCCTTAAAGCTCGAAGATCCGGCGGAGCTTTTAAGCTCAAAGACCCGGCGGAGCCTTTAAGCTCGAAGACCCGGCGGAGCCTTTAAGCTCGAAGACCCGGCGGAGCCTTTAAGCTCGAAGATCCGGCGGAGCCTTAAAGCTCGAAGATCCGGCGGAGCTTTTAAGCTCGAAGACTCGGCGGAGCCTTAAGCTCGAAGATCCGGCGGAGCCTAAAAGCTCGAAGAAACGGCGGAGCTTTTAAGCTCGAAGAAACGGCGGAGCTTTTAAGTTTGAAGACCCGGCAGAGCCTTAAGCTCGAAGATCCGGCGGAGCCTTAAAGCTCGAAGATCCGGCGGAGCCTTGAAGCTCGAAGAAATGGCGGAGCTTTTAAGCTCGAAGACCCGGCGGAGCCTTTAAGCTCGAAGTTACGGCGGAGCCTTTAAGCTCGAAGTTACGGCGGAACCTTAAGCTCGGAGATCCGGCGGAGCCTTTAAGCTCGAAGAAATGGCGGAGCCTAAAGCTCGAAGGAAAAAAAAACCAAAACCCGTGAAAGTTCGACCCAAAGATGCTACCAATTGCAAAGCGCCGAAATCTGTACATCAAAAAAAGGGGCGATCAGTTCAATGTTTCATAAAAAAAAAAAAAAAAAAGGAGGCATCTAAATTTTCTTTAATATTACACGGTTTGTGTACGGATGATCAAGATTGAAACAATGATAAGAGAAGGAAAAAAAATAGAGGTTTTGGTCCAGTAATTCCTTGACGACAGCAAGCAAACATGGAGTACGAGGAGTGAACATGCAAATATATTAAAAAAAAAGAACAAAACAAGAGCACATTGCTTTGTTTGCTATAGGCAATACTTGGAAAATTATTGAGTACATAACGTGTACTTGATACAAGGAAAAAGACAGCCAAAATAAGGAGCTAGAGGACAAAGTAAAGAAGGAGAAGCTTACTGGTGGTGGTCTACCTATTCGTGAGTTTCTTCCAAAGTTATGAGGGAAAAAAGAGAACTATTGCTTTGAATTTATAATGCTCATGCTTGGGCTGTCCTATCCTAATTGGGAAAGGTTTTCCTTAAGAGTATAGATGAACTTTTCTCTAGCGGTAAGGAAAATAGGTTTTGTTTGGTTTGGTTTTGAGTTTTGGTTTTTGTAATGATTAGAGGGAGAAATAGGTATAATAATTAAAAAATAGGTATTAATGATTGGAGAGAGATAGAGAGAAAAATAAAAATAATATTTAAAAATAGGGGTAATAATTGAATAATAATTGAGAAAACCGGTTTTTGGAAACCAAACCAAACAAGGCCATAGAGTCCTACTCTGACACAGATTCAGCTCGAGCGGTTGATTTACTATCCTAATTCAAAACTCCTTCAAGCGGTAGGATTTAAATGTCCTAATTCAATCCCTCCTATTCCTTGGTTCCCTAATTCGAGCTACTTCTTCTTCAAGCAAAAAATAAGCGGTGGATTCTCTCAAGCTCTTGACGGAAAATTCTAGAACCAAGTTACGGGCATGGATGGGCCATCAAATTTTGCAATCGGTCCTAATTTAACTCCACATGGGTTGTAATTATTTGGGCCATTCGATTCCTTTGCATAAAATTTTAGCTCGGTCAATGGGCTAAAATCCAAAATCAAGTTGACTGCAAGTGTCAAATAAAAATTGCCAAGTACACAAATTTTTGGCATCCAATCAAGTTCAGTGTTTCCAATAAGAAGATCAAGTTAAGTTTATTCAACAAAGAAAAGTGGAGGCTTTCAATCGTTTGGGCCATCAAATTGACACCAAATGTCAATTTTTAGCCCGGTCTATGAGTTAAAATTTTGCAAATCAAATTGACACCAAATGTCAAGCAAAAAATTATTAATTACCGAATACGCAAATTTTCGGTATCAAATCAAGTCAACAAAGTCGAGAGTCACTCATTCTCAAGCATGAGCAACTCTCGAGGGGGCATCTGTAGGCATGTAAAATTTCTAGCCTATCACAAATCGCCACGTGTTGCTAGGGCACATAAAATTGGCCAATTAAATGTTGCCAAGTGTCACAAGTCAAAGTCAAAGTTTCACGGACGAGCCAATTAAATGTTGCCAAGTGTCCGTAGGTCAAAAAGACCAAGCACAATAAATGGCCAATCAAATGGTGCCACGTGTTTATAAGTAAAAAGTCAAAGATATATGAAAGACCCAATTAAATGGCGCCACATGTCGAAATGACACAGTAATTTATTTATCAAGTTTGGCCAATTAAATTATGCCACTTGGTGAAATAAATTATTTATCTCATTATATATAATTATCTTTCCCAAAATAAATAAAAGAAAGATATTTATTATATTTTAATCATATAAGGAAATAATTAGAGAGAAAAATATGGAAAGAGTTGTAATCTTACCATAACTCTCTATCTCTCATCCCTATAAATAAAGGTGCTCTCTCTCATATTTGAGACACTGAAGCTTTCATCAGCAAGCAGAGCTCTGAAGATTCAAGCATCCAAAAGCCCTTCAGAACTCTTCAAGTCTACATCAAGCAAGGAGGTTCTTCAAGTCAAAGCCTAAAAGCTCTAAAGAACATTCAAGCTACATCATCAATCTTTTCCACAAATCACGGAGAAGATTCTGCCTTTTGATTCGGGATCAAGCTTCAAGCCCTCGTTTCAACATTCGAAGAGAAGAATCAGAGGATTATTTCTTTCATCAGAATCAGAGGATTATTTCTTTCATCAGAGAAGAATCCGTATGAAATCAATAGCAAATATATAGACGGCAAGTGATCATAATATAAGCCAAGTGTAATAGGAGTATAAGACACTTGTATTTTGGTGATGAAAGAAGAAAATGAACCTGTAACTTTTCGTGGCAATGGTTCAGAGCTAGCAATAGGTTTTTTATGATCAGCCATTAGCTATATAACTTAGTGAATATATAGGCAAAAAACTAACGTTAATCAGTAGAGAAAAACTGGATATCTTCTAATGTAGTGGAGTAAGAATAGGAACCGAAAGTTAACGTTAAAAATATAAGCAAATAAATAGACGTCTGTTATGCAACAAGCCACTCCTATTATTATGCAAGTGTTATAGGAGAGTAGGATGGTGGTTCCATTTGTTGGAGTAAAAATAGGAGACCAAGTCAACTAGTAAAAACAAACTCCTTATATCTCTCCAACATAATAATTTTACTTGGGAATTGTGAAAGGGATTACCTAATCTGTATTTTCTGAAATTAGTATTTTCTGTAATATTAGAAAATACTTAGAAGTTAAGTCGGTTACAACTGTGTAGTTAAGGCGGTTTAAGTCTTGTGTCTATATAAGGTCTAAGGACCTGGGTTGTTGAGAGTAAGAATGGGATTATCAACAGAGTAGAGAAAACATTTCCTCGCTCTCTTTCATTTCCTTTCTTCTTCTCCTCTGATCTATTTTCTTCTCTGTTTGTTCTTGATTAGTTAGGGTTTCATCTTTCTTTATGGTATCAGAGCTTTCAAGACCTTCGTCAATCAAATCGAGATTCTAGGGCATCAATTCACAAAGAAATTTCAAGAGAATACAACTGGTAGATTGCAATCTTGTTCTGATGGCTACGTCAACTACATTAACTTCATCGACGATAACAATGCCCACTGCACTGGTATTTCTGGTCTCTAATTTCTCGAATTTTGTCACAATCAAACTAGATGCTCATAACTACATATTGTGGAAGAATCAAGTTCGCAATGCATTAAACGCTAATGGTTACTTAGGGTTTGTCGATGGTACTACGGTGATGCCGTGTCCCGAGATTCTTGACTCGAACCAAAACAAGGTGCCAAATCCAGAATATGCGAAATGGATTATGATTAATGGTCATTTACTGGCTTGTATTACTGCATCTGTTTCACCATCAATTCAAACGCGTCTATTAGGGCTGGAACATGTGTATGAAGTCTGGACTAGTTTGTCAAATAGATTCAGTCGTTATCTCGATCACACATACACGATTTAAGACAGAGGTTGTTCAATGTCACAAAAACCTCAACGATGCAAGTTTATCTTGATGAAATTTCTGAGTGTGCTCACAAGCTGGCAGCAAGTGGAACACCAATTGATGATGAAGATCTCATCTTCTATGCATTGAATGGACTGCCTAGTGAATTTGATCCTATTAAAAGTGCTGCAAGAATGAGGGCTGGAGATTTAAAGTTTGAAGAATTGACATCACTTTTGGAAGCTGAGGACATGATTTTACAAAAAGCTCAGCCCAAATCTAGTGGTAAACCTAATGATTCTACTATTCTAATTGCTACTCAATCATCTGGTGTACAAGGATCAACCTCATCTAGTGTTATGCTCAATCAACCACAAGGTGTTGGTTATTCCTCAGGTAGTGTTGGACAGAGTCAACCACAGTATTATCCCTCATCTCAGTTTAATAGAAATAGAGGCTTCAATAGGGGTGGTTTCAATAAGGGAAATAAAGGGCAGCAAAGTCAATCTGGACAAGCTTGTCAGATTTGTTTCAGAACAAATCATACTGCAGCAACATGTTATTACAGACAGAATTTGAATTATCAACCACCTCAGTATTTGCGTTATCAGACACAGAATTTGGGTTATCAAACTTCACATTTTCAACCTGCACAAGTCCCTATGAATGGTCAGCATCCATATGGGTCAAGTGCTCCTTATCAGACTACTCAGTATGGTCCATCTCAGTCTGGTCCATCACGGTATTCTAACTTTCCTCAACAGTTTAATGGGCAACAGTCTGTACAGAGGTTCTCACAGGCACCACAGGCTCACTTTACTTACACTGGTCCTACTTCACAAAGCTCTACAGCTTTGCATTGTGGACAACCTGTGCATACAGGGTTTTCGAGTGGACCTTGGTATCTTGATAGTGGTGCAACATCTCATGTCACTAATGATCTTTCAAATCTGAGTACTCAACATCAGTATACATGTGAGACAGGTGTAATAGTTGGCAATGGCAGTACACTTCCTATTTCTCATTCTGGTAAAGGTTTGCTTCCCACACCTAATGCTTCCTTTTCTTTGTCTAATATCCTTCATGTTCCTTCCATTTCACATAATCTGGTGTCTGTTTATCAACTTGCCAAGGATAATCACTGTCGAATAACATTTGATTCTGCTGGATTTCTTGTTCAGGATCTACTTACGAATCAAGTTCTTCACAAAGGCCCCTGTCACCAGGGTCTTTATCCAATCTCTCCTTATACTAGCCAGCCTTCTCCTACTGTTTTTATTGGTCAGTCTTCTAATGCTTTGTTATGGCATCAACGCTTAGGACATCCTAGCTTGTCTTTGTTTGAATCTCTTGTTAGTCAATACTCTTTACCTGTTAGTAAACCTCTGCATTATGATTGTTATAGTTGTAATGTTGCCAAGAGTCATAAGCTTGCTTTTGCTATTTCTTTGTCTGTTACTTCTGCTCCATTTGAATTACTGCATATGGATGTTTGGGGTCCAGCCCCTATACCTTCTTTTCAAGGGTATAGGTATTATCTTCTTGTTTTGGATGATTACACTAAGTACACTTGGATTTTCCCTTTAAGATACAAATCAGAGGTTAAACAAGTTGTCACTGATTTTAGGGTGTTTGTCTCTACTCAATTTCATCAGACCATCAAAAATTTTAGGTCAGATAATGGGGGGGAGTTTGTGAACAAATATCTGGCTCATTTGTATCTTCAATTTGGAATTATTCATCAAACTTCCTGTCCAAATACACCTGAGCAAAATGGCTCTGCAGAACGCAAACATAGGCATCTCATTGAGTTTACTATAACTCTTCTTCATCAGGCTTCTTTACCTACACAATTCTGGCTTGAAGCTTTAACCACTGCCATTTTTCTTATCAACAGACTTCCTAGTTCAGCTAATAACTTTCAAATTCCTTACAAGCTGTTGCATCATAAAAACCCAGAATATTTGCTTCTAAAACATTTTGGTTGCTGTTGTTTCCCTTGGATGGTACCATATGCTGCTAATAAATTGGCTCCTAAATCTAAACCTTGCATTTTTCTTGGGTATTGTTCTAATACAAAGGGTTACAGGTGTTTGGAGCCTGTTACCAACAAGATTATTGTCTCTAGGCATGTCAAATTTCTTGAACATGATTTTCCTTATCCAAAATTAGTCTCCACATCTCAGTCTAGTTCTTCTATTCCTTCTCTTAAATTTCAAGTTCCTCTTGCTTTGTGTGATTCTCTCCATGTTCCATTTGTTAATTCTGTTCCTTCTCCTTCTTATTCTTACCCTAGTTCTGTGTCTCAACCTTTTTCCACTAATACTACTTCTGTTTCTACTTTATCATCCTCTACTTCTACTGTTCCTTCTTCTACTGTTCCTGTTGTGTCTTCTTCTTCTTATCCCATGGCTACTAGATCAAAATCTGGGATTGTTAAGCCTAGATATCCTTTGTCACTGACTGCCATTGCATCTGACTTATTACATAGAGAACCTAGATCATATGTTGAGGCCTTAAAACACCCTGTGTGGAAAAAGGCTATGCAGGAAGAATTTGATGCTCTTATTACTCAAGGCACCTGGACATTGGTTCCTTGTCCACCTCATGTTATTGGTTGTCAATGGATATTCAAGATTAAAAAGCATTCAGATGGGTCAATAGCAAGGTATAAGGCAAGACTTGTAGCAAATGGAAATCAACAGTGTGCTGGCTTTGATTTTAGTGAGACCTTTAGTCCTGTAATTAAGCAGCCTACTCTGAGGATTGTTTTGTCTTTGGCTGTCACAAATCACTGGCCTTTGCGACAACTTGATGTCTCAAATGCTTTTCTTCATGGCATACTTGATGAAGTGGTGTATATGAAGCAACCACCTGGGTATCAAAGTTCCTCTGCTCCTAATCATGTGTGCCTTCTTAACAAATCCTTGTATGGATTAAAACAGGCTCCCCGAGCTTGGTATTCTATGCTATCTCAATTTCTCCTTGCTCATGGTTTTGTTCAAAGTAAGGCAGATACATCCTTGTTTATTCAACACACCAATTCTCATATGGTGCTGGTCTTGGTCTATGTTGATGACCTTATTATCACAGGCAGTGATTCAACTATTATTGCTTCTGTTATTCATGACCTCAGTGCTGCATTTGTTATGAAGGATTTGGGGATTTTGAATTATTTCCTTGGTATTGAAGTTCATCACAGTTCAGAAGGGATTTTGTTAACTCAGACAAAGTATGCTCAAGATTTGTTGCTCAAGGCTGGTATGGTAGACTGTAAGCCTAGTGTTACCCCTGTTGCAGTTAAACCTACTCTAGATGCTGAATCTGCATTACCTTTTTCTGATCTTCATTTATTCAGAAGCCTAGTGGGTTCTTTACAGTATCTCACTCTTACAAGGCCAGAATTGTCTCATGCTGTGAATTCAGTGTGCCAACACATGCACAATCCTACTATGTATCATTTCACAGCTGTAAAGCGTATTCTTCGATACATTAAAGGCACTATTGGTCATGGTTTGTGGTTTAAACCTGGGAATTTGGTTCTCACTGCCTTTTCTGACTCTGATTGGGCAGGTGATGCTATTGACAGGAAGTCCACTACTGGATTTTGTATTTTTCTTGGCTCTAATCTTGTGTCTTGGTCATCAAAGAAGCAAGGTACAGTGGCACGTTCCTCCACTGAGGCAGAGTATCGGGCTTTGGCTTTAACTGCATCTGATATTTCTTGGATTGTGCAACTGCTGACTGAATTACATGTTTCTGTCCCTGGTCCAGTTTCATTGTGGTGTGACAACATGTCCGCTATTGCTCTGGCTCATAACCCAGTCTTCCATGCTCGTACCAAGCATATTGAGATTGACTATCATTTTCTTCGTGACAAAGTTCTGGCTAAACAACTTCTCATTCAGTTTGTGCCGAGCCATGATCAGATCGCAGATGTATTCACAAAGCCTTTGCCTGCAGATCGTTTTCTGTTTCTCACTACCAAACTCATGGTTTGTTCTCGACCCATGAGTTTGCAAGGGGGTGTGAAAGGGATTACCTAATCTGTATTTTCTGAAATTAGTATTTTCTGTAATATTAGAAAATACTTAGAAGTTAAGTCGGTTACAACTGTGTAGTTAAGGCGGTTTAAGTCTTGTGTCTATATAAGGTCTAAGGACCTGGGTTGTTGAGAGTAAGAATGGGATTATCAACAGAGTAGAGAAAACATTTCCTCGCTCTCTTTCATTTCCTTTCTTCTTCTCCTTTGATCTATTTTCTTCTCTGTTTGTTCTTGATTAGTTAGGGTTTCATCTTTCTTTAGGAATTAATCAATAAAATATAAATTGTAAAATATTAAATTAGAACAACAGATTCTTCTAGCATTTTAAACCCAGATTCATAAACCAAAAGATTTCTAGCATTTTAACAACCGACATGCATATTCGATTGTGAAAGTAATTCGAAATGGTTATCAATTAAACCCAAACTGACTTCTCTTAATGCATCAATTAAACAATTCCGTTGTCCAATACTCGGCAATGGGGACGAAGCACAGCCAAGCATACAAAACAACCAAAGATTCGTACATAGCTTGACTAAAATTGCTTGAATGAACTTTTCCATAAATTAGTAGTACGTACGATCCATATAACGCAAATCAAAATGTCTCGATTCTTGAATAACATGGATAAACAACCAACGGGGATGAAGAAACTGAACTACATAATGTAAGGTGAGAAATAGGAAATTTACCGGAACCAAGCAACAGGGACGATTCCGGCACGATACTCAGCGATTTTAAGAAACATGGGCATGGCGAGGTCGAAGTGGGTCCAATTTCTTCATCTTCCGTCGTCATCGTCGTTGTCTTCAAGAGAGAAGAGATTAGGGCTTCACCATTTTTTTCTTCTTCCATCGTCATCTAGAGAATAGGCTTAATTTCTTTTCTGCTCCTATGAACCCTAATTTAGGTGAGGGGTTTAGTAAAGAAAATTAAGAATTTAGGGGTTTTCCTGAAATTAAACATACAAGTAACTTGAGTTGGGTTGGGTTAAAAGTGGTAGGGACCACTCCTCTTAACCAATGAGAGTGAGGGTTTTGTTCACCCTCTTTTGGTGAGGGTGAACAAATTTTTTTCCGTCCCAATCGCCTTGTGCGACCCCAGGCCAAAATTTTTAGATCAATCAACCAAACTTGGGGTTCGGCTAGGGCAACTCAAAAATTAGAGACGGCCCTGGATACAATATACTGTAATTATTTGAGTATGAGTTTGGGAACACTATTTTCGATAAGCCAACAAGGGAGTCAAGTGGCACACATGTCAAACCCTTCGTAAAAGTAAAGCCAAGGAACATGGTAAATATATTCCCAAGGCATCTTGGAATTTTGGATACTTGCAAGAACAAGGGCTTTAGTCACTGCTTTCTCAATTATTGATCGGAAAAGTAAAGCTGCCCATTTTAGGGTAACAAATGCTATGAAACCCTAGTTAGGTGCATAAGTAAAAATATGAAAGAGCTCTGATGGTAGTAGTTTAATTCTATAATGTAGTAGTTTCAAGCCCTGATAAATGGTAATGAGAAAGTTCGTCATTGCTTGTTTTGTCTGTTTATGATAGAGACCAAGTAAAAATAACTACTTTACAAAACTAAAATATTATTTTTATTAACCAAAAACTAAAAAATAAAAAAGATGAAATTTTATATACGTAAAAGTTTTTATTTTCTTGACTTTCGGTTGTGCATTAAAATAGAATTCTTGTACTATTTTAATTTGTAATTGTGGACACTGTTTCACAGCTTTTTATTTTATAAGATTAAAGTCAGTTCATAGTTTTGTGGGTTAATAACAAGGATATGGGGTACTATAGCGCAGACCCTATAGTGTACTCTGTAGCGCGCATCACTCTTACCGGTAAGAGTACTTCAACGAATCTGAATCGATTGCGGAAATGGACGACTCTAATATTGTACTACGAGGTCCGCACTACAAGTCCCCGACTCCTTCTAACACATTTGCGACCACCGTTGGGCTTCTGTCACTAATCGAATTCTTTGGCACTTTGTTCATACTACATATAAGGGTCTAAATTCTTTGGACCCTTGGACTTTCCACCTTAGCAGTTGTGGTCCACCATGTATTTTTGTTGTAATCTGAATCATTCAACTTGTAGGGTCCGCACATCAGTTTATCCATGCAAAAAACAGCTTGATCAAGCATTGATTAGTATATCAAATATCAAATTTTGGTTTATAAAGGCTGTCATTGACAGTTTACCTTCAAAATCTATTAATATATATCTATATCTGATTAAACTCATTTTTTCCCTATGGATATACTATTTTACGAGTCTTATAAGATGAACGTTTTAGATTACAATAAAAAAAAATCCAGTGGAGCCCCCTTGCGGTGGTGGAAACCATGAAATTTTCACTAGTGGTGGATAGAATTTAATCCCTTTAATAAAGGTTGCTTTTGGACAACATTGTATTTTTTTCGATAAGGAGATATAAATATCATTAATAAAGCCAAGATGAGGGCAAAATAATACAGGTGTATCTGCAAACTGAATCCACATAACAACATAAATAAGAAATATAAACATAGACAACAAAAACAACAAAAGCTAGGAAAATATTCCATCACCGGTGTCCGGGTGATGAACAAAAGACTAAGTGCAGGTTTGGCTAGGAGATGAGCGCATTGGACTTCTTCTCGGTCTACCTTGGAAATTTGAAAAAATTCAGCTTAGCAATCTCCTCCCTCAGGTTGTGGATAAAAAATGAGTTGTGGTGGTGACACTCACTCCTGCTCCCTATCTACATAACAGCATTGAAACAATTAGAGAGAATATATACATTATTAAAATCCTTCCTTAGACACCATTTAATGGCATGATTTATTGCTTGGATTTCTATCTGGATAGGACTGGAACTATAAGAAGACATAGCTTGCTTCGCAATAAGGTTTCCATTAGGGTCTCTAGCTGTAAACCTAATCCCACTCCAAGTATTTCCCTTTTTCCACGCACCGTCGACACGACAATAGTTTGTTTGGTATTAGGAGGTGCATTGGTGTTGGACTCGGTCTCAAGTAAGCTCTAAGATTCAAACAACTCTGCTAGAGGTATCGATGGGGTATAGACGGCGGGATTTGAGGTACTCGTAGTGACCTAAAAAATGTGGACTCTTTATAATCTGTATTTACAATCGAAATCGTCTAATTTGTCGGCAATGTTGAGTAGATTATTCATGTAAAAAATCAAATCAATTGGATATTGGTAGCCATATGTTCGGATACCACTTACATGAATGGCCAATATCATTTGGAGAATACACTAGAAGTCAAATTGTCTCAATTGTGTGTCTACCAATCTCCAAGAATCATATAATTTTTTGAATCCATAATGTGTTCAACATTTCTGAAAAAATGAACGGTTCCGATCCCAAATGAAGATTTCAAATGGACCACAATTGAAGCCACTATGGGGATGTAATGACTTGGCTCACCACAAGAACCCTAAGTCCATAGATGGCGTGTGGGACCCTCTTAGGGGTCTCATACAAATGATCCGAACTGTTCAAAATTTTTACTATAATTTAAATGAAAAATGGGTACATCACATCAACTAGTTGTAGGTAATCGTTTGAGCTGATTTCTAGTGATATCACTCGAAAAAATATTTTAAAATTTTTGAACGGTTCCGACCATTTGTATGGGACCCCTAGAGGGCCCTGCATGCCGTCTGTACCCCTTCGATTCCGTTAGGTTTTTTGGTCAAAGGAAAAGTGGAAAGCAGAGATCCTGTAGCGGGCATCTGAGCCATTGATCGGACAATCAATGACTCAGATTTCATCTTGACACTTGCACGATCTGAGTCATCCATTGTCGAGATAAAATTTGAGCCATTGATTAGCGGCTCGTGTGCCGCACTACAAGATTCCCGGATCCGGAAAAGTGAGTAACATTTACCGAGTGAGTGAAGGAAACCAAACTCCGGTTGAAGAGGAGGAGGAGGGAAAAAAAAAAAACCAAGGTCCAATTTAAGCGTCAAAACATAAGTCCAATTTACCAATTTCAATCCAGTAATCTGTATACAATTACAGATCAGAATGAGCTGTACTCTATCCTCGCTGGAAGGAATTATAGGCCCATGCGCCCTCTCTCTCTCTCTCTCTCTCTCTCTCTCCTCTCTAATGCCAAAATCAGGCGGGATAGTCCTCTCTGCCAACCGACTATGCTGTCATCAACGCGCCTTTCCCTTTTCCTTTCTCTTATCCCGAAAACTCTCCATTCCCACCAGGAATATTTATATCTACAATGTTACTCCCGTAATCTGTTTCCCTCGCCAAATTCCACACCACTCTGAGCTTCATTTCACTGAACAAAAATGGTGAAGCTCTATACTATTCCATCACCCAATAATGGAAGAAGTCTTCTGTGCATTGTCTTATGGGTGTCAATATTGATCACACTTGCTTCAGCAGCAGCTAATAATGTATCGTACGACCGTCGCTCTCTTATCATAAATGGCCAGCGAAAGCTCCTCATCTCTGCTTCCATTCACTACCCTCGCAGTGTCCCTGCTGTGAGTCCCCTCAATTTTTTTCATCTCCATTTTACTACTATTTTTGCACCTGGGTTTCCAAGAAAATGTGGAAGAAACAATTACAAGTTTCCATAACTTTAAACCATAGTTTGGTCAAGGGGCCTCTGTAAGTTCAAAATGTATGGAAAATTTTTGTATACAAAACTTTTTATGGAATAAATTAAGGAAAATGCTGAACACGACCTAGGGTAGTGGATAATGTAGAGAAAGTGTATTGATATTTTTAGAAGTGTATTGACATCCGTGAGATGTGAATCGTAATTCGAACTTATTTGACATTTTATGCGCATCATCCACCACTTAGTGGGAGATGGTTTGGATAAATATATTCATTTTTGGTTGAAAACATTGGGTCTAGTTTATTTTATTTTATAGAGTTACATGATCAACTGACTTGTATATTTAGTTTAATTTTCTTTTACTCTGTGCTTGTACGAATGATCTATGGTAGACAATATTAGCAAATCAAATTATGTGGAAAAATATATAAAATTCAGTGGATTTTGATGAACCTGCTCGCTTGGACCCCTAAAATACTAGTGGAGCCGTCCCTGATTTGGTCTGTTTGAGCTGTGTTTTCCATTCTTCTCTTGCTTTTTTCTTTCTTTTTACTTTTTCCCAAGAGAAAAATAAGGTATTTCTCCGTGTAGGATTTGATTAACTTTAGTTTTTCTTTCTTCTATTTCTTGTCTAGCTTATTTCCCTCTTTTGTAAATGTTAAAATCAGTAATTCACCGCCCTGGATATGATTAACTTAATATTTCTGTTCACGTAGCTGCCTGTTTGGTTTGCTGGTTCTTTTTTGTTATTATCATTTTCTGCATTTTGAATGAGAGCTTGTGTTGTTGCAATTGTTGGGTTTCTGAAGCCATAGTTGGACTTTATATTACCGCCCGGTGCCTAGACAGGGTTATTTGGTGATGTAAACCTAGGATATTGATACATGCTATACACAAATATATAATCAGTGTGCTTTCTTGACTTGGTACATATTCGAAACTATTGTGAGCTGTGTATGTACTCTGTTTCACAATTGGATAATCATATAAAAATTTGTGTCTTTTTTGCTTCTGTTATTTGCTTGATTGTTATTCGCGCGTTGGGTATGATTGTTGTTTGCGCGTTGGGTATGTTGTGGTTTGGCCAATTTCTCAACTTCAAATCAGTGTTAAATTATTTCTGGTAGGTACGCATTTGGTTAATCCCTTGTTTTCTTGATTGTTTGGTGTGGAATGTGAACTTAGAGTTCTATTCTGGAGTACCTCCTATGTGGGTGCGTGCGTGTGTTGTTTATCATGTCACAACCAATTCAGACCATATTTCTCTCTATTGAAGTGTTGTGCTTCATAGATGGAGAATATTGGAGATGTTTAAATGAATGCTACGGTGCCGTTTATTGCTTTCTTTTCTTTTCTTTTCTTTTTTTTGCATATGATTGCTGGATCGTTAGATGTGGCCAGGACTCGTTCAAACTGCAAAAGAAGGAGGCGTGGATGTTATTGAGACCTATGTGTTTTGGAATGGTCATGAACTTTCACCAGACAATGTGAGTGAAGTTCGATCTATTAGTACTAACATTTGGTTCTGTTGGTTCTCACATATCTTTTGGCAAGTTTAATACAGTGTATTTCTTCTTATGAAGACATATTAGATTGATTTATTTCTTTTGTGTATGACGTGTAGTATTATTTTGGGGGCCGATATGATTTGGTCAAGTTTGTCAAGATTGTTCAGCAGGCTGGCATGTATATGATTCTTCGAATTGGTCCATTTGTTGCTGCTGAATGGAACTTCGGGTATGTTGGTAGTTATTGAAGTGGTAACCTTGTTATGTTATTCGAGAGAATTAAATGATAGATCCGGTATAATTGTAGTTACGATGGTTGATTTTGGTATCCAATGTTTCTTAAAAGCTTCTAAGCAGAAAATGTATTACACAGTGGAGTACCTGTTTGGTTGCATTATGTGCCTGGCACCGTCTTCCGGACTGATAGTGAACCCTTCAAGGTATAGAAACTTAATATCTAATATGATTTCAATAACTTATTCTTTTCTCAATGTATTGCAATGTGACCCCGATCTGAAAAAGAAGGTATTGCTATGTGATTAGGTTTTTAGAATGAACTAGCAATTATGTTGATTCATTTGTCCTTTGGGGATTCCAGCATTACATGCAGAAGTTCATGACTTTCATAGTGGGCCTTATGAAGAAGGAGAAGCTTTTTTCATCACAAGGAGGTCCCATCATTTTGGCCCAGGTAAGTTGAAATGTAAAACTCTTTGGTAGCAGTCTCCATTCCTGAGTCACAAACACAATCACTCTCTCCTTGTGTCCTTCGTTCAACACGGCCGCCAGTTGGGTACTGATTGCATAGTTAAGGAGATTAACACAAAGGCATGTTTGTAATGTTCCTCTCTCTTGCTCCCATTGACAATGATTCAGGTATGTAATTAGGTATAGTGTTGGCAACTATGGCTTTTGAGCTTTGAACCAAAAGTTCTTAGAAGCTATGTCATGTACTAGTGAAAACCAGAAAGTTTAGATAGGTTTCTTGGACAAGGCTAAAAAAGCATGGTTGAAATGAAGTTTATTGTTGAAGAAATTAAGACTTGTTTCAACTTCTTGTAAAATCAAAGCTTGTTTTGAAGGAAGCAATGATACTAACCAAAAAAAATCAGAAGCCATGACAAATACCTGACAATGCTGACACAAACATGGGCAGCAAAAAGAATGTGCATCTCCTGGAATACGCTAATTTCCTTGGCATATGTCTAGCTTTGCACCACGTGCTGTCCTTTTATTAGCTTCTTGAACATGCAAAGCTGTTTTCCATTTGCAGGTAGAAAATGAGTATGGAGACATTGAAAGTGTTTATGGAGATGGAGGGAAGCGATATGCCTTGTGGGCTGCCAACATGGCTGTTTCCCAAAATACAGGCGTACCTTGGATAATGTGCCAGCAGTATGATGCTCCTGATCCTGTGGTGAGAGTTGTTCCAATAACTTGATATCTTCTATCTAATGTTCTTCCTTATTTGTTATTTGTATATTTACCTGGAGTCTTGGACATGTATATGATGAAATCTAGATTCTGCACCAGCACCACTCATCCTTAAGCTAATGTATATGAGAAAATGTTTCTCTCTCTAAAAGAGGGCTAATGCAAAAGGAGGTGCCCTAAAAATGAGCTTATATACTCTCCTAACACTCGTACACCCGTCATAGTGCTATGGCGCGTTGCGGCACTGGCTCAACACAAGAGCACTTTATGGGCGTGTGTAAGTGCTCGCCCACTACAAGTGCGCTTCGGGAGCGCAATACATATTTAATTAATAAAATAAGGAGTGCTCCATGAGTGCCTCTTGCTCTAAGCACACTTTGGAGTGCCTCCGCACCACCATGGCGCTATGAGAGCACATGCCTCTGGAATGTTAATGCCTTGGAAAAAATTTCTGCCTCCTACCCAAGGCAAACCTTGCCTTGGAAAAAATTACTCCCTCTATCCCGATTTGTTTGTCTACTTTTTGACTTATCCATGTCACAAAATCTTTGTCCATTCTAAGTTTGACTCTTGAAAGTTTCATTTATGCCTCCCTTTTAAACCACAACAAAGAAAGTTAGATAACAATAACTTGCATTGAAAAGAGTGCACTCTTATTTAATGCTAAAAAGATGAGGGTATTTTTGGAAACTCAATGTTTTTTCATAGTAATCATCATGCTCCTTTAATAAGTTGGGATCCCAAAACTAGACAAACAAATTGGGATGGAGGGAGCATCTCTATCAAACCCAAAGGCAAACCAAGAAACCCAATGCCATAGAATTAAAAACAAGATTTCCCGGGAGACCCTCTAATCAAATTAACCAATGTGATGCATGAAAAAACTTCAACATGAAATGCATATACCTCTTGCAATCAAAATCCAAGCATTCTTCATGACAATGGCTTCTCAACTATTCTTGATCAATTAAGCGAAGTGTCTAGACTCAATAAAATAAAACCACCTCCCAAACCCAAATGAAACAAGAAAGAAAATACAAATTCCTATAGTTTGTCACAACCCGGAAAATGCCAATAAACCTAAGAGAACCAATCCCATTCAGGCAATTATGGGAAAGTTTTGATACAAAGAACGTTAGTTTTGATAAAAAGAACGCTGTATCGGCCCTAAGTTCAAACTCTTCAAGTAGACATGCACATTTTTCACGTGTATGTTTGATCGCTCCTTAATGAAAATCCACTACAACTCAAATCTCTGTAAAAACAACTAAATTAGTGTTGAACAAACATTTGAAAATCAAAAGAATGATAGGAATACAAAACACATAAAACTATGGCCCACAAACCAGAAGCTTAATTTTTGCTTATGATTAAAGTCACTATCTTGTTTACGTTGATAATCGCAACCACTCCCATAGAGTAACCTGCAGTTTATCAAATCAACTTGTCCATAATGCCATTATGTGTCAGCTGCTTGTGGTTGCAAAATATTTCTACACCGATATACTCTTTCTTACTGTGTCTCTTGACCAGAAATTAGGGCTTTTGCAGTGTGTTTTTCTTTATTTCTCAAAAAAGCATGTTTTGGGATTTTGTTATAAGCAGTTATTTTCGAGGGTGGAACTTAACTATCCCCACAAAGGGTTTGAGTTATTGCTTTTGGGAATTTGTTGGAGTGGGAGTGTTTTTGATGTTATTTCTTGTTTTTATCATCCATCACACCAGAACTATTGATTTGATACTCTAAGCTTATTAGTTGATTTCTTTCCTAGATATTTATTGGTGGATTTTGGGTACAGGGAAAACAGGGATATGGGAATCGAGGCCTAGAGATTAGTCGGTTTTTCTACTTTTTTAAATGGTATCTTCCCCCTCCGCGACAGTTTGAACAAGAAATGACATCGGTAGAAAAGAATTAAGACTAAAATAAGAACTAAAATGTAAGCAGTAAATTAGTAACTAGTAACAAATAAGTAATCAACTACAAAGTTTGACGTTCAAAATTCAAAATAAAATGTTTTTAAGTACTTAACACATAAATCGGTTTATGGTATCTATTTTGTTTTTTTAAAAAAAAAAATAACACTTAGCCCCCTATATTTTTTAATATTACACTTTTAACCTAAAACTTTTAATAATTATGAAATAGACCCGGTGATTAGTTGCCAATTAGCTGGCTAATCCCGGTCTAGCCGAGCTAATTAGTCGCTACCTAGCCGATTAATCCCCGACTAATGTACACTCACTGACTCAATGGCTAGACCCTAAAATATTGGCGTTGGGTGGCCGCCAACACCTTGACTGACTTTTATAACACTGCGTTTACTTGTAACATATATTATAATTACTTGTTTTGCCCAAAGGAAAATGGCAAATGAGTAAATGAAACTGGCAAGTGTCATTGTCCATGTCCTTTTGTAACTAATACCCGGGCCAAAATTTGTTCAATTCCTGGAGGGTAAGTGTTCATGACACTCTCTTTATACATAGGAGAAAGGCTTCTTGACTGCGATTCTTAGATTTGTTTTGTCTTACATTGTGATTATTTATGCCATATGAGTGGTAGTGAATGGACATTTGAATCTTCATTCAGCTTAGGTGGCCATATTTGTTTCTTTTGCAGATCAATACATGTAATTCATTTTACTGCGACCAATTCACACCAAGTTCTCCAAACAAGCCGAAAATGTGGACTGAAAATTGGCCTGGATGGTATTACTCGAGTTACCTTTAGACTTTAGTCCATCAAAACAGATTTCTCTCTCTCTCTCTCTCTCTCTCTCGGTGGATAATATGCATGCTCAAGTTCTTCTATCCCTGTTATATGATCATTCGTAACAAACATCCAAAAAATAAGCTAAGATTACAATCAAGAAATTGATTCTTATATACTCATGGTATGGAAGCACGATTTTTGAGTTTAGGGAAAGATTAGATGTTTGAGAACTCGGGCGTGTTTCTCGGTCTTTTGATTTATCTTTGACAAGTTAATATTAGTCTTGGCTGTCATCCTATATTTTGTGCTTCCTTTATACCTCATACTTCTGTTTGTGTATAGTTGCATCTTTTTCTGGCATGTTTTGAATCAATCCTGGCATGGTGTCTGTTAAAATATAATTAAAATTTGTTAGACACACCACCTGGTGTGTCCCATCCCCCTGTGTCCCCGGCGTGTCACGCGTCCCCGGAGTGTCTCACGCGGATACGGCCAGCAGTTAGGAGCAAGGTTCTGAATACTGCACCGGCTTGGGTACCCTTTTTTTTTTTTGGCAGGAATGGTGCATACCGGTACCGGACAATACCTAGTATCATTTCGTATTTAGCGCTACTATAATTACACAATGTTATAAATTGATAATTTTCCCCATACCATTCAATTGATCCTACTAGTACTTGAATATTAAAAATTACACTCACATTATATTATCTGTATTCATTTAAAATTATCCTTCTAACTCCTTTAACACTTCAAGCTCGCAAGAAAAAACGTTTACAGTCAACCCGTCTTCCCATGTCAACCTGTAACCATTTAAAATGTTAAACGTGAGATGAATAAGGGTACTTTAGTCATTCTGTGATTTTAGGGTTCTTATATGTGTACCTTCTCTACCTTGGTTGTTTCCACTCTCCTACGGGTAGGGTTTCTGCCCCCCTCTCTCCTCTCAATCAGCCATGGCATAATTTGTATAACTACTCTCTCTCTCTGAGTGTGTGTGTTCCGATCTGACTTATATGCGTTGATCGCACTAAAGGAGAAGGCTTTCTTGTAGTAGCGAGACTGGCTGGCTGAAAAACCCAGTCGGTGCAAAAACATTAACAGACGGAATCATCGTTACCGCCATGTCGCCCGAGGTTGGGTACTTTTGATAAGGACTGGCATTGGAGCCAGGACAATATCTAAAGTGCAAGGTTCCGGTTCCACCCGAATCCGGTACGTAGCGGTGGTACGGTATGGGATTCAAAACCTTGGTTAGGAGTGTTGGTGCTTCATGGGTAGTCACTAGTCAGTGATAAGCTGCTTTGAAATGAATCTTGAACATGAGAGGTGGCAAAAGCTTAATAATTTTTTTGAGGCTTATTTAACTTTTTTGTTTCCAATATACTGAGCGAGTGTCATTTTGTTGCAATTGTTGGGTTTGTGAAGTTTGAAATTTGTGTTTATTTGGTTCCCAACCCAGATGCCTGTTTGCTTTGGTCGTTATATCCAGGGGCATTTTTGTTGTTTTACCAAACTATTTAGATTTTTAGTCCCCGATGTATTGGTTGAGTTCCATTTTAGTCCCTAAAGTACCAATTGCAGACATTTAGTCCCCAACGTTTGGAATTTGTGTTTGTAAAGTCCCAACTTGGACGCAGTTGGCATTTGTTTGTGGAACTATCTTGAAGAGTATGCCTGATGCTTAGTGACTCGTCTTTGAATGTAGAAGTGGTAGGGAGAATTTGTTCTACAGGCAATCCGGGTATTTTCCCGTCTTTTTTGGCTCATAATTTCAACTTGAGTGAATAGAGAGACCTTAAAACAACGATTAACTACTATTGCCATAAAACAAGCTCGTATTTTGTCTTTGTTTTTTGTATTTGTTACTTAATCTTAATACCCAAAAACTATTTTACTAACTTATTTTATAATAAATAAAAAGGGGATCTATGTTGGCAACATGAAAAAAAATTACATTCGATTTTTATTGAGGAATTAATGCTACCTAAACCATCGGAGGACATGCCGAAGGTAGGGCTAGTGACCGAGTGAAGTCATAACGAGGTAGCCTTATTGAAAGGTGTGTCTGGATTATCTCCTTTTTAAGGAGAGCTAATGCTTCTACGTCTGAGTGAAACTTGAAGATGGAAGTCTTGTTCCGTTTCTCAATGTTGAATTAAGACCAAGCTCATGAGCTTGTTATCCTAGGCCAGAACAAGTTGATAGGATCCCGCTTTTTATGTCCCCAATCCCCCCGCTCTCCCTGTAGTTACATGGGAAAAAAGGAGAGGGATAGGGTTTCTCTTGCTTTTGGCATAGCGGCCTCCAGTGGAAGGCTTGTACAACGGGCTATTATCTCAATGGTAGAGAGCGCGCCTCTGGTAATTGCATCGTTGTGCCTGGGGTGTGGAGGCTCTTAGCCACTGGATAGGTCAATGTGCTCATCAGCACTTGACCCTAAGATATTGATCATCCTAGGCAATTAGCATGGCGCACTCTCCTGCCCGAACCAGGATTTGAAACCAAACAACTCCTCAGGAGGATATGCTTATCCAACTTTCGAATCACTCGTGGGATCCACGTGATCCGGGGGGACCATTACGGCTCCTCTATTTTCAAGAATCCATACATACCTTATCAATATGTGGACATCTGTCCCTCAAGCACGGGTTTAGGTTCAGCCTCATCAGGTACAAATGGATCACCTATCAACACATCTTCATAGACCAAGAACTAAGAGATCACCCTGTCATTCTGGGGTGATGAAAGGATCTTTGGCTTTGGCTGGAAAGCCGTTACTTCTCAATAGAAGATCAAGTTCATTAACTAGAGTTGGCTTCGGGATGGCACTGGGATAAGTGAGTCAATCACTAGCATAAAATTCTTTCAACCGATATAGGAGAGTAAGCTAGCTATCATCCAAAGAATGAAACTAAAAGACAGGGCGTTGTGTCGGATCTCGTACAACAAGCGAGCTCAAATGTAGCGGCATTATATTGAGTCCCTCACAAATAAGTGTAGTGCATAGATGCACAACTTTTTCTTCTCAATGCGAACACCTTCATGGATACCGTTCTAAGAATCTTAAATCTTTTTTTTTTTTTTTTTGTTCTCTTCTCATCTACCATCTACTCACTTTACGTGGTTGAGAGCATGGTTGTAAAAATCGTACAATTCACGATTCATATCGTTCGATATGATTAAGTGGGTAAGCGATACGATTAGGTTGCATGAATCGGACA
The DNA here is from genome assembly GCA_963854785.1 of Vaccinium vitis-idaea. Classification (NCBI taxonomy): domain Eukaryota; kingdom Viridiplantae; phylum Streptophyta; class Magnoliopsida; order Ericales; family Ericaceae; genus Vaccinium; species Vaccinium vitis-idaea. The sequence continues at coordinate 29,447,232 of OY978217.1, read as the reverse complement.
TAGCTTCGAATCGGAAGTGAATCGGTGAATCGTTCGATTTCCTTAGATTTGCTAAATTTTATTTTGGCTATTGTTTTGCATTTTTTTGTTGGGAAAAGGATTCAAACTACAACATTTTTAATGATTTTTAGTATTATTATGTCATCTTTTGTCATTATTTCTCCTTATTTACTTCTTGATTTTTAGTATTATTATACTTCTTCTTCACAAATCCACACTTCTTGCAAGTTGCAATAGAATCATCTTACTTATTAGCCACGCTTATAATAAAAAACTTACTTATTAGACACAGGTGTATGTATAAATATAATTTCCCATGTGTAGACACCCCAATTTGGACCCACTGGATGTCCTTAAGCAGTGGCCGGTAGGCTCCCCAATGATGATATAGATCAAAACGTGCCTCGAAAGCTTCGAACAACGCTCTTTGAACTCAAATTCCAAATGAAAACATGTTCAAAACAAATCCTAGCATACACTATCTTTTAGTACATTCAAAACCCTCTTTATTGATATATAATATGTCTCAAACCGATTTAAAATGAGGGAGATGTGAGGATTTTTCCGAAACAATTTCTTTCCCTACCATCTGAGGGTAAAATTGTCATATATTTGGGTATACATATTTTGGATCCAAACCACTTGGGTTAGAAAGTAGACTTAACGCTTCAAACCACGCATGAAACGGAGTTTGGTAGTGCCTGGGGCGGCCCCACGAAGTTCGGCCTGTTGAGCAGTCAGCCCATGGTGGTATGGTGGTCAATAACTTCCACCGCCTTGTTCACCAAACAAACCGCCTTGCTAACTATCGTACAGTGGTCACCGTACAGTAATCACCCATTATCGTACGATGGTCAAAATTTTCGTCAAAAATGTCAAGCGCGCGGCAGTTAAGTGAAGGCCGACTTTCTCTTTTTTTTTTAAACTATATATCAACACAAGGGGGGAGAAGACAAATGCCACATTTTTAAAGAGAGAGAAGAGGAACACCTTATTCTATCCGTAGAAACACCATTTCGATTCTCGATTCGTTCACGATTTGACAACCTTGGTTGAGATAAGGTGGGGGTGATGCGGTCTTTGTCATCATTAAATTAATGCAACATCTCAAATTCATCTTTGCTGTCGCGGCCTGTGAGTGGTGGATTTCTCTCTCTTCTCTATGGTTTATCCCCCTCCCCTCTCCCTTTATATACACATCTACATATGTACGTACATATAATGCAAATATGGTTCTATGGGAAGGAGTGGCTGTTAAGGCAGAATGAAGAGGTGGCTAAGAGGGTGGCAAGTTAGTAGGAGACCGTCGTCACTATGAAAACTCATTTCAAAACTAACGAAATTAACCAATTGAATTTTAATTTTTTTTTTTTTTCCGTTGCATTTGTAGCTTTTGTTTTTTCTAACAATTCTTTGTCATGCAATTTGAAAATTACTTGATGAAATCATTCCAATTTACAATTTTTAAGACTACTTTCTTTATGAACTTTTTATAATTCTTAGAGAACAACAAATAAGTTTCCAAGATTTTTGTAAGGGCACTATGAAGTTGTTTGCATTGAGAAAAAAAGGATGTGCATTTAGGTGCTCCAATTATTTCTGATGGACTCCATACAATGCTGCTGCATTTGACACATGAAGCTAACTGCATCTAAGTTGGGACCTTATAAACCCCTATTCCAAACTTTAGGGACCAAAATGGCACTCTCCCAATACATTGGGGGACCAAAAAGGTAAATAAGTTTGGCAAAGTACCAAAATGTCCCTGTATATCCGGACAAAGCAAATGGTGTTTGAGTTGGGGCCTATTAAACACCAGTTCCAAATTTCAGGGACTAAATGTCTACAATTGGTACATTAGGGACCAAAATGACACCCACACAATACATTGGGGACCAAAAAGGTAAATAAGCCAATTTCTTTAAAACTGAATTTATTAAGGAAGCTAAAGATGGATGATTCAGCTCACGCTTTCTTGAATAAACTAGAGCTTTAAGAGTTCTGTAAGATAGCCCAAAACCAGAAGGATTTACAGTATTCTGTATTCTTGGTAATAAGAGGAGAAACTTTTATGTTTGTCTACTGCATTTAAAGAGGCTACAAATCTCATTTTGATCTTATTGTGATCACACAGGATCATTCTCGTTCTGATTACACACAAATTGAAGCTTACGTTGTGAAAAATTAACACTATACAGTGTCCCACAATGTAAAAGATAGTGAGATTGATGGAGATAATATTGACTTATGGAAAATATTAAAAAATATCTGTGAACTTGAATAGGTTACTTAACTTTTCCTGCTGATTTCGGACTCGAAGCGCTATCCAAGGCATATAGATATTTTAAGTCCTATGGTCACTGTTAAACAGAATATCGTTACCATTACTGAACATTTTCAGGTTCAAAACCTTTGGGGGCAGAGATCCTCACAGACCACCTGAAGATATTGCTTATTCCGTTGCGCGTTTTTTTCAGAAAGGGGGTAGCTTACAAAATTACTACATGGTATTCTTAGTTATTTTTCCATGTAGTCAGTTATAGAATTTTTTGTTTACCTTGTCATAAAGTGGGAGTGGCATTCAATACTTGATCTATCATTTCTATTAATTTCTGTAAGAAGCCTAATATTTTTTGTGTTGTCTCCTTTGCGTTTAGTACCATGGTGGGACAAACTTTGGTCGTACTTCAGGAGGCCCATTCATTACGACAAGTTATGATTACGATGCGCCTATTGATGAGTACGGTGAGTTTTCCGTATTGCTCATTCCAAAGGCCCCTATGACCTACCCAAATGTACCTCTATCTTGGAAGGTAGTTAATTATGTTGTTATTATATTCCTTATAGGGTTACCTAGGCTTCCCAAGTGGGCGCACCTAAAGGACCTTCACAGGGCTATAAAGTTATGTGAGCAGGCAGTTCTGAACAGTGAACCAAACCTGCTCTCACTAGGTCCTTTACAGGAGGTGATTATTCTCTCTCTCCTATCTTTGAGCTTCTAACTGATAAAGCACTATGCATGCATTGTAATGTTTAAAGTTCGTAAATCAGTATGCTTTCCGGTGGTTTCCATGTCTTTCTGGATTTTGTATTTAGCTTTCTAATCTAATCTTGAATTTTACACTTTGCTATGTTTTGATCTGCATTGCAAATTTCGAAAGGGGGTCGGTAAGTATCAATCAGGTGTTATTTATTTTCATAGCAACATTTCTATAAGATAGGATTCCGTGCATGCACTTCTGGATGTGGTTCTGAAAGAGAGCTTCTGATGATGCATTGTGTTTGTAATTTATGAATTATAGACATGAATTATTTATTGTTAAGAGATGCGTTCTTTTAACACACAATGAAGTAGTCTGTGGATTCACTTTGCCGCTGTTTCGAGAATTGGAGAAAAATATCCTTCCCTTGCGTGCACCACTATACAATAAAAACTTGACTTTTGGCATTCTAAAGTGGTGTCATAGTACTTTAGTTCAGATAGTTAATTGGTTTTAGTTCTGACTCCTGGTTGGTTGCTCGTGCTTTTAGTGGAAACATTTATTGACTAACCACTTGTTATAGGCGGATGTCTATGCAGAACCTTCTGGTGCCTGTGCTGCCTTTATTGCTAACATGGATGATAAAAATGACAAGATAGTAGAGTTCCAGAATATGTCATATCACCTGCCAGCATGGTCAGTTAGCATCCTGCCGGACTGCAAAAATGTGGTTTTTAACACTGCAAAGGTGATTTTCCACCATCAAAATAACATTCCACCTGTTGTGCTTTAAAGCTCTTATAACTTTAATTATCTGAAAAGTAGTTATTTACTGATATTGTTAATTGTAAGCATCATTCCTTGGCATAGCGTCATATGCATTCAGAAATAAGTCTCAGGTGCTGGAGAGACCAGGTGAAAATCAAATTTATTGGCCATTTGTAAAAACTGATAGTTGTTTAAGACAACTGGGCAGTCAAAAGTTTGTGGCTAGCATGCAACCAAAATGTAGCCAAGCAAATTAAGAATACAATACACACAGCTAGTTTTTCTAGATCTAAAAACTAGGGCACAAACATGTTAGGGACACGTTGAATATGTAGATATCAGAGTCACAGATGTATCTTAGAAATTCATATACAAGTCAAAAACATCATTTCTGTCAATTAATTTTAAAAAAAAAAGTGAACAGTTTTAAATGATGAAGAAACAGATCAACATTCACTATACAAGTATTCATGAACTAAACATCCATGGAAATACTTACTGCTTGCGTCCTTGGATTGTATTCCAAAACTATTACCCCAAGCGTAGGGTTCAAGTCGACGGCAGCATGATACCGGTAAGTCCGGGTCGAATCCACAGGGACCGAACGCACCCGGCGTGAGAGTTGTCTTGCAAGTGTAGGTTTTTAGCCTTAAAGCGGCAAACTTGGCTTTTGGATTTTGGTTGATGGAATTCACTTAACTTCGTGAACGACTCGGAAGATTAAAAACGGCAAATTAAACTAAGGCGTAGTCTAGGGGATCATAAATACCACAACTAAGGCTAAACCGTTCGACTCTTGATAACCGGCTCGGGACACCGTTAGATGCTCCCGAACGGAAGATTTAGAGATTAAAACCATTTGACTAGAAAATGTGCTTCACAAAGATTAGGATTCTTGTGCCATTTAGACAAACATTTTGATTGACATCGCCCTAAGCATCACACGTGCCAAGTGGTCAAGCCCTTGGCTACGTGAGATCAAAGAGATTAACAAATCCAAATTTTGATACATAAAATTAATCCTAACTCTTTGATCAACAGGAAGTGTTTGCTTTTGAGATGAGAGGAACGGATTAACCCGAGTCATGGAGTGTTAATCACCCCATGACCAAGCCTATTTAGACTACTCAAACATAGGAATGAAAGACATAACTTGAAACGTAAAAGAAATGAAGAACATGATTTTTACGGAAATAAACTTGATATATATGAAGAACTAAGTAGTAGCTACAACATTAAAACACGAGAAATTAAACGAAACATAAAACTTACGTGAATTTTCTAGAGAGATAAAGCTTCAAAATCCTCTTCCATGGAGGAGAGAGGGAGGAGCAACCTAAACTAACTAAGGAGGGAGATTGTAGGAGAGAGGAGAGAGGAGGGTATTTTTCTTAAAGCCCTTTACATTGGCTAATTAACCCAAAAACATACTATAAGTGGAAAGTTTCCATAAATGGAAGATATTAAAGCAACCAAAAATCTCCATAAGATATTTCCTGATCGGGCTCAAAAGTTGCAGAAAATTGAAGCTTCAACCGGTAGAGCAAAAAGTGTCTACCGGTTGAAAACCCTTCTGTTCAACTTCAACCGGTAGAGCAAAATGTTTCTACCGGTTGAAAGAGTAAAATTCTGAGATTTTTCTTTGTCTTGATCCCTTGGCCTCCCGGCTTCGTCCGAACTCGGAATGAGGTGATTCTTGAACCGTTGGAAAGCTCTATGAGTCTACTTTCAAACCCAATTGACCTCATCTTCATAGCCTTTGTATCTTGAGAGAAATGAGCCTTTTTCTATCGGTTGGTCATATTTTCTCGAGGCTCATAACTCCAAATTTCTTGGTCCTTTGTTCCGGGCCTTCCTTGAACCTTCCAAAGCTCCTTGAATCGACTTTAAAGCTTCGGCGATTGTCCTCCACGGCATTGCGGGACCTTGGGTACTTCCGGATACAACCGGGGATTATTTGGAGCTTTGGACACGCCTTTTAGCTCCGATTTTCTGAAACTCATCAAAAACACAACTCGCGCAAAATCAATCGTATAAAGGCACAAAATGCACGTGTGTTTGATTACAACGAGCGAGATAAGCCCATATATATACAACATTGAGGGCTTATCACACCCCCCAACTTGAACTTTGCTCGCCCCGAGCAAACTAAACAAATGCAACTAACGGAAACAAACTAAAATGGATATGTCTTTTAAACCCCCGGGCGGCCCCGGTAGGACGAGTGAAGTCTCGTGAGGGTTTTCAGCAGTGAACACCCACAAAACACAAAGGAATCGAATACTTTACGTGTGACTCATACCCAACCGACCCCACACATAGTACCACAATGTCTGTCACGCAAGTCAATGACAAGATATTTCATTCATAGAAAGAGTTAAGCAAGTGAACTTCATATCCAAACTTAGCACAAAAATCAATCCTCTCACCTACGGTCGGATAGAGAATTCTCACGTGGCATGCGTGTGAAAAGAAACCTCACAAAGAAATTCACCAATCTTGAAAACAGTTCTCACACCATTGATAGCTCGGTATTTCTTTAAGCACACCCCTTCCCTTTATTCGAATGAATCTTTTTTTTTTTTTTTTTATATGTGGTCGTGCAATGCCCGGACCTCTCGGGCTTTCTAGTTGACCCCTTTAGCGAGCGTTAGGTCGGCCATCCCCAAGCCAAATGGCCTTAGAGCGCCAGGTTTTGAGAAACCCCTCAGACTTAATTACTCGAGTCAAAAAGGCTTTATGGTGAGGTCCAAGCTAACCACATTCGACAATGCCTTCACAAGGTCTATCCATCTTTTGACGCGAACAATACAGTGGGAGCAAACCCCGATTGCCCGGTTACTCAATGAACGCCCGGATAAACATTAACAATAAAGCATGCATCATCTTTTTTTTTTTTTTTCTTTTCAAGGAAAGGGGCTCCAAATATTTCACAGACAAGTTAATTCACACCGAGGGATCAATGGCACGTGAACCAATTTCGAAGCCAGTGAATGCTCAAGTGGGACAGTGTGCGTGCAACAACATGAATTCAAGTGAGCATACGCTATCCAACTATAGGTAATACGGTTTAACCAAGTGTTTCCCTTTAACGTCATGTTCACAAGCTTAAGTCTATCCATGAAATCGTATCAAGACTCCGTCTCACACAACAAACATCAGAGCACCAATTAGAAGCCATCAATTAAGAGTAAGCACACACAAGTATCCAAATTCCTTGATTCACCAATTTTTTTCAATTTTTCTCAATTTTTTCAATTTTTTTTTTTTTCAAGACTCTAAATATAAACAAAGCAACAAAGCACGAAGTAAACCCTCCCCCCAACTTAAAATGTGCTATGTCCTCATAGCACGAAGACAGTATGAAAATGAAGAACTAGGAGGGATAAAAATGTACCGAAGGGGTGGAATGTCGACCACCTTATACCTCGACCAAATGAGAGGCTTTCATCACTCCTACTAAGAGAAAGTGATATTAGAACCGCCCGGCTTGTGTTATCCGGGCTTCACAAATAACAATATGTACAAAAATAACATAACCGAAGAATCTTCACGCGATTGCACGGGTACTACTTTTCTTCTCGGAACTAGAGACTGTGGCTAGGCCATACGTAGCTCAAGTTCGGGTGGCTATACCGGACCATCAAAAGCCGTTCGAAAACGACGAATACCAAAGTTGATTGAAATTAAAAGAAAAATGACAAACAAGACAAATTACAAAAAGCTAAAAACACAATAAGTAGAGTACGAAAACCAACAAAACATGATTAAATTAACCACGTGCACATGTATCTCTTTTCTACTATGAAGAGCACCCACAACACACAAATCACTCCACTCTAAGCTCTTTGTCAAGAACTGAACACGACCGTACCACAAGATAAGATACTTTGAGTGTTGTGATCGCCGAAATTGCTTAACAAAATTAAGCTCCACCAAGTGTATAATTCGACCCAAATTCATTTTCAAAGTGTTGACAAGATTTAGTAAAAGTGGATTGTAAACACAATCATAATTATCAACACCTAGAAAATCAATTAGTTCGACTCTTTCAAGTTCTTGTGGTGGAGCAGACTCAATAAAAGTGCTACCAGTATTAACCTCAAAAGTTTTCTCATGAAGAGGCATATCAAGTGTACAACTAGAATCCTCTTGGGGAGCAAAATCGAAATTAGGCTCATCATCCCATTTAACCTCTGATTCCGTTGGCAAATCAAGCGTACAATCAAAATCAGGCTCGTCATCCCATTTAACCTCCGAGGTTTCTTTCAAAGCTAAAATAACCCCTTCATTAATGAACAGAGGTTCTATTTCAATTTCAGTCAACTCGCAAAATTGGGGCTTTTGGGCTAATTCATCAAGATAGTCCCAACCCTCTTTGGCATTTTTACTCAGGAATTCTTCATCGGATAACAAGTCAAATTGACATGTCGTAGGATTTAAACCTCGGCAGAAGATAGCCAAAAGATCCCCAAGCTTATAAATATAAATTGCCCAAGAGAATATGGAACATTTAAATCGCTCCCAATACTGTGGAAAAGACTCATCATCTAGTTGACAGAAATTGGTGATGTCTAGAAAAAGTCCTTCATAGCAACTTCCAAAATTAGCCATATTTTTTTTTTTTTTTTTTGGGATTTTCTAGGACTAGCAGAATGGAGGGGTTATGCAACCGCCTCGCCACAAGAACAGTTCTGAGGGGCTAGTCCGCCGCCTCGTTAATAAAACAAGTAATGTACAAAAAATAAGAAGGGTTCAAGTCGACGGCAGCATGATACCGGTAAGTCCGGGTCGAATCCACAGGGACCGAACGCACCCGGCGTGAGAGTTGTCTTGCAAGTGTAGGTTTTTAGCCTTAAAGCGGCAAACTTGGCTTTTGGATTTTGGTTGATGGAATTCACTTAACTTCGTGAACGACTCGGAAGATTAAAAACGGCAAATTAAACTAAGGCGTAGTCTAGGGGATCATAAATACCACAACTAAGGCTAAACCGTTCGACTCTTGATAACCGGCTCGGGACACCGTTAGATGCTCCCGAACGGAAGATTTAGAGATTAAAACCATTTGACTAGAAAATGTGCTTCACAAAGATTAGGATTCTTGTGCCATTTAGACAAACATTTTGATTGACATCGCCCTAAGCATCACACGTGCCAAGTGGTCAAGCCCTTGGCTACGTGAGATCAAAGAGATTAACAAATCCAAATTTTGATACATAAAATTAATCCTAACTCTTTGATCAACAGGAAGTGTTTGCTTTTGAGATGAGAGGAACGGATTAACCCGAGTCATGGAGTGTTAATCACCCCATGACCAAGCCTATTTAGACTACTCAAACATAGGAATGAAAGACATAACTTGAAACGTAAAAGAAATGAAGAACATGATTTTTACGGAAATAAACTTGATATATATGAAGAACTAAGTAGTAGCTACAACATTAAAACACGAGAAATTAAACGAAACATAAAACTTACGTGAATTTTCTAGAGAGATAAAGCTTCAAAATCCTCTTCCATGGAGGAGAGAGGGAGGAGCAACCTAAACTAACTAAGGAGGGAGATTGTAGGAGAGAGGAGAGAGGAGGGTATTTTTCTTAAAGCCCTTTACATTGGCTAATTAACCCAAAAACATACTATAAGTGGAAAGTTTCCATAAATGGAAGATATTAAAGCAACCAAAAATCTCCATAAGATATTTCCTGATCGGGCTCAAAGGTTGCAGAAAATTGAAGCTTCAACCGGTAGAGCAAAAAGTGTCTACCGGTTGAAAACCCTTCTGTTCAACTTCAACCGGTAGAGCAAAATGTTTCTACCGGTTGAAAGAGTAAAATTCTGAGATTTTTCTTTGTCTTGATCCCTTGGCCTCCCGGCTTCGTCCGAACTCGGAATGAGGTGATTCTTGAACCGTTGGAAAGCTCTATGAGTCTACTTTCAAACCCAATTGACCTCATCTTCATAGCCTTTGTATCTTGAGAGAAATGAGCCTTTTTCTATCGGTTGGTCATATTTTCTCGAGGCTCATAACTCCAAATTTCTTGGTCCTTTGTTCCGGGCCTTCCTTGAACCTTCCAAAGCTCCTTGAATCGACTTTAAAGCTTCGGCGATTGTCCTCCACGGCATTGCGGGACCTTGGGTACTTCCGGATACAACCGGGGATTATTTGGAGCTTTGGACACGCCTTTTAGCTCCGATTTTCTGAAACTCATCAAAAACACAACTCGCGCAAAATCAATCGTATAAAGGCACAAAATGCACGTGTGTTTGATTACAACGAGCGAGATAAGCCCATATATATACAACATTGAGGGCTTATCACTTACCCATAAAATAAAAAGAAAAAAAGAAAAAAAAAGAAAAAAAGGACACGTCCATGGAAATTTTGACTCTGGAACAACGTTTAAAGCTATACTACATTTGGCTGGAAAGGTAACTGTAGGGTATTTCAGGAAATCCAGAGATCATCATCCTATGTCTGATTAAGTTTGATGTTTGAGTTTAGGGGATGCCAATTCTCCCCTGTTATTCTAACTCCCCTTTAACCTAGTTCTATTCCTAGGCAAATAACTCCTAATCTACTACTCTTGCATTTAACTAACTAGTAGTTTTTAGGGAAAACTTCACTTACACCCCTTGTGCTTTTGTCGATGTGTGGATAGACCCCGTCACGTTCATTTATTAGCACATAAATCCCTTTACTTTGTAGACTTATTTGCACAGTTAACATTACTTAAATGCGCTTGTAAAATGCCCTTAGTGCCTTTGTCTTCTTCCTCACATCTGAGCAAAAAACAGTCTGTCTATATATAATATGTACCTATACATATCAGTAAAGGAAAAACCAAATCACCCCCCTCCCTCACACACGTTCTCCCATGTCGCCATTGAAACCAATCTGAAACCTGATGGAAAAACCAAACCAAGCCCAATCCAAAACTCTGTCCTAAATCACACCTTTCAACCCTTTATTTTCTTTTATTAAAACCCTAACCCAAGCCCCCTTGTCTCCTCCAATATGAATGAGAGAGAGAGAGAGAGAGAGAGAGAGAGAGAGAGATGTTGGCTGCAGAGGGACAAATAATTAGTGTAATTTATTCGTTTACAGTTTTCAATTGGGTTTGAAGAATGGACTGAGGGCCCGGTGATTGTGGGCGATGGCTGCTGTTCTGAACCACCGTCTTATTTATCCCTATTGCCATAACTACCTAATTTGAATAGCTAAAGATATATCTGATTGAAGATTGGGTTTTTTTTTTTTTTTTTGAAAAAGGAGAAAATTTGGGTATGATTTAGTGGTTTAATTGATTGCTGGGTTTGATTCGACTATCTGATTAAAATTTACTTTGAAGAGATCTCTGATAGCTGTTTGAGTAGTGTTGGGATTTCGTTTTGATTGGACCTACACAATGTTGGTGGTTTTCATTCTTGTTTATACATATATACACATTTTTATGCGTGCGCGCGTGTACTTGTCAACCTAGTTCACTACAGGAAAAACAACATTGTGGAAGAGAGGGGGGGTTCTAGGCAAAGGGACGGGTGCCGTGAGAGGAGGAGACAGCTTGAGAAAGAAATGAGGGGCCTAAAAATTTTAGGAGGGCATTATTGTCTTAAAACTAGCCTATTTTCTATAGAGGCATTTGATTTTCAGTTCCTGTTAATTTTAATGAAAAATATAAGGGTGCACATAAGTCCACAAAACACAGGGAGTTATGTTTGCTAATAATTGAACGTCCAGGGGTGTATCTGCACATCGAGCAAACTACAGGGCGTGTAAATGAAGGTCGCCCTAGGTATCTCCCCGTTCTCTGTATTAGTTATACCGTTTTAACATAATTTTGGATTAACAAAACCTCCTAATGCTTCCTTAACGTGAACCCACTGTGTCCGTAACATGTCTAACAAAAAAAACATAGTTAAAAACAAACACATTCAGGTGTGTCTGACACGTGTCTAGAGAGTTTCGTGCGTGTGTCTGTCCCATATTGGACACGGATATGTTATGCCTGTTGATGTGTCTGTGTTTCATTCTAGATGAAGGTTCAAGAATCTAGCCATTGTGAAGGGGTTTCTGATGTGGCCTAATGTGCTTTTATAGCGTTTTGGCTTCTGAGTGCCTTCAGCATCTTGCTTCCTTGTCTTCTCTATTCCTTGGTCCTGTGCTGCCGCTGCTACTGCTTGCTGATTTCCAACCATTGCTACTGATCTAATTGTAATTTCCATTATTTCCATCAGCAGGCATCTTCTGATGTATTCATGACAAGGTAGTTGGGCAATGTCCATGTATTTTCCTCTTATAAATTGAGAGTTCGACCCCTCACTCAAGATTGATAACTTGGCAATTGACCCCATACTCATGATCCTTAGAGCATCTCTCTCTCTCTCTCTCTCTCTCTCTCTCTCTCTGAGGTCTATGGTACCATATAAAAATTCACTACTGGGCGACCTCTCTCTCCCACAGTTATCCTCAAGTTTGTGGTGCCATATAAAGATTTTCACCCTTTGCACCTTGATTCTGATCCAGTCCTCATAGGTTTATCTTATAGCAGAATAGTTACTCTTATTCTGATCCGGTTGTTGTATGGTTATTTTATAGAAGAATATTTTTCTTGAAAAACTGTAATAATGTGAAAAATTGGACCTTCTTTCTTTGAATTTGAGCAAGAATCCATGGAAGGTATGAGAAAGCATAGAGAGAGAGAACGATGTTTGTGAATATGTGAGGTGTTAAGGGCTCCCCCTTTCTCATTTCACTATATATAGACAAATGTACAAGTACAATACTACCCCTAGGCAGAGATAAAGATAACAAATCAACACTTAACTTAACACTCCCCCTCAAGTTGGTGCAAAGATATCTATCAAGCCCAACTTGAACACAATGGGGTGAAAACTTCTACTACTAAGACCCTTAGTAAAGACATCAGCTAACTGGTCTTCTGATCTTACAAAGGGCATGCAAATTAAACCATTGCTCAGCTTCTCTTTTATGAAGTGTCTGTCGATTTCAATATGCTTCGTTCGATCATGTTGGACAGGATTATGGGCAATGTTTATGGCAGCCTTATTATCACAGTAGAGTTTCATAGGACCAGAATCAGGGAATCCCAAATCACGTAAAAGGGTTTGGAGCCATAAAAGCTCGCAAACACCATGAGCCATTGCTCTGTATTCCGCCTCTGCACTGGATCTAGCAACCACTGCCTGCTTCTTACTCCTCCAAGTAACCAAATTTCCTCCCAGAAAGATGCAATAACCAGAAGTAGATCTCCTATCATCAATAGAACCTGCCCAGTCTGCATCGGTGAATGCTTCCAATTTCAAGTGACCATGATTGGAGAACAAAATTCCTTTACCTGGGGCTGATTTGAGATACCTCAAGATGCGATAAACAACATCAAGATGCGTAGTACGAGGTTCATGCATAAACTGGCTTACAACCCCCACAACATAGGAAATATCTGGTCTAGTGTGAGATAAGTATATCAGGCGACCCACAAGTCTCTGATATCTCTCATTATCTGTATACTCCCCCGCATTGCTACCAAGACGATGATTGGCCTCAATGGGAGAGTCGGCTGGCTTACATCCCAACATACCAGTTTCTTCTAAGAGATCAAGGATGTACTTCCTTTGAGAGATAAAAATCCCTTTATCAGATCTAGCCACCTCCATTCCAAGGAAGTACTTCATAGACCCCAAATCCTTTATCTCAAACTCTTGAGCAAGAAGAGCCTTAAGGCTAACAATCTCATCCACATCATCACCTGTCATTATTATGTCATCCACATAAACGATAAGTATGGCAATCTTACCATTACTCCGCTTGATGAACATAGTATGGTCAGCATGACTCTGCTTGTATCCAAATCTCAACATGGCTTTGAGAAACCTGTCAAACCATGCTCTGGGAGATTGCTTCAATCCATAGAGGGCCTTTCTCAACCTACACACCTTTCCTTCTGTTGCAAAAGAGGAAAAACCTGGTGGTATGTCCATGTACACTTCCTCCTCTAGGTCACCATGGAGAAATGCATTCTTCACATCAAATTGTTGAAGAGGCCAATCTAATGTAGCAGCACAAGAAAGAAGGGTCCGAACAGAGTTCATCTTGGCCACAGGAGCAAATGTCTCCTCATAGTCAATACCATAGGTTTGAGTATAACCTTTAGCAACAAGCCTGCCTTGTATCTCTCAACCATTCCATCTGCCTTGTGCTTTACAGTGAACACCCATTTACATCCCACTGGTTTCTTTTCATTTGGAAGAGTCACCAATTCCCAGGTGCCATTCTTTTTCAAGGCTGTCATCTCCTCTACCATAGCTTCTTTCCACTCAGATATCATGATAGCTTCTTTCCAATCTTGTGGGATAGATATAGAAGAAAGAGAAGATACAAAAGCACGATACGAAGGAGATAAACGGGAATATGAAACAAACTGAGAGATAGGATGTTGGGTACAAGTTCTAACACCTTTTCTATGAGCAATAGGAGCATCAAGATCATCAACAACAGTAGGGGAATGATCATTACCAGATGAGTCAGCTGAAGAGTCAGGAATTGGAGTAGGTGATGAAGATTGGCAAAGTGGTACCGCACATGTAGACTTGCCTTTTTTCCTTCAAGAAAAGGTCTGCAAATTTGGCCTATCCAGTCTTTCCCTAACATCGTGCTCCATTCTTTTTGCAGATAAAGGTTCTTTCTCCCCCCTCACTATGACAAGGTAGGTAAGACCACGATTCAGGAGTATAATATGTCAACATCTCTTCCTCTCTATCATTCTCCCCCTGAAGAGATGAAGTGGACAGAGGATAAAATGATTCTGTTTCCCAAAAAGTGACATCCATGGAAACATATGTTTTGTGAAAGTGTGGTTCATAACATTTATAGCCCTTCTGAGTAGGAGAATAGCCAAGAAAGATGCACTTACGGGCTTTGGGATCAAGTTTACCACCAGGGTGCTTAAAAGCATGAACAAAACACACACAACCAAAAACCTTGGGTGGAAGAGATGAGACCCGAGAACAGCCAGGAAGAAACTTGAGAGGAGTTTGGAACTGAAGAACACTGGATGGCATGCGATTGATAAGAAAAGCTGCAGTAAGATTAGCTTCACCCCAAAAATGTTTAGGAACATTCATGGTAAACAAGAGTGAACGAGCTACCTTAGCAAGATGACGATTCTTGCGTTCAGCAACTCCATTTTGTTGTGGAGTACCAAAACAAGAAGTCTGAAAAAGAATGCCAGAGTCATTCAGATATGCCCGAAAGTTCCCATCAATATACTCAGTCCCATTGTCACTACGGAGCACTTTAATGTTAGCATCAAATTGAGTACGCACCATTTTGTGAAAAGATTAAAGCACGAAAAAACTTCATTTTTTGCCTTAAGTAAGTACACCCAAGTGACACGGGAATGACAATCAATAAAGGTAACAAACCAACGATAGCCTAAAAGAGAGGTAACAGGGGAGGGACCCCAAACATCAGAATGAATAACCATAAAAGGAGAATCACTTCTTTGATTAACAGGAGCATAAAATGAGCGTTTGTGTTTTGCAAGTTCACACGCTTCACAAAAAAACTTACTACTAGTACAGTGCTTAACTAAACTAGGAAAAAGTTTTTCCAAAATCCCAAAAGATGGGTGGCCTAATCTACGTGCCACTGATGCAGTAAAGGAAGAGTTGAGCCCACATCTGCTTCAAGAGCTTGGCCACATGACATAGGTGGACTGACTGGATTAGGTGCAGACTCCAAAAAGTATAGTCCTCCATAAGCTTTACCACTGCTAATTGAAATTCTCAATTTGTTAACAGTCAATCAAAAACAAATAACTAAGAATTAGAGAGCAACGATGAACACAGAGAATATACGTGGAAAAACCCTATATGGGCAAAAACCACGGGAAGGAATCAAACACTATAAAAATCATTGTGCGGTTACAATTGACCTTACTCACAATTGAGACTCCTCGCAATTGACCTAAGATCGATTGTCGACTCCTCGTTCACCACACCCAGTGTTTGATTGCCGCCGCCTCAAATCCTCGAGCCTTCCAAATGTTCTTCCGGAAATCTACCGGAAAATTGAACTTGAACGAAGATGTAAAACCTCTTGAAGCTTTGATTAACAATCCATGAACAAAGTGCTTCAAGATACACAATCAACCCTCTTGGTGTTATTCTCTTGAAGAACCAGCAAAAGCACGGTTTTCTTTTTCTTTTCTTAGCCGACTTATTGCTTACCCTAGATCCAAAACCGTAATATATTTATAGAGTTGTTATTCCGATCAATCGGATTGCAAGCCGATTGATCGGACCATTATAGATCTGATTTTCGGAGATGCCCGAGTAAGAAGCCGATTGATCCCTTTGTTAATCGCTATGCTCTGAAACTTGTTTCCTGCCACGGTCCGCCTGTGCTAATCTAAAATCAGAGTTACTCGATTGAGAAGCCGATTGATCGCATGATTGATCTTCCCGTTCCGAAAGCCGTCAATCGACTAAAAACACTAACTCTCAAATTACATTACAAAATGATTCCTTCCACTCTAGTCCTATACAGACTTCTACTTAAAAAAAATACAACTCGATAATCAAAGAGATACATGTAAACATGTGATTTGTCGGATGGAATTGCCAACACAAAAAGGATGCCGCTTTTTGGAGCTTACACCAATCATTCTCCCCGTATCCAGTTCCTGAAAGACACAATGAGTAGGAAAAAATGTCACTGAGCAGTTTAAAGAATGAGTAAGACTGCTAACAGAGAGAAGGTTGGTGGAAAAACTTGGGACATGAAGTACTGAAGAAAGTGATATGGTTGGAGTATAATTTATAGAACCTTTCCCTGAAATCGAAGATAGGGATCCATTTGCTACTCTGACTTTATCCTTACCAGAACATGGAGAATAGGAGTCAAAGAAGGATGAACAACCTGTCATATGATCAGGAGCACCAGAATCTATTATCCAAGGAAGTGAGGATGAAGCTGTAAGGGCACTAGCCTGAATACCTGTGTGAGCAAAGTGGGATGAAATCGTGGAAGTAGAAGCTGTAGTAGATGGAGAGTCAAGCCTCGTCATAAGACGCCTAAGGGTCTGTAAAGTCTGTAACTCCCCCTGAGAAAGGGCACCACCATGAGAACCATCTGAGGCTGAAGGATGTGACCGACCTCCACTAGAATCCGACAAGGTCTCCACAATATACTCCGAGGCATGTGCATGAGAACTTCGACCACCACCTCGACTACCACCCCGTCCTCGAGAGGGACGCCCATGGAGCTTCCAGCAAAACTCCCGGGTATGTCGAGTCTTGTGACAATAGTCACACTGAAGCAAATCACAGTCAACAAAACTACTCTTATCCCCAACCTGAGCCTTACCATCCCGTGGAGTAGGAATGGCAACCAGAGCCGAGCGATCTGGAGTGGAAACAGGTACCATAGCACCCCGTCGAATCTCCTCCTCTTGAACACATGCATATGCCTCTCCTAAAGAGGGAAAAGGAACACGGCCTAATACTTGCACTCGAATAGGATCATACTCCACATCAAGACCCGCCAAGAAATCATAAAGACGATCTTTCTCAACCATTTGTTGATATGCAGTGGCATCAGCAGTACAAGCGGGGTGAAAACTCTTACAGTAATCAAGTTCCTGCCACACTCCATTTAAATCTGCATAGTACTCGGCTAAGGACCTATGGTTTTGGTCCAACCCCCGAAGTCTCCTTCTCAAATCAAAGACTTGAGCATCATTACCCTTTCAAGAATAGGTTTGGGCTATAGAAGTCCACACCTTATGTGGAGTGTCAAGGAACAAGTAGTTATGACTGATGGTGGGTATCATGGAGTTGAATAACCATGTCACAAAATCTGGACTAGTAGCTGCTGGTGGTGGAACAGGCCCCGTGATGAATTTCAACAAACCATTGGCAGTGATGGCCAAAGTAAAACTCCGAGACCAAAGCAAATAGTTGGGACTATCCAACTTAATAGGGAAAATATTCAGTGGAGCATTAGTTTGAGTCACAAAATGGCTCCCTTCATTCTTCGCACTGCCAGAAGCCTCTTTAGGTACCTCTGACATATCTCAAAATAAGGAAAAACAAGTAAAGACAGCCTAAAGTAACCACCAGTGATGTCAAGACACCTTAAATGAGCAAACCCAGTCAGGTTTTGATCACCAACAGAGGATATTGAGCACCAACAGAGGTTAACCCAGGTTACCCGAACAGTTTTAAGTATACCAGAGGTAGCCATTACCCAGATCAATCAAAGAAAATCCAAAGAGCACCTGAACGGACGTCGTTGAGTCTCGCCGGAGGTCGCAAAAGGTCGCCGGATGTGAAAAACCAGTTTTCGAGCAAAACCCAGTGAGTTACAACGTTAGATGGGGTTCGCCGACGCCAGGCGAGTCTCGCCGGAGCTAGTCGACTTCAGGCGAAGGTCGCCGGAGGTCGCCGGAGTGAAGGATCCAGCTGTGGCAGTGTGAAACAATTACAATAGTGATCGACAGTAGCAACAGACCTTGAAATAGCGTGAAAAACTGACAACGATGCTCACTCGATCGATTAACTAGGGAGAACACACCCAACGATCGATCATGTACGAAAGTCACAAACGTACACTCCCCTATGAAGCCCAGTCCATGATCAGGAGCTCTGATACCATGTGAGAAAGCATAGAGAGAGAACGATGTTTGTGAATATGTGAGGTGTTAAGGGCTCCCCCTTTCTCATTTCACTATATATAGACAAATGTACAAGTACAATACTACCCCTAGGCAGAGATAAAGATAACAAATCAACCCATAACTTAACAGAAGGCAAGAGTTGTGTGATTTCAAAGCTACACTAACAGAGTGTTTGATTTGTTTATGGATCTTTCTCACTGCTACGTGGTCTCAAGTTGAGGCTCGCCTTGAGGTAAGGTTATTACAGGCTTTTGAATTAATGCTTCACCCTCCAAAGGCTTATGTCTTGTCCAATTGGCGTTTCCACAAGGTGCACCTTTTGTGCTTTTTTATGCATTTCATCTGAGGCATACACTTTTTCCTACGTGGCTATAGATCTTCACTCTTTCTCAACCTATCAATCCCTTACTCGAAATGAGAAAGAGTACCTATTTGATACCTTGTAGGAACAAAATAAGAGAGAGAGAGAGAGAGAGAGAGAGAGAGAGAGGTGGGGTGTAACCAAAGTCATCCATGCACTGACATATATAGTTTGAGTATGTTATTTTTACATAGAAATTGTTAGTATTAAATAGAGGTGGCATGTAGCTTTAACTTGTTAGAGCGAGTGAACTTTAATAACAAACGTCTATTAGCATATCTATATTGCTAGGTTTAAAGTAGTTTTTATGTAGCTTTAACTTGCCAGAGCGAGTGAACTTTAATAACAAACGTCTATTAGCATATCTATAATTGTTAGGTTTATAGTTTTTATAATTTTTATTAGCATATCTATTATTATTATTGTTGTTGTTGTTGTTGTTGTTGTTGTTGTTGTACTCAAAAGGCTTACGCCTTGCCTTGCGCTTTTGCCTCTAAAAACTTTGGTCTCACTCATGGCATATATGCTGAAGAGATTGAAAGGATGACAAAATACTTGTTTGATGCCCACCTTCTTTTTGACAATGGTTGTTAAAAGCTCCCAACTCGAAATCAATGGGCAATAAGTGGAGAGGTTGGCTTATATGATAGCTTTGAGGTTAAATTATTGGAACATTCCCTATAGTTTACTTAGCGGGTCTCATTGGTCCCTGCACTTCGAATTGCAGCAACCTGAACTTTGAATTTTATCTTAGGTAGCTAGGTGAATAATCGTTCCAATAGATAAACGGGGTTAGTTTTTAGACAGATTGGTGCATGTGCATGGCATGTGACCTTAGTTGGGAAGTCATTCAATTTAGCTGTGCAAGTCAGTCGGCTTTGTTGGTGCATGTCACATATGTTTTGTGCCCTCTACGATGTTTGCCAAGCAGGAGCAAGTCCTTTAAATTAATGGTGCGGCCAATTTTTTTTGATGGTGTAGGTGACTTATGTTTGGCGCTTAGTTGCAGGAACCTTCTAAAATGGGTGCGCTCCCAAGACGGGAGCTCGAATCGGCGCTCCCAAGACGGGAGCTCGAATCGGCGCTCCCAAGATGGGAGCTTGACGGGAGCTCGCTCCCCTCGAGATGGGAGCTCGCTCCTAACTAGGATGGGAGCTTATCAGGCCATTAAATCAATTATTCTCATACTTTTAGGGGTGTGGAAATAAGAATATGAAAATCACATGAGTCAAGAATTTTTGCAAATTGAAAATACCTAACTTCCAAAAAATTTACCCTTTAAGATAGGGAAAATTCTCAATAAGTATCATTTTTCCTTCAGTGGTTTGGAGCTCGCTCCCCTCGAGATGGGAGCTCGCTCCTAACTAGGATGGGAGCTTATCGGGCCATTAAAGCAATTATTCTCATACTTTTAGGGGTGTGGAAATAAGAATATGAAAATCACATGAGTCAAGAATTTTTGCAAATTGAAAATACCTAACTTCCAAAAAATTTACCCTTTAAGATAGGGAAAATTCTCAATAAGTATCATTTTTCCTTCAGTGGTTAAGTATTTAAAGATATTTTATATACATATTTAAATATGATCTATATACGCTCCTTAAGCGCTCCCAACCTTGGGAACTTCTAGGTGCCTCCGCTTCCCCGCACCCGCTCCCGCTCCCGTCCCCGCATCCGCTCCCGCTTCGTGCAACTAAGGTTTGGCGTGCTCTAAGAACTTTGCCTTTACAGCAGTAGCAAGTTGTGGTTGTATCAATAGCAAGTCATTTATATTAAAAGCGCAAGTTAATAGTGTTTGTTGGTACATGTCACTTATGTTTAGCCCACTTTATGATGTTTGTGAGAGTGGGAGGTGCAGTGTTGTAACACAGTTCATATGGCGCTGTAGCACTAATTTGCATGGAATAACGGAGAACAAATTGATATTTACTATACCGAGTCATTCCTGTTTAGGGAGCACCTAAATTATGTTAAGAGAGCAAGACAGAAGTACAAATGGGGCTGGAAAGACCATCTTGCCCCCAACTAATGTCACATGCCACGCAAATGCTCCATTTCCATCCAAAACCATGATCCCAGTTATCTATTGGGCCAATTAGACACCCACGATGAAATTCATAGTACATAACTCTCTGATTGAAAGTACATGGACAAATTAGACACGCTGACTAAACAATAGGGACCTTTTTGTAATTTATCCTAGTTTTGGAGGTGATAATTCCCTATCGTGCGGCAATCTCTAGACTCCCTTGGACGTGCAACTCCCTACACATAAGTGAATAGGTAAACAGAAAGTCTGGCTCGTAGGGTTCACATCATAAGAAAGTGCACCTATGACGATAGTAGAGGGGAATATATCTCAAGAGACTTGCCCAAAATCCTCCGAAAGCTAAGCTATGATCCCCAATTAAAGCAACCAATTCAAAGTCTTTTGGCGATGAGCACAAAAGTTGCAAGGCTCATATGCTAATTGTGGAGGTGACAATTTTTTGGTGTGAGACAAGCTCTAATCATGGTCATTCATAACCTATGAAGCATGGGTACTTGTAAAACCATGACGTACGCATACCGGTGAATTCTGGTGACCTTTTACTATAGTACTTTCATTGTACTTCTACATGGGTACCGATATGCGAAACGCACCTGGTAATGTTTTCCTTTAGTTTAGTTTTTCCCAGACCCCAGAAGTACTCAATATTATACCCAAGTCGATCCCATCAAGAATATTACCATCTATATGTACACGAAGAGGAGGGTAACTTAATAAGACTTTTTTTATGCTTCCCGTGCTTCAAGAAAAGAGATTTTGGTCTGTCGGTCCTTCAGTGGAATAACGTTAAATTCTGTCTGGACCTTAAGTTTGGCATTAAACAGTGGTTGATAAGTTGGATTCTTAATCAGCTAATTTATTAAACGATTTCTTATTGAAATGTATTATATGCAATGAATTCCTCTAAATTATGGAAAAATATCTTTTGCTCACATACTCTTACCGTACACATCTCCTTTCTTTTTTATGAAGTTTCTCCATATCAATATTCCCCTATCATACATTTACCATTAATCGTATTTGAACTCATACATGCGCTTCATAGTTCATGACATTTACAATGTCAATGTGTGAATATATTGTCCATGACTCTATCTTGATTTGTCCTATTAACTAGATTTTGGGACTTACATTGGTACCTGTAATAGGTTGGGTCTCAAACTTCTAAAGTTGAGATGGTACAAGATAATTTGCAGCCATCATCTGTATCACCAGATAAAGACATAAAAGGACTTCAATGGGAAATTTTTGTGGAGAAAGCTGGGATTTGGGGAGAAGCTGATTTCACTAGAAATGGGTTTGTTGATCACATCAATACTACGAAAGATACTACTGACTACCTATGGTATACAACAAGGTTGGTCTCACGGATGAAATAATTGCCTACGGAAGAAATAATTACCCGCAAATTCATTGGTTGAGCTCTTTTTATGCCATAATTGTTTCTCAATATTCATGCAAGTATAAGAATACCTGGATCTTTTGGTAGATAATTTTATAGTAGAAAACCACAACATATCTTAGCTGATTTAAACTTGATGTACTTGAAAAGAAGAAAAAAAAAAAAGAAACCATCCATGAGATGGTATGCCCAATTTTAATCCCTCATGCGATGTAATTTTGTTAAAGGTGAGTTGCATGTAGATGAGTACATTACTAATATAAACCACCATCATGAAGCCGTAAAGTGGGAAGATGATGGAAGTTGGAAGTGGCCTCTATCAATACCTCTCACCCCCAGATGTAACATTCCTGCATGTGATGCAAAATGTATGTCATCTGAGGTTTTATATCCTCGCTAGAAAAGTAAAAAAAATCCCACTACAGAAGTACTTAATAAATGATAGTATAAAGTTAATTCTGTGAATGCACCAATAGAGTTACGAATACTCGCCTTGCTGATTGCAACTTGAGTGACATTTTTGAAGGCTTTTTAGACATGGCTTTAGGTCCCTCAGCTATCTTTTCCCGAGTCTGATCAAAGGTTAGGTTCTTCTGGGCTTGAAATTGCGGAGATCTTTATGTCAACTAGAATAAAGTTGTATTTCATTCCTGCCTACTCTGTCACAGACTAATAGGCTTATAGCCAATTTCATAATGGTAAATCTGGGATCTTGCCAGAATTTGGCAGGTCCATCAACTGTTGCGGTTCCAAATATTTTACTAGGGTTTGCCTAACTTGAATTCCTGCAAGGAAATTTGATCTGTTCAGTTACTACACATTCCAATTGTACAAGCTAACATACTGATAATAAATCCAAAACATACAATATATGGATTTAATTTTAAGCGCACTGGCACTCTAAGGAAGCTCTCAGTTCTTACAGCATATCTTCCTAGCAGTTTTCATGTTGGTGAGAATGAAGAGTTCTTGGGGAACGGAAGCCAGCCAATGCTCATAGTTGAATCAAAGGGCCATGCTCTCCATGCTTTTGTGAATCAGAAACTTCAAGGTAATCTATGTCCTTGACTCTACTGCATTTACAGTTTCCTTCCGTGGCATAAACTACTGTATATGTATGCTGTCTTCCATAGTTAAGGCTCCGTAGGCAGAACTGAATTGTCACTTTATATCATTTGGAATTATGCCCAGAACATAAATATCCTTCATTGTAGTGCTACACTAAGTGTCATACACTTCCCCATAATTTCTTTCTGCTCTACTTGTTGATGTCCAGCTAGTGCATCTGGAAATGGCTCTGTCTCAACCTTCAAATTTCAGTCTCCCATCTCCCTAAAGGCAGGGAACAATGAAATTGCTCTTTTAAGCATGACTGTCGGGCTACAAGTAAGTTTCTATCTATATAGTAACATTGTGTTGCCTGTGGTGGCTGAAATAATAGGTGGTTGATATTTGTTACAACTTAAGCAACTAATTCATGTTGTCGAATCAACTAATTCATGTCGTCGAAAAGGTATTATGAACTGCGTCGAAAAGGTATTATGAACTGAGTTGGTGATACTTAGTGGCAGAACTGCAATGCGACCTGGTTTTTGTATTATTTATCCGAGATTCATTTGATGGTGTTTTCTGTTTCATTTTGTTCACTTTCGTGACGAATTTGGCGAACATATTAGTCTTCTGTTTGATATAATGGCAATGACTTTATGCTTGATTATAGACATGAATATTCTTTTCTTCTGTGTTTGTTATGGGAAGAAAGCAGAATAAAATTTCAATTTCAGTTTCACATTGTTATAGGGGATCGACCCATGGTTCTTGAGAAGAAAACTTTAACTGTACTTGGAAGAGCAGTTGTCAGTTTATTCTAATTGGTAGCCCTGAACGAGACCAAAAGCATCCGGTGATGTCCGAAGCAGTCTGGAACAGCTGACTGGTTTTTGTAGGTTGCTTGAACAAACCTACTATGTGCAGAGATTATTGCCATTACCATAAATCAGAAATAACCAGGGACAAAAGGAGTACAAGAGTAGTTAACTTCACATACTCTAGGGCTTGGCCTATTATAGGCCCAACGAATCCTTTGGACAGTCCCTATCAATTCCAACTCATAAACAACCAAAACTGTGTCTTCATGTTTATATTATACGAAATAAAAAACAAGTCAAATATCTAAAAATCATAAAAGACACTGAGATATTGGGATCGAAATTGATCTTGCAGATACTACTCCCTCCGTCTAATAATTTGGTCTGTCTTTCCTTTTATGGATGTTCCAAATTAGTTGTCAATTTTGAGGAAAAGGTAGGACATTTATTTTCTACCCTTCCTTCTCATTTCAAAATTCAAACGTGGAGGGAAAATTGTCTTGGATTTCAAGTTTACTACCACATAGTAGAAGGTTAATTTTGGAAATTCATTTGTTTTGAAGATTAATGATGTGTTCCCTTAAAAGTTGGAGTCCCAAAATAAAAATTTGGGATGGAGGGAGTAAAACGAAGGTATTATTTTGTCCCAGTGAGCTACAAGCCAACAAGTATTTCTTGTACCAGTTTTTTCGGTTTGTATAGCCACATTATTAAATCTAAAAGTGTCTGTCGAACACTGCTGGCCCCTAGCTTGGATAATTGAGGAGGGTTTGGTGTCAGGTTAAAAATTAGTTAGATCCGCATGAACATAGATAAAACACTACATAACCTGCAGGAGAGACAAGTGATCTTTCAAATTCCCATGTAGTCCCATCATCATGGGTCAACCTAGAGTCCTTATGTATGTCGCAATTGACCGTCTTTTGCAGTGTTCTAAAAGAAGGTCTAGAAGGCGGAGTACTCGCCGCCTAGGCGCTAGAAGGACCCTCACCGACTAGCCCGACTAGACCGATTATCCCGACTATCCCGACTAATTGTCCGATTAGGCGCCGAGTACTCAGCCCTAGAAGCTAGAAGGTGCCCGGCCGCCCTGGGAGCGCCTAGCGAGTTTTATAACCTTGGTCTTTTGTGTGAGGAACAGGAATAGGAATAGGAATACAGTATGCTACATGTTACATGTTATAAATTCATGTAGTCCCATCATCATGGGTCAACCTGGAGTCCTTGTGTATGTCACAATTGACCCTTTTTTGTGTGAGGAACAGGAACAGAAATAGGAATAGGAATACAGTACGCTATATGTTATAAATTGGGACAGCAATAGGCAAACTTTTGGGGATGACGATAGTGAACGTAATTTTTCAAGCTATACGTCAAACAAAAATAACATTACTTTCTTGTAAAACACATTATTTGGGAGTACCATGTTGTCTTTTGCTCTACTCTCCTTAAATGTTTGCTTTGGATAATTTTGTTTTTATGACAGATCTATTAAGGAAATAGGTAGGAAAAGCTTTGGAGATTGCTTGGGGCTAAGTTAACCATTTTGGAAATGCAGTTCCAAAATGGAAATTGCTCCGGGTAGCATATTCTTACTTAGTTGCTTTGATAACAGACAGCTTGACAATGCATATACAGGGTGTGGTCCCCTGTATATTTGGTTATAGAAACTGCATGAAACTAATAGAGGACTAGCTACTAAATTTAAAAATTTGAAAGAAGCATTGCAATCAAAGAGGTTAAAAGGAGGTTAAAAACTGAATGAAAGGCATGTGATTCTAGTAAAAGCAGAAGTGGAAGGAGAGAAGTGGAGATCGAATCTCCTTGAGATACCAGAGACTGAACAATTTCTTTATCAAGGAATTGAGAGGTTATAGATAGTGGGATCCATACAATCGAAGTAGGTTTCCTTTGGTGTGGGGTACTTTTGGCATGTTATCAAATTGATGAATACCTACAAAATTGAAAGGAAAATTTAGTAGATCACCTTGAAGGCTAGTGATGCTATACAAGAGAACGTGTGCAGCTACAAAACAACACAACAATAAGATGGGTGTAGCTGCGACGAGAATGCTTAGATGGATGTGTGTTATGATCAGAAAAGATACGTTGGGTATGCTAACACTATTGCAATGGTAGGAGTAGGCACCAAATGAAGGTAGAGAATGTACAAAGATGATTGATTATGTATAGCGTAGAGTCGAATACTCATAGATGCAATTGTATCAAAGATAGGATTACTCCTAAAGAAAATATAGGGAAGGGAATCAAAAGTGACAAGAGTTTGTGGTCCTAATTAAAGAAACAATAACACACGCTTGGACGAGTGTCTTACATGGTGATTGTATGATGAGTGTTGATGTCCAATTCACGCAACCCTCGTACAAGTATTTAGTTTTGGAAGAGCCACTTTATGTAGCGCCATTTTGAGGCAATATGTTGGTTGTGGAATATGACAAAGAGAAGCTTCCTAACTAGGAACAACTAAAAGAGCAAGCAATAAATGAAGGTAATACAAAATGGACAAAATGCCAATAGTGATGGAAAGATCAAAATAACGCATCAAGTGAATATTGAGAACCGTAACATAGCTATGCTGTGAAGGTTGCAAAACAATTGTTGTTTACAAAGACAGACACTTCCAAGAGGGGCACGTGTTACGCCCGACACTCACACTTGCCAACCATTCTCGGACGCTGTGTCTGATTCTCATCCAACATTGTGTCTGATACTCATACAAGCGGGCCTTTTAATGTTTTCTTATTTTTCTAGAGTCGGACACTATTCAAACACTTGAAATCTGAGAGCCGGTCACTCTTCGGTCACTTTGGAGTGCACATTTCAATTATAGGTAAACATGAAATGCATTGTTTTGACACCTAGAAGTACATTTTCATCCATCACTGGGCCCTTTTAAGTTATGACATAATATGGTCTTTTTGTTAAGCATCCAACTCAAACTCAATTGGCAATGAGTGGAGAAGCTTGCCTAGGCTCATGTATTGGCTTTGGGAGGTGATACTTAACTGATTTGAGACTAACAGTCATGCACATGCAACCCATAACCCGCACGTGGAGAGGTGAACAAAGGATCCATCAAATAGCTATCACAACGATATAAGGTATGCTTAAGGCACAGGTAAAGGCTGATCAATCAAGAGAGCCTAGCTGTGATATCTTGTTAAAACAGCCAACTCAAAACTAATTGGAAAAAAGTGGAGATGCCCGCGTAAAGCCTGATATATTGGCTACGGCGGTATATTAGTTTTTGGAGGTGATAATTAAGTAACGTGCGACAAACTCTTATACTTCTATCCATGAATGAAACATTCATGTGATCTGTATGTAGTCATGTACAAATGTATGCAATGTCTATTTTTAACACGTCCTCAACTTATCGCGTCTTTCATTTGTTTAGTTATTTATTTTTGAAATGGGCGTGTCCGTGTTCATGTCCATTATACTCGGAAGATAATTATACAGATATGTGAAAATAGGCTGTATATGTGAAAATAGGCTGTCCATTATCCATTATGTCTATTTTGCCTAGTGCTACACCAGAAAAACAAACAAAATGGATGACCTTGAGCATATATATATTTTTTAATCATGGATAATCATGACACTTCTTTCTAGAAGGATAGATTTGGCATCATTAGTGACATGCATTAGACATATAAGAAAAATGTTTCAAACATAGCTTAAAATTAATGACTCCTCCTATTTAACCTGCTTTCTTACGTCATGGGACACACGTCATGTAATACAACTTATTTTGTTATTTTCTGTTCAAGTTTTCTTCTTTTTGCTCCTTGTATGCAGAACGGAGGACCGTTTTATGACTGGGTAGGAGCTGGCTTAACTAGTGTGCAGATTACAGGTTTCAACAATGGACCAAAGGACTTGTCAATAGTTGATTGGACCTACAAGGTAACCTCTCATTTTTAGTTTAGGTTTGTCTTTTCCACATTCGTGCATTTCTAATCCATTTTTTGCTGGTAAAGCATCAAAATACTATAGTTAGGTTTTAAGCAGAAAAAGTTTTTTAGAATGGCGGGAAATTTTCTACATAACGACAAAATTTCTTACTGATTTTGTCTTTAACCAACTCCAAGAAAATCTGTGGTTTGGCTTTGTTAGGTTAACCTTTCCGTATCTTTAACATCTGGGATAGGCAGTGAAGTGATTGTCAATATAGCCAAGGCTTTTCCTCTTCCGAAAAGGAAATAGCTAAATATACCCTGACCTACCCTGAGGTTTTTAACTAAGACATTAGGTGGTTGGTATTGAGACTGGCCAATAATTGGTTGGCTCCTCCTTGGTGTGCCCAATTGCTTTTTTTTTATTGTTTTTTGGGCATTTTGATTGTATATAGAAAGCGAAAACACTATGGGATTGTGGACACTTTTATGGGCTATTGGAGTGAAATGCAAGGTTCATTGACTGCGAGTTTGGGGAAATTGTCACGTGTGATAGAGTGCACCATTGGTCACCTTTTTGGGGTTCCAATTCTCCTCAATTTAAGTCTTTTTGACTTCTACAGATTGCAGGGCAGTAGTCTCCGTATTTGATTAGCTTCTCTCTTGTATTTTCCCTTGGTGGATACGTTGTCCTCCGTTCTTGTACTTTTTATTATTATTATTTGATTTTTTTTTGTTGCCTATCAATAAGCAAGGAGAAAATAACGAAAGCACCTTCATAGCACATATATAGCCTGCTGAATTGTAACTGTTGATGTAATTTTAAAGATAAGCCGAAGGTGATTACTTGTTAAGTTGGAAACAAATTCTTAAATGCCGGTAACTTTTGTATGGGATGGTAATGGATGCGAAAGTTCTTCATTGATACTGAGTTGATCATTTCATCTGTTCTTGTTTTTGGGACTTCTCAGATTGGATTGGAAGGAGAACACCTTGGTATTTATAAAGCTGATGGTTTGAAAAGTTTAAAGTGGATATCAACTTCAGAACCACCGAAGGAACAGCCTCTCACATGGTACAAGGTGGACACCGGAAAATTATTGTCCAGTGGCTGTAACTTGAGCCAGTATTCTTTTCTGATGTGAATTTCATTGTCATAACTACAAGTGTCGCATGAAACTTGTTTCAAATCTGCAGGCTGTTGTAAATGCTCCTCCTGGAGATGACCCTATTGGACTTGACATGATTCATATGGGGAAAGGACTAGCGTGGTTGAATGGAGAAGAAATTGGAAGATACTGGCCTAGAAAAAGCTCTAAACATGATGAGTGTGTGCAGCAATGTGATTACAGAGGCAAATTCAGCCCTAACAAATGCAGCACTGGGTGTGGAGAACCATCACAGAGATGGTAAGCCATAAAGAATGAAAATGAAGAGCTAAGATTTTACATCTTCTTGGTTTTGGGACTGTTCACATCATTCATCATCCAAGTGTTTTGTGAAACAATTGAAAGACAATGATGCAGCCAATTCAAAGTACATTTTTGGTTTCATACAACTTAGGAACATATAGAAGCATGCAGTACCTAATTTGGCACATTTTCGTATAACATCGTTGGTTTTGAGACAAATGGTCATTTCGGGGTAAGATAGATGCACTGACTTCTGTCTTCTATGATATCATCTACACCGTGAATATTATCATACATTTACAAAGTTTTAAAGAGCAGAAATTGTCTTCAAACTTAGTTCTTTGACTGCCATTAAAATAATCTTGACTAATTTTTGATATTTTTGGCAAAGAGGTGGTAAGCGTTTCCTTTGCGTTTAAGCTGCAATGGATCCAAAATAAAAAAAAGGAATAATGGGCCTTTTTTTTTAATCTGGTATAATGGACCTTAATGTTTATATGTAAATGCATATTTATGTGTGTGTGTTTTAAGGTAATTATTTTTCTGCATGAATCAGGTACCATGTTCCAAGGTCTTGGTTCAAACCATCTGGAAACATTCTGGTGGTCTTTGAGGAGAAGGGTGGAGATCCTACAGAAATTAGATTCGCAAGACGGAAGACCACAGGTTTTTGTGCTTTTGTTTCAGAAGATCACCCCACCTTTGAACCTGAATCTTTAAATCAAGATGGAACCCAGGACTACAAGAACAATGCTATAGTCCAGTTGAAGTGCCCCATAAATACTCGCATTTCCACTATAAAATTTGCTAGCTTTGGAACTCCTTTGGGGACTTGTGGGTCCTACACCACAGGTGACTGCCATGATCCCAGATCAATTTCTGTGGTTCAGAAGGTAAAGACTTGCTGCTTCTGTAGGTGCACACTAGCTTCTTTCGATTTGTCAAATTGGCTAACTAGCTTGATTGGTGGAAGGCCTAGCATCTCTTTTTTTGTTTTTTAGTTATTCAAAGCTTTACAAATGAGAGAGCATGATGAAATAAGCAATTATTCCAGTTACATGGAATAGTGTACAGGACCAGGGAATTTTTACGGCTACAAGCCGCAACTTTCCCTTCCCCTATTCCTCTCCTACCAAATGTCTAACATCAAATAAATAGTAAATAGTGCAGATTTAAGTCCAATTCTTCGCCATGACTTGTTCCTCTTTGTAGAATGTCGGATAGCAAGAACTGGATTTGCTTATATTACAATTCCTCCTCTTGATCCTTATTATAGTGTCATTCTAAAGCTTGGATTGGAACGTATTTTTGGCATGACGCGCTAGTTTTATTACTCCCTTTTTTACCAGAATTTCAGCCATCCAAATATTCAATTTCTGAATATGTTCCTTGTTTCTTGCACGAAATCCTAGATTTCTCTCGCTTACATGCTTGAATAGAATTGCAGGTTTGCTTGAATAAAAATGAATGCACGGTGGATTTGACAGAAGAGAGCTTCAACATGGGCTTGTGCCCCGGCATAATTAAGAAACTTGCGGTTGAAGGAGTTTGCAGCTGAGTAGCCAATTTATGTAGGCATTTGATTCGATTACACGAAGGCTTACATTGTTTTTCTGTCATGGCCGTTACGTCCACCAATTTTTTTACATGTATGGCTGAGCAGGGTCTTTGTTGTCTCTTTTGTCAATTTATATTGTTGGTAATCGAGGTACCATATATTGAACAGCTATTGAGCTTATTTGTGCGAATTTAGACACAGTTTGACGGTCAGTAAGGGGCATATAAACCCATGGTATGATATGTCCAATGGTATTCCTTTTTATATTTCTTTCCTAAAGAAAAAACCTTCTTTTGATATGTCCTTGGGTTTTCTGAAAAAAAGGAGGGTTGTTACTAAGAGCCGCAGATACCACTAATCATGACCAAATTCAGCAGCCTTTACTATGTCCTTTTTTAAATTTGTTTTTCATTGATTTTTCTTGACGGAAAATGCAATGGGTAACATTTATGTTCGGGTTGGCGTGAGCAGGCATAGAGGGCGTAGAGGGGCTGATCTTCGCGTGGCTCTAGTGGTGGTTGTTTTGGTTTTGATTCATTTGGGTGTTTTTCGGTTAGGCTGCTTAGAGGATTTGGGTGTTTCCTTATCCTTTCTTTTTTCTTTCATTCAACCTCGGTTGGATGTCCCCTCCCCCTCCCCCTTCTCGATGTACCCTTATCGAGTTTCTTTAATAAATCTTCTTTTATCGATTAAAAAAAAAACATTTATGTGCACACCAAATGTACAACACTTTTATGGGACCCATTTGAGGTCCCACAAAAATATTCCGAGCCTTTCAATTTGTTCAGAATATTTTTTGAAGACTCGCTCTAAAAAATCAGCTCAGTCGGATATCGATAAGTGTTTGATCTATACGTTCCTTTTTTTGGGTTGTAGCCCACAGCTGTTCCCATTCGTTTATCCCCATCACTTTATAAATTGAAAATATTTCCCCATTTGTCAACCCCAATTGCTCCCATCCCAATTCCGCCCCCAAAAATTCTTCAAGACGAATCTACCAAATCTCTGAACTGTGGTAACGGAAGGGCATCCACAGTGGACTCCCTAAAAATTGCTCCTAAGTTGTATCCTAAGGTGTGCACATAAGCATAATTGGGGTCCATTTTTCACTCCTAGAGCTTGTTAAATTTAGAGAGGATGTGTGCACTCAATGGGCTAGCAATAGCATTCTCCATTTTGTGGGGAAAAAAAATTTAGTTGCAACTTTTTCAAAGATTTCATATTAAAAAAAAAATTTAAGACTTTGGCCCCACTTAGAGTTAGCTAGAAGGCTACCTAAATTTAACTATTGTGCTATGAGCCAAGCTTAGAAGCCACCCTTAGGAGTTTGTATGGGGAGCCCATTGAAGGCAATACTTGAGCACATGGCTAGGTAAATGTTAGGAGCCTCACTTAGAAGCCATTTTGAGAGCCCACTGGGGATGCCCTAAGTACGTAACTCTCTCTCTCTCTCTCTGAGTATGACTTGTCCCATCCATGCCCTCTCTCTCTCTCTCTCTCTCTCTCTCTCTCTCTCTCTCTCTCTCTCTATGTGTCTGTGAATCCTTGACTTTCTTGATAGTCAAGTAGAAATGATAGGTACACAACAAAAAGGCCACTACATGGCCACAACGGGACCAAAACGAGTCGTTTTGGTCCCCCACCCTTTAAAAAAAAAAATTGATTCCAGATCCCCCTTTCAAAATTTTACAAAGACGAAGAGAGGCGGATGGGCAACGACCGGCGGCGACCACCACCATCAGCGAGTGAGAAACATACGGGCTCTCCTCGATGCCCACGACCTTCGAACCACCATCACTGAACGCTTCTCTCTCACACCGACAGTGATCGAACCAGACACCGACGAAGGTCTCTCTCTCTCTCTCTCTCTCTCTCTCTCTCTCTCTCTCTCTCTCTCTCTCTCCCCTTGTTTCCACGAAGGTCTTCTTTTTCCACAGCTGAATTAAATTTTGAAGGTTCTTTAATGGAGATTTCAAGATTAGGCACATTATCATCAGTGCCTGTAAGTGAGGAGGGTTTTTTTGGGAGAACAATTAAGGGAAGGGATTTTCTAGAACGGGAGGAGGGTTTTTTTTTTAAGGGGTGGGGGGTCCCGTTGTGGCCTTGTAGTGGCCTTTTTGTTGTGTACCTATCATTTCTGATATTCAAGAAAGTGATTATGTGTCCTTTTCAAACTCTTGTACTCCTTTAATCTATACTATTTTTCATGGATCTTGCTATATACTACGCATTGGGTGATCCTCAAACAATATTAAATGCATACTTCTTCCAGACAGTAGAGTACTCTGTAACACAACTTTCGAGATGGTAATTATCATTGTGTCTTTACTTTGTTAAATGACAACGTTAGCCCTTGCCCTCTCTCTCTCTCTCTCTCTCTCTCTCTCTCTCTCTCTCTCTCTCTCACTCTGTGTGTGTGTGTGTGCGCGCGCGCGTGAATCCGTCACTTTCTTATATCCAAGAAAGTGATTATGTGTCCTTTTCAAACTCTTGTAATATTTAATCTATAAATTGGTCTAATCTTAGGGCTGCGGAAAGTTTAATTCAAGAGCGCTTGGACCGTTGTTGGGGTAACGGTAGCTAATCGATTTTAAGTTTATGCTTCCTAGTGTGTGTGTGTGTGTGTGTGTGTGCGCGGCATTTAGATCGGCTTTGTTCGGTTTGGGTTTTGGGGGTAATGAGTAGAGAGACATAGAAAGAAAATTTTATTGGGGACCGTGCATGGTGGGTTTTGAGACCCAAACTGAACAAGGTGATCGTACCCACTCAGATCATTGCCCTGTCCTTCTTGATACTAACCCTTGTCTCTCTCGCAAGCGTATAATAGACTATTCCGGTTCGAATCCATTTGGTTTAGTGATCCACCCATTTTTTTCTTTGATAGACGATTGTTGGAGCAATCCCATTAGTCCCTTCCTCTCAATTCTTAACAATTTTATAGCTAGAGTTAAAGTGTGGAACAAAGAATATTTTGGCAATCCTTTTACAAAAAGAGAGAGAGAGAGAGAGAGAAAGAGAAAGAGAGTAAAAAAAATCAATTTTGGCGCGGCTGAAGGTTATTCAACGCTCACTGGATTCTGGTCCTAACGCTTTCCTTTCTATAGTAACTTGGAAAATACCCTGTGTCACGCCCTCGAATTTAATAAACCAAATACAAATAAAATCCACGTAGGATAAGTCAAAAGTCATACATTTCACCGTTGAAAGGTCAAAGTCAAAGTACATTGAGTTTCTACAAGAGGTACCCGTACCCATGCATAAGTAATGAATAGTTAAGAGTTATTACATAAACCAAGTTTTGTCAAAAGATTGAAGGAATTAAAGTTACAAGATCATCTCCCAAAATATATTAACGATAGAGAGGATAAAATAACTTCATGTCAAATGAGCTTCATGATATGCGTCCACACGCCAAGCATTCCAATCACGTGCCTTGCCGAGTACCTGAAAATGATAGGTTGAGCTCACTAGCCCAGTAGGAAACTTTTCTACCAATGCTAAGGGTATAGAGGATGAAACATGCACATGGAGATGTGATACACATGAATGAATAAGCTAAAATAGACCAAAATAGATCGACTTGATGATAAGGTATCTAATAGATGCCCCAAAGATTGAATCAAACCCAAGTGTCCATAGATTTCCTCATAATCGTTACATTTCTTGTCGTAGGTTCAATCCTTTCAAATGGTGGCCCTAGAAATAGGGAATGAATCCCTCTGCCGGATTTCGTGGGCTCCAAACATCCATGGCTTGGGACGCACCAAATGGTGGCCCTAGAAATAGCAAATCACCCCTTTCAAAAGTTTATTAAACAATCAAGTGTCCAAAAACATCCACGTAATTCATTTAGTTCGAAAGCTCGTAGTGTCGGTTGTGGCAAAATTAACATGTGTCCAAGAACGTGAAAGATCATGACAAAACATCATTCATATCATGATAGGCAACCAAAGCTTAGAAGTCAATTTGAGAAGCTTAGGAAAGACCAATGAAGGCCTGGAGCAAAGGAACATGAAAATGGAGTTATGAACCTCGAGAAAACCCGACACCTTGATAGGAAAAAACACATTTCTCTCAAAATATAAAGGCTATGAATATGAGACCAATTGGGTTTGAAAATAGACTCATAGAGCTTTCCAACGGTTTAAGAATCGCCTCAATCGGAGTTCGGACGAAGCCGGGGCGTGCCCGCGAAGTTGGGTCAAAAATTTTCCTTACAGACAGCTGGGTATCGACGATACCCATGAAAGTTGTATCGATACAAGGTAACCAAAAGCTCAACAAAACCCTGGGTATCGATACCCCTGAGATGGGGTATCGATACAAAGGCCATCTCGAGCAAAATTTTCAGATTTTTCCAAAATGGAGGGGGTTTCAACCCAAGCCAAAAATTGAGGTTCCAAACAACAACTACTCATAGGAGAGGGATATATCAACAACTAATTCATGACTTTACCAACTAAACATGTAAAACC
The DNA here is from genome assembly GCA_963854785.1 of Vaccinium vitis-idaea. NCBI lineage: Eukaryota > Viridiplantae > Streptophyta > Magnoliopsida > Ericales > Ericaceae > Vaccinium > Vaccinium vitis-idaea. Next base: position 29,411,738 of record OY978217.1, on the reverse strand, counting down.
CAAACTCAATAAAAAACCAAGCTCATTTCCATGGTGATAACAAGTTTAACAAGGAGTTTGAGAACAAGAACACCAACAATGCAATCATTCAACTAATATACACTTAGAGAAGGTAGAAGATTGTTCCCTACCTCAAGGATTGAACTTGAAATGGGTAGAAAATGAAAAACCCTTGCCCTTGAAGCTTCTCAACCGAAAATGTTTGCTCCAAGGTGATTCCAAGGATGCCCGGACTCCAAATCACGCGTAGAAGATGAAAATGAAGGTGAATCTTGAACTATATGAGTGTGGAGAGTGGATTTTGTGGAGGGTTTTTGGAGGAAGTTTGAGAGAATAGAGAGGGAGAGAGAACCGTATGTTTTGGGAGAGGATGGGGAGTGTTTGTGTGTAAAAAAAAATCTGATGCACTCCTCTCTATATATGCCCCTAAATTGCACACTCACCCCCTTGTGTTCCTAATGTGTAATAAAGACACCCCAATGTACATGCTCATTTCACATTGACCCCATAGGCACTTTATAACGTTTCACACACTTCCCCAATGTTATTTCCGAAAAATTTATAGAAAACACGGGTCCTTACACCCTGTCTTTGGAGTACAATCATATTCTCTCTTTTAAGGAAGAATTTTGGGCTCTAAAATCTCGCATTCAGAAATCTCGCATGTTGAGTAGATTAAAAACTTTTTTGTATTTTCTTTGTATCTTAAATACGTTCATGCTTCGGGGGTATGTTAACTAATCTTAATTATTAATTTGTTTTTGTAGCTCATGGACCTGCCCAGCAAAGAGGATATGATCACATTGGGTGCTAAGAGGCCGCACGAAAATCGAAAGGCATTTAATTTCAATATTGATATTTACAGTAATGTTCTGCGAAACCTAGGATGAGCTAGCCGCCGCTTGTAATTAATTGTAATTTTTTAACCTAGGTGGGGTGAGCTTTCTTAACTACTACGAAGTAATAAATTGTATTTTTTTTTTGTCATTCGTCATTCTTAATCTATTACATGGGGGAGAGAATAATGAGACTCGATCCTTACAATTAATTAAAACGGTCCAAATGCTCTTGGAATAAACTTTCCGCAACCCTAAGATTAGACCAATTTATAGATTAAATATTACAAGAGTTTGAAAAGGACACATAATCACTTTCTTGGATATAAGAAAGTGACGGATTCACACACACACACACACACACAGGGCAAGAGCTAATGTTGTCATTTAACAAAGTAAAGACACAATGATAATTACCATCTCGAAAGTTGTGTTACATAGTACTCTACTGTCTGGGAAAAGTATGCATTTAATATTGTTTGAGGATCACCCAATCTGTAGTATATAGCAAGATCCATGAAAAATAGTATAGATTAAAGGAGTACAAGAGTTTGAAAAGACACATAATCACTTTCGTGAATATCAGAAACGTAGGTACACAACAAAAAGGCCACAACGGGACCAAAACGACATTGTTTTGGTCCCCCACCCCTTAAAAAAAAAAAAAAAAACCCTCTTCCCATTCTAGAAAATCCCTTCCCTTACCTGTTCTCCCAAAAAATCCCTCCTCATTTACAGGCACTTGATGATAATGTGCCCAATCTTGACATCGGTTATGTTGGGTATCCTTTCACCTAGAATAACAAAAGGGGGGGACGAGAAAATATTCGGATGAGATTAGACAGGGCGATAGTAAACCCAAAATGGAGGTCAGATTTTCCATTGGGGTCGTTACATCACCTTCCTCCGGGGGGATCAGATCACTGTCCTATTCTGTTGAAATTTGGGGCTGCTAGTGCTAAAGGCTTCTCTCGATTTATTTTTTACTCGCGTTGGACGTCGAAGGAGGCATGTGGGAACATAGTAAGGGCTTGCTGGGCAGAAAACTTTGAGGGATCATGATGGTATTGTATCCAGCAGAAGCTAAGGCTATGTCGAAGGAAGCTGAGACACTGGAGGGCTACTCAACAACTAAACTCTCAGTCGCGTATGAAAGAACTGCAAGATCAGTTGGTACAAGAGTTTGAAAAGGATGATTTTGATGCAACACAGTATAGAATAATTGAGGAGGGGATGAAACAAGCAACAGTGGAGAAGAGGAGTACTGGAGGAACAAATCACGGGTATCCTGGCTGAGGCTTGAGGATAAAAATACCGCCTTTTTTCATGCTAAAACTGTTCAGAGAAGGGCGGAAAATAGGATTCATGGTTTAGAGGACAAAGATGGGGCTTGGAAAGTTCAAAGCGGAGAGGTGGAAGAGATTATCAGCGACTATTTCAGGCATATGTTTTCTTCTTCTAATCCGGCGATGTTGGAAGAGGTGTTACGGGAAGTTGAACCGAGGGTCTCAATAGACATGAATTATAGGCTGTTGAAACCAGTCTGCATGGAGGAGGTGCGTGTGGCTGTATTTCAGATGGAACCCTCTGCATCTCCAGGTCCGGATGGCATGACTGCAGGGTTTTTCCAAAAGTACTGGGATGTGGTTGGAACTGATGTCACCAATGCCATTCGGAGCTTTATGCATTCGGGGAAGCTTTTAAAAGGTATGAATCACACTCACATTGTGCTGATTTCTAAGGTAAAATGCCCTGTTAATATGACTCAACTAAGACCCATTAGTCTGTGCAATGTGGCCTACAAAGTTCTAGCCAAAGTTCTAGCTAATCGGTTGAGCACTATTCTACTTGCAGTAATTTCTCCTAACCAATGCGCCTTTGTTCCTGGGAGGGTAATTACTGATAATATTCTATTGGGGCAAGAGATTTTCCATTATTTGAAGAATCACAGGCATGGTCGCACGAATAGTGCGGCTATTAAACTTGATATGAGCAAGGCTTACGACCGGGTTGAGTGGATCTTTCTGGAAAAAATTATGCTAAAGTTGGGTTTCCACCGGCGATGGGTAGGTTGGATGAAGGAATGTATGGAAACTGTCTCTTTTTCCTTCTTGCTGGATGGTAGGGTCACGGGCTTTCTCAAACCTGCTCGTGGGATACGGCAAGGCGACCCCCTCTTGCCTTTTTTATTTCTTCTTTGCAGCGAAGGATTATCCGCTCTGTTGAGGAAAGGGAAGGAGGTTAGGAGCTTCAACGGGGTCAAGATATGCAGGTATAGCCCGTCGGTTAGCCATTTATTTTTTGCGGATGACACGCTCCTTTTTGTGGAGGCCTCACCTCATGGTATTACCAACATCAGGAGGGCTTTGGAGACTTATGGTAAAGCATCAGGGCAGATTATTAACTATGGAAAATCTTGTTGTTTTTTCAGCAGTAATACTCCAGTCGATGTCCGTGATAACCTTAGCCAGCTATTGGGAATTCGGAGGGATGTTCGTTTGGGTAATTACTTGGATCTCCCCACTGATCTAGGGCAGACGAGGTACAAGATTTTTTCATACATCAAGGATAGGTTGAGAGGCAAAACGGAGGGTTGGAAGGAGTTTTTTTTGAGCCAAGCCGGTAAAGAGGTCCTATTAAAATCTATGGCCCTGGCCCTTCCGAGCTACGCCATGTCCTGTGTCAAACTTCCTGTAAAACTTTGTGATGAGTTGGATTCGATGATGGCTAAGTTCTGGTGGGGCTCTAAAGGAAGAGACAAAAAGATCCATTGGCTTTCTTGGGACAGACTTTTAGAGAAGAAACACGATGGGGGGCTAGGATTCAAAGACCTGAGGTGCTACAATCTAGCGCTCTTAGCTAAGCAGGGGTGGTGGTTATTGAATGGTGGTGATAGTTTATTGCGACGGGTCTTAAAAGCGAAGTACTTTCCCCGTTCCTCGTTCATGAAGGCTCCAGTTTGTTCTAATGCTTCATGGACGTGGAAAAGCATTACGGCAGGAAGGAAAGTACTGGAGGAAGGAATTCGTTGGCGGATCGGAGATGGACACAAGGTAATGGTAGCGGTAGACCCTTGGATTCCTCGTGACAATGGGTTCAAACCAGTAAGGGTGGCTGACTTTGCAAAAGACTTTAAAGTAAGCCACTTTATTGATGCTAACAGCAGCAAATGGAAAGTAGATTTGGTTCGGGACACTTTCAATTCGGAAGATGCAGACTTTATCCTTCGTATCCCGATCTCACGGTTTGGAAGAAAGGACACAACGGTATGGCATTTCACGGGCAATGGAGTTTACACCGTCAAGTCTGGATACGAATCAGCCCTTAACCTTAGAAGGAGCGGTCAGTTGGGAAGGACCAATGCTAGGGAAGGGTGCAGTAGAAGCAGTCGGAAAGAGTTGTGGAAAAGTGTGTGGACTCTACCTTGTCAAGTGCTTGCGACCTTGGATTGTATTGCAAAAGTTACTTCCCCAAGCGTAGGGCTAGGTCGGCGGTAGCATAATAACCGGTAAGACCGGGTCGATTCCACAGAGACCGAATGCGCTGAGCGTGATGGTTGATTCGCGAATGTTGGTTTTAGCCTTAAAGCGGCAAACTTAGTTTGTGATTTGATTGGTGGAATTCTCTTAACTTCAAAAATGACTTGGAAGATTAAAAAGACTAATTAAACTAAGGCAAAGTCTAGGGGATTTTAACAACCATAACTTAGGCTAATTCGTTCGTCTCTTGTTGAGATTAGGATTCTTGTAACCATTTGGCAAACATCTAGGTTGACATCGCTCCAAGCATCACACGTGAAAAGGAGAATCAACCCTTAACTACGAGAGATAAAAAAGATTAACAAACCTAGACTTTGGTACATAAAATCGATCTTAACTCTTTGAACTAGAAATGATGTTCGATAAAGTTTAGGGTTCTTGAGCCAATTAGACAAACTTTTAGATTTACATCGCCCAAAGTATCACCCGTACCTAGGTGAATTAACCCTCGGCCACTAGATATCAATGAGATTAACAAACCCAAATTTTGATACATAAAGATGAACCCGTGACTTTATTAAACAAGAAGTGTTTGCAATTTGGCGAGAAGAACGAATTAAACCTAAGTCATGGAGTGTTAATCACCCCATGACCGAGCCTATTTAGACTACTCAAACATAACTAAGAAAAACATGACTAATTTTGCAAAGGAAATAAAGAACATAACATGTGACTTAATAAACTGATTTTTAGCAAAGTTCCTAAGCTTGCCTACAACTTTAAGCCTTAAGAAAATCACAAACAACAAGAAAAAACTAAGGTTTAAGAAGGAAATGACTAGAAAATGGAGAATACAATTTAACCGATAAAAACGAAAACAAACTTGATTTATATAGAGATCCAACGAGTAGCTACAACATTAAACAACAAGAAATTAAAGGAAAATGAAGACTTACTTGAGAAAAACTAGAGAGAGAAAGCTTAAAACCTCTTCCATGGAGGAGAAAGGTGAGAGCTCCTAAACTAAAATAGACTAAAAATGAAAGGTAGGTAGAAGAGGGAGAGGAGAGAGCCTATATTCTTTCAATTTCACTCTCTCAAAATATCCTAAAAAATTCCAAAAAGCTATAATTTCCATAAGTGGAAAGTCCAAAAAGCAAGTTCAAAATCATCAGAATTTTGGCTTGGTATGGATACCTCTCATCAGAGGTATGGATACCAATGATTTTGCTTGTCTGCGGCTAGAGGTATGGATACCTCTGATTAGAGGTATCCATACCAACCTGTCTGTTCGTCTGGGTGCAATATGTATGGATACCCTTCATTACCCTTCATCAGAGGTATGGATACCAATCTGAATTTTCTTGCTTTCATGCCTTGGTCCCTCCTTGGTCAAATGTGATGCTTCCGGACTTCTTCCAAAGCACTTCTAATCAATTTGCGGCCTTCGGGAGGGACGGTACTTGGTCTTGTGGATGCTTGAATGCTCCCGGATTCATCGGGAGTCCTTGTGAGTCTTGGTCACGGCTTGGCCCACCGGCTTGACTTGTGACTTTTTGATTTCCCGGGCCTTAGCCAAATCTTCATTTCTTGGCTCTTGAGGCCCGGTGTTGGCATGCCATGGGGCACGTGGCCCTCGGTACTTCGGACGATTCCCCATGCGCTCCAAAATGCGCTGATTTGCATGTTTCACCTGTAACTTAACAAAAACAACACTATGCGAATATCAAACATTTAAGGCGCGAAATCGCGTGTGTGTAAGCAAAATGAGCTAGATAAGCCCCAGATATCTACAATATTGGGACTTATCACACCCCCAACTTGAACTTTACTCGTCCCGAGTAAACTAGATATGACTAACTAGCTAGCTAACTAATATTATGCTATGCAAACTTTCCGGATTTAAAGATATGAAACCTATGCACAATTGACAAAAAGTAGGCAAGATTCGAACACAACCCGTTAGATCCAATCCGGTGCAACCCACGCAAATGTATGCCATGAACTAGAGTGAACAAACCATGCCAAAATAGTCAAGCGCATGCACCATATCAAGCTTTGTTTTCAAAAACTATAGTGCACATTTGAACCGTCTATTTTTATAGGCGATGGTTCAAATATGCAGATGCACTCGCATTGATAAAAGTTACTAACAAACGTGTCAAAACCCCTGATCAAAAAAAAACGTGTCAAAACCCTAAATATTTTTATTATTTTTTGGGGATAAAAAAAATTAAGGATTCCCGATTCCTGTAAAACCACAGGTTCAAAAGATAAAGGACACACCGCCGAATAGAACACCACCACTTGAGAGCAATGGCCGTGTCTGTCTCCTCCACCGCCACCCCGCCTTGGAACCTCTCCATTATTCTGAATTCCCATTTCAGACCACATTTCTCTTCAACCTCAATGATCTCTAGCCCTACTTCTACTAAAATAACTCTCCGACTGGCTCTCTGCCGTGCCGCCAAGAAGCAGGGAGGCCCACCCGTCAGGACGAACAAGAAGAAGAAGAAAAAGAAAGTTCCTGCTGGTGGTGGAAGTGGTGGTAGACAACGGGGTGGTTCGAGGGGTTTGGGCCTGGACGATTTTGACGACGATGAGAGAGACTCAGAGTGGGGTTCTTCTTCACCAAGGTACAAACTGCCCAGTCCCCCAGCCGGGTTCGTGCTAGACGACGCTGGAAAAGTGCTCATGGTCTCGGACAAACGAATTGCCACCGTGGTTTGTACATTCTGTATGTCTAATTTCTTGTATGGAAGCAACTAGTATGATTTATGTTGACAGGTTACTTCCATATAGCTGGAAAAAGTTCAGTTTTTCTTGTCCTGTGATTACAATGCAGGTTTGCATAACTAAAAAAATCATTTAAAATAAACTCCGTGTCCTCTTGTCCTCTGCCAAATCAATGTCTCCATTTCCTTAGAATTGCCGTGTTCCTTGTCTGTGTCCATGCCCGTGCTACAAATGTATTACCATTTCAAGCACATTGCTTTCTTGGGTCCTAGATTAGCAAATCCAGAGTTTATACAGATCGTGAAATTTTACCCTCAATTACCAAATAAAGAATGAGAAAAGTAAAATTGAATAGTTTTCCTCTGATGGAAACAACTGTAGTAGAATAAGAGGTTGTTTTAAGTTTGTTTTTGGTTTGAATGATTGAACCATAAGTTGTTTATAAAGAAATTTTGTATTCAACCAAAAAGCTTAGACTATTAGATGGAAAGGCCCAAGATATGTTAAAATTTAAATCAATTCGCTTTGGCCCCAATTGACTTGAGATTATCTAGAAGTCCCTATGTGTAGCCAGCCGCCTTTTAGGTTTGTCTTGTGTAACCTTTTTTTGGTTCTATCAACACGCAACCACTTTTTTTTCCGTTGTCATCGTGACTTTATGAGATTTCATGACGTGGGCTAATAATATGTAAAGGTGTATAATGGGCATGTCTCTGATGCAAGGAAGAAATTTGTGTTCAACCCAAAAGCTCAAGGCTTAAGCTGTTGGGTAAAAGTTTTCAACGGGTCATTTAAGTGATAAGCAACTCCAACCTAAACGATGAGGTAGTTCAAACAAAGATAAGTCTATTCGATAGGCACAAAGGGTTTTTTCATTGTCACTCGATACGTAAATTTGGAAAGGAAAAAAATCTGAAATTCTTAGAAAAATCTTAATGTGTTACTGTTGCATCTTCAAGATTGAATGGTTGAAATTTGAACAGGTACACTTGTTGTCATCAGTTGTCTAGGAATTGTTCTTTTTGTTTCCTCTTTGTGGCTAAGTAAGGGTGGAGAGGGCTAAGGAGAAAAGGGAGGTATGACAGAATCATGTAAAACAAAAAGTTGGTGGAAAATATGAGTGATAGGATGTATGTTCGGATTTTCGATTGTTTGCCTAATGCTCATTATCTCTCTTATTCTATAGAGCACCGACACAGACATGCAATACTACATCGATACTCCAAGAAACAAATTTTCAACATGTGAAGGACATGATATGTTGGGAACATGTTTTAAGTTTTAACAATATATTATTGTTCAATTAGATAAACAAAAACAATGAGGCTCTAATCATTATCTGAATCCCAAAAGTCATACTGATGATTACATCATCCAAAAAAGTGTTCCAACAGAACCGTTTCATCATGTACATGTGTCTTCAACCCTTTTTCTTATTGATGAATCCTGGTCTCATAAAATAAATATTTACCATATAGGACATGTTTGATTCGAGTGTTTGACACGTGTCAAAAAAGTTTTGGTGTCCGAGGAGTGTGGGTAAGTGACTGCTGCGAAGTGTTGTCCTTCATGGCTCTTGTTATTGAGATTTGGGATGCCATATTCATCGAGGTGGAGCAAACAAATATGATTGTTAACTATACAAGATTTCTGTTTGGAGGCATGATTGCTGGTCCCCATTTTTTAGGGTATGGGCTTTGGGAACTTTCAACTGAGTCTAGTGTTTTTGGAGTTGCTTTTTTAGGGTTAAAGGTTCTCCAAACTTCAATTGCCTTAATTATGAAGCTTCCCATCTCAGTTTTTTTACTTCAACTTTTCTTACTTCGGTGTCAGGACTCAGGATGGGGTACATGGTGGTTGGTTCCATGAAAACGTTTCTAGTTCAGTGGAGATAGAAACCAAATTGAATACTTATTTTCTGAGGTTAGTTTTTGAAACAAGATAAACAGGGGACTTAAGAGAATTTAGGTCAAGCGGCTTGCCAGTGGTGGAGCGTGTGTAGTCCGCGAGGTACTTGCTATTGCTAAAATGGTATTTACTCTGGTGGTTTTTTTATAACCAAATTCTTTGGTGGAAAGCTGGATGCGTTTTTAGTGGATAATTAAATATAAAATTTGGGTACACGAGTTGCCTTTCAAGGGTGACTTCTAAATTAGCAAAGAAGCCACCATGTGAACTTGGATTTTGGTTTTTCGTGGGTATCTTTTGGAGAGGATCGTCTTAAAGTTTTTGGAATGGCATCTCGACTTACTGAATGGAATTCTGACTAATTTTTATGAGCATCTACGCGTCTGGCAACTAGGAGATCTGCTGATCCCTCTACATTCGTTTTGTTTGCAGTGGTGTCAAGTATGTTGATTTGGATGCTGATTTGAGGAAGGTTTTTTGGGTGTGAATATTAGTTCTCATAGTTCACAATTTTGTTTTTGATATTTTGTGGGGACGCTTTCGTGCTTGTTTGTTTTCTATCGACAATAGCAGGAGACTGTATTTATTAAAGTGGCCAATGGCACAACCCAAATAGATCCCGGTGTAACAAAAGAATACAGAGAAGGAAGAAGAATAATATAAGCCCAACATCCAATCACAGCCCAAATACTTCATATGTGGCTGTTACGCTATGCAAACCATATCTAATGTTCTTCTATCTCAGGTGACACAATTGGGTTATTTAAGATGCATCCTTCCATGCTTTAAGGCTGTGTATAGGCTTAAAGTCAACTTGGGAAAGTTGGAAATATCCTAGTTGCGGACGTTGGAGATATTGAGTCGCTCACTTTGCTTGTGGTTGGAAAGGTAATCTTGCTTTGGCGTACTTGGTCTCCCTTTGGGTCATCTTGTAAGTTGAAGGCAACTTGAGACTCAACCGCGAAGAGATTTATGAAAAGGTTCGCACTTGGTGAGTTGTAAGATTCTATTCTAAGGTTGGGAGACTTACTCTTACTAGGAGTACTATGTGCAGCTTGCTTGGTTACTTCATATCTATGTTCTCATTTTGGAATCAATAGTTAAAAGGTTGGAAAACCTCCAGAGGGACTCCTTATGGGGTGGCTTTTTGAGCAATTTAAGGACCACCTTGTGGCCTGGGACTCAGTTTGCATTCCAATGAAGTGGGGGATTCGGCATGTTAATGATCTTCTTTCAAGCTTCGTTTGGGAAAGTTGGTTTGGAGGTTTGCGTGCAATGTGAAAGATGGAGGAGAAAAGTGGTAGTTATGCAATATTGGTGGTGGTGGAAGAGGATAACGGAGGTGGTCATTCTGCATGAGGTGTGTGTTTGGAAGGGGATTAGGAGGGGTTGGGGAGTTAATCTTTGTGAATTGAACACATCTGGTGGCGGGGGTTGGAGGAAGGTCAAGTTTTGGATCATGTTTGGGGGGAAGGGGGAGGATATGGGAAGCTTTTCCTAGTGTTTATTGGGTTGCTGTCAACAAAACTGCTCCAATTCATGATTACTTACAAAGAGTCACGGAATACGTGGTTTGGGACGTTGGTCTACGTTCAATATTGGGAGGTGGAAGAGCTTTTGACCCTAGGGGAAAGTATCTATGGCTTGTAGCGGAGAGGGATTGGTGAGGATTTTGGGTGATGGAATCCATCTTCCACGGCAACCTTCTTAGTAAAGTCGTCTTAAGAGGAGTTATGTGGGAGAAATATCTCTCATTCCTTGGGAAAGAGAGTCGGGCACCCATTGGCAGCCAAGGTTACCTTCTTTGTGCGGTGTGTATTACTAAAAAAGCTCTCACTACCGGCAACCGCATACGGGTATAGAAACTTATTGAGACTAGTGTTGTTTATGCAAAGGCATTTCAGAGTCGGTGTCCCATCTGTTTATCTAGGGAAACTTATTGAAATAGTCCCTCTAGTTTCACCCCCGTCTCAATTGGTCCCTTTATTTTCAATTTCACTCAATCGAACCCTGTAGTTTGGATTTTGTACGAAATGAGTCCAATAGATAACGGATGTCGACAAAGTTAACGGAAAATTTCAATTTGGGTTTTTTTTTAGTGACAAACCTGACTTTTCGCCCTCACTCCCGCCCAAAATAGAAACCCTAACCACTTGGTATCCTTTTACCCTATCTTTTGTCGTCTGAAGTGAAAAAGGAAAAGAAAAAGATAATTTTTTATAGTTTTACTTTTACCTTTATGAAGCTATGCATGCTTCTCTGGTTGTTTGTATTTAATTAATTATTATTATTTTTTTGTTTTTGTGTGTGTGTGTGTGTGTGTGGGGGGGGGGGGGGTTGTTACGAAGTTGGTTAAGTAGGATTCGGGCATTGGTGGGCAAGAAAAGCGATTATAACTACTAGCTCTGAATAACATATCTGTTTTTTGTTTTTTTTATTGGTTTTCAGGTCAAGAATGGTGGATATTGAGTTTGTGTTCTATTGTACATAGAATAATAGTATGTAAAGTTCCAGAGAAGGAGAGAGAGAGAAAGTGTCGAACAATTTTCTCATTCAACTATATTAGAGAAAGGGCAATACAACGTTATGTATACGAGAGAAAACTACAAAGACTAAACTATCCCTAGGAAATATATACATCACAAATAGACCCTAAACTTATAACTTAACACTCCCCCTCAAGTTGGTGCAAAGATATCTATCAAGCCCTACTGGAACACAATGGGATGAAAATTTTTGCTACTAAGACCCTTTGTAAATACATCAGCTAATTGGTCTTCGGATCTCACAAAGGGCATGCATATCAAACTGTTGCTCAACTTCTCCTTGATGAAATGCCTGTCAATTTCTATATGCTTTGTTCGATCATGTTGAACGGGGTTATGAGCATGTTTATGGCAGCTTTGTTATCACAGTAGAGCTTTATAGGACCACAATCAGGGAATCCCAAATCACGCAATAAGGTTTGGAGCCATAAAAGCTCGCAAACACCATGAGCCATAGCCCTGTACTCGGCCTCTGTACTGGATCTAGCTACCACGGACTGCTTCTTACTCCTCCATGTAATCAAATTCCCTCCAAGGAAGGTGCAATAGCCAGAAGTAGATCGCCTATCATCAATAGAACCTGCCCAGTCTGCATCAGTGAAAGCTTCCAATCTCAAGTGACCATGATTAGAGAACAAAATTCCTTTACCTGGGGCAGATTTAAGATACCTCAAGATATGATAAACTGCATCAAGATGACTAGTACGAGGTTCATGCATGAATTGGCTCACAACCCCCACAACATAGGAAATATCTGGTCCAGTGTGAGATAAGTATATCAGGCGACCCACAAGTCTCTGATATCTCTCCTTTTCTGTAAGCTCCCCCACATTGCTACCAAGATGATGGTTGGCCTCAATGGGAGAATCGGCTGGCTTACATCCCAACATACCAGTTTCTTCCTAGAGATCAAGGATGTACTTCCTTTGAGAGATAAAAATTCCTTTGTCAGATCTAGCCACCTCCATTCCAAGAAAGTACTTCATAGACCCCAAATCCTTAATCTCAAACTCTTGAGCAAGAAGAGCTTCAAGGCTAACAATCTCATTCACATCATCACCTGTCATGATTATGTCATCCACATAAACAATAAGAATGGCAATCTTACCATTACTTCTCTTGATGAACATAGTATGGTTAGCATGACTCTGCTTGTATCCAAATCTCAACATGGCTTTGAGAAACCTGTCAAACCATGCTCTAGGAGATTGCTTCAATCCATAGAGTGCCTTCTTCAATCTACACACCTTTCCCTCGGTCTGAGATGAAGAAAACCCCGGTGGAATAGCCATGTACACCTCCTCCTCTAATTCACCATGGAGGAATGCATTCTTCACATCAAACTGGTGAAGAGGCCAATTTAAATTGGCAGCACAAGAGAGTAGAACTCGCACAGAGTTCATCTTCGCTACAGGGGCAAACGTCTCCTCTAGTCAATACCGTAGGTTTGTGTGAAACCCTTAACAACAAGTCTGGCTTTGTATCTCTCAACTGTCCCATCAGCTTTGTGTTTCACAGTGAACACCCATTTGCACCCCACGGGTTTCTTCCCTCTTGGAAGTATACTAGCTCCCAAGTGCCATTCTTTTTCAAAGCCGTCATCTCCTCTACCATAGCTCCTTTCCACTTAGGTATCATGAATGCATCCTGCCAATTCTGTGGAATAGATATAGAAGAAAGAGACGAAACAAAAGCATGATGTGAAGGAGATAAAAGGTCATAAGAAACAAACTGGGAGATAGGATGTTGGGTACACATTGTGACTCCCTTTCTAAGAGCAATAGGAGCATCAAGATCATCAACAACAGTATGAAGAGAATCATTACCAGATGAGTCAGCTAAGAGTCAGAAACTGGAGTAGGTGATGGAGATTGGCAAAGTGGCACTGCACTTGTAGACTTGCCTTTATTCCTTCGAGAGAGAGTCTGCAGATTTGGCCTATCCAGTCTTCCACCAACATTATGTTCCACTCTTTCTGCAGGTAAAGGTTCTTGCACTGATTTCTCTCTCCCCCTCACTATGACAAGGTAAAGGGTAAGACCACGACTCAGGAGTATAATATGTCAACATCTCTTCCTGTTTATCATTCTCCCCCTGAAGAGATGAAGTGGTCAAGGGGTAAAAAGATTTTGTTTCCCAAAAGGTGACATCCATGGAGACATACGTTTTGCGAGAGTGCGGGTCATAGCATTTATAACCCTTCTGAGTGGGAGAATAGCCAAGGAAAATACACTTGCGAGCTTTGGGATCCAGCTTACCACCGGGGTGCTTAGGAGCATGGACAAAACACACGCAACCAAAGACTTTGGGTGGAAGAGATGAGACCCAAGAACAACCTGGGAGAAACTTAATCGGAGTTTGGAACTGAAGAACACTAGATGACATGCGATTGATAAGAAAAGCTGCAGTAAGGACAGCTTCGCCCCAAAAATGTTTAGGGACATTCATGGTGAACAATAAAGAGCGGGCTACCTCAGCAAGATGGCGATTCGTGCGTTCGGCAACTCCATTTTGTTGTGGAGTGCCAACACAAGAAGTCTGAAAAAGAATACCAGAGTCATTAAGATATGTCCGAAAAGTCCCATCTATATACTCAGTCTCATTATCACTACGGAGCACTTTTAACATTAGCATCAAATTGGGTACGCACCATTTGGTGAAAAGATTTAAAGCACGAAAAAACCTCATTTTTGGCCTTTAGTAAATACACCCAAGTGACACGAGAATAACAATCAATAAAGGTCACAAACCAACGATAACCAGACAGAGATGTGACAGGAGAAGGACCCCAAACATCAGAATGAATAACCATAAATGATGAATCACTTCTTTGATTGACAGGAGCATAAAATGAGCGTTTATGTTTTGCAAGCTCACAAGCTTCACAAAGGAACTAACTCCGAGGACATTGCTTAGTCAAACTAGGGAACAGTTTTTCTAGAATTTCAAAAGATGGATGACCCAATCTATGATGCCAGTGATGTAACAAGGGAAGAGCTGAACCCGTATCTGCTGCAAGAGCTTGACCACATGACAAAGGTGGACAAATTGGATTAGGTGCAGACTCCAAAAAATAAAGGCCCCCATGAGCTTACCATTGCCAATCGTCCTCCCCGTATCCAGTTCCTGAAAGACGCAATGTGTAGGAAAAAATGTTACGGAGCAATTTAAGGATTGGGTAAGACTACTAACAGACAGAAGGTTGGTAGAAAAGTTGGGAACATGAAGCACTGAAGAAAGGGAAATTGTTGGAGAACAATTAATAGAACCTTTCCCCGAAATAGAAGATAGAGAACCAACAGCAACTCTGACCTTATACTTACCGGAACATGTAGAATAAGAGTCAGAAAGATGAACAACTGGTCATATGATCTGTTGCTCCAGAATCTATTATCCAAGGAGAAGAGCTAGAGGCAGTAGAGGCATTAGCATGTATACCGCTGTTGGCAAAGAAAGCAGTAGCAGTGGAAGGAGCGGTAGTAGATGGGGTATCCAGCTTTGCCAGAAGGCGCCTGAGAGTTTGTAACTCTCCCTGAGAAAAAAACATCAACTTGGGCAGGTCTGAAAGCTGCCACCATACCGACAGAATGCTAAAATGCCACACAAAGATGAAATAGTGCTTCAAACTTAATGCCTTCAAAACTGGACCCCGAAAACAGTCCTGTACAGTATGAAACAGCACCAAATACTGTCCAAGCAGTACCAAACAGTCTCAAACAGTGCTAAAAAAAATACCCAAATGGTCCCTAACAGAAGCCAACAGTGCTGTAAAGCAATTATAAAGGCTGTCGATCAAGAATAAGCTCTGGTTCAGATAACCCAGTGGCTATCAAGCACAGGAAAAACTAACCCAGTCACTGTCCAGTGCTCTAGAGGCCTAACCAAGACAAACCAGTTGATTTTGAAGACAACCGGAGACAAACACAGGTCGGAACAGGCTTACCAAAGGTCGTACAATGCTGATAGAGGGTCGCCGGACGTCTACAATGCTCATCGACCACCAACAGATGTTGTTGAGGTCAAAACCTGTTCGAAATACCCTCAAATGACCAAGTCCAGTCGATTCTATGGCTACCCAGTGTGTTTTCGAGCACAAACAGGGGTTAAACAGTCATTTACGAGCAAAATACAGGACATACGGCAGTCCTCGGAGCTCGCCGGAGCTGGTCGGAGGTCGACGGAGGTAGCTCAGCCTTCGTCGATGGTGGTCGAACAAAATACAGTGGGTTTCAGAGGTAACCCAGTTGACTGAACCCAAACTTCAGGAAAAAAGTGAACGAAGACAGTCTCTCTACTCGATCTACTGGAAAAGAGTAAAAAAAGACCCTCCCGATTGAACAATCGACGCTCTGATACCATGTAAAGTTCCAGAGAAGGAGAAAGAGAGAGAGTGTCGAACAATTTTCTCATTCAACTATATTAGAGAAAGGGCAATACAACGTTATGTATAAGAGAGAAAACTACAAAGACTAAACTATCCCTAGGAAATATATACATCACAAATAGACCCTAAACTTATAACTTAACATAGTACAACTTGCTGTGATTGCTACCATGACTCTTGAGTTGACAGACATGTTGGCGACATGTTTGAAAGAATATATTCATTCAATTATGATATAAACAAAAAATCGAACTATAAAAATTCTCATTTTTTTTTTTCACTTAAGATGATAAAAGATAGGGTAAAAGGATACCAAGTGGTTAGAGCTTCTGTTTTGGGCGGGAGTGAGGGCGAAAATTCAGGTTTGTCCCTCAAAAACCCCCCAAATTGGGATTTTCTGTTAACTATGTTAACTTTCGTTATCTATTGGACTCAATTCGTACAAAATCAAAACTATAGGGTTCAATTGAGTGAAATTGAAAATAGAGGGACCAAATTGAGACAGAGGTCAAGCTAGAAGGTTTCCCGCTTCTCTATTGTCTGTTGGCTTGGGAGCTTTGGATGTCTGTCCTATCTTGGTCTAGAGTAACTTGGGTCATTTCTCTTGGAGTGATAGTGCTTTTAGTATTGAAGAGGCATAAAGGTGGTGAAGGGGAGGAGGAACTCATAGCACATCATTCTTCTTTGTTTGATGTTGCTCATCTGGAAAGAATGCTTTCATTCCTAAAAAAAGAAAAGAAAATCTTGTCTTGCTTTTGTTAATCGGTTTACATTGTACTAGATGTAAATAAAATTGCTTGTAGGTGTTGAGGAAGAAATGAATGGAACCTATGTTTACCATCTGGTTTGGTTCAGAAATTTTGATTTTTATGAGCTCATTCAGTATATTTGCTAGACATTCTGTGTGTTTATTCTTAATACTTGTAATCTGTCCTGTTTTACCCATTATTGGTGATAAGTGTTCAGTGGAATTGGTATAGAAATGAGATAATGAGTTTCTTTATACAGCAATGCAGTGATAGCCTACTCTTTTGGGCAATCTATTCTTGGTCCTTGCACTCATTAATTTGAAAGCACTCGTGGACAGGTTGACTCTAAAAATGTCCCATTAGAGTGTGTCATTAGAAGAGTATTTAGAAGTTCACAAGGGGATGAGTGCATGCTGCTCTGCCCTGCTGATATGTAAGTGAAGTTGCACATTGTTACTAGTTACTTCACAACATCTCCAAATGATGTACTCTTGTTTCGGATTTTCCGGGGAGTAAAGCTAATCTTAAGTTTGCTGCTGCAGGCCTGTTCTGATTATGAAGAGTAAGAATATTGATGGGTGGTCATCTGTATGTCTTTTGTCTCATTTTGTCTTAAACAACTTGTTTAGCTGATCCAAAGTGTTCTCTTGATGCATTTTTTATACATCAATGTAATTTTGTTTTGAAGTGTACTAGCTAATGAATGTTGTGCATGAGAGGAAATTTTTCCTTATTTGTGAATGTTTTTCTGTGACCAGTAACTAGAACTATGTGGAGGAAGGTTAGAGGAGACTATTGCTTTTCTGGTAGCAACTCTCATGTTCTGGTCTTTGTTCGCTGCACCAGGCTGAGTTATCTTTCCTTATTGTGCTGGTTTTAACCTGAAGAAGATACTAGTTCTTTATTGGATGTTAAAATGCCCTTACTAACTGCAACTACGACAGGAGAAAAGGAGATGAACTAAGTTGTAGACCTGCTACTGAGTTGTTGAGTTCTAATGTTATCGCCTTCTGTTTTTGGCAAGTATCATTTTATTCCAAACCAAAAATCAAATACAAGATCCAACAGAGGCATACCCCTTTAACACAAAAGAACAAAGCTAAACTCCTTGACATTTGATCTGACTCTATCTGTTCTAGACTTCAGAATTTTCATAGGATGATTCCAAGATAGGCACAAATCCCAGTTCTCATATTTGTTCTCCACCGCATTCCACAAGCAAATTCTATTCCTCATATCAGATGCCAACATTTGAAGCAAGGTAGAAGGATCTCTTGCTTTGTTGTTGAAAATCCTAGCATTTCTCTCAAGCCAGACATAATAGACACTGGCTGCCAATCCCAACCTTAAAATAACCTTCACAAACAATCCCCCTTACAAATTATTAATGGCCCAAGAAAGCTCATCTGACCATCCCATAGGTAACCTGCTAACATTGCATTTACGAAGCACCATAGACCAGACCTTTCTAGCAAACTCTTGAGTATTGGGCTGTTCAGTCTTTTGGGGGGTTATTATCGCCTTTTATCATTTGTATTGGTTGTTCAGTCTTTTTGGTGTCATTAGGGTTGTGTGGCTTAATCTTTCGGTAAGCAATATACTTCTTTTGTCTCCTATGTTTGCTTTCTCACACGGTATTATAGGTAGAGCAAGACTGACATTGCATCTAGTCATAATAGCAGCCATGGGTCTCTCCCTCCTAGTTGCAGCGGATGTTGCATAGATGGGTTATTGTTTCAACCCAATCGGGTTTCAACATAAGGTCAGTAGGTCACCATCACTGGAGTGTCGTCAGCCCTCATTACCTTCCTTAAGTTATTTGCAAGCTCTGTAGCATTGATCCTAAAGTCAAGTGGTATACAATGACCATTGCCACATGGGATATTTCAAATGCACGGGAGCTCCCAGGACTTTTGCATTTTTTCCAGTTCTACCGGTACACGTATTTTTTGTACTGGTGCAAATGCTTGCACCAGTTTGCACTTTGATTCGCTCCATTTCGGCTCTTGGCTCCTCCTTTAGCACTTCAACTCTACTCCAAAAGCACTCCTAAGGCATGGCAAGGGTCCTCCATAATATATAGGGACCTTGACTTCTCCAGGGAGCTGGATACGGCTTGGATACACCTTGCATGCAGTTACCTGAAATCATTGGAAAACTACCTTTCGTGCAATATCAAATAATCAACCCATAAATGCACGCAAATACAACATAAAGAGGATTGTGAAGTCTTGGAGAGAGAGAGAGAGAGAGAGAGTCAAACGTATTCTCAATTGATTGAAGAAGTTAGGGTTTCCCCTCTATACAACGTTGTGTATATGGACAAAGATACATCAGCTAACTGATCATCATATCTCACGAAAGGCATGCATATCAAGCCGTTGCTCAGCTGCTCTTTTATGAAGTGATGGTCAATTTCGATATGCTTTGTTCGATCATGCTGGAAAAAATTATGAGCAATGTTTATGGCAGCCGTGTTATCATAGTAAGCTTCATAGGACCACGATAAGAGAATCCCAAGTCGCGCAAAAAGGTTTGGAGCCATAAAAGCTCGCAAACACCATGAGCCATAGCTTTGTACTCAGCCTTTGCACTGGATCTAGCTATTGCTGACAGTGTCTTACTCCTCCAAGTAATCAGATTTCCTTCAAGGAAGGTGCAATAGCCAGAAGTGGATCACCTATCATCAATAGAACCGGCCCAATATGCATCGTGAGCTTCCAATCTCAAGTGGCCATGATTGAAGAACAAAATTCCTTTACCTAGAGCAGATTTGAGATACCTCAAAATACGATAGGCTTCATGAAGATGCACAGTACGGGATTCGTGCATAAACTGGCTGACAACTCCCACAACATAGGAAATATCTGGTCTAGTATGAGATAAGTATATCGACCGACAAGTCTCTGATATCTCTCCTTATCTGTATGCTCCCCCCATTGCTAGCAAGATGATGATTGGCCTCAATAGGAGTGTATGGCTGGCTTACATCCCAACATACTAGTTTCTTCCAAGAGATCAATAATGTACTTCCTTTGAGAGATAAAAATTCCTTTGTCAGATGTAGCCACCTCCATTCCAAGAAAGTACTTTGTTGACTCCAAATCATTAATCTTAAACTCTTGAGCAAGAAGAGCCTTAAGGCTAAGTATCTCATTCACATTGTCACCTGTCATTATTATGCCACCCACATAAACAATAAGAACCACAATGTTACCATTACTTCTCTTGATGAACATAGTATAATCAGCATGACTCCGTTTGTATCCAAATCTCAGCACAGCTTTGAGAATCCTGTCAAACCATGCTCTAGGAGACTGCTTCAATTCATAAAGGGCCTTTCTCAATCTACACGCGGGTGGTATGTCCATGTCCATGTACACTTCCTCCTCTAAGTCCCATGGAGAAATGCATTCTTCACATCAAGCTGTTAAGAGGCCAATCCAAAGTAGCAGCACAAGAAAGCAAGATTCGAATAGAGTTCATCTTTGCCACTGGAGCAAAGGTCTCCTCATAGTAAATACCATATGTTTGAGTGAAGCCCTTGGCAACAAGTCTGGCCTTGTATCTCTCAACTATCCCATTAGGCTTGTGTTTTACAGTGAACACCCATTTACACCCTATGAGTTTCTTTCCCTCATCGAATGCTACTAGTTCCCAGGTGCCATTCTTTTTCAAAGCTGTCATCTCCTCTACCATAGCTTCTTTCCACTTAGGTATTATGAGAGCTTCCTTCCAACCCTGTGGAATAGATATAGAAGAGAGAGAAGAGACAAATGCACAATACGAGGGAGATAACCGAGAATATGAAACAAACTTCCCCTTCGTCGCTAGATCCTGCTGCTTCTCCAAATTCTCTTCTCATTGATTTTTGCGAAGTACTCGTAGTTGTACTTCTCACCCATTGCTCTGTCTCCTACAATCACTTGTCTTCGCCATTTTGTGTCTTTGCTACTTCTATTTCGTCTGTCTTTGTTTCTAGCACGTTTGTCTATTTCTGAGTGGCAAATAGCTATGGTAGATGAGATGTCTGCCCTTCATTACAACAAGTTGGTATCTCTTCCGTCTGGAAAAATCACCATTGGATGTCACCGGGTGTTCACTATGAAGTACCACCATGATGAGTTTGTAAGGCTATAAGGCTCGCCTTGTTGCTAAATAATGCCTTTATGCATAGTGATCTTCAAGGGGAAGTCTACATGGAGCAATCACTTGGGTTTGTTGTTTAGGAGGAGCATAATCAGGTGCGTCGTCTTCGCAAAGTGCTATATGGTATTTAAGGAAGTCCCCTAGAGCTTGTTTTGGGATGTTCTGTGATGCAGCTTTGAGATTAGTCACATATGAGTGTCATTCTGTATTCTCTCCAGCGCCTGATTGGGGGAAAATATTGTTGATATTCTTCGTGGATGATATTGTCATTACAGGTTATAACAAAAAAGGCATTGACGAGTTGAACGTTTTCTTGCCGCAACAGATTCATACCAAGGACTTGGAAATGCTATATTTCTTGGCCATTGAGGTGGCACGATATAGAGATGGTATTAGCTCACCTCCGAGGAAGTATGTGGTGGCTATGATGGAGACTCGTTTTTTAGACACACAAGATGTTACAATTGTTCTCAGAAAATTTATGTTTGATTGTCGTTTATAGAGAAGCATAGCATGATATCGATACCAATAGATTCTTTTTTCATCCTTTTCTCTCTCTCTCTCTCTCTCTCTCTCTCTCTCTCTCTCTCTCTCTCTCTATTTTCCATTTCTCGTCATTAGGAGTGTGTAACTTGTTTTGGCCTAATGCGTTAGGTATTCAATTGTGAATTACCTTGATTGTTCGGTGTTCATAACATACGACCAAGTGTTCAAATAAAGCCTCTAATAAAAGGTTTTCAATTGACCACCTTGGTTAGGCTGTGGAGCCATCTTTGCGCTGACTAATCCCCGCCTAGCCGATTAATCCCCGACTAATTCCTGTCTAATGTTTAAAATGCCTAATAACACCTAGACCCTAAAATCTAGGCGTTTGCAGGAGGCCGCCATTTAGAACAGTACCTATCTTTCATCTTTTGTATTGGGATAATTTAGTCTTTCTGGTGTTAGTATGGTTTTCCTAGAGAACCATGTATTCGTTCTTTGCAAGTTTTAGGGTATGTTGGAGGTTTCATGCGGTTATTTTTTAGCACCCAATACTCATATTCCTTGTACCATAGAGCAATTTCATAAACAGAAGGAGTTGAAGCAAGGTACCAGCATGTAATTATAGGACTAAAGGGAATTTTTGCAATTCTATACATTTTGATGGTTTTTGTTCTAAAATGCTATCTCACTTGCTGCTTCTTCTATCTTGGCTTCACATTCGTTATGATCTGGATTTCCTGCAATTCCATTTTAGGTCAGTGATGAAGAAGTTGATGGTCTACTTCCTACTGTAGCTTATGCACTTGCCAAGGTACACATGCATCTGGTACATAGCGGGTATGACGACTGTGATTTCCTTGTTGTTCTTTACTTGCTAAATCAGGAACTAATTTTCTTATCAATATGCAGTAGTTTGGTGTCATTCAGCTATTTATTTCCTGTCTTCCATCCAGATTTTTTTATACAGCTCGAGGAGGATTTTGCTTCACGGAGGATGACATCTTTGATTATCATGCAGGCAACGTCTTCATCTTTAACATCTAAGCTTGTCAAGTATTAAGTTAGTTTTGACCTTCTTCTTACCCTTGAACCCAATGACTTCAGCATTATTAGGATGGTGATCTGATTCTATACGTGGGGAGCTACTTTTCCTGAGAAGTTAATGGCCATAGTATATTTTCTCTATAACATATGCAGCTATCATTCACTTGTTATGATGAGGGTTTCTACGAGTTTTGGTATTTTAGTTTTCTGGGTTAGGACTCTAAACTCAAGGTAATATTAGAGTCCATTCAATTTAGTCCCGAGTCATTATTAAGTAAATAGGTTTACTTATTGATCTATTATACATTGCTTGTAAGATATTCCTTGAAGCTTCTCATACAATTGGTACTAGTCTGGCATATGGTGAATTTTCCATTTCCCAGCATATGCTCCTTGGCACCCGAGAAGCCCCTGGCAAAGCCAATTGGTATCTCCAGAGGTCCCGAGCTATAACTGGTTCACTGAACCTTTGGACTGCATAAAGGCATAATATCTATTACCTTTCGCTACACTGTCAACTTGTATTGTTGTCTGATAATGCAAAGAGGGATTTCCTTTTTATAGAAGGGGCCTATCTATGCATTACTATTTGGGAGAACTCTTTGACAAGCCCTCTGAAAGTAGTCGAAGACTTGAAATATTGTTTCTATCCATTTCCCAACCATTGTGTCTTCTTCCTACCTAACAGTGCAAGAAAGTCTTTAAAACAACAGTTCAGAAAACCAACCAATCTTTTTAGAGATATGACAGGCTGTTCCATATGTCCATTATAGTTTTCTCAGTCTTGCATATTCTCAACTATGCAAACAAACTGATGGAACTCCTTTTAAGAGAGCAGTTCCCCATGAAATCACCCATTAGGTTTATTCATTTCTCATGTTATGCCTTGAAAGACCACGACCTGAGCGATTTTGTTATCAAGGACCTCTGGCAATGGCATCCCAGAGTCAAGCTAATGTAGTCCAATTGTTTTTTCCTTTCTCTTTTGCAAGTGTAGTGCTTTTGCAAAATCAACTATTTTTTATACAACACATTACGAACAATATACTTCTCTCCGTACCTCAACCTTTTATGTTGAAACTGTTTCATTTTTTTTGTTTGAAGTACGAACAAAAAAAATTAACAACTGGAACTGTGGAAGACATTGGGTTTTGGCGTGTAGGCGGACCACTTCTCCTGTTTTTCAGACTTCTGGATGTGAATTGATTTCATAAAATCCTTTATTTTAACCTCAAACTTGTAAAACAATGTCCTCTTCCTACTATAACGGTTTGAACTGTTTCCTGTGATGAGGTTAACAGAAGACAGTAAATTGCTAGACAATGGAATTTTGGTAATTTCAGAAGATCTGATTCTTGGTAGCAGTTGGTAGTTCAAGGGTCATCAAGAATTAATAGCTAGACTTATTATGCATTTAGATACATTAAACACATGTTAGAAGGTTCAATGTATGCATTAAACAAATTTTTAGTTCATTGCATCTAATTGTTAGCAAGTTAGATGTTTGCATTTATATCTAGGTTCATTCACATATCTCATTCGATGTATTCATTGAGTATGTTCATTTCATCTAGACTTCTATTAGAAAAGTCTTTTCCAGGGATTATAAATGGCGATGCAATCTTTCACTTTATAGTAGTAGGAGAGTCTTGTGCACTCTCCGAGGCACTGCTTTTCTTTTTCTTATTATATATACCGATTTCATTTTTTTTTATCCCTATGATAGAATGAAATTTTCTTGCCGATCAAAAAAACAAAAAATAAAAACAATCTTTCACTTTATAAATAAAGTTGATTATTGAATTTGAGTATCAAGGCTGTGATTGTCGTATGGGGGTTGTGGTCCTTGTAGAAACCCTTCCAAGGGTGAAGCACTTTTTCTCTCCTTATCATTCTTTCCTTTCTTCTTCTTTGTGCAAGTGCTATTCTTACTTCCCACCAATACCCACCACGATCCAGAATGTAGGCGGCCATATTTACGTTTCCTAAAATAGTTCTACATCGTCCTAGTTTTTTTCTGAGAGACATTGGGTTTTGACATGGTGGACTGGTACTGAATAATTCTGGTCATTGCTGTTTCATGCTTGAAGAAGTTAAGATAAACTAGTGACCTTAAGCTCTTTGAGATGTCAGCTCCTAATATGGCCAGAATGATGATTACTAGTTGGATACTGCGCATTTTATCATATGATGATGCATTTTCCACCTAATATGTTCCAACATGATCTGGTCTAAATTGCCTTGTCAGTGAGAAAGACGGTTTGAAACTTCGTCACTGAGATGGCTTCTCGCGTATTCAAACTGTTTTCAACGGAAAAAGTTGCTACATCAGATCTTATTTTGGGCTTATATCTACATTTGAACTTTCCTTCTTGTCACCCCTACTGGCTAAGGTATTATGTTATTTTGAATTTATTGAACAAAGTATGTTTTCTCTTCTCCAGATGGTGAAGATCCAGATGGGTTGCCAAATGAAGGTATAGAAATTACAAGCTTCAATGTGGTAAGTTTCAGAAATCTATTCTGCAAAGATCATGTTTATATGGAAAACTATCACGAAGAGAAAAATGGTACTTTCTTCTGGTCCAATTAGCAAGGGAGTTGGGAGCATTGCCTTAATAAAGGCTTAATGTTTGGCAATATCGATGCACTGAAAGGCTGCTTCTTGTTTTGAAACTTCAGTTTTGAACTTGGAAAGAGCTTTTACCTTTGCACCAACAAACACCTGGTAGTTTAGAAACCCTTGTTTTATGCTATATCCCTCAAGGAGTGATCTGGGATATATTGTGTGGTATTTTTGTTATTCCTTTGCTCTTATTCATTCATGTACTGCATCTATTGAAATAAAGTATCTTCCAATTCTTGTATGTTTTATGGCTCATACGATGTGCTTCTCCTTTTTTTCATTTTGATAACTTAGGGTGTCTGGGCAAGCTTATCCGCATCTCGATTAATCCCTGCGGACTAGTCCCTTCGTAAATTAAAGCTGGGGCAAAGCCCCATATTGACTGGCCCCTTAAGAGTTGACAACACCTAGGGTCATTTAAAGTTGGGGCAAAGCTCCGTTGTGATTCTCCTATTGAACATTCATCAGCGATCAGCTTATCATCAGAATATGCATGTCACAATACTAGTTTACTTGTACTGGCAGTTCAAATAATCATCCATCTGCGAAGTTCTGGTTAAGCTTTCCAACTATTATTGGGTTTCCTTTTTTGCTGTGCCCTGTAGAAGCACCGGGAAAGGATGTGATTGTCTTGACTATGCCTATGAATAAAGCCAACAATTGTGAAAAGAAATATTTTTAGGATGGGGATAATGACACGACGCCTTTTGTTAATGCCACGATCATTGCATTAAAGTGACACTCTTACCCTTCTAGCTTCTCACTCTCCTTTTGACCTCTCTCCAAACTAGACCTTTCTCTCTACAGTGGTGTATTCAGAATGCGGAAGGTTAAATTGCTGGATCGATATTAACTTTGATCTGACTCCCACCATTCGATTTGGCTCCGGCGGAGTGATAACCACCTAGCTAAATGTCCTCCATCTGTTGAAATGGCACCACCGACAGCCCTATGGCCGCCTCCTCAATTCCTTAATTTCTACCACTGTACGTCTCTATTTCTCTTCAATCCATTCTATGAACCCAAATACAGAGTCAATTTCAATTGGGAACAGTTATAAAACCATAGGCACAACCATATACCCAATTTTTATGTACATACCAGTCATACCTTGATACCCACTTCCAACTACAATTTCTTAAACCCAATTACAGACCCAATGTGACAATTTCATTGGAATCGTGATGGGGGAGGGAGGTGACAGGGCCAATGTTCATAAAGCTTCCAACTTTGAACGACGAAGAGGGATGCAGAGAGAGATTGAGAGGTGGGAGCCGTTTCCGACGGCCACTACCCTTCATCTTGATAATGGCAGAAAGAATCACGAAACCCAAAATGCACTTTTGAAAGGAGACGAAGAAGTGGGATAAAAAAAAAGAAGAGGTGAAGAGACGAAGAAGAGGTAAAGGAGAGGCCTACAATCCCATTCTCGTCATTTGCTGTCTCTCTGAAAATTTTAGTGCGAGAAAATGATGGAAAGTGGAAACTTAAGGTTAGGGAAATTAAGAGGGGTAAAACTGTCTTGGCCCTAACAAATGTTGTCGTCGCATTTCCCCCCCCACCCCACACACACACGCTCACACAGTCCTATTACCAACGAATAATCTTCCTTTCATGGACTTCCTCTCTTGTTCATTATCATTCCCTATTTCAAAATGAATAAATTCCAGTGCAATAACTGCGCCACTTCTGTAAATGAATCTCCTGCTACAGGTTCTTGTGACTGGGTGTTGACTGGCCTTTGCCTGTCTGCTGTTGTTGTAGTGAGATTGAGTCGATCAAATCTGGTTAGATGACCTGTAAATGGGTTCGAGCCTTGGATAGTTTTTGGGTTGTGTACGGGAAGTCAGTTTCCATTTTTCACCTATGAGTCAGTTTCCTTTTATGTACTTGCCTCCACTGTCCTTTCAATATCAACATTTGTTTCTTGGAGCTTTCCTCTGCAACAATAATAACAGAACCCATCTAGTCCCCAATCATTGGGGGTATGGGCGGGGGATGATTGGAGACAGACCTAACATTTTGCTATATGCACAAAGTGACTGCTCTCAGAATACCACTGAAATAGTTTCATGAATTTTCTTTTCGTTGATGCTCGTAGAAAATATGTGCAATGTCCTGTCACCTTAGTCAGCTTATCCTATCACTTATTTTACCTAGGGCTGAAACCGGTTCGGTTTGGTCCGGATCTGGCCTATATTTGAGTGAACCGGGAAAACTCGGTTCGGGAGACCCAGTGAACCGAAGCCGATTTTGTATAAGTCGGTTCAGTTCGGTTCTCCCGGTTCGGTCCGGTTTACGGGCCGGTTCGGTTTGTCGGGGGGGGGGGGGGAGAGAGAGATTTCTATACGCATACAAACACATCTATATACATATATACACAGATCTGTATATATACACAGATCTACATACAAAAACATACAAAAATCAGGATACAGACACCCATATACATACCCATCGATCTATATGTATAGTTGTATACACATACACATACAAAAATCAGAATACAAATCGATATAAATGAAATAAAATCGATCTAAATCAGATACAAATCCTCTATATAGCATATATACATACACGATTGGATGATGAAGTTTGACGATGACGAAGTTCAACGGTGTGCCGCGGTGGAGTTGGACGACGATGACGCTGATGAATGGTAGACGACGATGAATGGTAGATCTGCCATCAGATTTCGATTTCGGAGAGAGAGAATCAATTGGAACGCCGACTGAGAGGTAACACTTGTCGACAAACCTGCTGATAGAGGGGATGCTCAAAGGTGTCTAGGTAAGGTAACAATCCTCGACTTTGAAAATAGGACTAATATCATTTTGAAATGTAAGTCAAGTAAGTGTGAATTAATAGAGTATCCATGAGGTCTAATCTTCATATCCGAATGAAAAGGTCTGGAGTCTGGACCAGGCATGTCGTTTCTTGAAGAACTTCTTAGATGATACGTTTTTCCATTGACCATTTATGGAATTCAATTCTCAATCTCCTTTGACAGAATGTGTTTATTTTCGATCTTCTTGCACATGATTTGTTAATGGTTGAACTTTGTATTTCTTATATAGTAGATGGTTTTCTCTTATACTGGTTGACTTGGATTATAGGCTGATGCTGAACATTGCTATTTTCTAGATTAAAAGTTTTGACTATAATTTCCTCTCCTTTTATAAATTCGGATGGATTCTGAAATGCCCCATGTCGACCAATGGCCCAGTAGCCTTATTTTGATCCACAAACCACACCACATGGCCCAAAATGCTTAAGCCCAAGGTACTAGTTGTATCTTACATGATTATTTACCCAAGATCACCCATGTAGACTTCAGATGTGGGATGGGGTATCAGAATCTCCCCACCTTTATGGCCTTGCGCCCTCGCAGGGGGTTGATCACTAGAATCACCACCGCCTTCTCCTAGGTCTGTTCTATGTGGCCAGAGTCATCACGGCCTTCCCCAGGTCTGTTCTCTAGTGCATAACCCACATGGTCATGTACACGGGTCTCTTTGATACATTTTTAACGCCCCATGTAAACCACTGGCCCATTACCTTGATTTTAATCCACAAGCCACACCATATAGCCCAAAATGCTTAAGCCCAAAGTACTAGTAGTATCTTACATGGTTTATTATGTTCCCAAGATCACCCATGTAGACTTCCGATGGGGTATCAAAGACATTGTTGAAGCTTTCACAAAGCAGATTTAGGAAGGGCATTAGGGATGGTCAGGAACAGTACTTCGTGATTGATATGGATTATGGTGGAAAAATATTGTTAGCATGGGTTATATCGGCTTGGATGAAAAAATGTTTACTTTAGGCCTTATGGGAGACCTGGGACAGTCAATAGGCTGCAGTCAATATTGTAACTTTTTTTTGGTTTGCTTCTGTCTAGTTTGGATTATGACTTACTTTCTTGGTTATGCATTACTAGTTCAATAATTGATGGTTCTAGGTCATTATGGCCCTTTCTTTGTGGAAACCCTCTGAGTGGTTAGATACATGGCTTCCTTTACGTGTAAAAGACCTTGATTGAGAAACAATTGCTATGGAGCCACCGTCAAAGTATAGCATAGCAAGTGAATCGAGTGATTTGAACCGACAACAGGTACTTGTCGCAAGTTACCCCTGACCATCAAGTCTGATATGACTATTTTAGGAACATCGTCGAAGTCAGTTCTCGTCACCCTTTTCACGTTCTCATGTCAGCATATGAGCTTCTTGAGAACAATGACAGCCGTCTTGTCTCTTGGGTTTGGTTTCCTCAATTGACAGCTAGAGAGGTAGAGAGAAAGGAATGATGGAACCACCTTTCCTTCCTTATTCTCGATTCTCGTAATGCTGTGTTTCTCGGCACATTTGCTCTTGGGTTTCTGCTTCCACAAGACAATCCCTAAATTTCTGTCATCATCTAAGATAATGTGAGATCCTCACTTTAGAGTTCCGGACAGTAGACTTTGGAGTTCCGGACAGTATCGGAGGACGGTTGGGAATGCCTCGCAGAGAACCCGCCACAGCGGGGAGTTGAACATCCGGACAGTCGGTAACAGCAGGACAGTCGGTAGCTAGCCAGTCAGTCGGTACACGGAACACTAAACTAACACTTATTAGGAATATCTAACCTACGGCTTATTTTTCTGAGTGAGGGAACTCCCATACCAGCGAGGTCACCGTGAGCCCAAAAGCGTGAGGTTCCGGCTTTAAATGACCTGACCACTTTCATGCTTTGAATGAAAAAATGACTATGCTAAGGAGTATTAAGCATAGAGTAGAAACACAACTAGAATTCTAATTTCAAATGACTTGGGTAACTGTGGGGTGATCAATACTAGGGCAGAGCGTTAGTGGTGTCTTTAGGCACAGGCATTCACAATAGGTAAATTTATGAACTTAAGGGAAATTTCATTTTACGCCCTTGTGGTTTGACCTTGGAGCACTTGGGTGATTCCATCATAGTTGTCAAATGCATGCCTAGGCATGCTCCCAGGCTTTGAGGTATAGCTTAGTGCAAGTCTAGCATTCATGCTGAGGCAAGATGCTTTGAAAGATCTCCCTTGAGGAAAAGCTTATGTGAGGCATTTTTTAGGCTTGTGACAATGTTCATTCACTGATTTTTTTTTTTGACTTCCTTGTATTTATCCAACCATTTGATTTTTAGTTACAATATTGACTGTGAAGCCTTATGGGGTTGCAGCTCTTTACCGTATTGATTATAGTTGCATTTTAACCTTGAAATTTTTGTATGTAGGATGGAAGCCATTACATAATTTATACTCCATCTGATCCTATTCTTATGGTTGCCGTGAAGGTAAATAACAAGCTCTTCTGTGCATAAGGGAATTAGTGATGCTGCTCTTGAAAGCAGCTGCACTTCATGTTCTTATTTACTCTATTGGTCTGCTTGCTAAATTTGAAGGCCCTGTTACCTAGTTGCAAATACTAATAGCTAGAATAACTTGATTTTAATCTTCATCAATCGTGATTCTTGAATTTGAGGTGCACCCAGAGCTTAAAAAGTTCTTTCCTAATCTGTTTTTGTACCATTTTACGTATGCAGGATGAGAATGGTCACTTGCAAATTGTGGATGAGGTAAGCATCTGATGTCACTAGTAAATGTCTGTAAATTATACATTGTGCTATTTTTTTATTTTTATTTAACTGAATCCCTGGTGCTGATTGAAGCACTGATTTATGATTGATTCTGTCTACTTGCTTAGAGATCATAGTTTCATAATCTATAACACTTCTGTTTCTTCATATTGATTCTGCTGCTGTCATACAGCATTAATCCTGTCATTCATAATCAGTTTTTCCCCAAAAAATCCATCGTCACAAGAAGATGGATGTTTTGCTTACAGTTCATTCTCCTTTAATCCAAAAGTTTAAGATCCTGTATCTTTCCCTTCCCAAGAATAGGCTTTTTGGCATGTCCAACACTGGTTGGAGTAGTGGATGAGTTTTGAACCACCCCATCCTTTTCTGTCCTTCCCGTTCGCAGAGTTGCACTGTCTGATGCCAGGATTGATCATATTGGGAATAACATGTCCACGGCTTAAAGGTTACCAATATATGCATAATGAGGTCATAAACTTGGCTGATATGAAAGTAAGTTGCAAGTTCTGATGTACCATTTTGCATTAGGATCGTAATTAGACCTGAAAAGTGATATTCCCTAGGTTTTACGTAGCGGTTGCCATGGCCGTAATGCTCACAGTGACGATGATGCAGTTGTTACGTAGCGGTTGCCATGGCCGTAATGCTCACAGTGACGATGATGCAGTTGCAGGGGTACTTGCCACAGCATAACAGTGGCTGCAACCAGAGATGTGACTTTTCTTCTTCCCCTCACGGTTGCGGGGTCTTAACAGTCATAGTCTACCGAGTGGTGCTACCCACCCATCCCATTACGTACTTGTAGTGCATGTACATAGCCATGAACGTTCCTTTTTTATTGGACCACGCAAGTTGATTTTATTTGTTCCAAAGATCATTGGCTTACGTGATGTTGGCATGGTGCTGTTGTGATATATACTTACAGTTATGGAAAAGGGGAGGTTTATTGGTATTATTTCAAGTATATAGACGAACTCAGGGGCACGGACAGTTAGATAAGCACGGACAGTTAAATGACGTTGAAGTTTCAACATCAAACATGTGTTTGTTACACGGTCTTGGGTAGAACTCAACCCCAAAAGCTAGCTCATGAAGTGAGGGTGCCCTCATGCTTATATATTTCATATTACTTTGGTACCCAGACGATGTGGGACTTCGCTCTTCACACCCTCCCTCATGCGCAACGTGCTCACAAGGCAACACCTGCCACGTGCAAGCGAGAGACACACACTCTACCCAACTCTGATACCATGTTACACGGTCTTGGGTAGAACTCAACCCCAAAAGCTAGCTCATGAAGTGAGGGTGCCCTCAGGCTTATATATTTCATATTACTTTGGTACCCAGGCGATGTGGGACTTCACTTCACACCCTCCCTCACACGCAGCGTGCAGGTGAGAGACACGTACCCCACCCATCTTTGGTACCGAGCTCTGATACCATGTGACAAACTAAAGGAGAGAAGAACTGATATATTACTGATAATCGGATTTCAAGATAATGAAACTGTTACTTATTTAAATAGAGAAAAGCTACGCTTGAAAAAGGAAAAGATTACGAGATTTGATCACGATACGATCCTTATTTGATCCCAATTTGATCTCGATACGATTCCGATTTTATGCCGATACGATCTTGATAAACTGCCTAAAATAGAGGATTGAAATAGGATACTTTCACACACCCGCTCAGACTCATGATGCAAGCTTGGAGAGCATCGTGAGTTTGCCAAGAAGATAAGCAACTGCAATCAAGTGAGTCCATTAATGCTGAAAATGACAAACACCGACCAAAAGCTAAATGATGCAAAAAGGGGAAGAATGCAAATAGAGACCAGAATAGATGCAGATAGGTGGAAGAACCAATTCCGAACAGATTTCGGCTATAGATAGGAGGAAGAACCGATACCGAACAGATTTCGGCTGCAGATAGGAGGAAGAACGGATGACGAACAAATTTTGGGGGAGAGAGAGGAGAGATTTAGATTTCTGATGTAGATTCACAGTGCCCGGTGGACAGCGGCGAGGATTAGGCCGTCCGCCGGAGAACGGATTCCGACAGGCCTAGAACTTAGGCTTTGATACCATGTGAAAGCATCCAACTCAAAACCAATTGACAATGAGTGGAGAGGCCGCCCAGGCTCGTATACTAGTTTTTGGAGGTTATAATAAACCAATGTGGGACAAATTCCAACACTCCCCCGTACGTGCGATCCCTGACTCGCACATGAAGAGCTCAACAAAGGATCCGGAACATACGGATCACAACGGAACAAAGATCAACTATGGCACAAACAAGGGGGAAAAGCCTCCAAAACCTAGCTTTGATACTATGTTACACAGTCTTGGGTAGAACTCAACCTCAAAAGCTAGCTCATGAAGTGAGGGTGCCCTCATGCTTATATATTTCGTATTACTTTGGTACCCAGGCGATGTGGGACTTCTTTTTTTTGTTTTTTTTTGGGTCTAAACCACCGGTATCCGGAAGCCCACTGGACCCCGACTAAATCCGGTTCGAGCCGGGTCGGCCCATGAAGGGGTAAAGCTCTCCCAGCGCAAGTTTCCTCCATTCACAAGACTCGAACTCGACTTCAGTTCACAGTGTTTGCCACCATCACTCTTAGGGCATGTTGGACAATTGTTGAAAAGTGCGTTGTCATTCCCGTAATTGTCAGCTTATTTTTTACTCCCTATGAAAACTTGGAGAACTTGGAGTCATAGTTACCAAAAGTGCACCCTAGCTCAAGGCGCGTCATGGCCCAATACCTGCGCCTTAAATAGGTTCAGGCAGGACGACTTGAAGGGGACGTCTTTAAGACAGAGGCGGAAGATGCACAAAACCCTCCCCTTATTGACGTTTCACGAAAAAACCCTAAAGAAAATAACTCAAGGTTGCCTTTGATACAAGGCACACAAAACCCTGTGTTTTGGCGATGCCGTATGGGACTTTGAAAGCTGGTTCTCTGTGATTGCTTCTGCAATTTTCTTTCTTCTTGACC
The DNA here is from genome assembly GCA_963854785.1 of Vaccinium vitis-idaea. Classification (NCBI taxonomy): domain Eukaryota; kingdom Viridiplantae; phylum Streptophyta; class Magnoliopsida; order Ericales; family Ericaceae; genus Vaccinium; species Vaccinium vitis-idaea. Next base: position 29,378,175 of record OY978217.1, on the reverse strand, counting down.
ATTCGACTGGAGAGTGCTGCGACTGAACCAAGTTCATTTTCTTCTTCTTTTGGGACTTTCTCTTTCACGGTATGCTTTTTGGGCTGTGTATGCTAGTAGGAGTAAATTTTGGTACCGATTTTTTTGGGATTTGTATCAGACAATAAATGTATGTCCTCTCACTTCACCTAATGGACTGTAAACAAACTTTGTTTTCTATTCTTTGGATTTTCTGCCATGAAAAAAACAGATTGCTTGTGATAAATTAGTGAGGGCAGATTGATTTTCGGTTGCTTTTTGATAAATTTATTTACTGTTTAATTATCTTTTTCATATAGGCTAAAATTCAAATTGCTTTTGAAATGGCAGAGGAAGTTTCCCCAATTGCTTTTTTATTTGTGAAATGCTAATTGCTTATGGATTTTTTGTGCATTTTTTTTGTGACCACTAATTACTTGAATAGGTTACTTATGTGGCAAATGAAAGTAGTAGAAAAGATTCCACATGGAAGTACACACATTTGGTGGATGCTTAGTTGCTTTAATTCTTGTTTCATTGTGTTGGATTCTTTCTTTTGTTGAATTGACGTTTTAATTCTTGTTTATGCAAGAATTGTTGACAATTTGATATTTGGTAAATTCATTTTCTTAGTGTTCTACTATTTTAAATATTTGTGCTATTTTCGCTATATTTTCTAGCTTAGGTGTGCCTCGCTTCATAAGGCCCGCACCTCGCCTTGTGCCATAGAGACCAAAACAGACCTCCGCACCTGTTGCGCCTCTTGCCCAAAGTAAATATGCTTGGGGGCACATCGACATGCCTTCTTCCCCCCCTATGGATTGAGACAGCAATGGAAAATGTTGGATACACTGTAGAGGACCTTCATCACCAGTAGCTTCTCTTCTTGTTCCACACACGTCCACATCGCCTATGTACAGTTGAAATAACAAGTTCAACAAAATAAGGGACAATATAATTGATTGAAGTAGAACAATGTAGAATTATACTTGGCCCCTCGTCCTTCTCACTTTCTGAAATTTAGAAATTAGTGTAGAGTATTGATTGCATTTTGTTTGCATTTATATGTTTAGTGTATTGGATTTGTTTAAATCGTTATTGCACTACTGCTTCTCCTGTGGCGGACGCTGAGTAACTAAACAAATATTTACACCGGGAGATACATCTTGCTTGAACTTAGAATTTGGTTTCTGCATGATTGCTTTGGATGGCACCTCTCTCATCTTTACTTCGGATATATGCTTGGAAACAGACTCTCTCCGAGGACCATGGTATAACAAGTGCAATTGACGAGGAGACTGAATTTAACACCTTGGTGGTAAGTAACTGATACTAGAGCTAAAGCTCTGTTGGCGAATGTAACTTAACTTTTCGGGCATTTTTATTCTACAATGGCAGGAAGAAGAAGCTGCTCTTCTTGATGAGTTACTGGGGAGAAGATAGAATCGGATGTGCTCGAAGGGACGGAGAAGATAGAATAGATTGCTGGGAACTTGTCCCTATCATTATGAAGATCCCATTTTAACTCAGAAAATCTGAGTTGTAGATGCTGCAGTACCAATTTATTCGACGACTTGGTTGTGATCCAAAGCTCTATAATCACAAGAGTCTCCCTCCATGTTTGGTTTTGGGTCTAGGATCAATGTGAAACAAATGCTCGATGCAGTGGCCAGAAAGATTCTCTTGAGCTGTTCTTCGTTCGCGATCTACGAGTTAGTTAGCATCACAGCTTATCATATTGCTGTAATTGTGGTGTTGTAGAAGTTTAGTCTAAATTTTTCGTGAACTAGTTAATCGCAGTCAATACCCTCCTCAAGGGCCAGCTCTCTTATTTAGGCTCCGTTTTTTTGGGGCAGAAAATAAAACGTTTTTCGGTGTTTGATTGTGACATGAAAATGTTCTGGGAAATAATTTCTATTGTTTGGTTGACGTGAAAAATCAGTGATCTAACATACTACCAAAATATCCCTCTTGTAAAAATATAAATGTTACCCCATCCTATATGAATGATAAAAAAATTACCATTCCTATGCTCCGCACCGTAATTGAACAAAAAAACACAGCAAAGAACCTTCCAACAAATTCACATTGCACAACCCAATTAATGGACTTTGGCAGAGACAATAGCAATTAGGGTGATTCTATTTGCAACTCTTTTTTTTTCTCCATACAACCCATTTAAATGTCCTCAATTTTCATTGTTGGCTAAAGACTTAAATTCCCCGACAAAAATCTAACACCCAAACCTCTCCTTTCCTGTTGTTTCCCCCTTCCCCATTCCAAAATTTTTGAAGCCCCTGAACACTGAAAATCCCGCCACCTCCACCGCTACCCCCACCGCCATCCATTTTCCACCTATAAACTTCTTGTTCTTCTCACTCTCAATGGAGAATGAAGGAGTAAACATCCAATCAATGGAGGGTTCTTCTCCTTCCATTAAAGATTCATTTCAAGATTTATATTCAATTGAAGAAGAAACAATAGAAATGCAATCAAATTTGTTGGTAGACAATACAAAGGTGGAGAACCAAGTTGCTGTGATGGACGTTGTTCCTTTTGTGGAGCCGAAATGCCATGAAGAGGTAAGTATTCCCATTCGAACACCAAGAACACATCTAAAAAACTGCGGGTTTTTTTCGACATTCATACCCCGAAATATGTCAACTTTTTCGACATATTGATGTTGAAACTTTTCACTTAACTGAAATTATGCAAGACAAAGTTCAGTAACAAATTGTCGACTTAAGTTATTTTTTCTCATCATCATAATGTCGAATTCTACCCATTACATCAACATTGGCATTCCGAAAACAATACTAGAGAAATTCCATATATTCCAAGTTTCGACAGTATAATGTTGAAATTTATAGATTATTTCTACGTTTTGATATCGAAATATGTACTTGTAAAATTTCATAATTTGTCAACATAAGTTTCGACAAGATAATGTTGAAATTATTACCTTATTTCGACATTTGGATGCCGAAGTTTGTACTTGTAAATTTTCGTAATTTGGTAGTACCATACGTTTCGACAAAATAATGTTGATAATAATCATATTTTTCGGCAAGATGATGTTGAAAGTTTTACATTTTTTCGACATGTTCATACTGAAATAAATACAAAGTTTCACAGTTTTACTACTTGCAAGGTTATGCTTCAACGCATGGGAGCGACACAGGCCTACTAGCCTTATACGATTATACTGAAAATTTTACAACGGACTCGGTGAGTGCTTTGAAAAGGTCAATCTTCTTTTCCAATTATGAATTTTTAAGGTGTATTGAATGCTTTTCTTGACCCATGTTTTGTAGGTGTTTTCGACCGAAGAAGAGATGAGACAGTGGATAATATCGACCTGCAAAGAAAATGGATTGGTCATTGTCATAAAGGCGTCCGAGTTACAAGCAAAGAACCGAAAACCTAGGATTAGATTTGCTTGTGAACGAGGTGGCAACAACTGGTACAACTATCAGCATGATGAGGCCAAAGATTGGGAGAAGCCTTTTGCATCATAAATTGCAGATTTTAGACGGTTAATTGGTTGTGAAGTAGCAACCATGGAGTCTTGTGATGTAGATTAGTGTAGTTTTTCATAAAAATCTTATTTTGTCACTGTACATTGGAATTTGTTGGATGGTTCATTCCATGTTTGGTTGAAGTTTGTTTGTTATTCTGTTCAATTTTAAACTACATCCTGAAGTTATGTGACTTTCAACATTTGTTTTCCGAATTATGTTATGAATTTTGACATTTTAATTCTGAATTCTGTCACATAATGTAAATGAAGGATTTGTAAACTGTTTTCCCCTCTAAGTGGTGAGATCTTTGTTTTTTTTTTTTTTTGAATGGAAGGTGAGATCTTTGTTAGTTCCTTTTTTTTTATTCACTTTAATAATCATACTTATTCACCTTTTACCAAGTAAAAGTAATACTTCATTAAAACCTTCACGCAACATGAAAACAAAAATATTACAAACTTAAGAACAATACTTCATGGGCTTAACGGCCTTTCAAGCATTGAACATGAAATCATAGATTAAACAAACATGGCCACAAACAAACAGGGTAACTTGAGTTTAAACAAACCACCACGCTAAACTTAACACTCAATCCAACACAGATTTCTCTATCACGCATTGAAGGTTGTTAAGTGTGATATTCAAATAAGGATTCTTTTCAGGTCGGAATACCACAATCTTCTTCAATATGAGGCAGATACCAGGGTCAAGTATCCCTGGAAACAAATCTTTTCTTCGTTTGCCTTATGATGGATGCTGGCCCATATAGATCCTGTGGGATTGTATTCTCCAAAAAAACCATGCCCAAAGTAAGATTTTGGTGACCAACAAATATGGCAAACTAGGTAACATAACATTGATTTACCTTCAACTCCAGCCATGGTTCTCCTAATTCGTTACGCTTGCATGATTTGACCAATGCCACAACCTAAACAATAATCAATGGTCAACTCACAAATCACAAGTTGAAAAGAAACTATAACCATAATTGATGTTCGACAAGAAAAAGGTTCACGTATACGACAACTCACGAGTGGAATCCGTGCAGTAGTTATCCTCATATTGTTCAAAGTAGCCAAATCTGTGTATTCAAGAAGTTGCAAGTACCCTTGGTGCACAACAGTTAACCAAGCAGAGTTATCGACGAAATCCGTGTCCTCGCTTTCAACCGTAAGGGCTCTATGAATAACTTCCCGTGTGTTCATACCCTCCTCATCACCCTCCCCAGCAGCTCTTCGTTCCAATACCATTTGAACCCGACCAGCAGGGCCTGGAACTATATGTCCAAGGCGGCCTGCGGCTTGAGAACTAATTTCTGCAATGCCCTTCCCTTTCCATTTCGGGTCGTTTCTGTTCATTGCTTTTGTTAGAGCTTTTGCTAAACTTAAATTTAGATACCGTTCATTGCATCCTTTTTCCCTTGTATTTATAGTGTTCAATCCATTACTCACGAGGCTACAAGCAATGGTGTACTTTTGTCGGCACTATCTATTTCGCTTTTCTTCAGCTTTGATCGGAATCTGTGACTCGATGACATGTTTGCTTTGTACAACCTTATGACTGAATGACTTGTCAATTTTAGGGTTTGGTTACTCGTGACTCAATGACATGTTTGCTTTGTACAACATTATTCATACTCGTGTCTCATTGTTGTGACAACGGTGGGTGTGTAGCGCAGGTTAGGGTTCAAAGGGTATTCAAATTCATCATCAAGGTGCCAATGACGGCCCGTTGCTTTGAATATGTCACGCATTGTATACCTCATACTTGGTTATATGCTATACAATCTCTCTAAAGATGAAGTAACAAATTTCTCCTTTTTGTACACATCTCGTGACTTCTAAAAATCTTTACCCATGACTTGCCAATTCATGCCAACCCATGACTTCATGACTTGTCACATTACCATTTTACTATTGCATGCCTGAATGAGTTGTCACGTCATTTAATGAGAGAGAGAGAGTGGTCAACAAATATTAATGCAAAGTCACGGGTGGAGTCATTGCATGACTAGTCAACAAATAGTAGGTGAACATATAAGAGATTAGTTGAGTCATTACTCTTGGCCAAATGAAAAATGGATGGAAAAAAATTTATATACATAATAAAAAATAGCATATGTAGTGTGTAATCCCACACAATGGGAGCAATCCTGAATTTTTAATCTTTTCCTTTATCCTTGTGTCCTTTAATTCCCACTTGTTTAGGTAACTGGGATGGTGGTGCAGTCTAAGTGTTGATCGTTCTTGACCTTGCCAAATTGCTTGAGCCACATGCGTGTCAAAACTCACCAACAAACTCTTGTCCTTCGGTCCACCCCGAGGCTGAGCGTCAACTGCATCCTATTGAGACTCAACCTCTGCCTCAGTCATAGATTCATCCTCAACCTCTGTCTCAAACAAAGATTCATCCTCAACCTCTGGCTTCGCACGGAACCTACCTCCTCCTCGAGCTCTACCTCGGCATCGACCTTGGCCTCAGCCTCGACCTCGACCTCTAAGCAGTGGACAAGCCATAACCTATATGAGTCTGATATATAATCTGATAACATGTGAATAAGTATTATGCATAAGTATAAAATTCAACATTAGAATGTCGGAAGAAAATAACTTCAGTCAACATGTTCATGTTGAAATAATGTCTACATATCAACATACCAATATTGAATATTGTTCACTGGTTTATGCAAATTCAACATTCATAGTCTGAAAATAGACTTTCTATTCGACGTGTATCTGTTGAAATATGTCTAGTTGTGTTGTTTGATTTCACAAATTTTGACATTAAGAAGCTGAAAAAAAAGGTTATATTTCGACATGTTATTGTCGAAAACAACAATATTTTTTTCACAAGTATTTGGTTTGACATTCGTAAGTTGAATAGAGACATGCATTTTGACATGATGATGTCGAACATAGACAGGGTCCAATTTTCCCACAATTTTCACAAGTATTTGGTTAGACATTGAGAAGCTGAATAGAGACAAAAATTTCGACATGAGGATGTCCAAAATAGACAAGGTCCAATTTTTAAAAATTCGACCTTCAATATAAATCGCATGTGGTTGTCGAAAATGGGTGTGTATTTTGACATTCAAAGTACGAAGTGGTTTTCCAAATTTCCACATTAACAGACAAGTCACATTGTTCATGTATTAAGATGAAGATTATGAAATCCTCAGATTTTAGTCGAACTATACACATATATACGCATATACTAGGATGAAGATTATTAAACATCATAGATTATATGTGAGTGGAGTATATTTTTTGGATCAAATCCATCCCAAATGGATAACTAATCTCTCTCTCACACACACACACACACAGAGTAGAGAGTAGCGCAGGAGGGAGAGAGAGACGAGAGGAGAAGCTTTCCGGAGTACTTGGACGGTGGAGGAGCGACGACGTTGATGGCGACTGAACTTCTCTGGGTGGCTATATGGCAGACGTCGATGTACAGGAGGGAGAGAGAGAGAGAGAGAGAGAGAGAGAGAGAGAGAGAGAGAGAGAGAGAGAGAGAGAGAGAGAGAGAGAGAGAGAAGAGAATAGAGATAGGATAGGAGAAGATTTAGGGATTTAGGGTTTTTTAAGGTGAAGGGTATTTTGGGAAGTTTAGGTGTATTTAGTGGGTTGAATGGAATAAATTGGTTTGGGGAATTTTAGTTGTGGGTTGGATGAAGAAAGTGGGTTGTATGGAGAGAAAAAAAGGGTTGCAAATAGAATCTGCCTAGCAACTAACATGGACTGAAACATTGGTGGTTAACAAGCAATTAGAGGTATATAGGCTTTTGTCTAAATTTGGCCAAATCCTGAAGATTGGGGAAAACAATTCAAACATGGAAGAGACGAGAAAGAAAGAGCTAAAAGCCTAACACAGAATGCCCATTATTGAAATGGAAAGAGATTTTCTGATACAGATTTGGAAGTGAGAAGCTTTTACAGTTTGCCAATTTCGAGACCACTTCTCGCAAGACCAAAATTGAATCAGAAGTGTCCTTTCACAGAACAAAATAACAGACAACTTCACCTTAAGTCAATCGACATAAAATAATCTATAGCATGTAACTATAGATGATATATATATATATATATATATATATAGGGTAAGCTTCTTATCCGGACTTTTCATTTCCGGACCTCATGATCCAAACATTTTTTTTTGACGATCCGATCCGTCCAATGCGTTCAGAAGGTGTTTTCAAGGGTCCTCGCGGAAAATCTTCAAAAAAAAAATACGGGGAAGGGCTTGATCCAAGCAGTTTTCGCAAAAAATATATATTTACATTTTTGGCGAAAATTGCTTGGATCAAGCCCTTCCCGGTATTTTTTTTTAAAGATTTCCCGCGTGGACCCTTGAAAACACCTTCTGAACACATTGGACGGATCGGATTTTCCAAAAAAAAATTTGCAACACAAAAAAAAACCATTTTTTTCTTATTTCTGGGAGGTGTGGATAAGAAGATTTCTGTATATATATATATATTGGGGGGTTTAGATAATTAAAATTTGATATATAAAAAATATTTTTAGATTAAGTGGGTAACTTTATGAAATTACCTTAAAGGGTTGAATAGTGGGTAAATGCGCAATATGTTTTGAATTTGGGCTTTTTGGTAGCACACAAGTAACTAGAGGAGTGTGTGGTGTAATATATCAATTGTGTAGTATATAAACCAAGGAGGAGAGAGAAAATCACAACTCTCACCCCCTTAGTAGAGCCGGCCCACCCTCCTCCCATTCTCTAAAAATCTCTCCCAAACTCACCCAAATTCACCTCACCACTTCATAGATCCACTCACCCACATGGATTCTCAAGCCATTTGAAGCCCGGGTCTTTTGGTATTCGCTTGGAAGCTTGATTTTCGGCTGGGTTACAAGACTGGAGCTAGGGTCTACTTTTGATCTTGATTTGTAGCTTGATTCTTGAGGTAGGGGTTCTTTTCTACTCTCTTTAAGTGTTGGTGCAGTGTTTTGATGCACATCTTTGGTTAACTTTATGTTTTCTTGCTGGGTTGAGAACCCCTCAAATCTGAAAATTTGTCAAAAATTCTGCTCAAAGTACTCCAATACAAGTACCCCAGAATTGAGGTACAGGTACAGGTATCAAAATGTTATGTTTTTTCTTTAAGTCGACTGGTACAGGTACCCCATTTTGGGGGTACAGGTACCCCAACATTCTGAAATCTTGATCTTGCTGTGAACTTGAAATATCTATCATTTAAGCTTCCTTCCTCGGTCATGATACTCGTTCACCATTCATTGTTCACATCGTTGATTGGTCGTCGAATTCAATGACAATTGTAGCTATCCCCATGAATACGACACGTGATAACACAACATAATGAGTAACTGATATGTTTTCAAACGAAATGGATTGGATTTTGAAATGGACATTTAAAGGGATACTTGAGGGACACATGGTAAATGAAAGTGGAATGTTTTTTACTTAAAGATGGTTTGTAATTACTAGGACTCCATTTGGGTGATCCTAGGCATAGGTTACGAGGCCTGTGAATCTCGGCAGGGGTTACGAGGCCCATGAATCTCGGCAGGGGTTACGAGGCCCATGAATCTCGGCAGAGGGCTACGAGGTCCTAAGGAGACATCTTGAATGCTCGACAGGGGTTACGAGGCCCCAAGTACTTGGCAGTGGCCGTGGGACCCAAATCTCAAATTTTCGAAAGATTGAATAAAAACAATCGTGAAATGAAAGAGTGAAATAGATGATAAGTATATGTGGACACTTGGAGTTGAACAAGAGAATTTTCATGAACGAAAAAAGTTGTACCTTTGTTTGTTGACATAGATTATGCAAAGACCTGGAATTTCATTTTCTATTTAAATTGAGATCTTTGAGGAAATGTTTTAAATGTTGGAGAGCGGGTGAATGTGATATATAGTGTAACATTGGGCTAAATAGTAATACACATATGACTATAGGGGTGTGGGGTGTAATATTTCAATTTTTGGGTATATAAGGCGCGCATGTGAGAGGAAAGAGAATTCATCTTCCTCCCTCCCCTATCCCAACCGGCCCACTCCTCTCCCTATCCCTCTCTCTCTCTCTCTCTACAATTTTCTCCACTCACACACGCAAATACACTCTCCTCACTCAATACCTCCATAGATCCACTCACCCTTGTCCACATTTACGCTATTGGAGCTTGGATTTCGTTTGTTTTCGCTTGGACACTTGATTTTCAGTTGGAGAGAAGATTGGAGGTTAGGGTTTGATCAAGAATTTGGTTGGGGCTTAAACACCTTGAGGTAGGGGTTTCTTGTACATTTTTCTTTTTGTTTGTGGATATATGAGTGGTATAAGTCATAGATCTAAAGTGGTTCCTTTGATTTGTTGAAAAGCCTTATGTATTTAGAGTTTCGATTTGGGTTTTGTTATATCTTTGGTTGGATGGATTAATACTTGTGTTTAGATTGAAGTTTATACTCTCCCAAGTCCATTTTAGTAGTTGGTGTTCGAATTTTTCTGAGTTTGAGCAAATTTTGGTGAATTTGGATAAAAAAATGTGAAACCTGTAGAAAAAATAGTTCGTAGGGGTGATGTCTAGAATTTTTGTCCAGACAGGTACCGGGTAGTTTTGGCAGTTTGTTTCTCGTGTTATGTTTTGTAACCTTGATCCTCCCTTAACGCTCGTTGGTCCTCGTTTGCACCGTACATAGCAACTTGTGTGGTTCAATTTTGGGAGTTTGTTGAATGTGAATAAACTTGACATCTAGAATGAGAATGTAATGCGGAATATTGACGCTTAGTAGACACTCATGGACACGTAGTGATGTAGCATCATGGATAACCTCGACTAATTTGAAAATGAAGTGAATTGACACGTGGTTAGGTTGAAGGATATGGAAGGTCAAATGATGTGGAAACAAAGTAGGTTGCTTGAACCATTAACCAATGGGTCGTTAGGAAGAATTGTATGAGACTCATGAGACACGGAGAAAAGATAGAGGGTTCTTGGAAGCCAAATGCTAAATCGACGAATGAGATGAATTTAAAATATAGACACTTGTTGAGTATTGTGGGGGTATGAGGGTTGCATATTGAGTAGTTATGGAATACATAGACATGTGTGGGATATGGAAGAACATTTGTAGGATACTTGATGGACAAGGACACTTGTGGGGTGCGATGAGATAACTGTCGAGTACAAGTAGGAGAAATGAATACATGTGGGGTACGCATGAACACTTGGGGTACGCATGAACACTTGGGGAACACATGGATACTCGAGGGACACATGGGTGCTTATGGGACACGGTGAGGCATGTGTTGATGTATCTATTGGACACGCGGGTACTTGTGGGATATAGAGGTGTACGAGGGATATGTGGATACTTGAAATGCTTGGTCATGTGATAGATATTTGTTATTACATACATGTTGGACATTAGGTATTGCCTAGTGCCAATTAACGGAGGTACTAATGAACTTGAGGTGAATACTAAATGTTTCTGAGTTAATGAGCATAACGGAATGGTGGTTATTAGGGCCACCATGTGGTGTGTCCCTAGGTAGCGGTATCGAGGCCCGTGAAACTCGGTTGAGGGATCCAAGTCCCTATGGTGTTGAATGTTGAAAATTGTGTTTAATTGAGTAATTGGAAACAAAGGAAGAAAACGGATAGTTTGTTAATGTGAATTATGATATTGTCCAGATGGCTTTGTGAGGGTCGTTGAGCACAATTGACGAGATTTCATGGAAAAGTACAAAGTTTTGTTTAGTGGTAATATTGAGACAAGTCACGCAGAAATGTGGAAGCGCAATAATTGATAAGCTAATGTTATTGTCATGTGGATTTGAGTAGGTGGTGTGTGTGAATAGTTATTATTCTGGTAGATAAAATATTATGTCTTGATGTTTATTTGGGAACATTGAAATACATTATCCACCATTTCACTATCTTGTTCATGCATCTATAAACTTATTAAAGAAACCTCTACTGGGTGAAGTAAATGCTCACTCCAGCTATTTTCAAGTACTGCTTTGGAGCATGAAATAGAGTGCTTGATGTGCATGACATAGTGAGAACATGGCATGAAGGATTATTTGAAGATTGTAAAACTTTATCTCTTCGAAAGAATATAATATTTTAAGAAATGTCATCCTATGGGACACGGGTGCCAAATTTAGATTTGTCGTTTATTATGAATATGGAATTTGTAAGGTGACCTTCCGACAGATATGTAAAGTTTGTTGTGATGTTCTACTGAGAAAAATGTTTATTTATTTTATATTGAAAATCGATAAATGACCTTATCTATCTTATGTTTATCTCATTGCATATTCATTTAGAGTTTGTAGATAAACCTCTACATGGCTAGTGTAGCTCATCTTAATATTTCAGGTACTACGCATGGAGCATGAGTTGAATACTTGGAGTGCTTGAGTTTGGATTGGAAGGGCATGCATTGAAGAGTTATCTTTTTTATCTCATGAACATTATTTTTTGGAGATAATTATGTAACTCTATTAATTCATTTCACCTTTTGACTTTGGAAATGTAATAACAACTTCACTATGCTTTCTTCTGGGGTACGGGTACCCAAGTTAGGCTCCTTATTATGTTATGATTGTACAAAAGCCCCTTTACACTTGCAAAATATCCTAAAAAGTGGAAACTTTCTATAAAAGGAAAGAAATAAAGTAACTAAAAAGTTGCTGAAAATCGTCAGAAATTTGACTTGGTATGGATACTAGTTAGAGTTGGTATCGATACCAATCTGTCTGTTTTTTTACTGGCGAAAGGTATCGATACCAACTCTACGATGGTATCGATACCAATCTGTTTTGGCTTGCAAAAGCTTGTATTGGACACCCCTTTGACCCTTGTGTGTTTCCGAGCTTCTTCCAAAGCACTCAAATCATCGTGCGGCCTTCGGGTGGGGTGACACTTGATCCCGTGGATACTTGAATACTCCTGGATTCCACCAGGAGTCTTTGTAAACCTTTGGACACGGCTTTAGCCTTTCGGCTTGATCTTGTGACCTCAAAACTTCCTGAGCCTTAGCCAAATCATCATTCATTGGCTCTTTAGGCTAGGTGGTGGGATGCCATGGGGCACTTGGTCCTCAGATACTCGGGATGCTTCCCAAAGCGCTTCAAAACGTGCTTTATTCACTTGATTACCCTGAAACTACCAAAAACAACATTACGTTCACATCAATCATATAAAGCAAAATAATGTGTGTGTGTGTGTGTGTGTGTGTGATCAAAACGAGTGAATTAAGTCGTGTTATTTACAATATCTACGGCTTATCATTGAGTTCCGCATTGGCACTTAAAAGCCTGTCATAACATGTGTTTCTACTTGCAATTTCAATTGTTAAGTTAGGCTAAAGATCTAATGTGAGGACCCGTGTTTTTTCTATAATTTTTTGAAAATAATATTGGGGTAATGTGAGGAAATAAAAATAGATTAAAGTGGGGTCCATGTAAAGTGGTGAAATGCACATGGGTGTCTTTAAAAGTTCATTTGAAACTTAGGGGGTGTAAGTGCATGAGGTGTGTGTATATACAATTGTAATGGGCTAATTTTTTTCAAACACAAACTCACCCTCTCTCTCCTATATCAGCCAACCCACCCCTTCTCCTCTCTCTCAAATTTTCTCCATCTCCCTCCCAAATCTCTCACTCAAACTCAAATCCCTTCAAGATACATTCATATATTCACCAACTACGCGCATTTTGGAACCCTGCTTTGAAATCGCTCCGGGAGGCTTGATTTTGGTTGGGGTTTGATTGAGGAAGCTAGGGTTTTATCTCTCACTTAATTTGGAGCATAACCTCCTGAGGTAGGGATGTTCTCTTCTCATTCTATCTTCATTTGGTTGATTGGATGCACATGTCTATGTATCTCACTCGTACACTCTTGATTTTTGAGAAACCCACTACATTCTTGAATTTTATCTTGAAATCTATGGGTTTTCTTGTGGATTCTTGTTAAATTAAGTTGATTTCTACTCCCTCTAAGAGTTTATGACTTGTTTTGATGCACCTTGATATCCTATTTCATGTTTCTAAGGCTTGGGTTGAAATTCTACACCCAAAAGGGTGAAAGTCTGCGTCTTTTGAGAGCCCAGAAATTTGCCCCGACCACCCGGGCGGGATTGAGGGCCGCCCAGGCGAAAAATCCAGCAAGCACCCGATTCATTCTTGGATGCCCATTTGGTCCCCGATCGCCGGTATCATCGTATAAATCGAACACACACTAAATTGAATTCACTTTGAAATCTTTAAAATAAGATTGTGACACGTGATTTTATTAGACACTTTGTTATACGTATCGGACACACACTAAATTGAGTCGGTTTGACAATTTTGACGATAGTTGTGACGATTGGAACGGAATGTGAAGTTTGGTTTATGGTTTAGTGAATAATACGTGCTTTAATGTTTTAAAATGGAAATTTGGACATGGGTTCCACAAGGTCCGAAAGACTCGGACATGGGTTCCACGAGGCCCGAAAGACTCGGAAGAGAAATTCATCATTCTTAAGCTATAAATAGATGAATAAATGAGTTTGGGAGCTATTAGTGTGAAAATGGTAAAATGTGGACACACGTAGGACACGGGGACACTTGGGAATACAACGGGTAGTTCACGACATGTTGGTTACTCTATGATTACTTGTGGACATTATATGATCAATTGGTTAAAATTCTCTAGCTTCGAACACTTCGGGAACATGTGTGAATTCTTTACTACGGATCATCAATCACATTAGTGACTTGCATTTTCACCTAATTGTGTCGGTGCATTTGTCATTCCACATGAATATAGCATGAGTAGAGATTTTTCCTATTGGGCTAGTGAGCTCAACCTATCATTTTCAGGTACTCGGCAAGTCACGTGAGTTGGATGCTTGGAATGTGAACACATGCCATGAAGATCATATGATCATGAAGTTATTTTCTCATCTTCATACTTAGTATTTTTGGAGGATGATTATGTAACTTTAATTCCTCCAATCTTTTGACAATTTCAACTTATGTAATAACTTTAAAACCTTTGGTATTCATGTATGTGGGTACGAGTACCCTTGGTTAGAAACACATTAGACTTTGACTTGAGAATTATATATTGACATCGACTTTTCAACGGTGAAATGTATGACTTTTGACTTATCCTATGTGGATTTTATTTGTATTTTGGTTATTAAAATGAGGGCGTGACAACTTGGTATCAGAGCTATAGGTTTGAAAACTTAGAGACCGTGGGGAGACTAGTAGTCTCGGGGTTTAAACCATTGCATTATCTTTTCATGAAAATCATGTTTTCTCATTCATTGTGTGTTTGTGTGACATTCATGAATGTGACGTCGATCCATCATGGTACTTAAAAGTTATAAGCATAGGGTTGAGTTGTTGCCCGTGTTAGGATAGCGTTGGGGGCTTTGGCCTTAGTTTGAGATATTGTTGTTATTAATGATTTTCTTTCTTATCTTCTTATAGAGCCATGCCGCAAAGGAGAGTTGCTAGACGTGGTAGGGTAGGTAACCATGGGAGAGGCTTGTGGTCATGGTTGCAATGAGCGAGTGGGCGACGGGGCTAGTGATCTTGATGAGAATTTGGGACACAACGATGAGAGGCATGAGGAAAAGGTGCAACAACCGGGAGCGCAAAACCCACCAAACCCACTCATGACCGACTATGTGGCGGCGCTTGTGGCGCACAATCTCTTGGCTTAAACACCTACGGCTAATACTTCTACTCTAGCTATGAAAGTGGTGAGGGAGTTTCATCGGTTAGACCCTCCACGATTCGATGGGCTTAGTGGTGATTTGTTGGTTGCGAATCATTGGCTTTCGGAGGTTCGAAAATTATTCAACGTGCTTGATATTATCGAGGATAAAATGAGGGTTCGTTTGGTAGCATGCCAACTTACTGGGGAGAGTGGTGGGAATTGGTTCTTGCGGAAAGGAAAGATACAAGGATAGTGGCTAGGGCGGCACGAAATGTTAATGAACCGATCGTTGAGCATTTGATAAATAAAATTCCAGGGAAGCATTGTCCAAGTGGAACATTTCCAGGGAAGCCTATCCAAATCTGATGATTAAGAATTAAAGTTTCTCGACCAAACAAATGTTAAGTTCTCGATAAAAAATAAGGAAACATGCTTGCATTCACGTAAAGGACTAACAGTGCACATTATCTGCTATACATCAACAAAATTCAACCAAAAGTCTCCAAATTCATAGCAGATACAACATGAAAAAAACACAAGTCTAAAATACCAAAGCAAATACATCCAGAAGTCTCCAAATACTCTAGTCAGCACATAATTTTTTGAAACTGCCTTCGAACACAAGTCTAAGAAAAAAAAAGGGTCTTTGAAGGCCCAAGTAATCCAAGTGAGCCTCTGCAACCATCCTCCTCTTTGTACACTCTTTAGCTTCTGCAGGTAAGAGTCCAAAAGTACAATTAGAAACAAATAAACTTCCAAATAGGCCATCAACCACTATATTCCTTTTCTGATACAACATAATATATAAAACAAAATGCAGCCCATTTTTATTTCCAAACACTTACATTCTGAGTCATATTCCATGTCGTTGTCGCCATCCTCATCGTCTTTGTCATTCAACCTACCATCTTGCGAAGAGCTACAAAAAAGACCACAATTAAATTTAAAAAAATTAAACATTTAAATTCTAAATGAACATATTTAGTGAAGTACGTACATTCCAAGAAGTTTTGGATGATTCCTTTTGTCATGCAATTGCCCTATTTTCCCACAACCATTGCAACACTAGCTCTCTTGATAGCCTTCTCTTTTCCTCCCTTCAGCCGTTTACCACAACCCTATGCCCTAACTGGTTGTGGTTTTTTGAGACTATGTTGGTTTCCAAGAGAAATAGGCCTTTGGATACTACTCCCTTCGCCATCTTCCCTTTCATTCATCTTGGCTAACCCTCTTTTTAGTTGATACCAAATATTCTTCCAAACCTTCAGTCCCATTTTCACTTAATAAACATGCATCCATAACTCTGTTAGCTAGTCGAAAGGGCCTATTTCACTTCACTAACATAGAAGTGTCGCATATTTTGGAAACACTCCCACCCAAGTCATCCATAACTCTGCTAGCTTTTGATGATTTAGTCCACCTCCGCAAGATGTATTGATAAAGTAATTCCATAATTTGCTTTTTAGTGAAGTACGCCAACATGTGCCGACATGAAATTCCGTCACATTCAAGCTTCTTAGAGCTGCATTTAACATAGTTTGATGACTTGTCTAACAAAATCTCACGACCCTTCGAATCACTCTGATTTACCCTTTAAACATTGTACTCAGAGTGGTGTTCATCTTTAAATGTACTCTTTACCACATACGCGCCACTTTTCAAGAGTTCATATTGAAACTTGTAAAAAATACTGTGTACATCTCACGCATTGTTGACTCCATGAGTGTTTTCGTTATGAGGAGAGGCTTCTCATTGACATCTTTATGATCCGAATTTAATTTATTATGCCTTTTACGTGAAAATGCCCTAGCAAACTGCGTCACAAAATCCATAAGAGAATTGAAGACACATATCGTTTGAAGAAATGCATGGGAGCCTTCAGCTCTTTGACTACTAGTCATGTGGGCAGAAAAAAGGTGTCTCGTATATGCAGGAACCCATCTTTCACGAATTTCGTACATGGCATGTAGCCATTCATTGGTTGACAATTTAGCTTTTGCTACAACCTCTACCCATCTAGCTTCAAACTCTTTAGGGCTCTCAAAGTTCCATATACAATTACAGAACTCATCATAATGTTCTTTATAGCGTACTGCACTTTTTTTTCGAAACATTTACTCAAAATGTGAATGCAATACCTGTGGAGCGTATTTGGAAGAAGAGTAGCAATTGCTTTTGTCATTGTTGAATCCTGATTAGTTATGATCATTAGACATTGAAGCATACTAAACCGTGAAATGAATATAGAAGCATTAGACAGAAGCGAAATTCAAACCATGAAATGAATATAGAAGCATTATTCTGTACATATTCAAAATTCATTGCTTAGAGAGAGACTCTAAAGCCCTAGTTTTTAACCATTTGAAGCCCTAGTTTAAAGTTTAAACCATGTCCTTAACCCTGGAGCTCAAAATCTCATGTCAAAAACTTAGGAAGATTGCAGCTCCCTACTTTTGCTATAGAAATCTAGGGTTTTAGGAACAACAATCGGTCTAGGGTTTCGATTTCCAATTTTTCGATTGAGAAGTTTGGCCCTAATCAGATCGAGAAATTCAACCTTAAGTCAATTTCTTCTTCAATTTCCTCTTCGATGTCAATTTGTTCGATTTCTTCTTCTTTGTTCTTCTCAATCCTCTCTCTCTCTCTATCTCTCCTGGTAAGCGTGAAATGAAAAGGGGAATGGGTGGTGGGTTATGACCCGGTTCATTTTATCCCAGGTTGATTTTGACCTGCGAACTTGAATTTTAAATATGAGCCCTTGGTTCTCATCCAAGGGCTGTGAGCTGAAGTCTGAATTAGTCTCACATAAGGGATCCCTTATGTGAAGCTGTGTGTGTGTGTGTGTGTGTGTGTGTAGAGAGAGAAAAGGGGAGAGAATGGAAGAGAGACAAGAGAGCGTGAAGAGCGAGAGAGAAAGTGATGATGAGAGAGAGAGAGAGAGAGGGAGAGGAAAGAGTACTTGTGCTAGTGCTTATCGGGGTTGGGGAGAGGTGACATACTGTACAGAAAATGTTTTCTACCTTCTAAACCTAGAAAACGTTTTCAGGCTCATGTGATTCATTTTCTCTTTGACTTTTCTTACTACGGAAAAAGTTTTCCATTGACTTTTATTTTCCATTGTACCCAAACACTGGAAAATGTTTTCCAAGAAAACTTGAAAACTTTTTCTGCCGAAAACAAACGGAGCCTTAGTTTTGCTCCTGCAGTGCACAATATAGGAGATAGGTTTCTATCAGTCCTGGTCTAACTCAAGACATCTTAATGGTATAACAGATAAGCATGTAGGGTTGCATGCATTATTGTTTAGGTGACTGCTAAAGTTCAAAGGTTTTTTTAAAGATATATAAAGTAATGCTATTGTCACACCCTCGATTAATGTACGTCTCACAACATGCTGAAGTTACAACCATTCATCACTATCTACATTGGGTACCCATGTGCCATGATAAAATATGCATGGAAGTATTAACTTTATACATTTTTTTTTTGAAGTCAAAAGAAATGAGTAATTAGGATTACAATTTTGGAAATGGCTACAATACACACCCATTGAAGGTGTGTACCATATGCACCTATTGGATGGTCCAGATTGTGCTACCTCATTGGCTATCGTAACATTTTCTAGTTTTTTCTAACTTTTTAGCAATATGATTCGTAACATTTCCTATAATTCGTAACATTTTGTTGTCTTGTAACTTTTATAAAAAAAGTCGTAACTTTTACAAAAAAAAATCGTAAATAAGGGGTGTGTATTGTAGCATTTCCCTACAATTTTATCTTTCACAAAGGAATGGAATTTTACTAGATGGTCAAATGATGCCGCATGCCACACACGTCATGCATTTCAACTCATGCTCCTTTATTAGTACATGCCAATAAGAGGGGTGAGCATTCACATGTTTCTTTAACCAAGTCTATATGTGCATAAAATAGCAAGCAATAATGATGAGACATAATGTGTTCAAAGACACAAACAATATTCAAGATAAACGACTTCATCACACTCTAAGAGTAGTAGGTCTACACACACACATCAATTCATACTCACGTGATGTTAATTTCAGACCGTCAATTACCAAATTTCCCTCTTATCATGGGACTCACTATAACCTATTCGCAATTTACAACTCTCTATTTGTTTTCCGAAGTTTGGCCCATCAAATCCAACATCACTCATAAAGTCATCTCAAACACGCCCCAAGTTAACATTATAAATATCAAGTGCTACGAAGATCATCTACATTGTTCCCATTAATAATCCCGTCAAAATTTCCTACCACACGTACCTCGTAACTTTCATAACAAGCATCTCTGGTTTGTGAGACCCCTTACATATCTCAACAAACATTCCAGGTATATGAGACCCCGTACATATCTCAATTGACATTCCATAGGTTTCCAATTCATTTCTCAATTATCTGTACCTCTTACGAACGCCCGTGTCCCACAAGTACTCAAGTGTCCTACAAGCACTCAACCCGTATCCTACAAGTATCCACGTGTTCCCCGGGTGTCCAGGTGTCCCTCAAGTATCCCACAAATATCCACATGTTCCCCAGGTGTCCAAAATATTTTTCACGAATCTCAAGTTCATTTAATCATGGTACGTGCATGTATATTTACAAATAATTTGAAGTCAGGAGTCCTGGGGGTCATAGTACTTTAATGTTCCTTTTTCATTTATAACCCTTCCTCTTGTCAAGTCCGGTGTCCCTAGAATGTACTCCATTTTCCCTTTGTGTCGAATTCGTATCGCACGTGTCACAAATTTACTTTAATTATATTATATTTGGAGATATTCCTACTGTCACACCCGAAGGCAGACTTTGTACCTTTCCGGGTTTTCATAACCCCACAATTCCCTATATGTTCGAACATCCACAATAAAACCATTTATTTCATCCAACAAGATATTTCATTTCATTCAACATGCGTTCTTTGATTTAACTTCCCGCTTATTCCCTAGCCAACGACACAAGTAATTAATCAATTTCCCAACCGAGTCAAACATCCTACCACAAAAACATGACAACTTTCCATGTGTATTTATGCAGTAACAAATGGTGCCTCAAGAGCTATGATTTAATAACTTAATCAGAGATCAGACACGAACCAACAATTATCACGACTTATAAAATAAAACTTGGATAACAAAACAATTTGGAGGACCCGTCCGGACGGTCAGACAACCCGTCCAGACGGAATAAGCAGATTGCGCAGTTCACAACAACAACACAAGTTATAATAGGAGGTTTCACATAAGCACCAATAAACTCGATCCTGATCAGCTATTTCATGTTACTACAACTCTAATACACAACGAAAAATTATTTACTAAATGGGTTTCATCATTTCAACGTGTTTTGCTTTTAAATTTCAAGGGTTCATGACAAGATTTCACCAAGAAAAAAAAAAAAAAAGTGATACAAGTAAAGATTTGTGCATAAATCAACTTTATACACAATAAATTGGTAGAAGAAACCCCTACCTCTAAGAGTTCGTCTCCAATCAAGATCCTATTCAAAACCCTAGCTTCCACCTCGAAATCTCCTGCGGCCCATGCTTCAATATATGATTTTCCAGGTTAGCACGTTGATACACGGTGTGTGTGCAAGTTTTTGATGGGGTTGGGGGCTGAAATTTGGTGAGAGGAGTGTGACATCCCGACTTTTTCTTTTTTAAAAAAAATAAAATAATAATAAAAAATTTGATGCGAATAATAAATTCTTCCAGTTTCTGTTTTCAAACTTCTTTTTAATAGAAAAAAAAATTAGATTATTGTGTACCACATTTATTTTGGGAGCTCTTTTAAAATTGAATAACTTAGTATTATATTTTTATAAAAATAGTTAGGCTAAATTGAATATGTTTACGTGAGCGTTTATAAAATTAGCCGCTTATTTTTAGTATTGCGTCACTTATTTTGATGAGGGTTTATTTGAAATTATAGGTTGGGCCCAATTTAGGAATTTCCTAGCAATATAGATATTTAGATATAAAGAATAGAAGGATGGGATTTATTTATTTATTTATTTTTCCTTACAAGTTTAGAGCACTAGGGTTTATACATTAGAGCTATAAGGTTGCGGTGAAGAGAGAGAGAGAGAGAGAGAGCTCCGGCCGAGAGAGGAAGAGAGAGTCAGAGAGCGTGCACGGTGGCGGATTTTGGTTGTGGTGAGTCTACACCCTTATCGACTTCACCTTTCTCTCTTACATTCATGCTTTCACGCCACATATAGATTAGGTTTGGTTGAGAGTAACAAGTGTTAGCGGTGGTTTTGTCTTTTGCAAGATACAAGAAATAGGCTTCTACATTTCTGTCATGTT
Organism: Vaccinium vitis-idaea; assembly: GCA_963854785.1. Classification (NCBI taxonomy): domain Eukaryota; kingdom Viridiplantae; phylum Streptophyta; class Magnoliopsida; order Ericales; family Ericaceae; genus Vaccinium; species Vaccinium vitis-idaea. The sequence goes on along the minus strand of OY978217.1, from coordinate 29,356,626 downwards.
ATATATGCATGTGTGTTCAGTGACCATATAGAATGTGAGAACCAACATTTGGAATGTTGCATGGGTAAGGACAACGTGGTGATGGACTAATGGGGTAGGATTTTGGTATTAGATTAGGTACTAATCTAAATATTAAATTATTACTAGTAATGATTAAGTAGTAGACTAATAACAGTAGCTATAGTTTCTACTATTGATTTTGTAGTTACTTATGTGAATATGTACAGCTTATGCGTAACTTTTATTGTGATTCAAATTAGTGGACTATTTATTACGCTTCGCGTTCAGTTGCATTCTTTCGGTCTTCAGGTGAGTGGTTAAGCATGTGATCCCTTCTTTTGGAATCCTCTTGAGCCTATCAATTCTTGACAATCCTTTATTTTGTTCTGATTCTATGAATATTAATCTTGCTCGTTGAACTCAACTTATTTGACGATTGACGTACCCTTGGGTATACAAGGTTTGTTGGTTATATTTCTGATTGATTGATTTCTCTTATTTCGCTTATTGTCTAATCATTGAATTCATTATATTATTGAGATTCTGCAACGGCACAGGTAATATCTCTGCTGGTCACTCCCGTTTGCCGTTGTTCTTATGTGATTGGGACAATGTATTGTACTTGTGAAAGTCCAAGGAAAAGACCTGGGCGCCATCCTGTGGTGACTTTGGCCACTAGGGAAAAGACTTGTGAAATACCCTGTGACTCTAGTGCTCAACGGATAGGGAAAAGACTTGTGAAATACCCTGTGACCCTATTCCGGATCGGCTTAGGGAAAAGACTCAGGCGCCATCCTGGGGTGACTCTAAGTACGGTGTTGGATCCAACGGGCTAAGCCTTGAGAAAATAATTGGCATTTGGCAATGGTTATTATTATTATGGTTCCCACATATTTTGGTTGAGATTTCTATTTATTGTTGTTCGTCGTTCTGGTATTCCTGGCCTTTGTATAAATGCATATTCTTGTGAATCGATTATTGCTTTTGTAATTCGCTAATCAGACATTCATACCCTTGATACTACTTGTTGAGCCTTTGTTATTTGAAACCATTTCTTTGGAGCTCTCGCTATCGTTCTTTAAAATGTATGCCACGTTGTATCCTAAACCCATAGCATGCTTGACTACTCATTGAGCTGTGAGCTGACGGATTTATTCCACATTCTTTTCAGGTTAGTTCGGGGAGCATCATAGTGGACTCTGAGACAGTGTCAGGACCCACCGTTTGGACCTCTAGGGCATTTGCATTTTTATTTTCTTTTAGTCATGTCAATCAGCTTCCGCACTTTTATTTATTTAGTTTTTTGTTAATGAATTTGAAGTTGGAAGTTTGTACCCAGTTTGCTAAAAAAAAAATTGATAGTTGGTTCACATTTTGATTTTATTATTCAGGATTCAGTCTAAATATTTCAAGTCGTATAAATTATCTTTGTTTAGGCTTCGTGTTCCAGGAATTTTCTCCTGGTTCACGGCTGGTCATGTTTCCCAATTTGGGGCGTGACAAGGAGAGAGAGTGAGAGCCGAGAGGGAAAGATGTCATAAGAGGAGAGAGAAGGTTACGGCTGGTGTGGGAGGAAAATAGAAAACCCTCTACTTATAATGGGCTAACACCAAGCCCAAATTTAATAGTTCTCTCACTTTCACCACACACAAACATTAAAAAAAAGAAAGAAGTGATTTCCTCAATTTTCCCACTTTATTTTTGAAAAGTAAATATTAAAATTACGGGTCTTTACAGCTGTGGTATCACTGTTGTCACAACCATTAACCAACTGTGGGAAGTTGACCAGCCAAGCAAGTACTAACATGTCGAAGGCCTTCTCATAGGTGAATTCTATTAACAACCTTGTTTTGGCTAATACAGTCCGCTAAATTTTTAACAATTTCGAGGCAAAAATACCCTCATGCTTAATGACAATATTATCCCTAGCATTTTTTACATATAACCCATAATCCACAAACTCTATCCTACACTGCAACCCATTAATTACAACCCACTCTCCCCTTCTTGTTCACATCGTTCTTCTTCTTCTTTAGTCTTTCTCTTCTTCTTCTTCTTCTTCTTCTTCATGTTAAGCCTCTTCCTCCTCCCTCGTCCCACACTACAAACCATACCCCTAAGTCACTCTCCCCCATGTCTCATCTCTCTTTTAATAGAAAACCAATCAATGGAAGTTTCCTCCTCCCCTACCATCACAAACTCTATCCTACACTACAACCCATTAATTACAACCCACTCTCCCCTTCTTGTTCACATCGTTCTTCTTCTTCTTCTTCTTCTTCGTGTTAAGCCTCTTCCTCCTCCCTCGTCCCACACTACAAACCTTACACTACAAATCTTACTACAAACCATACCCTAAGTCACTCTCCCCCGTGTCTCATCTCACTTTTAATGGAAAACCAATCAATGGAAGCTTCCTCCTCCCCTACCATTGAGCTTGACCCACTTCTCTCTCTTTTGGAACTTGAAGATTCACCAATGGGACCAAAATCAATTTTATCCGCCATGGAAGAAGTGGAGAAGGAAGGTGGCCTGGTGAGATGGATATGATGGTTTGCAAAGGGAATGAGGGATGGGTGAGACGAGGGAAGAGGGAGTGCATGAGAGAAAGAGAGAGATGAGGGAGATTTATTTATTTTTAAATTATGTTTGTTACTTTTTTTGGTAACAGTAAGGGTATTTAAGGGAAAAAAAGTACTCCCTCCGTTCCTATTTGTTTGTCCTCTACGACAAGTCGTGCCACTTTTCAAATGGAAAAATAAAGTGTTTTCGTGTATTATTTTTCAATTTTTTTTTACACCATATTAAAGTGCTCATCATGTACTTTAATTCGGTGCGAAAAAATTTGAAAAATGATACATGGAAGCACTTAATTTTTTGATTTGAAAAAATACAAGAGAGAGAGTGTGGGACAAACAAATAGGAATGGAGGGAGTATTTTTTATCGGAGGGGCAAGTTGGGGTTTTTTTTGACGGGTTGTATTTAAGGCCAATGACTAGAACATGTTTTTAAAAGTAAATATTACGATTTCATGGCATTGTTTTTAGAAATCACTAAAAACATAACAAGGAAAAAAAATAATTCTATATACATGGCACTAACAAATTACAGGTCCAAAATACCCTGCTTATTTTTTAAGTCCTGACACACACCCCCTACTCTCTCTCTCTCTCTCTCTCACCACCATTTCCAGATAAAATTATCCTCCCTTCTCTTTGATGTATCTCTTTGGTATGCAAAAATAATCCACCGGAAACAAAATTATCGATCAATGCCGGAGAAGAAATCATTGCCAATCAATGCCGGAGACAAAATCGTCGGATTGTCTTGGATTCTCTCTCTTTCTGATGTACAAAATCAAAATCAGGGGTGTTATCGTGCACAAAATCAAAATCGTTGGCGATGGATCTGAGATAGGGAGAGGTGGTTTTGGAGACCATGGTCGGAGACCCATGAATCTGGTGAGTTTTGAAAAATCAATTAGAATATGGGTATGTACTCCTTGGGTTTTGAAAAATCAACTGGTGAAGCCATCAAATGTAGAGTATTTTTGGTTAGGAATAGAATCGGATGGTGAAGCCACTCAATTGGGTTTTGAAAAGTCAAGGGGAAATGACCACTAGAGATCGCGACGCCGATGGGGCTAGAGAAGTTTAGATCTTCAGAGATCAATGAAAAAGATCCAGATCATCAGATGACGACTAGAGTCGAGGTCGCCGGAAATTCCAGTTCCACCGAGGTTGCCGAAAAGAGAGAGTTATTTGGTTTGTGGTCTTTTTTTCGTATGACAGAGACAGAGATTGTATGGCTAGTATGGATTCAAATTAAGAGGTGATTTTCCTTTGAGAGAAAGAGAGAAAGGAGAGGTTTTGGCCTTGTTTGGTTTGGTTTCCAAAAACCAGTTTTCTCAATTATTATTCAATTATTACCCTTATTTTTAAATATTATTTTTATTTTTCTCTCTATCTCTCTCCAATCATTAATACCTATTTTTTAATTATTATACATATTTCTCCCTCTAATCATTACAAAAACCAAAACTCAAAACCAAACCAAACACAACCTTTGATTTCTGGTTTCGGATCGTAGAGATGGGGAGTTTTCCCAAGACTTTTTCCTCTCCTCTGATTGAGAATGAGAGAGAGATTTTTTCTTTTTCTTTACAGTCCGATTGGGAATGAGGAGAGAGTGGGCGTGTTGGAGAAAAAAAAAAATAGGGGTATTGTGGGTATCACACTCATAAATTGCCATGTATGTGTAATTAATATTTTCCTTATCATGCTTTGGTCATTTGGAAAACCATGGCCATGTTTTGGTCATTTTTTGCTCCTAGTACAATGGTTTGGTCATTGGCCCTTGTATTTAGCCACTTCAATAAAATATAAATTAGAATTGTGCTGTATTTAGCAAAATGTGGGTTGTGAATAGAATTTCCAATTATTTATCCTCTTGCCATGAGCTTATGGTTCACAAAAAGTGTACCATTAAGCTCAGAATACATACCCCATTTCCCTATAATTTGTAATTTCCCCAATTTTTAATTACTGTATTATATTAAAAATGGGTAATCGATATTCACACCCCCCAAATTAATAGTCACACTCCCTTTCTTGTCATTTAGTGAAGATTTTACGCATAAAAACTTCACTAAAAGACAAGAAAGGGGGTGTGGCTATCAATTTGGGGTGTAGAAATCACTCCCCTAAAAATAATAGTCCTTTGGTTCCAAATAAATGTCCACTTTTATTTTTTACTTTGTTTTTAAATTGTCTATAACTTTCAATCTATAATGTATTACTCTCTCCGTTCCAAATTGCTTTTTGAAAATTTTCACTTTTTAAGCGAACATGCAATAACGGCATTCAATAAATGCATTCACATTAAACAGATTCATTAATTTCTAATAATGCGCTTATATTTCAACTTTTAAATGAAATTATTGATGTTGGTAAATGAGTTATTTTGGAAGATTGAGAAAATTTTATTTTGGCTTTTTAAAGGGGACTAACAATTTGGAACATCTCAAAATTGTGGATCCGGAGTGTTAGAAATCAGCCCCTAGATATTACCTTGAAAATTGCCTAAAACGACGTCGTTTTAGGCACCAAAAGGGACAACAAGTCAACAAAAAAATCAATCAAAATTACATATTTTGAGTCCTAGGAACATAAGAGATGGGTTTTTTTTTCGGAAACTTAATTCCCACTAGATTAATGATGGAAATTGAATTATTCCTAGCTCAATTTTTTTTTGGGACTTGGGCACCTAGGATATTATAGACAACTTTTAATTAGTAATGTGCACACTTATTTAGAAATGAGTAGCTATATTGGCTCATTTGTTCAACATTCATCAAAGTTTGTCGCCACTCCACGGTGGTCTCGCGGATCCATCTCTCGCCTCTCTCCATTGCTAGGTTTCCGATCACCCACGCTCCCTTCTAAAAGCAAAACCACCTCTGAGGAGGTCTGGCATGCGGAATCGATCGCTAGGTATAGTATTATAATTCAGCAATGAGAAGTAGAGTATATCTTCTATTTGTCTCTCTCCTCCTCTTCCTCAGTAGCTCATCAGTCTCATCCTGGAAAAGAGACGAGTTCAGAAACTGTAACCAAACCCCATTCTGCAAGCGAGCTCGATCTCGAAAACCAGGATTCTCTTCCCTCATCGCAACCCATGTCTCCATCTCCGACGGCGACCTCATCGCCAAACTCATCCCACGAAACGAACAAGACCCAGTTGTCAACCCATTGATTCTAACTCTCTCGGTGTACCAAGATGGCGTATTGCGGCTCAAGATAGACGAAGACCCAAGTCTTGATCCGCCCAAGAAACGCTTTGAAGTACCCGATGTGATTGTTCCTGAGTTCTTGAACAAGAAGCTCTGGTTACAGAGGCTTTCTGAGGAGGTGATTGGCGGCGATTCAGGCCCTTCATCGGTTGTTTACTTATCGGAGGGGTTCGAAGCTGTTCTTCGCCGCGATCCCTTTGAGGTATATGTTCGAGAAAAGGAAGGAGGTAAGCGCGTAGTGTCGTTTAATTCACATGGGTTATTCGATTTTGAACAGTTGAGGGTGAAAAAGGAAGGGGAGGATTGGGAGGAGAGGTTTAGAAGTCACACTGATACGAGGCCTTATGGTCCTCAGTCAATTAGTTTTGATGTGTCATTTTATGGGGCTGATTTTGTCTATGGTATACCTGAACGTGCCACTAGTCTTGCTCTCAAGCCAACAAAAGGACCTGGGGTTGAAGAATCTGAACCGTATAGGCTTTTTAATTTAGACGTGTTTGAGTATTTACATGATTCACCCTTTGGGCTTTATGGGTCTATACCTTTCATGATTTCGCACGGTAAAACTCGGGGGACTTCAGGTTTTTTCTGGTTGAATGCTGCTGAAATGCAGATTGATGTTCTTGGGTCTGGTTGGGATGCTGAGGAGTCCATTGGGTTGCCTTCAGATCGGAACCGGATTGATACTCTGTGGATGTCTGAAGCTGGTGTCGTCGATGCTTTCTTTTTCGTGGGTCCTGGGCCAAAAGATGTCGTTCGGCAGTATACTAGTGTGACAGGAACTCAGGCGTTGCCCCAGTTCTTTGCCACGGCTTACCATCAATGCAGGTGGAATTACAGGGATGAGGAGGATGTTGCACAAGTTGATTTGAAATTCGATGAACACGATATCCCTTATGACGTTTTGTGGCTTGATATTGAGCATACAGATGGGAAGAGATATTTCACATGGGACAGGGTTCTATTCCCTACCCCGGAAGAGATGCAGAAGAAATTGGCTGCAAAGGGTAGGCACATGGTAACTATTGTGGACCCTCATATTAAGAGGGATGAGTCCTTCCACTTGCATAAGGAGGCTACAGAGAAGGGTTATTATGTTAAGGAAGCAAGTGGTAAGGATTATGAGGGGTGGTGCTGGCCTGGTTCCTCATCGTACCCTGATATGTTAAACCCAGAGATCAGGTCGTGGTGGGCTGACAAGTTCTCGTATGCGAATTATGTTGGTTCTACACCTTCCTTGTACATATGGAATGACATGAATGAACCTTCTGTTTTTAATGGTCCAGAGGTATGCTTGTTTTTTGTTCTGTTTCTTCGCCACTGTTCCAGATTTGTTTCCTCATATGAGATCAGCACTAGAGATAAGACTAGAGATCTATAAAGAGCTAGGATAAGTACAAGAAACATGTACCTGAAAATCTTTATTCCTATTTTTGACATACTGTTGGAAGCTAGATATGTAGTTTAGAGGAATAGGTTTTTTGGGACCAATCAAGAAATCAAATACAAAAGTTGGACGCTGTTTTGTGTTCCGTGAAATGCAAATGTAGTTTTGTTACTTTTGTTGGAGTTGCTTAAGGTGAGACCTCATGGGGGTTGCAAAGTGCAATGTGTAGGTTTTGTAAGTGGGCATTGTGGACATAAGGTGGACGGGTGGCCCGTTGAATCACGAGTGAGACAATAAATGCGGTTCTAATAATGGTTATCTGTTTGCCAAGTATCACACTAACGGGTTACCGTGTGCCAAGAAATTATTTGGAACCTAAGAAATTTAAACAAATTTCTATTATCATTCCAGCTTAATGTATCCAAAAAACATCAACTCAAACTACTATTAGTTTGTGGTAAAAATCCAGGTTTATTAGTTTCATTTGTTCCCATACTCTTCGTCATGAATTGTGATGTATTAGCCCATTGCCTCATCTGCCCATATGATGCATGATTTGTATTGACATATATTTTTGGAGGTGAACTAGATTCTAATTTAATATGATGTGCTGACCTTTTATGATTGACTACTGCTATTCCACCAGGTGACAATGCCCAGAGATGCTTTACATTATGGAGGAGTCGAACACAGAGAAGTACATAATGCATATGGCTATTATTTTCACATGGCTACTGCTGATGGGCTGGCAAAGAGAGGCAATGGGAAAGACAGGCCTTTCGTTCTGTCTAGGGCAGTTTTTCCTGGAAGCCAAAGGCATGGAGCAATTTGGACAGGAGATAACACAGCAGAGTGGGAACACCTCAGGGTTTCAGTTCCAATGATTTTAACTCTTGGTCTTTCTGGAGTTGCATTCTCCGGTAACAGAACTTCCTCTTATTTTTTTTCTTCATTTCATTAAATTTCCTTTTCGTTGTATTAACCATAGTAAACATTTCTCCAGGTGCCGATGTCGGTGGATTCTTTGGGAATCCTGAGCCAGAATTGTTAGTTCGATGGTACCAGCTAGGTGCCTACTATCCTTTCTTTAGAGCTCATGCCCATCAGGACACCAAGAGACGAGAACCATGGTTATTTGGGTAACTCTCCTCTACGAGAACCATGGTTATTTGGTTAATTGCTTTTAATCTGGAGCTAAAAATGAAAAGTACTTGTTAAGTTTGAGATCTTAAGATTCATGAGGTCATGATAGAGTTTATTAATGTTTTGTGTCATGTTGTTGGTGGGATGAAAGTTTCAATCTGACATACTACATATACATCCTGTGGGGGTTACATAGGCAATTAATTTTGCGATAACAAGCCATTAGTCTTAAATTTCCAAAAGGAAACGCGTTCAATCCTATATATTTTCTATTTAAGGAAAATTTCAACCTATGAGAGTCTTTTTTCTGCTATATTTTGAAAGTACATCAAGATTAGACTCTTCTAAATATGTGGAGGGTGTAAGGCACTGCATATCTAGTTAGACATCCAGGCATTTGTATGCCTAAGTGTTGAGTCTATTAATTCCATACGTGACACTCAATTTTATTTTAAAGAGTAGGCCTAAGTTACTTTACTTTATCCTAGAAAAATAGACAACTGCTAGAAAATACTCCATGATCTAACTGAGTCCTGGTGACATTGAAGACACTTGAACTCATACCAACGCCTGATATACATATCTAATTTCATGTATTTTATAGGTAATTGATTTAGCTTATTTTGGACTAAAAAGGAAAACTGTTAGGGTTTATAGTATATAAATGGAAAGCGACTTAGGACTTAGGAGGGTTTAATGGTTTACATTGGGATCCTATGCCTAGTTTATGATTGCTTCAAACTTGTGCCAATTTGTCTTACGGATTCCTAATGGCTAGACTTCCGTGTCCTTTGGTGTGCAAAGTATTCCTGTCTTAATACATTTTGACATAATCAGATCAGATAGATTTTGATGCATTTCTTACTCATGATTGGCTGGTTGCAATTTGAGCATCTTGTATCTTATGAATATGTGCATCTTACACATGTTGGATACACCCCCTTAGGAGGCTTGTATGTGGTTCCTAGCTTATAGGATGTAACAAAAATTTGGTTTTTGACATGCTTTTGTATCAAGCTATATCAGATATTTGAAGACTTCAGCGAGAGGAGCAAATAATTTCTCTCTGTATCTGTTTTGTTTCGAGTTTATGTAAGAGTTTTTTTTTTTGTCTTTGACGCAAATCCAATGACCAGCATATCTATGCATCTTCTAGTTCATCTGCCTATTTGATTATATTCGTACACATGTAGGTAGTTGGCTAGACTGCCCTGTTTCCTCTTTAAACTTCTTAGAGGTCATGACCCTTGTTCTTTTTGTACCTGTTGAAACATACATTTAGTTGTTGAGTTTGGCACCAATATCTCTTTGGGGTTTGCGACAAACTCTGTGCATGACTGCACGGTCTGCACCCATTAAAGTCCTGATTCTTGAAGAAGTACTCCAATAGAAGGCACTAGGCAAATCTTAATTGTTCTGAGGCTACATCCTCATTAACCAATGTGGACTCAAAGGTTTTCCTTTTGTACCCTTTTTCATGTCCCATTTGAAGCGAAGACTGTCTTCTTGTTTTGGTTTACATTGTAATGTCACTACCTTTGTTTGTCCTCTTCTTTCTTTCTTCCTTTTTATTTTATTTTATTTTATTTTTCGATCTGCAGCTTTGTTTGTCCTCTTAATGTATACTCTACCTTGACTCCTTAAGTTTCATCTGAGTTCTGATTATACTTGACCAGTTGACCCTTTTTCTTGACTGTTCATGTTTGGCTGGTCCACTTCATATGACCATTTGCATTGAATTGAGCTAGTGGTGTAATGTTTTAATCCCTACTTGTCTTAAAAAAATGGTAGCAAGCACTTATGGTAGCAAGCACTTGTTATTTGTCTTTCTTTCTTTTCTTGTGACTGCGGAACGACTGTCCCAACCTCTTGGAGCTGAGTATCAAACCCTGGGCGAAGACGCTGTGTGAAGCCAAGGAGGCTTGAACTCAGGACAAATTGCTTGATCGAAAAAGTTTCCACGGCTGAGTTACGTCCTTGGGCTTTTAGTATTTTGGATTTTTCTCTTTTTATACACGTGAATAGTTTGCTGAACGTTTGGTGTCTGAAGTGTACATGAAAAGGTACTTCATTTTGGGTTTTGACTCGGTGACTAATATCAGTAATATGGGTAGTCCAATATTGTCAAATAAAGAACATTGTTGTCAAATGTAATGTTTCCGGTTTTATTATTTTGTTTGTGGCCCTCCTAATGTTTATCATTGCTAAGATTTTCATCTGGATTACATCTCATTATATGCTATGTGGTGCATATGCTTGCTGCATTCAATCAATGTGGTGCACATGCAAAGGACTTCACAATCTCATCGAGGATGTGAGGCTCTCTTCACTGTATCTGCCAGAAAGAGGAAAACAACAACGGATTTATATTTTGTTAATATGGTCAAAATTAGTGTCATGTACTTGAAATATTTTACTCTCATTCTAAATTATTGGAGCCAATCATTTATGTTCTTGACAGCTACATGGAAATATTTTGCCTGCTTACATCTGAAAAGTTTGCCCTTAAATGGACAATATGAACTTCCAATTTTAGGTTCCATCTCTTATACTTAGTTAGCAAGTAAGAGTTTGGATGCCTATAGAGTATAGATATATATTGACGTCGCAAAAATATAGGTCCTCAGTCCTAGTGACGAATACGGATTTCTTGAAGAATTTCTGGAGCTAGATATTTTGGAAAGACATTGTTAATCTCTCAGGCAATTTTTGTTTGGTTTGCTTATCTACTATTTGTCAATAATTTCATCATTATCACATGTTAGAAATATAGGCTTAAGTGGGATGCTTTTTAATGTTGTTCTCTGCTATTTTGAGATTTTCAGTGTAGATTGTGACATAAGGCTTGGTTTGGTTTTGCTTTGCTTTGCTATTTGATACATAATATAAAAGGATACATTGTTGATGCACAATGAGGTGCACAGGTTGTTACTTGTGATCTGGTACCTTGCTCTTGGAGGATATTCTCCTTTTGGTGGGATGATTCTTGTCATACTTTGCATACTATATGTTGGAATCTTCCAAGGGTCGCCCTGAGAAGCTTCAGGGTTTCCATGTTTTTCCCTGAGATGACAAGCCTGTAAACTTAGCTGTCTTAAGTCAGATTTGATTAAGAGATATTGGTTATAGAACAAAAACTTTTGGTTCTGGACAGTAGTGCAATTAAGCTTTCCTATGTATTTAGTTGAGAGTAACTAGTTGAGCGGGGAATGATAAAGATAGATCTAGAAGGACTCTATTAGGAGGGGCTTTCCTTCTTCCTGGTGGTGATCTCACTTTCGAAAGAGAGTCTCTACGTTACCCTATATCTCTGTAATATTATGCTTCGTGGAATACTGGGGTGGTAACTAATATTAACTCTCTACTTAATATTTCATGCGGTCCATACAAAGAGGTCAAGTGTAGTCCATTGGCCACTAAATGGACCTACTTGAGAGTTGGGATATTAACGAGGCATTGGCTGAAGTTTTTAAGGCTGTGGCTTTTCTTGAGCCTTGTGACTTTTGATTTAGGGAAGTTCTGACCACATATTTAATGTATGCAATCATTAGATAACACATTCATCCTACCTAGCCATCTAGGGAATGGGAATAGTCTTTGTTATTAAATACATCTTGGTAATAGGAACAGTGTTTGGTATTAAACACATCAGGAGCCTATAAATTAATGTATTTCAAGAGAATGAATGAATGATTGACTATATGTAAAAAATCGTGCAGCTTTATGCTTCATGATTGCGTAATGCAATCCGATTCTTTGGTGTGATGCTAAAGAGGCCTTAGGTGTGATGCCTTTGTTAACCTAGGAGTGAGGCCTAGATCCATCTTCTTAAAACTTCTTCATCTCTTCTCATTCACCATTCACAGCCCCAAAACAGTTTCTTTCCGAATCTGTCCTACATCAATTTGTTATCAGAGTTCTATCAAAGTGGGAGATCCTATCCGCCACAGTATGCCTTCAGCCACAAGATTGAAGTTCCTGATTTTGACTGAAGGAATGATCCTAGGGTGTTCTCCAATTGGCTTGCATTAGTGAAGGCATATGACAGATGATCGAAGAATAAGATTTGCGAAGATTAAACTTGTTGGCTTGGCACAAATGTGGTGGTATGTTCGTGAAGGACGTAATAGAAGATTGGAATTGCCACCAATAAACACATGGTAATCGATGAAAGCTATGCTCCAAGATCAGTGTTCTAAAAGAAAGTCTTGAAGGCTGAGTACTCGCTGCCTAGGCGCTAGAAGGCCCCTCGCCGACTAGCCCGACTAGTCCGCTAGTCGCCCGACCAGACCGACTAGCCCGATTGGGCGCTGAGTACTCGGCCCTGGAAGCTAGAAGGTGCCCGGCTGCCCTGGGAGCGCCTAGTGAGTTTTAGAACCTTGTCCAAGATATGTATATGCCTTCCATTGTCGTGCCAAGGTTTGTGAGCTACGAGTTAATTCAAGACATGTACTCAACATATTTGAAGGGTGTATGCAAAGACTTGAGGCCATTAACACTCGTAATAGAGCCGTGGGAAGCTCACGTCTAAATAGTGCCGGGCTTGATACAATTGTTAAGCCCATTACAAAATTGCCACAACCAAAACAAGCTAGTGTGGAGCATGCGCATCAAGTGACTCCAAAACCAAAAGGAGTTGTTGAAGATACGAACTCAACAAAGTTGATGTCCCGAGAAGCTGATTATGTCCCAAATTCTACTAAGGTGGAAGAGAATCAGACTTTTAAGGCTGAAAATGCACCAAATTTTGAAGTAAAAGCTTTGCAAGAGGTTGCCAATACTGTTGCTGAAGTGGCTAGAGTTGCAACCCCAGGATCTCATGTTCCTTGTGCTCTTGAGACCAACAAACTGGAGCAACCAGCTGCTGGTTCAGAAAGTAACATGCCTTCGGAGGGCAACAAACTGCCTCTGAAGCTTTTGGACATAGAGCCAGATGACATTAGAATGAATGGACCCAATTCTGCTGCACAATATTTTGGTGAATTCGGAGGTTTTCCTTTTACTTCAATTGATTTTATCATTCCAAGAAAATAACCGTAGGACTTGGAATCTCAATCCTTTCTTTGCTGCCACCAGTGAAAAGGAGAAGGCTATTTCAATTTCCATTTGGAGATTTTGATATGAAGTCATCGGTGCAATTGAAAAGTTTGTGGATTCTGATTCTACAACACATCAAAATTCGAGGTCGAGTTTTCTCCAACCAAGGGAGAATGATGCGGTCCATACAAAGAGGTCGCGGATATTTGGTAATTTCATACGGCTGGAAGTTATGGCCCTTATGGACTGAAAGGGTAGTCCATTGGCCACTAAATGGACCTACTTGCGATATTAACAAGGCATTGGCTGGAGTATTTAAGGCTGTGACTTTTAATGAGCCTTGTGACTTTTGGTTTAGGGAAGTTTGACCACATATTTAATGTATGCAACCACTAGATAACACATTCATCCTACCTAGCCATCTAGGGAATGGGAATAGTCTTTGGTATTAATCAAGGGAATGGGAACAGTGTTTGGTATTAAACACATCAGGAGCCTATATATTAATGTATTTCAAGAGAATGAATGAATGATTGAATACATGTAAAATCTCCTGCAGCTTTATGCTTCATGATTGTGTGATGCAATCCCATTCTTTGGTGTGATGCTAAAGAGGCCTTAAGGTGTGATGCCTTTGTTAACCTAGGAGTGAGGCCTAGATCTATCTTCTTAAAAACTTCTTCTCCCCTTCTCATTCACTATTCACGTTCACTGTTCACAGCCCCAAAACAGTCCCTTTCCTTTGTGTTTAGGCAGCCTTAACCGTATTCCGAATCTGTCCTAGATCAATATTTTAATCAGATCATAGCTTCGACAACCCTTTATTAATTTCAGCTTGTCTTGTAAAAATGGTAGTTATGGCTAGTGTTCTAACCACAATTCACTTGTATTAGTAGTAAGCTACTGTTTCCATTGATTTCAGAGAGCGAAATACAGAACTCATCAGGGAAGCCATCCATGTTCGTTACATGCTGCTGCCATATTTCTACACGCTATTCAGAGAGGCAAACACAAGTGGTGTTCCAGTTATGCGTCCACTTTGGATGGAGTTCCCAGCTGATGAAGCTACTTTCAGTAATGATGAAGCCTTCATGGTTGGTAGCAGTCTTTTGGTGCAAGGGATATTTACTGAGGTGCTATTGCCATTTAGTTTCCCCGTCTTCTTGTTTGTATTATGTTCATTTTTCTTCTTGTTTCATTGTTTGATCTTGTGAGTCAAAATGTGTGATATATTCATTATGTTGTATCAGCGAGCGAAACATGCGTCGGTATATTTGCCCAGTGGACAATCATGGTATTACCTGAGTTCTGGGACTACATACAAAGGAGGCACAACTCATAAGATCAAGGTTTCAGAAGATAGTATTCCTGCCTTCCAACGTGCTGGAACCATTATGCCAAGGAAAGACCGGTTTCGCAGAAGCTCCACCCAAATGGCCAATGATCCTTACACTCTGGTATGTGTTTTTGCTGTACAGTTTTAACCTGGTAGTCAATTGCTGACCCTAAACATTTTTAAAACGTCTAAAAGGTGATCATCCATGTTCAAAGAAATCTTAACGCTGAGTGTCTTTTGCCAATTCTCTATCCTTGTTTGCCATATCATTTGGGCACCACAAATCTTAGCTGCGATTTTTTCTTTGATCAATTAAATACGGGAGGCTGGGCCACGCACACTACTTTCAATATTTTTATAAAAAAGTTTTTTTTTGGTAATTTTTTCACTTGTAAATCTGAACTTTGGTAGAAAGTAATCAAAACAATAATTTAAAAAAAATTATAAAAAATTATCTCCAAAACAGCAGCAATTATTGCACCAAAATTTTCTAATCAGAGAAAGGAGAAAGACAACTCAAGACTTCAGTCTCTTCTCACTGCACATCCTCTTTACCTTGTTGAACTCAACCAGGACTGTACTTTAACAGTTCTGAGCTCTCGACGAAATGCATTAGGAATTTCTCTATGAAAGCTAACATTCATGTGATCATTAAGAAGTTGGAATCAACTCTTATTCAGTGGAAAAGACATCCACATAAGTATGCAGGAGAAATCTTACAGATCCATAAAAGCTATTCCCATTAGTTGGGGCCTCTGTGCTTTTTGATCCTTGGATTCTTTTCTTCCATCGTCTCCATTTTGATACAAACTCCGCAGTTCTTTGGAAATAGAAAACTATTTTGGCTGTGTTCATTTGGTAGTTTAGTTTAGTTTAGTTTTGATGATGTAAAAAGGTGTAATGAGTGGAGAGAGAGAGAGAGAGAGAGAGAGAGAGAGAGAGAGAGAGAGAGAGAGAGAGAGAGAGCTGAATGGTGAGACGTGGACTGTGTGGGTGCTATGTGGAGGTAACCCTAGAGAGAGAGAGAGAGAGAGAGAGAGAGAGAGAGCTGAATGGTGAGACGTGGACTGTGTGGGTGCTATGTGGAGGTAACCCTAGAGAGAGAGAGAGAGAGAGAGAGAGAGAGAGCCGAATGGTGAGACGTGGACTGTGTGGGTGCTATGTGGAGGTAACCCTAGACATCTAGCTCCTTAGAGGGAATATGGCCTTTTAGTCCACGGAAGTTTGAGGCAATAACAGGTTTGTGATGCCCTTAGATGTTTTGGACCGCACGCGCGCTACACTGATGCATTCAACAAGGCGATAGCCTTGGCTGAAAGGTCTGGGTAATCTTTGAAATTTCATTGTGATGGGGATAGATCATTGCATTTGTTGGAATTTGTCCCACATCGGAGATCGGTTAATTATCACCTCGAAAGCTGGTATATGAGCCTGGACAGTCTCTCCACTCATTGCCAATTGGTTTCCCTTACAGTTAAGGGGTAGAGGAAATTGAAGATCCAGAGAATAAATTCGTTTTGATGATAACGGTGCTTTAAAACTGGAGACACCAAGTTGTCTCCTTTTGTATTTGGAGTAGAGTAGATTGTATTAGAAGAGCACCAAGTGAATACAACCCACGTACGAGACACCAAGTTGTGACTCCTTTTGTATTTGGAGTAGAATAGATTGTATTAGAAGAGCACCAAGTGGATACAACCCACGTACCCAAGACAATAACCTATGCTATGATGTTTCAGATGACCAAACAACAGAAATTACCTACAAAACTGCATTATCAGAAAATCGAAGTACTGGCTCAGGTTTGGTCAGCACCCCTCGATATTAAACACTGCAAATTGGAAACCAAAAGGACTCCGAAGGCTATGCATAGGTTTCTCACTCTGTTGCTTAATTTAGCTCCAGATGCACCCCTCCTCCCTCATTTCTCTCCCTGATCTGATGAAGTTCCAAATATTGTCTTGGGTGGGATGATTGGTCTACTCTACGAAGAGGTAAGAATGAGGATTTTACAGAACTGGATCTTCCTGCAATAAAATTGTCGAACTAGGTGTTTTTGTTAGTTTCCTTTGCTGTAACCTTCTTGTTACTCGTAAGCTATTTGTGAAGAGCTTGTTACCTCTTTTCTTACAGTATCTGCTGGTAGAAATAGGTGGTTGCATGCCGACCCCGTGTCACTTCTCGTCGCTCAATGGTTCGGTGTACGCCGTGTATCAGTAGCTTTATGTTTATAGTTATGATTAAATTAGTGGTCCATTCAATGTGGTGTATACTTAATTGAGTTCAATAAATAAGCTTCTAGTCGAAAGAGGACGTCCTGTTCTTGTCTTCTGATTAGGCTCCTCTTGTTCTTGTGTTCAGGTGATAGCCCTTAATAGTACCCAAGAAGCTGAAGGTGAACTCTATACTGATGATGGCAAGAGCTTTGAATTTGCTCAAGGGGCCTACATACATCGGCACTTTGTTTTCTCTGATGGGAAACTGACTTCTTCAAACATGGCACCTTATGCCTCAGGCAAAAGCCAATTTTCCTCTGGCTGCAGTATTGAGAGGATCGTACTACTAGGATACTCCGGCAGGCCAAAAAGCGCCCTTATTGAACCAGCAAACCACAAGGCTGACATTGAAATGGGGCCACTTTACCTTCGGAAGGGGAGCAGCCCCACTGTTCTCACCATCCGTAAACCAAATGTCCGGATTGAAGATGATTGGACAATTAGAGTTATGTAAGAACTGAATACTTGCTCAACCATCAGCATGCAATCGGTAGTAAGGTTCCATTTGTTTCTAGGATTTCGTTATTACAAAATGGTTAATTTCCTCTATTGATTAAGTGTTGAAGTTTATGAGACTAGGTTGGGTTAAATTTTCACTGGATACCATAATACATCGTTCTACTGCACTTCATGGGCGGAGAGCCCCTCTTTGGTCGCTCTCATATTTTCCTCCCCCATAGACTTTCGGCTGATCAATGGTGTTAAAACGCCATTCGAACAGCAAAAATGGACTAGTAAAATGTTTCCTCTGTTTTCTGATACTTTTTGTTGAGTGTGCATGTTTGCGTACGTGTTGTGTTGGCTTCAGAAACGAGGGATGTACCTTGGATTTTGGAGAGGCTTCAATTTGGTTTTGTAAAGATTTGAGTCCTGTCTTGGGCAATTTCAATGATGAAGCAATTACCAAAGTTATGATACAAGCAAGGTTTTGAAAGACAGACTAGGGACAAACCTTTGACAGGCCGGCTAAAATAGGATTAGGGGATGGTGTGCAGTGCGTTTTGCGCACTACAGGGCCTGTCTTTTCATTAAAAACTGCGAACTAAAACTAGTACTCGTATTCCACAAGACCCGATGATTTGGTCTGAACTGTCAACAAAGATAATTTGTTCTTCAAAGGGTAGAAGTACATGTATTAAGTTGGTTATAATATGCAAACATTACCCACAAAGATTTGCATAATAGTAGTATATATGAGAAAAACTTATTCATAGATTATGCATAATAGTACTATAATAGTAGTAATATGCAAACTTATGCATAATAGTACTATAATGCTGCTCTCATTATAGGCTGCTGCAAATCTTTAAAGGCTGTGTTTGCATAATAAGGAAATTGCAGCAGCCTATAATCTTTGAACACATCACCCAACAGCTGTCCTTTAAAATTGCAGTTTTTTTTTTTTTTTTTTCAATCGGTAACCATATTATTTATTGAGATAGATGCGAAATATCAATGAGAGCTTCCCTACGCACCCAGTCCGGATAACTATCCTCCCAGGTCGTAGGTAGCTCAACAAATAGGGCGTGTTTGGCTACAACATGAGCCACCCTATTACAATCACGAGAAGCAAACGAAAAAGAAACATCACAAAAAGAACTAGAAAGTCTCATAGTATCTCTGATGATCACCGCTAAGCTTGAGTTGGGAATCTTTTCAAATGTAACCATGGTTAAAGTTCTTTTAACCTAGCAATTGGTAATTAACCCAAGCCTCCAAGAGATACTCAACTGTTATTGATAATTGCCAATTAAATCAAAGAAAATGGCAGAAGCAAAGCACATTAAATTTCATTTTGGGGGAAAAAGCAACAATTATGGTAATTGGACTGCTATTACTCGGAAGTCGGAACCTTATAAAATTCACTGAAGGCAAAAAATAATTTAAAACAGATAGACTTTTTGGATTGTCTTTAGTTTTTAATAACTTTTTAGGTTGATGCATAATTTCTTTTACTTTTTAGATTTCTCGCTTTGAAATGAACCAATAATTCATACTAGTTCGAAGGAAAACTAACAAATCAAAATTTTTTTTTTGTGGAACAAGGACAAAAAATAATACTACTCTTAAATTATTGGTAAGCCAAAAAACCCCAACTCTTTCATAATTACAATGCAACAAAATGGGTCCGACCATTATACTCTTCGAGAAATTAACTAAGTCTCCGTTTGTTTCGAAGTAAAATATTTTACAATGTAAAATGTTTTCCATGTTGTTTGGTTCTTTTACTTCCTTGCAACAGAAAATGATTGAGTGCGAGCGTGATAGAGAAAGCTTTTAAGTCTCTCTCAGATTAATTTTGGAAAAACCAAATCTAATTAGACGATTGTGTTTGAATGGTTCAATTACCTCAACTAAGAGGATTTTTCTTTTAAAATGAAGAAATACAAACCAATTTACTTAGGAAATTAAAGAACAATAAAGAAACAATGTACTTTGATTAAGAAATCAAAAGTAAACTTACTTCGAAATCTTCTTCAACTTCAAATAGAAAGATAAAACGAACTTCGAACACTGGATTGTTACAAATACTACTTTCATCTACTTCCTAAACTACTTCGAATTCCTAAAACTACAATTCTAACTGCCAAAGAACAAACCAAGCGTCATTTTCGCTGTTTGTTGAAGATTTGTCCGAGGATTTTTACACTCTTCTATTTATAGACCTTGCTTGCAGTTTGAACTTCTCGCCTGATACCTTGACTTCTAACTTCATCATTTCATTTCAAAATATTGTTTCTTCCCTCCAAAAGTATTTGAACTTGAATTGCTTCGAACTCCTTTCAGAAACATTTGAATTTGAATTTGCACGGTTACTCATTCAAATCACATTTTGCACATGATTAATTTCAAAGAATAACTGCCTTGCACGATCTACTTCATGTGTAAATCGTTTCAACTGCCAACTGCCCAGTTTTACATGTTTGCATAAACTATTAATCCAGTGCGACATCGTATTGATCTTATAAACTATTAATCCAGTGTTTTTCATTAATAACACGTTTCCAACGTTTGGAATCTCTGATTACGTGTCAATTAATTACTGGACATGTTAATTTTATATGTAAACACATGTAAAACAATATTTTGAAAAATAATTTTTTTGTTTTGATTTTCCTGTGTTTGGTTGGTTAACAGTTGAAAATATATTCCGGAAAAAAAATAAAAATGGAAAAGATAAAGACATACTCCTGTTGGATGATTGTGTGGAGTACTAGAGCTTGTAGAACAATGTTGTTGAGTGTTGACCATGGTTAACTAGGAAAGAGATTTGACTGGGTGATGTGTTCAAAGTTTATAGGCTGCTGCAATCCCGTGAATAAGTTTTCCTCCATTATTATTATGATTCAACCCAGCTATGCGTACGTACACACATGTACGTGCGCGCACGAACACATCCTGACCGTCCATTTCAGGAATCGACGGTCCGGATTTAAAAAAAACTCTTCCATGTAAGAGTTCTTTTAAAATCCGGACCGTCGAAAACACTCACGAATGGTCAAAGATGCACCGTCTGTGCATATTGCGTACGCGTAACGTGCGTACACATCGAATTTTTTATTACCATTAGTATAGAGGAAAAGTAAATAGTGGAGTATACGTTTCGACAAATACAATATTTTCTCATTAAAAAACAAAAAAGTTAACGTGTTCTTGGAAAGAGAATTCGCATGTCAAAAAGATACTCCTCAGTCTTTGGATATCAAAGGGATCCGGGGGTGTGCTGCTCAGCTGTGTGTTGTGTAATAGTGTGATGTGCAATTTTAACTGTTCGTTTCGGAAATTAGTGGTCAGAATTTTTGAAACTATTCGCGCAAATAGTTTAACCCGAATAGTTTCAAAAAATTCTAACCATTGATGACACATTTGAACGGTCATAATTGCAAAGCATGCTGCACATCACATAGCTGTGTAGCACACCCGCTTCCATATCAAAGATGAGGGAATCATTCTGTTTATATTTTAACCAGGAAAGATTGAATGGTCATAAAGAAATGTGAATTTAATTCTCATTCAACACAACTTTTGACCACTCTCCTTTTTCGACACCATCAGGAATAAACAACGAAAAAGAATATAAATAGTTAGACAAGGAATTGTCCATGCTTTGCGGTTGGATTTGAATTTTTCAAGGAAAAAAAAAAAAAAACAAGCGGAAAAAGACTGATAAAAATGCATGCTTCCCCTTAAAAAAACAAAAACAAAAATGCATTTGCTACAGGAAACCTTTAACGGACATTAATCTTTTCGATAAATATAATAATTTTCTTCCCATTTTCGTATCTCAAACGAATAAAAAATTGTTGGAAAAATGAATTTTACATAAAAAAAAATTCCTTTTGAAAATCTTTGAGCCAAAAATTACGTGGGATCCAAAATACCAATTGAGGTAGTGTCCGATTTTGTATGCATCTGAATAAAATTTATTTAGATTTTGATCGGGAGATTTGACTCTCAAAGTGATTGCACGCCGTCCACCCAGACCCATACCGAGGCCTAGGCCATGATACGTAGTCTGGATTCGAGCTAGGGCTTTTTAGTCAAAAACTATTGTGGCAGTGGGTTTCCATTTGCTAAAAGCTAAACTTTTAGCACTCCGAGCTCTCATTAGCTTTTAGCACTTTTATGTAAAATTAGCTTTTAGCACTTTTATAGAAAGTAAATTGAATTTTAGCAATTTAGATTTTAGCTAATGGAAAATAAATTGACTTTTAGCAACGTAACTTTTATCATTTTTATGAAAATTAACTTTTAACAATTGGTGCTAAAAACGAGAAACTCGCCTTTTGAGCATTTGATTGGGCACTAAAATTGGTTGAACCGCCGAAGTAATTTCCAACCAAGACATTGCCCCACATGACACATGTTGTGAGTTGGAGTCACATGATTTCTTGTCTTGTTGTAGCAATTTAAATTCGTTATCATCATTCATGTCTGCCCATTTCTAGTATAGATAGATACAGATTATGTAAATACCGTAGTTTTAGTAATTACATTATTAATTTGAATATGTTACATATATGTTGTATTGTCATGATATATGTATAAATTAGTTTCCCTGCGTATTAATCCCTTAGTTAGCATTTCCCTTTATGCGCAAGTATAATTATCTATTTCCATATTCTAATAATATTACATTAATTTCCTAGTGTGTAAATTGCCTACCAAAATTTTCCTATTTAGAATTAGCTATCTAGATAAGGAAAGAAAGTCTTGACATTGACCTTGATAGTAAGCTTCTCCAAATCCCATGAATATTTGGTTTTCCAAAAAAATTCACCCTCACAAAATCTTCCTAAATATTCTCCCAACTCTTCCTATTTTATTCTTACTTCTTCATACATTTCTTTCCATACAAGTTAATTCCCTTATGAGCTTTCCATATATGTTTAATTCCTAGGCCAGAATAGGAAACGGAATGAATAAAACAAATGTAAGGAAAATATCTTTCCATGTTTCACTAATTTATTTCTTTCCAATTACCTCCTTTAATAAATCTTCAAACTATTCTCCTTTTCTTTCCTATTCTTATTTCTTGGTCTAAATCTTTCCTTTTCCTTATTCCTTCTTTTGCCTCCTATGTCTGCAACCCACAACAGAATCATTTTCCCTTCCATTTGATTCACTCTCGGCATACGCTCCTCGCCAATTGTCATTCTCGGTTCGTCTCCTCTCCTGCGATATATATATCTTTTCTTTTTCTCACCGTTTAATTTTTATAACTCTCTCGCAAATAATATCCCTCCTTTCACAGATTTATACTCCGAGAGCTCAACCATTCCACAACCTTAAATCTCCTTACGTTCGTAGCGCGTTAATAACTTTGGACGAAAGGTAGGACATTAAAACTTACTTTTTACTTAAGTTATACTGTTTTTGTGTTTGCGTATATTCGTGTATCTCTAAATATAGTGATGATATGCATATGATGTGAAATCGGTAGTCATGGTTGTGTTTTCAACCGATAAGGTTTTGTAAGTCCAAAACAGAACCGAAGAGACGAAAACCATTTCTTTTTTTGTCGGCAGTTCTATTCTATGGATTTTCGGGTATTTTTTCTGGATTCAGAGAAAACGTAAAACAATAAAGTTGTAGATCTCCAAAAGTTAAGAAACTTTCATGTGGAACTCGTTCCAATCCGAGGTTTTTAGAATTAACTATGATTTTTCGAAGTTGGCTGGACTAAACAGTTTTGGGACAGATTCACTATGTATCTTAAAACACAATTTTGCTTCGTTTAGGACTGGTTTTAGGCTTCGATCAAAACTGTAAACTTGTGTCAATTTTGATTAACTATTTTACTGTAAAATTTCGTGATTTTTGGAACCCGTTTGCTATTTTTATTGGCTGGAATGGTAACTGACATGTATGGGCTCGAGATAGTCGATTTCATCATTAAATTTTTTTTCATACTATAATTGGACGCATGTGGTTGTTTGGCTTACTGGCAATTGAAATACAAATATCATGCACTAAAGAGTCCTTGGGGGGGGGGGGGGGGGGGGGAAATTAAGTCTAATTAAGAGATACCCAATCATCCATGGTCCATTCAAATTGCCACAATTTAATATGTAAGATATAAATCAATTAAAGTAAAGAGACAAGACAAAAGATATACGTGGAAACTACTTAGGGTCTAAACACCCTAAGTATAAAACCACGGCCTAGTCCTACTTATGCATTCCATAAATCAAAAAGGTTTACAAGAATTAACAAGTTAAAAATTAAGTCTAATTAAGAGATACCCAATCATCCATGGTCCATTCAAATTGCCACAATTTAATATGTAAGATATAAATCAATTAAAGTAAAGAGACAAGACAAAAGATATACGTGGAAACTACTTAGGGTCTAAACACCCTAAGTATAAAACCACGGCCTAGTCCTACTTATGCATTCCATAAATCAAAAAGGTTTACAAGAATTAACAAGACTAGGAATTACCCAACAAGCCCCTTGTGACACCTAGCTCCAATTCTTGATAGCACCCCGTACCCCTCTTTGATTCCATGGACTCCACAAGCACACCTGTCTTGATCTCCGAGTCAACTCGGCACCGGTCCAACCGGCTCACGTAGGTACCAAGGCAATCAACCATGAGATGAACGACATGATGATGAATGAAGATTTTTGTGAAAAATAATCAAACTAGATATAATCCATGGAGTATTAGAAGATTAATCTAGATTGACCAAATAAAAGATCAAACACAAGGTTTAAATCATATAGTGCATCAAAAACCCATAAAAGATAAAAGGACTTGATTTTTAATGAAGGTTTTTGAATGAAGAAAATCAATCTAGAGCAAATACATGGTGAACAAAAGTATTGCACTAGATTGACAAGGAAAATGATCAAACACTAAGTTTAAATCATACTTAAAGCATCTAAACACATGAATATATGAAAAAAAATGTTTCTTGATGATGCAATGAGGATTTTGAGAAGAATCAAACTAGAGCATATACATAGATATGAGAATATAGCACTAGAATGAATAAAAGATGATCAAATCAAAATATAAATCACCTCTAAAGCATAGAACCCCGTGAACAAATGAAGGAGAAGTGTTTCTCTCTCTAACGTGGGCTAATGCTCTCAAAATCTGACCTAGAAGTGTGAAAAAATAGTTTATATAGTGCCAAGGTCAGAGCCCTAAAGAGGGTCAATGAGAAAACGCCACATACTCAAGAAAATAGGCGTTGCGCTAGTAAGCACCAGCCGAATAGTTAATGAGCGCTATACGAGCGCTGCAGAATAAAGGGGTGACATCATGCATGACCTCAAAACGCTTGGCGCCAGTAAGCACTACGGGCGCTGCGATGAGCGTTCATCAAGCGCTGATCTCTGAAACTATTTTGAATGAAGCAAACTGAAGCGCTAGATTAGCGCCAGTAGCGCTGAACAAACGCTGCGCTCAGAATCTCTTTTAGAAAAATACTTATTGCTCACATTATAAGGCTAAAATGCAAAACCATTCAACATAAAAATGATTAAATCCCTAAACTATATGAAGAACATGATAATGCAACATCATATCTTTCATGAATCGAATACGAGCCAAGGAACGCGCAACTCCATTTCTCCAATCTTTCAACCACCGGGTGGAGCATCTAAACTCAATCAACTAAGCTACCTCCCAAACCCAAATGGAAAAAGATAAAAGTACATACTCCAATGGTTTGTCATAATCCGGAAAAGGCCAATAATACTAATAGCAATTTTAAACCATTAAACTTGTGTAATTGAGTATTGCGATTAATTTAATAAACTTAAAAGATGAGTGTTTCATTTATCAGATTTGGAGAATGGGACGTGTCTGGTATGAGTCTTGAGTCATGTGCAGTTTATACTTTTAGGTAGTTTTACTGTGTGATCGGGCACCAGAAGTATACAGTGGGTGGGAATCGATGCCGGATAGAGATTGATCAATGGGTGATTAATCGTGAGCCATGCGCAGTATACGCGGAGGTAGCTTTTCTGTCTGATCGGGCGCCAGAAGTATACTGTGGGTGAGAATCGATGCTGGATAGAGATTGATCAATGGTTGATCAATCGTGAGCCATGTGCAGTATACTCTGAGGTGGCTTTGCTGCGTGATCGGCACCTGAGGTACATTGTGGTTGGAACTTGGAAGCCGGTGATGAAAATTATTTCTTGGAAGTGAGAATGAGAATTGTGAAACATTGAGATTGATGATGGAATATTGAATCTACTAAATTCACTATGTTGAGAAATGTTGAAGTAATCGGGTTGTTCTATAGTTTAAATTAATGTTCCATGTGTTTAACTGCTGCATGAGTATTCTTTCATAAATGGATAGTTTCGGTGACCTACTAAGTGTAATTTTATCACTCATGGTGCTACTTTTTGTGGCCCTATCATGCCCATTGCCAGTACAGAAGGATAATAAGTGGCGGAGCCATGGCTCTTCCAGTAATTCTTTGTTTAGATGTCTTAGTCCTTTATTTAAATTAAATATTTAGTATTGTTTAAAAGTTTTAGACAGTTGTTTTTCTTTCAGTTGTAATAAGTTAGTTAACTTTTAGCTTCCTATTAAAGAAAAAAAATTATTAAGTTTTCTTAGGAATATTCATAAGGTTGGCTATTCTATTTAAATAAATTATAAAATTAATTATTACCGTAACCTAATTTTCGGGGCGTTACTGATTAAGCCCTCAATTTCTATATACACAGAAAATTCAACAAACAACAACCTTTCTGAGTTCCCTTTTCCTACTCTTTCATACTTCCTTGAGTTCTCTGAGTTTGATTTTTTGTCCCTAAGTCGGTTTCTGTGAGTGAGAGTGTGATACCCCAGGTTTGGGGGTGGATGGTGTTTAGTATCCTTAAGGGGGGAAGATTGTGATACCCCAGGTTTGGGGGTAGATGGTGTTTAGTCCCACATTGGTTGTTTAAATGAGTAATCTTGGATATATAACAAACCATGTAAGAGACTACTAGTACCTTGGCTTAAGCATTTTGGGCCATGTGGTGTGGCTAGTGGATCAAATCAAGGTACTGGGCTAGTGATCTACATGGAGCGTTACAAATGGTATCAGAGCCTCGCCCTGGTCCAAGTGGTGGGTAGGATGCACTCTGCCACCACGGACACCAAGGGAGGTTGCTGGGACTATGCAACGAGGACGTTGCATCCTTAAGGGGGGAAGATTGTGATACCCTAGGTTTGGGGGTAGATGGTATTTAGTATCCTTAAGGGGGGGAAGTTTGTGATACCCCAGGTTTGGGGGTAGATGGTGTTTAGTCCCACATTGGTTGTTTAAATGAGTAATCTTGGATATATAACAAACCATGTAAGAGACTACTTGTGGTGTGGCTAGTGGATCAAATCAAAGTACTGGGCTAGTGGTCTACATGGAGCGTTACAGAGAGTACTCCTCTGTTCAGTTCGTCAAACAATTCTAGTGTGGTGTCATTTGAATTGTTCAATCCATTGCGTTCGCTGAGACAGACGTTGAAAGAAACCTAGCTCGATCACACTGGTGAGGTGGAGAATCTGTTTTATAGACACCGGGTGACACAGACGTCGGTTTGCTCTTCTTTTATATATGTTATTTAACACAGATTCACATTTTATTTGTTTCCATGTATAGAATTTCCCAGAACCCTACATATATTTCTAAAAAGAATTACTTCAATTTTTTTTACTTCCTTTTCCTTTTCTTTTCTCGACCCAAAGTCAAGATTGAAACATGTATTAAGGTAATAAAGATTATTTCGAAGAAACGAACTAATCTCTTCCACCCATTTGTAAAAGGTGAGGTGTCTCCAAAGACAAATCGTTGCCGAGTGGAATCAAACCAACAACCTTGAAATGATAAGCTCTGTCGAGACAAGTCGATCAACCACTGTGACAAGTGACAACCCGTTGAGATTCAAACGTTCAAGTTAACAAACTTTAATCCAAGCATATTGAAAGAACTCTATGATTAAGGCACTTTGTTTGATATCCGAGACAGGCCACTTCAGATATCCTAATTAAATAGGCAAAATGGTAGTATGCTGTACACCTTTCATAGGGGATGCAGACGATAGAAAAAATATATAAATGGGAATCAAAGCACAAAGTTCCTCCAAAACCAGCCATTATTAATGATATACATTATTAATTAACTAATGAGATTATTCTCGAATTTTAATTGACTTCCATTCAAAAATATACCCAGGCATATATTCTCTCCATTTGGATGGAGGGGAGCCTAGTAATAATGAGATTTAATTCCTCTGTACAAAGATTGCTTACATTTTGCGCTCATTGCTTGCTGCGGCTATTATAAAAACTTGAGAGACAAATCAAAAGAATTGCAGCAATTAATTGGTGCCTCAGAGACCATCTCTCACTCTTGTTAGTAAACCCATTTTGTATCATACTCTTTCAATCATTTTTTTTGGGCCTAGCTTGGGAGAGGGAGCAGAATAACGCAGGTAATTATTTGGTGATCTATTTCTGTATGCATGCATGTTTTCATGGGACCCGGGGTGGGTGCTGTCCCGTCGGGGATAGCATGGATGCTGGCCGATCACGGCCATCCGTGGTCGGCTCAGATCACATATTGTCTAAACAAATCTGAACCTTTTGGGTGTGTGTTGGATGCATGTCTTTTCTACACATATACTCTTTTTTTTTTGTTTTTTGGTTATGCTGCAAGTCATACTAATTGCTGAGATTGAGTACTAGTTTGTGTTCATGATATCTAAAATGCACTATTTTAAATTTTGTATGTTTTTTACTTCTTTTTTTTTTTTTGAACATAAACATATTAGATATTTCCATTGATATAAAAGTCAAATAAAACGCACGTTCAAATGACATAACCGGTCCGAGGATAGAACCAAAAAAAAAAAAACAACAAAAAAGCAAAAAATGAAAGAAAATATTGCAAAAAACCAGCAACAGTTGTGAAAAACCAACAAGGCCACTCAAGACTAGATTTTCTATAGGTAAGGTCCCGCCGTCAGTGCTGAAGCTTTGCCGTCACTGTTATTTGTCAAGATTGTAAGAGAGGAACGTGGGGATTAGGATCCGATAAATCCAGGGGTACTGACGCCCCTGGTACCAACGGCGCCGGAGACCCCCTTGTGGGTCCCCAACGGTTGATCTGATCCGTCCATTCATTCCAAAATTGAATTCTGAGTGGGTCTATGCGGGAATCATCTCAATCGGACGCTCCTAAGTGCTCGATCCAAAATCACCCCATTTCGTTCAAAAATTTTGGAACGAAATGGGGTGATTTTGGATCGAGCACTTAGGAGCGTCCGATTGAGGTGATTATCGCTTGGGCCCCTCGAAATTCGATTCTGGAATGAATGGACGGCTCGGATCGACTGTTTGGGACCCACAATGGGGTCCCTGTCGCCGTCAGTACCCCGTCGGTACTGTTTGGTCTGTACCGGTAGAAGGGTTCATTAGGATCTTATGAGCAAAGAACACGGAAAGTGGGCCAGGTGGGGATTTTGAGAGATTCTTGTAGGGTGGGGGTTGGGTTGTATTATGTATTGAAGATAAATTAAAATAATTGCTACATTCTATTATTTGAAACAAATTGAAGGGATGGGATTATCTGTATCCAGTGTATATAGTGTCCAATATGGAGGGTGGGATTATTTGTGTGGTGCATCGAGGATAGGATAGGATATGAAGGACAGAAGGTCGTCTTGAGTCTTCTTCCGCCGTCCGTTTCCTGTTTTTAGGTTTGTTTTGTTGCAAATTAGTGAAAGGATAAACCTAAATAGATCCTAGAGGTACATATAAAATGTACCGACGGCTTGTGGGATTTATTTTTGGGTATTATACAAATAATTCGAACTGTTCAATAATTTTAAAATAATTTTTCGAGTGTCATTGCAAAAATTCAGATCAATTCGATATGGGCAAGTAGGTGATCCAAATTTCAAGTTTACATTTCAGAATTCAGGACATATCGAATTGAGCTGAATTTTTGCAAGGACACCCGGAAATTTATTTTAAATTATTGAACAATTCAGATTATTTGTGTGATACCCAAAAATAAATCCCACACCGGATAAAATTAGGGGCCATTTACAGGCCGGTCCAGTTCTTGATTGCTAATTACCGGCAACTCTTTGTCCAATCCACAAATGCACCAATCGATATGGGCAAGTAGGTGATCCAAATTTCAAGTTTACATTTTTGAATTCAGGACATATCGAATTGAGCTGAATTTTTGCAAGGACACTCGGAAATTTATTTTAAAATTATTGAACAATTCGGATTATTTGTGTGGGATGCAGAAGTGGACTTCACAAGCAGTCGATACATTTTATGCATCTCTAGAAACTGTATGCCTAGCAGGGTCCTTAGTGAAACGACAAACCTAAGGATCCTAGGGGTACATAAAATGAAATGGGGGATTTTGGAGAGCCTTCACAATTGAAACTTTCTGGTTCGGTGCACCTATACGTAACAACTTAAGAGTCACATGATTCATTGTACCTAGACGTTGCATAAGAGCCAACAGTTACAACTGATTAATACTCCTCATGAAGTTAGGTTTATGCCTCACATTCATTCCTTGTTACAAGGATTGCCGATGTGCAACCAAAGGGATTCCTTCGATCTATAATTTGTTCTATCCCATTTTTTTTCATCTAGAAATTCGAGTTCCTTACTACCACATGAGAGAGTCCAATTCACTGATGCCTACTTGAGAGGCGACTATTTTAAGGACGCTTTGTTTAACACAGAACTCGACTCGCATTTAATAATTTGTGTTTGTATTTCGTTTCTACAATTGATTTATTAATTCTATTTCTGTAATTTGTAATTGGATTTTTGTACCACTGGAATTTTGTTCCATGGAATTTGACGTGTTCGCCGTATTTTTCGGAAAATAAGAAGGTTTTCGAGTTCATTCGTCTATCTTCAACCGTGCCCTTCCCTCTATTTGCAACCTTCCCTTGCCTCCATCTCTCTGCCTCATAATTCAACTCTCTCTCTCTCTCTCTCTCTCTCTCTCTCTCTCTCTCTCTCTTCTTCTTCCCCAACTTATAATATCCAAAACCAGCCCTAACTCCACATTCAATTGTCTTGGTGGCTTACAACTTTGGCAAATTAGCCCTCAACTCTCTCTCTCTCTCTCTGAGTTCAAGCAATTTGGATGGGTTAAATACCTAAAACAAATCCAACTTACCTAAAGACCCCATGACAGCTTCCCTGATTCTGCCTGCTCTGCTGGGTATTATTTAAATTATGATAATACGGGCATTCGTATATATCTCCTACCTAATTGGTGTTGTGTATGTTGTTGATCTGTTTCGATAACAAAAAAGATGGGAGGTCGGAGTGGTGATGCTGCCGTGGTAATCAAGGATAACAAATACCAACAATCCCTTGACATCTCCTCGAATGCAGGAAACAGCAGCAGCAGCACAACCTCCAAATGCTTCGACGACGACGGCCGCTCCAAAAGAACCGGTAAGAACTCATCATGAAACTACTTAGAGCCCGTTCCAGTTAAATTGACTTGAATTTTTTAGTTTTGTCTTTATTCAAAAAAAAAAAAAATTATTTTGTTGTGTTTGTTAGTTTTGCATCAAACTTTATGATTATAAGTTTGTCTTGTTGACCGGAACCAGAATTGGGTAAAATTATTACTTTTACCAACGTATTTTGGAAAATATCAAAGAAAAACAGCTAAAGATAGAAACTAACAAACGCAATTTTTTTTGAATAAAAACAAAACT
The DNA here is from genome assembly GCA_963854785.1 of Vaccinium vitis-idaea. Classification (NCBI taxonomy): domain Eukaryota; kingdom Viridiplantae; phylum Streptophyta; class Magnoliopsida; order Ericales; family Ericaceae; genus Vaccinium; species Vaccinium vitis-idaea. Next base: position 29,325,429 of record OY978217.1, on the reverse strand, counting down.
ACAGAATCCTTAAGTCAATTTCACTAGAACGGGCTCTTAGTTACAACTATTAAATTGTACTTATTTCAATAGATGCTTTCTTTTCTCATACTATGAGAATACTATATTTTTTGCACTAATAAGTAAGAACACATCATGAAACTGTTTATCACTCCCTCCTTTCCATATTATTACTCCATTTGTCCACTTTTTTGTTTTTTAAATAAATGTAGCAACTTTTAATGAATAAGAAAAAAAGGTAACTACTACAAGTAATATGGTTTTGTGTATCTCTATGAATTAGGGAGTGTTTGGACTGCAAGTGCCCACATAATAACAGCAGTAATAGGATCTGGGGTTCTTTCCTTAGCGTGGGCCATTGCTCAGCTGGGATGGATAGCTGGTCCTACAGTGATGTTACTCTTCTCTTTTGTGACTTACTACACTGCTGCTCTCCTCGCCGACTGTTACCGAACCGGTGACGCAGTCACTGGCAAGAGAAACTATACTTACATGGAAGCTGTGGAATCCAATCTTGGTATGAAATTTCAAAATGCTTAATTTTTTTCCATCCATTTCAGACAAAATCCAAGTTTGGTGTATTTTAATCAGGTTTAAAAGCATTACATTATTTAATCAGGTGGGCTTAAGGTCAAGATATGTGGTCTAATCCAGTATTTAAATCTATTTGGAACTGCAATTGGTTACACCATTGCAGCAGCTATTAGCATGATGTAAGTAAACAATCATTCTCTTTTTCATTGGTTATTGTTCATCCATTTTAGGGTTAATTGTTTAGATTGTGTTGATACACAGGGCAATCAAGCGGTCTAATTGTTTCCACGAGAGTGGTGGGAAAAATCCATGCCATATATCAAGCAACCCATACATGATTTTGTTTGGCATCATTGAAATAATATTTTCCCAGATACCAGATTTTGACCAGATATGGTGGCTCTCAATTGTTGCCGCAGTTATGTCTTTTACCTACTCATCGATTGGTCTCGCCCTTGGAATTGTCAAAGTTGCAGGTCTTTATTGCTCTAAAAACTTTGAATGATGAAGAAGTCCATACTAATTTTATTTTTTAACTATGTATGAAAACTAACTTATTCATTTTCGTGGGTTTTCAGCTAATGGGACTATTAGGGGTAGTCTTACTGGTGTAAGAATTGGAACTGTGACTCAAGCCCAAAAGATATGGGGGAGCTTCCAAGCTCTTGGCGACATAGCTTTTGCCTACTCTTACTCTATGATTCTAATCGAAATCCAGGTACATTTCTCACTTGTTCAATTCACCAAGGCTGTGTTTGGATTATAAATTCTATACATGGATTTACCGAGTAGAAGGAAAATAACGTTGGTACTAGAAGGATAAATGTTGTGGTCTTCGCTTAATTATATCTTCTTTCCTTTCCCTCGACGATCCTAACTGATTAACTTTCTTTGAGGATCTTCATTGGTCTGAAAGTGAGTGATCTTCATTGGCCTTTGAGTTAAAAGTGAGTGATTTTCTTTGTTTAACAGGACACAATCAAATCACCACCATCAGAAGCAAAGACAATGAAGAAGGCAACCTTAGTAAGTGTTGGTGTTACCACAGCTTTCTATATGCTTTGTGGATGCATGGGATATGCAGCGTTTGGGGACCAAGCACCTGGAAACCTCCTCACTGGCTTTGGAAATTTTAACCCATTCTGGCTGCTTGATATTGCCAATGCTGCCATTGTGATCCACCTTGTTGGGGCATACCAGGTGTACTGCCAGCCACTTTTTGCCTTTGTTGAGAAATGGGCAGCAGAGAAATGGCCCGGCAATAAATTCATCACCAAGGAAATCAAAATCCCAATCCCGGGTTTTCGCCCATATAACCTAAACCTCTTCCGATTGGTATGGAGAACGGTTTTTGTTATAGTCAGCACTGTTTTATCGATGCTTCTCCCTTTCTTCAACGATGTGGTCGGACTTCTCGGGGCGGTTGGGTTTTGGCCGCTAACAGTGTATTTTCCGGTCGAGATGTATATTGCACAGAAGAAGATAGCAAAGTGGAGTAGCAGATGGATATGCCTCCAATTGCTTAGCATTGCTTGTCTTATAATTTCTATTGCAGCTGCTGCTGGTTCTATTGCCGGTGTTGTGCTTGATCTCAAGGTTTACAAGCCATTCCATACAAGTTTCTAGACCTGTAGTACTTCCCCTTTTTTTTTTCCATCTTAAAATTGCCTAAAGGTTAGAGAAAGGACGTAGTTATCGAAATCCTCAAGTAGTTCAGATCAAGGTTTTTAGGCTGAGGTGCGCATGAGCGGGCCTAGACTCCTGAGTAATCATGAAGGAAGTAGTCCCAGATAAAAGTTTGTTTACAAACTTCAAGTAGGTTGTTTTTTTTGGTAATTCCTTTGTTATTTACTTGTAGTTGGTTGGTTGCTTAATTAATTTCGAGAGTAAATAATTTACTTGTGCCAATTCAAAAACCCTTTTGAGTTTTTGAAGTGTAGTTATCAAGAAAGAACATATCTGAGAAATCTGAGCTGCGCGGGTGACTTATTATTGAAAAAAAAAAAAAAAATTGACAGGCCAAAGCAAATCGAAAGACCCGGTGTCACCCTCGAAAAAGGTCTAAAATATAAAATTAAGAACATCATCTGTAACATTAATTGATATGAACTTTATAACTGTTAACTTTCCATGGAAATTTTACAGTAAATGTAATAACGTAACTGCACAAAATATTCCTAACTGTTGGCTTCTATATATTCGGCATCTGAGAAGCTGTCTCCCAAGGAAATTAGAAATAGTGGTGGATGGTGCAAGGAACAGGACATCTGCTGTGGATTGGGAATAGCATCCTGGGCAGTCTCAAGTGATGGACCACATCAAGGAAAAACCGGCCACTCTAGTCTATTTGCCTTGTCATGATCAACCAAAGTCGAACCGGTAGCATGCTTCGAAGCTACTCGTTGGGCTGTACGCAACGAGGTGGAAAGGATAGCAATAGACTCGGTCGCAATGGATCTGGTTAATGTATTGAGAGAGTAAACAAGAGCCGAATAATTACTGCACCCAGTGATCGATGATTGTTTATTTATTTGTAAGTTTGGATGAGCCCAACTACATTGTAATCGTTTCCATTTATTGGATTTATAGATGTAAACATCGTATTTCCAAAGTGTACATAATTTGACAGTAACTTTATAATAAAAATTGTAGATGCAGAGCTTTAATTTGTACAAATTTAATCGACTCGTCAAAGACTAGGTAAAATATTTCATCTTCCTCTCAAATCCAGAAAACCGTTTAGTCAGTTATTTCCCTGTGCATGGAACTAAGCAGATAGTTGTCAACTGAAACTGATGAAATTAGCAAGTGCAAAAGAAAAAGTAAAGGATGATGAAACCCAATGCTGATGCACAAGAGTGTGAAGCGAAGTCCAATCGCCTGGGTACCAAAATAATATAAAATATATAAGCGTGAAGACACCCTCACTTCATGAGCTAGCTTTTGGGATTGAGTTCTATCTAAGATTGTGTAACATATTATCAGAGTTGGGTACTAGAGATGGGTAGAGTGCGTGTCTCTGGCCTGCACAGGAACAGGTGCTACCGAGTGAGCATGTTGCGCGTGAGGGAGGGTGTGAAGCGAAGTCCCACATCGTTTGGGTACCAAAGTAATACTATAAAATATATAAGCATGAGTTCTACCCAAGACCAAAGAGGTGTCAAACAGGCCGTGCCGTGCCCGCATGACCCATTTAATTTCGTGTCAACCGTACTTCGTGCTATGCCGTGCCGTTTCTTAATCGTGTTATGCCAGCCCGTTTACTTAATTGTGTCGTATCGTGTCATGCCATTTTGTAATAGTGTTGTGCCCGTGCCGGCACCTCCGAGTTTCATCGATTTTTTTTGTATAATCTAACCAAGTTACGTTTAATTTAGCAGAGTTTCGTCGGAAAAAAAAATGTATATCTAATAACTATAGCTATATTTATTGAACAAATATTTTTTTGAAATGCAAGAAAAAGAATTCATTAATCTTTGGAAACGGATTAAAAAAAGCATCACAACGCCACAATCTGATTTCAGCAGGTTGCAAGGTGAAAAGATTAGTATTTGTTGAGATTCGCAAAATATTTGTATTGACTTATTAAAAAATGTATAACATATAATTAGAAAATCCATCATTACAAATTAATTTTTTTGGGTACATTAAAAATTAGTATTTGTTGTGTCGTACCATGGGTCGTGCCCTGGCCGTGCCTGTCTAGACAGTGCCATGCTGAGCTGTGCCCGATCCAATTCCGTGCCATGCCCGTCTAAAACCGTACTCGTGTTGTGCCGTGCCACATTTAAACATGCCAAGCCCGTGCCAACCCGGCCCGTTTGACACCTCTACAAGACCGTATAACACAGAGAGGTAGTTAAAACACTTACAGCAAAGCACCATTCAAGCATTCAATTGTATCATAGGCAAGCATAATCTTACCTCTGAGAGATGCATGGCTGCAACTACTAGATTACTACTGGAATTCATTCTGGAGCTAAACTTACAAAAGTAGGGAAGCTACATATCGTGTTTATATATAATAAGAATACTAATACAACCACCGTAAAGATACAGAAGCAGATAAAGGCCAAAGGCCATAGCATGTTCGTCCCATCTCAAAATACTGTGCTGTCAAGTTCAGAAGCAACAAGAACCACAACAAGTCTACAGACAAAATGAACTACAGAATGTAGTTTTGGTAGGACTACATTCATTCTGGATGAATCACACCCATTTAAGATGAATGCCGGGCTGCCAATACTGATTGCTGTGAATTATTCTTGTGTCTGTAGACTTACCGTAACACAAAACGTGGTAGTAGTTTTGTGGAAGCTAAAGATTTCCGAAACGCATCCTTTTTACGTCAGTCTCAGGGACACTCAAATCATTTCCATTACCCTCAACTGAAGCTACTGGTTGCCCTGGGACCTGCACAAAAATCAGTAATACAATTCCATTAAGCTATCAACTTCATTTGGATGAATAATGGGCCTTGTAGGTAATTGTAGGTAAATTATTCAACACTAGCAACAAGTGTTGGAATTCATAACATAGAAATTGACTGCAAAACAAAAGAAGTGTTTGCATTTGTACGCTTAGTTGTGCCTCTTCCACCATTTAGCAGTTGTTCCCCACATTCGAACTATTTTACACTAGCAAATTAGCAATGAAGATTGCAGGAAAGTAGGCCTTACGTTATCATCAGGCACAATTGCATATCTCTCAATTGGAGAAACCAAAGCTTTCCCTGCTAGAAAAGGGGGGAATGTCTACAGTTTAATATTTATGCACAAATTCTAAAGTTGCTAAACAAATAGAAATAATGGAAACCATGAAGCACCTGAAGATGAATCAACTTTTGAGGATTCTATAAGCTGCCCGCTAGATCCATCTACACTGAGAGATTCTATGATTGTGGGAACGTTTCTTCAGAATTTCAAAAGAAAAGTGTAAGTTCAAGATTTACACAAGGATCAATTATCGTGGAGAAAGCATGGTGTTCAGTAAAGTAGAAAGTAAAGTAGGCAACAAAAACAAACACCTATCTGCATTCGTCTCTGTTAACCCCCATTACAGTCAAGAATAGCATGAACTGGGAAGTGAAATAGTCTATTAATAAAGAGCATACGAAAACTTCAGCCCAGGAAATGAAATCCAGTGATTTTTGAAAGGAAAGTACTAAAGATTCCAAGACCTTAAGGAATAGCTAGTCACATTACCATCAGTGTCTGAGAATTCTCGAGGTGACAGTCAACACCATACAGGTTCACCGGTAGGCGTAAGCACCAAAGTTTTAACGACACGATAAAATACTAGAATCTTTTTAGAGCATGCATTTGAGAAGCAAGGATATACTGGCATTAGTTACGTGAAAAAGAAGCATAACACCAACATTGACCTACTTTATAAACTGGAATTGAAAAGCAAGGTACATTAACCTACTTTATGAACTCGAATGAAAAAGCAAGACAACACGTAAGTGCTCTTTCTACATGAAAAAGCAGCATAACACCAACATTAACCTACTTTATAAACTGGAACTGAAAAGAAAGGTACATTAACCGACTCTCTCTCTCTCTATGTTCCTCTGCATACATCGAAGTAAAATCAGCAACAATGTAACATTGGGATCATAACACAACACGTGCCACTCCTGACCCGCATGTGGAGAGTTAAACAACGGCTCCGTAACATTGGGATCATAACGCAACTAGGTGCACCTAAGGCACAAACAACAGGGCTATCAACTAAGAAAGACTGTCCAAAAGCCTCCGAAACCTTAGCTCTGATACCATGTTAAAACATCCAACTCATAAACCAATTGGCAATGAGCGGAGAGGCCGTCAAGCTCATCCACTAGTTTTGGAGGTTACAATTAACCAATATGGGACAAGCTTTATCAATCACTTGTATTTTTTAAAACTTATAAAGGGAAAATGCAGAAAGGAAATTATACACAAGATGCCAAAGGAAATTATACACAAGTAATAATTATTGAAAATTTGGACTCTTACTCATTATGTTCACTATTTAAGTTTGAAAAAACAATTCAGCAATTCATCCATTATTGAGAAGTCCAAGGAGTACAAATTTACCCTTAAAACGTATTGATCAGGTTAGACTTATAGTAATACGAAATGAGAAACATATTAGGTCGTGTGGGACATGTAGGAGTGTGTCCGCACTCCGCGTCCATTTGCATATCTTCTACATATGAGTTCTAGAATAAACCATAGAAAGAGGTATCCTTATGAGCGTGACAATGGGCTGGTTCCAATTAGTCAAAGTGAACTAGGGTTGCTTCGGTAAAAATCTGATTCCACAAGCATAGGAACTGTAATTCATGGGTAATTCAAGTTTTCTCTTCCCTCATACTCCCCATTGCTATCATTACATTACGTTTTGTTTGGTTAACCAGCCACAGCTGCAAAATTGTTCTGATATACAATTAACCTAAATAAAAGTTGTTAAAGCATCCAACTCAAAACCAATTGACAATAAATAGCGAGGCCGCCCAAGATCATATACTAGTTTTGGAGGTTGTAATTAACCAATGTGGGACAAGCTCTAACAAAAGCAACAAAAACGATCTTATAGACTCATATATAATTCCAGAGGTGTCCAGTGCAAAAATCATTGCAAAAATATTGGCGAAGTCTAAATGCTATTACCGGTCGATAGACTCCCCATGCCCAAGCTGTCCATTTGTACCTCTTCCCCAAGAAAACACATTGTGCCTTTCAGTAAAAGCAAGTGTGTGCCTCCATCCACATGAGATATGAACTACTTTCTGCAAGTGAAATCCCAAACTAGTTAAAGGTAGTGATGATTAGGACCAACAGACTTGTATAAGAAATTGAAACCACGATAATTCTTCCGAAATATTGTTATCATTGAAGTCATGAGAATGTAAATCCACCAGAGTCATGGGAATAATAATTGCCTGCTCATGTGGAAATCTAACTTGTAGAGGAGAGCAATGGTCCACATTGTCACCAACACCAACCTGTCCAAACTGTGCAAGCAAAGAGTATTAATTTCATGATAGAGATACCATAAGTTCATTTATTGTCACGCTAGCAGACATTTTGATGATATTGTGATGCATAGAAACCAATTTGGAAAAAAGAAAGCAGATTAAAGTCACAACCTTATTCCAACCCCAACCGTAAAGTTTTCCATCAGATGTTAGTGCCATGGTATGCCTCCAACCACCTGATATCTGAAAACATTAAAGCCCATCACAGTTAAGAGACAGTGAACAGTACCATACTCACAGATCGACACGCCCCAATGAGTATTATTAACCAACCCATATACAGATATTATTTTAAGATTTATAAGGATGCCACAAAACCTGGAACAGATGAGAAAATCAATCCAAATTTAGTTACTTTTATTGTCGGAGTTGCTTTCAATCTGGGTACAAGACAAAGGATATGCCCTAGATTCATTAAATTTTCCTCGATTCTCTTCAAAGGTTCCAATTTCATCCATCTCGAAACAGTCAACATCTATGGGTACTAAAGCCAAACTAGTTTATAGCACAACATAAAACCATTGTTGCACGAGCCGGAGTGGAGGAATCTTGAAGAGTCTTAAGGTTAGGAGCATCAATAGGAGCTTTTATATGTTATATACACAAATAAATATTAACGACTGTCGTTAGCTTTAAGATGACTATTCTTCTACGGTTAAGGAATGGTATTGAGTCAATATGTTAAATTCGACATAGTTTTGTTTGTAATCTGATGGCTACCATAAAATCTCCTGTACATTGTATACTATCTAAAGTGTTTGTGATTTGTATCTTTTAGATGCCCTATCCCATTTGAGAGCTCGATGGGAGCAAGGTTCTCACGTGATTCATGCTATGAATCGCATCGTCACACCCAGTAGTAGGTCACTGCAACTAAGAATTACTCCCTCCATCCCAAAAAGGATGTCCGAAAACACTATTCACACCTCATAAAATTATCTAGTATATATTTTCATGTATAATGATTTATATATGCAATATGGATCTTGTTTGATGGATCTCACTAAGTTTTATTAAACAAAGTTAATCATAAAAAGAACTATAAGTTACCCAAATATAGAATTTTTTTTGAGATGTGTGAATAGTGTTTTTGAACATCCTTTTTGGGGCGGAGGGAGTATATGATCTATGGTGATGAACCCAATAAAACAAGCCCCAAAAGACTATCTCAAATTAAACCCACTCATAGGGAAATTAACGCAGTTATATGGATGCTCAACCTCTAAATTTTAAGTCTGCAATATTGTTTGACACTAAAAACATTATATTGTATAGCTTGAGTCCTCATCTTTGACTTAATTGCCCATGAGACACAAACATGCTTAATAGCTACAAACTCGCTAATTCAGATTAATAACCTAAAAAAAAAATTTGATATCGAACTACTACGACAACTTAATACTATGATTTTTGCCACTTACAATATAATTCGCTTAATTTGATTTTTGCCACTTATTTTACAGTTCTCTTACTACTACGATCTCTTGATTTTCTTTGCCAAAAGGTGGTACATAAAGGAACTGATACGAAATTAAGAAAGCATAATCCATCCAATCAAAGCCTAAAAGGTTACCTGGGAAATGAAATGTTCACCCAATGCCTCCAACCTATGAGGCACAAGGTGGTCTTCAAAATCCCCATGTCCTAGTTGACCATATTTACTCCACCCATAAGTATATAAACCACCAGAAGAGGAGACAGATATTGTATGCCTCCATCCACATGCCACCATAACCATCTTCTCAGCCTGGAACTTCAAAAATTGTGACTTGAGCGCTAGTAAGTAAGCACTTCTACTAACAACCACAGAATCGACTCCTATCGAAATCATATTTAATAAAAACAAGGTTAAGGGGAAGAGGAATTTGACACATAGGGATTTAAAGAAACAACAACTAGTCATAAGCCCTTCAACTAAAATCGCCTGCTATGGTATGGCAAGGCTGTTCTAAAAGTGCAGTTACTTTTCGCTGTTTTTTCAATATAAAAACTTATAAAAAATAAAAAAAAAGGAAAAAAAAGAAAGAGGCTGTCCTGAAAAGAGTAAGAAGAAGAAGGTTCCTTTCTAAACAGTTAAGAGTAAGTGAGGAAAAAGGGTAAGAGCAAGTAATCATAAGCATACAACTTGCAAGGCAAAAGCAGAATAGAAGTTTCTATCCAGGAAAAGGAAAAGCACATTAAAAAAAATTCTAGAATGAACAGCAAACGGAAAACATTTAGTTACTCAATACTCGGTGGACTCAATAATTTGTGACTTCATCGAGAACTGCCATATTTCACCTAACTTTTGGTACCAAATATAATTTTAACAATCCAAGGTCGCACTGGAGACCACACCCAAAGAGTCCCTCAAAACTTTCCTGCCCAGATTGGTCATTGGTCAAGTGACTCAAGTCTTTGCCCAGTCATTCAGCCAACAAGAGCTACCAGCCTAACTTCCCATGTTCATTCCATTATACACAGTTTAAACCGGTTAACAAGAACTTCTAAAAGATAAAAGATGAAAAATATTTGAACCACATTTCAAAAGAATTGCTAAAAACAACATTGTTATAAATCATATATTAGGCAAATGAAGCCTAACTTTAAGCTCTTAATAGCCGGCATGTGCATTCCCATACTAGTCGGATTAAAGCAATGAGCTTTTACTCTATCTTCCACATCTCAATCAGTTCGAAAAAACAGGCTCCTACAAGTGCTTATCACTGCAAGTGGAAATTCTTCCGACAAACAAGAGCATAAACTCACATAGACAAAAGCATATAAATATTTGGTTCCTTTCAACTGAAGACTAGTGTACTTCTCCAGATAAGTTAATTGTAACGAAAAAGCCCTTTCCTGCTGGAAGCATCTGGATATCATTGCAAGTATATCATGAATACAAGGGCAGTAATCTCAAAGAGGTGACATACCTCAACACTAGAAACTTTCTGAGGAACTAAGCGATCGTTTTTGTCACCTAAACCCAAGTTTCCATATCTGCCCCAGCCCCAACCATAAAGCTCACCATCGTCTGTAACAGCAGCTGTGTGTTCAGCACCTGCAGCAACCATTTTGACAGAGATCCCCTACGAAAAGATTAAAAAAGCAAAGAGAAGTGAATTAAACATTATCATATATGACACAGTTGTACACCATGTAACTTAATTTAAGCATAAAATAATACGCTATTTTAGATATGACATTAAACAGTATGAAATGATCCTAAGTAAGCAAGCAAACAAAATGACCCTCATTGTCTCCTGCTTGTAATATGAGCGCAGTCACAATGCATGGAAAATTGGTGTTTCTATCTAAACATATAAAGATGCCTGTAGACGTTTTCTGATTTCCTGCTAAAAGAAGTACTTGGAAAGGGAAGGCCTTGAAAAGGGGAGCATGCCGATGGTGGCAGTTCCTTGTGAAACCAACCTTTCAAGGGATTTTGAATTTTATTCTGTTGATATTTCTTCTTTTTGTATGGATGTCTGCCTTCAGTTTCCAGCCTTCTTCCCCAACTATCCACACACCCTCCTCTTTCTTATCACTCGTGTGTTGTTGGAAAGCTAACTAGACCTTTACGGGGGAGTTTCTTTTGTTCCAATTCAAGAATTCAGACAAGTTTGTTTATTATCAGAGTTAGAATTTTCATCTTCACTTTCTGGAAATTTTAACCAAAAGGCATACAAGTTATGATGCGAAATCAGACTTAAAAGTGGAATTAGTCAGTATCTAGGGCAGTCATGGACATCTAGCATTCATAGATTGATTGTGATTCATAAGAAAGGGAGCCCTAGATGGCTTTGCAGAAGAGATGGCCCACGATTATGGAGGAGAGGGTCACCAGACTTGTTTGGATGAGGCGAGTGACAAAAGCCTTGGTCAGAAACGTGATCATGGGAATAATAGGTTGTCGTTAACAGAGGTGATGGATGATTTACAGCAGATTTGGAGCATTGTTTGAGAAAGTCTAAGGGTGCTTTTCAGCCAACCATCAAGATCCAGATTCTCATAGCAAGGGCATATGGTCAAGCTAATTGTTTCCTTAGAAGAACTGCTGAGCAAAGTCAACTATCTGAACTTCCCCCTTCTTTCTTTAAGAATCAATATCGTCCTATCCATCTAGAGTATGGAATAGAATCCACGTTGAACCATTCGAGCATAAGAAAACACTCTCTTAAGTCTTACCATTCGACCTACGTTTTTATTCAGACTGATATGGGAATGATACAAATCTTCAAGGGGACAGTAACACGGTCAATTCAAGAAGGCCAAGTGCAGTTGAGATGAAGTGTTCAAGTTCAGCGGGGTTGTACTGGAGTAGTGGTATATTAGGAGAGAAGGATGATTCAGCATCAAAACTGGCAGGCGGAGGCCAAAAAACAGTGGAGCTAACAAGAGATCACAATTAATCCAGGCAGTTGATAGGGGCCAAACGTTTGCAAAATAATCAATGGTGGCTTTAACTGATATGGAGGAGGATGGAGCAGGTGGACAGTGGGCGGAGTGTGATGGTAGTAGGGATAATATTCTTGGTTGTTACGAAGTCAGGGTATTGGATAGCCATATTCCTGCTTTGAAGGGCTGGGAATTCTGTCTTGTCCTCCCCTTGCTTGGTTTAGTCCCAAGTATGTAAATTCGTTTTTTGATGAATAGAAGGTGGAAGAGGTTCAGGAGCTGAAACGAGTGATGGATGATAACAGTGTAGTGGGGGGAGGCGGATTCATAATGTTTTGTCCATCGGTGGCAATCCTTGATTTGAGGTTTTTATTTGGCTGAAGGAAATCTACCAGATAACTTTTGATTTTGAGTTGATAAATGGAGGGAGGCCTGGAAATGACACGAGCGCAGCTCAGATGCATGATTTTGTATCTATGGTTCTACATGTGCCGTTTCATTTTATTATGTGGCCAAGTGTTTTCTTTTCCTCCAGAATGCAGGCATCATTAATGGTATTGCAAGAAGGTCTCAAACACTAGCGATAAGGGAGGAGTTTTATCCAACTTGGTGGTGAAGAGGGGACGGGCATGAAAGTTACGGACATAACAGCTAGATGAATAGAAGAGGGAGAGGGTGGCCTTTGGGGGTCTGTAGCCTGTATGGAGGTATAACTTAAAAGTATGTTTATTTTCCTTAGTGGTTTGTGGTTGGGTTTTTAGGTATTTTCACAGTATTCAATATACTTGTTTTTTTTTCCTTCTTTTGGTTTGGGATGAGGGAACCACATGACCAACTTCCTGGAACTCAGTGTGAAACCCAGAGGGTATGCCTGTGCCCCAGAAACACAGACAGGGAGAAGACGAGGAGGCAAAAACTCAGACCACTTCATTTATTGTTCCCTTTAATGATTTGTTTTTTCCTGATTAAAGTTTGTGCCCCCTCCGATTGTTCTCTAATTCAATTACTTTTTCTGTTGCTGATAGAAATGAAACTATTGAAAACCAAACTAACTAGAATAGTTTTGTTTTCCTTTTCTTTTCATTTGTTTTTCCACTTACAAGGTACTAGTTCTATTAATAGGAACTTACAAGGTACTAGTTCTATTAATAGGAACAAACTTACTTATCTAATGGTTGTGAACACATCCCACAACAATAAGAGCTATTATTAGTTTGATATGGTTGAGAATCTCAAATCTTGGGAAAAAGGTACTATTAAAGGAGTAATGAGCAAGCATACAACAATTGCAGCATGAAAATTAACAACAATACCTGAAAAGCATCAATTCTCTGGGGCACAAGAGAGTCTTCAGTGGTGCCAAGACCAAGTTGGCCATTTTGATTCCGCCCCCAACTTCAGTCAGAAATAAGAAAGAAAGAAAAATGTGTGTAGAGTATTTGAATATAACATGTTTGCAAAGAAAGCGTGACAAAACTTCACGAAGTAAATACAACTCCAGCAATCTCAAAATTTGGTACAAGTTGCTATTTGAATCTCTGTATGAAATGTTTGATTCTTATGGTGACTGTTTCTCCAAAACTCCATCATCGTATTCTACGTTCCTTCTCATGTCACTCAGTTCTACTCTAATGAAATTGTCAAGCTTTATCACCTTTCTAAAACAGTTGCGAATATTGTTCCACTGTGAGGGCCTAATCTTGAGTATTTACATTGTATTTTTGTAGTCCAATTTATTAGTTTTAGAAGCTTTGCAATTGGTATGTGGGATGATTTCTCCTATTCCCTATCATGAGTCCATATGTATCATACTAAGCATGTTATCAGTTTTGTATTACTCCAAAACAAGAAAAAGTGGACAACGGTTCGTACTTAACAACTAATTTCGCTTTGGTCCACTGCCATACCGATAGTAATCCTCAGACGAAACAAACAAACAAATAAATATAACCACAAATTGGAAAACAAAAAGAGTAGTGATTGCTACCAACCTCTGCACCACGCCTTCCATGGTAACTGCCAAACAGTGGCTGTCTCCACAGGCAATTTGCCTTATCCGTAAACCCTGTAATGCTTTGATTGGCTGAGGAGTAAACAAGTCACTAGAGTTTCCATGACCCAGCCTCCCAAAATCACCCCTGCCAAGAAAAACAGCATTATGTCAAATAGGAATATTAAGACTTTTGAGACAATTCAGAGACTTTTCGATGCGAGAGATTTAATACTGCCTGATGGGGTCTATGGAATAGCAGTTTATCATATACTAGAAAAGAGCACGATTCGTAGCCATGTTGACATTTTTCTGTTTATTAATCGAGCATCCATGATGACATCAAATGACAAATCTAACCCGCTTTCGAAAGAGAATTCAGAAACTTGACAGTGCCAAAACCTTTTAGTATTGGAAGAGCACTTACTCGCTTTTGGATTCAATAAACACCTACGAAATGTCTGTTACATTGTTACACAGTTTTCCACGAAAACTGTCGTGTTGTCACAATGTTCTTAAAGCAGGATTTCTTCAATCAGATATCAGATTGAAATCAAATCTAAATTGTAACTCCAACAAAATACTCAAAGATAATATGCTTATCTCGTGAGAATTAAAACACTACAAATCCACTTCCTCTTGGATTAATATACCAAAATAAAGGCCTTATGCAACCAAAATGACATAAAAATTACTACTTAGAATATTCATGGCCTCTTATTGAAGTGCAAATTATTTCTTCCCACTGCTATCCAGGATGGCAATATGACTTCTAGTTGGCCATTTCTTTTCTCTACCACAATGTCTTTCCTAAATTCCATCTTCTTATTTGAGCACATACTCTTCCCCAATCTAAGCTAACTTGATGCAGAAGGCTTTTAAGCAAAGTAATACATCAAAACAAAACAAAACAAAACAAAGAACATAAGACAAAGAAGGCTTTTAAGCAAAGTAATATATCAAGCATGCTCTCTAGCAGCAAAGAGGGGCCTTTATTTTTATTTTTATTTTTTTTTTGGTTCGACCGCTATAAAAAACTTTCTTTCTGCGCTATGATAGACAAATAAACAACATACCATCCCCAACTGTACACTTGCATCCTTGATTCAGAAAATGCGGTTGCATGATCAGCTCCACAAGTAACAGAGGTTATTTCATGGTCATCCAATGTACTGAGTTGGG
Source organism: Vaccinium vitis-idaea (assembly GCA_963854785.1). Taxonomy (NCBI): domain Eukaryota; kingdom Viridiplantae; phylum Streptophyta; class Magnoliopsida; order Ericales; family Ericaceae; genus Vaccinium; species Vaccinium vitis-idaea. Next base: position 29,310,322 of record OY978217.1, on the reverse strand, counting down.
TAGGCAAAAGCCGATCTTCAGCATCACCATGGCCCAGCTGCCCATCCTCTCCCCGCCCCCAAGAGCAGACAACATTACCAGCTGAAAATTTCAACCGTCATTTTGTCTCCATTTGCAAAATAAGATGCACTTTAAAATTAAATGACAGAAACTTTCAAACTGTCACATAACCAATTGTTCCAAGAGTGTGCGCAATTAATAAATGGGCCAAGAATACATAACAAGCTATCGAGTACCATCCCCCTTGTGCGACCCCGTCTTGCACATGGAGAGGCAAAAAGCACATAGAGAAACAAAATGCGAATGGAAAGAAATAAAATGCGAATTGGGAACTAGCAAACAAAGAGACTTGGACCCAATACCTAAAAACCAAGGATCTGATACCATGTAAAATTACCAGTCGTCTCAAAAGCTAAAGCGTTTAGGTAACGGGGCCTGACAATTTTTATCAATCTCTCGAACACCTACGTGGAACTCAGCCATGGATGGAGGCACGATAACCTATGAAGCACGGATATGGATACGTGATACGGATACGATACGATACGGATACGCGGATACGTGACTTTTCCAAAAAGTAGGATACGATACGTTGGGGGATACGTCGAATATAAAAGTAAATAAAAAATATATTTTATATAAATAATTTTTAATTCCTAAAAAATGAAATATATGTTATATATAAGTAAATAGAAAATATATTATAGATATATACATATTATAGTTTGACCATTCTTCATTAGATATAGAAAATAAAATGTACTAAAGTTGGGGTTTAAATTGATATAATATGGAGTAACAAATACTACAGCATATAAAATGATAGGAACTTAAATTGGGGGGCTTCCAGTGTAATTTAGCTTATTAGAGGTACAAAACAACACAGCACCAGATCTAATTGCAATTTTACCCCATATATTTCAAGTAATAACATATTTACCCCCGCGCGTATCCGAAACGTATCCTAGCGTATCCCAAAACGTATCCAAGTGTATCCAAAACGTATCCGAATACCAAAAAATAAATTTAAATTCCGGATACTTTAAAAAAAACGTATCGGATACGTATTTGGAGCGTATCCGTATCCGATACGCATACGATATGTGATACGGAGGCCAAAATAGAGTATCCGTGCTTCATAGACGATAGCACAACGACAAAATTAGGTGACATGGTTCAAGATAAAAAAAAAAAAATGAAGTACACAATAAACTATTATATCCTTTACAAATAACAAGGCAAAACGGAATCCCTATTACAGCTTATCCTTTTATAGGAGAAATGCATCACCATACCAAAGCTTGGATGAGAAATTATGCTTTCGGTAGAAGTTTAAACAAGAGTTCTATCAAGCAAAGACCAGCCCAAAATCTACCAGAAAAGAAAAACAAGAACACCGATACCACAACCTGATATTTTCTTCCAAAACTACTAAAAGTGAAGTTTTTATCTTTACAATTTAAGTTTGGTTCTTAAAACATGGTTAACTCAAATCACAGGCAATTGAACTGCTCAAGGAAAGAAGAAGAATGCTAGAAGCACAAGAGCAACTGCATGGCACACGGAGCTAAATTAAGGAGTTAAATGTGAAGAGCGAAAAAATGATCAGTCCAACCATCTTAGCCATTGAAATTAATTGGTGCAAAGCTAGTCCAAAATTGAAGATTACAGAATTTTTCAAGGCAATTAAGCAAAAGACAAGCCCCATGGGAATGAAAATATGTTGTCAACGCATGACCAGTGATGGATCCTCAAGATCTAATTGGCATATAGTTGAAATTGGGCTATAAACTACAACGTATAATAAAAAAATTGCACCTTGTTTGATAAGTGGGGCCATGAAGTAGTAGTATTACGTGTTGCTTGGAGGGGAATTCACATGATTAATACCGCTGGCCCATTTGGTGGACAATTAGTAATTGAATTCTTGAGGGTTAGCAATATAAAAAGCAGGAAGGCGGTGCGTTTTGGATATAAAAAAAAAAACAAGAAAGCTGCGCACAACAGGGGGTTCTTTCCATGCATAACAGAGGAGAGAACACGGTTCAGTCGACTACGAGTGGGAGAAGAAAAACAGATTTTGGGTTTACCTTTTGTAAGCTTTTAGTTTACTATTCAATGGAGATTTATTCTTGCATGGTCATTTATTTTTACTCCATGAGCGGCCAAACCTCTAGGGTAAAGAGGATGACTCCAATTAATATAGTTGTTATCTCTAGGGTTTTATATTCAACTTTTGATTGTATGACTTGGATGGTTCATAGATGTTGTGAAAGGTATTTATACTTTCGATCTTCATATCGTATTTATATGTGTGTTATTAAATACAATCACACAATGATTTTCAATGCTTCACGATAGTCTCTAAGATAGACTATACAACGTAAGAAGGGTCTTGCCACTTGTTAAGTACGGTGAGACGATATGTGTTGTATTGAGATAGCCTGTACAGAGTACGAGTCTTGAGAATATTTTTTGGGATTATAGATGGGAATTGCTACCATAATGGTATTCTGGTTTTATGTTGAACGTGAACCCTAGACTTCATCAAAATTATAATTATTATGAGGGGAGGTTGAATCGAAACCCTAGTCCCTTCTCTCTCCTGTTTTCAAAACTGTTATTTTGTTTTCCAGTTAACTTCAGTTTCATCATTAGTTTGCTTGAATCAAATCCAAACTTCTACTCTTTTTGAGAATTAAATTAGAAATTAATTGAAGGTGTTGTTTTCAAAACTCTTATTAGTTTTCCAGTTAACTTCAGTTTAATCATTAGTTTGCTCGAATCAAATCCAAACTTCTACTCTTTTTCATAATTAAATTAGAAATTAATTGAAGGTACCGTAACTCAGCTTTTACTCTTCGCGAACGATCTCGGACTTTACTGTTGTTCTTTAAAATAGTCATTAATTTATAAATTTATTTTTGGTACAAAAACAACACACTAGCATGACTCTACTCTTTTTCTCAGTCACACATCTTATGGTCTGGTCCTTCTCTTGCTGTATGTTGATGATCACCATCATTGATCATCACCGGTTCTGATCCTGGTGCTATTCATTTCGTGAGTCTGAAATGAAAGACTTGGGCCCTCTTCTGTTCTAGGCATTGAGATAGCTTTTTCTCCTAAAGGGTATCTTCTGGGATAGTCTAAATATGTTACTGATATTCTTCACCATGTCCTTCTCACTGATGCCAAAACTGTTGGCACTTCTCTTGAACACCATGCAAAGTTTTCTACTTTTGATGGTGTTCCTCTAGCGGATCCTACGGAATACCATGAGATGGTGGGTTGCTTGGTTATCGTGACTCAGTCGGATATTGCATATGCCATTCATATTGTTAGTCAGTATGTCTCAGCTCATCGGTCTACGCATACTCAACATAAGGGTCATTTGTTGTCTTTTACATCGAGTTTGACTCTTTAGCCTTTGTGTTTTTCTAGGTGATTCTCTTATCTCCTAGAAAAGCAAAAAGCAATCTCTTGTTGCTCGGTCCACTATTGAAGCCAAATATTGTGCTATGGCTCATGCCACCTAAGAAATAGTATAAGATGAAGACTCAAATCAACATCAAAATTTGCAGCCAGAAAAGAACAAGAGCAGAAGATAAAAAAGCATGTAACTCATGTGTATGCTTGAATGCGGCTATATATACGTACGAATAGAAATGATAAGTTTTTGCCACAGAGAAAATGTGAAAATGAAGCTTACAAAGGAGAGCAACCGAGTGACTAGCACCAGCTGAGATGAAAAGAACGCGACGAATCGGTCCACTGACTGCTTCACTACTCCCACCTTCCTCTGCCATTTCTCAATCTCACTTTGAGGCTTTCACTTTCTCTGAGAAGTTCTATCAAACACCTAAAAGGCTGGAAAGAGAAAGACAGGGCGGAGAGGGATATTCAAGAAGTATCTTTTTCTTCGTCTGTCAGACTGTGTATCTACGGAAAGAGGACATTGAATTGAATAATGAAGAGGAGGAGGAGGGTGTGTATTTATAGTGATGGAGATGGGACGTGCTACCGCTCTGGACAAGAATTAAGGACTCTACCGCTTTTCCACTTGAAAAACACGAGAGAGAGAGAGAAAAAAACAAAAACTGAAAAACAGAGAGAGAAAGGAAGCAGGTGAAAAGTGAAAACAAAGGTCAAGACCGTAGAAAAATTATTCTCCGGCCGAATTCTCCTATTTTGCACCGCAAAAATGTTACGTGCAAGGAAGCTCATATCGAATCATATACAGAATATGAGTAATGTAAGAACATAAAGTCGTATTTTGCAAACACGTTTTTAAAAAAGCACGCACGTTCTGTGTATAGTTTAGCGTAAGCTTCTTTGCGCATACCATTTCTGTTTGCCCTGATTGCTAAAAGTCTTTTTTTTATTTATAAAAGTACTAAAAATAAAATTCTTAAAAGTTTGGTTGAGTTCTCTAATAGATTTTATTTTAGTTTTGTTTAAAGGTGTGATAAAATCTTACTATTAGTTTCCCAATTGATAAAATCTAGGTTTGATAAAGGTGTTTTCAAATGATTTTATGAGATAAAATTTAGTTTCAATGAAATTTAGTTTTGCTAAAATCAGTTGAGGGTCCTAAATTTTATCAAAACTAGATTTTATGAGATAAAATCAATTGGAGAACTTAGCCTTAATTTATTTTTCATTAACTAAAAGTTAATATTGTTAAAAGTGAATTTTATCTCACATACTCCTTTGCTAAAACCAAGAACCTAAAATTACCTTGCTATTTTTAGTAAATGAGATGCCTTGTTTCCCATTTGCAAAAATGGAAATTTCATAAAAACCAAATGGGTTGATTTTAAAAAACGAGAAAACCATTTGCTAAAATCAATCTATTTCCATTAGCTAAAATGGGTTGATTTTAGCAAATTTAGGGGGTGTTTGGCAGCCACTTTTTTGGCCTTTTCCATTCTCATTTTCTAATTCTGGGTGTTTGGGAGACAACACCCAGAACTCATTCCCTCAGAACTCTTTTTCCATTTCGAACTTTCTAGGCTAAAAACCAAAAAGAGGTGGAGAATTCCTTTTTCTTTTTTACTTTTCATTTTGACTATAACCCTATTGCAAAATACATTCTGCACAAATTTCTCTCAAACACTCCTCTCAAATTCAAAACATATTCTGATCATAATCCAAAAAGTGAAAAATGATAAATTGAGAAGTAGACTTCCAAACACCCCATAATTTTATGAAATTCTCATTTTAGCAAATGGGGAGCAAGGTACGGGAAATACAACCGCGACGAGCGGCGCCATGTGATCTCACAGTGAGGAGGGTTTGCTAAGTTCATGTGTTCATGTCAATGATATTGACATCACACTTGTTTTCTTTTCCGATGATGTCCTTGCTTTCCAATTAGCAGTACTCCAATCAATTTTCACCTTTTAGAACCGAAGGGCTTCTCGATTTTTTTGACTTTCTACTTTTTTCCGTACAGATTATTATTTTCACATTCATCAATTTAAAAGTCTAATAAAAGGCCCGGAGCTTAGTTGAACAACCCCTCAATTTACGACACTTTTAATTAGGTTTTAGGAAACAAAATTATGAAAAATTATCTCATGTGATGATCTCTCATGTGCCCCTCATGTCACGGAAAAATGGGCTATCATCTAACTCGACAATCCGATTCGTGAATTTTGTAGGCCTTGATATGTTTGTCATCCAAGTAAAAATTTAGATCAACTAGACAAGGGTATCTGGTTTTTAACAAAGCATACTAGCAGCTAGTGAGTCCAGCCTTGAGCTCACACATGAGTTTTTTTTTTTTTTTGGCAAACATTTTATACATCAGTGGGATGAAGTTAATAACCGAGAGGAGTCCAAGTTCTTTCTATAGACTCAAACAGTCAAAACCCCAACTCATCTTCTTGGAAGCCAAAGGATACAATTAAGTCAACACAACACAGCACAATATGCCCCTAATGGGACTTGAACCCTGGGCACCAATAAAGGAGGCCCAATGCCGTTGAGCTAAGAGCTCGATGGGCCATACACGGGAATTTATTCAGCAATAAATGATATATATTCTCGATAAAAAAAAAAAAGTGTTGATATGTAATATGTATTGTCAATAAAAAAAAGGGATTCCAAATAAAAAAATCATTGGATTGCTGTTAACTCATTCCTGAAAAAATACTTAGAGCATAAACAGCATCATAGCTATATACAGTACCATTTTTTTTTTTTTTTAATCTATTTTAGCTTACCAAAAGGGGAGAATTTCAGGTGCAACAGCTTCTCTACCTGCTTCGGTAGAGTTCCTCCATGAACAGGCGCACGCTACTTCTACCGAAGCCCTGTTCACCAGCAAAGCAATATTTTATCAATTTCTTCTCCCGCCCTTCTCTTCTCTCGTGCTTGCATCTCCCGCTCCATCTTCTCTCTCTGTGCTTTATATATAGCTGGTTTCCTCTCATCCCTGATTTCCTCCCATCCCTACAGTTCTCTGCTACTAAAAAGGTATTAATCCCTAACTTTTTACTGTTTTTTTGTATGAGTTTGGTACAGAAATCAGGGTAATATCCATGATTATTTTGTTAGGGCTTGAAATTTGCTAAGAATCAACATGAAATCTGCATTTAGATAATAAAAAGAAACGTCAACCTCTATATGAACCAAACTTTGAACTGAGAGATGAGTGGGGACACTCTCCTCCTTAATAATTGTTATGCATAAATACCTACTAAATTTTTCCATGGATAAGGATGGAGCTTTTATTAGGAGTCATGTATATGAACCAATTGTTGGAGAAAATAGCTCACCAACTGTTTGATAAAGTTACTAAATGAGATTAGAAATATCGATTCCTTGTTTTCCAGATACATATGAAGGTAAATGTGTTTTTTTTCCCATTACATTATTTTGTAATCAGTGCAAGCATTCTCTGAGATAGTAGCTTGCTGGGCTATTTGCATAGATATATCCATACCCGAATCTGAACTAAATTCAAAGGGGTCACTGATTCATGTAGAAAGAAGTCAAGTGAAGCTGAAATTGGGTATGAGTCAGTCCACTAGATTATAGAAAGAATTCGTTTTTAGCTAATCCCTATACACAGGACTAGAATGATAAACTAAATTAGTATCGATTTAGAGCAAGTCCACCCATGAGTTCCCAACCTCATCTGTATTGGGACCATTTGACACCCTACTGCCCTATTGCATCATTTACCTTGGTGCATATGTGTGAACAACAACTCATTTATTTATTCTAAGGCAACACGTTTCAAACTTTAATTAATGTCTAGGCTAGAGCCATCTAAACAGTATATATAAAAGGCCTATTAGTCAAACATTCATGGGTTTAAGTCATGTAAGCCCAATAGGCCGAGCTTCATTTGGTTTGGCAAATCCATGCCCAAAACATATACATTTGGGTGTATCGTATTTTTTATGGCACTGTAATCTTCGGTATTTATTTTTAGAGTGTCTATTCTAGATGTGGAAAGGAATCATGTAAATTGTAATTTTAATCTTCCTACACGAGTGCGCTAGTTTTTAGTCAAGTGGTTATGTGGTTTAGGAAAGAAATATGAGAAGATTAGATCTCGACAAGAAACGGTTCTAGTCTCGGTATGGAAACACTTGATTCGTGGAAATGGATTTGGAGAATATGGAAGTAATACGGAAGTAATTTGATTGAGATATGTTGGGATTGAGATACGCAAGGATTTGGTGATACGCTAGGATTTGACAACTATATCATTGGAAATATGCACAAGGAAAAAGTGGGATGCTGCACGTTTTGCTCCAGCATTTCAAGACCCCTTAATTAGCAAAACATTCTATTTATTTTTGCTGGATATTTTGCTCAAGCAAAACAGCCGGCAAAAATGCCCGAATTCAGCAACTATAAAATCTTAGCCATTAGGTCAAAAATTGAAAGAGCTGCGGAGATAAGAACCCTAATACCAATATTTCCATCTCTCATCACTTTCGGCGGCTAGGGTTTGTGAACCTTGAAGAATTGTGAAGGCTTGTGAATGCCGTTAGTTTCAAGATCATCGTCAAGGGGTTTGTTCTTCGTTAGAAACAATCAATCTCTGAGTAAAGTCCTTTCGTGGAGTTCGAGAGGCGCTTCAAAGTCCTTCGGTGGATTCCGGGAGGCAAAGGGAAGGCTTGTGGATTCAAGGCAGCGGCGGTCAAAGCACTGGGTGTGGTGAACGAGGATTCGGCAAGTAGTTCTTAGGTTCGATTGGTGAGCATTCATGATCGTTGGTAAGATTGCTTGTAACTACACATTGAGTATAGTGTTTTGATTCCTTCCCGTGGTTTTTACCCGTATTGGGGTTTTCCACGTATATCGTTGTGTTCTTCATTTGTTTGCTTTCCTTTTTTTTTTTTTGGTACACAAAGGCGGCAAAGCTCACCCAACCAAGTTTTAACACAGCTGCATTCCCAAGTCTCGAACTCGAGGTCTTGGTTAAGCTAGCACAGCCCCTTACCAGCTGAGCTTGCTTTCCATTGTGTGATTGATTGACATCTTGTTTGGTGGGCTGATTTCCTACAAAAGATTAAAACATAGCAAATCTATAAACCTAGGCAAATTAGGGTTTTTTCAATTGGTATCAGAGCGGGTCGCTCATATTAAGTTTGTGAATTTCTCTTCACAAGCGGATCCTTAAATTTTTATTTGCTATGGAGTTGAATTTGAACTGCCCTCAAGTACTTGATAAAACGAACTTTGATCATTCGAAAGCAAAATTGGAAAAACCGTTGGATTTTACAATTAATCATATTGAGTCCAATGATTCAGATATTGATGATAAATATGATACGGAAGATATAAGTTTGTTTACCAAAAAATTTAAATGCTCTTTTAAGAAAAAGATTAATAAAAATAGTGAAAAAGATAACAAGAATTTTTTATCTTTCACAGCCAAGTTTCATGATAGCCAGAAAGAGAGAATTGATGCCTTGCATGAACTTGATGTTCTTAAACAGAAGCATCTGACTCTTGAAAATAAGATGCATATTTTATTTGAGACTAACAAACTTCTTGAAGCAAAAGTAGCAAATTTGCAAGTTGAACTTGACAAGGCCAATGCTACTTTTAAGAATTTGGATGCAGGTTCACAAGTTTTAGAGGACGTCTTGGTATCTCAAAACATGGATTCAAACAAAGAAGGCCTTGGTTCTATAGAAAGTGATTCTTCATCAAAGGCAAGAGGAAACTTTATATTTATTAAGTCTAGTGGCAGTGCTCACATTCCTCCTGTGGCCAATAAAGCCAAGTTGTGCATCAACGAGACCAATGTCAAAGAAACTCGCACAGAGGCAAATTCTTCGAAGGCAAAGAAACAATGCGCAGTAGGTAAAAGTACCACTACCAAGCGTGGTGAGGTAAACTCTTTTAAACATATTCCCATTTGTCATTATTGTGGTATCAAATGTCACATACGACCTCATTGTAAGAAATTTCGTATGGCACATACGTATCGCACACATGTAGAAAGTCCACATACTCTTGACAAGTTGGTTCCTACATGTCATTTTTGTGGAGTGAATGGACATATTAGACCACGATGCTTCAAACTTTATAGGTACACTATTGCTCCACCTCAATATTATACAAATAGCAATGGGAGTAAAATTCATAGGCCAAGACATAAAATGACACCACAGCCTATGGATAGGAATATTGTAATTGCCAAACACATGCCTAAAATTGTTAGAAAGGTCAAGAGTAAACTTATTTGGGTAAGAAAGTTAAACTTGGTAGCCTGTGAGGATTTGCCTACTAATCCTCTAGATGACATTGGATCATCTAGAATTGATCTTACTTTTTAAGGCTTGATCTCATTTCCATAGTCTAGGTTGATATACGTTGCCTATCATTCAATTTTAGCTATGGTTTGCATTGATTGTTTTTTTGTTGCATAATATGTAGCTCCCTTCATTTACGAAAAAAAATCACAACGTGGCTTAGATTATTTGTTTCTTAGATTATTTGCTCGCAACATGGCTTTCTTCTACAGTTGTTTTTATTTGTCTTAATCATTAAAAAAAAGAAAGAAAAGGTGTCATATCCTAGAGCATATTTGTGATTGAATTGGTTGTTAACGGTGGTTTTACATAAGGGCACAATAGTTATGGCTGCATTCATTCTATTTACCTATCCATGTGGAGTGCTGTGATATTGGTTGTAGCATGCTCTTGCCATTGTGTCTTACACTTACTCACGACAAAGATAATGTGCCCCCATATCACTAATTGTCATTTCTCATAAAACTGGAGAAGGTCTTTATTTTTCCCCATGAGATTGACCATTAAGCATTTGTGATATTGTCTTGGGAGTTTAGTTGAAAATGGATACTATTTGTGTTTTTGTCTTGTGGTGTTAGTTGAAAAGTGCTGACAATTATAATTTTTATCTTGGGAGTTCAGTTGAAAAGTGTGATGAGATTGGATTCATATTCTCTGCATTTTCGGGCTTTTCACTTAGTAACCAGGCCTCTTGCCTCAGTAAGCAGTGAGTGTTCACGTCAAACGGTGGAGAGTTTTGGGATTGTAATATGGGGTTTGCTTGAGTTCGTAGCCTTTTTGACTCGAGTAATTAAGTCTGTTGGGGTATTCTCTATACCTAGTGCCCTAAGGCCATTTGGTTTGGGTGTCACTGGCCTAAAGCTCGCTACACAGGTCAATTAGAAAGCTTAAGGGACTTAGGCATTGCACGACCACATTATGAGAATTGAACTTAGTTAAGGAGGTTCTTTGTTTTAAAATACAAAATAAAAAACGCATGAGAGGAAGGTCGAAATTCACTCAGTATTTGTTGAGGGGGAGTTTGGCTCATTGACAAATCCAAAAATGCTTGGTTTGACTTCTTGAGGGGGAGATTTTAGACCTCCTGTGTGTTCATGAGAAACCGAGTATTTGTGAATTTTGGTTGAGCTTAATGTCATTTGTTGTGATTCACACACACTTTCGTCACTATGTCTTGACCTATGCTATATCTTTTATTCTCATACCACTATGATAGGTTATGGCATAAGTGCTAGCACATGTTTTATTTGTGTGTTTATTTATTACTGTTGTTTACCATCACCTGACTTTGCGGGTATGCTTTTTGGATGTGCCTTAAACGTACCAAATTTTTATATTTCTATATGTCCATGAAAGTCAGATTTTTTTTAAATTTTTTTTATCGTTTTTAGTATGACATCAATTATTTTTGTTCTATGTCTTCACTCTCATCTCATTTGGTCATAAGGATCTTTCATATTCTTTAAGGAATACATTATTTTGGAGATTGACTTCACCGATTCTTTTCCTTGGTTAGTTTTCGAAGTACAATATTAGTACCTTGATTATCTCTTTGCTATTATTTCGGTAGTGGATTAGTAATACGTTTATTACGGGAGACTTTTACTAATTATGGGTATTGTTAGATCAATGTTTTGTTATTTATTTTGATTGCTTCTCCTATACTGGTTTCATTTGCGTTATAGTACTTGCCTAGCATATAGCCGTTAAATGCTTTCATTCTTTGGCTGATTCCTTATTCAATATTTATTCATATCCAATGTCCCTTTGTCCTTCCGTAACAAAAAGGGGGAGAAGCTTAACACTAAAAGTTTTTGTGAAGTGTTTGTCTGTGGTGCAGCTTGCAAGGATACAGTTTTTAGTGTTTAATATGTTTTGTCATGGAAGTGCCTAAGGGGGAGATTATAAGCCCAATAGGCCGAGCTTCCTTTGGTTTGTCAAGTCCATGCCCAAAACATATACATTTGGGTGTATCGTATTTTTTTTGGCACTGTAATCTTCGGTATTTATTTTTAGAGTGTCTGTTCTAGATGTGGAAAGGAATCATGTAAATTGTAATTTTAATCTTCCTACACGAGTGCGCTAGTTTTTAGTCAAGTGGTTATGTGGTTTAGGAAAGAAATATGAGAAGATTGGATCTCGACAAGAAACGGTTCTAGTCTCGGTATGGAAACACTGGATTCGTGGAAATGGATTTGGAGAATATGGAAGTAATACGGAAGTAATTTGATTGAGATATGTTGGGATTGAGATACGCAAGGATTTGGTGATACGCTGGGATTTGTCAACTATATCATTGGAAATATGCACAAGGAAAAAGTGGGATGCTGCACGTTTTGCTCCAGCATTTCAAGACCCCTTAATTAGCAAAACATTCTATTTATTTTTGCTGGATATTTTGCTCAAGCAAAACAGCCGGCAAAAATGCCCGAATTCAGCAACTATAAAATCTCAGCCATTAGGTCAAAAATTGAAAGAGCTGCGGAGATAAGAACCCTAATACCAATATTTCCATCTCTCATCACTTTCGGCGGCTAGGGTTTGTGAACCTTGAAGAATTGTGAAGGCTTGTGAATGCCGTGAGTTTCAAGATCATCGTCAAGGGGTTTGTTCTTCGTTAGAAACAATCAATCTCTAAGTAAAGTCCTTTCGTGGAGTTCGAGAGGCGCTTCAAAGTCCTTCGGTGGATTCCGGGAGGCAAAGGGAAGGCTTGTGGATTCAAGGCAGCGGCGGTCAAAGCACTGGGTGTGGTGAACGAGGATTCGGCAAGTAGTTCTTAGGTTCGATTGGTGAGGATTCATGATCGTTGGTAAGATTACTTGTAACTAGACATTGAGTATAGTGTTTTGATTCCTTCCCGTGGTTTTTACCCGTATTGGGGTTTTCCACGTATATTGTTGTGTTCTTCATTTGTTTGCTTTCCATTGTGTGATTGATTGACATCTTGTTTGGTGGGCTGATTTTCTACAAAAGATTAAAACATAGCAAATCTATAAACCTAGGCAAATTAGGGTTTTTTCAAGTCATATACAGCAAACAAAATGAAAAGGGTTTTGATTTTCAAAATAAACCCAACTGTGGAACGATGGGAACTTCATTGGAGACTCTTGCCTGATACCCATGAGAGTCTCCAAAGTTGTGGCATTGTAGCATTTGCATTTGATGAATGGTGAGCACTGAGCAGTAAGTTTGGTTGACCACCCGTTTACTGAGTGAGCTCACCAACTATTTGGAAAATTCACATTGTTTCTCGTAGAAAGCATAAAGTTCTTAGTTTTTTCATTGGCTTATTGAACTTATTGGCAATGAGAGATTGAGAGTAGTTGAACCCATATAATTATTTTGTAGGGATGGATCCGTTGGATCTGGGGAATGATGGGTACACCAGTCTTATGCAATCAAATTGCAATGAAGACTAGTTTGTGATGGAATCACAATATTTGAACCCAAATGCTCAAGTCCTTACCCATGAAACTTAATTTATTGCTGCAATGGGATGGGATCAACTTCTAAGAAACCACCACGAGGTGCCAATTTCACTATGGAAGTGGGAAAAATGCTTGTGTCAGCGTGGCTTAATATTAGCATGGATCTAGTGCAAGGCAATAACCAGAAGAAAAAAAAAACTACTTTTTGGCAACGAGTGAAGGAATTCATCGAGGAGAACAAGCCAAATGGTACCAACCATACAAGGAATTCAATTAAATCTGCTTGGAGTTGAGAATGAGTTCCCCTGTCCCTTATTCGATGATGGCATCCAATGAACTCCACAAGGTCACTAGTTATCCCGTGTAAAACTTCTACAGGAGGAATATGGTCCAATGGATCATAGTTGAGATCGTCCACTCCATTATAATCTTGTTCATCCTCAATGATCATGTTGTGTAATATAATACATGTTGTCATGATATCTTTAAGTGTTTGACGATCCCAAAACCATGCCGGTCCTCGCACAATTGCAAAGCGTGCTTGAAGCACTCCAAATGCACGTTCTACATCCTTCCTTGCAGATTCTTGTTGTCGAGCAAAATATTTACTCTTCCCATCTTTAGGAGATGGAATTGTTTTTACAAAAGTTGCCCACTGCGGATATATACCATCAACTAAATAGTATCCCATGGTATATTCATTTCCATTGATAGAGTAATTGACTAGAGGAGCACGTCCTTGAGAAAGCTCATTGAATAATGAAGACCTCTGTAAAACGTTAATATCGTTGTGAGACCCGGGCAATCCAAAAAATGCATCCATATCCAAAGATCTTTTGATGCCACAGCCTCTAAAATCATTGTTGGTTCATGAGTGTGACTAGTATACATACCTTGCCAAGCGACCGGACATTTCTTCCATTTCCAATGCATGCAATCAAGGCTCCCTAACATCCCCGGAAAACCACGTTCTTCGCCAAATGCTAGCAATCTAGCTACGTCAGCAGCGTTAGGTTGTAAGCCCCATATGCCGAGCTTCCTTTGGTTTGGCAAATCCATGCCTAAAACATATACATTGTCGTGTATCGTATTTTTATGGCACTGTAATTTTCGGTGTTTATTTTTAGAGTGTCTGTTTTATGTGTGGAAAGGAATCGTCTCAATATGTATTTTTGTATTCGAGTGCGATAGCTTTTAGTCAAGAAGGATTTGATCATTTTGAAGAAAAGTTGGATGCTACAAGTTTGGCTCAAGTATTTCAAGGCTCTCTACTAGCAAAACATTCTGATTGATTTTTGTTGGATATTTGGCTAGAGCAAAACAGCCAGCAAAAATGCACGAGAAAAAGTTGGATGCTACAAGTTTTGCTCAAGCATTTCAAGGCTCTTTACTAGCAAAATATTCTGATTGATTTTTGATGGATATTTGGCTCGAGCAAAATAGCCGGCAAGAATGCCCGACTCAGCAACTATAAAATCTTAGCAATTAGGTTATTTCTCATTGAGACAACATCCATATTTTCGAACCTCTGTGCCTCTCTCTTTGAAATACCATTATAGAGTGATAGGGTTCATGAACTTTGAAGATTTGAAAAGGCTTTCCATTGCTGTGAGATCAAGATCATCGTCAAAGGGTTTCCTCCTTCATATTCAATTCAACGTCTCTCTATCAAAGTCCTTTCGTGGAGTTAGAAAGGAAAAATGTTTGGAAGGTGTGAACACCCCGCCGGATTTTCACAAAATTGTTTAAGAAAAACGGTTTTGATTGATTGACAGGAGTCGCCACCCAGGTTTGAGGACCGTACCTGAGAAATCAATTGAAAAATGACTCTTTTGCCCTTGGTATGAAAAATGTTTTCACTAGCCTCACAAAATGAGATTTTTCGGGTCCGGGAGCTAGGTTACTTGGGGGGAAGGAATTTAAAGCACCCCCCCACGCCCAGTGTGACCACCGGTCTCTACTAAATGTTTAAGGGATTGAAAATACCATTTGAATAGACTTTGATTACGAGTTCATGCGAAAACACGTTTAAGGGATTTTGAAAATACTATTTGAATAGACTTTGATTACGAGTTCATGCGAAAACACATAAATGCATTGTCAACATCAATACGAGGAATGTGGATGCTTGTGCTTGTGTCATGTGTGTTCGATACCCCTGCATGATACGCTGGACTACACTCTGCATGCTCGAATCACACTAGAAGACCTCAACATACACCCATGGGCTCAAAACAAATCACACCTGGATTACCAACTGGACACCTGGATTAAACTTATCCAGGCACCTGGAGCACATATGGGCGCCTAAAATGAAAGACTCCAGGTGCCTGGATTGCACCAATGCAGACGCCTGGAATCACTGATTAGGCAGAAATTTCATCAATCCAGGCCACCAAGCAAATGACAAATATGAACTTTGATGCTTGTTTCCTCATGTCCATAATGATGCTTTGGGATGCCTTAGATTAAATGATCCCACAAAAATCAAACTAAATGATGATTTGTCACTTAAACACCATGACCCTAATATGCTTTATGAACAATGGGAAGTGAAACAATCTGAAATACTTTATAACTCATGCTCTTTAAACTCCACTTGACAAGTCTAGAAGGGTGAAAGAAGATGTTGCTTTAAGAGGGAAGAAAACACATAATGCACTCATGAATGATTCATGGTTGTATGTGGTAAATGTTTATGAAACCAAGACCTCTCCTTTGTCTATGCAACACACCTGGTTAAACTGAAAATGAGCCATTCTCTTACACATGATTTTTCATCTTTGCATATACATCATTTTTTTATCATGATTTTTCCATTAAATGCATCCAAAAGTAATCTAATATGAACTCTTTTACCATGCAATGAAAGGATTAAACTAAAAATAGGACGAAATGGACATAAGTATGCATGAATGAGTATGAAAAAAGAGAAAAATACAAGACATGGAAATGGACTCCAGGCGCCTACATTAGGCTATTCCAGGCGCCTGGAGATGATGCAGGTGCAGGTGAACAACTTTCATTTCTGTGAAATTTGAAGCCTTTCCAAGCTCTCAACTAGTATGAAGAACTAGTAAGAGCTTGGATGGTGTCCCCCTCAGGATCCAGTTGAGCAATTTGGTAGAAAATTTACCAATAAAGGCTTGGTCAATGAACTTGAAAGGGATTTTTGCAACTGGTTTTGTGGATTTTGGTACAGGACCTGGGTTTCTGGAAGTGTATGAGACTGGTTATTGTACTTTTGCTAGGCTTTTATGATGAAGGATAAGAAATTTGTTGAGTTTGAGTGGTAAAAGGGGAGGTTTTAAGGTTGAAAGTAAATAGGACAGAGAGAGATGAATTGGGTGTGGAGTTTCTGGGAAATTCCAGCAGCAGAACAATTAGGAAGTGGGTAGGATTGAGCCTCTCTCTAATGAGAGAGAGAGAGAGGGGTGGATTTTATAGGCTAGGGAAGGTTCAAAAAGGTCACTAGGACCTCTTAGGGGTGAAGGTTAGATGGGCAGCAGGGTTAATCATCCCCTCCACCCATTTACACAGAAAATCCCTGCAAAAATATCCTCCAAGACGCTTCTCCCCGCCAATTTGACCTTGGACAACAAGTATCTGGAGTGAGTCCGGGCGCCTTGAATTGGGGAGTCCAGGCACCTAGAGTGAGTCCGGGTGCCAGGAATTAGAAGTCCAGGCGCTTGGACTGAGTCTGGGCGCCTGGAATAGGGTAATCCAGGTGCCTGGACTGGGAGACTGCACAACAATCTAAACTTCGCGGGGCCATTCCGGGTGCTACCGAACTTCGTTTTGTGCATGGTTTGAAGCGTTGAAAATCTTGTCAAGTCTACTTTCTAATCCAAGTGGTTTGAACCCAAAATGATTTGTACATCAAAATATATGACCATTTTACCCTCAGAAAGTCGGGAAAACAAGTTGTTTTGGTAAAACGTGCATATTTCCCTCATTTCAAAATGGATTGGGACATATTATATATCAAAAAAGAGGGTTTTAAATGTACTAGAAGGTAGTGCTAGCTTGGGTTTATTTTGAAGAGGTTTTGGAGGAGTTTCCAAGTTCACAATCAAGCTTCGCGTGCTCTTATCGGGCATTTTCATCCTTGGGAAGGCTGTGGATTTTTGAAGGCCCGGATTGGGGTGTCTACAGAAGGCTTGAGGATTCAAGACTTTGCGATCATGCAAGGGTGTGATGTACGTGGATTCGGCAAGTAGGGCTTAGATTTCGTGGTGAGGATACACGGTCATTGAGTAAGTCTACTTGTAATCACACATTTATTTAGTGCATGATTCCTTCCCGTGGTTTTTTACCCTTTTCGGGGTTTTTCCACGTAAATCTCATGCTTTGTTCTTTTATCGTTTAGGTTGGAGAAATTTTTATTCATCGCATCGATTTAGGAATTTCACTTGGTATCAGAGCAGGTCGCTCTTTGTGGAATATTTGTATTCTAAGCGGATCCAATTTTCGTATCATTTGCGATGGAGTTAAATTCAAATAGACCTCTGATACTAGAAATGACTAATTTTGATCACTGGAAAGAGAAAATGGTAGCCTATCTTAAGGCTATTGATGAGGATGTTTGGAATGCTTGTGAGGTCAAATATACACCTCCAACTGTAACGGTTGATGGAGTTACAAAACCAAAACCTAATAATAGTTATAGTCGGGCAGAGAGAACTGAAAGAGCTGCGAATAGTCGTGCCTTGAATGTTCTTTTTACTTTATGTTTCACAAAGGAGTTCCATCGCATCTCCACATGTAAGTTTGCGAAGGAAGCTTGGGACATTTTGGTTACAACGCATGAGGGCATGGACACAGTAAAACAAGGAAAACTACAACGTGTAACCATCCAGTTTGAGATGATTCGAATGAAGGAAGATGAGACATTCGACTAGTTTTATGCTAAACTGAATCACATTGTCAACACAAGCTATACTTTGGGTGAGCCTATATCTCCTTTTCGTGTTGTTAAAAACAATTTGCGATCACTTCCAGAACCTTTTAATACTAAAGTTGATATTTTAGAAGGAAAAAGAAAAATACCCGAAATGTCAGTTGAAGAAATTGTTGGTCAGTTCCAAAACTATGAACTAACTCATTTTGACCAAGATTTGGTTCCCACGAAAGTTGTTACTAAAACATCGAAAAAATCCATAGCTTTTTTGAGTAAACATAAAGAGACACATAAAGAGACTACTGACTCTGATAGCGATGATAATTATGATATGAAGGCTTTGGATTTGTTTATGAAAACTTTCAAATGTTTCTTTAAGAAAAAGAATCATGAAAACGAAAACAACGTTAAGAAGAGTTAAGGAAAATTTAATTTTTCTAATAGCAAGGAGCGAAAAGGAGTAAAAGGATCACCTTTCAGACCTAAGTGCTACGAGTATCATGATTATGGGCATCTTGCTCAAGATTGTAGTAATAAAAGAATGAAACAAAAAGTTTATAATGTGAAGACATGGGATGATGATCCAGATAGTGAAAAATCAAGAAGTGACTCAAATGATGAAAATTGTAGAAAAAATTATTTAGCCTTTACTAGAAAATTGAATCAGGAAGGAGAAATTGATAGTGATTTTGAAGAAGAATTGGTTGACTTTGATGAATTAAAAGAGGTGTATGACAAGTTGTATCAGGAAAATGCTAAAATCACTAAGCAGAATATAAAACTTGGTAGTAAGTTCGAAGCAGCCAGTGCTAACTTAGCTGAAGCAGTATTGACCGACAGGGAGTTGTCAGAATCATTGGAAAACATGACACGAGAGAAAGAGAGTCTAAAGAAGGAAGTGAGTCAACTCCGTTCAAAAGTAAAGGGTCTTAAAGAACTCCACAAATTAAATGAAGGTAAAATACAAAACTTATCTATCGAATTAAAAAATGCTAATGGAGTTTTCAAGCATTTTAATGCAAGATCCAAAGCATTGGATGACATTCTTGAGGTTCAAAGGCCAGCTAACGACTGATCTGGGCTCGGATATCATGCCTCATCCTCTAGTCAAGAAAAAGGAGAAAAGGTATCTTATGAAAAGAATATGGAGGGTGGATCAAAAATCTCGACAAATGCTTCAATATTTCAGAATAAACACAAGGAGGTAAAAGCTAAGCCCATTCAAAATTTTGCTAAGCCTAAAATTTATGCCGAAACTCATAGATACAATCAAAGGAATAATGTTGAAAAATTCATTCATATTTGTCATCATTGTGGAGTTCAAGGCCATATTAGACCTCAATGTAGGAAGTTACATGGCACTCATACTTCATGCGCACCCTTTGCTCATTCTCATGATTATAATACTTTTATTCCTGCACATTCTCATAAATATAATAATTTTATTCGTACATGTCATTTTTGTGGGGTGAAGGGCCACATTCAACTAAATTGTTTTAAACTTCATGGTTATCCCAATACTCCTTCCAGATATTACCATGCTTATGGTTATAGAGGTAGAACCCAAAGACCAGGACTTAGGGTGACTCAACATGGACATAATAAGAATGTGAATACTAAACGTACGGCTAAGTTGACGGAAAAAATTGAAAATCTCAAAATTAGACCTGTTTGGGTGAGGAGGACAGATTTAAGACCCTGTGCTGATTTCTCTTCCATCCCTATATATGTCACTAGATCATCCAGAGGCGTTGACTTTGCCTTTTAAGGCTTGGTCTCATACCCATAGTCTAGGTTGGTGTTCATTTTTTTTTTTTTTTTGGGTAATTAGGTTGGTGTTCATTGCCTATGGTTTACGTAGAGTTATGGTTTTTTGTGTTGGTCTTTATATTTTTATTGCTTAGTTTGTTAAATTGTTCATTTACAAAAATCTCAAAAAGATTTTATTTATTTGTTTTTATGCTCCCAATGTTGCTTTCCTTTACCGTTGTCTTAATTATCTTGATAAAAAAAAAAACTATCTTTTTGTGTTTGTTGCCCTTTAGACATCATGGTGGATCAGTTAATTGTTATGAGATTTTATGAGGATCTTCATATTGTGTATGCCTATGCATCTCTTTTATCTCTATATGGCTTGGATGATATTCTAGAATCAGATGTAGTATAGGTCATGTCCAGTGATTTACACTTCATTCACGTCAGATATATCCAACTCCTTAGCTCTTAACTGCCATTTCTCATGTAGCTGGCATGTGCCTTGTGCAACTCATTTGAGATTGACCGCTTAGCAGTTATGATTTTATCAAGGCCGTTTATATAACAAAAAAAAGGAGTTATTGTGTGGGTGTTTAGTTGAAAAGTGTGATGAGATTTGGTTCATATTCTCTGGCATTTTTGGGCTTTTCACTTAGTAACCGGGCCTCTTACCTCAGTAAGCAGTGAGTGTTCGCGTCAAATTGTGGAGAGTTTCAGGATTGTATTATATGGTTTGCTTGAGTTCGTAGCCTTTTTTACTCCAGTAATTAAGTCCATTAGGGTCTTCTCTATACCTAGTGCCCTAAGGTCATTTGGTTTGGGTGTCACTAGCCTAAAGTTCGCTACATGGGTCAATTAAAAAGTTTAAGGAACCTAGGCATTGCATGACCACGTTATGAGAATTGGACTTAGTTAAGGAGGTTCTTTGATTTAAAAAACACAAAATACAAAATAAAAAATGCCTACATGAGTATTTGTTGAGGGGGAGTTTGGCTCATTGACAAATCCAAAAAATTGCTTGGTTTGACTTCTTGAGGGGAGTTTATCTTGACACTCCATGCCTACATGAGAAACCAAGTTTTGTGTTAAGTTGATCTCGCTATAATTGACGTGTCTCACACATTCACTTTTGTCATTGGTTCTTGACTCGTGATACATCTGTTGTCTAAGTATATTCTTGCTATTTGAATTTAAGATGTGTCAGTGTATTATACTTTATGTGTGCTCATTGAATCCCATAACCATCAACTTGCTTCACATGTGCCTGATCTTGAAAGAAATTTTATTTTGGACGGATGATTTGTGTTAAGGAGTCCCATTAGTTTTATCAATATTTAAAGAAAAGTTCATTAATAACTAAAACCTGGTGGCTCTAATTATGTCTCTAATATACTTGCATATAATTCTAAAAGGGGCAGTCATTCACTAATTCTACATTTTTTTTCCTCGGAATTGGTTTCGTTATACCAAAGGCATTCATTCTATCTTTACGAATGCTTGTTGGGGAGTGTGTTGGCCCTAGTTCCTTTCTAATCTCATAATATTTCTCTTGGCAACTAAATCATTCTACTACACTCTTAATTATAGCATCTCTTTCAGCATGTCAGTATGGCTAGTTTATGACTCTTGTTGTCGTTCATTGTGGTGCACTGTCATTTGCTGACTCCGGCTGGTTATCATGTTTCATGGCTATTCATGTTTATCTGAATTACACACTATTATCCCTTGATATTCTTGCTTATTATTTCATTTGTCCTTCCGTGACAAAAAGGGGGAGAAGCTTAACACTAACAGTTTGTGTGAAGTATTTGTGTCTGTGGTGCAGCTTGCAGTTTCCTATTCACACTTTTTTAGGGGGTACAGTTTTTGGTGTTTAATATGTTTTGTCATGGAAGTGCCAAAGGGGGAGATTGTAAGCCCCATAGGCCGAGCTTCCTTTGGTTTGGCAAATCCATGCCTAAAACATAGACATTGTCGTGTATTGTATTTTTATAGCACTGTAATTTTTGGTGTTTATTTTTAGAATGTCTGTTTTTGTATTCGAGTGCGGTAGCTTTTAGTCAAGAAGGATTGATCATTTTGAAGAAAAGTTGGATGCTACAAGTTTGGCTCAAGTATTTCAAGGCTCTCTACTAGCAAAACATTGTGATTGATTTTTGCTGGATATTTGGCTCAAGCAAAACAGCCGGCAAAATTGCACGAGAAAAAGTTGAATGCTACAAGTTTTGCTCAAGCATTTCAAGGCTCTTTACTAGCAAAACATTCTGATTGATTTTAGTTGGATATTTGGCTCGAGCAAAATAGCCGGCAAAAAAGCCCGATTCAGCAACTATAAAATCTTAGCGATTAGGTTATTTCTCATTGAGACAGCAGTCATATTTTCAACCCTCTGTGCCTCTCTCTTTGAAATACCCTCTGTGCCTCTGTGGATTCGACCCGGTCTTACCGGTTTTAATGCTACGCGATACCTAAACCCTACGCTTGGGGAAACAACATTTGATATACAATCCAAGGTCGCAAGCATTTTTGGCGCCGTTGTCGGAGACCCAATGGTCTGCTCTGCGTGAGTTTGCCTTGCGCCACGCCACTGTAAGTATCCCATTTCTTTAGTACATATCGCTTAGTTTATTCTTGTTCAACTAGTATAGTTCTAAGGGCGGATACCTCTAACCAAACAGTTGATTGTTTAAATTGAGGTTTAACGAAGCTCGAGGAAGTATATTAGTCTTTAAATTTCTGCCATATTTATAACGAGGCGGCGGAATAGCCCCTCGGAACTGTTTGTGGTGAGGCGGTGGTATAACCCCTCTAGTCTGATGTGTTTGGTGTATGCAATTCTACGTGAGAGATCCTCGTCGGAGAGTGATTGATTTTGAAAATCCATTTGCCGACATGGGCGAGCGAGAGCAACCACCACCACCACCACAACCACAAGTGTTGTCCATGAGGCAGTATCTTAACCCCACGCACCACGTACCACCATCACCTATTGCTCATCCCACACCCACAGCCGAGAATGCCGTTTACACGATTAAGCCCAACACAATTTCCATGTTAGCTGTTTTTTGTGGGATGAAGTCCCAATGCCCTTACGATCCTATGAGGGACTTTTTGGATCTTGTGAACACGCTTGTGACTGTTGAGGCTGAGCTTGAGTCCGCACGCATGAAATTGTTCCCTTTTTCTCTTAAGGACCAAGTCCGAACATGGCTTTCAACTCTAAAACCACTTTCCATCACTTCATGGGAAGAAATGCATGATGAATATCTTAAAAAGTACTACCCTGTGCATAAAACTGTGGAGATGAAAAAGCGTGTCTCCAACTTTGCTGAAAAATCAAATGAACCATTTTTCGTTGTATGGGAGAGATTTAAAAACCTTTTGACTGCAGTCCCACATCATGGTTTTTCGGTAAAAGACAAAGTCACTTTTTTCTATGAGGGCATTTCACAAGGCACTCGACAATTCATTGACACCATGTGTAATGGCGAATTTTTAGCCAATAATCCTCAGGGGTGTTATGATTTTCTCGACAAACTTGCCGAGAACAACCAGTCGTGGGATTATGCGGATCCATCGGACAAAATCTATCATCCGATAAGTGCGAGTGCGAGTGCCAATCAAGGTTCGGCTGAGAGAGGGAAGTATGTGCTTAAAGAACAAGATGATTTAAATTTTAAGCTTTCCCAAATCACTAAGAAGTTGGAGAATCTAGAACTAAAAAGTGTGAAGGAGTGTGTGCTTTGTGTAACCCAAGGGCATTCAACCGATGATTGCCCGACTCTTCCGGGTTTGAAGGAAATCCTTCATGGTGGGGTAGCGGAACAAGCGGAGGTGAGTGCCGTCGGTCAACGATATGACCCTTTTTCTAACACATACAACCCCGGAACCAAGGACAATCCTGCTTTCGGTTGGGGGGGAACAAATCAAGGGCAACCTCAAAGGCCACCCCTGGCCTACAATCAAGGTTATCAACCTCCCCAAGGTCAAAATCAAAACCAAGGTCAAGCCCGGTACCCTCAAAATCAACAACACCATGGTTCTAATTTTTTCCAACCACCTCAAAAGCGCTCATTGGAAGACACCGTGCAATTTTTCATTCAAATTCAAACTGTGGCCAACGAGCAAAATGCTCATGCGATGAGGGAGATTCAAAGTCAAGTGTCTAGGTTAACCACTTCTGTGGGGCAGCTTCAACAAGAAAAGGGAAAGTTTCCCTCTCAACCTCAAGCAAACCCCCAAGGTCAAAACTTTGTTGGTAGCTCGTCGGGACCTAGTTCCAATGTGGAGCACGTTAAATCGATAACCACTTTGAGAAGTGGTAAGGAGCTTGACAAGTCCATTCCCCCCAAGCCCACTCCTCCCATGGTCCAACCTACTCCCGTCATTGTGGAACCCTCCCCGAGTGGCATGACTTTGCCACCCAAGGTTGTGGAGCAAAGTGCTCCTGTTTGTCCTTTTCCAACACCATACCCTCAACGGTTGAGGGCACCTCCCAAACCTACCACGAATGATGAGGTCTACGAGGTTCTTAAGCAAGTTAAAATCAACATCCCTCTCTTAGATGCTCTCAAAACCATCCCGGCCTATGCTAAATTTCTTAAGGACTTGTGCACTGTCAAACGCAAGTTGAAAGTGCAGAAAAAGGTCTTCTTAACGGAGCAAGTGAGCTCCATTATCCAAACCAATGTTGCTCCAAAGTACAAAGACCCCGGGTGTCCTATTATTTCCATTGTCATAGGGGGTAAGAGAGTTGAGAGAGCTTTGCTTGATTTGGGCGCGAGTGTGAATTTACTTCCGTTTTCGGTGTATGAGCAACTAGGCTTGGGAGAGATGAAACCCACGAGAGTGATGCTTCAATTGGCGGATCGTAGTGTCCGGATACCAAGAGGGATGGTGGAGGATGTGTTAGTCCAAATAGACAACTTTGTCTATCCTGTGGACTTTGTGGTGTTAGATACTTGTTTCGTGCCCCATACCCAAGCTCAAACCCCTATAATTCTCCGGCGTCCCTTCTTAGCGACATCTGACGCAATCATTCATTGTAGAAATGGGTTGTTGAACATGACCTTCGGAAATATGAAAATGGAACTTAACATCTTTAATGTAGGGAGTCAAATGGGGGACAAGGAGGATGTTCAAGAGCTGAGTGTGATAGACAAGTTGGGAGAGGACCAAGTGTTCTCTCCATTGTGCGAGAAAACGTTAGAAAAATCTCTCACTGCCAAAGAGATGGATGCGGAGGTTGATTACTTATATTCTTTGCTTGAGAGACAAGACAAGTTTGGGCCTGGGTATATGTCTACTACTCTTGAGAAGTTCCCACCCATGGAAACTGAGATTCTCCCTTCGAATCTCCCAATTCTAGATATTCCTTGGGGTGAGCAAGTGTTTGAGGTGCCGAGTTGCCCATGGTTAACAAACATTGATAATTATTGTGCCACAGGTGAGCTTCTGAACCAATGGAATCCCCAAGAGAGGGAAAAATTCTTAATTGTGATGGAAATGGTTCTCTTTGATGCTCCTTATTTGTTCAAATATCATCCTCCGGACGACCCGAACGCTTGTTTCGTGTAAGTTCTAGTGTTCGCCGTTTTCTAACGGCTTTTGATGGTCCAGTTGTAGACACCCCAAAATGAGACGTTTGCGTACATTTTAATCCCCCAATGATGAAAGGAAACACCCGGAAAGCCTCTCGGATTGAAATTCTCCAAGTCAACTCAGTCAACAATACCGTACGGTACTCATCTCTCACGCACGGCACAGCCCAAGTCACGTACAACAGTCTTTTGAATTTTGGCGGTGGAAGTGTACCGCACGGCACAGTTTGTGTGCCGTACGGCACTGTCACTTGTCACACAGCTTTTGCAGAGCTCCCAGCAGCTCGAATTGTTGACATTCGGATCCCCATCCTCATGATGATTTCTTGCAAACAGAAGAGGCTACCTCATAGCCATGATTACTTGAGTGAAGGCCAAGTTTACGTATTGGCCAAGAAGAATCCTACGCCTATAAATCCCAACCGATTTCGGATGAGAAAGAGATCGAAAAATTTTGTGAAGAAAACCATGAAATTATACCTATAAACCCTTGTCAACACACCCTCACTACCATAAATCACCCTCATTGCTACCTTCAATCTCTAGAAAAACAATCTAATTCTTTCCTCCGAAGAAAACCCAATCAAGAGTTCACCCCCCCTGTTTTCGGTACCAAAGCCGTGAAGTTGATGTCCAAGAATTTGTCCAAGTTCAAGTCATCAATCATCTTCCTTGCTTCACCAAGGAGAAGTTGGAATCCAGAAGAGGTTCAAACTGCGTTCAAGGAGTTCTAAGGAGATTCAATCTGAGAGTTTCAAGCCGAAGGTATATTTCCGTCTCGCCAAATTTCTTAAGTTTGGTACCCTGAGGGGAGGGGGAACATTTCCCACTTAAACATATTGTTTTCTCATTCAAAATAGTCTACTTTTAATCATATTTCATGCCTTGTATGTGCTTCTGTTTAATTATTTCAGAAAACCAAAGTTTGAACTGTTTGTGAAGGAAACAGTGCCGCACGACACTTCTCCTGTACCGCACGGTACACTTGGAATGCCGTACGGCACTCTTTTGAAAATTTGACCGTTAAATTGATGAACAGTGCCGCACGGCACACTTTCTGTACCGTACGGTACACCTAGTGTGCCGCACGGCACACTTTTCTTGAAAAAATCCAAAGTTTTAACCAGTGCCTTACACGAACAGTTTGAATCTTTGATTGGTTGTTTACTTACTGTTATAACTTGCATTATTATCTGTTTTCATTATTATCACGTGTTTTGCTTTATAAATTGATTATTTGAATAAAGTTCGGTATTAAAATATTTTCTAAAATCCCACAAGTGTTTAGTAAAGACCGATGTTTAATCGGGCAAACGGAGTGCATTAAAACCCTTCCCCGTTCGTAACCTGGCTCCCGAATCCAAAACGAATCTCTGGTTTTCAAATTTTTTTATAAATCATTTTCTCAAATCATTTCTCAAAACGGTTTCTCGGGTCCTAAATCATTTTCCAAAAACCCGGGTGGCGACTCTATTTTCAAATCAAAATCCACCGGTGGAAATCAACCGTCCACAAAATGGGGACTCTGCTGGGGAATCTCAAATTAATCTCTAATTTGGTGTTTTTATACTTATGAACTTTCCGAAGGCTTGTCGAAACGAAAATGCCTAGCGCTATCGCAAGGAAGGAATGGCGGATTAACAGGGCCTCGCCCGGCCATCCTGACTGGAGCTTTTTGGGTTGTTTGTCTGTATAAAGATATCAAAGAAGTGATTAATTTGGAGAGCCAAGCTTGAAAAATATTTGTGGGATTTTTTGAAAATAATTTTGTTACTAAACTTTTGCATCACTTGCATCGATGTTGGATAAACCCCGTTGTTGCGTCTTGGTTACCCTACCCAGTTCACTGGTGTTAGGACATCCCCGGATGCTCAGCAACCTTGGACCGTGATGAGTCAGCCTGCCGCTTGACCTTTGCCATGCAGTACACTTGGCACTGGGAGGCAAATATTGGCTCTAGTCTGGGGAACCCCCTAAACCAAAACCGGCCTTTGCATATAATTAACCTAGAACCTTCCAACCTAGGACAGGGACCCACAGGTTAGGATTATGTGATATATCTTGTTAACTGTTTAACTGCTTACTGTTTGTTGCCTGTCTTGCATGCACATACACGATAGCTTTTTCTCTAGGTTTTCACATCCCTTCCACAGTAATAAGAAGGATTATCCCAATAATCAAATGCTCTGTCAAATAAACAAACTCCTTTTTCAAATGAAAGTGCTACCATTGGCTCATTCCCTCCTAATATTTAGAATGTTGTATTTCTTTTATCAGAGTCTGTAACCGAAAATGAGTAATCAATCTGGAAGCAAGAAACTTAAGTCCACCTTTGCCATCCATCATGGTGCACCGGTGTGGGTACTCGAAGAAGTGGGAAATGAAGAGATAGGGAATGAAACTCCAGACAAAGACAAGCTTGAAATCACTGTCAGGGTGGAGCAAGAAAGAGATGATGAAGATGCAGACGTCACCAGCTAGCCATGTCTGACCAACCAGGCTTAACCCTCCAGTGGCACGACTCTGAGGATGTGAACAGTCAAGGTTGGGAATTCCACCTTCCCGCAGATGATGAATCCAAGGATATCCCCAACAAAATCACTGTCAGGGTGGAGCAAGAAAGAGATGATGAAGATGCAGACGTCATGCCGCCAGTCAAATACTTCCAACCAGACGGCACACCAGTTTACTACTTCCAAGACCCGGTGACAGGACACAAGTATTGGGATGAGTGTGACTGTGAAGCTTGCTATGAAGATTGTATCCTTCTGAATGATGGTTTGTCCCCCAGACAGCTCAAGAAAATGTATGCTTTGGAGAACCCACCAAAGCAGCCAAAACCAAGTAAGGAAGTAAAACCGGAAGAACCAAGTCAAGAATACTCCTCCAACAAATCCAGCGACTGAAGCGGCAAGCCAATTGTCAACAGATCTAGCTTGCAGGGCCCTTTTGAGACTGTCAAAGTCTATCTTTTGTAGCTCAAGACAGTTTGAGCTTTATCGAGTCTGTACTTTGCTTTATTTCACTTGAGTCAGTTTGTACTTTTCTTCATGTCACTTGAGTCAGTTTGTACTTTTCTTTATGTAACTTGAGTCAGTTTGTACTTTCCTCTTTGTTGAATTTCTCGTTGTTTGAGGGAGAAAGCCAGTTGTAGTCTCGAACTACGTTATGGCCTGATTCTTCCGAAATGGGGATACGTAGGCAACCCCTAAAAAGGTTCGGCCTTTGCTTTGCAAAATCTTTTAAATACAGTCAACAGAGCACTGAAAATTGGGGCAATCCTTTCCAAAACTGTGGTTGCATTGCACATCATGCATCATTCTTTCATTTGTACATAAATTCATGCACATAGCATTCTTTGCACCAGTCACTAAATTCATTTTGTTTTCACTATCAGTTTCAATCATTGGTAAGAGCGAGAAGAACACTGTACCTAGTTGGACTAGAACTCCCAAACAACGATTAATTCGAACTAAGTCAAAAGCGGTACAGTCAGATTCGGCAGATCCTACGGATATGGCAAACAAGAACGAAATCGAGGCTCTCAAACTAGCCTTGGAAGAACAACGGGAACACAGTGATAGTCAGATGGCTGAATTGCTACTCCTGATACAAGGTCTGACCCTTCAGAACAGGCCGCCAGGAGGTCCAGGGGAGCAACCACCACCGAATCCACCTCCGCAAGAGAATCCGAACTTTGAAGCAATGATGGCGAAGGTTGCCAAACTCGAAGAATCAGTCCAGAAGCAAGAGAAAGTAGTTGCCACAGGTGTTGATATGGACAAGTTGTGTCTATTTCCCGGCGCCAAACTCCCGGAAGGATTCAAACCTATAACCTGGGAAAAGTTTGATGGGAGTGGAGACCCAAGAGCTCATCTACAAACATATGTGGGTACTCTCTCCATGTATAACATTGAGAAAAATGCCATGGGTCAAATGTTTCAGCAGACTCTAACAGGATCAGCACTGCGATGGTTTCTGAATCTTGACATTTCAAAGAAAGGAAGTTGGGAGGATATTGGGGCAGCCTTCATGGCCCAGTACAATTATAACATTCAGCTCGAGATGACCATTCGAGAACTGGACGCAACCAAGATGGGAGCAAACGAGTCCTTTGCTGATTTTATCAAGAGGTGGAGAGGAAAAGCATCTCAGATGATAGAACGACCCTCGGAGAAAGAACAGATGAGGATTATCACAAAGAATCCGGCGCCTGATTTTGCAAAGCATCTGGTAGTCTTTCAAACCACCGCCGATTTCAGAACTTTTTACGAAGCTGGCCTTGCGGTTGAAGATGCACTCAGAACTGGTATATTTGAGAAGGGAGAATCTGCCAAGCCCAAAAGAGTTTACTCCGGCAACAACAATACCCTGTTCGGAACCAACCAATACAGCCATGCCCATGCCAGCTCCTCGAAACCAACCAAAACTGAGCCCATTAACCAGATAGCAACCCAACCAACCCGGCAAGCGAATTTTTTTTACCAATTTTCCTTTCCCTTAACCACAGTCTACAAAAAGCTCCTCGAAAAAGGCGCCATCCAGCCACTCGAGCCTCGCGAGCCACCCAAAGTGCTTCCTCCAAACCATAACCCGAACGCCTTCTGTTCCTATCACCAAACGCCCGCTCATCATACCAACAATTGTATCCGTCTCAGGCACAAAATCCAAGACCTCATTGAAGATGGAACACTTCCACTCCCTCTAAAAAAGCCAAACACTATCTCAAACCCCATGCCAGAACACAAGACCAATACCCAAATCAACCAAATCTCTCTCAGCTCCACTCCAAATAACCAAAGCTCCACTAAATTCAACCCTAGCCTATACATCATACCGGTCACCGAACCTAAACCCCTCATCCCTGTACCAGAAGATCTTGAAATTCACTTCCTTGAAAGTGTTAAACCAAAACCCAACTCTAGATGGGCAGATATCACCGAAAATGAGGAATGGGCCATGAACGATCAAGATTGGGAAGAACTCCGCCAGGAGTGGGACCCAAGCCAGTTTATTATCCCAGATTCTCATACCAAGCCGGTAGTTTCTATACCAACAGACTCCAGTATCTGTCGGATCAACAAAGTCGTGTGCATTGCAGGAATGGTGCATACTCTTGAATATGTTGAACCAAATGAACAAGAAGATTGGCAAGAAAGGTGGGAGGCAATTTGTGCTGATCCTCTGGATGCAATTTTGCTTCCTACGTTGTTTGAAGAACTCGGAGACATATGGAATCGAACACTCGGTGAAGTTTATCATTGGGTCCCTAGCAGTAACCCTCTTGATAATTTGTTGCCACCTCCGCTTCCTGGGATTGAAGAACATTCTGCCATAGAAACCGTTTTGGTGACCATGACTGGTTTCCTCAGGCCTACATTATTGGAGAATCTCTGCCTCGGCCATCCGTGCCATTTCCTCCTCAGCCAGATGTTTCGGTCTTAATCACAGACTCATTTTGGGATGAAGAAGACGTGATCAATATTCGATTCGACAATGACGAAGTATGGACCGTCAACAGAGCCGTGTTAGATGATTCATTTTGGCGCAATCAAGCAGTAGAAAATCTGGGAAAGAAGATGGAGAACATCAAGATCGAAAAACAAAAAGTTGAAGAAAGTCTTGCCGGTTTTTGGTCCGAGTATTTTGACACTGAGCAGAAGCTGGAATTCATTAAAGCCAGAAAACGAAAGGTCAATGAATTTTCAGATTTTTGGGATGAAGAGTCGCCATCAGTCAACCGAGTAACAAGAAGCGGACGGATTTACCAACCTGCTAACCTGCAAAGAGGCAACACCTCTAACCATGCTCAGGCTGGGGCATTTGCTTGGAACGATCCCATCCAAGACAATTCGACTCCAAATAATCCGGAAGATGTCACTCAGGTGCCGGAAGTTGTCACTCAACCACCTCAAAGGAATCCTATGCCAGTGGAAGACCCCATCCGGAAGCAACTTGAAAGAACTCCAGCATCAGTATCCGTCTGGGGACTACTTTCCTCATCCAGGGAACACCGTCAAAAACTAATCAAGACTCTGTCCAACATGGAAGTGCCACCTGACACTCCCCCTGAAACATTGGTAGCTTTGCTCGCACCGAACTAGGCAAAACATGTTGTGACATTCACTGAGAAAGATTTGCCACCAGAAGGAGCCGGTCACAACAAGCCGCTTCACATCACTATGAAATGTATGGGGAAATGGGTCCCCGTTATTCTCCTAGACAATAGATCTGCTTTGAATGTCTGCCCACTGCGCACAGCCTACTGTCTTGGATTTACAACTAAAGATTTCCAACCATCAAATCTTGGAGTGCGTGCCTATGACAATACACGAAGGGATGTAGTCGGAATTGTTCAATTGGAAATATCAGTCGAAAGTTTCAAGTCTAACGTCGAGTTCCATGTGCTCGACATTTCTTCATCTTTCAACTTGTTGTTGGGTAGGCCGTGGCTTCACCACCCAGACATTATGGCAGTACCGTCTTCTATACATCAGAAAGTTCAGCTTGGTCTAGACACAGGGACTCTGACTATCTATGGAGAATCCAGAATTCGTCCCCATATCTCTGATAATGCCCCTGTGCTTGAGATCACACATGGAGAAGAAGACGTCTCTCTCGGAGGATTCTCTTTTGACACCGCCAGGGCAGTTCTCACTATCAAAATGGATAAGGATTTCTCGGTTAGCTCTACGATTGTTGAAATGATGAGAAAAATGGCTTACATGCCAGGTTTGGGGTTAGGCCGCAACAATCAAGGACTGGCCCAGATTTCCCTATGAACAATCACCGCTTCGGTCTCGGTTATCAACCCAGCAAAGATGAGCTTGGAAGTGGATGGAAAACTCGAGCCCGGGTTCAGTCAAAGAAAGGTCCCATTCGTTTCGTCAAAGGAAAAGAAACTATCTATCAAGGAGAGCCAGAGCCATTTTGGGACGTAGAGAAAAAGACCAAGCTGCCAGGATTCGAAATCTTCGCCAACGACACATGGGACAGTGATGATGAATCAGCAAAGCTAGAAGAATTGGTCAAGCAATGCAAATCTGACTGGATCGAAGTTATTGACTTAGGGAATCTAATATCGTTGTTTCGGAATGAAAGTCCAATAGGTACGGTCGAGGACGGGCCCGCTGCAATGATATTTGATTTGAAGCCTGTTGGAGACATGGAGCTGATGATGCTAGGCCAGAAATGAGGAAGAAATTCCAAAAGAACTCCGATCTCTAATCGAGCGAGAAAATGAAAGGCATGCTCAGCCTATAAAAGAAGAAGTAATTTCAATAAATCTAAGAGATGAGAGTAATCCACGAATGGTTCAAATCAGTTCTGGGTTGTCTCCAGAAGAATTTAAAGCTCACTCAGATCTTTTACAAGAATTTCAAGATGTTTTTGCATGGTCTCACGCGGACATGCCCGGAATTGATCCTGAAATCGTGGAGCATTGAATCCCGCTTTATCCTGATGCAAAACCTGTCAAACAGAAGTTGAGAAAAATGAGGCCTGACTGGGTGCTAGAAATCAAAAAGGAAATTCAAAAGCAAATAGATGCAGGGTTCTTAATGGTAACAGAATACCCTCAGTGGGTCGCCAACATCGTACCTGTTCCCAAGAAAAATAGCAAGATTCGAGTCTGCGTGGATTTCAGAGATTTGAACAAAGCCAGCCCTAAGGACGACTTTCCACTGCCACATATAGATGTACTTGTAGACAACACCGCGGGGCACGCATTGCTTTCTTTCATGGATGGTTTTTCTGGCTACAATCAGATTCTCATGGCCCCCGAGGACCGAGAAAAAACCACTTTCACCACAGAGTGGGGGACCTACTGCTATAGGGTTATGCCGTTCGGATTAAAGAATGCCGGATCTACTTATTAGAGGGCCGCTACAACTTTACTGCATGACATGATCCACAAGGAAGTTGAAGTATACGTGGACGACATGATCGTCAAGTCCAAGGAAAGAGAAGGGCACTTACACGCTCTCAGAAAATTCTTTGAGAGAATTCGCAAGTACAGATTGCGTCTCAATCCCGAAAAATGCACATTCGGAGTTACAGCAGGCAAGATGTTGGGTTTCATGATCACAACCCGAGGAATCGAAGTGGATCCATCCAAAATCAAGGCTATTCTTGAAATGGAACCACCGCAAACAGAAAAAGAGGTGCGGAGTTTCCTCGGCAAGATTCAGTTCATCAGCAGATTCATCGCCAAGTTAACCTCAACTTGCGAGCCGATGTTTCATCTTCTCAAGAAGGGTGTGCCATTTAGGTGGGACGACAGATGTCAAAAAGCCTTTGAAACAATCAAAAAGTACTTGTAGAATCCTCCGGTCCAATGCCACCCGTGTCGGGGCAACCTCTGATTCTGTATATGTCAGTCACTTCATCCGCTATGGGATGCATGCTAGCACAAGAAGGAAAAAGCAGATCTGAGAAGGCTGTCTATTACATAAGCAATAAGATGGTTGGTTGCGAAGAGCGGTACACTTCTCTGGAGAAGACTTGTTGCCCTTTGGTCTGGGCTTCCAGGAAGTTAAGGCATTATATGTTGGCTTACTCTGTAATGCTAATTTCTTGAATGGACCCTCTCAAATATTTATTTGAGAAACCCGCACTTACAGGTAAGTTAGCACGATGGTTGCTTTTGCTAGCAGAATTTGATATCAAGTATGTTGCTAGGAAATCAGTAAAAGGAAGAGCCGTTGCCGAGTTTCTTGCCAATCACCCTGTGGAAGGCCAGAAGATGTAGAGTTTGAATTCCCAGATGAAAACGTGATGACAGCCACTAATGATGTCTGGATGTTGTATTTCGACGGGGCAGCCAATCAGAAAGGATTTGGAATTGGAGTATTGTTGATTTCCCCAGAAGGATCACATATCCCTCTAGCTTTCAAGTTAAACTTCGAAGTCACTAATAACCAATCAGAATATGAAGCTTGCATCATAGGGATGGAAGCTGCCTTGGAAATCGGAGTTAAGAGACTAGAAGTGGTCGGAGACTCGAACTTAGTGGTGTCACAAGTGAACGGTGACTGGAAAGTCAAGGAAGACAAGTTGAAACCTTATCATCGAGACTTGGATGATTTGATACCACGATTTCAGATGGTTACTTTCACGCATGTGCCAAGGTTGAAAAATCGGTTTGCCGATGCTCTCGCAACATTAGCATCCATGGTGGAGATACCGAACGGAGTCAAACTCAGACCAATTATAATTGAACAACGAGATAAACCTGTCTACGAGTACGTCATGGCCATTAACGAGCCGGACGATGGATTACCGTGGTATCACGACATTTGGAACTTCATTGAGAAAGGCGAGTATCTAGTAGGAACCGATAAGAGGGACCAAATTGCTCTTCGGAGATTGGCGTCTCAGTACATTATTTGCGGAGGAAAACTATATCGGAGATCTCATTGCGGAGCACACAAACTGTGCGTGCACGGAGAAGAAACCAGCCGGATCATGGAGGAAATACATAAAGGAGTTTGCGGCCCTCATATGAACGGCATGATGCTCGCCAAGAAAATCTTGAGGCAAGGCTATTATTGGTCAACCATGGAAACTGAATGTGTTGAGTATGTAAGACGATGTCACAAGTGCCAAACTCACGCCAATCTCATGCATGTCCCGCCATCAGAATTGCATTCCATGACCTCACCTTGGCCCTTTTCCGTCTGGGGCATAGATGTTATCGGCAAAATCACACCGGCGGCGTCAAATGGGCACAAATTCATTTTGGTCGCAATTGATTACTTCACCAAATGGGTTGAAGCTGCTTCCTACATGACCCTCACAGCAGTCTAGGTTGCTCACCTTATCAAGCAGAACATCATCTATAGATATGGGGTCCCTCAAGCCTTCGTGTCAGACAACGGGGTTCATTTCAAAGGAAGAGCGACAGAAACTCTTGAAGAATTTGGGATTCAAGTTCATAAATCGACAGTCTATCGACCACAAACCAACGGGGTTGTAGAAGCGACCAACAAAACCATCAAGTCTATACTCGAGAAAACCATTGAATCCGCACGAGATTGGCACGAGCAGCTGCCTTTAGCATTGTGGGGATACCGGACATCTATCCGAACTCCGACTGGAGCAACGCCCTACTCTTTGGTTTACGGCATGGAGGCTGTTCTTCCCGTCGAACTCGAAATCCCGTCTTTGAGGATCATGGCAGAATCAGGAATTGATGAAGCAGAATGGCAAAACGCAAGGTTCGAGGAACTCATGCTATTCGATGAAAGGCGGCTTAAGGCCTTATATCATGTTCAGGGATATCAGCGCCGAATAGCCCGTGCTTTTAACAAGAAGGTGAAATCCAGGGATTTACAAGAAGGCGACATGGTTTTGAAAGAAATTCGAGCTCCAGTTTTTGATCCACGTGGGAAGTTTCGACCAAAATGGGCCGGGCCTTATATTATCAAAAAGATCTTATCTGGAGGAGCAGCACAACTCATCGATCTCAACGGCAATGAATTCTCTACTCTGGTCAACTTGGATCAACTCAAGAGATATTACCCCTGAGAGAAGCTCGCTGGACTGAAAACCGCAAGGGAGGGCAGTTCCAGGCAAAAATTAGAGCAAAAAGCCTGCTAGGTTTGAAAACCCGAAAGGGCAGCCTAGGCAAAAGATAAGGCTAAATAAGTCAAAAGCTCGCTAGACCAAAAACCCGCAAGGGCGGTACTAGGCAAAATTCAGAGCACAAAAGGAGAGTGTAAATACCCGAGTGAACCCTAACCAAACATTTGTAGTCCTGAACTACGTCATGACCTGATTCCTTTTTATAAGGGATACGTAGGCAGCCTCACCCTAAGGTTCGATCACAATCTTTCGAGTTGATTCCAAGTCATTGTGCACATTTCAAAGATTTCACAGACAGAACTGGTAAGAACCAAGAATGGAAAATTCTCAAAAAACTCAAGTTTATTCAAACAAACTTTTTCGATTACATGGCTGAGCATGAAACTTTCAGAAACAAATAAACAACAACATCCATAACAGTGAGTACACAACTTATTTCAAGCACAGTAAGATCGAGTCTAAAGTTTGTCTTAGTTTCCTCTTGCTTCGATATCTCTTGTCAACCATCTCTTGTAACGTGCCGAAAGGAGAACACTGGGATATGAATCTCTTGGAATGGTCACGCGCTCCCTCCAATTGTTCTGATAAGCTCTGAATGTGGCAACATTGAAATTTGGCATGACAAAGTTCTCAGGACCTGCAGGCGGCAATACTTGACGAGCACCAAGTTGACGGAGAACGCGGTCTGGAATGTAGAAAGTCCATCAGGTCAGGCCTGCCAAAATCATACGCTGACGCCCCATGTTGCTAATAGCCATGTCAGGAAGATCAATCCAAGTCAAGCGCCAGGAAATCACTTCCTCTGTGAGATGGGAGAGATTCTGAACCCAACCTCCCACGTCATCAAAAACTTCCTTGAAGCCCCTGATAACAAACCCTTGCGTTTCATGAACCCGGTTTCTCGGCACAGGTTCCAGTAGATTGGCCTTATCACATAACCACAGCTGTGTGAAGGAGAGAAAACAAGTAAGAAACCTTAGAAAGCCTTAAACTGAGAGTCGAGGTAAAATGAGAACGAGTGAAAAACCAGAAAAAGGATAGCTGAGTGAGAAGCCTACCTGTAGGAGCAAAGGACTACCCTCGAAGACGTCGGTCCGGCCGGCATGAACCCCATCTATACCCATCAAAGTTTCAGCCAGAACCATGGGAGCCACATCTTTGCGCTCCTCAATTTGCATGGCCACGCCAACAAAGGAAGAGCTTGCCTGACCATCAGATTGCACAAACAAGAATGCAGCCAGTAAACACAAGCACAGAGCAAAGTCGTTGGAGCGGAATCCCTCGATAAGGCGTGGAATGTTCAGAAAACCTCCACGAATCATGGACTTGGCAACATTATTGCTTATCTCGAGTTTGGAAGACAGCATTGGGGCAAAACCAACTCCTTGGAGAGGAATGATAGGCTCCACCAAATCAAAACCTCCAATGTATGCATAGAATTCTTCCACGGTGGGGCATAACTCGTGAAGACCAAAGCGAAAAACATGCACCTCAGGGTCCCAGAATTGTGTTGCAGCTCGCAACAACTCAGGACGTATGGACACGTCTCGAATGTAGCGAAGGGAAGTCAGCCTGTGACCCCGGAAGTGGAGCCAGTCCAAGCCATCGAGATCATCAAGCCAAGGACGTATCAAAGCTGAGAAACTCACCGCCATTGTGAAGAATTAAACAAAGGAAAAGTCTATGGGTTTGGGATACAAATGAGGAATAAAATGAATGGCTCTTATAGCTGCCATGCATGAAGAACGTTACAAAGTTTAAAGTCCCGAAGAACGGCCATCTCGAAGAATGTGCCGACTCAAAAACCGTAAGGAATCATGCTAAAATTGGCAAAGCTTCTCAAAAGGCGCCTCACAGTGGCTCTTCAGGACCCTAGGGCGTGTATTGGAATGATCAAAGGCCAAAAGGGAAGGCCAGAAGGCAGCTGCAAGTTGCAGAATTTTTGGCACTACTAGGCGAGTGCCGCACGGCACAGAAATAGTGCCGCACGGCACAGTTTTGATGCCGCACGGCACAGTTGGACATTTTCAGCAAAACTAGATTTTCAACATCCAGAACTCATTCTGTGCTTCTTTTGGGTACTTAGCTTGTGCATTCAGGTCATAATACATGCATATGACTTAATGGCAAGATCGGTTGACATTCCCAAAGGAGTTGCGATGACCGGACACTTCGAAAAGCGGAATACGACAAGAATACATGCATCGGCAAACTATGCTTCATGATATTGTCATCTCTCAAGAATGGTTGATTCATGTACATCATGTTACGCAAAAGAAAGCATTCCATTCATTTGTCAACGGCAATGTCGGCACGTGTGCACAATAAGTATTGTTCTATTATCATCGATTCTTGCATCATACATACAAATTCATAAGCTTGTTCATTGAGTCATGTAAACCATAATGCCACCAATACGAGTTAGTTTCTCTATAAATACAAATTCATACAATTCTCAAACTTAGTTATCTTAAACAAGAGTACTCATGTGCATATCTGATTTTCCAAATTTATTGCCAGTGTGAATAAAAGCAAATCAAAGTGCGAGTTTTTATAAAACCAAAATATCCACATCATAAGCATAATCATGTCCAAGGGCAAACAGGCCCAATGCTAAATCAACTACTAAGGCTCGTGCTTGCGACCTTGGATTGTGTCGTAGAGAGTGTCGCCCCAAGCGTAGGGCTAGGTCGGCAGTAGCATAATAACCGGTAAGACCGGGTCGAATCCACAGGGACCGAACGCACCCGGCGTGAGAGTTGTCTTGCGAGTGAGGTGTTTAGCCTTAAAGCGGCAAACTTGGCTTTATAGTTTGGTTGGTGGAATTCTCTTAACTTCGAGAATGACTCGGAAGATTAAAAACGACAAATTAAACTAAGACAAAGTCTAGGGGATTTTAACAACCATAACTTAGGCTAATTCGTTCCTCTCTTGATAACCGGCTCGGGACACCGTTAGATGCGCCCGAACGGAAGATTTAGAGATTAAAACCATTTGACTAGAAAATGTATTTCACAAAGATTAGGATTCTTGTGCCATTTAGACAAACATTTTGATTGACATCGCCCTAAGCATCACACGTGCCAAGTGGTCAAGCCCTTGGCTACGTGAGATCAAAGAGATTAACAAATCCAAATTTTGATACATAAAATTAATCCTAACTCTTTGATCAACAGGAAGTGTTTGCTTTTGAGATGAGAGGAACGGATTAGCCCGAGTCATGGAGT
Source organism: Vaccinium vitis-idaea (assembly GCA_963854785.1). Taxonomy (NCBI): domain Eukaryota; kingdom Viridiplantae; phylum Streptophyta; class Magnoliopsida; order Ericales; family Ericaceae; genus Vaccinium; species Vaccinium vitis-idaea. The sequence goes on along the minus strand of OY978217.1, from coordinate 29,271,040 downwards.
GTTAATCACCTCATGACCAAGCCTACTTAACTACTCACACATTATGCTAGAAAACAAGTCTAGAATTTTGAAGAAAACTAAAAACATGCTTAACAACTCTAAAAACTGATTTTTAATGAAGATCCTAGGTTAGCTTACAATATTAGTATTTGAGAAATTATCAAACAACTACTAAGAACAAGAGATTTCAAAGGATTAAGCTAGAAAATCACAAGACTAAAAACTAGATGAACTTGGAAATAATCTACATATATTGAAAGATCCAATCACGAGGAACAAGATTAATACACGATAATTAAACGGGAAATGAAAGCTTACTTGAGAAAAACTAGAGAGAGAAACCTTAAACTCTCTCCAATGGAGGAGAGAGGTGAGAGCAAAACTAACTAAAAATGAAAGAGTAAGTGTTTGGAGAAGGAGAGAGGAGAGAGCCCAATATTGTCTTCCCTTTCTCTCTCTACATAATATCTAATAAAGCTCTCACATTAACCAAAAGTTTCTATAAAAGGAAAGTACAAAAAGTGCTCCAAAAATGCCATCCGGAGGGACTTGGATCGATCCATGATGGGTCTGGATCGATCCAAGGTAGTCTGGTGCTGTTTTGCAAGAGGTGGATCGATCCACTTGGGCCCTGGATCGATCCAGATAGTGTGGATCGATCCAACTTGATCATGGATCGATCCAGAAGTGTCTGTTCGGGCAGATTTTTTACCCAACTTCGCGGGCACGCCCCGGCTTCGTCCGAACTCGGAATGAGGTGATTCTTGAACCGTTGAAAAGCTCTATGAGTCTACTTTCAAACCCAATTAACCTCATATTCATAGCCTTTGTATCTTGAGATAAATGAGCCTTTTTCTATCGGTTGGTCAGATTTTCTCAAGGCTCATAACTCCAAATTTCTTGTTCTTTTGTTCCGGGCTTTCCTTGAACCTTCCAAAGCTTCTTGAATCGACTTCTAAGCTTCGGCGATTGTCCTCTACGGCATTGCGGGACCTTAGGTACTTCCGGATACAACCGGGGATTATTTGGAGCTTTGGACACACCTTTTTAGCTCCGATTTTCTGAAACTCATCAAAAACACAACTCGCGCAAAATCAATCGTATAAAGGCACAAAATGCACGTGTGTGTGATGACAACGAGTGAGATAAGCCCGGATATATACAACATTTGGGGCTTATCACACCCCCCAACTTGAACTTTGCTCGGCCCGAGCAAACTAAACGAATGCAAGTAACAGAAACAAACTAAAATGGATACGTCTTTTAAACCTCCGGGCGGCCCCGATAGGACGAGTGAAGTCTCGTGAGGGTTTTCAGCAGTGAACAACCCACAAAACACATGGGAATCGAATACTTTAAATGTACTCATGCCCAACCGACAACCTCACATAGCACCACAATGTCCGCCATGCAAGTCAATGGCAAGATACTTCATTCATAGAAGGAGTTAAGCAAGTGAACTTCTTATCTAAACTTAGCACAAAAATCAATCCTCTCACCTACGGTCGGATAGAGAATTCTCACGTGGCATGCGTGTGAAAAGAAACCTCACTAAGAAATTCACCAATCTTGAAAACAGTTCTCACACCATTGATAGCTCGGTATTTCTTTAAGCACACCCCTTCCCTTTATTTGAATGAATCTCTTTTTTTTTATTTTTTATGTGGTCGTGCAATGCCCGGACCTTTTGGGCTTTCTAGTTGACCCCTTTAGCGAGCGTTAGGTCGGTCATCCCCAAGCCAAATGGCCTTAGGGCGCCAGGTTTTGAGAGACCCCTCAGACTTAATTGCTCGAGTAAAAAAGGCTTTATGGTGAGGTCCAAGCTAACCACATTCGACAATGCCTTCACAAGGTCTATCCATCTTTTGACGCGAACAATACGGTGGGAGCAAACCCCGATTGCCCGGTTACTCAATGAACGCCCGGATAAACATTAACAATAAAGCATGCATCATCTTTTTTTCTTTTTACAAGGAAAGGGGTTCCAAATATTCTACATACAAGTTAATTCACACCAAGGAATCAATGACACGTGAACCAATTTTGAAGCCAGTGAATGCTCAAGTGGGACAATGCGCGTGCGAAAACATGAATTCAAGTGAGCATACGCTATCCAACTATAGGTAATACGGTTTAACCAAGTGTTTCCCTTTAACGTCATGTTCACAAGCTTAAGTCTATCCATGAAATCGTATCAAGACTCCGTCTCACACAACAAACATCATAGCACTAATTAGAAGTCATCAATTAAGAGTAAGCACACACAAGTATCCTAATTCCTTGATTCACCGAATTTTTTTCAATTTTCTCAATTTTTTTTCAATTTTGAAATTTCAAGACTCTTAATATAAACAAAGCACGAAGTAAACCCTCCAACCAACTTAAAATGTGCTATGTCCTCATAGCACGAAGATAGTATGAAAATGAAGAACAAGGAGGGATAAAAATGTACCGACGGGGTGGAATGTCAACCACCTTATACCTCGACCAAATGAGAGGCTTTTTCATCACTCCTACTAAGAGAAAATGATTAGTACCGACTCGCTCCGTGATAGCCGAGTCCCCAACAAACAAATCTTCACGTGATTAACGGGTACTACTTTTCTCCCCACCTCCCCCTCAAAGCGCCGTAGAACAAGTCACACAACATTTCAAGCTAGAGATGGGTGACTATACCAGACCATCAAAAGCCGTTAGAAAACGGCGAACACCGAAGTTGATTGAAATTAAAAGAAAAATGACAAACAAGACAAATTACAAAAAGCTAAAAACACAATAAGTAGAGTACGAAAACCAACAAAACATGATTAAATTAACCACGTGCACATGTATCTCTTTTCTACTATGAAGAGCACCCACAACGCACAAACCACTCCACTCTAAGCTCTTTGTTAAGAACTGAACACGACCGTACCACAAGATAAGATACTTAGAGTATTGTGATCGCCGAAATTGCTTTAGAAATTTGAGTTCCACCATGTAAATAATTTGAACTAGATTTATTTTCAAATTGTTGACAAGATCTACTAAACGTGGATGGTAAACCCAATCAAAATTATTGACACCAAGAAAATCGATTAGTTCAACTCTTTCAAGCTCTTGTGATGGTGGAGACTCAATAAAAGTGCTACCAACATTAACCTCAAAAGTTTTCTCATGAAAAGGCATATCAATTGTACAACTAGAATCCTCTTGGGGAGCAAAATCGAAATTAGGCTCATCATCCCATTTAACCTCTGATTCCGTTGGCAAATCAAGTGTACAATCAAAATCAGACTCGTCATCCCATTTAACCTCCGAGGTTTCTTTCAAAGCTAAAATAACCCCTTCATTAATGAACAGTGGTTCTATTTCAATTTCAGTCAACTCGCAAAATTGGGGCTTTTGGGCTAATTCATCAAGATAGTCCCAACCCTCTTCGGCATTTTTACTCAGGAATTCTTCACCGGACAACAAGTCAAATTGACATGTCGTAGAATTTAAACCTCGGCAAAAGATAGCCAGAAGATTCCCAAGCTCATACATATAAATTGCCCAAGAGAATATAGAACATTTAAATCGCTCCCAATACTGTGGAAAAGACTCATCATCTAGTTGACAGAAATTGGTTATGTCTTGAAAAAGCCCTTCATAGCAACTTCCAAAATCAGCCATTTTTATTTTTATTTTTGGATTTTCTAGGACTAGCAGAACGGAGGGGTTATGCAACCGCCTCACCACAAGAAAAGTTCCGAGGGGCTAGTCCGCCACCTCGTTAATAAAACAAGTAATGTACAGAAAATAAGAAAAACTATACAAAAGAGTGGGATACTTACAGTGAAGCAAGGAAAAACTCACGCTAGATGGACCATTAGGTCCCCGGCAACGGTGCCAAAAATGCTTGCGACCTTGGATTGTGTCGTAGAGAGTGTCGCCCCAAGCGTAGGGCTAGGTCGGCAGTAGCATAATAACCGGTAAGACCGGGTCGAATCCACAGGGACCGAACGCACCCGGCGTGAGAGTTGTCTTGCGAGTGAGGTGTTTAGCCTTAAAGCGGCAAACTTGGCTTTATAGTTTGGTTGGTGGAATTCTCTTAACTTCGAGAACGACTCGGAAGATTAAAAACGACAAATTAAACTAAGACAAAGTCTAGGGGATTTTAACAACCATAACTTAGGCTAATTCGTTCCTCTCTTGATAACCGGCTCGGGACACCGTTAGATGCGCCCGAACGGAAGATTTAGAGATTAAAACCATTTGACTAGAAAATGTATTTCACAAAGATTAGGATTCTTGTGCCATTTAGACAAACATTTTGATTGACATCGCCCTAAGCATCACACGTGCCAAGTGGTCAAGCCCTTGGCTACGTGAGATCAAAGAGATTAACAAATCCAAATTTTGATACATAAAATTAATCCTAACTCTTTGATCAACAGGAAGTGTTTGCTTTTGAGATGAGAGGAACGGATTAGCCCAAGTCATGGAGTGTTAATCACCTCATGACCAAGCCTACTTAACTACTCACACATTATGCTAGAAAACAAGTCTAGAATTTTGAAGAAAACTAAAAACATGCTTAACAACTCTAAAAACTGATTTTTAATGAAGATCCTAGGTTAGCTTACAATATTAGTATTTGAGAAATTATCAAACAACTACTAAGAACAAGAGATTTCAAAGGATTAAGCTAGAAAATCACAAGACTAAAAACTAGATGAACTTGGAAATAATCTACATATATTGAAAGATCCAATCACGAGGAACAAGATTAATACACGGTAATTAAACGGGAAATGAAAGCTTACTTGAGAAAAACTAGAGAGAGAAACCTTAAACTCTCTCCAATGGAGGAGAGAGGTGAGAGTAAAACTAACTAAAAATGAAAGAGTAAGTGTTTGGAGAAGGAGAGAGGAGAGAGCCCAATATAGTCTTCCCTTTCTCTCTCTACATAATATCTAATAAAGCTCTCACATTAACCAAAAGTTTCTATAAAAGGAAAGTACAAAAAGTGCTCCAAAAATGCCATCCGGAGGGACTTGGATCGATCCATGATGGGTCTGGATCGATCCAAGGTAGTCTGGTGCTGTTTTGCAAGAGGTGGATTGATCCACTTGGGCCCTGGATCGATCCAACTTGATCATGGATCGATCCAGAAGTGTCTGTTCGGGCAAATTTTTTACCCAACTTCGCGGGCACGCCCCGGCTTCGTCCAAACTCGGAATGAGGTGATTCTTGAACCGTTGGAAAGCTCTATGAGTCTAATTTCAAACCCAATTAACCTCATATTCATAGCCTTTGTATCTTGAGAGAAATGAGCCTTTTTCTATCGGTTGGTCAGATTTTCTCAAGGCTCATAACTCCAAATTTCTTGTTCTTTTGTTCCGGGCCTTCCTTGAACCTTCCAAAGGTTCTTGAATCGACTTCTAAGCTTCGGCGATTGTCCTCCACGGCATTGCGGGACCTTAGGTACTTCCGGATACAACCGGGGATTATTTGGAGCTTTGGACACACCTTTTTAGCTCCGATTTTTTGAAACTCATCAAAAACACAACTCGCGCAAAATCAATCGTATAAAGGCACAAAATGCACATGTGTGTGATCACAACGAGCGAGATAAGCCCGGATATATACAACATTTGGGGCTTATCAGCTCGCAGGCCGTGTATGCAAAAGGGCTAAACAAGCGCCCAAGTCAAAACGATGCACGCAGACCCCACCTAATAAAAGCTACTACTAACAACTGTCTCAGGTACGAGGGCGCTTCGATGGCGCGGATCCTAAGTGCCTATACTCCTCTGGTGTAGAAGGATGGCTCTCAGCACTGCTACTCTCCGCGGACTCCTCTCTCTGTGGTGTACTCTCCCTCCGCCTCTCCTGAACCGCAGTAGAACGCAGGACTAGACCTGAAGCTGGAACTGCTGAAGTAGCTCGAGGCGTTGAACGCCTGGCACTCTGGGAACCTGACGCTCCCTGCACAAGCAACAAAGTCTGTGAAAACACAATGGGAAGTATGAATGATCAGCAGAAAGGAAAGGCATATCTAAAATATACCTCAGCAGCTCCACTGCTAGGAGTAGCCCTGCGACTAGCTCCTCTCTCACTGCTAGTACCTGCTCCTCGGCTACTCTCTCTCCTCCTACGGGTACCGCGACCAGTCTCTCTACCTCTGCTAGTTTCTCCAGCGCCTCGGCCTGTATCTCCGCCAGCCTCTCTCTGGTAGCACTTCGCCTACGACTAAGTACAACTCCCGGCTCGGCTCGCGGGCGTACCACTGGAGCCACGCCCATCACAAACTGACGGACCATGGCCTGCAAGTCTTGCGCCAACTGGTACGATGCCGCAGCCCATTCAACAGGAATCTAAAAAAAAAAAAAAAACAAAGGTACATCAGTAATACACGGGATATTGATACAAGGAAATAATCAAAGCAAATACAAACAATCAGGAGTCACCTCTGTCGTGGCAAGAGTAACTGTGGGAGTAATAAGAGGAACCGTCACTACTCCAAGCGCTCCATCAGCAGTCACTATCTCAATCTCTCTCCTCAACTCAGGCAAAGCAGGAGCGGCTCTCAGGCGATTTTCCATATTCAGGTTATATGCCAAGTGAGTACTCAAATATCCCTCATAATCTATCGAAGGGCTGAAGATCACCTCCGTCGGCACTGTATGTCTCTCTATCTCTGCTCGAGTATACTCAGCTGTCCTCTGAACAAGCAAAGGAAGGGGCGAAGGCACTCTGAAATGGTCAATCCCAAGAGATTGACGAGACACTCTGTCACCCAAGTACCATCGCCAGCCGTATGGACACTCCAGAAGCACTTGACTCCATGTCCACTCCCTGCTCCTGACCAGATAATCCCTGCGCAACCTGTCCCAGACATTCCACCTCACCTGCAAGGAAAAGGTTTGTCATTTTTCAGAAACAGAGAAGACAAGAAAGCATGAAGGGTTGAATCACAAAGAAGCTTACTCTGTCCCCCGTGGTAGAATCAAGGAAAAGTCTGAAGCTCCTCAAGTCTCCCTTATGGTCGCTTGCTCCTGTGAACTCCAATCCCCACTTTTCAGCACGTGGAAGCACATTCTCATTGCTGTGAGAATTGGCTGGGGCAAATATTTCCAACACCTCATAAGCCCACACCTGCATGTTCAAAAACCAATCAAGTCAGAGGATATGGCTAAGGCATTATCATGGTTTACACAAAGGAGAAATGCTAGCAAGATTTACCTCTATAACTCTCCAATAGCCACCAAGGCTCGTACCTACTCCACGGCAAACGCAACCCAAGAAGCAGTACACGGTGCACAAGCCAGCACCACCCCAGTCAAACCTCCCAGCAGTCTCTAAGCTCTCTAGCGCCGGTAGCCAGCCCAAGTGCACCATACCTTGCCTGTTCGGAAACAGGGAAGCACCAAAGAGGTATAACAAGTAAGCCCTCGCCATCTGTCTAGCCTCCTCCTCTGACCCCGGCTCGTGGTCCCAGAAATCCACCAAGATAGTATATCTCACCCCTGGCTCAATGCCTCCAGGCCTCCTCCCCAAGTAGTGCTCTACGGCAGCAGTATCCAAATATAGCTCTGAGTCAAATGGAATGGGCTCGCCTCCAACTCTCAGACCAGTGATAGCAGCAAAGTCAAGGGGAGTGATGGTCATCTCCCCGAATCTGAAGTGAAAAGTATTGGTGGTATCCCACCACCTCTCCACCAGGGCTCGTATCAGCTTGCGATCTGTCCTGGTCACTGTCAAGAGTCAAATAAAGATGGTAAACCCGGAGGCATCAACCAAAGCCCTCACACTCGGCGGCAGCGCATGGTAATAAGCCAAAGAACTCGCAGAACCTCCATAACCACCCATGGATCTCTGAGTCTGTCAACAAAAGCATGGCACAATGTATATCAATTATTGTCAAAAGGAATGCAAACAGATACAAAGCAGTAAAGAATAAACAAGATGCATACCAAAGGGTTTTTGTAAGCAATATGGGTCGAGCGATCACGAATAACGTTTGTATCCAAATACACAGGCAGCATGGGAGTATATGTGTCACATCCCTGAGGAACAAAGAAGTGAACTCTCGGGACGTAAGTGGCAGGCGTAAAAGGAACTCTGTGATCCAATGCCAACTCAACCTCCCGGACTATGGTCATACGCTCCTCCCCGGTGGCTACCTCAGCCTCTCTCTGTCTCTCCTCCTGCTCAACATCCCTGGCGTGAGATGGCATATCCTCCTGAACCAGAATATTCTCAAACTGGGGAGACTCCTACAAAGTAGCTGCAATATCCTCATCTCTCGCTCCCTCCAAGGTGTCTGCCAAAGTCAAGCCTGGCCTACGAGAAGAACCGACTGCAGGTGTAAACAGCAGAGGCTCTGAAACCTCTACCTCTCTCTCAGCACTCTCTTCTGGCACTCTAGTAGTACCAATCACAATAGCCGGACCTGGAGCAATCCATCTCACCAAAGGCGTCTCCTCACTCTCAGTACTACTCTCTCCTACTACATCCTCCACCTAAACATCCCTATCACTGGTACCTCCCCGAGTCACCAGTATATCAGTCACAACTTGCTCACCACCCACAACAATCTCAGTCACAAGAGTAGCCTCCAGAATGTCTGAGACCCACTCTCCTGAGCACCAACTTTCTCTACAACAACGTCAATCCCACTGAGGTTCATTGCAATATCAGAAGGTGAAGCACCCGTACCTGGAGGATCAATGTCCATAGCCTCTGGACCTTCGTGAACAACGGAAGGGCTCACCACAGTACTCTGATCAACAGGCACGGCACTCTCGGTATGCCATGCGGCACTCGGATCATCACCAATGGTACCACCACTAGCCATGGTACTCTGATCATCATGAATAGCACTCCCCGTATGACGTGCGGTACTAGGATCCATGGCCGCAGCGCTCCCGACATTAGGCACGACACTCTCAGTGTGCCATGCGGTATCCAGGTCCCCACCAATATCACCGTCGCCCACCACTGTAGCGCCACTGGTACCCATGGTATTTTGTTCCCTCACCGGAGTTGAGGTCTCGACGAAATGAGCCTCACCGACCCCCGACGGTACTGTTTCCGGCATAGATGACGTCGCTTCAGCCCCAATCGGTGTCGTACGAGACGCCTCATGAACCAGATCCATATCAATCGACTCGACAGTGGCCGGAATACTCGTGGGTAAGTTACTCTCGGTTGCGCCGGACGATGTACTCGCCGCCTCAAAAGCCGCCGACATCGTATCGGTGGCGGACATAGTAGAACCACTCGGTTCCTCGCCTGAATCTGCCATGGCAAGTGTATCTCGGAAGAGAGAATTCGGTTTGGGTATGATTGGACCGAAATGTTAAAAGAAATTTAGGGGAAATGAAAGAGAAAAAGGATGGGATTTTCGGATTCTCCACTCTCTCTTGATAACCGACCAAGGAGTTTGAATGGGTTAGAAATGGGAGAAAACCAAGGATTTCGGGCGGTTATAAAAACCGCATGTGCCGCACGGCACACTCACTCCACCGTACGGTACACTTACTGTGCCGCACGGTATACTCCCTCTGCCATACAGTGTATATATTTAAAGCCAGGCCGCACGATGCTCACACTCAACCGCACGGTACAGATTTGATGTTGCACGGTACAGTTCTGACACCGAAATCAATTTTCCAACGGGATGATGTGGATATGGCTTCAAATCTTTGAAAAAGATTGTCATCAATCAGCAATCAGCCTCATGCGCTCACAGAACCTCACTCATTGTTGCTATCTCATCATTCAAACACCGACTGGTTTCGTAAGTCCTCAATGGCATTAACGACGGTTATCTCAGTATCGAATGGTTTCGTAAGTCCTCACTGGCATTAACGACGGTCTCTCTCGACACCAAAGGGTTTCGTAAGTCCTCTCCGGCATTAACAACCGTTTTATCAACACTGACTGGTTTCGTAAGTCCTCAATGGCATTAACGACGGTTATCTCAGCATCGAATGGTTTCGTAAGTCCTCGCTGGCATTAACGACGGTCTCTCTCGACACCAAAGGGTTTCGTAAGTCCTCTCCGGCATTAACAACCGTTTTATCAACACTGACTGGTTTCGTAAAGTCCTCAACGGCATTAACAATGGTTTTCTCAAACACCGACTGGTTTTGAAAAGTCCTCTACGGCATTAACAACGGTTCCAGTACCAATTCTCCGATAATGCCAAGACGCGAGTTTTGTGCACAACGCATCATTTGTTTTTCCCTCGTTGAAGAACAGGGTGACAATCCCCACAATCCGATCAAGGTATGCTTTCTATCAACTCTTATTGTTCTGCACTCAGCCCAACGAACTACGCTGGTCTGATCCCTACAAAGGGGTACGTAGGCAGCTCTTACGAGCACGACCACATGCATCATAATTTACTTGTTTCTCGTGAATGTTCGAATGGAGGGGTGTCTTCTATCTTTGACGTGACTTCCATTACACAATGATTGTAAACCTCGTCAAAGAGGGGCAACTGTAGACACCCCAAAATGAGACGTTTGCATACATTTTAATCCCCCAATGATGAAAGGAAACACCCGGAAAGCCTCTCGGATTGAAATTCTCCAAGTCAACTCAGTCAACAATATCGTACGGTACTCATCTCTCATGCACGACACAGCCCAAGTCACGTACAGCAGTCTTTGAATTTTGGCGGTGGAAGTGTGCCGCACGGCACAGTTTGTGTGCCGTACGGCACTGTCACTTGTCACACAGCTTTTGCAGAGCTCCCAACAGCTCGAATTGTTGACATTCGGATCCCCATCTTCATGATGATTTCTTGCAAACAGAAGAGGCTACCTCATAGCCATGATTACTTGAGTGAAGACCAAGTTTACGTATTGGCCAAGAAGAATCCTACGCCTATAAATCCCAACCGATTTCGGATGAGAAAGAGATCGAAAAATTTTGTGAAGAAAACCATGAAATTATACCTATAAACCCCTGTCAACACACCCTCACTACCATAAATCACCCTCATTGCTACCTTCAATCTCTAGAAAAACAATCTAATTCTTTCCTCCGAAGAAAACCCAATCAAGAGTTCACCCCCCCTGTTTTCGGTACCAAAGCCGTGAAGTTGATGTCCAAGAATTTGTCCAAGTTCAAGTCATCAATCATCTTCCTTGCTTCACCAAGGAGAAGTTGGAATCCAGAAGAGGTTCAAGCTGCGTTCAAGGAGTTCTAAGGAGATTCAATCCGAGAGTTTCAAGCCGAAGGTATATTTCCGTCTCGCCAAATTTCTTAAGTTTGGTACCCTGAGGGGAGGGGTACCAAATGTGGAATGATCTCATGTATCATCTCCACACTTGGTATACCCATGTTACATCAAGTTCAGCTCAATTCCATACCTCCCGGTTGCGTCGTACGATGAAAACGTCGCCTCGTACGGGGTGATTTAGTGAGGAGGAACATTTCCCACTTAAACATACTGTTTTCTCATTCAAAATAGTCTACTTTTAATCATATTTCATGCCTTGTATGTGCTTCTGTTTAATTATTTCAGAAAACCAAAGTTTGAACTGTTTGTGAAGGAAACAGTGCCGCACGGCACTCCTCCTGTACCGCACGGTACACTTGGAATGCCGTATGGCACTCTTTTGAAAATTTGACCGTTAAATTGATGAACAGTGCCGCACGGCACACTTTTCTTGAAAAAATCCAAAGTTTTAACCAGTGCCTTACACGAACAGTTTGAATCTTTGATTGGTTGTTTACTTACTGTTATAACTTGCATTATTATCTGTTTTCATTATTATCACTTGTTTTTCTTGATAAATTGATTATTTGAATAAAGTTCGGTATTAAAATATTTTCTAAAATCCCACAAGTGTTTAGTAAAGACCGATGTTTAATCAGGCAAACGGGGTGCATTAAAACTGTAAGGACTCGTGTTTTTAAATAATTTTCCGGAAATAATGTTGGGGAAATGTGAGGAAATGTAAATAGTGTGATATGGGGTCAATATGAGTTGGTGATTGCATTTGGGGTGTCTTTGGAACACATTGGAATGTTAGGGATGCTAATGCAATTAGTGGTGTGTATATATATGTGTGTGGCTGATTTTTGAGCCAAAATATCACTCTCTTCTTCTCCCAAAAAATCAGCCCCTCCTCCTCTCTCCTCCATTTTTGTTCCTTTGAGCTCAAATTACTCCCTCCTCATCAAACCTCTTCACAAATTGACCAAAGATTCATCATCTACGCGTGTTTGGGAGCTCGGAGTACCATCCTTTCGCACCGGGAGGACCAAAAACGGGATTGCTCAAATTGGGGATCTAGAAATTCGTTTTTGGGTTGACTTGGAGCAACTCCTTGAGGTAGGGAACAATCTTCTACCTCCTCTAAGTGTATATTTGTTGAATGATTGCATTGTTGGTGTTCTTGTTCCCAAATTTCTTGTTAAACTTGTTGTCACCATGGAAATGAGCTTGGTTTTGATTGAGTTTGGGTTTTACATGTTTAGTTGGTAAAATCATGAATTAGTTGTTGATATATCCCTCCCCTATGAGTAGTTGTTGTTTGGAACCTCAATTTTTGGCTTGGGTTGAAATCCCCTCCATTTTGGAAAAATCTGGAAATCTGAAAATTTTGCTCGAGATGGCCTTTGTATCGATACCCTTTTCTTCGGTATCGATACCCAGACTTTCTGTAAAAATTTTAGTGACCCGGTATCGATACAGCTTTTCTTGTGTATCGATACCCGACTGCTTAAGGCAGATTTTGACCCAACTTCACGGGCACGCCCCGACTTCGTCCGAACTCCGATTGAGGCGATTCTTGAACCGTTAGAAAGCTCTATGAGTCTACTTTCAAACCCAATTGGTCTCATATTCATAGCCTTTGTATTTTGAGAGAAATGTACTTTCTCCTATCAAGGTGTCGGGTTTTCTCGAGATTCATAACTCCATTTTCATGTTTCTTTGCGCCGGGCCTTAATTGGTCTTTCCTAAGCTTCACAAATCGACTTCTAAGCTTTGGTAGCCTATCGTGGTATGAATGATGTTTTGTTATGATCTCTCACGTTCTTGGACACATATTAACTTTGCCACAACCGACACACTACGAGCTTTCAAACTAAATGAATTACATGGATGTTTTTGGACACTTGATTGCTTGATAAACTTTTGAAAAGGATAATTTGCTTACTCTAGGGCCACCATTTGGTGCGTCCCTAGCCATGGGTGTTCGGAGCCCACGAAATCCGGCAGGGGTGTTCGGAGCCCACGAAATCCGGCAGGGGTGTGCGGAGCCCACGAAATCCGGCAGGGGTGTTCGGAGCCCACGAAATCCAGCAGAGGGATTCATTCCCTATTTAAATAAGTGGTTATTTGAGGAGATGTGAAAAATGAAATGTTTTATGAAAATGACAATGTTTTTGAAAGGATTGAACCTACGACATGAAACGTAACGTTTACGAGGAAATCTATAGACACTTGGGTTTGATTCGATCTTTGGGGCATCTATTGGATATTCTCTCATCAAGTCGACCTAGTTTGGTCTATTCTAGCTTATTCATTCATGTGTATCACATCTCCATGTGCATGTTTCATCTTTTATACCCTTAGCGTTGGTAGAAAAGTTTCCTACTGGGCTAGTGAGCTCAACCTATCATTTTTCAGGTACTCGGCAAGGCACGTGATTGGAATGCTTGGCATGTGGATGCATATCATGAAGCTCATTTGACATGAAGTTATTTTATCCTCTCTATCGTTAATATATTTTGGGAGATGATCTTGTAACTTTAATCCCTTCAATCTTTTGACACAACTTGGTTTATGTAATAACTCTTAACTATTCATTACTTATGCATGGGTACGGGTACCTCTTGTAGAAAACCGGTGTACTTTGACTTTGACCTTTCAACGGTGAAATGTATAACTTTCGATTTATCCTACGTAGATTTTATTGGTATTTGGTTTATTAAATTTGAGGGCGTGACAAAAACCCTTCCCCGTTCGTAACCTGGCTCCCGAATCCAAAATGAATCTCTGGTTTTCAAATTGTTTTATAAATCATTTTCTCAAATCATTTCTCAAAACGGTTTCTCGGGTCCTAAATCATTTTCCAAAAACCCGGGTGGCGACTCTATTTTCAAATCAAAATCCACCGGTGGAAATCGACCGTCCACACCGGTATAGCCACCCGTCTCTAGCTTGGAGTGTTGTGTAACTTGTTCTACGGCACTTTGAGTGGGAGGCGGGGAGAAAAGTAGTCCCCGTGCGATCGCGTGAAGATCATGGTGGGTTTGCCTTTTTCGTTGTCGATATTGCATATATTATTCATTGTGGAGCCTGAATAACACGAGTCGGGCGGTTCTCATATCGTTTCTTTTAGTAGGTAGTCGACAATTAAGTCTTTTGCAGGGTGACTATGCTACCATACCAGCCTTGGTAGTTTGGGCCTAACTTGGTGGCGAGTGCGGCATTCAGGAGCTCTAAGCATGGGTGCGACGAAATGTCGCGGTTGTAAGGCCTATAAAGTCATTGAGGATGGCCTGTACGACTAGCTGTGGTCCCGGAGAGGGGCCGAAGGAGGAAGCCTTGGAAGCATTGCCGATGAAGAAGGGAGCAAGCGGTAGAAAAATTCCTCAAACTTGGTCGAGGTATTGGAGGTTGACATTCCTCCCCATCGGTACAATTTTGTGTTCCCTATCTCTCTTTACTTTCGTTCTCTTGCATTGAGGACACTGCAAATTTTAAGTTGGGGGGAGGGAATAGTGTAGTGTACATATTCCGGTTCTATTTTTCATTTTCAGTCAAAATTTTTGTGATAAAACTTCCCGTTTTAGTACAATCTTATAGTGGGATACGCTAGATATGGTCAATCGTTCTATAATGGCTAGAGTATCGTATTTCGGTGATTTTGATTGAGATGTTAACTTATGCACACTCATATACATGCAATTTGATGAACATGTTAGGCCGCATGCGTAGTTGAGTAACGTGCATCACTTAGAGTAGAGATTCACTCTTCCAAGCATCCCATGTTTCTTGTTTTTCAATTCCTTGGTGTACATAATTTTTTATTTGAGTTAAGCTAGCTTATTGTCACTCGTGCATTCATGTCGGAGTTTTTAGCGTACTTAGGAAATGATACAAGCATGTTCTTTGTGTAATTAAACCACACATGAGTCCCATTGTACCTACTTTTGTACCAAGTCTGTGTTTCCGTTCATTGTTGAGCCTTGAGAAACCGGTTGTTTGGAGAAAATTAGGAGGTGAGATAAGGGGCATGCCAATTGAAAATGAAAAAAAATCCAACGGTAGAAAAGCGAGACCGGATGTTTGGAGGATGGGTTGGAAGTGGAGATGGGCGATACATCTCAAGAGGGGATTGAATTCAGGGTGCTACTTGCCATTTCGGGTCAACTTCGAATTATTTGAATTGAACTTGGGGCATGGAAGTTGTGTTAAGAGGCTAAAATGGAAATTATGGGGACAGAGCAACTTGGATTGATCCAAGTTTTGTAGTGGATCGATCCACCTTGACTTCCAAAATATCAGACTATCTTGGATCGGTCCAGGTGATAGAATGGATCGATCCACTTTGGAAAAATTGCAAGCAAGGAGTTAAAGCGCCGGGGTACATGAAAATGGATCCATTTGACCGGGGGGTGATTGACAGTACCACTTTGGAGAAGAGCAAGGCCCAATCAAAGAACAAGAAAACCAATGTTTCCAGGCCGCTCCGAGCTCTACACTCGATGCTTCTACCTCCACGGTACCACCCCCACTTTCAAAGCCAAAGTCCAAGTTGCTTGTACCTCCACCGGAAGGGTCGAAAGCTACAATATGGTACAAGCGGTTTTTCAAACAATTTGCTACTGTGCTCAAGAACCAAGGAAAGGCCAAGAAAGAGAGAAAATTGATGAAATACCAAATGGAGTGGCAGACTAGGGTACTTGAGAGCACTAGTGGGCAACGCTATGAGGCCCTTCTGGAGGTTGATGAGGAAGACAGTGACACCGAGGAAGAGGATGAGGACGAGTCCGATGAGAAGTGATTGGTGGTAGATGGTGACAACAATGGTGGTAAATAACAAGTAGTAGTATATAGTAGTTGATTAGCAAGTCGGTGGAGTCGATACACTTGTTTTGGTTTCATTAGTGTCTCATCGAACTCTTTTAACTTTAGTTTTTAATTTAGTTTTAGGTGCATGTTTTGATGCCGAAACTTGGCATTTGATGGTGTAGTTGAGGGTCGGTGGCGGCCAAGGGGTTGATGGCCCAAGCTAGCATATGGCCGCCACATTTTTGTAGTCCCTCCTTTTTGCTAACCAAGGTCATTATAAGCTTTCAATGTTAAAAATTGTTTCTTGGTACGTGATTAACTCCGATAGGTGCACGCTTAGCAATATTTCATGCTTACACTTGAATGCTTCCCGTCGTTAATTAGCTCTTTTGTTCACTAGCGCATTTTTTATTAGCTTGCGGTAATCTTTTTGTCTCGTTATCGCAAATCATGCTAAGCGCTCATTATGGGATGGCTTGATATTTCGTTGTGTGTGATTGCAATTTTTGAGGAACAATTTTTTTGTCTAGCCCTATTGGAATTGAAACTTTGTGGGGTGCATAGCACTTGCTTACTTGTGTGGCCTAGTAATTTCATAGTTGTGCATGGCATGTGTGTGCGTGAGTTGCTTTTGATTGGATGATCCGGATGACCAGTACTTTTGCCTAGACTTTTTGTAGATTGAGCACAGTTATCATATCGGGTACCCTGGGAAGTTTTATTTTAATTCGTTGTTCTAGTTTAATTTGCTAGGGACTAGCAAAGTCCAAGTTGGGGGGTGTGATAAGCCCCCAATATTGTAGATAACCGGGGCTTATCTCGCTCATTTCTTCCACACACACACGCGATTTCGCGCTTTATTTGGTTGATATGCGTGTAGTAGTGTTTTTGTTAAGTTACAGGTTAAACATGGAAAATGAGCTCGTTTTGTGCGCATTGAGATCTGTGCCACGTTACCAAGGGCCACGTGCCCCATGGCATGCCAACACCGGGCCTCAAGAGCGAAGGAACGAGGATTCGGCTAAGGCCCGGGGATTCGGAAGGTCACAATTCAAGTCGGTGCTTTGAAGCCACGCTTCATTCTCACAAAAACTCCCGGTGGGGTCCGGGAGTGAACAAGCACTCATGAGACCAAGGATCATCTTCCCCGAGGGTCACACGATCCATTTGAGTTCCTTGGAAGAAATCCGGAAGCACGCAATTCAAGCGGAGTGATCAAAGGAGTGAAATTCAAGACAAGAAGAAGTTGGATTGATCCAAACTTGAGTTGGATTGATCCAACTTCAACAATTCACCAGCAAAGCCTTTTGGATCGATCCAAAGAAAAGTTGGATTGATCCAACTTCAACAATTCACCAGCAGAGCCGTTTGGATCGATCCAAAGAAAAGTTGGATCGATCCAACTTCACCAATTCTGCACCAGCAACTTTTGGATCGATCCAAAGAAGGGTTGGATCGATCCAAACTCCTCCAAAATGTAATTTTTGATCTCTTTTTGCACTTTCTATTTATGGAAACTTTGGGTGGTTGTGAGGACTTTATGTAACTTTATTAGAGAGAGGATTGAGAGGGTTAAATAGACTTGGCTCTCTCCTTCTCTCACACTTCATACTCTTTCATTTTTAGTCTAGTTTATTGGCTCTCCCCTCTCTCCTCCATGGAAGAGGTTTTAAGCTCTCTCTCTCTAGTTTTTCTCAAGTAAGTCTTCATTTTCCTTTGATTTCTTGTTGTTTAATGTTGTAGCTACTTGTTGGATCTCTATATAACTCAAGTTTATTTACGTTTTTATCAGTTAAATCTTGTTCATGCTTTTCTAATCATCTCCTTTGAAAAATCAAGTAAGTAGTCTTAGTTGTTAATTTTCTCAAGGTTTAAAGTGTTAGGCAAATATAGGATCTTCATTAAAAATCAGTTTATAGTCATAAGTCATGTTCTTTATTTTCTTTGCAAAATTAGTCATGTTTTCCTTAGCAATGATCGAGTAGTCGTTATAGGCTCGGTCATGGGGTGATTAGCACCCCGTGACTTAGGTTCATTCGCTCTCCTCGCCCTAATGCAAACACCGCTTGTTAATCAAAGAGTGCGGATTAATTTTATGTATCAAAATTTGGATTTGTTAATCCTTTTGGTCACACGTAGCCAAGGGCTTGACCACTTGGCACGTGTGATGCTTAGGGCGATGTCAATCACAATGTTTGTATAAATGACACAAGAATCCTACTCTTTGAGAAACACCATTTCTAATCAAACGAGTTTAAAAATCAAATCTTCCGTTCGGGGTCGTTTAACGACGTCCCCGAGCCGGTTATCTTAGAGGAGAACGAATCGGCCTAAGGCATGGGTGTTGTGAACCCCTTGACTTAGCCTTGTTTTAATTAGTCTTTTTAATCTCCGAGTTGTTTTTGAAGTCGAGAGAATTCCACCAAACAAACTCCAAAAGCCAAGTTTGCCGCTTTAAGGCTAAAACCTTCATTCGCAAGTCAACCATCACGCTCAGGGCATTCGGTCTCTGTGGATTCGACCCGGTCTTACTAGTTTTAATGCTACGAGATACCTAAACCCTACGCTTGGGGAAACAACATTTGATATACAATCCAAGGTCGCAAGCAGAGAGTAGCCAAGAAAAATGCACCTAATAGATCGAGGGTCAAGTTTGCTCCAGATAGGATCTAGAGCATGGACATAACACGTGCACCCAAAAACCCGAGGAGGTAATGAGTGGAGTGGATGACCAGGAAACAAGACCGTATGAGGTATCTCACCGCCAAGGATAGTAGATGGCATACGGTTAATCAGATAACAAGCGGCAAGAACCGCATCAGTCTAGTAAGACTTAGGAACCTGCATTTGAAATAGCAATGCACGCATAACCTCTGATAAATGTCGAATCTTGCATTCGGCAACTCCATTTTGTTGTGGAGTCCGAGCGCACGATGACTGATGGATTATACCATGATCATCAAAAAACTGAGTTAATGTGTTATGAAAATATTCGCGTGCATTATCGGAACGAAATATACGAATGCAAGTATTAAACTGATTTTTTATTTCCATATAAAATGAGTGAAAAACAGACTTCAACTCTAATCTCTTTGTCATAAGGTAAAGATATGTAATACGAGAGAAATAATCAACAAAAATAACATAGTACTGAAAACTAAAAACATTAGGCACATGAATAGGCCCCCAAATGTCTGAATGAACTAACTCAAAAGGGCTCGACGCACGACGCTCAACTCTAGGATAAAAAGGTACTCTACGATGTTTACTAAACTCACAGACTTCACATGACAACTCTTTAAGAGAACCACATGAGGGCACTAGACGCTTCAAAGTTTGAAGTTAGGGATGTCCAAGTCGGCAATGTTGCTGATAGGAGGACTCTGTGGACTGAAGAGCAACAGATGTAGCAGGATTATTGCTCAGGTAGTACAGCCCACCACGCTCAACACCGCCTCCAATCGTCCTCCCCGTCTTGAGATCCTGAAACACACAACCATGTGAATAAAAGGTGACGGAACAGTTTAAAGATTTTGTAAGTTGACTAACAGACATGAAATAAAAAGGTAAACGAGGTACATGTAACACTGAGTGCAAAGTGAGAGATGAAGAGACTAGGAAAGAACCTAATCCAGTAACCTCAGTAGTAGAACCATCTGCTAAGGTAACATGAGATTTTTTACCAATAGATTGACAATTAGACAAGATAGTAGAGGTACCAGTCATATGATTAGTAGCACCAGAATCAATAACCCAAGGAGAAGAAGAAGAGGCAACACAAGCAACAGAGGAACCTGTCTGAGCGAACGTAGCTGTGGAAGACGAAGCTGCAGTAGCAGAAGGCTAAAGGGACATGAGACACTGGTACTCCTCTGCTGAAATAGTCACATTGCTATCGGTGGAATGAGTAAATTGCCCAGCATCCTCAGAATGAGCAACCTGATGAGCCTAGGAAAAACCATGAAGATCATAACAATAGTCCACTGTATGATTTGTACCCTGACAATGACTACAAAATCTGGTACCACGGCCATGACCAGAACCACCGCGACCAGAACTACCTCCCCCTGACGTGCTACCATAACTATTTGCACCCCGACCAAAACCACGGAAACCAGAATCACCACGACCACTAAAATTATTACCTGAATCATAGCCACCAGAACTTTGACTACCAGAACCACGACCACAACTGCTAAACCCAGAACACGGCCGTGACCATGGCCACCACTCGATCCAAAACTACCAGAAATAGCTAAAGCAGAACAATCAGGTGGTGGCTGAGGAGCAGAACCAGCATCAGACATAGAAGCCTGACGAATGTGTCTAAACACCTCATCGAGAGAGGGCAACTCCCGCTCTCCCAGTATCTGAGACCGAACTGGATCATAGAAGGACGACAGACCATATAGAAACCGAGCTACCTCCAAACGCTCACGTTGACGCTCCATAACCTAGGGATCACTCAAGATAGGCTCATAAACCCGGAGTTCCTCACAAGTCCCCCGAAACTTAGAATAGTAGTCCTCCAAAGATCCAGAACCAATGGACAAGGAAAAGAACTGGTGGTGAAGATCATATGTACGACGAAGATTATTTGCACCAGAATACATCCCAGCTAGGGATGGCAATTTCCCCATATCCAATGGATACCCGCCCCGCCCCGCTCATATGGAGGCGGAGTTTATTCAAAAAATTCCCCAATAGTCGCGGGTATGGTGGGATTTAAAAAATACCCGCTCGGATATGGAGCGGGTATGGTTTTGTTATCCCCGCCCCCGAATCCCCGTACCCGGTTATATATACTATATAAATTATATATATGCATATAGGTAGAAAAGAATCTTTAGTATTATTTACTTATAGAAGTAATTACTTGTAGAGCAAATCATGTCAATTACTACCTATTATAAACTACATAGTATATTAAGAATATCATTACAAATTCTAGTTTCTAAAATGATGTTCTTGCTATTTTGCTCTTTCATTTTATTTTTTTATAATTTATTGGTTTGTCGCTTTATGAAACTTAGAAATTGATGTTTGCTTGGATTGGTTTTGATTGTACTATTGTTATGTTTGCTACATTAGTGGTTAAAATAAGATAATTTGAAGTTTTTTACTTTATATTTTTGTTGGTTTGAATTATCGGGCTTGCACTTTGGTTTCATTATTGACTTCTTATATATTTTAGTTTGGATATGGATATATTTGGGGAAACCCCGATATCCAACCGGATGTGGGTTTGGTGCTTTATCTAATATCCCCAGTGGGGATTGAAGCAGGGATGGTAAAAGACTTCCCAATTGGGGATGGGAGATAGAATAGGGTCCCCCGATCCATACCCTACCCGTTGCCATCCCTAATCCCAGCAAGCTGATTGCACACTTGTTTGGCAATGTCAAGATAAAACAGAGGAGTACTAATCTGGGGCTCCATACTATTCCACAACTCAACAAGTATATGACAATTCTCAGCTTCCCAATCACCATAGTTTGTAGCCAGTTTGGCAGGAGGATCATTCGTCAAATAACAAAACTTCCGCTCACCCATATAATAAACCTTAACAGCGCGAGACCAAATAGCATAGTTGTGGCCATTCAAAGGAATGGAGGTAATGGAATCCCTGTCACGACGCTGAGAGGAACTGGAAGTACTACCAATAACAATAGACTCAAAATTGGAACCAGAACTAGCAAACTTTTCTTCAGACATTGTACCAAACATTGGAAAAGGAAATAACTATCAACAGAGTAAAGAGAACCAACTAATAAATCCAACCAACTGATTAATCAAAGAAAACAACCCACTAATCCAACTACAAACTTCAGCATCCGACTACGAAAGTGGTAGGATATTCCACCAATAACACCAGTACCCAACAAACCATAACTGACTTGAACATAGTGATTAAGAACACCAACACCATGAATTAATCAGATCCACCAACCTCAGGAACGATAGATATCCTACCACCAAAACCAAACAATCCAACCCAGATATACCAAATAGAGCAAATTCCACTGAAATAGCAACTTACATCAAATCTGAACCGAAATCATCAAAAAATAAGTAGTGTTTGGGATTGAATACAGCAAAGAAGGCTGAAGAAGAGAACTAATTGCTCCCGAAATCGACCTAGAAGACTCGAAATTGACTGGGTCTACACTAGCAATGGTCGAAAGATACTAGGTAATGATTTTGGTGTTCCTGTGATCGATTGATCCTCGTTTTGGGTCTCTAACGAGGGTCAAACAGGGTCTGGTAAGGTTGTTTAGGGCCAAGTCAAGGACGTATAGGGTCGTATAGGATTTTACAGGGGTCGAGTAGATTTGGGTTGAGATGTACAACCCTCGTTTTAGGGTTTCGAACACCACGGATGGGATTTTTTATGTTGATTAAGGGTTTCAGAGGTTGATTCGAGGGATTTTGGATGGATGATGACTGGTTTTAGGGTTTTTGGGTGGCGGTTGTGTGGAGGACGACTGGTTTTAGGGTTAACAAAGGAAGAAGATGAGATGACGTCAGTAAGGTTTGGGTGACGACTGTTTTTGGTTAGGTTGATCGATAAAATTAGGTTAGGTCAGGTTTTGGGTTAAGGGAGGCTCTGATACCATGTTATTAGATAAGAGAGAAAGTGTATAGGATGTTAACTCACCCCAACACAAGTCAATATTATTTATATTAGTGTGTACCACATTACATGACTAAGATGGACGATGTGGGACAAACATCTCAATTACTAATATAAGTTTATTCTAACAAAAACAGAAACTCTATTCCTTTATTTCTATTTTATGGTCTATCTGGAAAAATCGAAATCAGTTGGTCTTCTCGAATCACCCGTTTGATCTGCGTACGGTTCTTGCCATGGCTAAGGACAATGCTCAGTGGTTCACCAGAGCTGCTTCTTGGCACAATAATGATCAACTCTCTTCTTCCGCACCTCCAAACAAACACCCCTCCTTTATCATCAAGCCCTACCCCATTCACGCACCAGAGAGTTTGTACCTTACATGTGGATGGGGCTTTGGAAGAATGGAAATGTTTGGTGTGGTCTGGGCTTCACAGCTAGTCTTCCTAATGGATCTCTCATCGCCCAGATTGCGACTTCTTCTTACAGCAGTAGCCCCCTACAAACTGAACTCTTAGCTCTTCGGGCGGCGTCTCATGGTCTCTAAAGCATAATTTTAATGTGATTTCTATCCATACTGATTGTTTTAATGCTGTCATGCAGTTAGCCAGGAGATATAGCTGCCACCACAGGGATAGTTTTTTTATTAACAGCCTCAAATTAGAGATCAACCGCCTTACTTTTTGCAGGATCTCTAAAGCTTCATGCAAAGAGGTTGAAAGAGCTCACTTTCTAGCCAAGCAAGCTCTTGCGGACTTCATAGCTCATCTAGACACAAGGGATGGAGGGACCAGCTTGATATAGATGACTCTTGTTTATTTCCTTCATAGTCGTTTTATTTTGTTCCTTTAATTATTGCTGGTCTGTATATTTTTGATACATTGCAACTTGTTCCCCTTGTATGCTTGGCTTATCTATAAAATTTATTTCTTATTGGCTAAATAAAATGAATAAATAAACTTTTTTCGGAATGGACTTTCTTCATTCAATCATTCCAAGCTTTTTCTCTCTCTATTAAACTTCTTTTGGGGTAATCTTATACATTTAGAAAATAGCAAGACCCTCAAATCCAGATTTTCTTGATTTCAAATATTTATAAGCAGCAGAGCCTCAAACCAGATTTTTGTTTTGTATTTTTTTTTTTAAGAAAACATTTACAAACCCAAAATTCCTATATTTAATGGCATATATTAAAAAGTAATTCCTTTTATTATAACTTAGAAGTACATCTAGCACTAAAACTTCATTTTCATTATTAAATGATGCCCTACTAAAAACAATGCAAAATTAGCAATTTATACCCATGAACAGAATTAATAGGAAGGAGGCTAACGACTAACGAGGCGATCCAAGTATTTTTATGAATTCATTATGAGCATGAGGCTTGTGTACTTTGTTGAAGTGAATTTACTGTGGTCCATGCCATTGAATTCAGGCTTGGGATTTTGAGATACGAATCTTGGACTGAACCCATAACGATGTCATTTTGGATATTTTTGGGGGATGGCAATGGATTGGTTTGGTCCGGATTTCGCGATTACTATACCCAAACCCAAAGCATTTATCTATACCTAAATCCAAACCGATATCCGACGGATATGAATTTTAGTGCACCATAACCAAACCATATGGATTTGGATTTGATCCAAACCGCACCAAACCCGCATTAAAATTCATTCTATTAATGAACATATGAAGGAAAAAGATTATATATTAAAATAAAAAGTAACATACCATATGATTTTACCATTAAACATCTAAACTCCAACATAATCAAAGAAAATAACTAAATAATAAATTTTTCTTAAGAGGTTCCTATAGAGACTCCTGAGATTTTTAAGGGATTTGAGAGGAACAAGGAGGGAGATGAACTGAAAAGTCACTGAAAATTATGAATTGAAAAATAAAAATTACATGAATATAAAAATACAAATATGTTTATAGATATCCTATAAGTAATATTATATGGATCAGTTTGGGTTTGGCCGAATACTTGCGAAGACCAAACCCCAAGTATTCGGCCAAACCCAAATCTAAACCCGCTGTTTTGAAAACCAAACCCACCCCATGGCTAGGAAAAATATTAAAAAAACCGCTCCGATAGGGTCCGTTTGTTCGGGTATCCATTGGTTTTGGGTGAAATTGCCATCCCTAATATTTTTAACCAAAAATAGCAATCTTGACTGTCTATCTAGTAAAAGGGCGAGATGTTAGAGTGTCACATAGGGTGGTTGTACACTTGACAAAGGGTGGTGCTTACGACCGTAGGAATGCCCGAAGCCTAGGGCTAGGTCGTGCGTAACATAATATCCGGAAGTCCGGGATCGAATCAACAGAGACTGAATGCACTTGGTGTGAGAGTTGTCTTGCAAGTGAGTTTTCGGCTTTAAAGCAGCTAACTTGTCGGGTGATTTTGGGGTGGAATTCTCTTGCCTTCAAGGAGACTTGGAACGACTTAAAACGATTAATTAAAAACAAGGCTAAGTCTAGGGGTTCATAACTGATAACACCCATAATCTAAGCTGATTCGTTCCTCTCTTGATAACCGGCACGGGACACAGTCAAATGCTCCCAAACGGAAGATTTAGAAACTAAAATCAATTTACTAGAAAAGGTGTTTTTAAGAAAGATTAAGGTTCTTTTATACATTTGGCAAACATTTAAATTGACATTGCTCTAAGCATCACAATTGCCAAGAAGAACGAACCCTTGACTACGTGAGATCAAAGAGATTAACAAACCTAAACTTTAATACAGAAAAATAAACCTAACTCTTTGATAAACAAGAATTGTGTGCTTTTAAATGAGAAGAATTAATAGATTAAACCTAAGTCATGGAGTGTTAATCACCCCATGACCAAGCCTATAAAACTACTCAAACATGGTATTGAAAATAACAACTTGAAATATAAAGGAAATAAATAACATGAGATAGAAGAAAATAAACTTGATTTTACAGAAGATCCAACGTGTAGCTACAACATTAATACACGAGAAATTAACCGAACATAAAAACTTACATGAGTTCTTGAAGAAAATGAAATAGAGAAATAAGACTTACAGTGGAAATAAGACTTAAAGTAGAACTAAACTAAAGGATGAAGAAGTAGAGAGAGGGAGGGAGAGGGCTATTAATATACAAGCTAAGGCATTCACAGTGAGTTTCTTAAAAATTGCTCCTAAATTGTATCATAAGGTGTACACATAAGGATAATTGGGGTCCACTTTTCACTCCTAGAGCTTGTTAAATTTAGAGAGGATGTGTGCACTCAATGGGCTAGCAATAACATTCTCTATTTTGTGGGGAAAAAAAATTAAATGTGGGACCCATACATTGATAATTCAAACGGCTACAATATTTCAAAATTCCTTATTTTTTGCATCCTCCCAGAAGGAGAATCCCAACGTCACTTTTCATACTGATATGAGTACTATATAGAACTTTAAATTCATGTCTTTCTTCTCCAAACAGTCAAAAAATATATATATATTTTCAAGTAGAACCAAATTCGATCCGACAACCTTGCTCTCGGTTAGTCGATACCCGTTGCAACATCTTTGGAGACCCTTAGCCATGCCTATCATGGTGCTTTGTCTTCATCTTTCATCCAATTAGTATTTCTTACCTTCGGTTGCACTTCACTATTTTTTTTGGTTTATTGCGAGCTTGTGAATCCATATTTTGAGATAGTTGATGAGTTGAAATTTGAGATGACTCTGAACCGAATTGGTTGAGTGGAGTGAAGGGGAATTGTGTGTTCATGACATATTGCACGAAAAATTCTGCACCGAAAGAGTTGAACTAGGGGTTAGATTGATTATTTGAATCGATAATTCTAATGGGACAGAAGGAAAATGAATAGAAAACGTACAGATCAGCTCGGGGACCCACTTTTGGGTCCCACACAAACGATCCGAGCCTTTCATTCATCTTAGAATATTTTTTCGAAGGGTTCCGCTAGAAACCACCTCAATCAGACATGCATAAGTGCTCGATCTAAAGCTCACTCCGTTTCCTTCGAATTTTGAAGGAAACGGGGTGGGCTTTAGATCGAACAATTACGCACGTCCGATTGAGGTGATTTCTCGCGGGGCCCCTCGAAAAATTATTCTAAGATGAATGAACGGCTCCGATCGTTTGTGTGGGATCCAAAAGTGGGTCCCCGAGCTGATCTGTATGTTTTTTGTCCCTTTTTCTCTGTACGCGTAGCATCTTATTTGAATTTGGAGGTCTAGGTTCCATTTGCAAAGAAAGGTGAAGTTGAAACCTTTTGTTTCAAAATTGTATGAAAGACAACTATATTTATGGAGAAGGGCTACTGGAATTCAACGGCACTTTTTTAAAACAAAATCTTTATAGATCTTTTGAAATTCTTTTCCAAACGCACCATATTTCTTACCTTCAGTTGCATTTTCCAACGGCAACTTTTTCAAAGATTTCATATTTT
Organism: Vaccinium vitis-idaea; assembly: GCA_963854785.1. NCBI lineage: Eukaryota > Viridiplantae > Streptophyta > Magnoliopsida > Ericales > Ericaceae > Vaccinium > Vaccinium vitis-idaea. The sequence goes on along the minus strand of OY978217.1, from coordinate 29,243,946 downwards.
TAAAAAAAAAATTAAAGACTTTGGCCCACTTGGAGTTAGCTAGAAGGCTACCTAAATTTAACTATTGTGCTAGGAGCCAAGCTTAGGTGCCACCCTTAGGAGTGTATGGGGAATCCATTGAAGGCAATACTTGAGCACATGGCTAGGTAAATGTTAGGAGCCTCACTTAAGAGCCATTTTGAAAGCTCACTGTAGATGCTATAATATCTCTCTTTAAAATATCCTAAAAACATACTAAAACTGGAAACTTTCCATAAAAGGGAAGCCAAAAAGTAGCTTTAATTTGTCAGTAAGGGACCTTGTACCGATACCCATGAAGCTTGGTATCGATACAACTACTTCAAAAATTCCCCATATGTAATGGGTATCGATACCTATCTAACAGGATGGTCTGTTCAGAAAGGTATAGAGGCTTGTGAGGTATCGATACCTAGCCTGCTTGGCTGTTTTCTTCATCTTTTGGTCACCCTTTGGCATTCCAGCTTGATCTCGTGACCTCTAGGCTTCTCGAGCTCTATCCAAATCTTCATTTCTTGGCTCGTGAGACTCGGTGGCGGAGTGTCATGTGGTTCTTGGTCTTTGAATTCTCGGGATGCATTCCCAACCACTTCAAACGCACATTAGTTTCTTGTTTGTCCTGAAACTCACAAAAAACAAACTAACGCGCAATATCAAACTATTCAAACGATATAAATGCGAAGGTGTGTGCAAAACGAGAGAGATAAGCCTGGATGTGTATAACATTAGAGGCTTATCAAGTGGTCACTTGAACACCCAAATTTTTTTTTTTTTAGAATGCAATATTTTTAGTTTTATTTTAGTTTAGTTTAGCTTTTCTTGAACACCCTACTAAAAAATATTTAAATATCCAACCTAAAAATATTTGAATATTCAATCCCAAAATATTTAAACACTTGGCCCAAAAAATTAGACTACAAATCAATCTAATGTAAACAACCTAATTAAAGCCCAATTAAAGGAATAATCTGGGTATTATGTACTCTGTTTTCAACCCTATATTTTCGATTGTTCTTTCAATCGTTCAGATTTTGAGCTCCAATTTTCAAGAATGTAGATAGAAAGAAGTTGGATATTTAGGACTTTGGGCGTTTCTTTGTCTCTACACGTTACCAAGTTTTGCCCAAAACAGTAAAAACACCGCTTACTCTCTATCTTTAATCTCTTTATATTTATTCTAACCGATTACTCATAACATTATTACATTATAGAACATATATCAGTAATTTTATCTGTGTACCTTATCTTTTTTTTGTGATTGATCAATTATGAAATAGGCTATCTGAAAACAGTGGATTATGAATTTTTTTTAAGAATAGATTACGATTATTAGATAAGCTATATGGAAACAGTAGATTAGGATTATTATATAGGCTATTCATAGTATAAATCCCTTTTTAAATTTTTTTAGTTAGTTGGAATCATATATAAATTTTTTATAAGAAAATGAAGAATGGTGTAAGAGTCATCTAGTATTGAAATTTTTGATGATAGGAGCCCTCAAAGGTATTGGTGATCTTGTTGCAAAGTAAGTGGAGACAGATAAACATGTCTTATATAAATTGGTATATTTGTTTGTGACATTGGTGTTGAATCTTCATGTCGCCACTAGGGGTGCTCACGGTCCGGATCGGTCCGGATTGGCATGAATCCAATCCTAATCCGCGAGTCACGGTTTTTTGAAAATACAATCCGTGTCCGATCCAAAAGTCTCACGGTTCGGTTCCAATCCGAACTGCGAGTCACGGATCGGTTCCGGATTAATCCGCGGATTTTCAACTTATTCGGAAAAAATACTCCCTCCGTCCGGATTTGTTGGTCCACAAACATACTTTTTTAAGTCCTAAAATGTTTGTCCATTTTCAAAAGTTAAAGAATAAAGTATGCAAAATTTACTTTTTTGCCCCTTTTCTAAAACTTAAAACAACTCAAAACTAATTTTTTTAAATAATGTGTTTACATTTTTAGATTTTTTTTGCACCGTATTAAAGTTTTCAATGAGATCTATCAAACAAGATCCATATTGATTAAATTTTTCTTTTTGTAACTACATTATTTTTTAGTTTGAAAATTGCATGTAATTTTGTAGTCAAATTAGAATGGAGGGAGTATTAAATGGAGGGATTGAGGATAAAATAGGAAATTAACAAACTCAAAAGATAATGGAAAAAAAGTTGGAATCCCTAAAACGGACTAACAAATCCGGACGGAGGGAGTAATAAACAAAGGCAGTAAGGCACTAGCAAGTAGCAAATGCACTAAATAGAAAGTTCAAAGTTGGAAATCCCAATAAAAAAACAACAAAGGCAGTAAAGTAGATAGTTATATAGATATTGTTAACTATAATTATATATAATTTTATCACTTTTATAATTATAGTTATATAGATATTGTTAATTTAGCAGACTTACGGTTTGGTTGTACTGTTGTAGGAGTTATGGTGCGAATATTGTTATATAGATATTGTTAATTTAGCAGACTTACGGTTCGATTGTACTGTTGTAGGAGTTATGGTGCGAATATAATTATGTATATTTAAAAAATATATATATAATAAAAATCTCACGGTCCAGATCGGTTAATCCACGGTTTCAAAATCAAAATCCGTGTCCGATCCAAAAGTCACGGTTTTTTATTTTTTGAATCCGTGTCCGGACCATTAATCCACGGTTAAAATCCAAAAGGTACGGATCGGTTCGGTCCGGACCGGATTCACGGTTCACCGGTTTTTTTGAGCAGCCCTAGTCGCCACTGCAACAGTTGAAAGAAATTTTCCAGCAATAAAATATATAAAGAACAATTTGTGCAATCGAGTGGGAGATTAATGGATGAATGATTGTTTGGTTACTTATATTGAAAGTGATGTATTTGATACCGTTGATAATAAGATTATTATGTAATGATTTCAAAATATGAAGACTTGTCAAGGGAAATTGTAGCATCATATATAGTTAGCTGTTTTTGCGTGGCCTTGTTCATATTGATAGATAATTGTCGCGCCCCGAAACCTAGCTGTCGCCGCTGCTGTTTGGGGGGGGAGCGGCTCCTCCCTTCCACCCCCCCCCGGGCTCCCTCTTCTCCCTTGCTCTCTTCTTCTCTCTGCTCTCTCTGTCCATCTCTCCCTCTCTCCCCATTTTCGGATCTTTTCTTCTTCTTTTATTCACAAAATCGATCGGTGTTGGTAACGAGTTGGTCGAAGTCGGTGGTGATGGCGACTTTTGCTGTGGAATATGGTTCTCGACTTCTGGGTTTCCTCTCGATCGTTTATGGGCGCCGATTTGTGGTTGCTTGGCGATCTCCTTTGGGGTTCCGAACGGCGACGGGAACATTTTGCGGTAAGATCTTTGGTCTTCTTCGTCTCTCTCCCTCTCTCTCTGTTTTTTTCGACCCCCTATTGGTTTCCTCTGTACCTTGTCCATTCTTGTGCCTCTACTGCTCTTGTGTGGACTGGATCTCGTCTATTATTTCCTTTGGTTTCGTTTCCTTCCTCGGGTTCTGCTGGGTCTCCGAGGTTTTGCCTAACGACATTGGTCTCGAATGGAGGTGGTGGTTCGGCGTTGGTCTCCCATCGTGGCTCTTGTTGGGGGGGTCAGGGTTTCGCCTAACGGTAATGGTGAGCTTCCGCGGCAGCTGGTCGGTTTGTGCTTAGGTCGGGTCATCCATGGGTTGCTAGCGGTGGCGTGATGTGATTGGATGTTCGTGTTCTTTTGTTTTGTTTGCGGTGGTGCTGTCTGATCTCGGTTCGTTGGTGGCAGTAGGCGGCTGCGGTTTGGAGGATGTTCAGAGGATTCTTAATAGGTTTAGGGTTTTCTTTGGGTTGATCTATTATTGTTTATCTGGGCTTTTGGACCTATTTGGGTGTGTGCTTCACTGTTTATCTGGTCTTTTGGGCCTTTGGATGTACTGGGCTTTGTCCCTATGAGGTTTGGGCTCTGCTCCATTTGGTTGTATTGGTCCAACTTTCTGTTGGACTCCCCTTCCCCTTTCCCTTAATAAAATGTTACTTTTGCCGATCAAAAAAAAAAAAAAGATCTTGGCTTTGTGCGACGATATTGTGAAAAGAAAGTTTGACAGCTGTGACTTTTATTGAAAATTAGAGTCGCCACTTAACATAGAGTTCAGGTGTGTTAAGTCACCCCTAAAGATGTTTTCGTCATGTTTTCTGACGAAAACATCTTTAGAAAATTATTTTTCAATTAAAAAAATGACTCAGTTTGAGTTTGTGGTCTGCGAAATCAAAGATGGGTCCGGGGATTTACTGTTACAAGTAGGGAAGGTGTCAGGCACCCTACATCGCCCTTTCGGTACTTATTTTCCAAAATTAACCCTTTTCAAAATTATCTCTGGCCAGGGAAATAAACAACTAATATGAACAATATTTACAATGATAGGTGAATCTAAAGGTATAAAAGGCAAGATGGCAGAGCCTACTTTTGCCGTGTATACCTTCAATTCAACCATATATGCCAAAATTGATTTGCATTGAATTGGTTAAATGGGACATGAACATAAGTACAAGTCTCATTTTTGATACCGACGATAGTGTACTTAATTCGACGGCGTCGGTATCCTCAATTCATTGCAAATGGATTTCGGACGACTATGTCAAGAGTAAATTAAATCAAAACCAATTTGCATTGACTTGGATAAATGAGACTCGCACATATGTACAAATCTCATTTTTGATACCGACGACAGTGTACTCAATTCGACGGCGTCGGTATCCTCAATTCAATGCAAATAGATTCCGAATTAGAAAAGGGTATATTCACATCTTGGATCAAACAGAGAGAATAATATTGAAATGAGTTAGACCACAGTGGAGGACAAAATATGTGCAATAATAAATGGACGATACAAAACAAGTGCTTGTATGAAAGATAACATTGTTGGCACTTTGAAGAATGGTGGGCAGGCGGGCGCCTTTGTAATGAGAAATTACGCCCTGGCGGATTATACACGCGAATCCTGCTTTCATATCAAAGTACTAACACTATTATAACGCTAAAAATAATAATGTCAGAAATTAGAAGAATGCTAGGCAAGCGGGGCCTATCTGAAGAGAAACTGCCGCACCATCTTGCTTTCATATCAAAATGCTGACATTATTATCGTGAGAAGATTATTTGCATTTTTTTTTTGTTGCCATATAAAAGAATGAGAAATGAGACAGAGCTTGAGTTTGGTATCAAAATATATTGTAATAAGCCCGAGTAGAACCTCGACTGTAAACATTGCAATTCTCACCTTTGTATGGAGATTACAGCGCGACAATGAAAGACAATGTTTTGCAATGTAAAACCATAAACCGAAATAGTGCGAAATTTCACTATCGCGGGTTATGCTCAAACTATTGCTCACAAAATCTTTCCGAGCCAAAGAAATATGACACTTGAATTTTCCCCTTGGGAAATCTGTTCTCTCTCTCTCTCTCTGGACTTGGAAGAAACAAAACTTAAAAGGAGACTTTTTCTTGGTTCACTGATTTCTCTAAAAAAAATAAAACAAAACCCCTTTTTTTTATTTTGAAAGTGAACAGATTTTTTAACTGACTTCTACAAGTGAAACTGAAAAACTAAAGCTAAAACCAAGACTGAAATTTTTCATTTTTGAATTGGACCAGAGCATGTATTCTAGGGGAGAAAATCTATAATGAAAAGGACATTTGCACTAAACTGAAATTAAAAAGAAACACAAACCAAAATTCACTTCGAAAATGATTTTATTCAGAACTTTTGTTCTAGGGGATACTGCACTTGGCTTTTTTCTAAGACAATCTCTCTCTCCCTCTTTGAAAGATGTAAAAGGAAAACCAAAGATATCAGTAGTGAATTCCCTTCCTCCCTTTCTTTTTTTCTTTCTTTTCCTCCCCCTTTCCTTTTCTCCCCTTTCCTTGCTGGAGGACCTCCTCTTTTTTGTAGAGCATCTGCTCCTAAGTTTTTACAGCCGTGGGTCACCAGAAGTAATAAATGAGTCGGCTGCCAGGTTATCACTTGGTTCACATTTCAAGAATTTCTTCTCCCGAGTGCGTCAATGTGATCATCGTCTTTGCAATGTATTTATTCTGGATATATTTTAGACTGTTGGGACGGTCGATTTTGTCCGATTGGATCCCAGGATATGTCATTTTTCATGTAACGGTGCATATATTATAATGGCGAGGCTGCCGATGCATGTCCGAAATTGTCTCTTTTGATGACTGAGCTGATGATCGTTGTAGTTGAAGTGCCAAATTTATTTTTATGCGACTTTCTTCATCGGACTTCGAATTGTGGGTTTTTTCAATTAATCCGGAGCGGCGGGGCAAAATGGGGTATCAACAATAATATTGTTGGGTGACATTATTGAAAACTCATTGTGTATATTGTTGTGCAAAGTGTTGTGTTATTAGCATATCTCTAATAGATAAATTTTTGTTTATGTATAGTCGTGATTTCTAGAGGTAATTGAGATTTCTGAACATCCTTCTTAGATTTTCCGGAGCCCGCCATTGGTGTTACATAAGAGGATCACACGAGAATTCTCACATAAGAGGATCCGGATTGTAAATAATGACCAAGAGTATCTCCAAACACTACTAGGCATTTTAACTAGCCAAGAGTAAAAAAAAAGAAAAAAATAAAAAGGTACATTCTTTACTTTACCTATTCACTTTTTCACGTATGCATTCCAACACTACTCTTTTTTGTTGCTCTCCAATTAAACTAACTTAACTAATTTGCAAAAGTAGCATCTACATAAGATGACGTGGCAAATGCCGAGCATAAAAACAAATGACGAGACAATGACTCGGCATTCTAACGGTCATACTTTATCTTTAATATCTAGCACATTGATTTTTTATTGATCGGCAAAGAAAAATATATAAAGAATTACTCTAAGGTCCATTATACCTCTTTGTAGCATGTCTAGTCCACCTCTTACTTCCATAAGGTGTAAGGTCCACTCTCCATTTTTAATAGACAAATATACCCTCACATTAAATTTAATACATAACATACTCTTGCCTGAAAGTTCGCTGGAAAGTTACCGGCGCCGGAAAAGTCGCCGGAAAATTGGACTTCGTAGGTGCCGGAAAAGTTGCCGGAAAATTGGACTTCGCCGGAAAAGACATCAGCGCAGATGTGGTTATCTGAATTATATCATTTTTTTTAAAAGCCTACTTAGGATCAGATGTGGTTATCTTGACTGGCAAGAGGTGGTTATCTATACTCATAAAATGTGGTTATCTGGGCTATATCTTTTTTCAAAAAGCCTACTTAGGATCAGATGTGGTTATCTAGACTCAAAAGATGTGATTATCTAGACTCACATTTAAAGCAACTCTTCTGAATCGAACTCCGGTTGCCCCTGCTTCACTAGTCATCACAGTCAAACCTCGAAATAATGTTGTTCTGTACTTGTTAATTATTTGCCACTTAACTCCTCTCTGTAAAACCGAAGCGAAGCGAGCTCAACCGCCGATGGATAACCTGAGAACCCCTTGACGGCGACGCGGCGGTGGTGCAGATCCGAGACGGCGGAGCCTCTACCGTGGCAGTCCCAATAGTAGTCGGTGCATAGCGTGAGTCCGTCGGTGGAACAGCGGACGGAGACCGCCTCCAATCCATAGTTGTCGCAGATCTGCAAGCGCACGTGCTTGACGGACAGGTCGTTGGCGGAGTGCATGTGGTGGTCGCAAAAGAAATAGAGCTTAGCTGAGTCGGCTTTGCAGTAAAGCACCGCTGACTCCTTGTCGTTCTCGTCCATCTTAACTGAGAGGTATTCTTGTATTTGGTACGTGTGAGTGGACTGGATGCGTTAGGAAAATATTAGGTGGACTAGAAGTGTTAGGAAATAGCTATAGTGGACCCTATAGCAACTCTCCCAAAAATATATTGATAGGAAGGAAATGATTCTAGAAAATAGCATGGAAACAAATACCACACCTATATGCTAACGATCTGATGACAATCCAAAGAAGAATCAAGACCAAATTGATCCAATCCGAAATAGCAGCAGTAGTAACAATATGAACCCATAAAATTGGACCCTCACATCTACTGTATCTGTTAACAATCTGTTTGTTGGTCAATTAGATAGTTCAACAGATGCAAAAACTCAAAGTCATGGAATTGAACAGTCAAAGCAATACTAACCACAAATGGCTAAATAAAAAGATTGTAGCATTGCCCACAAAGAGAAAATATTTTTTACACTGCCGGTGTAAAACTCCTCATTTTCACCACCGCCATATATGGGTCCCACCGCGAGTTTATCGTTTTGATTTGAACTGTTCATCTTATAGGACCCACAAAGTATTGCTTCCATTCAATAAATCATTTTATCGGACATCTATAGTTACATAAATTTTTTTTGAATTTTGTTTTGCGAAATAGACATTCAAGGACAGCCTATCTTTAAAATCCATGACCATCCATTTTATAAAACAAAATTCAAATTTTGATATACCTATCGATGTCTGATCAAGCCTATTTTTTGCAGAGTTGAAATAATTTGCCGGTCCTATAAGATGAACAATTCAAATCAACATTTAATACCCAATGAGGCCCACAAAAGGGGTGGTCGAAAGGAAGGTTTAACACCGGCGGTGTATAGAATGTTCTCTCCCCCACAAATGGCTGAACTAACACGTGCAAAAATATCAGATTGTAAACATTCTTCTAGCAACAAACAGATCGTAAACATAACTAGAATATTAAATTCATAACAATGTTCTAGCAACAAAAATGATGAAAAAGTAGTCAATATCTAAACAGAGTACACAAACATAGTTCCACCAACCCCATAACATTGTTCTAAGGGGGGAAAAAAAAAAGAAAGGACAGTGCTAGGGTACTGATAGAAAGGTACAGAAAATGTATAAAGCGGCCCATGGACTCACTTTTGGTCTCCACACAAATTGTAGACACTAAAATTTTGGTATGTCTTAAATGCAGTCCAATTAATTGAGACAAATAAATAATCTTGATTAATTAAAGTAAAATGTTGATCAAGACTTCCAAATAAATATTGGGTCCCTCAAACATAGGGGCTTAGTCTATTTGTGATACGGTGAAAAGCAAAAATACACTGGGTTGAATTGGTTAGCCAAATGGGTCAAGAAATTGGGCTAGCTTAAACGTGCAGACCCCTTCTGAAAAACACTAAAAGAGTCAAATAATAAATAATATTATTTCTCTTTTTGTGTTAATTTAATTTTCTAAAAAAAAAAAAAGAAATCAAAATCTTCTTTTTAGGAAATCAAATCAAATCTTCCTGATTGGAAATAAAATGAAATCAAATCCTCCTGATTGGAAATCAAATCAAATCAAACCCTCTTGATTGGTAATCAAATCAAACCCTCTTGATTGGTAATCAAATCAAATCAATCATAGATATTTCCAAACTTAAACCCCTCTCCTTAAGCATATAAATAGAGGCTCATATGAAGAAGGGGAAGAAGTTTTTGCTTGACATTCAACCAGAGCTCTGAAGTACTTTTTAAGAATTCAAGCACTCTTCAACATCTTGCAGGAAATCATCAAGCACCAAGAACAATGTGTTGATTTCTTCGCAAGTTCATGAAATCAAATCATCCACAACTCAAATCATTCAAGAGCTCTTCAACCAAGGAAATTCGAGAGCACTCTCTAGCATTTATCAAGACTCTCAAAGTTCTTCTCAAATCCCTCTCAACAAGCACCCAAGTTACGTGTTCGTTCATCTACAGCAACAACGGTCTACGCGTCAAATTCAACGAAGATCGTTCTCAAATTCATCATTTGCTTGAGATAAACCGATTTCCGGTTTTTTTATTACTTTATTAAATAAAATGTTTTTTAACTTTATTCTCAAACTACGTGAAAACGTGGTTGCTAGTCACGCTTTCTTGAAAATGTATTTGACAAACACGCTTTTATTGTGGGCTAAGACGGATTATCCCGAAAAATTAAGTTAATCCTAATCCGGTTAAAAAACGTTTTTACTAACACTTTTTAAAAACGTGTATAAACACACCTTTTGAGAGCGTGTTTAGGAAACACACCTTTAGAAAACGTGGTTCTCGTACATGTTTTGTTTTTAATCCCTGGTTGCACACTTTTTAAAGGTTCACGATTTTTTCCCTCTTAAAGTAAAAAGAGCTCTTTTTCCCTTTTAAAGAAAAAAGAGTTAGGGCTTTTTTACAGACTTACAAAAGTTTCCATTTTCATGCCTCTTCTCCCTCCACAGGTCCAAGGCTCGTCAACTGATTTGCGTTTATTTATTTATTTTTTAAAACTTTATTAAATAAAACGCGTGTTTTTTAACTTTATTCCCAAACTACGTGAAAATGTTTTTGTATAACATGCTTTCTAGAAAATGTGGTTTGGTTACACGCTTTCATCGTTTGTTAACATGGATTAACCGGAAAAATTAAGTTAATCTTAATCCGGCTTGAAAGCATGTTCACTAATCACACTTTCTGAAAACGTGTTTCAAGATCACGTTTTTAGTTATGAAATTTATGCCGTCCAAAAAACATCGTGAAAGCATGATAAGAAAAAACGCTTTTTAAAATTGTTATAAGCAAACACACCTTTATAAAGCATGTCCAGAAACAACGTTTGTTTCCTTAAATAGCAATAAAACCTAGGGCATTTTTAACACTTAGCGACCGACGATGAGGAATTCTAACTCCCATGTTCTGTAAATCAACAACCAATCCCTCCTTCTTTTCAACCCTAAACTTCCATTCTTCTTGAAGACCAACATAGTAATCTTTAGGGTTGGTTTTTTTTCTTTCCAGTATGGGTCCTTGAACCTGAGAAGTATCCACACCCTAGAACTAGATCCTTTACTTGCCATTGTGATACAAGTAAGTCACGACTATTAAGTGCTATACAGAAATATCATAAGTTCGAAATTAATTTATAGACAAATAGTTTTGAACCATCCTAGAATCCAACCAAACAAGGTCAGTAGAAGACCAATCTTGCATATGAATAAAGTTGTATAAAGGCTTGATAAGACATCAGATATGAATTAAAGTGGTATAAAAGCTAATATCAATAAATAAAGATGATGAATAAGGCTGTAGCAGTACAAAAGTAGATGTTGACTTGACCATCCATTGGTTGGCATTGAATGATTGATTACAAACCCCCACTAAATTAACGTCACTCTTTGGCCACGTGAAATGTTTCGCTTTTTCATGAGCATTGGATTCCATTTATTATCAAAGGAGACCAATAAGGTTAAATAAAAGTTGAATAAGCATGTATATATTGTGTAAGGTCGTATAAAGCTGTATAAATGAATAAGGCTGAATAAAACAATGTCAATGTGTGGTCAAAAGTTTGTATCAATTATAGTGCGGATAGAACTATACAATGACACAGCCATGTGGGCGGGTCCCCATCTTGGCATGCTTTGTGAGAGCTTTGGATTCCAGTGATGGTAGTTAATTGCACAAAAATGGCAATGTGTGGAGTAACCAATACAAGCTAGTGGGTTTGATAAGGATATGCCAATGACTTGTGGAAAGTCTAATTTCACAGTGAGTTATCTTTCACTAGATAAATAGTGGAGTTTTCATATCAATTGAAAAAGAAAATAAATTTTCTATTGGTTTTCGTAGATTTGGTCGTGAAATTAGGTAAGATACCAGAAGTAAACTAAGGTTTGATATGCCAATAGAATCAAATGGGCTGAGGCAGCAGCTGTAAACATGCCTTCTAAAGGCGTGTTTGCCAACCACGCTTTCAGAAGGTGTATTTTGTAAACACGTTTTACATTTTTTTTTTCATTCTATGTCATAGAAAGCGTGTTTTAGAGCCACAGTTTTTAAAAGTGTGTTTGGTAAACACGCTTTTAAACCGAATTAGGATTAACTTAATTTTCCAGTTAATCCGTCTTAACCCACTGTGAAAGCGTGAAACGAAACCACGTTTTCACGTAGTTCGGGAATAAAGTTAAAAAAAGTCACATTTTACTTAATAAAGTAATAAAATAACTGCAAATCGGTTAATCAGCCGAGATAAAGATATTCAAGCCCTCGATCAAACTTCGTTCTTCAAGCTTCTCAATTTGAAGATTGAAGGAACAACTTACCGTTTCAATCCTTTGACAAGCTTCTATAGCCGTTGGATTGCAACTTCAACTCTGGAGATCGAATCAAAGGATTTGTGTTATTTGTCTTGTAAAGAGCATATTGTAGAGGATTGCACCCTTTTATTCATTCAAATAAATAAAGTTATTATTTTGTGCATCTTCTTCGTGTTCTTTATAGCATGACTCGAATTTGTGTGGTACACATTTGGCACTCCCAGTGGGACCTCTCTACCTCATCACTTTCTCCAAAGTTCCTCATAAAAGGCGTATAAGAAGGTTATGACCACTTCGATAAAAAAGAACACGAGCAAGAATGTTGTTATTGCTACAAGCAACAATTAATAGCACTTCAACAGGCCCTGTGCCGCTCAGCAAGGCAAAAAGAACCGTTATCCTGACAAATAATGGAGTTGCACCAAAAGTGCTACAAGGCAAGTACCAACCCATTGCCACGCTTTTGACGAAGAAAAAGGATGAAAATGGCTCCAAAATGCTTTCGTCCAATTTTGAAAATTCTATCTCGAGAAGCCTGTCGCCCCACCCAACTCGCTTAATTTCTACTGCAAACTCTAGCACAAGTTTGCGTTCAGGATCCTCTCTTTCTTCGCCGAAGTGCTCAGTTTCACAAAGCCATTCTGACTCGCCTTATTCTGTGGCTATGCAAGTCATGACCACTAGTGCTACAACAGTAGAAGAATAATGGCAACACCAACGCGTGCTATTGAAAAGCTCATCAAAACTGTGGAAGACAAAGACCTCCAAATTGCATCACTTATGAACAAGTTAGAGGCTCAGAAAGTGGGGGAAACTAGCCAAGATAATTCACATCTACCAGGTTTCACACCACAAGGAGTTATGTATTGCGATCAAAGCGGAAGACTCATAATGGGCGATCAAGATACAAAACTCAAGCAACACGGTGATGCAAATCGTCTTTCGTCATCAAATCAAGGAGGTGGTGGTACATTCAATCACGCAACTTCTGCAACCCAAGGGATTTGTGAAAGTGCCCAACCCACCTCTATCACTTTGTTGTCTGTCCAACAACTCTATGACATGATAACGATATTGCAATCAAGCACAATATGGTGGACCATTGCAAAGTAGCTTTATGTATTCGAAGCCCTCCATAAAGCGTATCGACTACTTAAGGATGCCTGTTAGTTACTAGCCCCCTAAGTTTCAACAGTTTGATGGGAAGTAAAACCCAAAGCAACACATTGCCTACTTCGTCGAAATGTGCAACAACGTAGAAGGGGATCTACTTGTCAAACAGTTCGTTTGATCGCTCAAAGGGAATGCTTTCAAGTGGTACACAAACTTATAAACAGAGTTAATCGATAGTTGGGAGCAAATGGAGCACGAGTTCCTTAACCGTTTCTATAGCACTCGGTGCACTGTAAGCATGATAGAGCTAACCAACACTAAGCAATGGAAAGATGAGCATGTGGTCAACTACATCAACCGTTGGCGTGCCATAAGCCTAGACTGCAAAGATCGACTCTCTGAACTCTCCTCTGTCAAGCGACGTGCATGAATGGCTTGGGGACTCCTTTGCATTCTTCAAGGGATAAAGCTGCGAACATTTGAAGACCTAATTGCAGACCTAGTAAGGAAGAAAAAGATCCTAGTAAGGAAGGATGTTCATGATCCAAGGTATTGCCATTTACCATCGGATTGTCAGTCATTCCACTGAGAAGTGCTTCATGTTGAAAGAGCTAATTGCAGACCTAGTAAGGAAGAAAAAGATCCTACTAGACGTTGATGAAGTTGCAGAGTCCAATCACACAGTCGTTACAGTTGGAAGCCAACTTCAAGCTCTAAATTAAAGACTTTTGAATCTACAACTACTCTAGCACTGGGGGCTCTTCAAAACCATACAATTTGGTGTATTCGATCCAATTGCAATCCAATGCTCAAGTCAAGATTTACCTACTCATCCTTACCTCGAAGGAGCGCCAACTGCAAAGAATGGCAATGAATAGAACCTAGTTCCCCTAAAGATACCAATAAGAAACAAGTACAAGACTCATCCTCGCCAAGTCAAGAAATGGCAAGTGAAGAAGAATTCTCCTTGATTCTTTGTAAGGGACAAATTCAATGATGAGAAAGATAAGAAGGAAGTTAATGATGAAAAAAATAAGAAAGGGAAACTGCTTGAAAAGATTTTCCCCACACCAATCACCCTACATGACTTCTTCCCCAAATGGTACTTCAACGGCGACTGCATTGAAGAGGTAGAGGATAAATCAAAGTTCCACACAGCCAATGAAGAGGTAGAGGATGGCATAAATCAAATTTCCACACATTGAGTTTCGATTTTTGATCGCATTGAACCTCTTACTGCTCTCACTTCAATTTTTGAGAGGTTAAACAAGGCTAACCGAGAAAACAAGGAAGTAAACTCCCAGCCACGAAGGTCTGCCTTTTCTTGACTTGAAAATACACGAGAAAAGTCCAAAACAAAACACAAGAAACAAAGGTGGAAGAAGTCACGGTTGATTCAACAAAAGACGATGAAGAGACACGAAGCTTGATCACGTCTCGCATGAAGCGCATAACATCACTTGAAGTTAGTCACGATGGTCCACTCAAAGTCAAAAGGCTCACCATTGTTTGACTAAACCAAATGAATCTCAAGTGGAAGATGTGAAGAAGGAACAAGTTGTCTATCATTCCTTGAAGACCATCAAAGCTCAAAACACTCCTTGATATGAGCCTAAACTGTCTGGGGGGAAAAAAAACCTAACAAAAAATATCAAAACAAAAAAATCTCTTTATCGCGCAAGTTGAAACTGCATGATTCTCATGACCCACATGAGCTAAAACTATGGATGGTACAAAAGACACAAAAATTAATATTTCGAATTACGTTTTGACTTGATCCCTTCAGTAGGCAACTTGGGATTCATCGCAAGCTCAGTCAACAAACTCAAACGAAAACGTCATATGGCCTTCACCTTGACATGGTTCCTCTCGGAGGCATGCACACTCAAACATGTTTGAAAGCATTCTTCCGTTGGTGATTGAATAAAGGCAAACCAAACCATGAAAGGTTCAAGCTGATGAAGAAGTGTCTAGATAACAAGTCAGCAGCTAGCCCACTAGACGCATTCTTCACAAAGCCGCCTTAGTCTAGCAATGTGGCGAGGTGCTTAGATATAACTAGCCCGCGGCTAGCCCATTAAATTCACCACGAAACCAGTCTAATGTTGTGGCAAGGTGCTTAGACAAACATTCAAAGGTTGGCTCAGCAGGCGCACTCCCACAAAGTCAGACTACATCGCCAAAAGGATTAAGATCGTGGTGAAGTGCTTAGATAACTAGCCAACAGCTAGCCCACTTAGAACATTCTCCACAAGTCAAACCCTACCATCAAAGGTTAAAAGGTTATGACAAAGTGTCTCGATAACTAGCCAACGGCAACGCCTAGCCCACTAGGCGCATTCATCACAGAGTTCAATTGGCCACCTTCAATCCAACAATGAGGTGAAGTACTTAGATAACCATTCAAAGACTGACCCACTAGGCGCATCCACCCCAAATTAAAGCCAAACCATCAAAGGTAAAAAAAAATTGTGACGAAGTGTCTAAATAACTAGCCAATAGCTAGCCCACTAGGCGCATTCTTCACGGAGTCCAATTGGCCACATTTAGTCCAGCGATGAGGTGAATTGCTTAGATAACTAATCAAAGACTGGCCCACTAAGTGCATCCACCCTAAAGTCAAACTAAACCGTTAAAGATTTAAAATTGCAGCGAACTGTCTAGGTAACTAGCCAATGGCTAGCCCACTAAACAGATTCTCCAAAACATCAAATCAATTGACAACTTGTGAAGTGCCTAGATAACTAGCCAATGGGTAGCCTACTAGGTGCATTCTCCATTTCTTCAAGATTTCACTAGGGATAGCATGCACCAAAGCACAAAGACTAGTCCCTCTTATAACGTAGTGTCCAGCAATGTGGAGATGGCATTCACAAAATCACATAGGCTCTACCCTCATCTTCAAATCTCTTGAAGTGATGACGAATGGCAACATGCACAAATGATAGAGGCTCTACTATCATCTTCAAATATCTTTTAAGTGATGAAGGGTGGCGGCAGAGGTTCATGTTGTGAAGTCTTCACCAATTGTGAGAAGCGGCGTCGATTCAACGTAGGAATGTCAATCATAAAAAGCAGAGTGGCTCCATTGAAATCTCTAATGACTACCAGAAGTAGAAACGAGGGAACGCATGGATGATGTGCAGAAAAGTACTTGTGCCGAGGCCCTTATTTGGACAAAAGTTGATCTTGATGTTTCCTCAAACAATCAAAAAAATAAATAAATACACTATTTTTACCTACATGTTCTCAAGGCAGAATCGACAAATCATCCTTAGCAGAGTGCCCCAGTGTTGATGCTAGCTCGGACTCACTGTATGTGCAGTGACGATGTGTTGTGGTTTTGATAGACCTCATGGCTTGATATGGACGACAACAGAGCTGCAGAAGGACCGCAAAAACTCTCCGTAGGTCTTGCACAAAAAAAAAATAGTGAACCCAAAACAAATAAATGAGAAGGAAAAAAAAAGTAAGAAAATGGAGTTTGCACCAAGCCGCAGGTCTCGAATATCCCGATAGCCATATTCATTCTGGCTTTGGAAAATACTTGTACATGCATGACCATTATTTTGTGCAGCCACATGCTTTCCAAAAAAAGACAAAGCTGCACCAAAAGTAAGGTACACTATTGCGATTTGTGATAGCAAGGCTGGTGTAACCGACTCACAGGATAAATCTTCCACCTTAGTTTGTTATTAGATTGTTACCTGATTGTTAGGTTTGTTACATAAGTCGGTTAGGACGTAAACCACGTGTTCTATATCCTGTATATAAGAGATCTTGTAATTCTCTAATTGTGTATTGAGAAAGATAATTCTTCTGAGATTTCATTTCAGTTTCTCTCTCTCTAACTTTTCTCTTGGTATCAGAGCTATCAAAGCCCTAAAAGCTTCGATCCTTGAAATGGCGGCTACTCCTTCTTCTTCTTCTTCTGCCTTAAATCTTCCTGCTAATCTTTCTCTTCTAATCTCAAATCTAAGCTCTTTGATCACAATCAAATTAGATTCTAGCAACTACAATCTTTGGAAAAGTCAATTCTACAACCTTCTTCATGCGACTAATCTCGCTGAGTATGTCGACGGAACAATTCTACCTCCTCTCGAATTTATTCTTGATGAATCAAATACAGCAAAGATCAAGAATCCAGAATACGCTCTGTGGAAACTGTATGACTCTCATCTACTGAGTTGTATTACTGCTACACTCTCGCAGTCGGTTCATGCCTCAGTACTCCATTGCACCTCAAGCTTCGAAGTGTGGAGTCTTCTCGAGAAGCGTTTCACTACATTTTCAAGATCGCACCTCCATCATTTGAAGAATAAGTTGTCAAATGTTCAAAAGACTAGATCGATTGAAGAATATCTTCAAGAAATAAAGAATATTGCAGATCAGTTAGCCCTAGCGTCGTCAACTACTGACGATGAGGATCTAATTCTCTACACACTCAAAGGTCTTCCTACAGAGTATGATGCCTTCAAAACTACAATCCGTAACCGCGCAGGTGCTATCTCCATGGCTGAACTTTCTTCTCTGTTAAGTGCTGAATCTCTACATATTGAATCTCGAATTCAACATATTCAGAGGAATGAACCACCAGTTGCTTACTCTGTTACTCGAAATGTGTCTACTAATACTGGTCAGTTTTCCGGTGGAAAATCGTCGAATTACTCATCTAATTTCCAGCGAGGAAACACTCAAGGTTTTCAGAGGGGAAGAGGTCGTCCTAGGGGCCGAAACAATGGTTATGGTAACAATACTGGTTATGGGGGGCTATGGTAACAATCACAAGGGGTTTCGACAGAATTCTTCTGGTATCACTTGTCAGATTTGTGGCAGATCAAACCACACAGCTCTGGAATGTTATCATCGTTTGAATCTTGAATATCAGCCCCAGGTTCCACCAACTGTTTCATCATATTCTTCATATACCACTGCTTCTCCTACCTATGATAATACTAAAGCCTTTGTTACAACTATGCCTAATACGTCTGGGGGGAAATGCTTCTTCTTCATCACCATGGTATGTGGACTCTGCTGCCACCAATCATATCACCAACGATCTATCTCAACTTCAAATCTATGAACCATATACTGGTCATGATCAGGTCACTATGGGGAATGGCTCTACTCTACCTATTCATCACACAGGTAAAGGTCTATTACCTACACCACACGGCTCTCTCTTACTAAACAAGGTCCTTCCTGTTCCTGATATGACATCTAAACTTCTCTCTGTAAATCAATTGACCAAAGATAATCATTGTACAGTATCCTTTGATGCTAACTCTTTCTCTGTCCAGGACAAGGACACCAATCAGCTTCTTTTTAAAGGACCTCATGCTCAAGGCCTTTACCACTTCACCACTTCTTCTGCTCATGTTCCATCTCCACCAGTAAAAGCATGTTTTTCTGCTACAGCTTCTACCTCTGTTTGGCACCAGAGGCTTGGTCATCCATCTTCTGAGAAATTTGCTCATTTAGTTCATAAATTTCAGTTTCCTGTTTCTACTAAGAATAATGACTCTCTATGTAGTCACTGTTGTGTAGCCAAATCTCATAGGCTCCCTTTTGTGCTTTCCAACTCATCTGTACAAACACCACTTGCTTTAATACATAGTGATGTGTGGGGACCTTTCTCTCCTTCTGTTTCTGGGTATCGATTTTATGTGTTGTTCATTGATGACTTTAGTCATTTTACATGGCTTTATCCCTTACGATACAAGAGTGAAGTGTATTCTACTTTCTTAACTTTCAAAGCATTTGTTGAAAAGCAATTTACTACTATTCTCAAGATTCTTAGAACTGATGGAGGTGGAGAGTACACTAGTAATCAATTTGCTGCTTTTCTCAGAAATTCTGGTGTAAAGCATGAGTTAAGTTGTCCTCATACTTCTTCTCAAAATGGCATTTCCGAAAGAAAGCATAGGCATCTTGTTGAGACCACTATTGCTCTCTTGCATCAATCTTGTGTTCCCTTGCATTTTTGGTTTGATGCTATGGCTACTGCTATTTTTCTTATCAATCGACTTCCAAGTTCAAAATTACATAACCTGACTCCTTTTGAGAAGTTGTTTCACAAGTCTCCTGACTTTGGCTTTCTTAAAGTGTTTGGTTGTAGATGTTATCCCTGGCTTCGCCCATATGCACCTCACAAATTAGCTCCTAGGTCTATTCCTTGTGTTTTCTTAGGTTATCATCCCTCCTATAAAGGCTACAGGTGCTTGGATCCCATCTCTCACAGAGTCTACGTGTCTAGGCATGTGATTTTTTATGAACACTGTTTTCCCTTTTCTTCTTCTGCTTTGGTTACTTCTTCTCATGCTTTGCCTAGTCTAAACACCTTTTTCTGGGGTTCTACTCCTTCTGCACCTTCTCCTCCTGTATTACCTACTTATCCTCCTCCTATCCCTCCTATTTCTCCAGTCTCTAGTCCTCCTTCAACCACTCAATCTCCTCCTTTAGCTCAACCCTCCACTTTTGAGCTGTCTTTTCCTACTCCTACTACTCATGTTCAGTCTCTTTCACACCCGTCTTCCCAACCTACTGTTTCTCCTCTTAATACTCACTCTATGACCACAAGAACCAAATCTGGTATCACCAAACCTAAGCCTATCTTTTGTCTTTCTACTTCTCTTATTCCTTCTTCAGATCATGAGCCTTCTACTGTTAAGGAAGCCTTGGTATCCCCTCAGTGGCATGCTGCCATGGTTGATGAATTTATAGCTCTTCAGCGACAAGGCACATGGTCCCTTGTCTCTCCACATCCCTCTCAACATGTGATTGGTTGTAAGTGGGTGTTCAAAGTTAAGAGGAATTCTGATGGTTCGATTGCCCGTCACAAGGCTAGATTGGTTGCTAAAGGCTATTTACAAGAAGAAGGTATTGACTACCAGGAAACTTTTAGTCCTGTTGCTAAACAACCAACCATAAGGGTATTGTTATGTTTAGCTCTTCACTTTCATTGGACTATAAAATAGTTGGACATTTCTAATGCTTTTCTGCATGGTGTGTTACATGAAGAGGTTTATATGTCTCAACCTCCTGGGTTTGTTGATTCGTCCCATCCACATGCAGTTTGTAAACTTCATAAAGCTCTCTATGGGCTCAAGCAAGCACCACGTGCATGGTATTCCACCTTTAGTGCTTTTTTGTTGCAGCAAGGGTTCTCTGGCAGTCATTGTGATTCCTCTTTATTTCTTCGGCATACCCCTACTTCTATTACAGTCGTGCTTGTTTATGTGGATGACATATTGCTTACTGGGAATGATTCTCTCTATATTTGAACTTTACTTCACGCTATGCATTCTTCTTTTGCTATGAAGGAGTTGGGCAATATGTCTTATTTTCTGGGCATTTCAGTTCTTCCCACATCTTCTGGTGTTCTACTTTCTCAACAGAAGTATGCCTCTGATATTTTGTTAAAGGCCGGTCTCCTTGACTGCAAACCCTATTCTTCCCCTATGTCTGTGAAGTCCACAGTTGCTGTTGATGCTGCCTTGCCTTTTGCTCAACCTAGTTTTTACAGAAGTATCGTTGGTGCTTTGCAATATCTCACCATTACTCGGCCTGATTTGTCTCTTGCTGTGAATATGGCATGTCAGAAAATGCAAACTCCCACCAATGCTGATTTTTCTTCTCTTAAGCGCATCTTACGTTATCTGAAAGGGACTCTCTCTCATGGTCTCACCTTTACTCCTGGGTCTTTCACCCTTCACGGCTATGCCGATGCCGATTGGGCAGGGGACTCTCTTGACAGGCGCTCTACTACTGGGTTTTGCATTTTTCTGGGGGATAATTTGGTATCTTGGCAAGCCAAGAAGCAACCTACTGTGGCTCGATCCTCTACCGAGGCAGAATATCGCGCTCTTGCTCAGGCTGCTCAGGAGCTCAGTTGGTTGCGTATGCTTCTGTCTAATCTTCAAATTTCAGTTCCCCCTTCTTCTACCATATGGTGTGACAATATGTCCGCTATTGCCTTGGCTGCTAATCCCGTTTTTCATGCTCGTTCCAAGCACATTGAGGTCGATTATCACTTCATTCGAGAGAAGGTTATGGCTAAGTCTATTGATGTTCAACATATTCCCACTGCAGATCAGCTTGCTGATCTCTTTACTAAACCACTACCTCCTGCTCGATTTCAATACCTTACTGGCAAGCTTATGGTTCAAGCATCTCCCACCATCAGCTTGAGGGGGCATGATAGCAAGGCTAGTGTAACCGACTCACAGGATAAATCTTCCACCTTAGTTTGTTATTAGATTGTTACCTGATAGTTGCACCTCACCTGCTTAAACAAAATGAACGAATAGTACTTGTCCATTGAGGGGACACGGCTGTCTGCTAGATGTTGATAAACCAAGGCAAGGAAATCATGATCAGTTATGACATGGGCACATGTAAGAGGAAATCAAAAGGCCTTGCCTAATGATTTGTTGAAGCCCTGTTTCCTAACCCTCTGGATCAATGACAGCGTTTTGAAGCGGTGGATGACAAAAGTATGAAGCCATTATGTGCCCCAAGGTCTAATATACACAAGTGGCTCAATGGTTGCCATTGGTAGGTGTTTGACCCTCCCAAATAAAACAAGAAGACTGGAAGGAAAGCTAATATTTGATTGATTCTTTTCGATCATGGGGTAAGAAATCTGTTGGAGTGTGTGTATGCTACAACCCTTACAAACTACACAAATGGAATGCACTCTTTCCTTGTGAGGAAGTGCAGAGCCGGCTCATGGATTTTGGAGGCCTAATTGCCTAAATCGAACTCATTAAACGAGGTCCACCCTATATTTTGCATCTAAAAATTGGTCAATAAAGAGTCTTTCTAAAAACCATTACAAAATATTTACTGTCACAAAATACAAACCATAGTTATCTAAAAATAAACAACCACTACAATATTTCAAAATTCACCATTTGATATGTCTTCTCGCACTTTTAGCGGCAAACATACTAATTAAGTCTTCATAATCAAGTTGCTTCACCATATCCTTCTCAATAGACAAAATAGTCAATCTATTTGGTATGAAAGGCTTACACAAAATTATTTGAGCCTAGTGTACATATGTAGGTGTACTAAATAATTGGGGGCCTCAAATTTTTGTATTTTTTGTGGGCCTAAAGCCCAAGCTTCATAGGATTTGCCTGTGAGCCGGCTCTGGGGAAGTGAGGATTTTATTGAATGTATATGCTACAAAAGAAAACTCAAGTGAAAACCAAATAAAGAAATAAAGAAATCACAAGAGGAAAGATGGTTATTCTTGCTTTGGCAAGTCCGGAAAGAAATTGGTTGATACCAATTCAGTGGATATCATTCCGAACAAAGGGAAAAAAAAAAAAAAAATTTGTCTCCAAGATTGAATTTTCCCAAGTAAAAGATTTCTACGTGCAGTCTGTTCATGTAAACTATATTCTCTTGCCTAAAAAAATTAGTGTTTTCTCTTCCTAGTACAAGATATTTCCAAAGCAATCTTGGTCAGATCACTATCCATCCAAAAGAGAAGCTTGGGCATGGCCCACGTGCCAAACTTTGTCCTTGAGAGGAAGAAAAACACCTCATATATGTAAAGGTCAACACAAGCCTCTAGGTTTTACATATGCCAAAAGTATCAAATTGTTAAACATTGTTCTAGCAAGTAGCAACAAACAGATTGTAAACATAACTAGATAATTAAATTCATAACAATGTTCTAGCAACAAAAAAAAAGGAGAAAAATTAGTGAAGTTCTAAACAGAGTACACAAACATTAGTTCCACCAACCCCATAACATTGTTCTAGGAAAAAAAAAAAAAGGGGGCAGTGCTAGGGATACTGACAGAAAGCTAAAGAAAATGTATAAAGCGGCCCATGGGGCCCACTTTTGGGCCCCACACGAGTTGTAGACACTAGAATTTCGGCATGTCTTAATCGTCCTCCGATTAATTGAGATGAATAAACATCTTGATTAATTAAAGTCAAATGTTGATCAAGACTTCCAAATAAATATTGAATCCCTTAAATTTATGGGCTTAATCTATTTGGGATACGGTGAAGAAGAAAAATACACTGCGCTGAATTGATTAGCCAAATGGGTCAAGAAATTGGGCTAGCCCAAACGTGCAGGCCCGTTCAGAAAAAATCCTAAAAGAGAGTCAAATAATAAATACTATTATTTCTTGATTTGGGTTAATTTAATTTTCTAAAAAAAAAAAAAAAAAGAAGTCAAAATCTTTTTTTAGGAAATGAAATCAAATCTTCCTAATTGGAAGTAAAATGAAATCAAATCCTCCTGATTGGAAGTTAAATCAAATCAAACCCTCCTAATTGGTAACCAAACCAAATCAATCATAGATCTTTCCAAACTTAAACCCCTCTCCTTGAGCCTATAAATAGAGGCTCATATGAAGATTAGGAAGAAGTTTTCGGGTGGCACAACCAGAGCTTTGAAGCACTCTTCAATAATTGAAGCACTCATCAACATCTTGCGGAATCATCAATCACCAAAAACAACGTGCCTATTTCTTTGCAAGTTCCTGAAATCAAATCATCCACAACTCAAATCATTCAAGAGCTCTTCAGCCAAGGAAATTCGAGGGCACTCTTCAGCATTTCTCAAGGCTCTCTCAAAGTTTTTCTCAAATCACTCTCAAACTCTTGTGGAGAATCAATAAGCACCCAAATTACGTGTCAGTTCATCTACAACGACAACGGTCCACGAGTCAAATAAAGCGAAAATCGTTCTCAAATTCATCGTTTGCTCAAGATAAAGCCGTTCAAGCTCTCGATCAAGCTTTGTTCTTCAAGCTTCTCAACTCGAAAATTTGAAGGAACAACTTATCGCTTCAATCATATGAAAATCTTCTACAGCCGTTGGATTCCAACTTCAACTCCGGAGATCGAATCAGGGGATTTGTGTTCTTTTTCTTGTAAAGATGATATCGCAGAGGATTATACCCCTTTATTCATTCAAATAAAGAAAATTATTATTTTTTGCATCTTCTTAGCGTTCTTTATTGCAAGACTCGAATTTGTGTCTTACACGAATAATCCGAACGGTTCAATAATTTTAACATAATTTTTTAAGCGTCCCTGCAAAAAAATAAGCATTTTGAAAGAGAAATTGAAATATTAGATCACCCACTTACGCATATCCAATTGAGCTGATTTTTTGCAGGGACACTCGAAAAATTATTTTAAAATAATTGAACGATTCGGATTATTCTTTTGTAACCCAAAAGTGGGTCCCGCAGGCCGCTTTGTACATTTTTTTATGCATCATATGGGCCGGTACCTATATCTTTATCGAAAAAGAAGCAATAATTAAATCATGCAATATTTCAATTATGGACTAAACGACGTTATTCTCCCGGAACGCTAGCTAAGCTAATAGGAAGAAATAACTGTAAATTAGATAACCCACAATGCCCTCAATTCTGTAAATCAGATTGTTAAATTAATTTTGTTATATTAAATAACTGTATCAATTTGTTGATGTAGAAATTACAATCCACACTCATTGGCTGCTAATATCAAATCAAGGTTGGACGGATAGGGTATGTAAATTATTAAAAAAATAAAAATATAGCAAGGAATTCCACTCGATAATAGTACTATGCATTTTACATTATTTTTATTAAAATATTATTATAGTACAAGAGAGGAGAGAGAGAAGGTGGGGTACCGAATGGTATAGGTAGGGGCCGTTTGGCCGACTGTTTTTTGATTTTTCGATTTCTCCTTTTCTCATTCTGGGTGTTTGGCCAACACACCCAGAAGTTGTTTTACCAAAAACTGTTTTTCCGTTTTTGAAGATAGAAGCCAGAAATCAAAAATAGGTTTGGAGGTGTTTTTTGATTTCTACTTCTCATTTTCCCTTCCAAAACACATTCTGCACATTTCTCCCAAACACTACTCCCACATCCAAAACTCATTCTGATCAAAAGCCAAAAAGCCAAAAAGCCAAAAAGTCAAAAATCAAAAGCTAAAAAGTAGGCTCCCAAACACCCCCGTAATCTGGTGGAGCTCTACCTTTTTGCACACATACCTAGTCTGTTGTTTTTCTCTAAATCTGGTTGTGTTTGGGAGTTCTTTAAGAGCGAGTGCAGTAGCACTTATTCAAAAATGTTAGGAAACAGTGCACAATTTTCATTTTACCACCCATTTTACTTTTTCTCTATTAAAATACTATTATGATTGAGAAGAGAGAGAGAGAGAGAGAGAGAGAGAGAGAGGGAAAGTGGAGCAGATTAAAGCAATAAAAAATGGATTGTTGCTCAACAATGCTACGGTATGGCATGGCACGATAGCAAAAAGAAGGATATAGAAGCTTAATAGCTAATCTGCTGCAGCCAAGGGCGGAGCTACACACATAGGAGGGTGGGCTTTAGCCCATGGAGAAACAAAAAAAAAGTTAAAACTTTACATGTAAAATTTAACTCAATAAAAATTTTATATAGATTAGCCATACGAATATATATATATGGATTAGCCCAGGGTAGATTAAATTTCTAGTTCCGCCATTAGCTGTGTAGCCTTGGTTTTTTGGTTCATTTCTCTACTCTACCTAATTTTGTACATATACCGTAGCTGTTGGTTTTGCTCTAAGGATTGCCAATGATGTGTACCTATTGATTAAAAAGTAAAAACGTATATGCAGAGATCTCCAAACCCCAAGTTGAAGGAAGTATAAATTATTAAGATTTTGCTCCTGGGAGTTGGGGCTTGACCATTTCATTATATATTGGGAACACAAAGACCCCATTTCTCAATTCTATTAAACTTTTTTCTAGTGGGAATCTCTCCATTTTTTTTTATTTTTTGGTAAATTTCAATGATCTCAGAAGGTTTTTGACAATTGCAGAGACCTCCCCTGAGATTCTAATAATTATATTAACCTCCCTTGCTTTACAAACTATTACCCAGAATCCCTCATTCCGTTAAGTTCACTCTAATGGCGTTAGTTTAGGCCTTCAAATGACTGAAATACGCCTAAATATATGGGTGATTTAAGCAATTAAGTCTTGTTCTTTTTCTTCTTTTTTTTCAAATGGAAGTTCAAACAATAAAACAAAAATTAGACTTTTAGTTCTGTGTGATTGAATTTGTGTAAGTATTTGTACATTTTTTATATTTACTCTGTAACCGAATGAAAAATAAAAAATCTTAGTAGAAGAACCTTGTCAATTACATTGTTTTTGCTTGTAAAAATAAGTCATTACAAAACATAATTATGATAATTTTTCATTCTTCTTTGTTTGTTTGGAAGGCGATATTATAAGATAGAAATCATGTTAGGAGAGATGAAATAAACAGAGGAAAGGAGTGGATGTAACGTCATTGAAGGCTAACCATATCAAAAAATAAATAAATAAAAATGGCTGAATTCAGTATTTTGCAGTAACGTCATTAGAATTCTTTTGTTATTCAACTGTCAATTAACGGAGGGATTTTTATGATTGGGACCAAACAAACCTCAAGAAAGAGTGAGTGAATTTGCATATATCCAAGGAGAATTGGTACATATATAATGCAAACCCTAGTGTGCCAGACGGGTACCGCCAAGTGGTACTTGTCGGCGCATTCGAGCCGTTTCGAACATGTTTTGGACTGTCCAGACCGATAAATTTACAACAATACCACCTTTAAATTTAAGCCGTCCAAAACATGTTTGGACGACTCAAATAAGCCTACGGGTACCATGTGACGATACCCGTCAGACATACAATTTTCTCGTGTGAACGAAATTTGCCCACTGGTCAGGGCCTTAGTCCACGTCAACGAGTGATAGCGATGATTATTATTATTATTATTAAATTTTTCTCTTTTTTTTTCAAAAGTTAAAAAAAAACTTACACTATTCTATATTTAGGAAGTGCCATCTGGCAGTGTCAGCAAACTTTGCCCAGTATAAAATGGCCACTTAGTATTTCGACGCGTCCCACAATTCAAGCTCGCTACTCTCAGAATTCAAACTCTTCCACTGAAATTCCAGGAGGAAAGAGAAAGGAAGAAGCTGAAGAATCAATGGAAGGCGAAGCTTCACAGTAAGCTCGCCAAACCCATAATCAAACAAATATCATATAATAACACCAAATTTGACTTGGAAAATTCAAATTCCAAACACATAACTTAGTTTATTCAATTACTTAACCTGCTTTACGTACGCCTTGCAGGTTTGAGAGCAGTGAGATGCTGGCATCGTTTCTCGCATCCACACCCCTGCTTTCGGAGTCATGGAAGCTGTGCGGCCACGCCAACGAGGCCGCGCACCAGAGTTTCGTGTCGAACGGAGTCGGGGGCGTGTGTTACGTGGCCTTTTCCGGCGTCCAGACGGTTGCCGGATTGGATCCCAGTTACCAGAGCCTGGTGGGTGTGGACACCGCGGCCCCTGGACTTTTTCCGGCGTTGCAGCGTTATGGTGGTGAAGGAGAGGAGCCCGTCATGGTCCATGCTGGGATGTTAAGTCTCTTCCTCTCCATGTTTAACTCCACAAACTTTCAGACCCAGGTTAGTTTTTATTTCTGATTCCTAACCTATAATTCATTCACTTTCAAGAAAAAGCCTGTAATTCACCCATGCTTGCTTTGTTAGTACTAAAAAACCAACGAATTTGAACGGGCCCGAAATCGCGACTTTGTTGGCTTATGCCATAACCCGGCTCTTATAGTCACGCTACCCATGACACAAAAGCCATACAAGATGGAGTATGTTTCATTAGCATTCAATCAGTTTCTTTTTTGTTTTGTTTTTTTTTTAATTCATTTATAATGCTTAAAAATTACAGATTAAATGTTGAAACTTAATGGTGAATTAATGCAAATGGATATGAAGGGGCAGACTCGATTGATCATCATGATACAATTGATTTTGGTTTCTTTATTGATTTTAAGTTTTTTAATTAGCATATGGATGGTAGGCACGAAAGTAAGACCTGTGAATGGTTAAAATTGGATAAAAAGAGCCAAATACAATTAATGAGTACCTAAAAGGATTAAAAAGCATTTAACTATTATATCATCAGAGATTCTTTAATTATACATGGGAAATAAGTTTTCAATTTATATTGGTTATAACTATTTTTCGGCTGGTATTTATTTTTGTTAACTTATATATATAACGATACATGACACATCGATTCCGTAATAGTACATAAAATGAACAAAAACATGAGACACATCGCAATATCCCGATTTGACGCGTCCTTCTAAGAGTGAGTTTCACCCGCGGTATTTTCGGTATTTTTGGTATTTTCATTAGTGTTCAAAGGATTAAAACGTTTAACTTTTATATCATCAAAGATTCTTTAATTCTACATGGGCAATAAGTTTTCAATTTATATTGGTTATAACTATTTTTCGGCTGGTATTTATTTTTGTTCACTTATATATATTACGATATATGACACATCGATTCCGTAATAGTATATGAAATGAACAAAAACATGAAACACATTGCAATATCCCGATTTGATGTGTCCTTCTAAGGGTGAGTTTCACCTGCGATATTTTTGGTATTTTTGGTATTTTCACCACTTTTCACACATTTCAACGCAAATCATTCTCTTTACATACATCACAAGAATACCATGCATGGTATTCTTAGCAGGAACTGCACCCACTCTTGACTACAACTTAATATCGAAAATACGAAAAATACTGCAGTAGAAACTCACCATGAATTGTCATATTACACCATATGGTTTGTACCTGCGCATGTGTTAGTGGTAGAGCCCAATAATTGACCTGGGCACATATGAATAGTTCACATGTTCAAGGACCTCCACTAATTAACTTTGGGGTTTGGTTTAATGGTTGCATAGCGCTCTTTACTTGTACCATAGCAACGTTATGTACTCCTATTTTTTAGCATATGCTACACATATTTTCCGTATATGCTACGCACAATTTTCGTTAGCTACACAGGCGCGTACCTTAAAAATATATACTCATCATAGTTTCTTATAACGGTAGGTATACTTTTAATAGCGCATGCAATGTATATTTGTGGTGTATAAAAAACACGTTTATTGGTGAAGTTCCGAATAGTAGTCTATAGTTTTTTATTTGTTAGTTACACTTTTTTTTTTTTGAAGGGTGTACGCGCTTTTGCCGGTACATGCATCGAAGTGGTCCAGAATATTTTTTAGACGAGGATATATATCCAAACTTGTAGTAACTGGGAAGATTAACTTAAGTCGTTTATTTAATTTCAAATTGGTGTTTTTTTATAAAGATCACTAAGTGGGGAGGGTATATATACCCATCACAATGTGAACAAACTTTAATTTAATTTCACTGGAGTTAGTACTATTTTGATTCGAAACTGATCAATGAAAATTGCCGCGTGCCATTGTTTTCAAATAATAAGCCGTGTTCATTACTTGAAAAAGATGTCTAGTGCACCGGCCACCACGTAATTTCGTACCCCATTTAGCCTGGATCAAAGGGCCCCCCGGAAACTTGTTGGGCTTCATTTCACACTAGCTGGTAGCTACTGCATGCCCCTTGCAAATGAACCCGGGGCTCTGCTGAGCGCAATGTTCGACAGGTCCTGCCAAGCACGTCTCGGATGTCAAAATATATTTTGGATGGTCTAGATTTGAAAGGGTTAAAATACCTAGAATACCCTTTGGCACCCATCAAATCTGGACCGTCCAAAACACATTTGGACGGTCGAGATGTGCTTGGCAGGGTCTGCCGAGCATTGTGCTCACTAGAGTGGACCCTCAGTTCCTTGCAAATTAGGAGAGATTTTTTTGTTTTTTATATATATATTACCAGATGTCTGGGCCAGCTTGTGCACCTCGATGTCAATCAGGGACGAAGCCAGGAATTTCACGACGCAGGGGAGAATTTTTTTTCTAAAATACTTTGCAGGGGCGAGACTATATAATTTATAGGAAATTTTATTTTTTTCTATATAATACTAGAGGTTTTTTTCTCCCTTATAATGGCTACTGCCCCTATTGGCCCCCCTCTGGCTCCATCCCTGAATTGTCAATGATACTCAACCTGTGATTAATATGGTCAATGACCAGATTGTGATTAGCTTAGGGATATGAATCTTCGTCTTTATATTATTTTTTTTTATAGAGTAATAATATCATTTGTTTTCGTTTGAAAATAAAAGTCTTCAATTATTATGAAGACATCAGTGTTATACTTTAAAAAGAGTAACAATTTCTGCACTGCCTATTTTTATAAATGCACTCCAATATCTGCTTTTTCGTGAAACTTTATGGGTAACGTTTTTACTAAAATACGATAAATGGATACATTTCTTCATAAAAAAGAGTGTGAAAATCATTTCTCTTTGAAACTGTAGTTTTTGTACTTGCCTTTTATAGAGAGAAATCATTATTATACTTTTCATGAGATTC
This sequence comes from Vaccinium vitis-idaea, assembly GCA_963854785.1. NCBI lineage: Eukaryota > Viridiplantae > Streptophyta > Magnoliopsida > Ericales > Ericaceae > Vaccinium > Vaccinium vitis-idaea. Next base: position 29,213,393 of record OY978217.1, on the reverse strand, counting down.
TTTGGAATCCACTCAATGCAAATTTTGTTTTATATAATATAGACATATATTAAGAGATTGTTCAAAATAGAATATTAGACCATAAAAAAGAGACAAGGATGTAAAAACAGTACTTCAAAATTTATCTTTTAGTGTGTCTTAAAAGTTATTAGTTCTGTAATATTAATCGCTCGAAGGCAAATTATTAAATTCATTTATAGCAAAGTATAGTGCAAAAATGTTCTTTCTTGATCTTTTTTTTTCTGTTTTTTTGTTTGAAACTTACAAATATCCCCTGTTAATTATTTTTTATGATCTAAAATTCTTATCTGCTATGAGATGTTTTGTAATTTCTGGATATTAATGATGCATGTATATTTGTAACTCGATATTTTAGGAGTGATGTGGCACATGAGATGATAAATACAACTAATCAAAGCACATAGTCAACATAATATGCGTTTCCTGAACTTTAGAGTTTAGATTAAAGCTCTATTAAGAAAAAATTAACGGTGGTTGGCCTAGTGTGAACTAAGGTTATGAATTTTTTCAACTAATTAAGATTAATCAATCCCTTCAAAACTATTTCAAGTTAGATAATGTTGCCCCTTTTCCTGCTAGGTTTTCTTATGAGGTTGCCTTATTCACGGAGCAACCTGAAAATGGTTGTTTACGGACACCTTATCACAATGATCTGAATCGGTTATCTTGTAGGTTCCGCAGAATAGTGTGTATATGCAAAAAATCATCTTGACCCGGCATCGATAGGTATGTCAAAAATTAAATTTTGGTACAAAAAAACAAGGGTCTGGATCATTTCAGAAGTTTGACCCGATTTTTTTGCATATACACACTAGTCAGCGGACCCTACAAGATGACCGGTTCATATCATTGTGATGAGGTGTCGGCCAATCCGTTCGGGTTGGAGTTTCGGGGATTTTTTCGGGGATCGGGTCGGATTTGGAGTAAAAAAATAAAAATAAAATCGGGGATCGGGTTGGAGGCCTACATACCCCCGATCCGTTCCCCGACATGTCTCCGATCTATTTTTTTATTACTTATCTAATATGTTATTAACATTTAGACCCCTTGAATTATTGTTAATTGCTAAGGTTTCCTCAATATATAGACTATTAGTTTATACATAAACACACTTCATTCTTCACATTCTTAAACGCAATCAAACATAATTTAGTTGGTAATTCCAGGCTTCAAGGTTGGAATCTTTGACTATTATGTAATTTTATTTAGTTGGTTGGGATTTTTGGTGGAAAATTGCAAATTGTTGCCATGTTTTACATTATTTGATGGTTTAGATATCAAATATGTTGGTAAAGTCTAAGGGGTATTTTTTTCTAGATTGTTTTAAAAAAAATTATTAGTTTAGTAACTTTCGGATCAGGGGCGGGGATTCCCGATCCCTGTTAGGAGTGGGGATGGAGGGTGGAGATGATTCCCCGTTCGGGGATCGAGGCGGAGACGGAGGTAGATATGAGGTTCGGGGATTGACGGCGGGAATGGCCAAATCCGTCCCCGATCCTCCCCATTGCCATCGATCCCTATTCACTACTTGAGTTACAGCTTTGGGTCGAACAACAATTAACAACGAGGTGAAGTCGAACACGACCTCTAAAAGGCAACGCATGGTTATTGCTTGAATATATTCCGGTAAATAACATTACGAAAAACAAGTGACGGGATGTCTGATAAATATATTATCTCACGTGAATAGAATAGATGATCACTTTATCTATGTGTGGCTGTGTGTGTAGTGTTATGAATCTTTACCTAATAATTACTTAAACTCTTGTGATGAATCAAAAGTTTCAATATTAAATTCATCCATCAACGTTTTTAATAAGTTTCAATAATGGGCGGACCATAATTGCCCCATCTACTAGTTCATGGGATTTGTAACTTTCTTTGATTGATCAAATGATGGAACACATTGGAACATGCATGACAGACCCCTTAAATAATTGTAGAGCTACCAATCAAAAAGAGAGGCCTGACTTTGTTTGTTTGTTGAGAAAATGGTCAAGAAAATCCTCGAGAATTCAAGAAGTAGGTTTGAAGAATCGCGCTTTCATTCTAACTCAAATTCAATTCTTTATTTTTATCTTTAATTCTTCAATTTTGTGATGGTTCTCCATATATGAAGACCAAAAGATGAGTACTCATTTTGAAGGAGTAAAATGAAGCGTGGTTAATTGGATTGTCTTCATTCTCAAAATAAAGAAATAAAGGCATGGACTCCGACCCATCTTCATTTCTTAAAAATGAAAAATGAATGCACTCCTACCCATTTCCATAGTGATCCACCAAAATGGAAACTTGAATTTTAGATACTAAAATTTGGAGGCCCGTGGGACATTTGGAGACTCAATACTGAATGCAGTGTTTCTCGACACATCTTTTCTCAGGTTTCAGCCTAACCTAATACTTTATGAATATCCTTTAACTAAAAAATCAAATAAATTAATTTTCTGATGAATTCAAAGTTTTTAGGTTAAACTCCTCTATGTTTTTTTTTTCCTTTTCAATTATGGAGAATTGGCCCATGTACTATTCTTGCTAAAAACATGCACACGTTAAAAGAACTTTGTGCAATCATCTAGGCGGCAGGAGGAATATATCATTTCTAACTTTCTTTGATTGTGACGAAACGATGGCATAATATCGAACATTCATGACAGACCACTTGCACAGCTACCAATCAAAAAAGAGAGGCCCGATTTGTTTGTTTGTTGAGAAAATGGTAAAGAAAATCTCCGAGCTAGAACCAAAGGAATGGGGGATAGATGTTGGGCAGTATCACGGCCGTTCGTGATTGGTCATGGACGGCTTAGATCTCTTCGATAACGGATGGTTCAGATTTGTTTGGATAAAATATAATCTGAGCTGTCCATGGCCGACCACGGTCGGCCGTGATGGGCCAATATCCATGTTGTTCCCGAAGGGGCAGCACCCACCCCAGGACCCAAAGTCCTTGCTTTTTTTTTTCCCCTTCTTTGAATAATTTACTATCTTCAACAATAATGTGTTGAAAATAGTACAGCCCAACCTGCCTTTCAAAAAAAAAAAATGCGGTCAAACCAACAAATGCACAACGAGATACTGTATTCAAGAACATTGAAAATAAAATGAGTTCCTTTCGTAATACTCGTTCTATCAAATGCATGTTAATGTTCTTCTCATTCTTTTTGCCTTGACAACGAAAAATTTTGTTTTTTACTCTTTTCTTATTCATCAGTTCATTTCTCATTACACAAGTTTCTAACGCCAATACCACTTAATGTACTCCCTTCATCCCGAATTTCTTATCCGTTTACATGTATGGATGCCATTTTTTAATTATTTATTTCTTTTAATCCATAATGTTTTTTACAATTTTGAAAATTCTGTAGAACTATCAAACGAGATCCATATTGAGTATATATAACATAATAGATTTCAAAATATAAATAATTTTTTAAGGTGTCGTAAATAGTGAAAGTGGACGAAAAATTTAAGACACGCGGAGTACATTTTTCCGTTTTTTCGAAAGAAATTACTTCACATTTTTTCCGAAATGAAATGCCTGACCTCAGTAGCTCCTTAAAATGTCGTGAATAGTGAAAGTAGACGAAAAATTCAGGACAGAGGAGTACATTTTTTCGAAATGAAATGCTTCACCTCAGTAGGTCCGCCGGAGTCGAGTTTAGTGACATGACTCCATTGTCGGGGCCTGTGTACATACACTCATGAGTGGTCAATGTTGAAGTCTTGTAAGCGTGCAAAGGAGGAAGAAGAGCAAAAAGACTGGGCTTGTGTTGAAGTCTTTTGTTATCTCTATTTGAGTCTATGGGTCAGTCAGTCAAAGTCACCTTTGGAGCCATGCTAGCCCAACGACTGGGCTTGTGTTGTGCGACTTTGATCGTGTCGGCCAAACTTAATTGATTAGTGCTGGTTCATTGAATACAATTCAAACCAGTTTTCTGTATTATTATTATTATGTATTGACAGATTCTCAACGGTGAGTCTATCGACCGCCCACAGCATCGTATTTTCTCTGACGCTGTTATATTCACGCGGGAATAGGACAGATGACAGATGCACTCAATCGCGTGCAATCAATGGCCCCTTAGAACACTTGTATGTACGTCTAATAGGCGGACGATAAAAGTGTTCTTTTACCAGTAAAAGAGCACTCTTACCGGTAAAAAAACACTTTTATCAATGGGCGGACGGTGGTTTAGGACTGACATTTCTATTAGCCCATAGTACCGTTTCTGTTTCAATTTTTTGGTTACACTGAATAAATATACAGATAAACTCTGCACATATCCATCCGTAATTAGGGAATTAGTATTGTTTTACAAAAACAAGTTGACTAAGGCCTTGTTTTTCCGTTTGATTTTATAAGAATCCAAAAAAAATCAACCCATTTTCATTTGTTAAAATCAACCCACTTGATTTTATGAGATTTCCATAAAATCAAATGGAATAATAATTTTAAATACCGACTGTTACATAAAATATTGGCCGTTACAGAATGGTTTTTGAGCTCTTGATACCGTTACACCCAGCATACGGCGGGTTTTGTTACTGGCTGTATTGTTATTGATAGATTTCCATGGTGAGAATATTGACCGCCCGCGTACTTTCTCCTACGCTATTATGTATGTATGGACCAAAAGAACCTGGCCCATAGTTTTAAATAGCGGTATCAGTCGCGATATCGGTCGCGGTATAGGTGTATCGGTATCGGGACGTATCGGCGATACGTCGCGGGAATCGGGTGTAGCAGTCGTGAATTTTTTAACTTTTTTGGCGTATTAGCCGATACGGTACGTATCGGTATCGGAGCCTCCAAATCCCGAGACGAACCGGCCGATACGTATCATATCGGCCGATATTCAAAACTATGACCCGGCCCCCAGCGCGTAGTAGCTATTGTAGGTTTGGGGACTGACATTCCTATCACTATCAGCGTGTAATATTTTCATAGCTTTAGATATTACAATAATAACCATAAATTTCAAGAAAGTGGATGTGTGAACCCTTATTAAGTAACCATAGTTGAAGCAATTCTCGAAATTTTCACTATAGAAAAAATATGATCCTCTTTATATGTTTTATAACCCATATATCCGGGTCAACTTACGTGCATGACAACTAATTTCTTGGGATCACACCGTCCATTACCGAGGGATGATCCTCTTGATTTGTTCTCTCTCAAAGGCGCAAGATTTCATGTCTTGCTATACTAGGTATTGAAATCAGGATACGTACCGTGTATCGTTTTCCTTGTTTTATAAATCGTATCGGATACGTATCGTATAGCATAAGACACGTTAGCTATAACTAATTTACAATTAATAAGTATTTATACCTAATAACACCGACAAATTAAGTTTTTAGTTCGCAAAATTTCTAGTCTCGCAACTGGAATTTATCAGATTGAGGTTTCCTACTACCTTAATTAAAGACAGAAAAGAAAATCCCTAATGATATTCTCCCAAAACATGATCGAAGTATGATTTTTCTTTTATTCAAGCCCTACATTGAGGTTGGATATCTTTCAAATGGTTTGAATGTATCTCAAACGACTTAGATTACTGCGTTAATAATGTTTGAATATCTTCCATTAAGTAATCGTAGGATACGTACTGGATCGAGATACACATATATATCGAAACATACGCCATCGTATCATAGGATTTTTACACAAAAAGGATATAGAATGGGATACGCATCGTTTTCCTAAGGAGACGATACGAACCATAGGATACGTATCCTGTATCGTAAGATTTTAGCAACAATGAATTAGTACTAAACAAATGAAAGAAATAGAAATTTTTTACCTCGTTCAAGCAATGAATGCTGCATCAAATCAAAACTATATTCCACACTATCTTTGCTTCACTTATAATTTCTTCTGGAGTCAAAATGACAAACCAGCAGATGATAGGGTACTAAGTACAAATCTGCGATTTTTTGTTCATAAGATTATTGTAAAAGTTTTAGCCCCTAATGTCATATGTTTTTCATTTCTGTCAATCCATAAACTATTTGCTTAGCAATTCACCTGTATCTCATGCAGTTGATTGAAAAAATGAAGGAAAGCAAATTAGTAGTTTTCACCGGTCATTCCCTTGGAGGGACAATCGCTTCACTGTCAGCTCTCTGGCTCCTATCTCATCTGCAATCTACCACTACGATTACCGTGCTATCTATCAGCTTCGGCTCCCCTTTCCTAGGCAACGTCTCCCTTTCCCGAGCCATCCTCCAAGAAAGATGGGGAGGAAATTTCTGTCATGTGGTTGGAAAGCATGACATTGTGCCAAGACTTCTCTTAGCTCCTCTATCTCCCCTCACTCCTCACCTGCATGCCCTTCTTCAGTACTGGCACTTGTGTATGACTTCTCCATATTTCAGACACCTCGGACTTCAGTTATCCGATGAAGAGAAGAATTCACTCTATATCTTCGTGTTGTCTTCTGTTGAGGCATTGGCAAGATCAGGAGAAAGTCTTGGGAGAGATTCCATCTGGCCTTTTGGGAACTACGTGTTTTGTACGAATGAAGGAGCTATTTGTTTGGACAACGCAGTGGCAGTTTTAAAAATGTTGCACTTGCTGTTTGCAACAGGCAGTGCAAGTTCTTGTATTGAGGATCATCTCAATTACGAAGCATACGTTAGGCAGGTATCTTCGGAATTCTTGAAGAGTAGAGGATGCGCGGAAGAGGAGTTGCCTGAGTCAAGCTATGAAGTTGGAGTTACACTGGCATTGCACTCCTCAGAAATAGATTGTCACGTAAACCGCCATATTCCAAGCTTCATCTCAGCTCTTACTTCATTGACATACATGTTTCGATTATCGTTTTCATTTTGTCGAAAATGCAAAAAATAAAAATGAAAATGCTTGGGAAGCTGATTTTCTGAAATTTTTCGAGGAAAAGTTTTTCTGGGGACAAATCCACTTCTTACCTGAATTTTTTTCTTCTTATCTTAAACTTGCAGGAACCAATCTGGGGAGCAGCAAAAGACTGCCTAAAGACAGCCAAACGGATGGGGCATGCACCCAACATCAAGAGTGCTAATCTTGCAAAAGTTTTATCGAAATTCACACCACTAAGAGCACAAATAGAATGGTATAAAGCATCTTGTGATGAGTCTGCTGATCAAATGGGGTACTATGATACCTTTAAGCTAAGGGGAGCATCCAAGAAGGATAACAAAGTTGACATGTTTCGGAGAAAGCTTGCCATGTTTTGGGATGGGTTAATTCAAATGTTGGATACAAATCAACTACCTCATGATTTTCACAGGAGAGATAAATGGGTGAACACTTCGCATTTCTATAAACTCCTAGTCGAGCCGTTAGACATTGCAGAGTACTATCGAACAAGAATGCACAGAGTGAATGGGCATTACATGAAGCACGGCAGGGAGAGAAGGTACGAAGTTTTCGATAAGTGGTGGAGTAATAGGAAGGTTGGTGAGGAAGAGAATAATCAGAGGAACAGGTATGCTAGCTTGACACAAGATTCGTGTTTCTGGGCGAGGGTGGAGGAGGCGAAAGAGTGGATCGAGAACGTTAGGAGCGAGAGGGATTCTAGCAAGCTCACTCTCATATGGGAGAATATTGATAAGTTTGAGCAATATGCAAGAGATCTTGTTCAAAGAAAGGAGGTGTCTATAGATGTCCTTGCAGCAAATTCAAGCTACAGCTTGTGGCTGAAGGACTTAAGAGACTTGAAATCACAGCTGCAGCAATTCTCTCCTCAGTTCCCTGATTTTTATGGAAGGGGAGTCGTTCCATAGATAACCACTTAGTATCGCGATGTTCCTATTTAACCAGTGATCATCTTTCAAAACTCCAATGTTATATAAATAAATTTTAAGTGACTGTTAAGAGAGAACTTTATATCTTTAATTAATCTGTGTCATTGCTTATCACAGAGAAGTTATACTCCTCCAAATTATATTTTGAAATATGGTACTTTTTGTTCTAAAATGTTAGTAAATTAGTGATCTAAAGGATCCCAAAGTTTTTCCTATTTTTCATCGCAACATACAAGGAAAATCAAATGAAAATCCAGAAGCAATGGACCTTTTGGAAAAATAATGTATGAGAAACATTCATTTCACTGCTAGAAACATTCATTTCATGCGCATCTTCAAACATTACATTCCATATAAATTGTAAGCTATGAGATTCTAATGCCAGTGTACTTGGCATACGGCATTTGTGTTCACGTACCTCGTGCCATGACAATCCATATACAATGTGAACTCTACTGGAAATGAGCTTCACTGGCATACATAAAGATATATGAACTGTGGGAGTTAGACTTTCTCACTTGAAACATCAATGTTCCTAACAGGCCCTTTAAACCATTTCCTGGCATCTACCACCCACCAAAGCAATATGAGACCAAGACCCACACCCAAAGCTACAGGCGCGTAATTGAAAGTATTCAAATCTATCGGATAGTATGTTGGGAGAAGGAAAACCGAGCAGGTATAAAAAATCCACAACACGGCCACCAAGCAAATAGGCCTTGCTGCTTTTCCCAAGTAAAATGGTCCAGCTTTGAAGTTCTTTTCTGCCATTGTTAGTCTTGCAAATATAGGAACAGCATAACCTCCAACCCAGCCTATCGTGCATATGGAAGTTATTGCTGTGAAAACTACGTTCACTTTCAGGATGGGGAGTCCAAGAAGAATGCATATGGCTGCACAAAGCCACACTGCATTCGAGGGAACTTTGTGTTTTGGGTGAACTTTTCGCCACACAGATGAAAAGGGAATGCCTCCATCTCTAGATAGAGCGTACACCTGAAGATTTCCATAATGCAGTTCAATGATTTCAGTTCAAGGAATACGCGAACATCAGTATGAGATGATTTAAGATGGTATTTATAACACGACTAGCAAAACAGATTTCTGAGACCTCGCGCACAATTTCCAAATTTTGCAAAATGTAAGGGATCCTAAGAAGGCAATGATTTATAACATAATTTTCCGCTGGGCATCAATGTTTACATAAAACTCAACTTCATCTGTGTTTTATCCTCCTTTATTTGTAGAAAAAAAATGGTTTTGTACATCTACCTAACCAAATTAGCAATTTATTATCTTACTATATTAGTATCTGTAAGCATCTTCATTATGCAGATAAAAAGTGATAAAAAGAATATTCCAGTATACCTAACGACCGTAGACACTCCTGATCGAGTCCATCCCCTATATATATTAATAAGACAAGATATGCTGCATTGCTTACCACTCTAGCTGCACTTGTGGTGATTGAAAGCCCACCAAAGAAGAATGAGCCCCAGATGATAAAAAGCAAAATGATAGCTCCCGTAGCATTATGATATCTCCCGTGGAATGCATCATAGAGTATTTGAGCTGGTACAAATGCCCCAGCAGTTTCGTTTGAGGTATCATATAGGTAACTTGGATCCTGTATGAAGAGGTGTATAATCAAGTAAACTAGTGAAATTACCCACAACAAATTTGATTTTGGAATAAACTTTTTTTTTTTGCTCGGCAATTTTGGAATGAACTTTACTGGTGTATATTGCATCAAATAGTGATTTCAGGAATATTGGCTGGAAACACTATTTTCTGGATTTATGGTGAGAAAAAACTAACGCCGGCTAGTAAAAAGTATTAAGCCAAAATAGTTGCTCTATACCGAATAAAAGCTATTACTGCCATGAGTTACTTCGACATGCCTTGTAAGAAAATAACAAACAACACCAATTTTAACGATACCTGAATGCAGAAAGTGAGGACCAAGATGTAAGCCCAACCAAATACAGAAATGATTCCAATGCTAGAAAGAATGGCAATTGGGCCATTCTTGTCTGCACCCTTTGTTTCTTCAGTCAAATGTGCAGCAGCATCGTATCCATACAGTGAATACTGACTGACAAGAAGAGAGAGAATTGCTGCATAAGCTTTGCTTGATATCCCAGTTGATTCAGGTGCCAGTTCAAAAGAAGTGAAAACATATGAAGCAGATTGTGTTGTCAGCGCTACGAGGGGTAGCATGATAACTATAACTAGTCCACCAATAACCTACGAAACAAAATCTGTTAGCAAATATAACCATCTCATTCTATGCACAGCATACTTAGTCAATATTATGTTCGTCTTCAAAATATAGAAAGCGATATTAGGTACAGCCAAAGATGGAGTAAATTTGTTTTAATCCGTGTTTTCCATAGTTGTTTTTCGCTTGGAGTTGTCCAATTTTCTTAGAGATCTAGTATCCAGTTATGTTCTGCGCTCCAAGAGTTCTAGACGTAAACTTTTTATTTAATCCACGACACACAATTTGAGGCAAATTTGAAAAGTATACAAATTGTCTTTAAGGCTTTGAAGAATAGAAATATCCAATCAGTGAAGTTGGTAGAAGCTGTAAAGTCCAGTTCACAAAACAAAAATTTCAGAACATGCTTAGTGAGGGATGTACTCTACAACGCATTTTTTCAAGGCAACCCTGTGTGAAAATAAAATCCAAGTTAGATCGACACCCTAACCAGTCCTCTTAGTACCCTTGACAACTGGACTGGTACCGAGATGAATCAAATTCGAGAACATGTCTGGTGCTCTTAGAAATGGATGGATTATAGTAGTACTTTCGAAGGAATGAACGATATGGTAAATGGAAAGAGACAGTTGACACTTGAAAGGGCTATAAATGAACCGAGCTATTCGCAGCAGCTCATGGCTCGGCTCAGCTCGTTTAGTAATCTAACCAAGCTCGAGCTCGAGTTTTAGGCTCGTTTAGGAAACGAGCTTGGTGAAGCTCGGCTCGACTCGTTTATATAGGCTTGGCTCGTTTAAGAAGGCTTGTTAAGTAAATTATATTGGCTCGACTAGTTAAGGGCTCGGCTCATTTACGAACGAGCCGAGAGCCGAGCTCTAGCTCTATTTTTTACTCATTTACTAAACGAGTCGAGCTCGAGCTCTACAAAGCTCGGCTCAGTTGTCACGTCTCGTGTGCACCCCTATTGAAAGGAAGCTAGAGAACAACTTATTGCATACCTGCCACCATATTGAAATGACATCAATGAAAGCAATAACTTCCAAGGCAAATGTGTTGAGGAATGCCCATATTAGAGTAAGGCCCATGTACATGCACAAGAATAACCATTTTGGAGCCAAGTACCCTCCATCCTTATTTGTGCCGGTGCATAAGAGAATGATACTCTGCAAAGTTTGAGAGCCTGCATAAGCCTAAACGGAAACAAGCATTAGTAATAAAGAGGTTAAGAGTCGTTAGACGCCAAACATGGGAAGAACTAATTGCCGTATCACTTCAAGAGAAATTACCTGTGTTCCTATGCCCGCTATTAGCCCTATTGTCTCAAGCCAAGCACAGCACCACGATGCGAATGGCCCCCATTTGGGACCTGCTAAATGGGCAGCCCAGAAATAAAGAGAACCAGTTGTCTGTATAATTGCAAACAATCGCAGAACCACTCATATAAGTGTCTTTAAGTACTTAAAATCATGACATACAGAATGCTTTTCCTAACACAGGAAACTGAAAACTCAAAATTTTGCTGACAAGGAAACCTTGTTCTTGCCGGCACACTGCAAGAAATTTCCTCTATAATGTATCACAATAACTTGAGACTTGAGAGCAAACAAGTAAAAATATCCAGCAATTAAGAATATACTACTGCATTACTTTTATTTCTAAAAAAAATTTTGATTTCAAACTTTGATAATCACCCACATGTTTGTCATTTTCCATTCTGTATTTATTGAGATTAGACACATAAGCGGGCATAGTTCCAACATCTCTTATCTCATATGCAGCCTCTCATGTGTCCCATCAAGTCTTTAGCAGTTGAAGTGGTGTTAGGATACAACAAGTCGTGCAGATGCCTAGAGAGGACTCTAAGAATCCTATTATGGGAGAAATTTTTTGGTGTCGGATGGGTACCACGTGTTACCCTGCAGCCAATCAGATTGCGCCAACTGGCCCATTGTCCACGTCCGCTAACGGTTGCCCAATTCCCGTTTGTCTTCCATTTGAGGGATTTTGGTTTCCCCCGTTTTGTTGCCAAACAGAAGACAAACGGAAATTGGGTATCCGTTCCTTTCAGCAGACGTGGACAATGGGCCAGTTGGCGCAATCTGATTGGAACCCATTCGGCGCTGAAAATTTTCTCCTATTATGGCAACGATACTCAAGAATAAATAAACTAGATGATACAATTTTAATTTCTTTAGGGGTTTTCCATTGGCAGATTCCTATCCTAACACCATGTGAGCCATTGTGCACTTGTATTTTACAGCTACCAAAATGTTGACCATTAAATTCTTTGGGTTTGATACTGTTAGTCTCTCCTACGCAAGCCATACGTACCCGCAAGCCATACGTACCCTTATCGTAATAAAAGACTGTTAGTGAAATCACCACACACATAATAATGGAATACGAAAACACTAAAGAAATTAACACAGGAATTTACATGGTTCCCCGAAACCAGGTTCCTCCACGGGAGCGAGCGAGTCTATTAATATGATAAAAATCGGCCAAGGTTTTTACAATAGAGTGTATTTATAAGCCCTACTCTATCACAACCCTAATTATTCCGTACCGTACCACGGGGGGCGCTCCCCCAAAATTATTCAACCTTACGGCCCAGTCACAATAGTTAAATTCGTGATGGGCCAGATGCTGAGCTCCATTCCGCTCTGTTCGGCATCTTCATTAGAACTTATTGATAGCTCTCTATATGAGGGATCCGGGGTGGGTGTTGTGCGGTAGGTGTTGTGCGCCGTGTTGTGTGGTAAAACGACGCAGTTTTTGGCACACCTGTGAAGCTTCCAAAGACCTTGTTTGGAAGAAGGAAAAAACCACTACAAAGTGCCTAAACCCTAAACCCAAAGTGCCTAAACCCGAAGCGCCTAAACCCAAAGTGCCTAAATCCAAGTGTCTAAAACCACTATATCCTACCTCAAAGAGCCTAAACCCCCTAAAATTGAACCCTAAAATTGAACCTCAAAATTAACTCTCCAAACAGGGCCTATTGAAGTGTACCAAGAAAATGAACAAAACTACGTCGTTTTGCCGCACAACACGGCGCACAACATGTACCGCACAACACCTCCCCGAATTCCCTATAGGAGACACAAGTTCCAACAAAGACTAAGGCCTTGTTTGATAACACAGATTCAGCACTTAAAACTGAATCAATTAAGTAATAAGTCATTAAGTAGGTTTGATAACCACAATTTATGTTACTTAACAGATTAAGTGCTACTTAATATGTAGGCTAAAAAATTGATAAAAATTAAGTAGCTTTGAGCTACTTAATTCTGGCTGAATTTTTATGTGCTTACAATCAACTATCATACCGCCACCGCCGCTGTCACCACCACCACCATTCCACCACCATCACCACCACCACCACTCCACGACCACCACCACTATCACTAGCACCACCACCACCACTGCCACGCCGCCTCCAACACCACAACCACCACCATTGCACCACCGCCGCCACACCGCTACCACCACAACTACCACCACCATTGCCACACCGCCACCACAACCACCACCACTATCACCGTTACCCATATACCACCACCACTATTGCCATGCCACCGCCATCACTTCACCACCACCGCCACCACCACCACCACTAGCATTCCACCCAGCCCACTACCATCATTACCACGCCATAACCATCACACTACCACCACTACACCACCACCATTGCACTACTATTACTCTACTGCCACCACAACTCACCATCATTCTACCACCACCATTACTCCACTGCCTCCGCCACCCCACCACCCTTCTCACCACCTCCCAATCACCACTCCACCACTACCACAAATGCATGATGACCATTAACAAAATTAAGAGACAATTAGAACCAAAAAAAAAAAATCATTTTTTTAATTCAGTGCTTAATATGTTTTATCAAACAGCTTTTCAGCTTAAAAAATTCAGCATTCAGTTTTCAGTACTTAATTTTCAGCTTTCAGTTTTCAGTTTTCAGTTTTATCAAACATAGCCTAAGAGATGAATGGAAAGTTAGATTGGTAACACCAAATGAAAATAAGCAGAATGTCAGTATGTCACAACATGTCTTAGCATTTCTTGTTGGCGGTTATTAGAAGTTATTCACCCTTCCACTTCCTCTTTGCATGGACATTGAGGTCATGGGTGAAAACCACTAATTGATCTTGTACGTGGAATTGAGATAATGGGGCATTATAATGGGACCATTTTAAGCATCTCCAATGAATTCTATAAAGCACCCAATAATGTAATCGCTAAAAATTTAGGGAAATGATTTTCACACTCTCCATTTTACAATCCACACTCCTTTTTTTGTCTTTACCCACATGAATTTACAATATTACCCTTGCATGTGTGAAAAAGGTGTATTGAAGAAGGACAATATTGTAAATTCATGTGGATAAAGACAAAAAAAAAAAGGGAGCGTGGATTATAAAATGGGGGGTGTGAAAATCATTTCCCAAAATTTAGCTAGCGAATATATAAAAAATTACTTCAATAGACTAGGTAAATTTGCTCATTAACCTATTGCTCAATAGCTTACCTATAAGTTTGGCTACCTAGCTAGCTATAGAGTCATTAAATTTTTTGGAATCAATTTTTAGATAAAAAAAGAATTTCTCTATTTTTCTAGGAATAAATGGCTTGGTTCAAATATAGAGTTGTTACCCGAGGCCTTTCAAATTGATACTTTGTTTTACTTTTCTAAATATTTTTTTTTGGTTTCAGATAATAAAATTTAGCTAGTCCATTGCAGTGGCCACCCACTCAATACCTAATGATTATTTATTGATTTATAAGTGGGTTCCATTTTATCAAAACGTGTGCCTATTAAGCACACGTTAGCATTTTCCTTTATAAAAAAGTACCATTTAGCTAACTCGTTGGAGAATATTTAATTATATGGACTCTCCCTCAATCTAGGAGTTACTTTCCAGGAACTACTTCCCCTTTTTGTGGCTTATCCAATTATGCCATTTTGACTTAGTCAAATGACCACCTCATTGCCTTCTAGAAACCGTGTTTCATGGGCCAACCATTTGGGCACTTCTATAATGGAAAAAATAATAAATGAGTCAAGCTCATAAAAATTAATTGGGCCTTTACTTAACAAAATAAAATTATTGTAGCACATTAATTTTACAAGTAAAATTAGGCCAATTCGGTCCAAAAATAATACTACTTTTTTGCCCTCAGTGATTTTGTTCCGAATTTGGATATAAACATCCTGTTGTTATTAGGGAGATACGATTGTGATATCCTAAAGATTCCAGACGACATTATGTTGATCAATCAACAACAGTAACGTACATCCCAAATCATGGCCGTTTATGATCGAAGTTGCACAGGATCGAAAAATATATGAAATCAAAATCAAGACAGATAGAAAAAGTATATTAGAAGCTGTGTAATTGTGAAGCTGTATGTTTCATGTTTCAAAAAAAGATGAAACATGAGATTACTTACAGGAAAAGAGGAACAGATTTCAGCCATTGCAATGCCAACAAACCAGGTGAAAAATGACACTATTACCCATCCCCAAACAAGGCTTGCTGGCCCTGCATATTGCAGGCTTGAACCGTACAGAGGAGTTATCCCTGTGAATAGTGTCATTGTTGAAAATGATATTGCCAGCGTCTTGAACAGAGTCTGCAACAAAATTCATTATTCTAAATTGTTAACCACTAACTCATCTAAAAACTTACTAAATTTTTAGATACGGAAGTAACTTTATTGGTCTATATCTTCAACACGCCCCATCACGTGTAGCCAGATTTTCCTCCATAAGCGGGCTAAACACACGCAAATTATTAGGTAAATGCTGACGTTCGAACGCGGGATCTATTACATGCTCTGATGACCATATTAGATGGTTAATTACCAACTCATCTAAAAACTAAAGCTTTTGGATGGAGGGGTAACTTTATTATTTATATCTTCAACAAAATTAGAGAGGGAAAAAAACATTTTACGCAAAAAGAAATGAAAACACCAAATATTTTGACCCAATAACAGAAAGGAATGTAAAGAAAATTAAAGAGCTGCGTGAGATCTCTTCTACTAATGTTTCAAGTTCGATCTTTTAGTCTGAGATACACGTGAACTGGCTCCGGACACCATGAAAAAGAAAGAGAAAAAGAAAACGAACAAAAAAGAGAAGTGGGAATTTGAGAAATTACCATCTCCCTCCTGAGTTCTTGCTTGTATCCCAGCTCATTGAGCCTTTTCTCCCCTGAATCCATTTCCTCAAACTGGGTCATTTCTGATTTGTCGTTCCCCTTCGATTCAAATGGAAATCCAGCTCAAAGGTATAACTACCCAAAACTGGCTTTAGAGAGAGAGAGAGAGCGAGGGACGACTACTTATAATTTGGGTGAGTCATGGAGGGAGGGAGGGAGGGAGGGAGGGAGTTGACTCGTTCAATTATTTTTTATACTAATCGTTTTCGGCGTCCCAAAATCTAAAAGGTACGGTTGAAAAAACAACACGGGGGGGTTTAGTATATAGCCAAGTTTGAATTTTTGTTATTTTTAACGGCTACGGCACATTGAATATTCGGATCCGATTTCACATTTTGGTCGGCTATCGTTTACTTTTTGTCTATAGAGGAGGATCGAATCTCCCCCAATTTTTATGATAGGAAAAAATAATACAAAACAAACAATTAAAGAAATAACATCCGTCTTTAATCAAATGACCCAAAAAGTCACGAGCCTTCCTAGATACAAATACCCAGATCAATACTATCTCTCCTAGCCAAAGAATGGATTACCTCATTGTACTCTTACGTACAAAATAAAACTACCACTGATCAAACACTATCTCCTCAATCGTGAAGTCATTTAATTCTTCTTTTACTAACAGACTTGAATTGTTTATTCTTAAATCAGTTTTCACGTGTGATATATATGTCACGTCAATTTTCAGACAGTATCGTACTCTCCCTCGTTATTCACTGCAAACAACTATTATTCTCTCCGAACCCGGGATGAGTGTTGTCCTTTTGGGGATAGCATGGGTGCTAGTCGATCATTCTTCCGTAGTTGGTCATGGACAGCTCAGATCACATCTTGTTCAAGCAAATTCGAATCGTCCGCTGTCGAACAGATCTGAGCCGTCCATGACCAATCACGGACAGCCGTAATCAGCTGCTGTCTATGAAGGGACAGCACCATCCCCCATTACTATTCTCTCCCTCAGTTTTCAAAGTTTTTTTTTTTTTTTTGGAAGTAAACTCGAACATTAAATATGTTTTGTATATTTTCAAATCATTAGTCATTAAGAGCATCTCCAGCCCTAAAATTCACTCCTCCATAAAACCCTCATAAAATTCACTCCAACCTTTAATTCAAACATATACCAAATATATGTGAAAGGCATCAATTATTCAGGAGGAATCATTTTAGTAGTAAATCTTTTTTCAGCCAAAATATAATAATCCAAATAAATATGTGTTTATTTAATATAAGATGGGAAATGCTAACGGGTGCGACATTGCAACCGTTAAGGGTACAAAAAAATATAATTGTGGGTCATACTTGTACTTTAAAGTATACGTTTAGAATAGTGATACATACAAACACACTCAACCACACAACCACACACACACTCACATGTGGTAGGGGTCCCACCACATGTGAGTGTGTGTGTGGTTGAGTGTGTGTGTCACAATCAATTTCGATACTTTTAAGTGTACTTAAACGTACAAGTGTACTTTAAAGTACAAGTGAGACCCAACAAGTGTACTTTTTTGTACCCTTAATGGGTGTAATAGTGCACCCGTTAGCAAGACCCATATAAGATTGCTTACTAAGATGACAAGATCCATGTGAGTGGTCAAGGAAGAATTCTCAAGGTTCCTGTAAATCGAGTTATGTTGGGCTTGAGGTAATTTAATGGGACCGTTCTACAGGTACCTACTGGAGGTACCGACCACATACAGACCAACACCGGGGACCTCGTTGTAGGTCCCAAATAATCAATCCGAATCGTTCATTCATTTCAAAATCAAATTCCGAGTGGGCTTCGCGGGAATCGATGCATTGCGGGAATCGATGCATTCGGACGATGCTACGAGCTCGATCCAACATTACCCTATTGCATTAAAAAAAATTGAATGAAATGCGGTGATTTTGGATTGAGCTCATAAGGCCGTCCGATTGCATCGATTCTTACCTAGGCCTACTCGGAATTTGATTTTGAGATGGATGAACGGTTCGGATTGATCGTTTGAGACCCACAACGGGCTCTCCAATGCCGCCTGTACACGATATGTAAAAGGGGGTCGGTACCCCTTCTATTTCCGTAATTTAAACTCAGTGACTCACTAATGTCTAACTAACGAGACCCATGGCCGAAAAAAAAAAAGTCAATCGGCTCCTGTATGAAACAAGAACAGATACTCGAACCGGCGCCAACATATCAATTGAATAAGGAAAATGTTATATGTACAATCATTTCGGCTCCAATCATCTACAACCTCTTCACATGTGTGTATGTGAGGGAGTTGTAGATGGTTTGGAGCCGAGATGTGATTGTATCAATAAATAGTTTATGTTATCCGGTCAACTGTTTCCCTCAGAGAGCACAGTCAACAAAAGTATAGGCTTTGAGAAGAATAGTTCCCCAGAAGGTACCTTTAGTTCTCTTGTTTTTTATTTGTTAAATTATTTTTTACTATACGGATTGTTTAATGAGTCCCAAACACCATCAACATTTTAGTGCAAGGTAATGTATAATTTTATTACGTGCAATCCGTGACAATACAATGCATAAGTATGGAAAAGTATGAGTAGTTTGTTAGCTGCGATATATATTTCCATTATTTATTGGTCACAGTATGATGTTTTTTGCGATGCAAAAGATAATGTGATACACACATGATCAAACAAAATGCCGAAATAATTTGTCTATTTTTTTTTCTTCAAAGTTCGACGTGTTGCTTGTGCCCAGCTTCTGGCGTATATAAGTCGTCAATGCATCAGCACAAAGCATATGGAGTCACAAAAGTCAATGCTCAGCAGGTATTGATGAATTATGCAAATATAATATAAGTCTGAGTTGTCATTAGCTGGTCTCCTCAATCCAGTGGCCAAGTACTCCAAAAACTATTTATTTATTTTTTAATAATCGGATGTGGGGCCAGTTTACACGCACCTCGACTAATCTCGGGGCCTTGGATGTAATGACCGGACATAACTCCCAGTGACCCTAAGATTTTGCAACGACCGGACATAATTTCCAATGAATGTAACAACCGGACATAACCCCCACTAATTAAAAACACTGATTTGTGTCTATCCAATTATCATTAAGTGGATGGCCTAGAATCCACGCAAAAACACAAAAGAAACCTCCTGTTAAGAACAGGGACAACACAACTACACAACGCCAAGCATTAGAAGAAAAACAAGGGAACAAAGCTTAAACAAAGCAAACAGAAATAGTTACACTATACAAGAACGAAATGGATCCAATCAAGGATCCCTGATGGAGTTTCCATCAACACCTCTTATTTTCTGATCAAATTTTCATGATCCGAACCGTTCAATGTGTTTAAAACATGTTTTTAAGGGTTCGAACGAGAATCATCAAAAACAATTAATGGAAAGAGCTTGATCCGATCTGTTTTTGATAAAACTGTACATATACAGTTTTTATCAAAAACTGATCCAATGAAGCCTTTCCCATTAAATTTTTTTTTAATGATTTCTCGCAAGGACCCTTAGAAGCACGTTTTAAACATATTGGACGATTCGGATCATGAAAATTTAATCGCGAAATTAGAGAATTGGAGTCCCGGATGGCCCCATCCGGATCCCGGATTAGATCCAGCTCTATACAAGAAACTCAAGCCTTGAAAATGTAGTCAGCACTCCCAAACTTCTGCTATACTCAGGCCTTGAAAATGTAGCATAGCTAGTGGTGGCTGCGACAAGGTTATTCAACACTCCAATTGGCGAAAGCGGAAACGGGAAAGGATTATAGAAGATAACCCGCATACTTATCGCATCCCTCAGCGGCGTGCACTTTATTGACTTACCTATTCCATTGCTCCTAATCTCTGTTTTGCAGGTTTACTGGTTGAATGTTCAGCATTGATGTCATGGTTGTGTAAGTCTTTTGAACAATATTGGCGTGTTGGGGCTTTGTTAGGGCTTTGTTTTGTGTTCTTTTGAACTTTGTTAGGTTGGGGCTTTGTTATGTGTGCTGTCTTGCAGGCTTTGTTTGGCTCGAGCAACGCTGCTATGTTTGTACTTGTTGTTTGCTTATCTATGGGATGATTTTGTTCTTCAAAAAAGGGTTAGCTCCAGATTTAGGAAACCTCCTCCATGAAGCCATGCAGAATCCCACTTCTTGGATAAGTTCCTTGCTCTCCATGCATGGTAAATAGAAGCAGAGATCACAGTACAAAGAAATTGGTGTCTGCAAAGTATGTCCCTCCAACATGGTTCACTGCCCACATAACTTCCTCAGACAAGCCCCTTGAATTCCTGATAATTCCACACTTCGAAAAAAGATGCTTCAAAATCCACCAAGCACCAGAAACACTACATTCAAAGAAAAAATGATCATGGGATTCACCTTCTAAGTGACAGAGAACACAGACATTATAGGACACCACACCCCATTTGAGCAACCTGGAGTAGCTAACTTCCAATGAAAAGCAAGCCATTGGATGAAAGCCCAACGAGGAATGCGATGAGAAACCAGGGCACAACAGACTTAGTATTCCTGATTGCTCTCCGAGCGGAAGCTGCACTATATAACCCAGGTTAATCTGGAGTCCAAACTAGTTTATCTTCCCTTTGACAGACAGTATGAGATGATTTCCCACTTCTTTTAGAGATTTGTCCATATTGAATGAACTAAATAGAAGGAAATAATAAACAAACAAACATAAACCCTAAGTGGATAGTGTTATTAGATGTCAAGTCTTGCATTCCCCATTCCATTAAAGATAATACAGCAGTTTCAGTTACACTTCTTAAAGTTCCATTAGTGATACCAAAAGGGAAACTCAAATCCTTCAGCTAATTGTTCCCAGCAACTGCGTCGTCAATTTCATCCACATGGTCTTTAAGTACATTCCACTGCAGAAGGGAAAATAAGGGAATTTCCTCCGTGTAAGATCAACATAATACAGGAAAGAAGAAAAAAATAAAAGCACAAACAAAGAAAAATTAGGGAATCAGAAGCATACCTGATCCATGCTTAATGAAATACCTGTACCAATTTACAAACTCAACATCAATTCATTTCCGGTATAAAAAAACTCAAGACAGGAAAAAGGGTTGTGTAGTTAAAGAGCACATTGCTTTAAGTTGGAGAAATGATATTTCGTCAAGAATGTAGCTTCCAAAACCAAAGTAAAAGTGTGAAACAATCAATCCTCTACCTAAATTACAAGGACGGCGTCAAAAGGCCAGTAAAGTTCTTTCATGTGGAGCAATTTAGATCATAGCCAATAAATAATAGTAGGGCGGATCACAAGAAAGAACATCTAGCTGCAGTTGTCATGCCTCTCTTTCGAGACGTGTAATACAACTCCTTGGTTTTGAGGCAAGATTGTATCTTGATTCAGAGATTAAGTAGACCACCACAATATAGTGACCTGCAATCACTCCTCTTAAAACAACCATGATCAACCCAGCCAACACCATCTCCAGAGTATCTTACACCATGGCTTGCCCTTTGTTGCACAAAAGTTGGGGGGAAGGGGGTTCCAAAGTCGGAAGACTGGAGGATCATAGAAATTCCTTGTTTGGGAGCGCTTCAATGAAATATTATTTTTCGTAATTGGGTCAACTGCAAATATTCTTTATGTGACTATTCTATTATGTTTGTACCTGGTACTTTGAGCTTACATTATTCCTTTTTAAACCAAATACTTGAGCAAATTTGAGTTTATATTTTTCTTGTAAAAAAAAATAATAATAAGCAACGCCCATTCAGTACCCATTAATGGGTGTCTGGGAAGGGGAATGTTGAGGACAAGCCTAACCTTCGGTAATAATACACAAAATGGCAGTGCCGAGACTTGAACCCAAGTTGCAGGATCCTCCTAAAATGGGTGCGCTCCCAAGACGGGAGATCGAATCCACGCTCCCGAGAAGGGAGCTCAATGTGAGCTCGCTCCCATCCAGACGGGAACCCGCTCCTAAATAGAATGAGAGCTTCCACACTAATCTTAAGGACGAAATTCTCACTTCTCTTTTCAAATATATGCAAGGAAGAAGAAAAAGAAAAAAGAAGTAAGAGCAATTTAGGACGGTCTGTTTCTTGTCTGGTATTCAACTACTTATCTTAGTTATCAACGTATTTAGTCCATATATTTGACATGAAAAAAATTCGATTTGGATGTCATTTCTCACTCATTGTTATATATAAAATGTTTATATGCACACTCCTTTTGCGACTATAAAACATATGTACAATACATATAAATAAATTTATTCATATATAATATTCATCAAGTATTACCTTGCCGCTCCCAACCTAGGGAGCTTCTACATACCCTGCTTCGTGCAACTTACACCGTACAGATTTTTTTACCCGAATTGGCTGGTGGTATATGAGGTTTTTTTGCCTTGATTTGTTATTCGATGCAGGTGTTTAAGGGTTATGTTTAGCAAGAGTAGAAGCTCTTTATTAGATTTCAACCCCAAATGTTTTTCATGATTTCGGTTTCTAGAAATTTTATTCTTGGACTCATTGAATAGCGATAGGAAGGTTTAATGGGAGAACTTTTCAGAACCTAATTTGTAATGGGAGAACTTTTCATCACACCGTGCATAGCACAGGTAAAAGTAAAACGCTAACTAGATGTTTCACAGGTAAATTGCTAACTTTTCATAATGCCTTTTTTCTCCCTAACCGTTTAATCTTTGTACTATTTCAAAGTTCATAATATATTTTTGCTGTTCAAAAAAAAAAAAAAAGTAAATCACTAACTAGATTTTTAGTACAATAAAAGAAATTAAACCATTTTTATGGTTGAAATTATTTATTAATCGTTAATTTTTTGGTGTGTTGCAATTCCGTGCTATGCACGGCTTTTGATGCTAGCGATTACTTATTGAAAAATAGTCATAACATATTTTAGTAAACGGAACTCCAAATGCATTCTAAATATTTTGATCTAGTTATGACGACATCCAAAATATTTAAAGACAACCAAAACTCGATCCATTAATTCTCGAATAGAGGAAAGTCTAGATTTCGATCATATTTTGTGTAAGATAAAAGCTCCCCTTCCCATGACCAAGACCCTAGTAAGCCTCAATGTGATAGACCCACTTGGGAGACTTGGAATTTTTCATTCCAAAATCTTATTTCTCATATATAAAACACTTATTTTCAAAAATGCAACTGATTTTTAGATTGTGATTGGGTATAACTAACTTTACTTGTATACTAGCTTTTTTAGTCATAAGATACGATACGCAATAGGTACCACGATACGATTATAATATGAAAAAAGCGAAACAACACTGAAGAACTATCAGAACTACATAAGTTGATGGAAGTCTTCCAATTTCCACCATCTTTTCTACATCTTGAGTTGTAATCATTCGACCTTTATAATTCAGATGAATTTAACAGTTCCATACTTCATAGCATGACTACAATTCGAGAACTAAACTAGGAATACCAAGACCAACCAAGAAACCTGAAACTTAAACCGTGCATTCATGATTCACCTCATCACAGTCCAATCTCTTTCAAAAACCTATCAAGATTCAAGACCATAAATTCCGAAAATGCAAACATAATCATAATTTCTTGTTTCGTTATCATACAAAACAATAAGAAAAGAAGATATTCAGATGAAGTTGTTTGCAAAAAAATTAGGCCCTAGATATCAGTTCACCTATTTTCAGTTCTCCAAATATATCAAAAAACCATGGTGAACAGATGAAGTTAGAAAGTAAAATGGCTTTTTCTTTCACATGTTCTTTTTATTCCAATACCAAATTGTGAACGCAGTGCACCTACCAAGACACTGCAACCACAGACTAAGGGGTGCAAACGAGCTGAAATGAGCTTTGAAGTATTCGAGCTTGGCTTTGTGGGGAAAAGTACCTGCGTGTTCCTCTGAGGATATGGCAGGCACTACAATGGTGCTCGAGACCACCGGAGGTCGAGGAGGAGAGAGCTTAGGGCAATCTTAGAGAGAGAGGAGGGGTAGTATGGAGCAGTGAACCAGATAGTAGGAGTGGTAGGTAGGTATTGAATGTGATTGTCTTGAATGCTAAACTCTTGTTTACATAGGAGCCTTGAAGCCTTGGAGGACAAAGAAGTATATCTTCCTCATTAATGTGTATGGGAGTACGGTTTCCCTTTTAGTGTTATGATCAGAACTGGGATTCTTATCATCGGACTCTCAGAGACACAATTGGGTGATATATGGCTGCCTGTATCATGGCCAAATGGTAGATATGATACAGGCTCCTCACATCGGCGGGTCAGCTGGTATGTTACAGAGATCTTCCTTTTGTCAGATGTCGGTGGAGTGGGCAAGCCCCTCTCTCTATAGCCGGCCATGGAGGTTACCTCCAGGATGTGAGTCTTGACAATCCCTTGGCTCTAGCCTCCAAGCCAGTACCTCCTTAGATCCCAAGCGGGTACCCAGGCCTTGCTCCCATCCTAGGGTCTTGTGTAGAGTTGTCGGGCCCGTGAGAGCCTAATTAAGTTAAGTGTGTAAACGTAAGAGATGCTTGGACACATTCATGATGATGTGTCTTGGAGGCTCCGTGGAAGGGGTGCCTCGGAGGGGCACCTTGAGGAGGTGTTATGGAGAGATGCCTCGGAGGAGGCACCCCAGAGGGGTATCACATAGGAGGTGTTATGGAGAGGGGCCTTGGTGGAGGCACCGTATCCCGGAGGAGTATTCCGGATACCCACAAGCTCATTTACTGAATGACCCTAAAATTCAAGCTCAAGTCCGGTTCATTTGTAAACCAGCCAAGCGCTTAATGAGCTGAGGCCATTTCACTTACTAAACGAGCCGAGCCTATACAGATGAGTCAAGCTTTTTTGAGCCGAACCAAGCTTTAGAGTGTTGAACTCGGCTCGTTTTACTACACGAACCTAAAACTTCAACTCGAGCTCAGCTTGATTTCTAAACAAGCCGCCTCGAGCTCCTTGCCCTAACCACAGCACGGCCAAGTTACTAAAATGGAAACAAGGAATATACCGCAGAATATTGTAGGGTGTATACTAGAGATCAGGTAAGGAGAAAAATGAACGGTGAAAGAAATGGACCTTTCTTGCCAGGCAATTGCTTTCCATCTTTCACATAGAATTCCCGAATATCTACAACAACTTTTCCTTGCCAGTTCCTCACGGCTACTCTCCGATTCTTTGAGATCTATACCCACCAAAAACAAAAAGGAAAAAAAAACACACATAAATATAGATAGATATTTACAAGGAAATGCAAACTAGGGTATTCCTCCATATGCAATAATAGGCAGTGGTAGGTATAGTAAAACAGACCTCGCAGACAAAGATGTCGTCTTCGTCGTCAGAGACCTTCTTGGAGGTTTTCTTTGGAGGAGCGTCGTCGTCATCGGAGATAAAATCGTCATCGTCCTTCCTCTTTCCCCTATTCGACATTCCTCTCTCTGCTGCTGCGTAAATTTCGATTAGACAGATAATGTTAGTTAGGGTTTCAACGCCAAAGCAAAAGAGGGATGGGAGTGTGTCTGGAAGATGATGTTAGCTTAAAAATGGCGAAAGATACGAAACCCAGAGAGGAGAGAGAAGGTGGTGTTTTACACTTACGCTGCTTGTCACTGCTAAACCTCCAACTCCACGGATGAATTATGAAGAAGAAGAGCCTTCTCTCCCGTTCTTTTTGCTTTCTTTTTCTTTTTAATAATACTACTCCAGTATTTTTATTACTCTTTTTTTTTTATCAACCAGTAGTTTTCACTCGCCCGTCTCAATTTAGGCTAAGTTAATAGATTTTATCAAGATTTTGATAATATCAATTCCTTGATTTTATTTATTTGTAAAGATATTTGATAAAATCTGTCTTCACGAATGGATAAAATCAATGGATTGACATTGGAGAACTTATAAGAACTAGAGGCCGGGCGTGCGCTAGTCAAACTTTTTCAGCTCTTGTTCCCCTCATATGGTTCTTTTTGCCCGGCATCTAGTTCTCATATAAATAAATATTTTGTCAAACTTGAGATATCCTTCCTTTAAATTAACTTCCATTTCATCACTCAAACTTAATATTCAGATTCGATTCTCCGAAATCATGGAATTATATTCTCTTTGTTTCAATGTATTTGTCTAATTTTAAATTTATAAAGTTTTACACAATTTTATGTTGCAAGTAAAATTCTTATCTTAATAAACTGAAAAATGCAAACGATTTTTCGAGAGGTCCCAAATAGCATAAATAACCAAATAAATTGGAATAGGGACTACTAATTTCTCTAATTTCAATTTCACAAAAAGTACCATCATGACTCATAATCCTTGAGAGTTTTGAACAATGAATATTCACTCAAAATTGAAACTTACCTGATTTCATTATGAAATTATGTATTCTTTCCGTGCCTCCACACTAATATCAACGTTGAATTTATCGATTTTCATAAATGCCATATGAAACGGAATACAGAACTGATGAACAAAGTTCCTTCAGTAGACCTACAATTGCTTTTTTCTATCCTCCATTGTCAATTTGGATTTCGTGATAGTGAAGAATTGAGTGCATCCCCAACAGAGCTCTTCAAACCCCTCTCATCTCTATTTTAGGGAGCCAAACTCCAAAAATCAGCTCCAATAGACTCCCTAAACTCCTTCCTAAAATATAAATTGTTACAGTGCCTCCCTAAAAACCTCCCCGTTTGGAGAGGCACTGTTCACGCCCTACCCCATTTTTTTATTCTCTCTCTCTCTCTCACGTTACTTTTCTTTTCACTTTTCTTTTTTTTTTATTCTCTCTCGTCTCTCTTCTACTTTTCCTCCATATATCATATTTTATTAAAATAGGGAGGGTAATAGAGAGGATTGTTGGAGACGTGGATTGGTAAAATGAAAAATGTGCACTGTTCATTATGTTTTTTAGAGAAAAATTTAGGAAGACTATTGGGGATGCTCTGATGAATCAGTTTTGACGTGAGCAAAAAAGGTTTGAAGTGGAGCGGTTATGTTTTTCCTCCTCGACAGGCAGTTACCTTTTTTCCCTTTTTACTTTTTTACCCCTACGATCAGTCAAGTTAATAGGGGAATAAATTATTAAAATCGTAAAAACTTATTTCCGAGGAATAATAATGGAAAACATTTTTGGGACAGAGTTTCAAGAAATATGAGACACCAAATTGTGCTATCCTTTTATATATAAGAATAGATTCTGGTTTTTTTTTTTATTATTACTCCATTCTACTTTTTGGCCTATTATTCGGATAAATGTCGCTGGCCTCTCTTACTTTTTCAGACATTATATGAATACGCCTTCCGTCTGTTTTCCGTCCAAAACTTAACAGATTATGCTGCTTTCAGAAAAATTAGTAGTTAAATTGTCAAGATTACCCTCTATATTCCTATCTTGCTCTTTCCTATGGACTTTTTCTCACTTCCTTTTTTCTCACCCATCCGATTAAATGAGTTTTAGTGCCGTCCATTTCGGTTTTGAACGATCCAAATTTGGAGGAAAAAACTAGAGAGAGAAAGGGGAGAGAGAGTTTCGATCTAGGCCGTCTGACACACTTTTAGACTGCCCGAATGTAGCGTTCGGGTACCACGTAGGCTCGGCCACGTGGTACCCACCCGGTACCCAAAAAAATTTCCATCCGATTTCTACAAGACACCATTGTTATCTACTATCTCTCTCTCTCTATCCTCTCTACTTTTTGCACTTCCTTTTCCTCGTCTCTGTGCTACAAACATGTGTACACGAAAAGATCAAATTCTATTACCTCTTCCAAAAAACCAACCAAAACCCATTTTCCCTAAACTCAAGGAGTGAAACCCAAAATTTTCAAAACCTAATTTGACAATTGAAACCCACAAGCAAAAAAAACAGGCATGAAATTAACACCCAATTGCAAAAAAAAAAAAAAAAAACAGGCATTGCAAGGAACGCCCAATCGCAATAAACCTCTTTGCTGCCCAGTGCCCGAATTGGGTCATGTGAATGAATTCTCCATAAAGAATTACCAATTTCAAAACCCCTATGTTTAAACAAATTGTTTCAGTTAATAATGCTTAAAAGACAAAAGCTAGAACTCCAAGTCCATTTTATTTTTTTCCTCGGCTTAATTCCACTATCTTTGCTTCAGTTCACTAACAATGCCTTTGACAAACATAACAATTGAACAAATTGCTAGCAGAAAAAATCAATATCCAGGGAACATGTTCAAATGCTACACAGGAGGGACCCGTATCAGTTTCTTAAGTGAACAAGAATGAAAAAATCTCAAAATTTTCCTATTGCAATTAAGACCTTCCGACAGTTGGATCACGATGAAGTAGGCAACTCGATGAAATAAGAAAACCAATTACACTTGGCTTAACCTCATTCCTGCGTTTAGAAATTCAAGCAGTAGCTGAAAGAAAATGATTTCTCACAATACGCATTAAAAAATTCCGCATCTAAAAATTCCGCATCTAACGACAGCAGAAATAAACATCTCAGATTCACAATGAATTCAAATAGGCAACAACAGATAACCTCTTCTCAATGCCTCTTACTATATAAGTCCTCCAAATCGAAACAAGTACCACAGGCTTTAGCTAATTTCAAAACCACTTTTTAAGATGTGTGAAGTAGAAGATTGTCGGGATGGCCTTGGTGAATATTTAGAAAAAAATGAATATTTACTAGATTTCGTCATCAAGAAAAACACATTACAACCGATACAAATACATAGGATTTTCCATTTACAGGCCAGTGCAACTCCAGCATCTATAGATTTACTGTGATATTATCAAAAGAAAACATAATGCAAGAACGGTCATACAACTCAAAGCCACCCCCAACCACAGCTCACCTTGCTTGTCCTGTCCTCGACCAAAATTGTGCAGTTTACCTTTCAAAGACAACCAGTGAAAGAGTCGGTGATTCTTGGGAAGCAAGCATAATGGAAGCATTAGCTATATTAACCAAGTCCTTTAGCACTCATCAAGGCCAAAGGGTAAAGACAATAAGTCAGTTGTATTAAACCTGGTATCAACTCTCCGCATGACGCTGATCAAGTTGATTCTCCACCTTTTCATTGAGATTCACCAACTGAATCACAACACATTAGCATGAATAAGCTTTCACCCTAACAAATTCAGACCCAGAAAGATATGCGTATAGAAGTAATAAACTGATCAAATAGATGAATATTAATCGCCTTTTGGATGAATCCAAGGAGAACCAGATACCACGTTCAGAACAATTCATCATCACAAATAGAGCCACTCGGTGATATGGAGACAAAATATACAATATAAATAGCAAAAAGGAAATACCACTAACATTCAAATGACATTACCGTACGATGGCCAACATATAAATTCATCTCTTTAATATATCCCACTCAATGTCTCACCCACCGCGCAGACAAAGAACTAATTCAAACCAGAAACTACTACACCCAAAGGGGCGAAAAGTATCTTAATAAGTTGTAAGTAGTTCCAAATATCGGCATCAGACTCCATATTGGTATCCGTTGCAATGTCGCGGTTTCAGGGCGTATCAGTAGTAGCAGAAAGGCATTGGTGATCGGAGGCATGAATTTTTTAAAATATTGCACAACATATCACCAATACCACCATTACGTATCGGCCCGTATCGGCATTGGTGATCGGAGGCGAGAAAATTTAAATTATCGCACAACATATCACCAATACCAGCGCTACGTATCGGCCCATATTGGCCGTAATTTTGACCGTATCAGTCGTAATGGACCAATACCACCTTTACATATCACCCAATACCGTTACGTATCACCAATACGTATGTGATTTTCCTTCACACTGCAATATTGGTCGTATCAGCCATTACCAATACGTATAACCGATATTTCATACCATGGTTGTAACAATCAGAGTCCACAGACTCACTATGAATCAGGGATACTTCTAGAAAGGAGTCGCATCCATATCATACCCATATGATAAGATATTCCATGTACGGATGTACCTAATATATCCTAAAGGTAGCAGTAATTAGAAGAATCAATTGTTTTAATCACATATCAATTCTCGGATACTTGTTCGATACTCCAGATACAAGTCCAGCATTTTATGAAATTGGAATCATTGGATTGCTTACGTTTTATTAAAGGAACATCAGTTATGACTTAGGATTGCATACATGATGGATTTCCAATATTTTGCTTACGTCTTGTTTCTTAGAGAAGGCAAATAATCATATACTTTTCAGAATTCATTTAATTAACACACACCTTTTCTGAGGGGACTCATTCAACATAGACCTTGATTGTGTCATATTGAGGGACAAATTTAATAAATAGGGAATAGCTGAAGGATTGAAAACCTACTACTCTTCCACGGAATTCCTTATTTTTTCAATTTGTCCTCAACTATCAACTGAACTTACATAGTCCCTCAACTATACCGTGTACCTAATATCTCCTTAATTTTCTTCCGATAGTTTCGGCGGGAAGTCTCCCATGCTAAAGATTCAAGGGGTCCAAGTGGTCTTGGCCTGGGACTTGGGGGTTTTATCATAAGAGACATTTTGGTCTTGAATATATGCATTAATCTCATATCTACTGGATGTTTAAAGAGTTACATAAAGAAGACAAAATTTGCAACTCATTGCACATTCACTTGTTTTCATAAAGAAGTGCATTGATATTGTCTGTCTGAAATCATCAATGAGACATTTTGATCTTGGAATGTGTACTCTTCTCGTGAATTCCAACACTAACATAATGAGATTGTTAGTTTGCCATGCCGCATGCGAGGATTCTCCGCTAGAACAGAGAACACTGTCTTTATAGCAGAAAAAGAGTTTTATTTTGTAACCTTATAGTTATAGATGTTTAACCTTCACTAGACTCTATTGGTGCTGTTGTACCACCATTCGCGTTTATTCAAACTTCAATTTCAAATGTCACTGAAGTTTTTCCCAAAAAAAAGAAATTTCGCTTCCTGAAAGCAGTTATTGAAAAGTTTTACTGTTCCAATCTGTGAATGTAGTTTAATTATGTTCATGTTTTACTATTTGTATCTTCCCCAATTGGAAATAAATAGCAAATTTGAACAGCTAATTTTATCTGTTTCATGTTGTGGCCATGGAAATATCATGTGTATGGTTTAGATGTATTAACTGCAAAAAGGATTATAAAATTCTAATTCATATTTTTCGAAAAAATAAACCCTTTAGGCATCCAAACTTCGGACGTCAAGGTAAAGTGTCTTCCAAGTCATGGTTGGTGGTGGAACTTAGGGTAGAGGAAAAAGATAGGGGTATGAAGTCATTCACAATTGGTGTTATTGGATGTGACATACATTTTTGGCACACACACCAAGAGTTAAGCACTTATTCGGATATAATTATAAGTGGATCCAAGGTAAAAGAACCTGCTTAGTAGAAAAGAGAAGAAGAGAAACAATACAGGTCCTACTTCGCGGGCATAAACCCCTGTGAGGTGTCAAATTACAAACCGTGTTCCAATTCAGAAGCTGAGGCAGAGCACAGGCTATTTGATCTATTTCCATCAGTGAAAACAGCGACTAGAAAACCATGGAAATCTTGTATATCTTGTATATATGTGATTTGACATTCTAAAGTGCACTTGTGCACCAGTTCTCTTCTCTGCGACTCGTGTGCAAACATCCAAAAACCACCCCAATTGCTCAAAAAAGTGTTAAAAATTTAAAAAAAAATGTCCACCAAGAACCAGGTCTGGCAGAATCACCCCAACACAATGCACACAAGCACCAACAAGAAAAACTATAACAAACAACACAATCCATTGCCGTATAGAAGCAGCCAATCATAACAAGCAAACGACTCAAGTAAATAGTTCATTAGCCCCATTGCATCACAAATGCCTAACCAATAAACCATCATCACCGGCCACAACTAAAACTCAAGCTGATGAAACCAACATATATTCACACATATATTGGAGTACCTATATAAAGGGTTATGCCAAAACTCATTGGGGTCTAAATTCACTGCTAGAACGAAGGCTAAGGAGGTCTTATTACAACAACTAGAGTAAGGTTCCTCAGCATCTCAGAGCTGTATCATTGCCCGTGTCTGCAGAAAAGACTAAAGGTGCTTTTCGGTCTATCAAAGGGGACAAGAACTGGGATATAGTGATGAAGATTTTTTGACTTGTTTGTTGGTGGTTTCATGTGGAGTGAACGGAACTCAACAGCCATCTCACTTTATCCTAATCAGAGCACCAAGGACTGTTAAAGAATATAGGCCTTTAGTCTCCGCAATGTTGCATACAAGTGCTCAACCAAAGTTCTTGCCCATAGGCAAAAAGAAATTATTCCTCATGTTATCGATCCAAATCAGTCAGCATTCATTGAGGGGAGATTTATATGGATAACATACTTTTCACGCCCGAATTAGTGAGGGGATATAAGAGAGATGAGGGTAGACCTAAGTGTGCATTGAAATTAGATGTTATCAATGCTTATGACTCAGTGACATGGGAACTCCTTTGCAACACTAGGCGGGCTATGGATTTTCCAGATCTATTTTTGCAGTGGGGTTCCACTCCTAGATACTCGGTGATTATTAATAGAGAATTGCAGGGCTATCTCCATGGTGAGAGGGGTCCAGGGCAAGGGCAAGGAAATGTTATATCCCCTTACTTGCTAGTTGCTCCTTATAGTAGTGGAAGCTTTTTCTCCACTTTCCAAGCAAATATAGGGTATGTTGGCTTTACTTACCATTCTAGATGTGCTGAATTACAAATCTACCATTTAATATATCGCTATCTGCTAATGACACGCTTGTCATGTGTGGTCATGAACCCAAACATTCTCCCCCATTCATGATGTTTTGCAAGGCTTCCATTTGTACTTGGGTCTAAAGCATAACCTGCAAAGACGTTTGTGTTCATCTATGCCAATAATCAAGTTTAAAAAGATGTGTATACTCTAATCTTAGACATTCCTGAATGCTCTTTGCCTGTAAAATATCTAGGGGGTCCGTCAACCTAATGTACAAGTCTTTCTTTTAAGGATTGTGGTTGTAGTGGGACAAATCTGACAAGGTTACGGGTCGGTTTGCTTGAAAGAGACCCAGAGTGTGCTGAGCCTTCATGGGCTGCAAGTGTTGGGCCGAGAGATATGGGGGCCGAGTGGTCCAGTCTAACCCATGGGGGAAGGCCGAACGTCTTTTGAGTACAGTCCTTGACGGCGGTTTCAGTCCGGGCTGATGGCCCCTAACATTGAGCTGACCCGTGGGACGGTTTAAGAAGCTTCTAGAGTTGTGAGGAAGGAAGGCGGTTGAGCCTTATCTCCTAGGGCATTCACCGAAGCATTTGTGGTGACGTTGTCAACACGTGACCAAACGGTTACGTAATTTGCGGAGGGCCATGTACCTGTTATGATGACAGGTGATGTCGCCGCACGTGGATGAGCACGTGTAGCTTGGAGAGCAAGTACTTGAGAGGCTATAAATACCAAGGGATAAACCCTAGAGGGATGGACACTCTTCCACATTTGAAAATACTCTCTCCATTGTACATTCTCTCTAGTTGTTGACTTTAGCATCGGAGTGCGCACAGGCGAGAGGCTGGTGAGGCACTAACGGCTGTTACGTGTGTAGGCCGGAGCAAACAAAGGAAGAAGGTTCAACCCGAAGAAGATCCACCAGCAAATTACCTACCAACAATTGTGGGTTCAAGTCCCACCGGGCGTGCCAATTGTTGGGGGGTGATTCGCGGTGGTGCTTTCCTCTTTTTAGCGGTGAAGCTCCTTCTCTCACTTGTGCCAACAACCAGAAGCAACTAGTTAGTGGGGGCACTCCAACGATCAAGTTAGTAAATAGAGAAAGAGAGTACAAAAAGTATTAGATCTGGGATTGTGTGTGTACCTCTAGGGTTTATCCCTTGGTATTTATAAGCATCTATGTACTTGCTCTCCAAGTCTCATGACGTCATACATGACCACTATGGTCACGTGACACGGCCTGTAATATGCAGCCACGTAATCTTCTGGGAGCTTCTAGAAGCTTCCCACTTTGTGCCATGTTGCTCCGTCACATGCACACATAACTGCCCAATGGCCCTAGTGGGTCAGCTCTTGGGTCGGGCCATATTGCATGCCCCGATACCACTGTACCCGGGCATTTACTTCCTTGATCCGGATATGGCCTTTGCAGCCTTCGGTGTTAATTCGCCTCGGTCATATAATCCTACAGAAATCCCCACAGGGAAAACCATCTGGAGCCTTCGGTCCTTGGAACCTTCGCACTAAGCTATCTCGAATCTCACTGGGCTACACGAAACATCCGTTAGGACCTACGCTCTCAAGGAAGTTTGGCCACAAGACGAGATGTGTCTGACGGTCCCTAGTGTGCTTATCCAACCCCAATCGATTTCCTTTGTGGGCTGGACCACTGATATTTGGCCCACTACAGTGGTCCTTATAGAAAAGCTTTCGGCCAGATTGCATTCATAGAATTTTAAAAAAAAAAAAATGCTTTCTTAGTATCCAAGTTTCTTGACATTTTATTTCTACCTTAAAAGATCATCAAAGATTTTGAGAGCATTCTTAGAGCTTCTCTATGGAAGGATGTTGAATTGAAGACCTCCAGGGCTAAGCTGAAGTGGTTCTCTGTGGGTATGCCTAAAAGGGAAACAGATTTGGGTTTAGACATCTTAATGACTGTACTAGAGCATTCATGCTCAGGCACCAATGGGCTGTCCCAAAAACGGCATGGGTTAAATAGGTGCATATCACATTATTAACGGTCGTTATCTCAACTTTAGGCCTCTTCCAGTTGATAATTCTAGGATTTTGAGGAAAAAAAATCAAACTAATACGTTTGGGACAACTTAAAATAAAGAAAATTTTGGCATTGGTTCGTGTATTTTCCTCGGGTCGGATAAATGGCACCCCTTGGTGAGCTTGTATTCCATGTGATTTCTCCGGGATTGTGAAGATAGTTGCTGATATTCGTGCATGTATGATGTATGTCAGCTAGAGAAACGTCTCTGAATTCAGCAGAGAATAAAAGCTGAGCAGAAATGTGGAGAATTCTCGCTTATAAAAATTTTAGTGTGAGTTATGTTTTTTTCTTTGGCTCACCATCGAGGTCTTAGCTTTTTAATTTTCGGTTGTTGGGTTCTAAATGAAATTAAAACCACCAAAAGAATGTACGAATATAAATCATGATGTACAGATATAAATCATAATAACAATGAAGATACATACAAATATATCCAATCTAACAAAAGGAGATGCGAAATAGTAAAAGAATGGGAGGTGATATGGATGGACCTGAACAATTTGGCTGGGGGGATCGGCGGCAGTACAATCAGGGGGCGTTTCAAAGGAGGAGAGAGAGAATTGCTTGCGTAAAACACCAACGTCGAAGTAAATGAGTCCGGAGCTCGGTACATCGACCCGAATACCGGTGACGGGAAACCAAAGGAAGAGATCCTGAGCTGACACACCCGACAGTTTACGGATCTCGCCGAAGTCACCCAGAGTGCCCGAGATGTTCCAATCGTAGTGAACCTGGGTTTCGAATTTAGCCTCACATGCCTCGTCCAACCGGGCTTCGAACCGGCCAGTGGTTGGGTCGATGGTGAAATTGGTGATGCCCTTTGGGAGGATGCCTGTTGGGAGACCGTGTGACCCAAGGACGTCGTAGATTGAAGAGGAAGAAGATGAAGCTGCTACCGATAGTAATGATAACGATGTCAAGAATGGTGAACACAAGGAGATCATTGCGAATACAATCAGGAAATCCGACTGGCCCCCCATTAAGCTGGATACCCTGTGGTTGAGGGTGGGCGAATCAGAAGGAGGAAGGGAGGGGGATGGCAATGTTCCGGTTAGTGTTTTGGCCGGGGAGCAACCTTTTTCTACGCAGTTCGCCCGTGGTTGCAGGACGCGGCTAAAAGGGGTAAAGATTGCGGACAAAGCAGGAAATGGGGGGCTCTGCTGTCCGTGGGGTCGGCCGACCCCATTCGAGCCGTCTGTTTCTCGCATCAATGGCTTAGATCTTACCTCTCCAAAGTGTATCCGAGTCGTCCATTATTTGATACAATCTGAGCCGTTGATGCGCGAAACAGACGGCGCGGATGGGGGTTGGCAGGGCCTGCCGACTCCCACGGACAACAGGCCCCCCGGGTTCAGCAAACTATCAATTTTTTTTCTACTTCCCTCTTCAATTATCAATTTACTTATCTCTTTAACTATCAATTTCATTTACAAAAAAAAAAAAATTAATAGTTTAAGGGACAAGTAGACATTTAACCATTTCAGGAATTATCATTACTTAATGCTTTTGTTTGGTACCCTGGAAAAGAAAAGAAATGGAAGAAAAATAAAAGTAAAGGGTGAGAAAAGTTAAGAAGAAATTTTTTAATTAAAGTAGTTTAGTTTAGTTATTTTACTCTCTTTTTCCTTCTCGACCCAAACAAAGGAGAGCAAAATTTTTTTATTTCCTGTCATTTTCTTTCTTTTTCCAGGGTACCAAACAGAACCTAAAAGGTCAATTGAATGTGTTATGGGTTTGAGGATAAAAATAAGAAAGTATGGGTATTATTTGGAAAAAATGACCAAAAAATAGTTTTTATAATTAAAATCACAATTTCATGGTAAGCTTTTCGGAAATCACTAGAGGCGTACCAAGGAATATAATATTTTCACATAAGTTGCACCTGAAAATTTAAGGTCTAAAATCTATATTATAAAAGGGCTCAGCTTTTTGAGTCCCTTATATTTTCAGCCCTTGGATTCAATGGATGGTCGAGATTGATTTTCACACCAACCCTCAAAGGCTCAGATCAATTAAGCTTTTAATAGATGGTCAAGATGCATTTTCGGGCTCAAATTTTTCCCGCCTAAATGTTTAGCCATACTTGGGAACCTAAAAACGTTGTCTAATTATTTTGATACTCTCTCTCCCCCCTTCCTTTCTCATGATCACTAATTTGGGAACACAAATTTCCACTCCTCCTCCTGACATGGGAACCCAATCGCCTAATTCTATCTTCTCTGGAAAACATTCAGTCAATAGAAGCTTTCCTACTTTTTCATCCAGCCTCTCTACGACTTTATTGAAATTGACTGGATTCTACGTTCACAGGAAATCAATAGAAGCTTTCCCACTTTTTTCGAGGTTATATTGAAAATATAAGGGATTCAAAAAACTGAGCCCTTTTATAATACTCCCTTTGTCCCAATTTGTTGCGCCCTTATGCCTTTTGGGGATGTCCCAAAATGTTTTGCTCATTTCAAAACTTTCCATTTTTGGATGTCCATTTTACCATTTTTCCCCTCATTTATTATACATTTAAAAATATTTATGGCCCACCAATGGCAACTTTTTCAATCAAACTCACGAGAAGAATTTGGGTTCGGGCGTGTACCCTCCCGATGAATCCGAGCAGTCCGACATTGCAACCGACGGTCCGGATTAAAAGTGTTGTCTGGATTTATAAAAAAGAAGAAGAAACAAACGGAAAGTGCATCTCAATTCGGATCGTCGGATGCATTTTTGGACGGTCCGGATGCACCGCACGGGTACCACGTCTCACATACCCTATTTACACCCAAGTTTTTCTCCAAACTCATTGATTACAAAACAAACTTCATTTCTTTGTCCAAATTCCAAAACATACAATTACGTGGATCATACCCACCAATATCAACCATAACAAGTTCAAAGGTTAGATACACCTAAGCCTGAAAAGAACAAAAAGGGAGAAATATGGGATTTGTGTTGCAGACCCTTGCAATTGCTTCAAGCTTCATCCAAAAAAACAAAAATATTCAAAACATTTTTCATCCCAACAGTGAGAGGTATATGTTGCATCGCCATATTTGAGCCTGAATACTATCCATAAAGTTCACATCTTCATGCAAGGGAAAGTTCATCCAAAAACACAAAAATACGGCCCTTGCTTCAAGCTTCATCCAAAAACACAAAATACAGTTCTTCAACAAAGTTTGAGATCAATTGCCTCCAATATGTAGATGCGCCAAAACACTTTCCACCAGATTGTTGTCACATTGAAGTTGAGTAGGCAGGTTACCATCTCTCATCAATCCACCTTTTCCAATATGTGGCACCTTGTAACCAATTTCCCCTTTAACTTTCATGATCTCAATCATGCAAGCTTGTAATGTCAAAAAGACATTATCTAGCCTTTCAGATGGTAGTTCTTCAAAAGCTCCCATAACGGCATAAACAAGCTCATCAATATTTTTTGGTGCTTGTTGGTATTGCAAAGTTTGAATTGCTCTAAAGAAACCAAGGTCTAGAACATTTAAATCCGGACTGTTGGGAGATTGGAATGCCAAACGAATATCAAATCCGTCTTTAGAAGCCTCTTAGAGAAACTCGGCATCAAATTCATGAATGTGAGGCCTCGCATTATCCTGTTGAATGAAAATAGTCTCGATTCCATTGCCTCGTGGCCATTTAGCTCGAATAGCGGGTAAGACATTTTCAATCAAACACTTGCGAGTAACTTCTTTAGTAACCGTAATGGGCTTTGTTTCCAAAGTACCGGCCAAACGGTTTTTACTAGTCCGTTTGACGAGTTCTTTGCATGTGAAGGGAAAAATTCCAATCTTTCTGGAAAACTCTTGATTTCGAGTTGCATCAAACCTTGGTCAAGCTACGGCTGCTAGGAACATAACTTTCGTGATGAAACGTTTGTTTTTGCAAGTTCGTAGGGGCTCATTTCATCGGGAAGGAGATACTGGCCTTGTTTGTTTTCCTGTTTAGTTTTAGTTTTAGTTTTGATGACATCATCATTTCCTTCATTTCTCTCTCTATCTCTCTCCACTCATTACACCTGCTGACATCATCAAAACTAAACTAAATTATCTAACCAAACACAACCAATACCTTTCCGATTCTTTAGTCATAAAAAAACCATTTTCCATCAATATGCACGTAATTGTACATATTTTGGAAAGTTGGTTGGCTTTGAAGACTAGAAGGCTCAAGCATGGACAAGCAAAATCGAAGTCGTGCCCTCTTACCTTCTTCACTTAGCAATGGCTTCAGTGCATTCGTATGCAGCCTCAACACACCGTCTTTAACTCGCCTATGGAGTGTTGTTTTCGGCACTTGTATGGCTCGTGCTATTGATCGGATATTGGTTCGATTGCTAAACGGAAGTTTAGAGATTGCGTTGACGTCCAATTGCACTCGTTTGCGACCAACTCGTCCTCGCAAATTGGGGGATACATCAACAGTAAGTCCCATGGCAATACAAGAATTTGCTTTTTGCACAATTGCACGTATTGTTCTCTGATCGACGGAAAACATTGCAACTAACTCCTTGAGACATCCCCTTTTTAATTTCCCAATTGCACTCTTTGACAATAGGAACTCCAAAATTTGTTGGTGTTGTTGATCAGTCAGGTTTCTTTTTTCTCTATGGGAGATAGAAGATGGTTCAAGCAAATAAGGCATCTTTTAAGGTTAATAGAGGTGAGAGAAATATGTTGGAGAAAAAGTAGAAAGAGAGAGAAAGTGGGAGGATTTTTAGGAAACATAGTTTGGAAGAGTAGGAGTATCACGTTGGTGGAGAGGAAAAAGTATGGGAAGTGTAGTTATCCATATATAGGGGTGAGATATGGGAGAGAGATTTATGGAGAAATGTTCTCCCACCTTTTTCTCTGATTCCATTTCGCGAGAAGTTGCAACAAATTCAAAATTTAAAATTTTAATTTGTAAGGAAACTGATGTGTTGGAGAGATTTATGGCGGCACAATTTTTCTGCTCATCAGACCCAAACCATGTCAAAGCACAATTTTTGGCGGCAAACATTTTGGGTCCACTTTTTTTTTTCCCATAATTTTGATACTATATTCAATTAAAAGAGTAAAATGGTATAATTATCAAAAAGTCAACGCAATCATGATGTTTCCTTAAATTTTTCATTTCCCAATATGGGCGCAACAATTTGTTCCCAATAAGGCAACAAATTGATACTAGATTTCTATTGCTTTCAGTTCACCTTATTTCGATCATGAGTGACGTTATTGTTTGTTGTAAATCCTTTATTTAGTTGCCTTAATTGATTGGATGAACTCTCTTCAAACTTTGACAAGAAAAAAGACTCTTAGCGGAGTTGGATTTGTTGGCGGGGAGGTTAAATGTAAGAAAGGATAATTCATTTTAGGCGCACTCAAAACGTGTTGCGTCATGCCTTCAGGCACTGGCAATTTCTAGTATCCTTATATTTTTTAAGCCCTAACTCACACAACCCCTCTTTCTCACAAGCTTCCTCGTCAATCTTCTTCCAACCCGATGAACCTTCTAGGTGAACCTCGTCCAGAGGCGGTGCTACATATAGCTAGGGTATTCAACTGAACACCCTAACCCCTCGAATTCTGCTAACAACTAGAGCAAAAATTATCGTCAATTTGATGTCTGAACACCCTATAATAAATCCTTTGAACACCCTGCAATAACCATTGGCCCGAAAGGGAGACCATTTAGAAGAAATCTTGAACACCCATACATAAACTTTTGGTCCAAAACCCTTCAAACACCTCTGACACATGATATCATTTTCCTTCGGTTTTTGTTCATCTCCTGCAATGGTTTTTCTCTCTCCTTTTCCATTTTTTTATAATCTCTTCTTTCCTCTTTGAATGTTGTTTCTCTTTAATTCAATTTCCTCCTCTTTTTGAGGTCTCAATTTCGTTTTCGCTACTGGAGTTAACTTTCGGACATTAATACTGTAATTTTTTCTTATACTCTCCTTATTTATGATAATTGTGATGATAAAGTACTCTTCTACTATTTCCTCATCTAAAGGAATTTTTGGAAACAGATTTTTAAATTTTTTGTCCTAATCTAAAAATCTCAATAAAGTTCTTTTGTTTGATGTAGAACTTACAATAAATTTTCCTTGCAAAATTGTTATTCAATTATTATGTATGTGATGGAGGAATAATTTTTTTTGAACACCCTTCAAAATAATTCTGGAGCCGCGACTGACCCCATCTCCAGCAACCTTCCCCGATGATCCCCTTCCCATCTCCTCATCTATTGGTGTTTTGTTTCAAGAAAATATCCACGATTCACCATCTCCATATCCACAAACACCGACCACAAATAAACATCACAAATTTCTTCACAAGATGCATAAATTTTTTTGACCCACAACCATTTTCCAAGCCTAAAACACCATCTATAATGACTACCATTCCGCAGTTAAAAAAAAAAAAAGACTAACACTCCTACCCACATGACCAAAAGAAAAATGGACAAAGTAAACCCATAAAAATTGGAAAATCAATTCGACAGTAATCAAACCCCATTTTGTGGGTTCTGATTTCCCAGTTTTATGAGAAGAGAAAGACTCTGAGGTGACTCGTCGGGTCTCGTACATCCATATCCATAATTGGCTCATCAGATGAAATTTCATTTTGGTACTTCCTATCAAAGTCAGAGGAGTAGAGGTGGCGGACGGCGGCCTCGATCTCACTGTCGCAAGATAGGGATCGTACGGCTAAAGGATGGGTTTTTGGGCTAAGGGTTTGGGTTGTTAGAACTATGTGATTTTTTGTTTTCTTGAAGTGATGGTGGGTTTTGGTTTAGGGTTTGGGTTCTTTGGATTTTCAGTGGTTGTTTGGTTCTTTTACTTCTCTGTAATAGAAAATGATCGAGTGCGAGTGTGCCAGAGAGAGTTTTAATCTTCTCCCTCAGATTAACTTTGGAAAAACCAAATCTAATCAGGCGATTGTGTTTTTAATGGTTCAATTACCTCAATTAAGAGGATTTTTCTTTCAAAGTGAAGAAATGCAA
Organism: Vaccinium vitis-idaea; assembly: GCA_963854785.1. Classification (NCBI taxonomy): domain Eukaryota; kingdom Viridiplantae; phylum Streptophyta; class Magnoliopsida; order Ericales; family Ericaceae; genus Vaccinium; species Vaccinium vitis-idaea. The sequence continues at coordinate 29,171,397 of OY978217.1, read as the reverse complement.
ACCAATATACTTAGGAAATTAAAGAACAACAAAGAAACAAGATACTTCGATTGATAAATCAAAGGTAAACTTACTTCGAAATTGCCTTCAACTCCAAAATACAACGTGATGAGAACTTCGAACAGATGATTATTACAAGAACAATCGAAATTAACCCTAACTACTTCCTAATCTACTTCGAACTGAGTTCGAAATCCTAAACTACTTGCCAATGAACAAACCAAGCATCATTTTGTTTGATAGCTGTTTGTGGAAGATTTGTCCGGGGGCTTTTTACTCTTCAATCTCTTCTATTTATAGACGCTGCTTGTTAGTTGAATTTCCCGCTCAACGATTTTGAACTAGGCTTGCTTCGACTCCAACGTTCATAATTTGAATTGGCAGTTTCTTCCCTCTTCCACATCTGAATTTGAATTCTTGTTAATCTTCTTCCAAAAGCTTCTCATTGAATCTGTACCGTTGCTCGAACTAACCCAAATGATTACATATTAAGGAGATAACTGCCTTTCAAGATGTAATCCACGTGTTCTAACTGCTAATTGCCTTGTATCACAAGTTTACACGTGGACTTTATGCATTTAGCAGTTAACATCATAGCTTCGAAGTTGATTTTTTATATTGACAATACCTTGTGACTGTCAATAACTGCTTTTCAAATTGAGAAACAATACGACATCGTATTTACTCAACTTCAATTCAATAATCCAGTGTATCTTCATTGACAGATATTTGCCAACGTTTGACATCCCTATTACGTGTCAATTAATTATTGAATTTGTTAATTTTATATGTAAACAGTGGTGGATGAGGAGGAGGGAGAAAAAGGGGGTGGTGGATCGCAGAGGGAGAGTTTTGGGATTTTTTGGGGGTGAAAGGGGATTTTCGAGATGGGGGAAGGGTTTTGAAGAGGAGGAGGAGCATTGGTGGAGATTGTTGTGGTGATGGGTGAGGTGAGGGAGGTGGTGGTGGTGGTGGTGGAGTCATGGTAGGGTTGAAGTGGGTTTTGGGTTTGGTTTGGTTCGGTCATGGGTAATGAGAAGAGATTGGGATTAGCGGTGGTGGCTGGGTTGGATTAGGGGAAGAGAGGATAATGGGGGTTTAGAGAAAAACAATCAATAGGCAAAACCCATGGAAGGAGAAAGGGTTAGGTTTGATTTGGGAAAAAAATAGAATGAGGATATTCTGGACAGTTCACTCATAAATTGCCATGTATGTGGAAATATTATTTTCCTTGTCATAAATTGGTAATTTGGGAAACAATGGCCATCTTTTGGGAATATTTTTCCCCAACCACATCTGTTTGGTCATTTCCCCTATTATTTATGGATGATAAGCCCACAGTGATGTGATATTTACAAAGGGGGATTAAATCGTACTTGGTTAGGAATGTCACGCCTCGAAATTTTAAAGGATAATTCATTGAGAAAATCCACGTGGACGGTCAACAAGTCCACGTGCCACGTCAAAGTCCAAATGAAATATAGAAAAGTCAAAGTCAACAAGTTACAATAGTCTAAGGGTACCCGATAACCCAAATATACAAGCACATAAGTTTTAAGTATGTTTACAATTCATTGTCAAAAGAGAAGACTTAATCAAGTTACAAAATCATCTTGGCAAAAGTACTACTTCTAAGATGATAATGTAACTCCTCCTTTAGTTTTCAAAACAATACATGCATGCAACTCCAAGCACTCCATAATCATGCTCCTTGATGGGTACCTGAAATTGTAAGGATGAACTCACTAGCCCAGTAGAGAAATGTCTAACAATCCTAAGTGAAATGAAATGTATATGGATGATAGACAAGAATACCCAAGTCATGTAACAAGAGTTAGAGAGAATTTGAATGGTTAAAGGGCTTAACGATAACACATAATCAATTAGTTTCCACTTACTCTTGTCTCTCGTACCCAACTTGTACCCGACACGCCACATGTGCCCGACACATTTTCCATATACGTTCCATTCCTTTTAAAACATTTGATTATTTTCTAGGCATGCCATATAAGCCCCGTGTCACTCCGGGCATGCCATAAAGGCCTCGTGTCACTCCGGGCATACCCTTTCGGGCCCCGTGTCATCATTACCACATTCATACTTTATTTCATGCTCATTAATATCATTACGGTGTCTATATGTCTCATCAACTAACTTTCATGTGTTAATTTCACGCAAAACTCATGTTTCGTGTTACCCGAACGTGTCCATAAAGGAGATTTTGACCTGAGTGTCAAAGATGTCAAACAGACCCTCTCGAACCCTAACATGTGACCAACAACTTACACAAATGAGGCACAAACAACGGATCATGATTCATGAAATTTTTCAAAAAATATAGGTGTCCTATTGATAGGAGGTTAGGTCCTATTGATAGGAGAGAGATCAGATTGGCCACTATTGAAGCATCAGAGAGTCCTATTAATAGAAGGTAAAGTCCTATTGATAGAGCGTCAGAGGCTCCTATCGATAGGAGATCAAGTCCTATCGATAGGGCATCCATCAGATTGGCCAGAACGAAAAGTGAAAGGCTTCTATCGATAGGGGATGAAGTCCTATCGATTGGACAACACCAGATCCAAAATTTCACAAGCAACGAAATGATCAATGGGGCTTCTTTTGGGCATTTTCTTGGTTCCAAATGATCATATTAAGATGTAAGAAAGATTCAAACAACATTATAACACAACATATCACCAAGATACAAGAGGAAATGGTTCATTCCCAAGGAAATCAACAAAATAATGGAAACTTGCTTGCGACCTTGGATTGTAATTCAAATGACGTTACCCCAAGCGTAGGGTTTTGGCCGGCGGTAGCATGATAACCGAAAGTCCGGGTCGAGTCCACAGAGACCGAATGCGCGGCGCGTGAGTGTTGATTCGCGAATGTTGGTTTCAGCCTTAAAGCGGCAAACTTGGCTTTTGTAGTTTGGGGGTGGAATTCACTTAACTTCGTGAATGACTCAGAAGATTAAAAAGACTAATTAAAACAAGGCTAAGTCAAGGGGTTCACAACACCCATGCCTTAGGCCGATTCATTCTCCTCTAAAATAACCGGCTCGAGGCGTCGTTAAACTACCCCGAATAGAAGATTTGGTACTTAAACTCGTTTGACTAGAAATGGTGTTTCTCAAAAAGTAGGATTCTTGTGCCATTTATACAAACATTTTGATTGACATCGCCCTAAGCATCACACGTGCCAAGTGGTCAAGCCCTTGGCTACGTGTGATAAACGGGATTAACAAATCCAAATTTTGATACATAAAATCAATCCGTACTCTTTGATTAACAAGCAAATTTTGCATTATGGCGAGGAGAGGGAATCAACCTAAGTCATGGGGTGCTAATCACCCCATGACCGAGCCTATAACGACTACTCGGTAATTACTAAGTAAATCATGCCTGGTTTTATAAAGGAAATAAAGAACATGACAAGTGACTAAATAAACTTGACTTTAATGAGGATACTATGTTGGCCTAACACTTTAATACTTGAGAAATTAGCTAACAAGGTTTAGAACTAGGATTTTTAAGAGAAAATAGCTAGAAGAACATGGAAATGAAAAACTTAACAAGAACAAAAATTAATTAGATAGATAGAACAATCTAAGCAAGAGCTACAACATTAATTAACGACATATTAACGGAAGAAGTAAACTTACATGAGAAATCTAGAAAGAGAGAGCTTCCAAAACTCTCTAATGGAGGAGAGAGGGGAGAGCAAAAAACTAAGAAAGAAAATAAAAGAAGAAGTAGTGGGAAGGAGAGAGGAGAGTCCCCTTTTATCATCCTTTTTCTCTCTCTACATAATATCTAATAAAGTCCTCACAACAACTAAAAGTTTCCATAAATAGAATGTCCAAAAAGTGGCTTAAAGTGGCTATCCGGAGGGACCTGAATCGATCCACTCTGACCCTGGATCGATCCAGATGTTGCTGTTGCTGTTATGACCAAAGGATGGATCGATCCACTCTAGACCCGGATCGATCCAGGATCAACTGGTGCTGTTTTGATGTGAAGTGGATCGATCCACTTGAGACCTGGATCGATCCAGATGTTGAATGGGTGAAGTTTGCTGAAGTGGATCGATCCATGTGAGACCCGGATCGATCCAGATGGCTTGGAGAATTTTGTATGAGCATGGATCGATCCATGTGAGACCTGGATCGATCCAGAGTAGGCTGGAAGAGTTTTGTGCACAAGTGGATCGATCCACATAGTGCCTGGATCGATCCAGATTAGGCTGGATGGTGCCTTGGCAATTTTTCATCCACTCCTTTACCCTCGTGAGTGCTTGTTCACTCCCGGGCCTTAGCCACATCATCGTGTCTCGGCTCTCGAGGTCCGGTGTTGGCGTGCCATGGGGCACGTGGCCCTCGTAAATGTGGCACGGTTCTCAATGTGATCAAAATGCGTTTCTTTAGCGCGTTCAACCTGTAACTCAACAAAACCACAACTGCGCGCAAATCAAACATTTCAAGCGCAAAATCGCGTGCTTGTGTGCGATAAATGAGTACTATAAGCCCCAGTTATGTACAATATTGGGGGCTTATCAAAACTCAAGCAATCAATTGACTAAACACACACATACACCACATTTACACTTAAAAGGGTTAGAAATTTCTCTACCTCAAGCAAAGATCAAGCTTGTAATCCAAGTGAGAGCAAAACCCTAACTTCAAATTTCTAGAAATCACCAAATTGAGCTCCTCCAAGGCCAAAACAAGAAGAATCCAAGCTCCAATGGTTGAAAGTTGAAGAATTTGTGCAAGGATTGTTGAGTTTTTGGGAGAATTTGGGAGAAGAAATGAAGAACAATGGAGGAGTAGAGAGAGAGAGAGGAAGTGGTTGGTGAATTGGGAGAGGAGGGGATGTGTTTGTCTCTCTCCTCTCTCACACCACATATAATACTTTTGAACAATTACACCCCCGGTCCCTGTAATGACTTGTGTATTGCACAAATGCTCCAACTAATTAAATACACTCAACAATACATCACTTAAACATTTTAATTTATTCCTCACATTTTCCAACTTTATTTCCGAAAAAAAAAATTAAAATTACGGGTCCTTACATGGAAGATTTCAAAAATAAGGGGATAAAATAATACTTGGGTTTGTTTTGTAGTTGAGATGGGGGATATGGATAAATTAGAAGGTTTTGTGGTGGATTGAGGGGGATGAGTGGGGGTATAAATAGGGTACTAATTAATAACAGCGGTCACCGTGTTATTATTTAGTAAAGGAGAAGGGGTATTAAGGGGTATAAAATATGGAGGGGGATAACTCGTCGACCCCCTGCCAAACCTTTCAAACCATGGATGAGGAGTGGACTCGGGATTAGTCATTCGGGTCCAAAATTATACCCCTCCTCATCCTTAGGCCATGGGATGAGGAAATTATTTTGCAGATTCATGGTATAGCATTTTTATGGGAGCAAAAAAACCATTCCTTTAAAATTCATCACAAACTCACCACACCCTTCCGACCTCAAATAAAATGTAGATCTCCCCCTTTCCCAAGTCGTAAACCTACCCCACTGCCTCTCTTGCCTTATGATCTCTCTATGACTCGGATCAATCTCCGAGCAAGTTTCAGTCCAAATTCGAGCAAGTACTTGGGTGTGTAAGTGGAAGAAATTGTAGAGAGAGAGAGAGAGATAGAAGAATGGGCTGGTTGGGGTGGGGAGGGAGAGAAGAAGATTTTTCTCTCTTCTCTCATGCCTTATATACTCAAATTTTGAATTATTACACCACCATACAGAATAAAAGGACAAAGAAAGCCTACAACAAACAACATCAAATCTACCTAATGACTTAATGAGTGGCATCCCCAAGAACCCTAGTTGAGATGTTGCAAAGATAACATAGACTTTGGTTTTCACATAGCTTGGGAAGTTTGATATTTATTTTTACCGGTTGAATGTGGCAAAAACTGGTTTCCAATAAAATTTGGCAATATGTATTTGTAAAACAAGAAAAAAAAGAGGCACTAAAACTTATACCAATAATTACTACTCCCTCTGTCCCATTTTAAATTGTCTAGATGAATATCCATGCCATTTTCAAACGTCTATATCTTTTTATTGGGAATGTTTTCATAGTTTTTAAAAATTGTGTCTAATAGAACTAATTGAAATCTATAAAATAAGATCCATATTGCATATAAAATACATTATAGAATAAAAACTACCAGAGTTTTAAAAAAATACGCATAACCGTAGGGAGCAATTAAATTGGAACGGAAGGGGTATTGTTTACATATAAAGTAACAAATCCAATAATTGATTGACACGTAATAAAAAATGTCAAACGCTGGCAATTATCTGTCAATGGAGATACACTGGATTAAAAGAATATATTGGAATAAATACGATGTCGTATTATCTCTTAAAATCAAAAAGCGGTTATTGGCAGTTACAAGTCCAGGATAAAATAAAATTGGCTTCGAAGCCATGATGTTAACTGCTGAACACGTAAACTCCACGTGTAAACTTGTGAAACGAAATAGATAGCAGTTAGAACACGTGGAGTATTTCTTGAGAGGCAGTTATTTCCTTAACTCGTAATCATTTGAGTTAGTGTTAAGTAACTGTGCAGATTCAAAATAAAAGCTTATGGAAGAAGAATTCAAATTCAGACGTGGAAGAGGGAAGAAATTGCCAACTCGAAGAGTAGAAGTTAGAGTTCGAAGCAAGCCAAGTTCAAATTCGTTTGAGCGGGAAGTTCAAACTGCAAGCAGCGTCTATAAATAGAAGAAATTGAAGAGTGAAAAACCCCCCGGACAAATCTTCAACAAACAGCTATCAAAAAACTGATGCTTGGTTTGTTCATTGGCAAAGTAGTTTAGAATTTCGAACTCAGTTCGAAGTAGATTAGGAAGTAGTTAGGATTAATCTCGATTGTTCTTGTAACAATCACCTGTTCGAAGTTCTTGTTCTTGAATTTGAAGTTGGAGACAATTTCGAAGTAAGTTTACCTTTGATTTATCAATCGAAGTATCTTGTTTCTTTGTTGTTCTTTAATTTCCTAAGTATATTGGTTTGCATTTCTTCACTTGTTAAGAAAAAATTCTCTTAATTGAGGTAATTGAACCAACACAACACAATCGCCTGATTATATTTGGTTTTTCCAAACTTAATCTGAGGGAGGAGATTGAAGCTCTCTCTGGCACGCTCGCACTCGATTATTTTGCTATAAAGAAGTAAAGAACCACGAAACATTTTTTGGCACGCCCGGTGGGACACCTGAAAGTGTTGAATGGCTCCAAAACTTAGGAAGCAAACAGATGATTCTCAGATTGGCCAAACGCCAGAAGATGAGAATAATGTTAATTCTAAAGAGAATGAACAAGTTGAAGGCCTTCAAACAGGCCCAGAAACTCGTACTGGTCAAGATTTAAATGTGGGAATTGGCCAGACTTCTCGAATGAATACTAAGAATAATAAAACTATACACGTTGATGACCCAAAAAATCCAGAAATTGGAGGAAATGTGTTATCTAGTCAATTTGCTGAAATGATTGCTACATTTAAAGAACTGGCTCAAACCCAGAAGCTTATGTTACAAAAATTGGAAGAGCAATCAGGGCTTAGGAATGATCCTTTACCTTCATTTGAGAAGGATAAAGAAGAGGCTAGCACAAGCAAATTTAAATCAAGACCTGGAAAAGAGCCTATAAATGTAGATGATATACCAGAATCTTGGTATGAACCTGCAAAAACTCATGATTATCAAACTCCTAAACCTAAGAAAGTGTACAAACAGAACACTAATGTCTCGTTCGAACCAAACTTTGATGGTTTAAATGATGGAAAGAGTTTTAGGAACAATGATTATGGGTTCGATGAGTATGTTTTTACTCCTGTAAACCACTTTAATGAAAAGGATAGGGCCAATTCGAAAAGGGCCAATCCAGAGATTGGGATTCCTAAATATTCAGGAATACCAGAGATGAGAAGGGTACATTCGAACTACCTTTATGAACCTTATGCAAGGCAGGAAGGAGGTTTCAAGCAAACTAGGCCTTTTGATAATCCTTTTCAGAGGTTTCCAGAAGACCACATGCCTAGAAATGTCGCTGGGGAACCACCTGTTAACTCAAGAGTACCTCTAGGGGAACACCCAACCCTTCGAGATGAAGTATTAGGCCTCATGCAAGAAGTTTATGGACCTCTAAACCGGGGGATACAAACTCAAATTTATAGAAAACCCTATCAAGAATGGATAGATAGACAGTTCGAAGTCCCTAGGGGGTTTAAAATTCCAGATTTTACTTTATTCCATGGAGATGGAAAACAATCAACAACTGAACATATTGCTAGATTTACTGCTTAGTGCAAGGAATTAGGCAACAATGGGTTCATTAAGTTGAAATTGTTTTCCAATTCCTTGACAGGAACAGCCTTCGAATGGTACTCTAATTTGACACCAGAGTCAGTTCCAAATTGGCAAAGGATGGAAGAATTATTCCATGCACAGTTTTATCAAACTGAACCTGAAGTCACTATGGCTGACTTAGCAAGATTAAAGCAAAAATCAAAGGCTGCCCAATTTATTGCTAGGTTTAAAAAGGCCAGAAACAAATGCAAACTTCAACTACCAGAAGTCGAATTTGTTAGAATAGCACAAGATGGCTTAAGTAGAGAACTTAGGAAGAAGTTCGATTCTACTGAATTTAGGGATTTGGTTGATTTAACTTACAAAGCTTCTAGATATGAATCTTTGCTTGAAGAAGATGTTGATAGGAATAACTCTTCTTATTCAACCTATTAAAAAGACTCTACTTATGAAATTGATGCTGCTAAAATTGTTGAACATGATCCTTGTGTGTGTGAATGTCTAGTTCGAAAGGACTCTTCTATAGCACCAAGGACTAACAAGAAGGCAATTAGCAAAGTGTATTCATTTGATGTTTCTAAAGCAGATGAAATTTTTGATTACCTTTTGAAGAAAAAGTTTATCAAACTACCTGAAAATGTTAAACTTCCAACTTTGGAAGAAACAAAAGGAAAGAATTATTGCAAATGGCATGCTTCTTGGACTCATTCAACTAAGAATTGTAATGTTTTTCGTGACAGGATTCAGGAGCAAATTAAGAAAGGAAGGATCATGTTTCCAGAAAAGACTGGGAATAGATACAGATCCATTTCCAAAGATTGAAGAAGTGACTGCCAATACTAATGTGCCAACTTCTTTGGCTAAGACAGTTCAAGAGGTATGGCAAGACAGGCGAGTTCATGTTGGGATGAACTCTATACAGTTTGGAAGAGGAAAGCCAAAGATTGGCCAACTTCGAAGTGATGATGGGAAAACTTACAGACAAAATTATGCATCAGGAAGTTCTTCTAAAAAGGGTTTTAAGCAGTCTCATCTTCCCATGCTTGAAGCATCCTTTTTGGAATGCTTATGCATGGAATGCAGGGCTAATTATTTGATTTTTAAAGATTTGGATCGACAGGGGGTTGATTTCTTTCCAAAAAGGATGGAAAGAAAGGCCTTGGACCAAAATAATGAAAGAAAACCCTGGATAAGCCCAAATCATGGAAAAAATGAGAAACCTTGGTCAGTGACAAAGAGAAATGTACCTTCTAGTCCAGTTCCACCAGCTTCGAAGAGGGATTATCCTCCTTCGAAGAAGGTTAACACTGGAAAGGCCCCCAATGGGCCAAGAAAGTGAAGGACATGGAGAACAATTCACTTTGGTGAAAGGAGTTCCTGATTGGTTTTTGAAGAAAGTCAAACCAGAACTCTTCCAACGGTACAAAACTCCTCCTCCTAAAATTGGAAACAAAATGGTCAAACCTCCAAATACTCCTCCTGGTCAATGGGTAGTGATTAGAGATCCAAAGACCAAGACACCTCAAATGATTCCTATGTTGACAAGAACTCAGAAGAGGAAACTGCAGAGGAGGTATACTAGTTTTCAAATGGAAGAATATGCCTCTAAAGAAAATCCTAATGGAGGTGATAAGTTCAATCCAAGGTTTAACAGACTTCGAAGAGAGGATTCTGAGGAATCTCTTCGAAGGGGGTTTATGCTTGCGACCTTGGATTGTGTCGTAGAGAGTGTCGCCCCAAGCGTAGGGCTAGGTCGGCAGTAGCATAATAACCAGTAAGACCGGGTCGAATCCACAGGGACCGAACGCACCCGGCGTGAGAGTTGTCTTGCGAATGATGGTTTCAGCCTTAAAGCGGCAAACTTGGCTTTTGGATTTGTTGGTGGAATTCACTTAATTTCGTGAACGACTCGGAGGATTAAAAAGACTAATTAAACTAAGGCAAAGTCTAGGGGTTTTAACAACCATAACTTAGGCTAATTCGTTCCTCTCTTGTTGAGATTAGAATTCTTGTAATCATTTGGCAAACATCTAGGTTGACATCGCTCCAAGCATCACACGTGAAAAGGAGAATCAACCCTTAACTACGAGAGATCAAAAAGGTTAACCTAGACTTCGATACATAAAATCGATCCTAACTCTTTGAACTAGAAATGGTGTTCGATAAAGTTTAGGATTCTTGTGCCAATTAGACAAACTTTTAGATTGACATCGCCCAAAGCATCACACGTGCCAAGTGGTCAAGCCCTTGGCTACGTGTAATCAAAGAGATTAACAAATCCAAATTTTGATACATAAAGATGAACCCGTGACTTTATTAAACAAGGAGTGTTTCCAATTTGGCGAGAAGAACGAATTAAACCTAAGTCATGGAGTGCTAATCACCCCATGACTGAGCCCACTTAAACTACTCACCCATTACACTAGTTAACAAGTCTAGAAAATGGAAGAAAACTAAAAACATGCTTAATAAACTTAAAAACTGATTTTATATGATGATCTTTACCTTGTCTACAACTTTAAACATTAAGAAATTAACAAACAACACATAAAAGCTTGAGTTTTCAAAGGAAAAGGCTAGGAGAGGAGAGATAAGATTTAACCGGTAAAAACGTAAATAAACTTGATTTATATAGAGACACAACAAGTAGCTACAACATTAAACAACAAGAAATTAAAGGAAAATGAAGACTTACTTGAGAAAAACTAGAGAGAGAGAGCTTATAAATCCTCCAATGGAGGAGTAAAAACTAGACTAAGGAGGAGGTAGGTAGGAGAGAGGAGAGAGAAGGGTATTTATACTTAAAGCCCTTTACATTGGCTAATTAACCCAAAAACATACTATAAGTGGAAAGTTTCCATAAATGGAAGATATTAAAGCAACCAAAAATCTCCATAAGATATTTCCTGATCGGGCTCAAAAGTTGCAGAAAAATGCAGCTTCAACCGGTTGAGCAAAAAGTGTCAACCGGTTGAAAAACTCACTGGATAGGTTCAACCGGTTGAGCAAAAAGTGTCAACCGGTTGAAAGAGTAAAAACTGAGATTTTCCTTTGCATTGATCCCTTGACCTTCCGGCTTCGTCCGAACTCGGAATGAGGTGATTCTTGAACCGTTGGAAAGCTCTATGAGTCTACTTTCAAACCCAATTGACCTCATCTTCATAGCCTTTGTATCTTGAGAGAAATGAGCCTTTTTCTATCGGTTGGTCATATTTTCTCGAGGCTCATAACTCCAAATTTCTTGGTCCTTTGTTCCGGGCCTTCCTTGAACCTTCCAAAGCTCCTTGAATCGACTTCTAAGCTTCGGCGATTGTCCTCCGCGGCATTGCGGGACCTTAGGTACTTCCGGATACAACCGGGGATTATTTGGATCTTTGGACACGCCTCTTAGCTCCAATTTTCTGAAACTCATCAAAAACACAACTCGCGCAAAATCAATCGTATAAAGACACAAAATGCACGTGTGTGTGATTACAACGAGCGAGATAAGCCCGGTTATATACAACATTTGGGGCTTATCACACCCCCCAACTTGAACTTTGCTCGCCCCGAGCAAACTAAACAAATGCAACTAACGGAAACAAACTAAAATGGATACGTCTTTTAAACCCCCGGGCGGCCCCGGTAGGATGAGTGAAGTCTCGTGAGGGTTTTCAGCAGTGAACACCCACAAAACACAAAGGAATCGAATACTTTAAGTGTGACTCATGCCCAACCGACAACCACACGTAGTAACACAATGTCTGCCACGCAAGTCAATGGCAAGATATTTCATTCATAGAAAGAGTTAAGCAAGTGAACTTCATATCCAAACTTAGCACAAAAATCAATCCTCTCACCTACGGTTGGATAGAGAATTCTCACGTGGCATGCGTGTGAAAAGAAACCTCACAAAGAAATTCACCAATCTTGAAAATAGTTCTCACACCATCGATAGCTCGGTATTCCTTTAAGCATACCCCTTCCCTTTATTCGAATGAGTCTCTTTTTTTTAATATGTGGTCGTGCAATGCCCGGACCTCTCGGGCTTTCTAGTTGACCCCTTTAGCGAGCGTTAGGTCGGTCATCCCCAAGCCAAATGGCCTTAGGGCGCCAGGTTTTGAGAGACCCTTCAGACTTAATTGCTCGAGTCAAAAAGGCTTTATAGTGAGGTCCAAGCTAACCACATTCGACAATGCCTTCACAAGGTCTATCCATCTTTTGACGCGAACAATACGGTGGGAGCAAACCCCGATTGCCCGGTTACTCAATGAATGCCCGGATAAACATTAACAATAAAGCATGCATCATCTTTTTTTTTTTCTTTTCAAGGAAAGGGGCTCCAAATATTTCACAGACAAGTTAATTCACACCGAGGGATCAATGACACGTGAACCAATTTCAAAGCCAGTGAATACTCAAGTGGGACAGTGCGTGTGGAAAAACATGAATTCAAGTGAGCATACGCTATCCAACTATAGGTAATACGGTTTAACCAAGTGTTTCCCTTTAACGTCATGTTCACAAGCTTAAGTCTATCCATGAAATCGTATCAAGACTCCATCTCACACAACAAACATCATAGCACTAATTAGAAGTCATCAATTAAGAGTAAGCACACACAAGTATTCTAATTCCTTGATTCACCAAATTTTTTTTCAATTTTTTTCAATTTTCTCAATTTTTTTTCAATTTTGAAATTTCAAGACTCTTAATATAAACAAAGCACGAAGTAAACCCTCCCCCCAACTTAAAATGTGCTATGTCCTCATAGCATGAAGACAGTATGAAAATGAAGAACTAGGAGGGATAAAAATGTACCGACGGGGTGGAATGTCGACCACCTTATACCTCGACCAAATGAGAGGCTTTTTCATCACTCCTACTAAGAGAAAGTGATATTAGAACCGCCCGGCTTGTGTTATCCGGGCTTCACAAATAATAATATGTACAAAAATAACATAACCGAAGAATCTTCACGCGATTGCACGGGTACTACTTTTCTTCCCGGAACTAGAGACTGTGGCTAGGCCATACGTAGCTCAAGTTCGGGTGGCTATACCGGACCATCAGAATACACAACATCCTTCATGTGGCATCCAAACATCCTTTGTACTATAAAGAGCTACTAGTATGAGCATATCACTCCATTTCAACCCCTCCGTTAAAAATTGTACACGACCATGCCATAAGATAAGATACTTAGAGTATAGCGATAGCAGTAGTCGCGTAAGGAAATTAAGTTCCACCAAATGCATAATGCGAACCAAATTCATTTTCAAAGTGTGGACAAGATTTAGTAAAAGTGGATTGTAAACACAATCATAATTATCAACACCTAGAAAATCAATTAGTTCGACTCTTCCAAGTTCTTGTGGTGGAACAGACTCAATGGAAGTGCTAGTGGCATGAGCCTCAAAAGTTTTTTCATGAAAAGGCATATCAAGTGTACAACTAGAATCCTCTTGGGGAGCACAATCGAAATCCGGCTCATCATCCCATTTAACCTCTGATTCCGTTGGTAAATCAAGTGTACAATCAAAATTAGGCTCGTCATCCCATTTAACCTCCGAGGTTTCTTTCAAAGCTAAAATAACCCCTTCATTAAATAACGGAGGTTCTATTTCAATTTCAGTCAACTCGCAAAATTGGGGCTTTTGGGCTAATTCATCAAGATAGTCCCAACCCTCTTCGGCATTTTTACTCAGGAATTCTTCATCGGACAACAAGTCAAATTGACATGTCGTAGGATTTAAACCTCGGCAGAAGATAGCCAAAAGATTCCCAAGCTCATACATATAAATTGCCCAAGAGAATATAGAACATTTAAATCGCTCCCAATATTGTGGAAAAGACTCATCATCTAGTTGACAGAAATTGGTTATGTCTTGAAAAAGCCCTTCATAGCAACTCCCAAAATCAGACTTTTTTTTTTTTTTTTCTAGGACTAGCAGAACGGAGGGGTTATGCAACCACCTCACCACAAGAACAGTTCCGAGGGGCTAGTCCGCCGCCTCGTTAATAAAACAAGTAATGTACAAAAAATAAGAAAAACTATACAAAAGAGTGGGATACTTACAGTGGAGCAAGGAAAAACTCACGCTGGATGCACCATTAGGTCCCCGGCAACGGCGCCAAAAATGCTTGCGACCTTGGATTGTGTCGTAGAGAGTGTCGCCCCAAGCGTAGGGCTAGGTCGGCAGTAGCATAATAACCGGTAAGACCGGGTCGAATCCACAGGGACCGAACGCACCCGGCGTGAGAGTTGTCTTGCGAATGATGGTTTCAGCCTTAAAGCGGCAAACTTGGCTTTTGGATTTGTTGGTGGAATTCACTTAATTTCGTGAACGACTCGGAGGATTAAAAAGACTAATTAAACTAAGGCAAAGTCTAGGGGTTTTAACAACCATAACTTAGGCTAATTCGTTCCTCTCTTGTTGAGATTAGAATTCTTGTAATCATTTGGCAAACATCTAGGTTGACATCGCTCCAAGCATCACACGTGAAAAGGAGAATCAACCCTTAACTACGAGAGATCAAAAAGGTTAACCTAGACTTCGATACATAAAATCGATCCTAACTCTTTGAACTAGAAATGGTGTTCGATAAAGTTTAGGATTCTTGTGCCAATTAGACAAACTTTTAGATTGACATCGCCCAAAGCATCACACGTGCCAAGTGGTCAAGCCCTTGGCTACGTGTAATCAAAGAGATTAACAAATCCAAATTTTGATACATAAAGATGAACCCGTGACTTTATTAAACAAGGAGTGTTTCCAATTTGGCGAGAAGAACGAATTAAACCTAAGTCATGGAGTGCTAATCACCCCATGACTGAGCCCACTTAAACTACTCACCCATTACACTAGTTAACAAGTCTAGAAAATGGAAGAAAACTAAAAACATGCTTAATAAACTTAAAAACTGATTTTATATGATGATCTTTACCTTGTCTACAACTTTAAACATTAAGAAATTAACAAACAACACATAAAAGCTTGAGTTTTCAAAGGAAAAGGCTAGGAGAGGAGAGATAAGATTTAACCGGTAAAAACGTAAATAAACTTGATTTATATAGAGACACAACAAGTAGCTACAACATTAAACAACAAGAAATTAAAGGAAAATGAAGACTTACTTGAGAAAAACTAGAGAGAGAGAGCTTATAAATCCTCCAATGGAGGAGTAAAAACTAGACTAAGGAGGAGGTAGGTAGGAGAGAGGAGAGAGAAGGGTATTTATACTTAAAGCCCTTTACATTGGCTAATTAACCCAAAAACATACTATAAGTGGAAAGTTTCCATAAATGGAAGATATTAAAGCAACCAAAAATCTCCATAAGATATTTCCTGATCGGGCTCAAAAGTTGCAGAAAAATGCAGCTTCAACCGGTTGAGCAAAAAGTGTCAACCGGTTGAAAAACTCACTGGATAGGTTCAACCGGTTGAGCAAAAAGTGTCAACCGGTTGAAAGAGTAAAAACTGAGATTTTCCTTTGCATTGATCCCTTGACCTTCCGGCTTCGTCCGAACTCGGAATGAGGTGATTCTTGAACCGTTGGAAAGCTCTATGAGTCTACTTTCAAACCCAATTGACCTCATCTTCATAGCCTTTGTATCTTGAGAGAAATGAGCCTTTTTCTATCGGTTGGTCATATTTTCTCGAGGCTCATAACTCCAAATTTCTTGGTCCTTTGTTCCGGGCCTTCCTTGAACCTTCCAAAGCTCCTTGAATCGACTTCTAAGCTTCGGCGATTGTCCTCCGCGGCATTGCGGGACCTTAGGTACTTCCGGATACAACCGGGGATTATTTGGATCTTTGGACACGCCTCTTAGCTCCAATTTTTTGAAACTCATCAAAAACACAACTCGCGCAAAATCAATCGTATAAAGACACAAAATGCACGTGTGTGTGATTACAACGAGCGAGATAAGCCCGGTTATATACAACATTTGGGGCTTATCAGTTTACTCAGTCAGAAAGGAAAACATTGGAAAGTTTAGCCGCAAGAATGGATGGTGAAGTACCTCAAAACAGCCCAGCTTCACCAAATTCCTTGGCAAGCTATCAATCTGGCTTATTAGAGGCCATGATAGTGGAACAGGAGGAAGGTAGAGGAACGAATTCATCTCCTGTTGAAACATTCTCCCCTATGGAAACTTCTGCGGCAGATTGTTTTGAGAAGATGGATACAGCAGAAAATGGATCAGAGTTACCAGTGCAGGAAGAAAAGACCATTCAGTTTGGAACCTTACCTGAAGTGCAAATCAATATGGTTGCTCCTTCATTTGCAAATCAATCAGACAATCCACCAGATGAGGCTGCTTGGATGTGAGTCCAAGGCAGAGTTCGAAGAGGCCAACTCACTAGCCTTAGTTAAATTTATGGCTCTAGAAATAGAGCAGAAGTTACAGGAAACAAATGATTGGGAAGAAATATTGGCTGAGAAATCTGACTGGGGGTTGAAGCCAATCAAATTCGAAGAAGCCTTTATAGGTCATGTCGATTCCCAAGATCCTTTAGAAGAAGTAGAATTGGGAGAAGGAATTGTTCCAAACACTGTACAAATCAACAAGGAACTTGATGTTGCTTCAAAAGCCAAGTTGATCGTAGTGCTTAGAAAGAACAACGAATGTTTTGCTTGAAGTTACAAAGAACTAACAGGTTTGAATAGAGATTTGGTTGAGCATAGATTACCTATTAAACCTAATTGTAAACCTTTCAAGCAACTTCCAAGAAAAATGTCTCCTGAAACCATATCTTTGGTTAAAAAGGAAATTCAAAATCTTTTGAATGCTGGTTTTATTAGAACAGCAAGATATGTAGAATGGCTATCAAATATTGTTCCTGTTATCAAGAAAAATGGGAAAATTAGGGTTTGCATTGATTTTAGAAACTTAAACACTGCAACCCCTAAAGATGAATACCCAATGCCTGTAGTGGACATGCTTGTGGATAGTTCTGCAGGTCACAAAATCATGTCTATTATGGATGGACATTTAGGGTATAATCAAATTTGTATAGCTGAAGAAGATGTTCATAAAACTGCATTTAGAGCCCCAGGCAACCTTGGGACCTTCGAATGGGTCAAAATGCCTTTTGGGCTAAAAAATGCTGGTGCTACTTATCAAAGAGCTATGAACACTATTTTTCATGAAAATAATTTGGGGTTTTCTAGAATGTTACATAGATGACATTATTGTCAAATCAAAATCTATTGATGATCATGTAGAACATTTGAAAATAGCTTTTTCAAAGATGAGGCATTATCAACTAAAGTTGAATCCTGCTAAATGTGCTTTTGGAGTAACAGCAGGTAACTTCTTAGGATATCTAGTCCACAGCAAAGGTATTCAAGTTGATAACAATAAAGCTAAAGCTATTATTGAAGCAAAACCTCCTTCAAACAAAAAAGAACTTCAGAAATTTCTTGGTCAATTGAATTTTCTTTGAAGGTTCATATCTAATACTGCAGGGAAAACTAAAGTCTTTTCTTCTTTGTTGAAATTGAAGGATGGAGAGGACTTCGAATGGACAGAGGAGCATGATGATGCTTTCAAGACCATCAAGGAGTACTTGATCAATCCACCAGTTCTTATTCCTCCTAAAAAGGGAGAGCCTGTTAAACTTTATTTGGCAGCAAACCATGACTCAATAGGAGTATTGTTGGCTCAAGACAATGAAGAAGGGAAGGAGCAAGCTATCTCTTATCTAAGTAGATTTCTTAATGATTGTGAAAGTAGGTATTCTGCAGTAGAAAAGTTATGTTTAACTTTGTTTTTTGCTTCGAAGAAACTCAGGTACTACATGATGCCTAGAGTAACTTATGTAATTTCCCAGACTGATGTTATGAAGTATATGTTGTCTCAACCTGTACTTAGTGGCAGAATTGGGAAATGGGTTGTATCTTTAATTGAATTTAATCTAGAGTATGTTCCTCAAAAATCAGTTAAAGGACAAGCTTTAGCTAATTTTTTGGCTGATCATCCAAACGGAATGGAAACTCCTGAAATAGCAGATGTTGATACAGTGACAATTAAGCCATGGAAGATGTGGTTCGATGGTTCGAAAACATCTCAAATGGCTGGAATTGGAGTTGTTTTGGAGTCTCCTCAGGGTTTGAAAACCAAATTTGGATTTCAGATAAATGAAGGGGAATGTACAAATAATCAAGTAGAATATGAAGCCTTAATTATGGGTTTAGAACTTTTGCTTACCTTGAAGGTTGACATAGTTGAAGTGTTTGGCGATTCTCAGTTGGTAATAAACCAGGTGAATGGAGAATTTGGTTGCCATAGTGCTGGTCTAAAACCTTATTTTCAATATGTGAAGTTGTTGCTTAAGCAATTTCATATGATTACTTTTACTTACGTTCCAAGGTTCTTTAATGGAGAAGCAGATGCAGTAGCTCAAAGAGCATCAGGATTTAAGTTTATCACTGATGAAAGTAAAGAGTTTTGTCAATTAACTTTAAGGAAATCATTACCTATGCTTAAAGATAGACATACTGATTTCGAAGTATGTGAAATCACTACTACTCCTAATTCGAATGATTGGAGACAATCATTGATTGATTATTTAACAAAACTTGATGCTAAAACAGATAGAGCAACAAGGTTAAGATCTGTCAATTATATTATGTATAATGGAGAACTATTCAAAAGAGGAACAGATGGACTGTTGCTTAAATGCTTGAACAAAGTTGATGCTTTTAAAGTCATGGCAGAAGTTCATGAAGGTATTTGTGGGGCTCATCAAGCAGGAATCAAGATGAGATGGTTGATTCGAAGGTATGAATATTATTGGCCTACTATCCTTAAAGATTGCATTGATTATGCAAAAGGATGCCAAGCTTGTCAGAGGACAGGGCCTCTCAAACATTTACCTGTTACTGAACTACAATATGTAGTTAAACCTTGGCCATTTAGAAGTTGGGCATTAGATATGATTGGCATGATTTATCCTCCCTCTAGAAGTGGAGATAAGTTCATTCTAGTTGCCACTGATTATTTTACTAAATGGGTGGAGGCCCAAGCTTTTGAGAGTGTATCTCAAGAACAAGTAATCGAATTCATCAAGAATATTATTTATAGATTTGGATCTCCAGAAACCATAACAGTGGATAATGGATCCATTTTCGAAGATAGAGCAGTAAGAGCTTTTGCAGCCTCCCATGGAATTTCTTTAATTAATTCTACTCCTTATTATGCTCAATCAAATGGCCAAGCAGAATCAACCAATAAGATTATCAAAAGAGGTATTCAAAGGATGGTTGATAAAAATCCAGAAGAATGGCCAAGTTTACTTTTAAATGTGCTATGGGCATATCGAACCACTAAAAGGACCAGCACAGGGACTACCCCTTTTGTCCTAACTTATGGGCATGATGCTGTTTTACCAATGGAAATTGTGGTGAGGTCACAAAGAGTTGCTTATCAAAATGACTTAAATATTGGAGCATACCATCAAGTAATGTATATGGAGATTGAAGAATTAGATGAAGAAAGGGTTAAAGCTCTTAATCAAATTCTATTACAGAAGTCAAGAGTAGCCAGAAGTTATAACAAGAAAGTGGCTGTTCGAAGCTTTGATATAGGTGATTTAGTATGGAAAGTAGTGTTACCTATCAAAGAAAGAAAGCAAGGACTTGGAAAATGGGCTCCAAATTGGGAAGGACCCTTCCAAATTCATAGAGTTCTTAAAAGAGGGGCATACCATTTGAAAGACTTAAATGGTTATGTTCATAGAAGAAAGATTAATGGTAGGTATCTGAAGGCCTACATTCCAACCATTTGGGAGTCCTTTAGCAGAAGATAAAACTAGAAGTAGTTTGTCTTTTGTTTTATGCTTGTGCTGTTCAAGATTAATCATAGAAACAAGCAAACTATGGTTGAAATTCATAATTCAAAAATTATGAGATCAACATTCCAAGCAGTTATAAGGCAATGAAATTGGAAGAAAACAAGTATTTCATTCATTCCTCAAAAACTGTACAATGGTATCTTTTAGGCCACTCCATACGTGAGCACCTCTGGTACAAACAAAATCATAAAATTCCTTTTGATCAGTAGTACGTTCCAGTTGATTTTTAAGATCTCTTATAATTACAACTGTTGAATAGGCTTTGTTTATAGAAGCCTGCATGTTGGAAGTGGTTCGATCAATCTCTCCTCTGACTTGAAGCAAGGCTTCTTCTAAGCGAGTTTCTTCTTCTTTCAAATGACATAGTTTGACAACATCTTGATCATACGAAGAAGTTACATTTCGAGCTTCATCATTTGCATTTGATAATGCTGCCTTCAAGTTTTCTCTTAAGAGATGCCTCTCTTGAACTTCACAGAGTTGATGGGCTTTCATTTGAAACTCAGAAGCTTTAGTCAAGAGGTGTCTATGTAGCTCTTGAGAAGTAGGTTTTAAGACCCAAGCGGCTTGACAACAGATGTCCAAATGCATCTTCAGATCTCCTTCAGCCAACTTTTCAAAATTAAATTTTGAGAATTGTTGTAGGACTTCCTTCAATTCCTGAATCTCCTCTGGAGTTAAAGTAGGCTTGACCAACTCAGGAAGAGATGAATCATGTTGAGTTTTGAGTTCGATAATAGGAGATTCTGAAGAAGAAATTGGAGCTCTAGGATTGGTGATTCTTTGACAAAAATTACTCACTCTTAGTTTAAACTGCTCCAATGAGGAGAGCTCATCAAAAGTAGTGCTAGCAGAAGCACCAACCTTCTGTTAAGAGAAATTCATAAACATATTTAGGCTTTATCCTTTAAGTAGGGCATGATAACTATAAGCTTAAATATAATGGAACACAATACCTCATTCGGATGGATTTGTTCAGATAAAATTGGTTCTGATGGAACGTCAGTAATTGGAACTTGATCAAGAATGACTTCCTCAGTTATCACTTCAAGCTGACTAGTAGTTTTTATAACTGAGGAGCTTGGTACAATCTCAGGAAATAAGTTGCTATCATCTTTGAGAATGGAGGTTTCTATGAAGGTTTCCCTTAGCAGCACTTCTTTAAGATCAAAATTACTTTTAGAAGTAGAGGTTTTCTCAGTAGAATCTACAACTGCTGGTACTTCAATTGGGCCACTTCGAAGACCTTCTGAAGCTAAATCTCTTGTCACAGTACTGATAATAGGTGGAGACATTCCTTGAGTTATGACTTGTGGTTGAGATTTTAGTACTGTGGTCTTTTCAACAGGTTTCTCTGAAGGAATACTGGTAGTCTCCTGTGTTGCAGCTGCACCAATAGCAGAAGTACCAATTGGTTGTTGAATCTCAATAGGAGTCTGTTGGGTTGATTCTGAGGAAACTTTCGAAGCATCAGCATGCTTGGATTGGTAATTAAAGATGAGAAATACAGAAGTGAAGCTTAAAGACCCTGATGATATTGAATTCACAACAGCTTACCTTTCACAAATTGGCCTATAGTAACATTTTCAGTCTCTTCTTCCTCTGGTTCTTCAATTAAGATTTTTCTCCTTCTCTTCGAAGCCTCATAAACCTTAGCAAATTTGGTTTCTTCTTGGCTAGATCCTTCCTTGGTTGCTAAAGTCCCTTTCCTTTTCTTGGCTTCTGAAAGGGCAAGGATAATATTGGTATCTTTTGAAGAACCGAAGAATTAACAGAAGTTAATGGGATAAGGAGTTACCTGGCTTCGAACCTGGAGAAACAGAAGTTCGAACAGTTTCTCCCTCTTTTCTTACTCTTTTCTTGGGAACAGATTCTGTATGTTGAATCACAAAGTAAGAGACAGAAAAGATTTGCAATTGTAACAAAAGCACAAATCATTTAAAGTTACCTGATGGAGAAGGAGGAGGAGTTTTTTGTTGTTGAGATCTGGTCACCATTTGAGGTACAGATTGAAGTGGTTTGACATGTAAAACAACAGATACCAAAGCAGAAGATTGTACATCTGGTGTTGTTTCTCTTTGTTCTGATTGAGATTTGCTTGTAACACCAAATCCATCATCTGACACAGAAAGTGAATTGGAATGTGTTCCACCTTCAACTGGAGCAGGACACCCAATATGGTTTGCAAAACCTTGAGCTGGAGTGGTTTGATTGTATAGATCAATAAGGTTATGCCACCAAACGGAAAATTTAGTGAAAGTTGGACTGTCCATTGTGAATTGATAGGGCTTGAAGTTTGCTCTAGAATTTCTGAACTTCACATTAAGACGTGAAAGTATATTCTTATCAACTTTCTTTCTAATATAGAGAGGAACATTAACTTCTCCAGGATAAGGACATGGAATGGCCTGTACCATACCAAATTGTCTGGCAAACTGGGCAGGACAATAAGTTTCAGCGTGAGTTTGTTTGCAACCACCAACAATCCCGCCTATGAAGAATTCTCTTGGAAGAAGAATACTACCCCAAGCATCAGCAAAGGTTTTCATACCTCTATTCTCCATCATATCCTTTATCCAAGAGGGCCCAATACTCCAATCAGTGAAAGGACGAAATTCTTTCTCTTCCTTATCCTCCCTCATATTGTAGAAATATTGCAGATATCCAACCAGTGATAAGGGTTTGGAAGCCAAAATTTTAAACTTGTCTCCATAAACGTTAACAGGTTCTGAAACAGCAACTTCAAAGATGGGGAAATATGCCACAATCCATAGTTGCTAGAACCAAAGAGGGCCTCCTATGTTAAACATGAGTGGTTTTGATTGGCTATCAGATCCTATCTTATAGACATAACCCAAGAAGTATGAAGCCAAATCAAACTTCTCACCTTTAGAGAGACAATATGCCAAGGGTGCGAATTCGTGCATAATCTTTTTACCACTATGACAAAATATCATTTTGCACAAGGTATATAGAAGATATGCAAAGAATTCCCTGTCAGATACTGGATTTTCAAATCTGGCTTCAGAACGAAGAAAATTCCTATATGATGCATATGAACCAGAGGTTTTCATGTCTTTCAACAGCGGGACATCAATGGATTTGGAAATATCAAACATTGGACCAAATGGAGGAAGTCCAGTAAGAAATGATACATCTAGAACTGTAGGGCCCATCATTCCGCAGTTAAAACGGAAATAATTGAATGATGAATCCCAAAAGGCTAGGGCAACATGTATGAGAGCAGGGTTTTGTGGAATACCATATCGAAGTAATGAGATAATGTGCCAAAGCCCAGTTTGCTCTAATTCTGTTTTCTTATACTTCAATATATGCTCAGTCTAATCGCCCCAATCCTTATCTTGAACTGGCCAGCATACAAAATTCTTGGTAGGCCATTCTACAAAATTTAGCACTTGATCTTTTATAAGTTTACCCTCCCCTAAAATAGGATAGCATGATGTAAACTTGAGGGGAAGATCAAAGAATGCAGGCCCAAGAATGTGGGTATCAATTCTATCAGGATTCTTGACAAAGATCTGGTTATGCAAATCACTTCTTGGGTTTGACATTTCTTCTTCAACGTATTTTCTGAGAGTAAGAGAAGAGGTGCCTGTTGACGTATCACTTCCAGAAGCCATGATTATAGAAGATTGGGAACCAAGGAAGGGAGAACAAAGTGTTTAAAGGTTTGAACGTATGATGAAAACGTTCCAAGCCCTAGATTTATACATTGCGACGAAACGAAGCAGCGGTTCGGGTCAAATATCCGTTAAAAGTAATTGGGCCTATAATTATTTTTGGGCCCAAGTTTGAATTTTAACTTTTAATTGATGACTGTTTTCAAATTTTTAGTTATTTTGTGTTTCAAACCATTTTTATTGGTTTAAATATCATAAAGTATACTTTATGAATTTCTGTTTATTATGAGTTCGAACTGGTTTTAAGCACCTTTAAGTGCTTCGAAAAGCATTGAGTAGTGCAGATTAAGCCATAGAAAGAACTAAAATTTCATTCAACAATAAAGAAATTACATCAGGGGAAATCCTATTACATCGAAGAGAGTTAAACATTGACTTTTGATGGAGCAGCTGTTGGAGTAGGAATGATTTGGAAATAATGAGGAAAGCTCCAAGTCACTAAGGCATGAAACTTTGCCCAAGAGAAATCAAAAAACTCTTTTTCTTTCATTCTGACTTCGGCTTCTGCATCTAGCCTGAGTTTCTTCTCAATCGAAGGCCTGATTTTCAGAACTAGAGTTTTGGCTTTGATCTCAAACTTAGCCAATTTCAGAGCATTCCTCTTTGCACAGCTTCTAAACTTCTTTCGAAGTCTTTTGGAAATTCCAGATGGAATTTCGAAGGACTTTCCTTTCAGATTTTCTATCTTATTGTGAAGCTTAACGACCTGATCATGCACAATCTCATAATCATAGAGGTCTTGGTTAAACCCATAAGCAGCACTATTGTTCCTTATCCACATTCGAAGAAGATGAAATTGGCTTAGAAAAGAATAAAGAAAAGAGCCAATTGATTCAGAAACGGAGCATTGAATGGTTTCACAAGCCCATAAGAAATTTTTGCAAGGAATGTCTTCTTCAAGAATCCCTACATCCAGAAAAGCAAAAGCAGCCAATAGTTCTTTGGCTCTAACAGAATCAGAGTGTGGATAAAGAGAATAAGAATATTCAGCTTGGAAAATAGTAGGATCGAATTTGATACTCTTCAATTCTTGAAACCAATCTGGATTTTCAGGAAGAGTTCGGAGAGAAAGGTTGGAGGGATCAACAAATTTTCCCTCAAAATGAGGCCTTCGAACCTCATTTAACCAATAAATATATTGGCTTTTGGCTTTCTGTTTAAGTTCACCATAGCCAACAAAGCCAGATTTTTCATCCTCACAGACTTTGAAAAATGTAGGGGTAAGGCAAGTGACAATAAGACTGTCAAGCACCATTATATTAGGATCACGCCTAATGAGAGGAGATAAATACCTACTCATAGCTAATGAACGGTATTTGCTCCAGCCTCTATAGCCAGCAGGATTATCCATCTTTACCACCACTATTTCAGATGGTAAACCCCATAGAAAGGGCTTAGGAGTAGGGGAAGTTGGAGGATTCCATGGATCAATAGGCTCAGAATCTTCCTCTTGAACCACCACATAAGGGCGGTCCCTTCGAACCTCACCAATGATTGGTGTGACGGTATTTCTAGTATCAACAGGAATTGGGTCATTAAGAACCAAGTTTTCGAAGGCACTTTGGGTGTTTGAAACTTCAGCCATGGTTTAGTTGAGATAAGAGTTAGTTTACAACGAAGATTGGTGATTAGTTTTGTCAATAATTAAGTCATTTTATAGGCAAATTTTAAGTAGGAAACGATTCAAATTCCTGAAGATTGGGAACGTGCAGATTAACTGCCCATTACCCATCAATTCATCATTGGAAACGTGTAAGCTGCTCAAGATCACTTTGAATAACTTCCTCTTTTGAAGTTTATAAGAAGTCGAAGCGGTAAAAGGCACATTAACACTTATTCAAATTCTTTGAACAACGATGTTAATGTGGGGGGTATGTTTACATATAAAATTAACAAATCCAATAATTGATTGACACGTAATCAAAAATGCCAAACGCTGGCAATTATCTGTCAATGGAGATACACTGGATTAAAAGAATATATTGGAATAAATACGATGTCGTATTATCTCTTAAAATCAAAAAGCGGTTATTGACAGTTACAAGTCCAGGATAAAATAAAACTGGCTTCGAAGCCATGATGTTAACTGCTGAACACGTAAACTCCACGTGTAAACTTGTGAAACGGAATAGATAGTAGTTAGAACACGTAGAGTATTTCTTGAGAGGCAGTTATTTCCTTAACTCGTAATCATTTGAGTTAGTGTTAAGTAACTGTGCAGATTCAAAATAAAAGCTTATGGAAGAAGAATTCAAATTCAGACGTGGAAGAGGGAAGAAATTGCCAACTCGAAGAGTAGAAGTTAGAGTTCGAAGCAAGCCAAGTTCAAATTCGTTTGAGCGGGAAGTTCAAACTGCAAGCAGCGTCTATAAATAGAAGAAATTGAAGAGTGAAAAACCCCCCGGACAAATCTTCAACAAACAGCTATCAAAAAACTGATGCTTGGTTTGTTCATTGGCAAAGTAGTTTAGGATTTCGAACTCAGTTCGAAGTAGATTAGGAAGTAGTTAGGATTAATCTCGATTGTTCTTGTAACAATCACCTGTTCGAAGTTCTTGTTCTTGAATTTGAAGTTGGAGACAATTTTGAAGTAAGTTTACCTTTGATTTATCAATCGAAGTATCTTGTTTCTTTGTTGTTATTTAATTTCCTAAGTATATTGGTTTGCATTTCTTCACTTGTTAAGAAAAAATCCTCTTAATTGAGGTAATTGAACCAGCACAACACAATCGCCTGATTATATTTGATTTTTTCAAACTTAATCTGAGGGAGGAGATTGAAGCTCTCTCTGGCACGCTCGCACTCGATTATTTTGCTATAAAGAAGTAAAGAACCACGAAACAGGTATAATCTCACACGCATAGATCCGTGGGACCCACGCATCTGCCAATAGCAAAACTGGCAGTAAAACAAAGGTATGTACGTTCATCTGTGTTAGTCTTAATATAAATACTAGTATAATAATCGATAGAATGAACCACCTGAAAATCTTAATCTAAATCGAACAAAAAAGCCCAGCAGCTTCGGCTACGATCGGCGGCGCGCCAGCGATAACAACGGGTAACTCTCTCTCTCTCTCTCTGTTCCCCCGGTATCTATCTGTTCGTCGTCTATCTCTCTCTGGTCATTCTCTCTTTCAGTTTGTTGACTTTCATAGAATTTAGATGCTTAGAAGTTAGTAAGATTTTAGGGTCTAGTGAATGGAAATTTTGAACTTTTAGGGCCCCCTTTACATTTTTTCTTTTTCTTTTTCCTTTTGCCAATTTCCAGGACCGGCCCCATTTGAATTTTGAGGGGTTTCTCTCCTGTTATATAGGGTATGCTAATTGATTTTGGACCACTTTAATTAAACAAGAAAGCTTCATTTGTTTTGTTGACATACATACTTTGTTTGCTGACAAAATTCTAACGACACAATGTTCTTGTTTTTTCACTATTCTTGTTGATGTCAGAGTTTGATATTCTTTGGTGTAGATATGAGTCATGGACCAACTACCCGAAATAAAAATAAAAGGCATCGGCCAGATGACAATGCACAGCCAACCTCAGAAATTTTCCGGTAAGATCAAAGACAGCATTATTCTTTAAAAGCCTTTGATTATGTTATCATGTCTTCTTGTCTTATTTTTTTTCCCACTCAAAGTCATCTAGAGAAAGTACGTTTAAGGATACCGGTAAATGCTACCTTGATTATCTTGACCTTGAAAGGGAGTGACTTTATTCTTGAATTTCAAAGCATGAATGAACATGAAAGTGTTCGGTTTTTTTTTTTTTTGGCTCAAACAAGGGAAGGGAGAATTATGAAAATTATTTGCTGAAGCACATTTTTGAGATTGAGATGCTGAACAAAATATTGTTCTGATTCTTTATCCAGAATGCTTGAGATAGACTTTTGTGAACACTTTTTGGAAGGATGCATTGGCTGATCACAAACTCTGTTTGTTTGTTTTTTCTTTTTGGGTTGGATGGCGTGATGAAACTGTGTAGGAAAATACACTCAACGGGTCAAGTGACAGAAGATGATGTAAACGAGCTATACATGATTTGCAAGCCTGTATGTCAAGGTTGTCGAATTAATAGAAAAGATAATCCTAATTGCTTTTGTGGACTGGCTCCACCTCCCAATGGAAGTCGGAAATCTGGCTTGTGGCAGAATACTTCTGAGATTCTTCTTTCACTTGGTGATGACCCATCCAAGGATCTTCGCGATTCCACCAACTCACCTGCTGGACTAACGAATTTGGGCGCAACATGCTATGCCAACAGCATACTTCAGTGTCTATACATGAATAAGCCATTCAGGGAGGGTGTTTTCTCAGTGGAACCGGATGTTCTGAAAGAACAGCCTGTTTTGCATCAACTTGCTCGACTCTTTGCACAGTTGCATGCTAGTAAAAAGGCTTTCATTGATTCAGCTCCGTTTATTGTAACCCTGGAGTTGGATAATGGAGTTCAGCAGGACAGCCATGAGTTCCTTACCTTGCTTTTTTCTTTGCTTGAGCGATGTTTGAGCTGTTCGAAAGTTCCGAGGGCGAGAACAATTGTGCAAGATCTTTTCCGTGGAAGAGTGTCACATGTAACCACGTAAGTTTCCTCTTAATCTAGTCACTCTGACTAAGTCATCTCCGACTCAACTGTAACCATGTTAGTGCCAACTTAATCTAGTCTCTGTGACTAAGTTTCGATCTTTTCCCTTTCATCATTTACTTTTTGCTTTTTGCTGAAAATTTATCTTCCACAACTTGGGGATAGTTTAGGGGCTTTGATCTTATGTTTCGCAGCATGGTAATAGGCTTTGGTTACAATTTGGGAAGACAGTTTACTGACGCAGGCTTTATGATTTGCTAGCATTTGCATATTCTACTGAAAGATTTTTGTTATTGCTATTGGCGCAAAGGCAATCACATTCAGAAGAATTGGTAATTCTGTTCTTGTGGAATTGCATTCTTGCGGATGTTCCTATACAAATTGGTTGGAGAAGCCCAGAACTTACCACCAAATTCATGAGCAGTATTACACACTATGGTCTATATGGGGATCTAGCGGGAAACGCCACCCTCAAGTTTTTTTTTTTTCTAATTTCTGGAAACATCTTGACATTTGTTTTGAAAAGTTCCTTGCACCCTAAACTTCTAAACTCTCACTCCCCCCCCTTACTTTCCTTAGAAAAGCACGAGTTTTGATATATTGTTCAAGACAGTCGTAAGTTAACAGTAACCTTTTGTATTGTAGCTTACGCACAATGTGGTTGACATTGTTTATCGAGAATCATCTCATATATTAGTATATATGAACTCAAGTGCATTTTATACATGTGGAGATGATATTTTGTCAGGTTTATGTGGTATTCTACTATTACAGTATGTAAAACTTGTAGCATAATTTTCTGCTCCTCAACCAAAATCTTGGCTCCAACACTCTTTACGCATTGGGCTTTGCCTCTATCATCCAAATAATTCCCAATTTTCCTAGGGGTATTTTTTTTGTCCTAGGGGCAAGGATTGTTAATGTTTTATCACATTTGAGGTCTCCTTTCTTTAAGAAACTCTTTATGATTTGACAGCTTCCCTTCTGCCTGAATTCAGTGGTGAGTAGACTCTACCACCTATGCAGAGCTCCAGCAGTGGTGATGGATTTCTGTGCAGTTCTTGTTAGTGGCACGGTATTCTTGGACTTCATTTGTGGTGATAGGCCACAGAAACTCTTTCACAGTACAGCATACCTTGAGTTAGGATGATATTTTCGTGTCAATAGAACATGAAAAGATAGTTTGAGTGGTACTATGTTTTGGTTGTGTTGCCACAACATTTTGTACGTGGCCGGAAGTAAATACATGATGGGTCCGTTTTTTGGGAGGACATAGTAAAAGGGTCTTTAATGCAATAAGGACATCAACTTTTTCCTTAATGCCAAGAGGACAAATCACCTACACATTCCAAAAATGCCCCCACTAGCCAATGAAAGTGCCTAAACCCCCAAACCTAATGAAAGTGCCTAAACCTAAACCCTAAGGTACCCTATGAAAGTGCCTAAAACCCTAGGGTACCCTAAAAAAGTGTCTAAACAACTAAAACCCTATAATTGGAAAGTGCACCCTAAGTGCCTAAATCCACTATACCCTACCCCAAAGAGTCTAAACTCCCTAAAATTGAACCCATCTCCAAAATTGAAGAGAGAGAAATTAATTTTGTCTCACCCTATCAATTACTACACACGCATGTGTGTGTGAGAGAGAGAGAGAGAGAGAGAGAGAGAGAGAGAGAGAGAGAGAGAGAGAGAGAGAGAGAGAGAGAGAGAGATGTCCTCACTTGTCCCATCAATTACTTGTCCTATCAATTAATACCAATGCCCATCAGTTTCTCTCTCATCTCCCAATCCAATTCCCAGTTTCCCACACAATTTCCACCTCAATGTCACGCATGTGAGTGAGAGAGAGAGAGAGAGAGAGAGAGAGAGAGAGAGAGAGAGAGAGAGAGAGAGAGAGAGAGAGAGAGAGAGAGAGAGTCTGACTCTGACAGGAAGTGATGGGTCATTGTCGGGAAAGTGAGGGGAAAAGTGATGGGCTTTAGCCGGTCAACACCAAGAAGATAGACATGGTGCGCGTGAGTGATGGGCTTCATTAAGGGTATTTTTGTCTAGTTTTGTCCTTGAGCCCTCAGAATTTTTCTATCAATGTATTGGAGGCATTAAAATAAGTTAAGCTGGACTAAATACCATTTAAAGCCCCAAACTTGGCCTTTAGACCAATTTTCTGATACATGATAGCTAGTCTGCTGTTTGTTTTTTGGTCTGTCAATTTGAATAGCCATTTCTATATCATGTTTTACTTCTTTCATTTACAATTGATGCTTTTCATAAAGCTTTTGCGTGTAACTCGTGGACCTTGTTCATGATAAGAGATGGCTTTGTTGTTTTGTGTTGCGTTTCTAATTGTTTAGGTGCTCGCAATGTGGAAAAGATTCTGAAGCTTCATTGACAATGGAAGACTTCTATGGGCTGGAGTTGAATATTAAGGGTTTGAAAAATCTGGATGAGAGTTTGGACGATTACCTGAATGTGGAAGAGCTTCAAGGAGACAATCAATACTATTGTCAGTCGTGTGCAGCTCGAGTTGATGCTACCCGTAGCATTAAGCTGCGGTCACTACCTGCTGTCCTTAATTTTCAGCTTAAGCGTTGTGTTTTCCTGCCGAAGGTGCTTATTAATGTGATTTACAGTATTATCTTCATTTGTATAAATCATATTATCTTCGTTTGTATCTTTAAACTTATCACTACTAGTACCATCTCAAAGAACATATAAGGAAAAACCTCATCACAAGTATAGATAGAAAACCCTATGATGGGAAATTACCACGTTAATTTTTGGAGAGAGATGGGACCGGTTATATGATAGGGGGAGCAGATGCAAGCTTTTTCTTTCAATAGCCAGCCACATGACTACAGGATCATCAGTCTACTCTATCTCAATTCACCATTTGGAACTTTATACAGAAGGTTCTTCCATACCGGTATAATCTGCCGCCCAAGCAAGTAGTGTCTGGCCTTGTTGCCCATCTGTCCTAATAGTTACCATCCAAGTGACCGAACCTGTGCGGAACTGTAGAACGTGAAGAGGGAGAGCTGTAACTAGCAAGGATGCTTCGGGCTCTTGAACTTTCTATGATGCTCTTGGTTTAGCCGATTGAGTAGCTCTTGCACCGTCTATAGCTTGAGGAGAGGCATAACCTGCGTAGGGATGGGAAGTGGCTAGAGCAGGAGTGGATTCAATTGATCCAGTAACAGATGGTTGGGTGAGATGGATAACTAGGGCACAGTGTCTGGTATACGCAACCCGCACCATAAGCATCTGCAGTAGGTCCTCAGTACTGAGTGGTTAGTAGTGCCCACCCATTCTGTCTCACCTGCCTACCCGGCCCATAAATCAAAGATTCTCCTGGCGAGGAGGGCCCTCCCTGAAGAAAACGGCAAAACGATGTTGCTTGCTCAGTCTCAGCGTCTTTATCAGAACAAGACGTTACTTCCGCAAGGCAAGGCCAATATCTTCATTAGCAGTCAAGGATGAGTTCGATCCATTAGGTTCTTCGATTTGTTCAGAAAGGAAATGAGAGACAAGAAAACATCTTTGATTACTATAGAAAGGAATAATCTCAAATAGACCAAGATCAAATTTCCTTTCATAGAAGTGAATTCTTATTCTTACGAAGCAAATACCGTTCGATTTGTCCGGGACTGGACCTATTCTGATTCTTGGTGAAAATCGGCCATAATCTTCTAGATCTCTACCGTAGGTGCCAAAGAAAAATGAAAAAAGTCCCAAATAACGCAAAAAAAGAAAAAGAAAAAAAAGAAAAAAGAATTAGCCTTATGTAAAATAGATAAAAAAAGATTTATAAACAAAAGAATTAGTCCTGTGGTGGTTGCGTTAATAAACTGTACGAATGTACTTTCTAGAATGGTCTTGCCGAATGCCGTGGGCATGGCATTGAAAGTTTCGACTGGTTCTTCAATGAAGTTATGAGCTTGTGACCTAAGGTTTTGAACTCGAGCATTTTCCAAAATAATGGCCAGTCCGGGTTCAGCAAGCATATGATTGAAAAGTGTCTGCGCTGAAGTGACGAAAGCTCAATAACCACACATGAACACAATGCAGGACACAGCATAAACGAGACCGCTGATCATTTCATAAAACATATATGCTTGACCTTTCTCTATGCTTTTTTTTGGGTGACTCACCAACTGACCCAGCAGTGATCGATGGCAGAATGGTTCAAACAAATCAAAGTCATTGGATTTGGTAGTTATCCATTGACTTCTCTGTTTACCTCTTTGCATATATTCCAAAATGGGCTGAGTGTTCTAAAATCGGTCAAGTCGGCCAAAAGTTGGTGATTAGTCGGCCAAAAGTCGCTAGTCGGCAGCTGACCGACCTGGGACTGACCAGCGTCTTTTAGAACCTTGAATGGGCTTGAACCTTCCGATGGGTAGGGGCCGGCCTCCCACCCTCTTATGCAGCATTTATTAGCTTAGCTGGGTTGGGGGGATGGTGCAAAGCCTCTCTTGACCCTCCGTTTCCCATACGTCTTTATGAAAGCCTTTCACGATCCGGCCCATCATCAACTCAGTTAGATCTTCTTGTTTGCCCGCTTTGATTAGGCTTCCTTAATGGATTTGATTGGCATTTCGTGCCGCAGCCCTGCTGAGTAAGGTCCACAACTGACTGAGTAAGGGGTCAGCTGGTTGGGTAGCGTACTAAGGTCTGCAACTAGAAGAGTTGGCCCTATATGTATATCTATTTTTTTCCTCACTCGCGCTTTCAGCTCTATTTCACCACATGATTTCTTTAGTCTCTGGGGTTGAGGTAGTGTCTTTTTTACATTGTCATATACAACCTTCTTTTGCTCGTTCATGGGAATTGCTTTACTTCAGATGGCTACTAATATTCAGGCTTAACTCCTATAGTACCATTAAATCACTAATCCCTTCAGATATGGCAAGAGGGATCGTTAAGAGGTGCACCCAGAGCGGTCTGAGTTTGGTCTAGGAGAGGCGTCAGTGTCTATAGGCGAGGTGTAGCCTCGTGTGCTGCCTTTTAGAGCTTGGTATAGCTCATGGAATTCGAGCCTTGCTTGTAAATTTAGCAGGAATCTGTCCCAAACTCTAATTTTCGTGTATTGTTGGCGTTGATCCATGTTAATCGGGCCTGCGTACAGTTTTAGTTGTTGGAATCTCCGAGCAAGCTATATCAATTTTAGTTGTCACTTCATGCTTGATATGGAAGCGATTTACTTTCCCAGTCTTCACTATTGTTCTCAGAGAATTTGTTCAAATAGTGTTTTATTCTGAAGCTCTGCTCCAAATTTTCTTTTCACATGGTATTGATCTCCCTTTTTTGCAACAAAAAGAACAGAAAAGAAAGAGACGAGGTACCGTGTATATGAAATAATAGTTCTGATGTATACAAAGAGATGAGTAGGATCATGAAACTTCTTGTAAAACTGGCTGAAGTAATGCTAAAGCTTTTATTCATGACATAATATGGGTGAAGCCCAAGTGACCAGCCTGGTTGCTGTCTATCCAGTGCAGGCAGTATCATGATAGGAGTTGCTGTTCTTCTTTTTTTTTGAATTTTACTTCCTTTTTTCGAAAAAAAGGAATTTTTTAATTTGAATTCTACTTACTGTATGTGTCTGTGTGTTACTCCTGTAGACGACAACCAAGAAGAAAATCACTTCTTCATTCTGTTTTCCTGGAGAACTGGATATGGGACGCAGGTTGTCTGAGCATTCTCAATCAGAATTAAGATACGACTTGTCCGCTGTCTTGATTCACCAGGGTTCTGCTGTAAATAGCGGGCATTATGTAGCGCATATTAAGGATGAGAATACAGGGCAGTGGTGGAAATTTGATGACGAACAAGTCTCAAACTTAGGGCTACACCCTTTTGCTGATGGTCTTTCTGATTCTGCTGCTAAATCTGTTCAAACTGAGCCCTTTATCCATCCATCATGCTCTGAGACAATGAATGCTGCTGCAACTGGAAGTCAGCCAAATTCTTCAGAATCTGATGTTCTTAATACTGTACAGAAGTTTTCATCAAAGGATGCCTACATGTTGATGTATATTCGAAGGCATTCAAAGAATGGTGGTAAAAATGCAGGAATTGTGTCTGGTGGCTTTGAAA
This sequence comes from Vaccinium vitis-idaea, assembly GCA_963854785.1. Classification (NCBI taxonomy): domain Eukaryota; kingdom Viridiplantae; phylum Streptophyta; class Magnoliopsida; order Ericales; family Ericaceae; genus Vaccinium; species Vaccinium vitis-idaea. The sequence goes on along the minus strand of OY978217.1, from coordinate 29,136,833 downwards.
CGAAAAATGATAGCTGTCTGGCTCCGCAAAATGATGTTTTTCTTCCTTCTGACCTTGGTAAAGAGATAGAACAATCAAATTTGTTGTATCTTGATGCTTGCAAACAATACAAATCGAAACAGGAATCTGAGCTAAAGCTTGTCAAAGAGCGACGGGAGGAGGTTCGACTAGTTCTTTCTCAAGCCCCAGTCCAGTCACCAGGGGAGCCATATTTCTGGATTTCAACTGAATGGCTTCGAAATTGGGCTGACAATATCAATCCCTTGTAAGTACATATGCTTAATGTTTTGTTTTTTTTGGGGGGTATCAAATGTATATCTCTTAATAGAATGCATTTCTTCTCCTAGTGCTATCCTTCATAATTTGGTTTGTAAATGGGTAATGGCAGAGATCAATTGTTTCTCTCGCGGGCAATCCTATGAATGCCATCAACGTCCACCCGTTTTTACCAATGCTATGCATCTCTTCTTTTGTTATTTAGTTAGATTGAATAGAGTTGGGGAGTATTTCAGAACACTCTGATGACTGATGAGTTTTAGTTCCATGTCTTGTGAACAAAAACAAATAGGTTTATGTTTTCATGGCTGATTTTCAGGTTTTGTAATCTCCTGTAGGGTCATTGACAATAACCCTATTCAGTGCTTGCATGGGAAAGTCCCAGTTTCAAAGGTTGGCAGTATGAAGCGGTTGTCATCCACTGCTTGGACAATGTTGTTCTCTAAGGTATTGATCTGTATGGTTAGTCATACTAAATATAACAGACCTTCATCTTCTTTTGTTTGTAGGTTCTTGTTTTACACGGATACAATTGTTTCTTGTGTTATCAGTATTCATTTGTGGATATGTTGCAGAGTAGTTATTTGTTATGTTTAGAGGGCACTATTTTTCCAAGATTCTCTTGGCAGTTGGCACTGTTTTAACTTTTAAGTATTATGGTGTAATGTACTAATGTTCCTCATGGCGTAATCTGCTTGACAACCGTTTTTGTGCAGTACATCAGCGATCAGTTAACATAAATCTTGAGAATGTGGTTGGGATTATTGTTCTGTTTTGCATGCTATTCGCAGATGCTTATCTGCTGGAAGTTATTCACCTTTCCCCAACATCTAACATCATGAATTGCTAGTTATATCACCAATTGCCATTCTATCCTTAGCCACCAAAATAGAAAATATGAGATTAGTATCGTTATGCTAAAATCTGTAGTTTTTACTTTTTGTACTGCTTTTCATGAACATTGAAAGTTAAAACTATGAAAAGGACAAGGGGAAAAAGTTGAAATTTAAGCATGATCTTTTGAAGCATTTTATTTCATGAATATCAAGTTTCATCAAACTTATTCCAGCACTCTGGATAAAAAGGACTCACCTGGGGTAATGTCCTTTACCAAACTTCGGTGTGCCCCTCTTCATTCCTTGCTTTTTGTTCGTTCCTTCGAAAATGAGAAGGTAAATATGGGAAGATTCATTGATGCAAGGTAGAGCGAGACATGTTCACCTGAGAGAATGTGGAGGTAACCTATTCCCTGAGAAGGAATAAGATAACTGGTATGATTAAAACCTCTTAGAAGTATGATTGTTATTCTGCCATAGCTCTGTTTCTCTACCTGTTCTCCAGTCCAACGTGTGTGCACAGGGTCGGCCCTGAGATTTAGAGGATTAAAGCAAAATTAGAAAATTAGGCCCTAGGTTTTTATGGAAAAAAAATACACTACAGCTGGGTATATGGGGTTGGTGGTATGTGGGGTTGTTCCAATTTGTGAGTGAAAATACTTTGGTTTATTTATTGTCAACACTTATTTATTTGTGAATTTGATTTTAAAAGATAAAATAAACTCGAGAAAATTTAAAAAATCATCAAAAAGTTTATTGTGTGCAAAGGATTTGAACTTTGGACTTGAGTAGCATCTAAAACCACTAAGCATAAATTGTGTGGTGCAAGAGTTTTGTTTTACGCTAGATCCAATCGAAAAATATGGCAAAATAACACTTGGCCAAAAGGGCCTCGAAGGAGTTGAACCTAGGACAACTAGCTCAAACATACACCAATAAGCCACTTGAGCTAGCTCCCATCTTAAGATAAATCACATACTAATATATGTTCGAGTTCTATGGAAATGGACCCCTAATTTTTTCTTAATTTTTGGGGCCTAAAGCGGCCACACCTCCCGCTTTAGGTCAGGGCTGGTACTGTGTGTGCAACTGTGCATGTTATCTTTCCATTGTTCCTCTATAGTTATATGCAATGAACTTTCTAGCCTGTTTGACACTGGTAGCTCTCATAGTTGGCCTCAATTGATGCATCCAGTTAGGAAATATTGACAATTTTCAGAATTTAAAGTTATTTCAATATTTGTAAAATGTTCACCTAAACTCCTTTATTCTGCTACTCAATGTTGCGGTGATGGTTGCCGATGATATTTTCTTGTAAATATAGTATGAAGGGGGCCCAAAACTGGCCAAGGATGATTACTGTGTTCATTGTCTTCTCGAAGTGGCACGCAATATGGTCAGTGCTGATAGCTATAGAGATAGAAGAACATCGATGAAAGAACTTGCAGAGGCAGCACTTGCAGGGAATTGCCTAGATGGACCGTTGTACTGTGTCTCTAAAACTTGGTATGTGCATGTATTAATAATATTCCTCCTCTCTGAGATTCAATGCGTAGTCTCTACCGCATCACTCATTGTCACAAATTTTTCCCGAATCATGAGTTGTCTACTAATCCAAGGACAAATTCTTCCTTTGTGATCATTACATTGCTTCTCTCCATAGCAGTAAGGGAAGAAAAGGGTCTATTTTTCTTATCTTGATTGGCGCAAAATCATTTCACATTGCTTCACCACCTTCTCTCATTACATGTGTCAGCCCAGTATACTGAGGCAAATTTCATTGTGAATACTTACACAGTTCTATCGGTCCCCCTTGTACTGCCACTGATCAGTTCTAACCTGTAGGTTGCATCAATGGATACGAAGAAAAAGCATGGAGTCTCCATGCGAAGCTGATACAGGACCAACAGCTTTAATTACGTGCCCTCATGGGGAACTTATGCCTGACCAAGCTACTGGTGCTAAGCGGGTGCTTGTTCCTGAAAATCTATGGCTTTTTTTCTATGACACTGCCAATAAAGTAAAGCCTGATGATCCCTTGGGTGGTTCAACTTTTCCTTCAGACTCAGCACCATGTGCTCAATGCAGTATGGAACTCTCAGAAGAGGCGTGCGAGAAGGACTCTCAAAGGTCATTTGAAGATTTTTAGTGGTCTAGGTAATATGTTTCTTCATAATAGCCTGACTTAATTGTTCATGCTGCAGAGAGTTCAAGTTGAATCAACGCCAGAACCATGAGAGATTAGCTTTGGGGAAAAGTATAGCACTTTCTCCCCTTCAAAGATATTACTTGTTGCCCTCTTCGTGGCTATCAAAGTGGAAAAGCTACGTCACTGCAAGTGGAAAAAGTGCTGCTTCTGTCACAGAACCTGAAACTTTGAGTAATGTCATTGATTTACTGAAATGTGAGAAGGTAAGATGCAACCTGGTTGACGTGGTTCTCTCTTATCACTCTGGTACTAATTGTCATATGATTGTCATGCCAGTGACACCAGGGCAGGACAGTTTATATTGGTAGATCCTTATTTTGCATTCCAGGGGTAATGTTAGTTATCCTAAGTAGAGTGTTTCATGTGCAAAGTCCATTTAGGCCCCTTCCAACCATTAGTCTGAACATATGCCAGCAATATGAGAACACCCGAGGAATTCCCAACAAGGTAAAGAAGGAATGATGCCTCTTGCATCACCAATTGAAGAAATTTTGCTCTTAATCAAATGATATGAAGGTTAACGTGTGAGAATTCACTCCGAATAAGCAAAGGACAGCCTTATAACATGGCAATAACTCGTTTGGAAGATTCCGTGGGTCCCATTTTCTTGTTGCCTTTGAGTTTTATTGATTGGTTGACAATGTGATTGAAGTTATAACAAGGGATGGAAGATTACATATTTTGGGTTGTGTTCAATGAATTCTTATTTGTTTATGTGTGTGGAGGACCACAATATGTGGTTCTATTGGAGCATGGGTGCGATTTCTTTTTGATGGGACGCTCCTTGGTTTCTCCAATGGCATTTATTGTTGGTGGGAACTATATATTAAGTTATCAACAGTCCGAAATCCGCTGTTAGGAAATGGATCCAACAACGTATATCAAGTTGTCTAACACCCTCCCTCACGTGGAGATGCAAATTTCAAGAGTAGAACATAATACGAATGGGAGAAACATAATGCACATGGAGGAAAAATGCAAACAGAGAGGCTTGAACCCAAAAGCTCTCACAACCAGAGCTTTAATACTATGTTAAGTTACCAACAGTCACAAAAGCTATTAGGAAATGGGCCCAACAATGTATATCAAGCTATCTAACGCTGTACGGGGTCTTATTGCATCTCTGTACCGTATACTAAGCATGTGCTATCCCGGCTTTGATACCATGGTAGAGAGAAAAGACACAGAAGAAGTGGTATTGGAAACAGATAAAATCATACCAAGCTAAGATAGGACTATATAATTTAAACCTAAGCAAACCGTAATATGATAAAAGACTGTACTAACCTAACCATAAAGGATAAATGACATACTTAAATAGTACTGGTACATTCACACAAACAATTACAGAGATGTATCGTTGGGAGCGGTAAGGTCTAGAAGCTGCAGAGTATGAAGGGAAATGGTATTGGGAATCTACATTGTTTCATCTTGTTATGGGAGGGGGTGGCAGAAAGGAATTGGGTTGGTTTGGTAGCAATGTATGAAAGTTATAAGATTCGTGTGTATTCAGAGATTAGATTGGATCATTGAAGCACGAGTCGTGGGCTTGTTACATGGACTTGGATGTGGAGCCATATCTAAGGTTTGGACGGGCCAAAACCTAATTTTTGAAGATACACATAGGTGCATGTAAGTTTGGTAATAGTTTAAATTGATATATATTATTTTATTCTTAAGTCCTTGGAAGTTGGTGAAGAGATTATTTTGTATGAAATTTGTTAGACAAAAATATGAATAAGCCAGTTGAAGCTCTCATGAGTTTTGTTGAACTCCCCTTGACCCCAGCATAAGAATAGTAAATGACATCAATTAATGCATGCCACAACTAACCATGCCATGGAAAGGGAAAAAATTAGCGTGTGCACAACTCGCATAGTCCACGTGTTACATTACATACATAGAAATGCTGTGTTGAGCCTTAAATGCCTTGCTTGGTACATGTCATGTATGCTTCCTGCGAATTGGCGGAACCATGTAACGTAGATAGTGTGGCGGTCAGCTGTATGTTGGAGCATCCCGGTCATTTTTAGCCCGCTTTGAACGAGAAGGCGAGATGAAAAGGAGGGGGGGATATTTCTAGGGCAATGGAGTTGGGGAAGGCCCTTCCATAATGGGAATTGATCAATTGTTTGATTAGTTGTGTTTCATTAGAATGCAGAGCTTCTTGGTGTGCTAGGTGTAAGAGCGATGGGCATTAATTTCTCATCTCAGGTTCCTCATTGTCTGGTATTGCTTGGGAGCTATGGAGCTTACTCTTTGCATTATTGCGTATGACTTGGGGTGTTTTGTGGAGATGTGTTAGGAATCTTAGAAAGTTGGCGGGCTAGAAGCGTTGGTTGGCTGAGGAAGGGGAAACTTGGTTGCTAGAGGCCTTATGTCTCATGTGGATAACTTTTCTTTTTGGGAGCGACTTGGAGAACCTTCGGCGAGGAGCAAGGTTTCGTAAGCCTGCCTATACTTACCGGCCCGTCCGTGATCAAGAATCAATTAGGACACCCAATGGTATAGCGGTAAGACCCCAATTGTTTGAGTGTCCGACAAGGTTATCTCACCAATTTGAGGGAGTCCACTTGACATAGGAAGGTTCTTGAGAGCCCTTTGCCTGTACTATGATATGTGTTAACTTGGTTATTTTTCCTAGATTTCTAGGGAGGATACATTTCTGTCTATTTTTTTTAAAGCTGAGAAACTGATGTTACCTTGGCTCGGTACCCAAAGGGCCCAACATGTTATCAGAGTATGTTATCGGCACTAATGTGATAAGCAGTAAATTTGACTCCAACTTACCATGAGCTATGAACCAACTTACCATGAGCTATGAACCAACATTATGTTATTAATTTGGCAATGTTAAATGCATGATGGACTCAGTTCTGGTTCCTCTGCTTTGTTTTTGTCCCAATTTACACTCTGTTTTTGTTCTAAGCCATGTTTTCCTTGAGAATAACTACTGTAACTCTCTCTCTCTCTCTCTCTCTCTCTCTCTCTTTATCTATCTGTCTGTGCTCTCCTTCTGTCCTACTTTCTCTCGTTATTTTATTTGCTAGTTTTGATTGCTTTTGTACTTCAAACCAGCACTCAAGACTTCTTGAAAGACCCCCAGATCTGATGTGCAAACGCAGTTTGGTTTCTCAAAAGTCACCAATTGTAAGTATTACTTGCCTTTCAATTTGCTTAAAAAAATTTGGAAGTGCATTATTGATGTCTATAGTTTGGATTCTGGTCGTCGTATTTATCTTTTCTCTAGTTCAAGAATACTTCTTTTTTGTTGGCCTAGCCATTGAACTTTTGTGTTAGTCTCACATCTAGAAAATTAAGGATCTTTTTCGACCACTTAGAAGATTTTGTCAATATCTGACTTATAAAATCTTTGGGTTTTGGATTTTAGACAGATCAGTTGACAATCATTACAGAGAAGGACTGGAAGCTGTTCTGTGAAGACTGGGGTGGAACAGAAGAGAAAGGAATCTCTGTTGAAATTGACGTCAATAATTGCAGTGGACATGATTCAAACAGGGTTTCAGCTGAAATCTCAATTTCTGGGGAGCATATGAATGATCATGATATAGAAAATGGCGATGCTGACTCTAAACAGCTTAGAGTGAAGACTTGTCCCGAGGTAATCACAGGGTCATGGTCTCTTTCGTTTATTTTCTTGTTTCAGGCTGGACAACCAAGATTGGGCAACATTTGAATGCATTCTGACTTTTCTTTACATTTTTAGTAGAATATACAACTTGATGTTTTTTAGATCGTTAGTGACGACGACCATGGAAGGAATAAGGGCAAATCTTGAGTTTCACTAGGATCGAGTTAAGGGGTATCATGAAGCCAAGTTTTGGAACAGCTTAAGTCATTTTTGTAGTAAGATCCTTAAGAGGTAGTTTGATCCCGAGTTACTTTTCACACCCCCGGAAAACCTCTTTTCAGCCCTGGAACTCATCCAACCACTTCCAGAGCAACGTTAATCCTTATCCTCATGTTGGTTTTCAATTTAACCATGAAAATTCCAAATTTCTTACTGTTTAGACCATTAAATAACCTGTGTCGGGAAAATGTAGGGAGCTGCCGTGTTCAAAATCAGACCAATTATCAAATCTGCTCATCTCCAATAGCGAATTTTTGTTTTCTCCCTCTCACAACCTTTACCCTTGAAACTCTCCAAACCAGAACCCACACTTCTTGTAATATGCAACAATATCCCATGTTTCCTTTAGTTGTAATGCTTTATTCACTTATGCTACTTTTTTTTGTATAAGCTCATCTAGTTCATTTGTCACTCCTTGTGTTCCTTTTGCCACTCATAATATTTAATTGGGCCTGATGCTTCAAATATTTTGTCTAAGCATCCAACTCAAAACCAATTGGTAATGAGTGGATAGACCGCCTAGACTCGTACACTAGTTTTGAAAGTTATTATTACTGAAGTGGTTCATCTGTCACCCCTGACCAAGCACGTGGAGAGTTAAAACGAAAGATTCATAACATTGGGATCATAACGAAAATGAGGTGCAGTTATGGCCCCACTAAGGCATTAATATTAACAAAACCCGACCGTTTCTCCGGAAACTTCACCATATTCAAAGTACTCTCTACCTGAATACCACCATTTCCAACTCCTCCCAGAAATCCCCCCTCTAAATAAAACAAAAAACCCTCCCCTATTAATTTGAAAAGACAAGAGGCAGAAAAACCTTCCAACTCACTTTCCAACATCTCAACCACTCTTGAATCCCTCATAATTAGATGGCCCCTTCCGCATCGAAATGAATCCAATCTAGCCCCCACACAGCCCTCACCACATCCTTTGAAACTGCACACAACTGTCACATGCAAGCGAACCACATCTGCCCTCCACTCTTTAAGACATGCCTTAGTGATGCCTTCTTATCCCCCGCTTTAGTCACCTCACATTCCAACTAATGATCTCGATTCCATTAAGACAAAGAAGATTGACACCAACCCCTTCTGCCCTACCTCCCTCATCTCTTAATCTTTCTTCCGTCGTAGTTAATGGAACACTGTAAATTGTTTTAACTCTCACCCCTATATTACTCCTTCATTCACTCCTTTCACCTTCTAACACGCCTCTCTTTCCACAATTCTCCTCAATATCACGAAACAAAGACACGACCATATCCTCAAAACAATTGTAAGAAAGCCCAATGGATGGTCCAAAACCAGCAAGCTGTAATCACTTAGAGATCTCCTCTTGCAATGCCCCAATTTGTAACACCACTCATCATTCCACTCAAGCACGTTAATGGGTTCCACTGATGGAGCCACAACTTCCACCACCTCGAGCTTAGCCCCAGACTTCCTACCCTCGTCTACCCAACCCAAATATCCCAACTCCTAGTTGTGGACCTCCCTCCCCCATACTCCCAGTGCCCCTTCACCCCGTTTCCACTATTGAATTCCCCCTCCTTTTTAGGTTGAGCTTCCCTACCCAACTGATACCCCACCTCCTCTCACCAATTTCATCACCATCCAAACCCCTCCCCCAAATCTCTAACAAAAAAGAAAGGAGCAATATCCCAACCAACTTTTCCCTCCTCTCACAAAGTCCTTGTAACACATTCTGAAGTCACTTCCATAGCCACTCAAATTTCGCAATTATTGCAATCTTTACCACCTAAAGTGCTAGAGGGGTGAAGACTTTGAATTGGATCCTCCTTAATTGAGCTCGGCTCACTGCTCTCACAAGCTTTCCTCCACCCATCCGCCACTGGCCTCGTCACATGAACTGGTCCCTTACTTTATCTAACCTACATGCCCCTCTGTGACATGAAGCTCTATATCCATTAGAAAGGTTGACAATGCTTCTTGAAACCGCTCCACCAACCGCTTAGAATTTTGCATTATGTACTCCAAACTCATGAGCAAACCCCCTCCCCCTCACCTTTCCCTAGTAAACCCACTCAACGACTCACCATCCTTACACCTACCATCGCCGGACCTCTGGCCTGCTCATCTCCATCATCGGGCCTTCCTCCAACCAGACTGGTACCGTATATCTCTATCCCCTCCACCCTAATACTATCTTTGTTGGAATTTGTCTTCCGTTGCCCTTAACCTTGATATGAACCCATCCCAGCTGCTCGTGCTTTACCTCTTCCTCCCCATCCATTCTCCAAGAAACCACCGCGTCTATCGTCTATCTCTGTACATCTTTTTGAGATTGGAATGTAAAGAGAAAGCTAGCCCCGCTAAGTTTTTTGGCTTGTTGCTCCTCGACTGGAATCCGCCATAGCTAAACCTTCCGACCACAGACGCACCTAAAAAAACGAAAGAGCGATACCCTAGAACTGGAGTCAACCTCCACATCAACATCCGGCCTCCTTTCTCTAGTGTCCAACTTACGTGGTCCCTTGGGCCTCTTTTTCACTGCTGCCACGTGTGCATAGGATCTGTCTTTACCGCTCCAGCACCAACCATCTCCTAAGCCGGAACTTGTCAATAACAGAAGCCACAATCCTCCATCCATCCCCATTAAAAGGTTCTGGAATGGATATATGATTTCTCCCTCCCCCTTTGCCACAACTGTGAAGCGAAGTCCCACATCGCCTGGGTACCAAAGTAATATGAAGTATATAAGCATGAGGGCACCCTCACTTCATAAGCTAGCTTTTGGGGTTGAGTTCTACCCAAGACTGTGTAACGTGGTATCAGAGCAAGGTTCAATCAAACCTTGGCAGTAACCCGTTTGACTCGTTTGCTTCTTCCTCCTCTGTTCCTCTCTCTCTCTCTCTATCACTCTCTCTTTTCTGCCCATCTCAGATCGAAAAAAAAAAAAAAAGGATCAGAAAACCCACTTCAGACCAAACCCAGCCTCCAGCGACCCACGTCAGGCCTTTGTTTGTTCCCAACGAACCTCCCGACAGCTTCTCTCACGCCGGCGAACCAACCCAGCCTCCGGTGACCCCCATCAAACCTCCATCTATCTTCGACGACCCTCAGGTGACCCCATCGGAGTTCATCGAGTCTCGCCGGAACCCCACTGAACTCCGACAACCCTCTCCGACGGCCCTCAAAGCACGTCGGACCTCAGGCGACCTCGATATCAGATCTGAAAACCTTTGGGTAGTCCAGAAACTTCTGGATCTACTTCGTAATCCCTGTATCATGGTATCAGAACTGGGTACCAGAGATGGGTAGGGTGCGTGTCTCTCGCCTGCACGCGGCAGGTGTTGCCGAGTGAGCACGCTGCGCGTGAGGGAGGGTGTGAAGCGAAGTCCCACATCGCCTGGGTACCAAAGTAATATCTATTCTAATATATAAAGGAGGAGAAGCTTTTTGGTGTGGAGTAGTTTTTGAGGCTGGCTCACAATTTTAAAATCCCAAAATACCCCTAATTCCAAATGAGAAACATTACGTTACCCAATAACCATAAGGGCAAAAACGCCATGGGCAGTTTTACACGCCTAATTCCACGTAACTGCCATGGACATTTTTACACCCCCACTTTTTCCAAACCATCTCATTCCACAACAAAACAGCCTTCTTCAGTTTTTTGTTTTATTTTTCTCTCAAAACAATAGTAATCCTACAGTCCTACATCACCTCAAGAACAAATATTTTCCCGTTACTGCAGGTATATATTTCTTCTCCTTAATTTTATTTATCATAGAACTCCATCAAATGGTAAAATAACTTCAGTTTACCAAATGATAGTAACAATCAGTTTACAATCTTCTCCAAATTTGTTTCTCATTTAATCTATGTGTTTTGTTATCTATCATCATAATTTCCATAGTTTCGTTGTTTTCAAAACTTTGTCAAATCTCTTAGCACCCAAATTTAAGGGGGATTTAAACTTAGAACACCCCGTGAAGAAAAAGAAAAAGAAAAAAACGAGGTTGTGAATTTTTTTTCTTCAAAAGCAATATGAAAATAGTGCTTAAAGTGAAAGAGTAAACGAATCGCTAATTAAGAAATTAATACTTCATACAATAGGGAGTCTCACTTTTTTTTGGGTTTATTAGTTTTCGTATTTAAAAAATTGTCACTGTTGTAGATGTGGGTTTGGATAGTTGCAAACTTACAAATCCTACTTCACTACTAGAAATTGATTGAGAAAAACCGGTGGCGAGGACGGCGTTAGCATAGTAATGTATGGTTTGATTACGTGTAATTTATCATAATACATTGCATAAATATGGGAAGTGTGAATAACATATTTGGTGTGATATTTTTTTATAGTAGTGTTGTTTATTTGTCAAAAAAAGATAATGCAATGCAAACGCGATCTTACGAAAAGCCGGAAACTTTTGTGCATGATTATTATTATTATTATTTTTAATTAAAGTTCGACTTGCACATGCATCGCGTGTGCCCGGCCTCTAGTGAAGTATATAAGCATGAGGGCACCCTCACTTCATAAGCTAGCTTTTGGGGTTGAGTTCTACCCAAGACCGTGTAACAACAACAACCTGAATTTCATTTACCCAAAAAAAAAAACAACTTGAATTTCTTGCCCTGCTCTTCCGCCCTACACCAAACCGTGATAGCTCTTTGCCTTCCCTAAAGTCTTCCAAAGAACCCTAACCTCGCCTGTGTGAACAATTTCTTCTTGAAATGCTGGTCAGTAGAGTCAAAGATCTACGAACTAATTTTTTTTTTGATGGGTAAATGATTATGTTAACGTAAGCATTAAGGAATGCTACCCTTATACAAAAGAAAAGACACCGACAAAAAGGCCCTAGAGAATATAAAAGATCAAACCAATCTAAAAACTGGTCAAAAGGGGAGATTACATTGTCCCTTATCCCAACTATACAAGCTATTCACTAAAGAACTTTTGATTCAATAGAGGCTTTTCAACTCCTTCAAAATATCTCTGATTTCTCTCGCCAAATAATTCATATCATACAAAGAGGAATTATGGCCCAAACACACTTCTTTTTCGTTCTCACTTTAGCGCCTCTCCTAAGCAATTAAAAGTTCCATGATGTTTCTTGACATAGCCCACTGAAAACCAAACCAGGACAACACTAAAGTCCACGACTCCCATGCCACTGGGCAATGAATGAGAAGGCGATCATCCATCTCCGCATCCCTTTTGCACATACAAACACCAGTTAACAATGATTCTTCGCCTTCGAATCAAATTATCGATGTTAATCTTTCCTTGGGCCGCACACCATAAAGAAAACTCACCTTCAACGGTGCCATAGTCTTCCAAATTGCTTTCCATGGAAGGAAAGAGTTTTCACCCCAACATAATGCTTGATAAAATGATTTCACCTGAAACTTTATTGATTTAGAAAGATTCCAACGTATCTCATCCTCCCTTGAATACCGTACACTCTAGAAAACAAAGCCATCAAAGCCTCCACCTCTTGATCAAGCACTTCCTTTCCATACGGATATCCCAAACTATAGTTCCTTAAAAAAGTCGAAGGTAATCAGAAACGGATGCTTCCCTGTTGCGTGTCAAACGATAGATACTTGGAAAAGCATCCTGCAAACTCACACCCCACACCACACATGCTCCCAAAACTTCACCCTTCTTCCATTGCCAAACCTCATACAAATGAACTTTACAAAAACCTCCCATCCATTCATTATACCCCTCCAAAGCACCACTCCATGCAGCAATCGCACTGAAAGGGAGGACCATCCTCCCCATCCGCAACCATACTTCGCTGCAATCACCTTCTTCCACCATTTCTCCCTTTCACAGGCAAATTTCCAAAGCTATTTTTCCAACAAGGCTTGGTTAAACAACTTTAGCCTCCTCACTCCCAGCCCTCCCTTCTAACGGGAGCACGAACCGTATCCCAGTCAGCTAGATGATATTTAAACTCTTCCCCCACGCCTCCCCAAAGAATGTCTCTTTGTATTTTTTCAAGCCTCTTTACAACCGAAACCGGGATAACAAACAATGACATAAAATACGTAGGCAAGCTTGAAAGTGTACTTTTGATTAACATTTGTCTACCTCCTTTTGAAATGTAATGATGCTTCCATCCCGCCAATCTTTTCTGAAATCTCACAACTGAATCCCAAACTGCTTTTTTTGATTTGAAGGATGAACCCAACGGCAAACCCAAATACAACGCCGGAAGCGACACCACTTTCCATCCCAACAACTGAGCCAGATCGCCAGTATCATCAACGTCCCTACTGGAATCATTTCTGACTTTCCCAAGTTTCACTTTGAGGCCGGACACAGCCTCGAAGCATAGTAGTACACACCAAAGGTAGCCTATTTGTGTTGGATCTGTGTTGCAAAACAAAAGAGTATCATTTGCATATAAAATGTGAGAAACCATCAACCCCACCGTATCCTCCTTTCCGACCTCAAAGCCTTGGAAAACCAGTTTTCTAAAAGTCGGCATAGTCGGCCGACTAGGTCGGGGTCGTGGCCTCACCGACCCGATGTAGGGGTAATCATTTTAAAAAGTCGCTCGGTGACTTAGTCGGCGACAAGTTGGGAAAATCGGATCAGTCGGATGAAATCGGAACAAGTCGGATCAAGTAGGGGGGGGGAGGAGGAGGAGGAGGAGGAGAGAGAGAGAGAGAGAGAGATCTGACCTTTATCGAAGTCGATCACTGCAGCTCCAGCGCAATTTGAAGAATAAAGAACGACAACACTCATTCAGCTACTTAGGTTTTCTTTACTCTTTAGGCTTTGGGCTTATAATGGGCCTCTTTATTTGAAACTTCTACTGGGCCTATCTACCTTTTTTGGGCTACTAATGAATTTGTACATCTGGAATATTCTTTGATGTCAAAAACAAAAGATTCAATGTCCATTTACTTCATTAATTAGTTATTATTTCGTATATTCAACTTTAAAAAATTAAAAACAATAAATTCAAAATTTTTTGTGGACCTATATATTTTTCTTAAAAATCATAACTTAGGAAGGAGAAAGGAAATTTTTTATTTTATTTTATTAAAAACATGAAAATCCAACTAGCCGATTAATCCCTTAGTCGCTAGTCGGCAGCCAACCGACCTGGGACCGACTAATGACTTTTAGAACACTGTGCAAAACCCACCTTGAACGGTATTCCGGATTAACTAACTAAACACCTCCATGGCTAGAGGAAAGAGAAGCGGTGAAATAGGGTTAGACCTCTAGAAGTGTGGAAGAAACCCGTCGGAGTCCTGTTCACCAAAATTGACATTCTTGTAGAAGAAATGTGGAAAGTCGTCCATTTCCTCCAAACCTCTCTGAAACCCATCCATTGCATAATATATGTCAAAAAATCCCAATCAACATGATCATACGCCCTCTCAATATCCAACTTGCATATTATTCCCGGAATACCCCTCTTCATTCTGGAATCCACACTCTCATTGGCAGTTACAGTTAGAACCGCATCCAGATTTTGCCTTCAATCTACAAACTCTTTTTCCTCTCTCTATTTTGAAAAGCTGACACTGACCAATTGTATCAACACCAAGACTTTCAATTTCGGAAGACCTTCCCCCTTGTACCACCAATCTCTTACTCGCCATCACCACAATCTATACTCACCAAAGGCCCCTCGTTGAAAGCATATGAGAAGGCTACACGAATAAGATAAAAAAAAAATGCTCTTAAAATGCTTCACAATCCACCAATCGAACAACCAAAGAAGATTGACGAGTTGCTGGCAAGAAACAGCAAGTTTGAGACCCAAAAAAAAACCCTAGATCAAAGAAAACAGCACCAAACAGAGTCGAAGAAGCCAGATTCCGTTCGTCGGAGCTCTGGCAAGACTCTCCCGTGAACGGCTAGGATTGACGCATGCCAGTAGGTATCCAAAGATGGTTGCCCGAATTCAGGACAGTACAGTAAAGATGGACCAGGCTTCAAGCTTGAAACCCTAACCCTTGAAAAGATCTAGATTGATCCGCAAAATATGATGTTCGATGGGAATCCGGCAGTCCCTGTCCGTGGTCAGACAGTGGGCAAAGTCCGACGAAGGTCCAACGACGACGGCCGGATGTCAAAGATCGGCGACGCAAGGATTATGTAGGCTTATTGATAGTTCGCACATGCTAGTCACATGCAGTTAATTTGCAGATATAAAATCTTAAGACTATAGAGCAACCACAGTTCGGAGTCTTCGGACAATGTCCTCTTAAATGTATTAATAACAAATGTGTTTTAGGGTTAATTAACACCCTAAACACTTCTCTCTCTCTCTCAAATAACAAATTTCAAAGTTTTATTAGAGCTTAGGGACCAGATCTCATTCCTGTTGTTTGGGGTTACGACTGACTGATTATGGGATTTTGTGGTGTTTTCGTGAAGGAAGTGTAGGAATTAGTTGTTTTTCCGATCGGAGTAGGAAGGTTGGTTAATCAACATAACCACCCTTCCTATTCCGATCGGAAGAACATATTAATGTGGGAAATAAATCATGTTCAGAGGCTGCAAATGATGCTTATATGTTATGGCTAATCCTACTGTAGTTTTGGGATACCCATAGAGACATAGGGCCTTGAAGATTTTTATGAAGCATAGTTCTGCGACGTTTTTTCCCTTAAAAAGTCCCCCATGTTCCATTTCGGCTGTTTTCTCTATTTTTTGTCCCCTCTGGTTTGAGATGGTCAGTTTTCCTTCGTTGTGCTTGTGGTTTCCATAGTTTTGATGCTGTAAAGGCAGTTTGATTGTACTGATTGGCAAGTGGCCTCTTTTAAGTACTTGTCTCTTGGTTGATACATGTGTGTTCATATACTGCCTTCTCTTACTTCATGGAAGAAAGATGGAAGTTCCTTTTCAGCAGCCAATCCCTTGATATTGTTGATGTTGCTTCCCTTCCTATAATGGGTGCTTGGAAAAAAATGATCCAGTACAACCTTCAATCTCACACGAACAGCATAATTGGAATTCTGATACAGCCTCTTTTTTTTTTTTTTTGGTCTCTTTATTAAAAATGTAAAAATGTAGACGGTCATAGTCGGGATTCTGTTGCATGATTTTTTTTTTTATCTTTATCAAAAAAATAAAAAGTGTACACTCTTTACCATAACCTTTGAATTCCCGCCCCGCCTTCTTGAGATACCCCGACATTGAAATATTGTAATACCTGGCCTATTTCAATATTGCAAAAAGTTTTAGATAAATACGTTTGTGTGAATCTAATAGTATAAAGACAAATTATGTGGTCATGGAGATATACTCCACGTGGGAGTTTGAATTCATGTGTTGGCATGTTTGGATTATCAGCGAAGGATAAGGGGACAAGTAGAAATAAAAAAATAATAATACAAGGGGCCATGTGTTCTTTGGTGAGGAGTCACCATGTGGTATGAACAGGTAGAGAACAAAAGAAATAAATGGGGGAGGGGAAATTCACTCACTGACTTTGAAAACGGAAAGAGAGAGAAAAGGAAAAAGGAAGCGTAAATAAGTAGGAACAGGAAGCAGAAGTGCAAGAAACAAAGGAGAAAAAAAGAATGAAAGGGAAGGAAGGAATAGAGAGGAACGGAAAAGGTAAGGAAAAGAGAAATTAATTGTGGAAAGTGTATATGGAAAAGTACGTAAAATGTTAAGGAAGTGGAGAATGGCTTTTCAATAATTGTCTGTTTGTTACATCGAATTGATGACGTAGATCAGTTGCTTATTTTTACTGTTATTTAGAGGTGTTTGAGGACTCAGGGTTGTTACACCCCTTGTGACAACGATTCAAATACATGCACCCAGCCAACTGTGTAGGCTATCAAATGTTCTTTTGCCTTGTTTCTTATAGTTTAACTGACTGGCGAAATTTGTTTGTAACCATACAAGGAAATGTATATACTTTCGTTTCCTACTACTTTCTAATTTCTCATGGTTATGTTAGGTATGTGAAGATTGCATTGGTGAAAGAGAAAGTTGGGAGTTAATGCGAAGGCACAACTATTGCAATGAGGATATTTGTGTATGCTTTGTTCGTGGCAAGGAACCTCCAAGATCCATTCTGGAAGGATCTGGAAAAACATTTGAGCCCAACCGCCGAACCTCGAAGCGCTCTAGGAAGAGCACATCTGGGAACTCCATAACTTTGAATGTTTCTGGATCCACTTCACTCTACCAATTGAAAATGATGATATGGGAATCGTTTGGGGTATGCCACTATCTCATGGTGAATTCATCAAGGAAATATTTGCTTATTTTATTCATGTTATTCCTATTTTCTTATGCTATTTTGATTGCTAGTGTACCTTTTCATAAGGTGTTTAAATCTGAATTTGCGTATTTTCGACATGTTGCAAAATATTCATTAACCCACATACTCTTGGATGCTAGGAAAAAAGGGAAAAGCAAATGTTCCATTGGGGGAGTTTGAACATGAAAAGATTTGTTAGATATTGGGAAAATACAGGCAATAAAGGTTTACCATTATGGTAGGAAGAACACAAATTGGTGGATGTTTTGGAAGAAGGAAAGAATTCTGGTTACAATTCACTTGTAATGCTCTCAAACTTTTCATAGTGTCAGAAAGACGTATGGGTTTATGTACTCATTGATGAACAAGTTGTTACTCTTTGAAAACAAGTTTTGATCTGTTAGCACGGTTTTGTGTTTATATCTTTTGAAGCCCTGTTACGGCCTTTTGTTTTCCAAAAACGCATTTTTTTTTCTTTCTTTTACAACTTCAGCATATCTTCTCCTTTATTAATTGAAAAGACGACAATGTAAAGCTAAAATCCTGATTTGGTTAACCTAATGATGCAGATTGGGTAACCAACTGATAGTTAAATAGGTTGGAGCGACAAAGAGCCAAGTAGTAAAGATGGTGGTCCGAGACTAGTAACTTAGACTAATATTATTCCAGCGTTTTTCTTTCTAGAGTTACTCCCTCCATCCCAAAATATTGGTCCTGTTTGGGGATTTCAACTTTTTTTTTTGGGTAAATTGGGGGGGGGGATTTCAACTTTTTAAGGAGACAAGCATTAAATGCATATCTCCTTTGAAAATGACCATTAATTTCCACTACTACCCCTTGAACCCTACCTATGAAGTTATTCTAAATCACTTAGAAGGGTAAATTTGGGAAATCCATGCGGGTAAATTTGGGAAATCCATGCACTTTTTTACTGGACTTTTCTAATACGTCTAACTTTTTTGGGACATCCGGACATCCCAAAATGGAATAGAGGACCAACATTATGGGACGGAGGGAGTATTATTTTTCTTCCTAGTTTCCATATCTGAATTAGAATCAAAACTGTCTTCTATTTCCAGATTTGAGTTAGACACAAATCTGTTTGATTTTGGTAATTTTCCGTTTGTTTCTTTTGTCTTGGGCCTTGAGTAATTAGTTGTTTCTTTTTCGGTTATTTGTTTCTTAGCACATTTAGGGTTTCTTCTAGTTTAAATTAAACGTGTAACCCTTTAGGGCAAATCAGTTGTTGATTAATAAAATTCAAGCTTTTCTTGAGAAGAGAGTATCTCTTGTTCTTTTGGTTGTTCTTGATCACCTTCTCATTCACCTAATAACCACACGTCATGCAGAAAATTCCTTGCGGTTTCTAATGTTCTAACTTTTCTGGAACCTGCACAATCACCAGGAACGCTGTTCTTACATCGAAACTAAATACCCACCTATAAAAATCAATAATTATTTCCAATGCCTTGACACCGAAGAACTTTGAATAAATGAGCCAATGAACTCTACAGATGGTTCGCATTTGCATGGGATCTGATATAAAAGAATGAGAGAGAAGAAAAAGTAATGAAAAGTCTCTCAAGTCGCTAAAAATCAAAGATGGAAGTATTAATGTCAATGCAGCATTTACCCTTTTACAGTTTTTTGTTTTCATCTCGTTTACTTGGTGGTTACAGTTTACCCCAGGATTCTGATTTGCTTTGCCTAATGTTGTGTTTGGTCGCCAAGGAAAATGAAGCAAAGTAAAGAAAATGGATAAAAAATTTCAAGTCCTGTTATCTTCTTAGAGAGGAGAAAATGTAAAAAGAAAAAGGAAAAGCTCAATTCGTGAATAGCCATGTTTTGTGTTGTTACATTGTATCTATTGTTGTCTTTTTTCTAACTGTGTTTACATCTGCAGGTTGTCAAGGAAAACCAAATACTTCATAAGGGTTCCAGGACAATTGATGGGGAATCTGCTACTCTTGCTGACATGGATATATTCCCCGGAGATACTGTGTGGGTCACGGATTCGGAGATCCATGAGAATCGTGACATAGCTGGTAATTAGTATGGAAAGAAAAAGGAACCATTTTGGATGATGCTCTCTGTTACTACTCCACTGGTTCTATTTTCATGCCTCCCTTGCACTTATGGAAGTCAGAGTTTTTAAGTTTTTTGTTTTGAATTTGAGATGTTTAATTATTATGAACCCATACCTCACTTCTTTTGATATTCATGCCTAAAAATATAACTGCAATACCCCAAAACAACTTAGACTCGGTTAACCGTAAGTCTTGAAATAGGACAGAGGGAGGACTCAAGTGCAATTGGAGAACTGTCGTGTACCCAAAGAATTTACATCAAAAGTGCTTGTTCTTGTTTGTTTGCAGTGTCAATGACAACTCAATTTTGAATAATCTCAAAGAGAAGTTTCCTGTATGTAGATCAACATGATAGCAAACTATTGTCATACGTGGTAAAATGTCAAAATTTGTAAATTGTGACAAAATTCCTGTGGTTCTGATCATTGCCTCATTACTTCAAATTATGTCTGATTTGAGGACATGGGACATTAAAATCTATTTGATAATGTCAAACACATGCAATTCTGAAATATTTAGTCTTTGTTTTGAACTAAACTTTTGTGTCATTATGTGGATTGGTAATCTATAAGTAGCCTAATGCTAAGTTTCTGCAGATGAACTTTCTGACCACAAGATGGAGGTCCAACAGGCAGAGGAAGGGTTTCGTGGAACACTTTTAACTTCAAATATTTCATCCCAGGTTGTATAAGGTGCATGATACAGCTGATAGGAGTATTCCACATTGGTTCATGCTGTTATGATATTTCTGCTCGGAGGTGAGATGCTATTACTTTCGGCCAAACTATTTTCATTCTATTACCTTGGGACATATCGAGTGCTTATTCTCCATAGTAATAAAGTTTTAGCCTCCCTGGGCCCATTATGCTGAGTTGTTGGATTGTGTTGAAGCCGCCAAATTAAGTAATCCAAGATTGTGCCTCTAATTTAGAGCTTAAGTTTGCTTGTTGGTGTCTTTTTTGTTGGGAAATAGAAAACATTGTCCTCGTACAATGGGAAATTGCTGAGAATAGTAGATATCGAAAAAATAATTGATAATTCGTGGAGAGATTGTTTATGATGAACGCATGACCTTTGTTAGAGCTTGTCCACATCGGTTAATTATAATCTTCAAAGCTAGTATATGAGCCTGGGCGGCCTCTCCACTCATTGCCAATTGATTTTGAGTTGGATGCTTTAACAACCTTAATTAATTTGTGTCTTCTTGAGGAGTATTTCTCAAAAGGGTACAATGACCACATACTAATGGGTTGTTCTTCCCAATGATAATGGTTTTTAGAGAGCTAGTGATGCAGGCCAAGACCCGCAAGGGTAGGGATAGTCCCGGGATGCCACTCGACCGGGGGTAGCGGATGCCACTCGACGCTACTAATCGCGGATGCCACTCAACGCGACCAAGCCACACGCTTGATTTTAGGAGGAATCACTCAACTCCAAGCAAGAAACACTTGCAAATATTTTCATAAACTCAAACTCTCTCCTTCTCATTCATTAGATCACCTATTTATAGGCATTACAAAGATTATACTTCCAGGACTTAATAAAGAATACACAATTTCCAACTTGACCTTTAAAATACCTAGACCACTATTAAAACAAATACACAACTTACTAGATAGTCAAGACTCAACTTTCAAACTATAATTACTAGGCTAATAAATACTAAAGACCAGAAATTAAAAGACATTGACTAGAAATTTGAAATATTTAACTAATGACTCCTCGATTTGATCGGCACCATTATTCTCCTGCATCATTCTCTCTTTCTTCAAAAGAACTCATCCTCGAGTTTAACTTTCCTCGATCCACTGGATGACCAAACAACTCTTTCCATCCTTTGCTTTGTTGTTTGAACTTAGGTTTGCGACAAACCCATAAACAGTAAATTGAATGGCTCTTGGAAATGCAATTGAACGGCTCGTGTTTATGTGCAAATGGTTGGGCTGCATAATCCTCAAAGGGCATCCATTTTCCAACCTCAATCTCTAAGTCATGAATCTGGACATCAAAAGTCAAAGGTCTTGGAATGCGAACAAAGAACAAATCTAATTTCTTGGAGGATGATGACTTGTAGCTTTGCTTGAATTGAGCTTCCACAAGTTCCGTTTCACTTCCTTCAAATCTGCCATCTTTTTCATAGACTATATCGCCTACAACTTCACTTTTTTGAACAATTAGAAATCCATCATCAGTATACTCATCATAGATTGGAGGCAAGCTCCAATCCACCAATGGTTGTGAAATTGTCGAATCTTCATTGGAAAAAATTCCTTCCAACGCATGATACTTCCTCGGTCTTTCACTCATGTGCAACATCTTATCTTCAAATGCCACGGGATGAAAACACAGCAAGATAAAATCACCGCTCTGATACCAAATTTGATGCAGGCCAAGACCCGCAAGGGTAGGGATAGTCCCGGGATGCCACTCGACCGGGGGTAGCGGATGCCACTCGACGCTACTAATCGCGGATGCCACTCAACGCGACCAAGCCACACGCTTGATTATAGGAGGAATCACTCAACTCCAAGCAAGAAACACTTGCAAGTATTTTCATAAACTCAAACTCTCTCCTTCTCATTCATTAGATCACCTATTTATAGGCATTACAAAGATTATACTTCCAGGACTTAATAAAGAATACACAATTTCCAACTTGACCTTTAAAATACCTAGACCACTATTAAAACAAATACACAACTTACTAGATAGTCAAGACTCAACTTTCAAACTATAATTACTAGGCTAATAAATACTAAAGACCAGAAATTAAAAGACATTGACTAGAAATTTGAAATATTTAACTAATGACTCCTCGATTTGATCGGCACCATTATGCTCCTGCATCAGCTAGTGAAACGTATTTAGCGTTTCGATAACCTTTACACACATTGTGTGGATCTGTAGTGTGAGAATGTAAACGATGACGACAAAAATACCACCCACTCAGAATATAAAGGATAACTCCTCACACTCCCCCTCTACCTAGGAAAGTAGATATCACAAAGACCTAGCTTGTTACATAGTAAACTCTAAGCTTGGCTTGCATATCGTTTGGTGATAACATCAGCTAATTGAGCACCAAGGGACAAAAAATGAATGGCAACCATACCTTTATACCTTCCCTTAAACATGGTGCACTCTACCTCAATGTGCTTAGTCCTCGTGAAAACATGATTAGATGAAATATGGATCACCGCTTGATTATCACAGAACATATTAACCTATCTCCTCAAGGAGGATCACATCGAAACAACCTCACAAGTAGTCAGCCATAGCGCTGTATTCTTCTGCACTAGACGTTACACCAATTCTCTTCCAAGTAACCAGTTTTTACAAGGGAATACACAATATCCTGTAGTGGATCTTCTATCAGATGCTCTTCCCACCCATTTTGATTAGTAAAAGCCTCAACATGCAAATGACTACTTTCTATTGTAAAATAGACTACGTCTTGGATTACTTCCCAATTATATGAACACCTTCTCTATGTGGAATCGAGTGCAGACGTCTATGAAGCACCGACACTCCTAGAGGCCGCCCCCTCCGCCATGTCCGCGTGTTGGACATGGGGACAATACATGGCATGTGGCGTGTCCTTTAAATTAAATTATTTTTCTGAAAGGGGACATGCGGGGGACACGGCATGGACACGCGTGTCCCACATCTACACTCACGATCTCTCTCTCCCTCCCTCACTCTTTTTCTCTCTCGTTGTATACACGCTTGCATGCGTGTGTATATATAAATAAAAATAAATATATGTGTATGTGTATGTACTTGTACATATTCGATGTGTGCATCTCCGTCACTGTGTGTCAATCTTACATATATGTGTATGTACTGATATATATACCAATACACAACAATTTATATAGCATACACGTCAAAAGAAAAGTATATAAATGTATGTATATAAACTGTTACTGCTTACATATACAATATATTTATATATATAGTTATTTATTTATTAATTTTTGTTGTGTCTCCCGCCGTGTCTAGGTCCATTTTTCTAGAATTTCTGTATCCCGTGTCAGTGCCAGTGCTACATAGGCACACGCAAACTGACTCGCCATACTTAACAATAAACTAAATGTCAGGACTCGTAATGGTGAGATAGTTCAACTTACTAAGCTATGATACTGGTAAGGACTAAGGAGTAGTTCCCCCTGATCAACACATAGTTTGACACTGGGATCCATATGAGTGTCCCCGACTCTCGATCCCACTAAACCAGTCTCCTCCAAAACATAGTTCCTTTGAGACAAATAAATTCCATCATTTGACCTCGCCACCTCAATACCCAAGAATTATCACAACCTGCCGAAGTCATTGGTAGAAACTGACGTTGTAGAATGCCCCTCATTTCATCAATGCCTTTATGATTATCACGTGAAATGATAAGATTATCCAGAGACAATCAACAATATTTTCCCTCGGTCATATGTGAGGGAAAGACGAAATGATTAGAAAGACACCGACGCATGCCAAATCTCAACACCACATCACTAAACTTGCCAAACCAAGCTTTCAGAGATTGCTTAAGAGCGTGAATAGTTTTCCAAAGGCGACACCCCTGAGTACTCTCCCCCGGAGGAATAAACTCTCAGGTGGTTGCTCAATGTGGACTACTTCATGGAGACCACAGTGTAAAGAAAACATTCTTGACGTGCAATTGAAATAAAGGCCAACCAAGATTGGCAGCAAGGGAGGTAAGAAGCCAAATGGAGCCAATCTTTACAGTAGGAGAAAGGTCTCTGTATAATCAACTTGACAAGTTTTGGTGTAGCTTTGGCAAGAAGACGACCTTTGTAGAACTCAACCAACCCCTCAGGATGGTACTTTGGCAAGCCGACGACCTTTGTAGGGCTCCCTCAGGATGGTACCTTATAGAGAACGCGTACACTCTATAGTAGTTTTTCCAGAAGGAAGAGGAACCAACTCCCAATCGCCATTGGATAATCTGCTTCGTTCTACAGTGAGAAAATGTTAGTCAAATGTGTACGTGTGCATGCACATATAAATATATGCAGGTGTATATATGTATATATTCTTTCTACGCAGTTATTTAAGGTAAGAGCATCCATCTCTTGTGCCATTTTAGCACAAGAAAAGTGTAACTCATATAGGTATCCACAATTCGTTTCATTAGCGTGTAGTATTTAAATATTCTAAAATAGGGCTATTTTTTTTTTGGGTAGTCGCGTGACCACTATTTGGAGATATGCTTGCCAATGAGATAGTCGTCTTTTCAACATAGCCCCTACAGCTATACTAAAGTTGTTTAGTCATATTTTCTATGCTAAATTTTGCACATAAAAGTAGCTGCATTGCTGGAGTGAGTGCTCTTTAGCACGCCATACACTAGGCTGCTGTTCCATAGTGCTCCTTAAACACTTAATTCCCCTGCAAACTACACTGCCTGTGATGCTCTAACATTTACTGACTTTGGATTTTTGGTAATGATTCAGCTGCTTATGTTGCTTTCTTGCCAACTGGGGAATTAACGGCGTTGAAGTGATCCCTCTGTCAATGTAGGCAGCATGAATTTTGTTGATCTTGAAAGATTCGTCTCCTGTGTATTAATTCTCTTGCGTTCCCCGTGGTTTTGGATGTTACAAAACGTTGGCATTTTAGCCCCTCCAATATATTTTGTAAGAACCAAAACTATTGTGCGACATCAGTCAGCATCTTGGACAGCAAACCTGTGTATTATATTTCAAGCTCGCGGCTTCAAGCGCGCAAGTTGTCGGTCTAGCTATTAGGTACAGTTTGTTTATAAAAATGAGCTTTTTGTTCCTTCTTGGCTGTCTTTGTTTTAGTGTCATTATTACATATGGTGGAAATGAAAGCGAAGCCTAAATAGCACATGGTATCCCAGAGATTGAGGAAGTTTAATTTGGATACACAGGTGGTGAGATAATTGCGAATGTACTAAAAGGATTTTCACCCCACCGAAGTTAATTTGAAATTTTGAATTACTGACACTCCCCCTCCCACCCAAGCCCTGCCCTACTCCACCCCACCCCACCCCACCCTTTCCTCTCTTTTTACCCACTTCACTTTTGACCGGCAAAAATTGAGCCAGTGGCCCCCATCAACCCAAAACCCCCCAACGTGTAATGCATTGTCTTCTCTCCCTCTCCCTCTCTCCCAAAATCCAACGCGTAATGGAATCCAACAATTACAATTCCAGTTTTTGAATAGTGAAGGGATGAGGGTGGACCCCATTCAATTTATAACCAAAGAATTTGCCGAAAATGTAAAAAAGTACAATTCAATTTTTTGCTGAAAAAATTTGGCCTAAGCAGCCAACCGAAACACTGCAACCACTATTACTCTTACACCATGAAGTCACCCCATTGCCCTACTCTTGAATTTGTTCATTTGAAAGCTGAAAACTGAAAGCTAAAAAATTAAGTTCTTAAAATTGGATGCCAAAATTTTTAGTGGAAAAAATTTCAATAAAAAAAATTAAGAGATGAATTAAAAGGAATAGTTTGATTACGATCATAAATTGTGACTCTTATTATGTTTAATTGTTCTCTTTTTGTTTCATTAATGCTCTCAATGCGTGGTGGTGGTGGTGGTATGATGGCGGCAAATGCGTAGCGGTGGAGGCATATCGACTGCATATGGTGGTTTGGTGATCGAGCTGCTGGCGTGGTGGAGGCGGCATATGTTTAATTGTTCCCTAGCATACTTTTACACTAATAACACTTTCACACTACAACAAAATCCTAGTATGGCACCTAACCAAATTGAACCTTGGCTAGCGTAGCACAATTGGGTTAAGACGCATTAACAGAAAAATTGAAAGACGCTTTTTAAAATGGTTGATTTGAAATCACGATTTCACGTAATTTGAGAATAAAGTTTAAAAAAAAACAGCGTTTTATTAATAAAATAATAAAATAAGCCTAATCGATTAATTAGCCGATCTTGCAACATGTGACTGTTTAGGCTAAATTTTTTATATCTTATAGTGTCCTATATGCTGCAAAAAAAATTCGGTGAACTGCGAAACCAGACCGAACTAAATTGTACATTTTGGTTGCACATAAGTATTTGGTATAAATTTATATATTAACATTTTATATTTACACATAAGTATAAATGTATATGTATGTAATATTTAGTACATTACCTATACTTCTAAATTATTACTTCATCCGCCCCTTTTTAAGTGTGTTGCTTTGTAAATTTAACTTATTAAAAAGACATCATCATTACACCTTTGACATTAACTTTTACCTTCACTCTACACCTTTCCCATCAACTTTTACCTTAATTTTTTAATATTATTCTCCACTTTTATTCATTAACTAGTTACTCACTAACTTTTCAAAGGGCAAAATAATAATTCTACTAATTTTTACCCATTAACTTTTTAAAACACACTTATTGAGGGACAATCCAAAATGGAATAGTCGACACTAAAAAAGGGATGGAGGAAGTAAGTTATAAAAAGTAAATTACAAATTTTGCGATCTGGGCTTATCTATTCACGCTATTTGGCCTCCCAAACCACCATAGCCATCACACCACCTTCCGCCACTTCTTCCATGCCTGATGATATTGATTTGGTCCCATTGGTGCATCTTGAAGCTCCAAAAGAGAGAGAATGGGTTCAAGATTAATGGAAGGGGAGGAACCAACCATTGATTGGTTTTTCATGGAGACAGAGATGAGAGTGTACGGTTTGAACTGTGGGAGGAGGCAGTGGCGACTCCAAGAGTTCGGAAGTATAGGCGGCTCCACCCTTATCGAAGGGTGGTCACCTGAACACCCTAAAAAAAAAAAAAAAAATTTGTTCAGAAATACATGTAAAAATTTTAGTTTTAGTTTAGTATAGCCATTGTTGAACACCCTACTCACAAATATTTGAACACCCTACTAAAAAATATTTGAACACTTAGCTCAACAAATCAGCCCACAAATTAACTTTATGTAAACCACTAACTAAAATCTAAAGTCTTCCTGAAGATGGTCGATATACACTCTAAAGTCTTTTATATTTTATATTGCATGTGATACATTTATATCGGGCTTTGTTTTAACATTTATACCATGAACACTCATCAATCCTAGTAATTCACAATAAAATCCTTAACACACCAGTTCCAAACAAAGTACACTCTTTACGACAAAAATTAGGAAAATCAAGAAAAAAAAAGTATCTATTGTATTATATCATCCTACAACTTCTCTCTTAGCAACAATCAACTCTCTATATAAGAAAATAAATATCCGTGTGAACCTATTCAACACACAAATTTTAACAATAAATATTAGTGTATTTATCTCTTGATTTAGTTTTACTTGACCTAAGAACATAGAATTCGCTAAGAAAATTTGTGATATTTTATGTATTTTCATATCATTTGGCCTCATTATTCACACTAATATATGGAAAAAAAAATGTATTTATATACTAGTTAGTAGAACTAGTAGAACTTAAGGTAAATCTTGAACACCCTATTCAAATTTTCTGGAGCCCCCACTGTTCGGAAGCGTGGGGTCATTCATAAACGTCAAATACTTGTATCAACCATAGATCAAAGAAAAACATTACAGTAATGGCAACTAAAAATCTTGTTCCAACAAAAATCACATTTAAAGCTCAACCTAGCAACACAAATCAACCTCTCCTTATCAAAGAACAAAACGAGTGACAAGGATTCAAACGAACCACACAAAGAAGTAACTTCTATGAACTTTTATGAGTTATGTCACCACCAAATTTAGGGGGTTCATTTATGAAAATTTAAAAAAAATAATATAATAGCAGTAAATTAATATAATAATAGTCGGCTGACCCCACTCTATAAGGTGGAGTCGCTAGTGGGAGGACGAGAACAGAGTAGAAGAAGAAGACGACTACCATGCTGGAACGGGAAGACGACGTTGAGGAAGAAGAAAAACCTGCCTGGGGTTTTAATTTTAAGGTGGGAATTTTCAATTTTTGAGGGTGGGTGTTTTAATTTTAGGGTGGGTTGTGTTTTTGTGGGTTGTATGTAATAATTGTAGGGATATTATTGTCATTTTGTATGAGGATATTTTTGTCTTCAAAGTGGCCAAAAGTTGGTGCGATGAATTTAGCAATTCAGGGGTTGCAAATAGAATCCGCCTTATAAGAATGTAACAGTTTTGTATTAATTAAAATCAAATGGGTAAAAGTGTAGTTCTACTCTAAATGAAAGAAAAAATACATATAGAGGAATCAGCGCCTAATCTGGAATTGTTAAGTTCGTCTTTGGACGAATTTTTGTCTACAGATTGGGTACTTTCAAGCGTGGTTTCTTTACAATGATATCTATTCCAACAGTGTTCTTACCCTACATGAGATCGCTGGCAAGGCAACTCGCAGTGGCTTTGAAAATCTGTAGTTTTGAGGGTTCATTGGTGTGAGCATACTTGGTTAGAGTCCATCCGATCGTCTGGGTATTCGCTATCTTTTATCTTCAACTAGCACTAAGTCTCTTCAGAGATGCTGATTCTAGGTATGAATCTTGTGTTTGCGTCAGGCCATGTCTGGGTTGGGGTGAAACACATCGATTGTCTTGTGCGTTTCTTGTTCTCTATTTAGATGATCAATTTAGCTTTGTCCAAAATTTTTGTAATGAATTCTGTTTTGTAAGTGCCATTGGGCTTTCATTAATATAATATTCATATTTCCGTATAAAAAAAAAATCTGGAATTTGGCCATGTTTGATTATGGATTATGAATTTGATTGCTGCAGTAATCCTGGATAAAAACTGAAACTGAATTATGACCCACGGATTGGTTCGGAACTGGATTGTAATATTTTGGAACCTCAACTCACGGTTTGCTCTTCTAATTCCTAAAAATCCGAACCAATCCGGATCGTGTGCAGCCTTAGTGCCCAATAGAGAATTTCCAAGGGGGAAATTTCAAGCTGTCCCCACTTTTTGTGGGGGCTTTCGGCCAAACCCCATTTTGTTTTTCACTCCTAAATAAGTCTTGTGTGCGCGTGAGAGAGTTTTTCCGTTCAACACAGCCACGTGTCACATGTTGATTGTCCCTCTTTACACGGCATGTTACTTCCTGACACATTGCATTTACTCCTCTCTCTCTCCTCACTCTCCTTTCCGTCCTCTTCTCTCTCTCTCTCTCTCTCTCTCTCTCTCACTTTTATTTTAGATTTTTAAAATAAAATAACTTTTGTTATAAATATTTATTTTTTATAAAAATTATATATTTGAAATCTACTCGACAAGATCTTTAAAACAAGATCCATTGTGAATATGAAATTTTATACATAAATTTTTTTTTATGCCCATTAATTAAGAATTTATACCCCTTTTAAATAATTCATATCCCCAAAAATAAAAGTACTCACATTCTTCACATATCACAACTCACTCTCCAAAATACACAATTCACAGCCCAAAAGGAAAGAATTCACAGACCTAAAATGCAGAATTCACACATCATAACTCACTCTTCAAAATTCAAAATTCACACCCAAAAAGAGAGTGTGCTATTAAGGGTGTGAATTGTGTGCTATTTGGGGGTGTGAATTGTTTGCATGGGTGTGAATTGTTTGCATGGGTGTGAATTGTATGTATTTGAGAGTTGTAAATTATTTAGAAGGGGTGTGAATTTTGCATTTGAGGGATGTAAATTCTTTCTTTTTGAGGTGTGAATTGTGTATTTTAGAGAGTGAGTTGTGATGTGTGTGAATTCTGCCTTTCAAGTATGTGAATTCTTTCATTTTGGAGCGTGTGAATTATTTAGAAGGGGTGTAAATTAATATTAATTAATAGGTATAAAATAACTTTTTTTTACATGTCACAATATCATATTCAAATGGGATCTTATTTGAAAGATCTCATCAAGTAGATTTCAAAAATATAATTTTTATAAAAAATAATTGTATATAACAAAAGTTATTTTATTTTGAACCTAAAATAAAATATATAGAGAGAGAGGAGAGAAGGACGAAGAGAGAGAGAGAGAGAGAGAGAGAGAGAGAGAGAGAGAGAGAGAGGATGACGGAGAGGAGAAAGAGAGAGAGAAATGAAATGTCAGGAAAGAAAAAAGGAAGAAAAAACATGCATGTGTAGAGAGAGAGAGAGAGAATGACGGAGAGGAGAAAGAGAGAGAAATGAAATGTGTCAGGAAAGAAAAAAGGAAGAAAAAACATGCATGTGTAGAGAGAGAGAGAGAGAGAGAGAGAATGACGGAGAGGAGAAAGAGAGAGAGAAATGAAATGTGTCAGGAAAGAAAAAAGGAAGAAAAAACATGCATGTGTATAGAGAGAGAGAGAGAGAGAGAGAGAGAGAGAGAGAGAGCACTCTAATGAGTCACTGCCCATTTTTTTTTTCCTGACACATGAGCTGTCCTAACAAAAACTCACTCACACCAACTTTATAGCTGAGAGAGAGAGAGAGAGAGAGAGAGAGAGAGAGAGAGAGAGAGAGAGAGAGAGAGAGAGAGAGAGAGAGAGAGAGAGTAATGATGCGCTCTGGAGAGAGTAATTGTCACGCGCGCGTAGGGAGGACTTGGGTGGAATGTATTTGACATGAGGTGGGCTTGGATAGGAACCTCCGGACAAAACAGGGCCGGCCAGTAAGAAGCCCATTTCCAAGTAGAGGTTCATTTCGCCAGGTATCAGCTGAAAGAGACCCACACACCTAGGAACAAACTAACTTAAGTCCTGAATTAGCTTAAGTTAGCTTTTTAGTTTATACCATATTATGAAAAAATGACTTTGTCTTGAATTAGCTTAAGTTATCTTTTTAGTTTATACTATATTATGAAAAAAATGACTGTCTTGAATTAGCTTAAGTTAGCTTTTTAGTTTATACTATATTATGAAAAAATGACTTTGTCTTGTGAAGCATAATAAGTAAATTTTTAAGTCAGTTTGGGTGTAAATTAACTCACTTGACACTGACCTTGAAGAATAAAAAAAGTTCCCTTCTTTCATTTTAAATTTGCTAGAAACTTACTTATTCCAAAACTGATTTTTTTGCGCTTTACGAGATAAGTCATTCTTGTACAATACATTAACTTAAAAGGCCAACTTAAGCCAGTTCTTGACTTAGTCAGCTTTTCTTCCCATTTATGAAATTAAGAAATGGTAATTCATCACCAAAGTTTATCCTTGTATTCTTAAAAATTACCGTTTTCTGGATATATTTTTTTGGATATATTTATCTTGTTTGATGCCAGATTTATTATGGTTAAACTAGTAGTAACATTTATGGATTTATCATGTTTTTCTTTTTGGTGAGCGTAGGTTTCAAAAAACTTTCCAATCTGCATAGGTTTTGATTTGTAAATTATTTCCTAGAGGGGTCTGCAAGTCAAGTCTCACACACAACACACACAGTGAGTACTCAAACATGGATAAGAAACTGAATGAAATATGCAATATTCGACGGAACATAGAATCTAGTAACAACTTCGTATTGCTTTCCGCAAGAACTAAAATAGAAAATGACACTAGATTGTCCCTCCTAAGTACTGCAACGGTACATCCCATAATCTATTAAAATTGAGCAGGAAAGAACGAAAGCTCCATTGAACATCAATCAAATACCACGACTAGGGCAAACATTCGCGAAGTGGGATGGATCACCACATACAAAACACCGTCTACCAGATACGGGATCGCCTGTCGCCGACACAAATGTTGTGTCAGCAGCAGCATTAACACGTCCGCTCCGGCCTCCCCTGCCACGGCCACCCGTCCTTGCATTTGCTCGTTCCGCTCTTCTACCCCCATTACTGTTGCTCAGGTTATCCACCCATCTGAAATTTATGGCACCACGTGAAAAGTGTTAAACTTGAGGTTTCCAAAAGAAGCAGGCTTCTTTATTCCATCAATAAATGAAGATGCGACTTTCAGCCCTTTTGAAAAACTGCTTTCTTTACAGCTTATGCTTTGACGAGAAAATGCGCTGATGGTAACAGGAAAGAAATAAAAAGGCAGGTACGATTTAGAGCAAATAAGATGTCAATAGAGTTCATATGATTGCTGATGAAAAAAGAGCTCATATCAGCAAGTATGTCATGCGGAAAATATGCAACACCACAAATCTAACTTGACATACACAAAGAAGTTGCACCCGTGTGATTGACAAGAATAAAACTTTCTTCCCCTGTTATTAGCAGTATTGGCAGTCCGCGAAAAACACGGTGTGCCACATGTTTCACAAGGAACGGAAGAATCTCCTGCATTATCAAGAAAATAAAACAAATATAAGAGAACGCATGCAATCAAACCATAGAATGGTAATGGAGAAGCTGTTCTACACTAACCAAACTGATGACATACCCTGGTCAGAGAATAACCAATAATCCATATTGGAGTGAGGTGTAGGAGACACCATTAAAGCACTGATCACTTATTTTTTGTTAAGCTGTACGAGCAAAGCACAACTTGCAGGAAGAGAATGTAATTTTATTCTAGTTGAAACCAGCAATTCCTTCTTATGGCATCCAAAACATATGGCTTTTTGTGCAGTTTCTCATTATGGTAACCTTTCCAATGGACAATTTTTGCGGGCAGGGAGGCACGAATACATTTTCATGACTGCCCACATCACCCTGAATATATCCTTTTAGCACGCCATATTTTGAACATATAAAGTGGTACTATATTTAAGGCAAATGATAATGCCAAAACTTTTTTTGTAAATGCCAAAATTTTAGTGCAACAGGCTTGTACCTTGTACATGGTACAAGCCGTTTATGCACTGAAGTTTTGGCATTATCACTACCCTTATTTCAAAGTGAACTCTAGATATTCCGAGAGGAAAAAATAAAAACTAAATTCTAAAGATCCTGGAAAAGGTAAGTTCAAGAGATTTTACCATTTTGTTGGTTCACATCATGAGATCGAGCCGAGGAAGAGTGAGAAATTTGCGATGGGCAGACATTTGAAGAATGTCCATATTGCATGCAATGAGTGCAAGCAACCTGCCTTGAATTACGTTGCTGGTTACTGCTGGAGGTTGTAGTGGGTCCTCGAGCTCTAGCTGGAGGATATAGTTCAAGAAAATGCAGAATTCAGATTGTGGTTTACTGCAACACTGATGCAAAATTACCAGAATTTCTGCAAATAATCCCTCTATTGAATGCACACAAGCTCACATAATCGCCCGGCGCTGATGCAAGATTACCTGAGTGTCTCTTAAATATTTTACTGCTCTTTGTTGGTTAGATTTGGAAGCGACTTGGGAAATATTAGTTTTTCTATATCTATATTCAAGAGAGTTACCCCATTGTGGGTTATGTGGTGAAGGTCAAACGCGAGGGAGGTAAACTCCACCTGACCCAACCATGAGGTGGTAAAATGGACTTTTTTTTGCTCGTGTTCAATTATACCAAATAAGTATCTGATACACACCAGGTGTGGTTGAAGTATTGCGCGAACCAGTTCCACAAATTTCGACCAACTGCTTCAGAATCTCATCGCAGCCACCAATGCAACCTGACAAGGCATGTAACAAAGTCAGTGTTTACCTTAAGATTCATAACAGCTAACTCCAAAGAATACTAGAATACTGGTCTATGTACGTAGCAGCGTGTAAATGGGCAGGGGTTTTTCTCGTAAGGAGTTCCTTGTCATTAAAGTAAACAGAATTGGATTAGATGAGAATGTATTTCTGTGGCATCAATGAAGATTGGTAAGAATTGATAATTATGCAATTTTGCATATTTATTGCAAATAAAAAACTGAAGCCAGCGCAGTGAGGGGTAGTGGAGACTCTCAAACTTCCTTTTCTGATCAGTTATCGCATGTACTTAATGTGTAATATGTGCACCATGTTAGATTACAAGTTTAAAAAAAAAAAATTCAGTAGCTAATTCAAATAAAGCTGATGCAAGGATGAAATAAATCAATTTCTTACATGTCTTTCAAGCAATACGTACCTAAATGGTTAACATTGTAGTTATGTGGTATATCCAGCCGCCGAAACTTGAACTGAATCATGAAAACAGGGCCTGTGAAAAAACTACCTAATATCAGCACATCAGAAGACATGAAACGAGAAACTGAGAATCACAGACTACAACTATTTCCATCACATAATTAAAGCTTAATGCAAATAATAACCAGACAAATTATTCAAATACAAGGACAGTAAACACAAAGTGGCATCTAAATAACCTGGGGTGCATATGCTGCACGTATTAGTGGTAACTGCCGCTTCAGCTATGGATCCAGGAAGCCAGACAGCATTCCTACACTGAAAAGATGTAGTAGCAAGTAGTTTTAAGCAGCTAAGGGAGAAGAAATTCTGTAAACATTTTCACTAAATTCGCATTGATGTGCCTATTTGGAGATAGCTGCATCAAAGGAGGGTTTTTTTTTATGGTATTGAGATTTCTATGGAGACTCAAAAGTCCTTTGTCTAGTAGAGGGAGAGAATCAAGAGAGTGAACTCTCGACCAATTCCTTGATTTGATAAACCTTTTGATACACGGTGACATATTTTGTACGTGAGTGGCATCCCCTAAATGTCATATTCAAATGTCAATTACAGCACAATGCAAAATAGAATTCCGAAGTAAAGGACATTCATGCATTAACCATATCAAGGGCAGACACCTACTTGTGGAAAACCCAAGCACCCAACCATGAAATTTCCATCCTGCAAAGAGGAAGCCAATTCTTAAAGTGAGGAGTAGCAAGTTTACATCCTTACATGCCGCCAGATAAAATTTCAAACAAAGGTTTCAATCTATTACACCATCCTTCTTATTTGAAAGGGAAACAAAAAAACTATCTTACTGTCTGAAGAATTAGATTAAACAGGAAAGATGCTTAGCTAGAAGAAGAAAAAAAAAGGTTTACAGGAAATAATTGGGAAATTTCATCTGAAAGGATACTTTGCTCAAAAAAAAATTTAGTTCTAAAATCAGACTTTGTACCCTAGGAATTGAAACAAACAGCAATGATTTAACATTGGCGTATTTCACTTGTTCCACAAATGACACTGACCCATTTAAGATAGCAATAGAAGAACTATGTGGCAGACTCTTAGCAGCAATGATTTAACCACATGGATATGAGATTCATTTCAGGATAGAAGCTATGTGGCAGTCTTAACAGTTAACGTAACCAACCATGTGGCAGTCTTAACAGTTAACGTAACCAACCATTTACGCTGCATGAATATTCGCATAGCATCAACTTTTATGTATCTGGATATAGCATTTCAAAAAAATGTGAAAACCGTGAGAAACTTCTAGCAGAAATAGTGCTGCCGATTCCTACCGGTTTCTGCCGAAGCACCATATCTGATTCCTGGCAAACACCACATCGCCTAATAATATCTCCACCTGCATGCTGCTCAAGTGCACCTGATCTACCAGACCTGCGAAGGATGGCAGAAGACTGTAAAAGTAAGGCTCTATCTCAGACGGGCCTCAATTGAGCCGAGGCTTTACTTGCCAAACCAAACATTTGGACTGGGGCAGAGCCATTTTGTCAACATGATCGAGGTGAACTCACTTGGCTTCTCAAGAAAATACAACTATGAAGGGACAAAGAAGAAGTTTGAGCATTCATTCAAACTCTAAACAAGCATTAGTTCTTTTTGACGAGTAAAAAGAGTACATCAAACAAGATCTAGTATGTTGTTTCCAATCCAACACCAAAATCAAGTTAAATCTCTCCCCAGAACTGATTTTGTATTTTTTTTTCCTTTTTTTTTTTCGTTGCATTAAAATTGTTTTTAGAACTTAGAACACAAAATAACATATCCATTAGTTATTTTTCTAACCCAAAGCCCAGGTAAAGGACGAGTTGTGTATTAGGTAGGCAACCAGCACGCAAACATATCACTGTATCCCTCAGTAAACTCGAGAATTCATGGAAGGGTGGGTTCGGTTAGGTTAACCCGAAACTCAACGTGATGACTCCATATATTCCAAGAACTCTAATTAGTGGACATTTTAAATTGTTTGGATTGATTTCCAGATTTAAAAGGACGAAGTAAAGATAATACCAGAAAGAAATGAGGAATAGAGGTGAAGTAACTTCATGGTGAATCTTATTCCAAATGAGATCCATGTATCGAAAGATCGTCTGACAAGGAATCAGCATATTATCTACATAATAGTTTTCCAAAGGTGAATTCTTTTATATGTAATTCTCTCTTACACACCGAAATTGAAACCTAAAGAATGTGTTCATGATTATAAACTGACCACTATCGTGTCCCCAACTGTGTCTAACTTGAGACAAGCGTCTGCCTGGTGAGTCCCCAGATTAAACTTAATAAAATAAACAGGAAACCCCACCTGCCATGTCTCATTCGTGTCCTCAGCGTGTCCAACACAAATACGGCAACCTATGTGACGTTTTGGTGCTTCATAAGTTGTAACTAACAAACTACTCACCAATACCTAAAGATTGAACTTACTTTTTGAATGGATTTAAAATCAAATGTGCTCTAGGGAAAAAATCAACTCAGTGGGCAATATTTCATACATTATATGCACCTTGAGACACAAATTTCTAAAGAATTTCTTCTGCACTATTAACTAAACAATAGTATGTTTTAGAGGACCTTTTATTGTAATTAGACAAGCCGAGGTCAACCTTGCTCATTTAAATTAGAAATCTAAATTCATGCTCCAGCTCACTCAGTTGTTCCTGAATGAGCTCGCAAACTTAACAAACCGAACTCAAGATTCACTAAAAGCTCATTTCATTTGCAGCCCTGAATACCATTAGAGGCACTTGAGAAAGGAATGGAAAACCTTTCAAAGAAAACTTCCATGGCTTCAAATAATTTTGCTTTATTCGACCGTGCCTGCAAAAAATTCAGTACAATTCCTCAAAGACGTAAACTATTAATATTGGATGCAGTAGGATGGAAAGATTTTCAGAGTTACGTTCTAGGAAAGAATTACAAACACAGACGAAGTTTTGCTACAAAGCATACATTCAACCCGTAATGATCTCATCACCCATTCTGATGTTATATAAAGTTCCCAATGGTCTAAAAGGGATTGGATAAAAATGGAAAGAGCCAGTCGTATGTCCAATGCACCTGTCATGATCCATATGCTATAGGACTCTCTTGGACTGTCAATTCCTTTATACCTTGCATACTTGCGCGTTTTTCATGGAAGGTAAGACACCTTTTGAGTGTCCAATTTAGAGCTTGACTGCATGGTGACCAGAATCTTGAGCCAATAGCCCAAGACTCAATGAGGCATGGGAGGATGATCAATGACGTGAGACGAAGGTACATCTCCATGGCCTTGTCCTGCATTGCTTGGTAAAAAGACGGAAGTTCCTTAATAAGAATAAGCTTGGGACCTTCATTGTACAACGAGGTCTAAGGCCATGCAGACTTAGCCCAATGACAAGAAGTTGAACACTAAATCCCAAAGCTAACTCTTTGTTTACGGAGCAATTCTTCATTTCGGAATTCAGTGTCTTCACAGTAGTTTAGTACAAGGTAGAGCGTAAAAATGCAGTCTCTCTACTTCGACTACAAAAAATATGGAACGACAAAAAATCAAGTACTTTTTATGCATATACACATATATGTACCCATAGGTAGCATGCTTATCTATGCCTGTGTCCCAAGACTCCAAACCCGGATCTTATCATCTTCTTTTCATTTCTTGTCGTGTCTTATCTGTGTTCCTTGATTGTATCCGTGCTCCGTAGGTTGAAGCACAAGATTATGCTCATACCCGTCGCAACACAATCGCATTGCTTGCACTTGTTAAGAAAAAAATGAGGCCACTAATCAGGAAGTTCTGCGATCATCGTGATATTGTGATTTTTCTAAACATCAGAAAAAGTCATGTATTAATACCTAGCATTAATGATTTGGATAGATGGCTACAGAACAACATTTGTTTGAATGATACCCAGCATTATCAATTGGTCTTGCACTAACTTACATCTTGGAAACAAGCTTTCATCTGCTCCAAGCATGTTTCCAGTACTTCAGCTTTTCTCTTTGCCCCCATGCTAACTAATTTCATGTCACTCTCCATCATAGCTCGAAGATACGGCTTCCAAAGTTCATAACTGACAAGAAACAAATTTGTTTATGATTTATCATAGCCAAACAATATAAAGATTTGGCATAGAGAAGATATAAAAGGTTGTTCCTCTCTTTTCTATTTCAGATGTGACAAAAAGAGGTCTTTAAAGATTGACAGAATGATTGAAAAGAAAACAATTTTACGCCCTGTTTGGAACTTGCAGAAAAGAAAGGAAAGGAAAGGAAAGGAAAGTGTGGAGGAAAATTTGATGTGTTTGAAGCTTTGTTTTATCATTTTCTTCCCGATTTCCTCTTGAACCAAACAAGGGAAAAAAATTTCCTTTCCTTTCCTTTATTTTTCTTACATTCAAAACAGACATTAGGAAGTACAAACAAGCCTGCCATGACGTTAAGACAGACCTGTCAGAAGCTAAGCTGAGATCATTTGAGGATTTCTACGCAAGAATAGACACTAAGGAGAGGAAGAAAAATAGTTCTAAGCTTGCCAGATGGAGAGGGGAAAAAAAAAGAGATTTCTCTCATCTCACATGCATAAAAGGATGATTGAAGAGTTAAAGGAAGATGGAAGAACTACTATGATGAATTACTGAATGAGAAGCATGAGAGGAGAAAGGAAAGAAAGTTTGGGTGCCTCTAGTGGGAGTGGGAACCTGGAAAACGTGTTTATCGCAATGTAAAAGTCAGGGGTTGTTCCAATTCCTGACTTATTGCCAAAACTGACTTAGTGGATAAGTTTGGATTGATGTATTGAAAGAGAATGACCCGTCTTGTAAAGCACAATAAGTCAATTTTGGTAATACATCAGTTTTGAGGAACAGGCTAAATGGCGATTAAGTTGAGAAGCATGAAACCAGACAAGTTTTAGGACCAATTGTTTTCCTATTGGGGTATTGAAGAGTGTTGGTGACAATTGGAATGTCGTGACTAACAATGTTAAATTAGGGGTTTAGTTGTTAGCTTTATTTCTTTCCAGGGATATTCTTGTACTTGTACATTTGTCCATATATATATAGTGGAATGAGAAGGGGGAGCCCTAACACCCCACAAATTCACAAACAACGTTCTCACTCTCTCTATGCTATCTCACATGGTGTCAGAGCCCCTGATCATGGACTTGGCTTCATAGAGGAGTGTAGTTTGTGACTTTTATACAAGATCGATCGTGTGGATGTGTTCTCCCTATTTAATCGATTGATGTGAGCTGTTCCTTATCAACATCGACTTTGTTTCACGCTGGTTCAAGAGCTGTCGATCACTGTTGATCGCTGTAGGTCACTGTCCTCCACTCCGGCGACCCTTGCCTGAAGCCGGCGACCTCCGGCGAGACTCGCCTGACGTCGGCGACCTCCGGCGAACACTATTCGACACTGTAACTTACTGGGTCTTGATCGAAAACTGCTGTAACTTACTGGGTCTTGATTGAAAACTGCTGTAACTTACTGGGTCTTGATCGAAAACTACTTTTCTACCTCCGGCGACCACCATACATTCTCCGGCGAGGCTTGACGACGTTCGTACAGGTTCTTTTTTGGTTTTCTTTGATCGATCTGGGCAATGGCTTCATCTGTTGTACTCAGAACTAGTCTGGTAACACTTGTTAACCTCTGTTTATGATCAGTAACCTTTGTTAGAGATTAATATTGACTGGTTTTGCTCCTTTAAGGTGTCTCAGACCTCACTTGAGGTATTTTTACCTGTTTTCCCATTGTGAGGTATGGCAGAGACACCCAAAGAGGCCTCTGGCAGTGCGAAGAATGAAGGGAGCCAATTTATGACTCAAACTAATGCTCCATTCCAGATTCCAACTATTAAGTTGGATGGTTCCAACTATTTGCTTTGGTCTCGGAGTTTTACTTTGGCCATCACTGCCAATGGTCTGTTGAAATTCATCACGGGGCCTGTTCCACCAGCAGCAGCTACTAGTCCAGATTTTGTGACATGGACTACTCAAAATGCTCAAGTCCTTACATGGTTATTCAACTCCATGATACCCACCATCAGCCATAACTACTTGTTCCTTGACACTCCACATAAGGTGTGGACTTCTGTGGCCCAAACCTACTCTCGAAAGGGTAATGATGCTCAAGTGTTTGATTTGAGAAGGAGACTTAGGGGGTTGGACCAAAACCATAGGTCCTTAGCCGAGTACTATGCAGATTTGAATGATGTGTGGAAGAACTTGATTACTATAAGAGTTTTCACCCCACTTGTACTGTTGATGCCACTGCATATCAACAAATGGTTGAGAAAGACCGTCTTTATGATTTCTTGGCGGGTCTTGATGTGGAGTATGATCCTATTCGAGTGCAAGTATTAGGCCGTGTTCCTTTTCCCTCTTTAGGAGAGGCATATGCCTGTGTTCAGGAGGAGGAGATTCGACGGAGTGCTATGGTACCTGTTTCCATTCCAGATCGCTCGGCTCTGATTGCCATTCCTACTCCACGGGATGGTAAGGCTCAAGTTGGGGATAAGAGCAGTTCTGTTGATCGTGATTTGCTTCAGTGTGACTATTGTCACAAGACTCGACATACCCGGGAGTTTTGCTGGAAGCTCCATGGGCGTCCCTCTCAAGGACGGGGTGGTAGTCGAGGTGGTGGTCGAAGTTCTCATGCACATGTCTCGGAGTCCATTGTGGAGACCTTGTCGGATTCTAGTGGAGGTCGGTCACATCCTTTAGCCTCAGATAGTTCTCATGGTGGTGCCCTTTCTCAGGGGGAGTTACAGACTCTTAGGCGTCTTACGACGAGGCTTGACTCTCCATCTACTACAGCTTCTACTTCCACGATTTCTTCCCACTTTGCTCACACAGGTATTCAGGCCTTAGTTGCAGGAATCGCCTGATTTGCAGCCGCTCCCCCGTGAGAAACGCGATTCGGCGTTTCTTACACAGAATCGTGATGGGAGCGCGTTCCCATTGAGACGGAATCGCGTTCCCAAGGAAGATGGGAGCTTTACGGTTCATCGCAGTCTCCGTCATCGCTCCTTGCAGTCACCGTCGTCGCCGGTTTGTCACCGATTGGACTGATGATGTTCTCGTTTCCATCTCCAAGCGCAGAGAGAGAGAGAGAGAGAGAGAGAGAGAGAGAGACTTACTGTTTCTCCATTGGCCGCCGGCGAGGAAGACGAAGAGAGGGATGATCTGCTGTATACGTGTTTTGGGATGTATTTATGTTGAGAGACTCTTCGTTTTCTTTACAGAAAAAAGGAAACCCATATTAAGAGACCAATCTGCGTGGGCCCATGTGAAATACAGCTCCAAAAACTTGCGTGTAATGAATTTACCCATGTGAAAGCACCCATGTGCGTGGGCCCCAAGGAGCATGCAAAGCACTCATAATGACAGCTGGTACAGCATGGTACAGCTCCCAAGTAGTATTTTATTGCGAAGGTGCAGCTGGTCGGTCTCTTTAATGACAGCGGACCCCATATTCTAATGCCAATGCTACTATGACTGGTCAACACAGATTATATATGTAATCTGCCACAATGGTGAAACAATAAGTCCAATAAATTTTTGTCTTAGTTGAGAGCTACTAATAATAAACAATGTCAACTTGTGCTACCTATCGAATTGTGAAAAAAGAATGTCAGTTTTCATGAAACCGTCTATAATCAATTTTTAATTTTTTTTATACCCAGCCTCATCCAAAAAATATATTAGAATATATAAAAATATGGTAATATATATAAAAATATAAAATAAAATATATAAAAATATACAGGCGCTCCCAACCGCGTTCCCAACCTCGGGAGCTTCTAGGTACCTCCGCTCCCCCGCTCCCGCCCCCGCCCCCGCCCCCGCCCCCGCCCCCGCTTCGTGCAACTAAGATTCAGGCTAGTGCCTTTACTGCTTCATCCTCACTTCCTTGGATAATAGATTCTGGTGTACTGATCATATGACAGGTTGTTCATCCTTCTTTAACTCCTATTCTCCATGTTCTGGTAAGGATAAGGTTAGAGTAGCAGATGGATCCCTATCTTCGATTTCAGGGAAAGGTTCTATAAATTATTCTCCTACCATGTCACTTTCTTCAGTACTTCATGTCCCAAGCTTTTCCACCAATCTTCTCTGTTAGCAGTCTTACTCATTCTTTA
The DNA here is from genome assembly GCA_963854785.1 of Vaccinium vitis-idaea. Lineage (NCBI taxonomy): Eukaryota > Viridiplantae > Streptophyta > Magnoliopsida > Ericales > Ericaceae > Vaccinium > Vaccinium vitis-idaea. The sequence continues at coordinate 29,094,217 of OY978217.1, read as the reverse complement.
AACTGCTCAGTGACATTTTTTCCTACTCATTGTGTCTTTCAGGAACTGGATACGAGGAGAATGATTGGCAGTGGTAAAGCTAATGGAGGACTAAACTTTTTGGAGCCTGCACCTAATCCAGTCAGTCCACCTATGTCATGTGGCCAACCTCTTGAAGCAGACGTGGGCTCAACTCTTCCTTCACTGCATCAGTGGCACCGTAGATTAGGCCACCCATCTTTTGGGATTTTGGAAAAACTTTTTCCTAGTTTAGTTAAGCATTGTACTAGGAGTAAGTTTTTTTTTTAAGCGTGTGAACTTGCAAAACACAAACGCTCATTTTATGCTCCTGTTAATCAAAGAAATGATTCTCCTTTTATGGTTATTCATTCTGATGTTTGGGGTCCCTCCCCCGTTACCTCTCTTTTAGGCTATCGTTGGTTTGTTACCTTTATTGATTGTCATTCCCGTGTCACTTGGGTGTACTTAAGGCAAAAAATGAAGTTTTTTCGTGTTTTCAATCTTTTCACAAAATGGTGCGTACTCAATTTGATGCTAACATTGAAGTGCTCTGTAGTGACAATGGGACTGAGTATATTGATGGGAATTTTCGAGCATATCTGAATGACTCTGGCATTCTTTTTCAGACTTTTTGTGTTGGTACTCCACAACAAAATGGAGTTGTTGAACGCAAGAATCGCCATCTTGCTGAGGTAGCCCGTTCACTCTTGTTTACCATGAATGTTCCTAAACATTTTTGGGGTGAAGCTATTCTTACTGCAGCCTTTCTTATCAATCGAATGCCATCCAGTGTTCTTCAGTTCCAAACTCCTCTTTAGTTTCTCCGTGGTTATTCTCGGGTCTCATCTCTTCCACCCAAGGTTTTTGGTTGTGTGTGATTTGTCCAAGCTCCTAAGCACCCTGGTGGTAAACTTGATCCCAAAGCCCGTAAGTGCATCTTTCTTGGCTATTCTCGTACTCAGAAGGGTTATAAATGTTATGACCCACACTCTCGCAAAACATATGTTTTCATGGATGTCATTTTTGGGAAGCAGAATCCTTTTATCCTCTATCCTCTTCATCTCTTCAGGGGGAGAATGATAGACAGGAAGAGATGTTGACATATTATACTCGCAAGTCGTGGTCTTACCTACATTGTCATAGTGAGGGGGAGAAAGAACCTTTATCTGCAGAAAGAGTGGAGCATGATGTTCGGGAAAGACTGGATAGGCCAAATTTGCAGACCTTTTCTCGAAGGAAAAAAGGCAAGCCTACATGTGCGGTACCACTTTGCCAATATTCATCACTTATTCCAGTTCCTGACTCTTCAACTGACTCATCTGGTAATGATCCTTTCCCTACTGTTGTTGATGATCTTGATGCTCTTATTGCTCATAGAAAAGGTGTTAGAACTTGTACCCAACATCCTATTTCTGTTTACCAAAAACATCCTATTTCTCAGTTTGTTTCGTATTCCCGTTTATCTCTTTGTATCGTGCTTTTGTCTCTTCTCTTTCTTCTATATCTATCCCACAGGATTGGAAAGAAGCTATTATAATACCTGAGTGGAAAGAAGCTATGGTAGAGGAGATGACAGCCTTGAAAAAGAATGGCACCTGGGAATTAGTGACTCTTCCAAATGGAAAGAAACCAGTGGGATGTAAATGGGTTTTCACTGTAAAGCACAAGGCAGATGGGACAGTTGAGAGATACAAAGCCAAACTTGTTGCCAAGGGTTTCACACAAACCTATGGTATTGAGTACGAGGAGACGTTTGCCCCAGTAGCGAAGATGAACTCTGTGCGAGTTCTACCCTCTTGTGCTGCCAATTTAAATTGGCCACTTCACCAGTTTGATGTGAAGAATGCATTCCTCCATGGCGAATTAGAGGAGGAAGTGTACATGGCTATTCCACCGGGTTTTTCTTCATCTCAGACCGAGGGAAAAGTATGTAGATTGAAGAAAGCACTCTATGGATTGAAGCAATCTCCTAGAGCATGGTTTGACAGGTTTCTCAAAGCCATGTTGAGATTTGGATACAAGCAAAGTCATGCTGACCATACTATGTTCATCAAGAGAAGTAATGGTAAGATTGCCATTCTTATTGTTTATGTGGATGACATAATCATGACAGGTGATGATGTGAATGAGATTGTTAACCTTAAAGCTCTTCTTGCTCAAGAGTTTGAGATTAAGGATTTGGGGTCTATGAAGTACTTTCTTGGAATGGAGGTGGCTAGATCTGACAAAGGAATTTTTATCTCTCAAAGGAAGTACATCCTTGATCTCTTGGAAGAAACTGGTATGTTGGGATGTAAGCCAGCCGATTCTCCCATTGAGGCCAACCATCGTCTTGGTAGCAATGTGGGGGAGCTTACAGAAAAAGAAAGATATCAGAGACTTGTGGGTCGCCTGATATACTTATCTCACATTAGACCAGATATTTCCTATGCTGTGGGGGTTGTGAGCCAGTTCATGCATGAACCTCGTACTAGTCATCTTGATGCAGTTTATCGTATCTTGAGGTATCTTAAATCTGCCCCAGGTAAAGGAATTTTGTTCTCTAATCATGGTCACTTGAAATTGGAAGCTTTCACTGATGCAGACTGGGCAGGTTCTATTGATGATAGGCGATCTACTTCTGGCTATTGCACCTTCCTTGAAGGGAATTTGATTACATGGAGGAGTAAGAAGCAGTCTGTGGTAGCTAGATCCAGTGCAGAGGCTGAATACAGAGCAATGGCTCATGGTGTTTGCGAGCTTTTATGGCTCCAAACCCTTTTACGTGATTTGGGATTCCCTGATGCTGGTCCTATGAAGCTCTACTGTGATAATAAGGATGCCATATACATTGCCCAAAATCCTGTCCAATATGATCGAACGAAGCATATTGAAATCGACGGGCATTTCATAAAAGAGAAGCTGTACAACGGTTTAATTTGAAAGCCTTTTGTGAGATCAGAAGACCAGTTAGCTGATGTATTTACTAAGGGTCTTAGTAGTAGAAGTTTTCACCCCATTGTGTTCAAGTTGGGCTTGATAGATATCTTTGCACCAACTTGAGGGGGAGTGTTAAATTAGGGGTTTAGTTGTTAGCTTTATTTCTTTCCAGGGGTATTCTTGTACTTGTACATTTGTCCATATATATATAGTGGAATGAGAAGGGGGAGCCCTAACACCTCACAAATTCACAGACAACGTTCTCACTCTCTCTATGCTATCTCACAAACAAAGTGGTTCAATGAGATTATTTTGATTAGAAGGATGCGTGATGAGTGGAGAGGGTATCATAGTACCTAATACAAGTAAAGGAGATATTCAGCCATACACTAAAGCTATGGGAAAGAGTTAATAAGCATCACCTGAGAATGATGACAACAGTATCAGAGAGGCCGTTTGTGTTTTATATGCACTAGATCAACTATGGAAGAAATCTACTCGTTAACTGACTAGTCAGAAAGTATGGAAGGAGAAAGAAGGATCTTCACATGGTTGTCATAGACATAGAGAAGGCATATTATAAGGTGCATAGAGACGTTATATCATGGCATGGGTCTTGAAAATAAAGGTGATAAAATATAAGTTAACGTGATTAAGACATGTATGAAAGTCTGTCACTAATATTTTATATCCAGGAGGGAAAACAAGCGAATTCTCAATCACAATAGAATTACACCAGGGGTCTCCCTTGAGCCCTTACCTCTTAGTGGATGAAACTGCGGGTAGTAGTGCTCAATTGGAAACTCTGATAAAAGCATTGGAGTTAATAGGATTTAGGATAAAGGATTAAAAGGTGCATGGAATGTAAGTTTAGTGGTAGTCAACATCCTAATAGTGATAGAGTGACCCTCAAAAACAAAGAAGCGAGTATTTAAGTGTCTTGGGCCTTGGCTTCATTGTTAGCGAGAGTGAAAAGATCGCGAATAATGTTACACTTAGGAACAAGTTGGATGGATCAACTGATGGAGTGCTTCATGAGTGTTGGGGGGCGGTTATATTTAGTAAGAGTGATATAGTTATGGTGGAGGGTAGCACTTGGGGGAGGGATAGACCAAAACTGACTTTAAAGATAGTTGTTTGAAAGGATTTGGATATGTTGGATATCGCCGAACAATAGCCAACCCCAATTGATTGGGCCCCAAGGCTCAATTCAGTGTGCTTTTGTTTATTGTTGCTACTTAATCTTAACATTAGCAGCTTTCAATTAGCTATTCTCGAACTAACAATTGACAGCCAGAATGTAAGATTGAATAGCTTGATATACATTGTTTCGCTCATTTCCTCACAGTTTAAGCTTTTGAGACAATTGGTAACATAACATGATATCAGAGCTCAAGTTGGACTAGTCTTGGGTTCAAGTGTCTCTGTTTGTATTTGTTCCATATTTGCATTCTATTTCTCCCCTTCGTGTCCTGTTTTGCTCTATGGACATTTGCATCTCCATTATCTTATTCTAAAACCATCAATAGAAGGTTGAGGTCAAGCAGCAAAAGACCATCGTCTAATAAGTAACTATCGCTACACAGAAAAACAGTGAACCATTTACCCCATGTCATCATATCCCATTACCAGCGCCTCACCCTGAAATCAAATCAGACTCACATCAGTTGATCGAAATAATATCTTGTAAAAGCGGCACACAATCTAGTTGCAACAAAATATTAATGTTAAAGCTCACTCAACAAACAGTAATGATATATCTGAATAAACAATAATAATAATTCTGATCATGTAAAACATACTCAAAAGACAACAATGATATATCTACACAAAAGACACAAATAGTCACTCCCCAGGAGAAATCAATGGCTTCTTGTAAACAAAAACTACTTTCACCTTTTGTGGTGTTAAAACATTCTCATATCTGACGTAGAAGTAGTTTGCAAAAATTCATAAAGAATCGTGACCGCTAAAGTGCAGAGGTCATGTGCACCCTAGTTTACCCGATAATCTCCAGGAGAGGAATAACCTAAGTCAACTGGCCAATAGAGCTACAAACAGGTGGTGGTAAGACATCCATACAAAGGAAAAGAATGAAGAACAGTTTAGTCCTGACTCATAAATAAAATGCACAAGTGCATATTACCTGCATGTCCCTCTCACAAAGGCACTCCAACAAAGTAATTGGAGTTAGAGAAAAACATCACCCTTTATTGTCCCTAATCTCTCACTGAGAACACCTTCATAACCATGGAAGAAACTTAACAAAGATGCTCAAGCATGTTAACCATGAAATATGACATTTTCATTGAAATTTGGAGAAAAGTGCATTCACTGATATTCAATGACGAGCACTTCTCAATCAAAATATGAATAAAATGAACAGATAAAAACTTGCTACCACAAACAAGTTTATTTTAGTAGTGAGAGTAAGAATTTTCTCCCACAAAACCTCAACATTTTCTGATGCATCATCAACAATGTTTGAGTTCATCTCGAACCAAATAACCCGAAGAGCCGCACAAACTAGGGAAGTGCATAGAATCCAGTTGTCTATTAGAACCAAAGCCACTGAAATCAACATAAAGCATTTAACAAGAGAGGAAGGTAAATCCCAAACCACCTTGACCAGCCCATGCACTTCAGTGCTAATGCAGCAGACATGCAAAAATAGATGATTAATAGCCTCCTCATCCCTTCAACACTTATAACACCTCTTCGGGTGTAAATGACAATTTGGTTTCCTCAACCAATTCAAACCATGGTGTTAACTTGCCAAAGTTCATGGCATAACCATAAGAGCATAATTGCATTCCAAATCAATCAGTGCCGGTCAAAAGCTGGTAGCCTCATAACTTTGGATCCTTACTGACGCACATTGTGTGTGGTGCTTTAATCACATTTTGCTCAGTCAGACTCTCAGCTTGGATTTGGGTTAAACTCCTGCTCCTGTCCTAGTCCTGCAAGGCAGAGAACCACAGTTAGTGCCTGACAGGCCGGTGTCGACCCGGGAGGCACTCCGATGGTTAAGTAAGCACTCGAAGGAGGAAGGACAGTACAGAGCTCTAAGGTAGTATGAACGGCCTACCTCTTTAGGGTATGAAATTGTACTTGTATAGAACCTCCTGACTTGTCCTCCAAGTATAATTGAGCAAGGCCTGCATGATAACCGCTTCAAGTGACGTCATGCGTGATGTACTGAGAGTGGCGGTTATAACCGTATGCCTGGACTCCCTCTCAGATAATTATGCAAACCATGTTGCTCAGATCCGGATCCGGATAGGGATTGTTAGTCTAAGTGTTGGGTCCTGAAGAGATCACACCTGCTTGCCAATCCGGAATGAGGAACTCCGGCACAATATGTGCAGTCCATCCCGATGCTTAGCCAACTAAGGCTACTGGACAGCTGTACCCCGTTGGGCAGGTATTATTCAGCTCACTATAATAGCCCCTCAACCGCTTCTGGTACGACTAGGTACAGGAGAGGTTGACAACAATTCTGGCCTAACTCACTTGATCGGCAGAACCACAGCGTGGTCTGACTACGGGAAGGTTAGAGTTTACTCTTTGGTTTGGTGACGGTTGCTCAGCTGTTGCCTCCTATGCCCGTTGGTAATTCCAACTGAGCCCCAACTGAGTCAGACTAAGGGAAAACTGAGGTTTGTCTTTGGTTTGGTAACCGACTTGGGGACTTTTTGAGTTTTGTTCCCCATGTGTGAGCTCGTTGTTGGGTGTCTGACGAGGAAAGGCCGTTTCACATGAGCTGGAATAGTCGCAGAGTACGAAGCGTCACGTCGCAAACACTCAGCACATCCTCGTTGGCCAGGCGTATAGCTTCATTTCCCGCACTGCCGCGTGAAATTTCATGCTACTTAAGCGGAAGAGGGAGGACTGAGGAGAGAGAAGGCACAACAGTCTCTCCTGTTTCTTCAAAATTTGAGAACCTCTCTCTAAAATCAAAGTCCCAGAGTATGATTGATCGACGAAGGCTACTTAAAACCCTCTGATCTTCGTAAATCTTCCAGTAATCAATGAATCTTGTCTTTTGATCCAATTTTCGTCGATTTTCATGCATGTTTGGACCAAATCGATCCCCTGTGCGACTTTTTCCCATTGTGAACAGCGGGATCGACGTCCCATCACCAACCTGTTCTTGCCGAGACCACATTAGCGTATTTGATTGGGCCGTAGCTGGTCTAGAATTGCCAAACCACATCGAGTCTTACTAGACTGAACCAACACCACTTCACAAATAGATTTAAGAGTGTAACTTCTAGTAACAGGCCCAACTAACATGCTAACCTTTAGCCTAACCACATGGCTCAAAAGGTTAACCTCGAGTTATTCAGTAGTTGGTCGGATTTTATTATATACTACACCTAGGGGTGAAAAAAAAAAACCGACGGGACCCGAACCAACCAAAAAACCGAAAATTCGGTTCGGTGTTCGGTCGGTCCAGCCTAGAAAAAAACCGAAAAAACCGAACCGAAAAAACCGAAATACATTTCGGTTCGGTTTCGGTTTCCCGGAATTTTTGTCGGACCGAACCGAAATACCCTAAAATCATCCCGATTTGGACCGAATTACCCCGAAACCACCCCTATTTGGACCGAAAACCACCCCTATCTCGGTTTACTGAAATTAACCCCGCAAAAAATAACAAATCACAGCCGTCCATCTCAATTTTAACGCCGGACCGAAAAAACCAAAAAAACCGGAAAAAACCGAAAAAACCGAACCACCCCGAACAGATCGGTCCATTGTTTTTTTCGGTCGGGATCGGTTCCCAGCAAAATCACCCCGAACCGATCGGTTCGGTCCCGAACACCCCGAAAACCGAACCGAACCAACCGATTTTCACCCCTAACTACACCCATTTCCCACATCTGAACGATGTGGGACTTATAAGATGGGCTATCACAATTTTCCCATCTTATAATGCAACGTCCTCATTGCATTGGCCCAACAACCTTGCCCCCGGTGGCTATGGTGTAGCACTTAGTTCTGTATAGTACTTTGCTCCTACTCCAGATTCAATAGGTGGCTCATACAGATTCTAGAGGTGGCCCCCACCATGTAGACCGCGATTGTGCTATGATACCACTAGTAGCTACTTGCCCCAACTGACCTGCTAACCCTTAGCCTAACGACATTGGCTCAAAAGGTTAATCTCGAGTTATACAGTAGCTGGTAGGATACCACCCATGCACACTATTACGTTCGAACACATGGCCATAGAGATTTCCTCGTCGAGCTCCGAACACCTTTCTCTGTCAAACCTAGACGATGCAAATGAGGACTTCGTGCTACAAGGTGTCTTCCATAAAATAACCAAGCCACCCATGCAAATTGTTAGGTCTTAAGGAATGGATGAGATTCTGTCCACAAATAGTCCCTAATTCCCCCTCACTACTTTCGAAACAGCAGCTGTATAGGTATCAAAGTGGAATCTCAGGCAGTTGCCAAAGAGGAAGTCCAGGTGATTCCTGAGGTAGCAGCCGAGGGTGCTGTAAATAGACCAAACCTACACCTTCACTACTTCTACGGCACGCAATGTTCATACAAAACATATGTTTACAAGTATAACATTCCACTTGATGTCAACGTCGACCTTGTGCTGATAGACAAGATTAAGTTTCAGAATAGCCAAATCAGTCTCCCATGTTGGCTATTACAAAGGGAGAGGTTAGGTTTCCTCTCCACCGATTCCTCTGGCGTACGCTGGTGGAGCTCGGAATCATCACCACCCAGTTTATGAGCAATAGCTACTAAATCATCATGGAGGTGGCCAAGCTGAGAAGACAGTCCTTCTGAGTTGAAGATTTGTTCGGTTGTTATTGTTAGATAGCTTAATATACATTGTTGGGCCATTTCCTTTTCAGCTAAAGCTTTTGGGAGAGTTTGTAATTTAACATGGTATCAGAGCTCTGGTTGTGAGAAGTCTTGGGTTCAAGTCTCTCTGTTTGCATTCTGTTTATCAAAATCATTCCGTTCTACTCTATCTCTGAAAATTTGCATCTCCACGTGCAAGACGAAGTTGCACGTGAGGGAGGGTGTAAGATAGCTTGATATATATTGTTGGGCCCATTCCTAAAAGCTTAAGCTTTTGAGAGAGTTGGTAACTTAACAGTTATACCGTGGGTACGAACAGCGCTTCTGGCCATCGGTATCTAGCGATTCAGTCATAAAATGATTCATTTAATAACTCACCTTATCAGCTCCGATTGTGGGCATGGTGGTAACCTGGAACTTCATGTTTGGACTGAACGAAGAACGCGTGTACCCCATTTGGACAAAATTAGGATACCGGTCTCAGGACTATGAATAGTAAATCAGAACTCTAGAAAACACAATTTAGAACAAAATCCAATTTCCCTCCCCGAGTGATCACGGTCCTCTTTTATCCCTTGAATATTTGTCCTTATCTTTTCCAGCACCAAACCTAGCATACTTCAACTTAGGATCAACCCAAAAATATTCCATGCAATTGGATTATAAATAACCAATTCGGGAAGACAACCATGGTACTCTCCAAAAAAAATAGAGAAGAATCCAATAACTCAATTGGTTTGCACTCTTCAAAAGGCTTACCAAAATCGGTAAAACTTCTGATTGTATGCTATAAACATGCTCAGAATTTTCCTAAACATTGACATGTGCAAAAACAATGAGTAAAGTTTTCCTTTTCCCCATGCTTCGTATCACACAAATCAAGTACATAATTATTGCCATTTATAATCAGAGGACAGACTTTACCTCAATACATTAAAAAAATGTGGGAGAAAAAAGAATTGCAAGATGAAAAAAGAAAAAGAAAGTACATAAACATGTCTAATAATAGCTGGAGCGGTATAACTTACAAGATTGGTTGGTGAGAAGCGAGTGTTGGAGTCTTTGGTGGCATAACATCGATCAAGCAGCTTTTTTATGTGGTCATGCATTGTTGCATCTGTCCCAATGCCTGCCTAAATTAATTCAAAGAAGAAGAGTAATTTCATAGTCCCTAATACCCAACATCTCAGAGAACTCATGTCCGGAAGAGCTTAAACCATAAAAGAAAAGCATAGAAATAAAATAAAATTCTATATCCTCACCTTGTCCATACAACTAAGCAAATCAGCTTCACTTAAAAGGGTTGGTGGCCTGGTAACTCCTGAATCAAGAGTCAATGTCGTTGGGGCAAACTGCAATATTACCCGATTATGTACGTCAATCTTCCAATATTATCATGGAGACTCACATCACTAATGCAAATCGAACAAAAGAGGATGCAAATGTGTTTCCTTATCTCAAATTTCTCTTCTCCCTACCTTTTCTCCTATTAAGAGGTTGTTTGGTTCGGTTTTCTTGAAATGTCACAAAATTTTATCTTTTATAAATAAAAATAGAACCTTAGATTTCCTTTATTGTTCAATTACTGAGCTATAAAAAACATTTAGGCTTTACTTTTTGTTACTGTAATGAGTTATATATTCTAGTATTAGTGAGTGAGCATGTATTTATCTTTCTTATCGGTACTCTCTCAATATATATCAATAATATACGTTGGGGTTTATCCAACCCTTAACCACCCTCCCCCACCTCCACCCTCTCTTGCGGCTAACTCTAACCCCAGCCAAACACTCTAAATCTAGCTAACGACCCTCAACAAACAACCCCACCCTGCTGATAGCCCTCGCCCATCGTTCTGGTGTGTTTCCTGTCAATCATTATTAGTGTTAGCTCTCAATTCGTGGTTCGGACCGGTAATTTGCTGCCCTTCATGGTTTTCTCTTGTTGGTAAGCTGTTTTCGACTGTCGTCCATGGTTTGTGGCATGTTGGCTATTACTTTCATTCTGATATTGTGGGTTCGCAATTTTGCATGTCTGTTCCCCTTTGCTTTGCTCATGTTTGAAGCTTCACTTAGCTAGTGATCAATTGGTAGTTGTTTTTTCTGTTAGTTACTAGTCCACATTTGTCGTTAAATTTTTGCTGATTGTTGGGTTCTTGTTCGTCATTGTGTCGGCATTTATCTGCTACAGCTTCTAGTTTTACATCCAATTCTTCACCTAATGTTGCTATTGGTTTTCTGATTCCACTTGGTCTCCTGAGAGCTTGTCCATTACTTCGACTAGTTAAATGGCAAGAATTATCCCCCTTGGGCTAAGGCAGTTGACATGCATCTTTCAGGCAACAAGCAGTTTTCCTTTCTAACAGATGATACCCTAAAGGATTCCTTCATGGATAGTTGAGAATGATTGGATTCTTATTCAGTTATGGAGTTATATTACTTTGGTTTGCTTGCCTATTGCTAAACTTGTGTGGTGTTATGCTCAAGAGTTGGACATTTGATCTTCATCAGACCTACTTTTCTCTTGCTCTAGGTGATTCGTCTTTGCTGGATTATTATGCCGAGTTTAGTTATGATGTGAGGAGATCAACAGTTGCCACCTTGTTTCAGTTATTATTCAAGTTATCCAGCGCCAGCATGAGTCTATGCATGTGGCTCGGTTTTTGTCTCTCCTGCCTTCGTCGTATGAATTATGATCCCATTCGTTCTAAGCTGTTGGGGATCAGGATTTACCTTCTCTTCGTGTTCTCTATGGTTCTACTTCTCTATGACCCTTGATCATTCCACGTTGGCTACCAAAGCCCCTGGCTGTTCTTTCTCGTGCTTTGAGCCAAGGTGGTCGGGAGTCAGGGTGTGGTGGTTGTGGTGGATTCAGCCATGATTCAATTGGTGGTTTTGGCCGTCATTATGGTCGTGGTGGTCAGTAGAATGTTTACATGTAAAGTCTTTAAGTTTATTAAACATCAATCTGTGTTATTATCATGCCCTCGATTCCAATCGGGATAAACATGATCTCCGATCTATAAAGTTAGTGTTTCTAGACCTTTTTAGACACATGGATTCCAACATAAGATTATTGTTTATCAGATAGACCAGTATCGGTCACTTGGTCGAAAAGGTGAACCTTCTTAACATTTCACGCCTTAATATCTATTTTGTCGTTAGTATGCCAATTCAGTTTATGTATGCTCCCCGTCAAGTGGACGTTTCTATGTTGAAGCTCATAATGATTCAGATTGAGCGAACCATCTAACAAGAAATCCACTACAGGATAATGTACCATCCTTGGTGGAAATCTTGTTACTTGGAAAACTAAGAAACAAACAGTTGTTGCGCAGTCTAGTACAGACGCAGAAGGCCATAGCTCACAAAACATGTGAGATTGTGTGGGGCGCTCCTTTTTTGCAAAGATCGGGTTCAGAGTGTGGTTTTCTATAATTAACTACTGTGATAATCAAGTGTGGGGCGCTCCTTTTTTGCAAAGATAGGGTTCAGAGTGTGGTTTTCTATAATTAACTACTGTGATAATCAAGCAGCTTCTTGTGGTGAAAGGTCTTTTTCTGATTCTGCCATGTGTTGACAAAGCACATCCTGATTGGCCTTGGAATAACAACGAGGTCACCCTACTCCTGCAAAAGCATCAACAAGTCAGAGACCCTCCGGAAAGATAGTTTAGTTAGCACCAAAATCCCAAATAATTGGTGCAAGGATAATAGTGTTCTCACTCAATATCGGTTGTCCAATCCACTACTCGTTTGCACAGGGTTCATATTTTAGGCTTCAACTGAGTGTCACCTTGGCTAATCTCCAATGGTCATTCTATGATAAGCTACCATTTTGAGTAGATAATTTGATATCTCATGCGTGTTCTTCCAGTAGAAAGTAGTCCGCATATCACTTGAGTCTGTGTGGCTTGAGCAGCTCAGTTTAGATGTACACTTAAGTTCGGGTGAGACATTGGGACCTTTGGGGATGAATCTTGGAAAATAATGATTGCTGAGCTTGCAACTGAGCAAAATCAACTGCTAGTTATTCTACCGACCTCTTTCTGTTGACGGGTCAGCACTTAATAACTTTCTTGCACACTTTTGACTTTAGTACCTACCCTTGGAACCTCATTAATTTCACTTCCCGTTTATCTCTGAGTTCGATTGTGGTGTGATAGCTACTCTCTTTGTGTCTATGGGTACCTTGCTAGCTGATAAGTTTACTAAGATTCAAGTACCATTCTGATCGCCTCTTTCATGGGAGGTTCATAAGCATAAGCGTAGGTGTAGGAGAGGAGGGGCAAGTCAAATAAAGAGGGTGGAAATTGACCAGCCTTAAAGAAATAGGGAGAGGAACGAAAAAGGCAAAAGAGAGGAAGCTGTTGTTCAAGCCGTGATTAGAGAAACTCTGTTACAAGCTGGGACTTTCGAAATTTATTCTCCAGCTTGAGGGGGAGTGTTAGGAGTTATATATTTTAGTATTCGCAAGTGAGGTTATATTTATCTTTTGCCTTTATCTATGTACTCTCTTACTATATTACCAATGATGCAGATGTTTCAGGGTTTTATCAAACCCTAAACAATTAATAATAGCTCTCCAACAACAGTTACCATACTTTTTGTACAGTGGCAAAAACCTTGTCGCTTTCTTTAAGTGTTTAAAGTTATGATGAAAGTAAAGCAACCATAAGACAGAAAAGGTATGCAACCTCTAATTGGAAAAGTAAGCATGGTATTTGGGAGGATTATGTGACAAACCTGTTGCCCAAAAGTATATGTCGGGATCATCGAACCTCCCCAAGATTCGAACCTATACACGTCCAAGTAATTTTTCTGGCCAACATATAATGGAGAAGTCAAGATCTCACTAAAATAACGATGACACTAATGAAACCACAACGACGACAATATTATAATTACTGGAATGGTGATCAGAGGCTGCTGAAGAAAAAAAATACCATAAAAACTCAAATCTGGGCAAATGTTGATTAAAACATGTGAAAATTGTTTTCCCACATTTAAAAAAAAAAAAAGGACTTTTACTACCCATTTTTGTAACGCTAAAGATACTAAACTTATTATCCCACATCCAACCAAATTTGAACTGCAAATAGTCATGACCCAACGTAGAAATTTTGCACCCCCTTTGGAAAGTGAGAAATGGCAAGAAAATAAAAGAAAGGAGAATCCTTTCTCTTATTGAGGTAACTAAAAGGGAGGATAAATGGTAAGGAAGGATGAAAAACAACCACCAAAGAATGCTTGTCAAAAACAGATTTAGTTTGTGCTATGACTTTATGAGCAACCTGCCTTAATTTGATGTCAAAAGAGTTGATGCAACAAATTTGATACTTGTAAACAACTAACCCACTGAGGCGAATCCAAAAGGAAAAATTAACAGCCCGCATCTTTTTTCGAAGTCAGTGTTCGAATCTTTGATATGTCTGACCCTTAAACCCACACTGACATCCAACATCCGCTACTAACATACCTTTTCATGAACAACTTGATAAACTCTGGAATGCGTATTTTGACAATAGAGTGCAGTTTATAGTTAAGCTAATTGAAAAACAAGCATGCCGAACAAAAAAAAAAAATTTGACAAACAAGCATACTCCCAGTCATACAGATCAGAAATACATGTAGCATGCTAAAATCCATAGCTGAGTCAGTAAAAGTCCCATATTTATCAAACTACAGTATCGTTTGAAACCACACACAAACCCACACTGCTGAAAGCTTAAGCTTAGTGAGATGATCTTACCTTAAACGGCAAGAAAAGATTGAGAAACATGACAGAAGACTTACCTCAAGTATTACTCTCCCGGATGCAGAAAACGATTCACCAGCAATATCAACTTCAACTGTAGTTTCAGCTCCTACTGCTGGTTTCGAAACACAGGCCAGGAAATGGCGAACAACCAGCTCATACAATCTCTGTACACATTAACCAAATAGTTTTATGAAACCTCCATGACAAAGACCATATAAAAACAAGTTGAAACAGTCATCTATTGGATTTCATCCTATATTAGCTCGAGTCCAATGATAATAGTACTAACATGGTGATCTTGACTCCATCTCGATTCTCCACCAGAAAACTTAGTCGGGTGAATGGGAGGATGCGCTTTGTCGTCGTGGCCACCGCCACTAGGGTTTCTCCAAAGTCCTTCTCCAGGGTCCAATAGCCGCTGGGCATATGAACCCCACACAGGATGCCCCTGTTGTTCTTGCACAATTGCCTAAACCAAAGCAAGATACCAAAAGTCCATAACACGGCACAAGCGGCAAATGCAGCCATATGAGAAGCATTATCCAACATGAACTACACAACCATGAGCATTATAAACAGATGATACTATAAACTCAAAAACAATCATGGTATTGAACTTTCTACTGGAAATGATGTAGAATCGCTTTTAACTTTTTCCCTTTTGCTTAGTAACCTTCCCCGAAATTGTAATGCTCTGAGTGATATTCGGTGAGTTTCTACACGAAGAACTCAAAACTCTTATTGCTGAGTTTGATTTAACTCCTTAGTAAATGCTATTAAACCTCACGTTCTATTGGTCAGTCCCTCAAACTACTTTCATGAGGATTGACAAACATTTATGAATCAAAATGATAACAATGAGTTTTCCAAAAACTTGAAAATATGTTCAGCCACCCTTTGGCCCTGAAAAGAAAAAGTCTTAACCGATTAAGGAATGCCCTAGGTCTACATAAATATATTCTTGGCCGAGAGCATATTTCCAAGAGAAGACGTTTATGAAGCAGAGAGAATAAAACTTACAAGGGTTGAAAACAAAGGGTTCTTGCTGAGAAAGAGACGGAATAAGTCAAGAACTATCGAAGCAATGGTAATAAGCAAAGCAAAAGTAAGCCCTAACTTCCCATCGCTACAGATTTGGGGATTAAATTCGGGATGCAAAGAGTAGCCTGAAAAAGGCACGCCCCAAAGCCTGCGCATCTGTCACTTCGCATTTAATGCAAACAAAAATTTCAATGCCGACGATTGACCCCACGGCAATAATGACTGACCAATCTATTAAGTTACCAGTAGTCCCAAAAGCTTTAGTAAAGAAATGGGTACAACAATATATATATTCAAGGAGATGCAAATTTTCATAGATAGAGCAAAACACAATACGAAGGGAAGAAGCAGAATGCAAACGGAGAGACTTGAACCCAAGACCTCTTGCAACTTGAACTCTGAAAGTTTGAAGAGTCGGCAAGAAGACCGTTCGATAGCCGACCCGAACACTGAACCACCCATTCCAAGCTATACCAACCCAACTAGTTCACGAGGTGCTGACCAAGGCCATTGGGGGAACGTGTATGAAAATTATAAGATGTCAAATCATCCATTCAGGGACAAGAAGGAAGTAGAATTATCTCTCAAGTGTTGAACAAAATTACCCTATAAAATGGGACTCCATACAAAGGTAAGGGGGTAAAAAATTGCACACACGCTGTAAAACATACTTAGACTTATCAATAACTTGGCGGGTGTTCCAATGTGCTAGGGCCATTTGCTCCAGAAGCTAACTTAGCCATCGGAGCAAATTTCCTATTTTCCTGCCGGATTGTCCCTGATTGGTTGTGACTTTGTGCAAGTGACAAGGATAAAGCTGGGAATCCAATAGTGTTCCAAAGCATCCAGAAAGTTTAAGCCAAAATTCCTTCTTGAGATAGATAAGTTGAAACTATAGTAATACAATCAAGATAAATAAATAATCTGGGGCTATGGCATTGTTAGAACATATAATACTAGAGAGATCTCAAATGCAGATTAGAAAGTAAAACACCGCAACTAGATAGACGCCAGACAAAGTTAAAAAGCTATGGAAATCTACTGAAGGCCAAAACTCAATCAACCTTCTTGTAAGTCAATAAGATGATGAAGTTTCAGTAACTCTTTTATAGTTCACTAGGCTTCGAGTGCTATAGACAGACGGTGTCAATTGAACCACGTTACATCCCAGTATTATATTTCTTCGATCCTCCTTTTTATTTATTTATTTTTTTACCATGGCAGTCAGATCTCACCCTGAATTTGATTTCCTTCAACTTCACTAAATTGCTTCGTCTCAATGAGGCTCAAGTGAAAATTGCTAGTTTTTGCCCTCAATCTGGATTAATATAGCTCCATCCTACAATGGTATACTGTAATACACATAAAGGTATGCGCTAAGAAGCACAGGTTCGGTAACAGGACACGGGTGAGACACTGTACAATCATGTCAGTACCTTATCATCAAAAACATAGTGGACAACTCGGAAAAACACCTTGAGTTACCCCAAAAGAACTACAAGAATTGTTTCACATAACACATAAGAAGCTTTGAAGCTCTGAAATTTGTCCTAATACTCAAAGCTACCAATTTAAGAAGTACACAAGTCTTTGAAAACTTCCTAAACCACCTAGTATTAGAGCTTTCTTGGAATAAAAAAAGGGAAACTAGTGAAGCTACTGAATATTTTGACTTCTAGAAACCCACATAATACCCAATAAGATTCACAAACACTATAGGACCACGGATGAGCACTGCGATCCCCTTCTAACAAGCCAAATCAGCAACTGCTGCAATTACAAAACTACCCTTGACAGCTAAAAATACTCAAAACCTACATCAAACTGAGCCAAAACAATGATTAAAAGGCCTCCAAAACAGATTTAAAAAGGTCTCATATGGGTTTTAGTCTTGAATGCGAGCCAAAATTCATACTCCTCACCCATCATTAAATTTTGTTTTTCCTTGGGCATCTTA
This sequence comes from Vaccinium vitis-idaea, assembly GCA_963854785.1. Taxonomy (NCBI): domain Eukaryota; kingdom Viridiplantae; phylum Streptophyta; class Magnoliopsida; order Ericales; family Ericaceae; genus Vaccinium; species Vaccinium vitis-idaea. Next base: position 29,076,709 of record OY978217.1, on the reverse strand, counting down.
AGGACTGCATCATACAATGCTTTAATGGTCCCCATCATCTTATATAAAAGCTTAAGGTCTTAGAGAAAGCAAAAACTTGGTTATTTCTAGGCACTAAAATTAACGTATAGCCAGGAAGTCAACAATAGTTGTCAATGTGCAAATAAAGTTACTCACACGCAAATCAGTCCTCTGTGAAAAGCAATCAGTCTCTGTGCGAGGGTAACTGATGAAACCAGCTTGGTAAAGGTCTTCTGCAACCTACAAAAAAAAACAATAAAACAAGAAAGACGATCACTCAACAAATTATTTTTAAAAAAAATCGCAGTTTCTCGGAAAAAGGCCCAAAACTCCCAGAATATCTACTTAGCCGACTCCGTAAAAGGGTATGGCAGAAAAACTATATTTTGACCTGTAACACCATCGGAATGCAAAATATTCCCACTGGCAATATTGGCCATAATTCATGACAGCGTGAACAACTAGTTGAGAACTCGGTGGTACTGTTGCGGGTGGTAAATTAATGCTCCCAAAACAAACAAAGAGGCTAATGTTTTTTGTGGCTTGCCCAACAAAATAACCAGGAAGGATCAAGAAATCTACAGGAGCAACAAAAGACCAAACAGGCAGGCAAATGATACACAAAGTCATGAGTCATGACACACAACACGCATAAAATTGTTAACGTATTCAAGAAAAACATATTACTGCATAGATTTAAATCATAGTTACGTAGATTTTCCAACTAAATAGAAAAAGTAGCAATAAATAACAAAAAAAATATAGCAATAAATATGAGAGTCTCGCGAACATTCAGAGTTTTTTCACTAACAACCGAAAAGGAGGAGAAACGTGCGTCTTAGTAGACCTACAAGCGGCAAGGAGGTTACAAAACACAAATGGCATCATACTCACAATGCTCACAAACAAAACAACCATCCATGGATTCCATACGTACTTGTTTCAAACGGTGACGAAATTGGAGTTGTGAAATGGACAATTAAATTTATTGTCCTTTTTTAATGGAAATTTTGTAGCAAAATCATCACTAATACATGATGATTATAGATAAACAATTGACTTACACGTAATGAAAGGCAATATACCGAAAGAATTGTAATATTGTATCAATGTATAGAATGGTACATCATGGAAAAAGATACAGACACATAGTTTTACATTCATTTTCTCCCATCTAGACGGCACATGCCCATACTTGTTTTTGGCCAAGTCCACATATCCTATAATTTGACTACACCTGCACCCAAGTCCATTGAACATGGTACATGATTAGGAGATCAAAGAGAAACACCTAGATTAGAGAGAAGCCAATGGGAGCTACAAGCAATAGCAGAATATTCCGCCACTGTAGTAGAACGCACAATAACACAGTATTACTTGCTTCCAGGAGACAATATAATCAAAACAAAAAGGTTCCACAATAGGTTTGTAGTCAATCGGTATCAGCCATTCAGCTCAACCTGGAGTCACAGATGAAGCAAAAAAGTTCTAAAAGATGGGACCATGGGCATCATAAAATATGTTAACAAAGCAGCCCAATCCGGAGCACGAAGTGCAGAGAGAAAACTAGCCAACCAAGGAACCAACTAAATAACGATACTCGTGTGATCAAGAGAAAAAACATCTCAAACAGAAAATTTAGCATGCAACACAAATAGGTCATCAACAACCGTATCATCAGTGTGTTTGGAACAGCCAGTGATCCCATTAGGAACTTAGATTTTGACCCTATCTATCATCATAAACTCATGGAAAAGATATTGTTTCACCTTTGAAATAGAAAGAGCGTTGGAACGAGTGATATTCATACTCTCTGCACATACAACAACATGACCACTGAACAAGGCATGCTTGACTTCCAGATGGAATAGTGTTTAAAAGGGCGCGCCTAGGCTCTTAGGTGAGGCGAGGCGCAGTGTAAAGGCCTGCCGAGGCCCTTAGACCGCGCCTCGCCTCGCCTGAGGGGCAGGGCGGGTACATAGGGCGAGTGCCTTGCTGTTATTTTCAAATCTGCACTCATACTAGTACAGAAATCATCTCAACAATGATCGATGAGGCATAAAAGGATGGGTAATGCACTGAATAAATTTCTTCAATGTAAAGAGGCTCTAATCCTTGGCCCTATAGAAGTCTGCTTCTACTCTAATCCAACCATTGATCAATGAGACATAAAAGGTGGGGTAATGCACTGGATAAATTCCTTCAAAGTAAAGAGGTTCTAATCCATGGCCCTAGAGAAGTCTTCTTCTTCTTCTTATCTGTAATTTTTTCCCAGTTTCTTCTTATGTGGCTTATCGATGAGGAACCACAACGAGTTTCTTCTTCCTCTTCCTTTAATCCATTCAAGTTTATTATTCTTCCTCTTCCTCTTCCTCTAATACGTTCCAGTTTCCCATTTCTTCTTCTTTATCTGTAATTTTTTTCCGGTTTCTTATTCTTCTGTGGCTTATATATTAGGAACCACAACAAGTTTCCTCTTCCTCTAATCCATTCCAATTTCTTATTCTTCCTCCTCCTCCACGTCTTCTTTAAAGGCAACAACCTACGAAGCACCGACACCTCTCCAGGACCCCATATCGCAGTGTCCCGACACGGGGACATGGCGGGACATGTGTCCCGACACGCCACATGGCATGGGACACGGCTGTAGTGCTTTTTTGGATGGGAACACGGCTGGGGACACAGGGGACACGGATGGGGACACGGCGGGGGTCAAATTAAAATATTTTAAAACTTTTAGGGGTCAAATTGAAATTTTTTACCCCTGAAAGTTTTAAAAAATTTCAATTTTACCCCTGAAGTTTTAAAAAATTCAATTTTAACCCTGAAAGTTTTTAAAAAATTCAATTTTACCCCTGAAAGTTTCAAAAAAATTCAATTTGTCCCCTAAAAGTTTTAAAATATTATATATATATATATGTGTGTGTGTGTGTGTGTGTGTGTGTGTGTAAATAAATATATAATTAAATAAATAAATAAATATACACGTGGCGTGTCCCCCGCCGTGCTCGTGTCCCCATCTTTTTAGAATTGCCGTGTCCCCGTGTCCTTTTCCGTGTCCGTGCATCATAGGCAACAACAATGAGTTCAAGATCATTAACTTCCAGGAAGACGAATGGGAAATGAATATTCAGATAAAGGAGAAGAATATGTGGAGGGCTATAACTCAAATGATGACGAAGAAGATGAAGTGATTGGTGTTGAGGATTGGGAGTGCATGGTTAGATATTTGTGGATGCTCAAACTAAACATTATGCTTTAGATTTTTATGGGTTAGCTATGCTTTTGTTCGTAATTGGGATTTGGACATTGGGAATGCTATAGTTTATGGTATTTGAAATAGTAGAAGCATTTATTTATGTTGCAAATTTGGCCTAAATCAGTATTGTAGCACCTCGCTCTAATGAGGCAGTATTGTAGCACCTCACTCTGATGAGGCACTCGCTTTGCCTCCGCCAAGGCGTTAGGGAGCCATGGCCGTCGGTACGCCTATTGCCTTTCAAAACACTGAGATGGAAAAAAAAAAAAAAAAAAGGCTATAAACAACCAAGAGAAATCAAGGTACCAACTGTGGTCATCCCAGCAACAAGGGAAAACGTCTCATCGTGGTCCATTCTAAACTCTCGTGAGAGAAACACTATGCAACTGACCTCGCCTTATAGTACTCCAAAGAACAACCAGAGAGGTTTCACAATGATAAGAGTTTTAACTTGTGAACCAAAACAATCAATGAGATTTCTTCTTCGAGTGATCAACCAACTCCCAAGTACTAGTCCCTTCAAGAGAAATTACTTCATATATCAATGCGCACGTGCATCCATTGGGTTCAGTACATGCTTGATGGAAATAGAAAGGCACAGTATGAAGAGGTCTTAAAAGTGAGTCTTATGGGTGTAGTACAAGCATTTGGGGAAAGAGTCATTCAAAATTATCAATCCACAGAGGCAGAATGAGGAATGTGTGGGGCTAGTTCATACACACTGACGAGGAGCCTTCGTGCAACAATAGACTAATGGGAAACAATTGAACATACGAAGAACTAGATGTAAACGCAACTCGAGTAGAAGAAGAAAGTTCAGAATGTCAAGCGTACAACAACTCCTCACATGGAACATAAATAGGAAAAGATCCGTCTTAAATCCTCTTTGAAGAGAAGAGCTAAGTATACATGCTGAAAAAAAATAGATATGTTGAATGTAAGGTATAACCTAAAAAAATGATTTTGGCCATCAATTGCAGCCTTTCTTATCAACTGCAAGCCATCCAGTGTTCTTCAGTTCCAACCTCCCATCAAGTTCCTACCAGGTAGCTCTGAAGTTTATTCTCTCCCACCAAAGGTCTTTGGCCGTGTATGTTATGTTCATGCTCCTAAAAATCCTGGAGGCAAGTTAGACCGAAAGGCCCGTCGATGTGTTTTCCTTGGCTATTCCCCTACTCAGAAGAGTTACAAATGCTATGACCCACACTCAAGCCAAATGTTTGTCTCTATGGATGTCACTTTTTGGAAAATAGAATCCTTTTATCCTCTCTCCACTTCATCTCTTCAGGGGGAGAATGATAGACAGGAAAAGACGAGGGAGGAAGAAATGTTGACATCTCATAATCAAGAGCCGTTGCCTTACTTCCATTGACAAGATGTTGGTTGACTACTAGACAACCACCTGGCCAATCTGAATCGCCTACCCCAGTCCTTGACTCCTCGGCTGACTCACCTTGTAATGAACCATTTCTCATTGCTTTTGATGATCTTGATACTCCTGTTGCTCATAGAAAAGGAGCTAGAATGTGTACTCAACATCTTATCTCTCAGTTTGTTTCATATTCTCGGTTATCTCCCTCGTATCTGAAAGATCCGTGTATATACATACATGTTTAACGTATCACTTTAGTCAAGTCAAGAGAACATTAAGAAACTGTCTAAACACCACAGCTGAGTTTCTGCAACAGACCTTCATGGTTTGCTCAGAACTTATCCGGAAGTAACGTGAGGCGCGTTTCTCAAGCTCGATAGTACTTAAAGGATGAGGAGGATACTTCAGTTTCTCTTGCTGTCTAACTTTTGTGACCTGATGAATAGAAAATTTAAGTATGAACTCCATAACATGAAAATGAGAAGCAGAAATGTATGTAGTGTCAATATAGTTCTGAAAAGATTCCATTGGCTCCCACACTAAGCAAATCGGATACTAAAACAGATGCAGTATTCATCCTTCCATCTATTTTGTTTATTTCTTCTCAATTTTCACCAACTTTGAACAGTAGCTTATGTTTGTCTTCTTTGTAATTCCCCTAACCAAAAGTTCTTGAACCAAAGAAAAAAAGCATGATATCACAGGTGTAATGAGCCAAAACCATGGTAGCAGACTAGCAGTGCATATTTAGCGAGCTTAGATCAGAATTTGACTGTTTAAGAAGTCCAGTTACCAATCTAATGTCCCTGAATGTTCATGGTTAATCTAATGTGATAACTATGGAGCCGACTCTACATGTATAGTGAAGTTTATCAACAAGCTTAGTTGTAGTTCACTCAAGTTGTCTCACTTTACTGAAAGTTGAACCCTGATACTATTCATGGTTATTATTGTTAACATTTAGCGAGTGTTTGACATCAGCATTAGTTGTAGAACATGACTTTTGTATAACTTCTGTAACACTCACAGTTGCAACGGGTTCCTGTACGCACATTTCATAGATTATCACTGCGCAAGTATAATCAAACATGTGGCCCCGCCTGAAAACCATGAAATCAAGGAGTTCAAAACATCAACAAGCAGACATGGAAAGATGACATTTAATAGTGGAAGACCCTTAGCTATTTACATCCAATTGAATGTAGCAATGCCTTCATCCGAGTTGTGAGTGCAGTTGATTGTCCAGAATTCTTCAGGCTCATGCGATTGAATCTCCCAATACCGTTCCACAATAAAGCCTAGTGTTGGGAACTGCAGTAGTTAATAACAATTAAAGATCGAGATAATTCATGACACTTCCTACTCCAAGCTACGAAATGGCAGATTATAGGGCTTTACACATCCCGATTGGCAAATACTTAACATGCATAGCTAATGTTTTCTAGTTGTTACTGTACCTGACAAGGGCCATAACTTAGAACAACATTCCTGTTATCTGTAGCAAAATCAAGATGAAATGCATCCTTCAACAGCATAGTTTGGAACCTAGTGAATGAAGCACCAATGCGGAGATCTATTTCCTGCAAAAGCATCAGAATTAACCTCGTTTGCTAAGTACTTAATACAAGGAACACGGGGGACTAACTGCCATAAATACAGCAAAATCTGTTCCTAACAACAGAATCAATGACTTGGAAAGCAATTTCTGACTGAACTAAAAATTTTAAAGATTGTGCACACACAATAATACAAAAGCATAAGCAAGTTGCCAAACTGCCAAAGCCTCAATACTAGATTTTAAAAAAGCTAAACTGAGTGCATCGCTGCTCGTACTCACTTGCCTAACATCTACAGCATCAGCGAACAATTGATTAGGTCGGACGAGAGCTTCAACAGATTCACGGATATCCCTGAACACAGCAAGATTAAAAATCATGCACGACAAATGGAATATTCAAAACAGAAAACCAGAGGCGCTGGCCCGTTTTGGATTTTTGGCTTAATAATACTGCAGGAAATTACTTTTGTCTTTATATTTTTTTTCCCCTCTGTTAGTTTTGTGTCAATTTCATTGATGAGAGGCATCTAAAAAGTAAATAAATTATAATCAGAATCTTTAAAAAGTTCATAAGATAAAAAAAAATGAAAAAAAAAAAAAAGGGACAGTTTTTGAGCGTTTGTCTTTATAAAAAAAAAATTGGTTCATTTTTCTTATTTTTCTCATCCATCTCAATAAGGAACCAATAATCACATAAATTAACTGAAAACTAATAAATCTAATAGATGCAGAAAAAATTCTGAAAAAAAAAAAGAAAAAGAAGAGAAGATAATAGTAATTATTAAGCCAAAACACCCTAAAGAGGAAGATTTTCGGCGTGAGTAACATACCTATCAATTAAGGCAGAGAAACGAGCCCTCCACACATTGAGGTGGCGATTGGCTTGTGTACAAACTTCAACGACCTCAAATGCAATGTTTTCCCCTTCTCTATCACAATCCAGCCACAACACAAGCCACTGGCACTTCCTAGACTCCTCCTCCAAAGTCCTCTTTATATCCAATTTGTCCTCTGGTACGTATTTGACGACAGGGGCATGGTATAGTTGTAAGGGGTCGCAGGAGTGCCATTTTCGATATCGGTCATCGAAATCGAGCTCCATGAGGTGGCCAGTGACAGAGGTGAAGAACATTTGGCACTGTTGTCCCCTGATGGTGTAGCTGAACTCGAAGATCTTGTTGAACCTCGATCTTCCTTCCCTCACCCTCATCCCACCACCACCTTGTCTCGATAGTATCCCAGCCACCGCCTTCGCCACGGATGGCTTTTCCGCCACGTTCAACACCCTTATCGAAGACATTTCTTGGCTAGTGGAAAGTAACTTCAACAGGGTTTTGGCTTCAGTGATTTAAAAATCCAATTTGGGGGAACTGCTTCAGCACCCTCGTCTCCAAGACTGCCAGGCAAAATAACTAGCTGAAGGTACCAAAAAAGTACATACTCTAATTTGCCTATTCACTTTTTCACACCACCATTCCAACACTACCCTCCATTCTGGTTATCCATCCAAACTAACAAAATTGATTTTGCATATCAGACGCTAAACAAACTCAAACAACGGATGAATGGCCTCAAATGCTAAAAAATTAAGCAACTAATACATGTATCCAAAGCACCAAGTCTATGCCACAAGAAACTGATAGCAATTACAAAATTAGATAGGTGTCTAGCTCCACAAATGACAGATCCTCTTTCAAACAAGTGAACTAGTCCGTATTAGATCACAAGGCAACCACATAACTACATAGAAATTAACTTGCAAGGCTCCGAAAATGGTATGAAAATTGAAAACCCTTAAAATTGCAGTACCTTTCTAGAGGTTGGGACAGGTGTGAAGCTAAGGATCCATTGATTTGATTTAGTAAACACGATCAGGAAGCCCACCTTTTTTTTTTTTGGTACGTCGGAAATTCGGAAGCCCACCTTCGATTCAGAGAACAATTACATCCGGTAAACACAAACAGAGGCAGAGGGTTTTTTATCCTTTAAAATAGCTATCTTTCGAAATATTGATTCAGCTACACGACGCGGGTGTCGGAGGGAATGGCCGGCGGCATCAAAGGCGGAGGGTAAGATAAGATACTCCACTTCGACAGGGTTTTCGCTTTGGTGATTTTCAAAATTTGGGGGAACTGCTGCTGCCGTTGCACCAGGACCGTACTACACTAGGTTTCGTTTTCCCGCCGTTTTGGCAGCGATGTTGTAATGACTGAACCACCCCCTCCTCCCGTTAACCCAGTTTTTTGAAAAAATTGGTTTTTCACGGTTTTTTATACGATGTGTTGTGAGATAATGACCTGTCTCGGTGTTTGAAAAAAAGAGTTTTTTGTTAGCGGAACACCCCCTATTTGGTTTCCAAATAGAAGGAGAAAGGAAAGGGAAGAGAAAGGAAAAGGAATAGAAAATTAACTACTTTTTTCTCTTCTTCTCTCTCCCATTAGTGTAAATTTTCCTCCACTCTTTCACAAAGCAAACAAAAGAAAAGAAAAAAAAAGTTTCTTCACCATTTCTTTTCCATTTCTCCTTTTTTATTTTTTCTTCTCTTTCTCTTCTCTTCCACAACTTCTAAACACATCCTAAACGCCCACGAAGGGCACCCCAATTTAAAAATTAATGGCCCAGATTCACCCAAATCAATCATTCAGATTCACGTGAATCTGGACCATTGATTATCAAAATTCGGGGTAAATTCTCGGTGTATTTTCTGGGTATGTAGTGGTGCTGATTCATTTTCCCGTGATGTCATGTCATAGTTTTGGCCCTATTTTTCTTGCAGCTCGACGAGATACGAGATGAGTTTTGAGTGGGTATAATAAGGTGAGATAAAATAGTATAGGACATTACTTACGAAGGATAGATCCACCTTGATGTGACATTTATAAAGGGAATAAAATAGTACTTGGTTGGATGATTTTTTAAGGAGGAAAAAGGGTTGGATGGATGATGTAACAAGTTAGCAAATGGCATACTTGTTATTGTGCATACCCATATTAGGATATGCATTATATTAATTATGTAATTACAAAACGAATTTGTTTCCATACTTTTCTACAATGAAGCTATACTACTTTATTTTAATAATTTCGTATGTAAATTAATGGCGCGTATCAAATGGGAAATCTCATAAAATCACCACTTAATAAAATCACATTTTTTAAACCATTTTTGATAAAATCTTCCCCCAACACCTCATGTGAATTTGTCAAATGATAAAATGAACACATTTGCTAAAGAGATTTAATTAGGCATCATGTCTAATCATCCTACTTATGTTCTCATTCCTGATGTCATCGCTGGTTATGTTCCCATCCTGAAATTGTATATTCGGACTATTATGCCTTTATTAACACTCCCTAAATACCATTTAATCATATTGATCAATACCATAATTGGGACAGAATTCTGGCATAGATCAATGAATCCCCTTATCTAGGGGTAGGCATCGAGTCGTGTCGTGTCGTGTTCGTGTCGTGTCATTTCGTGTTCGTGTCAAAATTCTCTCAACCCTAATCTGACCTGTTTAGTTTTTCGTGTGATAAGCCCCAAATGTTGTATATAATCCGGGCTTATCTAGCTCATTTTTGCTTACACACCCGCGCGATTTCGTGCCTTATATGTTTGATATGTGCATAGTGTTGTATTCATTTGTTATAGGTAAAACACGTGAATAAGCGCATTTTGGAGCGCATTGGAAACCGTCCCAAGTTACCAAGGGCCAAGTGCCCCATGGCATGCCACCACCGGGCCTCGAGAGCCAAGAAATGAAGATTTGGCTAAGGCTCGGGAAGTTTAGAAGGCACAAGATCAAGCCGGAAGGCTAAACGCATGTCCAAGGCTTACAATGACTCCCGGTGGAATCCGGGAGTGAACAAGCACTCACGAGACTAAGTGCTCCTCTTCCCGAAGCTCGCACGATGTTCGAAAGTGTTTTGGAAGATGTCCGGTAGCATACAAGGCCAAGGAATGGCAAAGAAAGAAGAGGCAACCTCAAATGCCTTAGAATTGATACAGGTATTGATACTAGTATTGATAGGTATCAATACCTCTGAAGCACAAAGCTGGACAGAACCTTGGGTATCGATACCCCCCAAACTTGGTATCGATATCCAGGCATTACGGGTAGCATTTTGAAGCTAGGTATCGATACCCCCAAACTTGGTATCGATACCCAGCAGTCCGGGGAGCTAATGTAACCCACTTGTGGGACTTTCCACTTATGGAAACTTACACCTTTAGTTGTTTTTAGGATATTTTTGTGAGAGAGAAAGGGTATTTGTATATATCTCTCCCTCCCTTTTTCTCTCTCTTATCTCCTACACTTTTACCTAGCTTTATTTTAGTCTTCCATTTTGCTCTCTTCTCTCTCCTCCATTGTTGAAGGAGATTGAAGCTCTAATTTCCTTAGGAACTCTAGTAAGTACTAAGTTTCCGCTAATTTGTCGTTTATTAATAGTTCTTGTAATCTCCGGATCTTTAGATAAATCTAGTTGTTCGTGTTTTTACCGGTTAAATCTTATCTCTCCTCTCCTAGCCTTTTCCTTTGAAAACTCAAGTTTTTATGTGTTGTTTGTTAATTTCTTAAGGTTCAAAGTTGTAGGCAAGGTTAAGATCATCATATAAAATTAGTTTTTAAGAATGTATGTCATGTTCTTTATTTCCTTCAAATTTCTAGTCAAATCTCCTAGTATGTTTTGTGAGTAGTTTACTTAGGCTTGGTCATGGGGTGATTAGCACTCCATGACTTAGGTTCAATTCGTTATTCTCGCCAAATTGCAAACATTTCTTATTTAATAAAGTCACGGGTTCATCTTTATGTATCAAAATTTTGGGTTTGTTAATCTCATTGATCTCTCGTGGCCGAGGGTTAATTCACCTAAGTATGGGTGACGCTTTGGGCGATGTCAATCTAAAAGTTTGTCTAAATGGCTCAAGAACCCTAAACTTTATCAAACACCATTTCTAGTTCAAAGAGTTAGGATCAATTTTATGTACCAAAGTCTAGGTTTGTTAATCTTTTTTATCTCTCGTAGTTAAGGGTTGATTCTCCTTTTCACGTGTGATGCTTGGAGCGATGTCAACCTAGATGTTTGCCAAATGGTTACAAGAATCCTAATCTCAACAAGAGAGGAACGAATTAGCCTAAGTTATGGTTGTTAAAATCCCCTAGACTTTGCCTTAGTTTAATTAGTCTTTTTAATCTTCCGAGTCGTTCTCGAAGTCGAGAGAATTCCACCAATCAAACTCCAAAAGCCAAGTTTGCCGCTTCAAGGCCGAAAACCTACACTTGCAAGACAACTCTCACGCCGGGTGCGTTCGGTCCCTGTGGATTCGACCCGGACTTCCGGTTATTATGGTACCGCTGACCTAGCCCTACGCTTGGGGCGACACCATCTACGATACAATCCAAGGTCGCAAGCATCGTGTTATCGTGTCGTGTCATATTCGTTTTTCGTGTCAGAAATAGCTGACCCTAACCCGTTAACTTTGTGTCGGGTTATCGTGTCTTTCCATAAATTCTCGTATCGTGTCGTGTTAGTCGTGTTATCTCATGTTCGTGTCAGAATTTTCTCAACCCTAACCCGACCTATTTAACTTTTCGTGTTATCGTGTTGTGTCAGAAATAGCTGACCCTAACCTGCTAACTTCGGGTCGTGTTCAGGTCGTATTCTCGTGTCGTGTCGGAAATTCCCACCCCTACCTTTATCATGGGGATTCTGTAAATTCTTACTTGAGAAACTGGGTAATGAGTAGAGAGAGATAGAAACAAAAATTACTATTAGGAACGGTGCAGGATGGGTTTGGAGAACCTAAACAAACAAGGTCAGCATGTCTTAAAACTCGAGAGCATCTGGACCCTAGTACCCTACAACAATTGCCAACTCTTTTTTTAGCCATAAAAGGAAGGGAAATTAAGGGGACCCAACGGGAAAATGTTTCGGACAATGCACGTGAGCCTCTTTTATCACACGTGCCAATGCCACCACTACACGCGCACCTGAGTCATAGTCCTGACACATGCAGCCGCCTCTCTCCTTGGTCAAACGTCAAACCTGAGACCCCATGGGAAAGCTCTCTTCATGTACCGTAACACTGATTTCTATCTACAGTCAAACACGCAATCTCACGTGCACTGATGCCCTCGCACACGCGATGGAGTTTTTGACTACCGACATCTAATCCAACGGCTGCGGATGGCGATGTGGCGCAACGAATTATGTGGATCGTTGAAAAAGGTTGATCGCAACTGCTCGTTTAAACAATGAAAATCCCGACAGTTGGAATGTGATTTGTCGGAAACTGGGTTGGAGGAGAGAGAAAAGCGTACCCAGCTAGTCGCAATGACTGTTGGAAAAAACTTGATTTTATTCATTTTTATTAATTAATTATTTAAGTGTGTCCCACACGTCCACGTGGCCGTACCCACATACCGTTGTGTTCGTCTTAGTTAGGAGATTAAGTTCGAACCCTTGGTTGGCTAAAATCAAGTTAAGGTGAATGAGAAATTGACCTTGAAAATGCCTACATGAACATTAGTAAAAAGGAGGGGGGGGGGGGGAATTGTTGTCCCACATTGGTGAGAGACAACAACTTCATTGGGCATATTTATCCCAAGTTGGGCATAAAGGGTTGGCCCTCTGGGTCATTACAACTTTTGTTGGGGGAGAGGGCATGGACAAAGTGGGCTTTGGTCCATACACCATGCGCGCCGCCGCTGCCGACCAAACCGGGCAAGGTTGGGTTGGGTCAAACCGGGTCCGTTTTATTTCCTCTCATAATGAAACAGTGTGTCCTACCAAAATATTTTCCCTTTTCCTGTGCGTCTGTTCGCTAACCAGCTGCAACAATCGTCAGACATGACTGTTCACTTCCGACGAGTTGCGTTCGTTCCGAACAGCCGTGCCTTTCCGATTCGTACCATTCTGAACAAGTGCCTGTTTATCTATAAACATGACCCTCCTCTTCCTCATTCATTCACCTTTTTTCATTGCACTCATTGTGCACTTACTGCATCAAAAGGTTTTGAGAGTTCTGCGTAGTTTCCTGGTTCGCCTAGCGATCAGATTGCAGTGCTGCTTCCGACCGGTGAAAGTCGGGTATTCCTAGGAAGCAAACGCCCAAGTTTTCCATCAGCACCATTGTAAAGACCCGTGTTTTTAAATATTTTTCAAAAATAAAGTTGGGAAAATTTTGAGGAATTGTTTGTAATGTTTTAATGTTGAGTTAATTGGTGATATGAGTGATTTGGGACCTTAATGCATAACACAAGCCACTTGAGGGACTTGAGGTGTAATTTTTATGTAAGTGTGTGTGTGGTGTATAAGAGGAGAGAGAGCAACACACTCCCTCCCCCATTCATCAGACGTTATCCCCTCCCTCTCTTCTCCCTCTTCCATCGTCTTCATCTTCTCCCAAATTTCACTCAAAACCCTTCAAGATACACACCAAAATTCGTCGACTACACGCGTTCTAGAGCTTGGGGTACGTTGGTTTCACTCCGGGAGGTGGTAATTTCGGTAGAGCTCATTTGGAAAGCTAGGGTTCTTGCTCATCCTTGTTCACAAGCTCCAAAACCTTGAGGTAGGGAGATTTCTACCATTACTAAGTGTTTTGTAGTGTGTGGTGTGTAGATGATACCCATCATTTGATCACTCCTCTATGATTTCTTGAAAACCCGTTGAAAATCTATGTTTTTCATCTCATTGAATTGATAAGAGATTGATATGTGTTTGTGGTTGATGTCCTATGACAATTAGTTGTTGCAATGCTCTCTTGTAACCTTTGATATTGATAGTTGGCCTTGGTTGGGTTTGATTTAGAAGCCACTGAATTTCCCTTATTTTGCTGTCAAAATTTTGTCTGCAAAGCTTATGGATCGATCCACTCTTGTTCTGGATCGATCCACAACCTCCTGTTGGTGTTTTGAACCATAGTGGATCGATCCACTCTTGCTCTGGATCGATCCACTCTCTTCTGTTTTGTCTTGGACCAAAGTGGATTGATCCACTCATCATAGTGGATCGATCCAAACCCCCTTCACCTCACCAAAATTTGTTTTCGTCGATTTCAGTCGCTTGTTCGTGCTTGTACTTGACATAATCATTCTTTAGACCTCAAAACTTATTGAATGACTCGTTCCTAATATATCCTAATATAATTGGTGACTTGGTTTGATTTTTATGCAACACCTACATGGTTATACACTTGATATGTGTGAAATTGATGATTTTGACGAAATGCGTGAACTTGGGTGACGATCCGAGGTGTGAGTGACATTATGACACTTGTGCAAAACCAATAACGTGAATTGAAATGAGAGCTTGAAACTTGTGATACGGGGCCGAAAGGTAGCCCGGAATGATACTCGGGCTGTCCTATGGGCGTGTCGCGAGGAATTATGCCTTGGCCAAGGGGAAGATTGTACGGGGTCGAAAGATAGCCCGGAATGATACTCGGGCCGTCCTATAGACGTGTCGCGAGGAATTTCTAAAGATCTAATTTAAACAAATGGTTGACATGGCACATCAAACGAATTGGACACTTACGAGAGAGAACATGTGTCGGGTACGCATTGGACACACTTGGGTGATAACAATAGATTTATAAACTTATGTGTATCTCATAGGACTCCCATAAACTCTTGGTTATCTTATTTAGCTTTCATCCTCATGTCTCATCTCGCATCTACATTTCATTGTGTTTAGTTTTGGTAGACGTTTCTCTACTGGGCTAGTGAGCTCAACCTATCATTTTCGGGTACCCAGTACGGAGCATGACTTGGATGTGCATGAAGTGAATGCATACATCTTTTGAAAGCTTAAAGGGGAGTTACCTCATCATCTCGAGTTTATAGTTTTGAAGAGATGATTTTATAACTTATTCATATTAAATCATTTGACTTGGATTTGTAATAACTTTAAGACTCGTGTATTTCAATTCCGGGAATGGGTACCCATAGATTATTGTACCCTTTGATGTTGACTTTGACTACTAAACTTGGACTTTGACGTGGCCCGTGGACTTGATGATCGTCCACGTGGAATTTCTTAATGTATTATCCTTTGAAATTCGAGGGCGTGACAACCATAGTGGAGGGCGAATTTGCTTTAAGGAAAGAGTATCAAAATACTCACCTCGACTTGAAACGTCTTTTGTCAATTTCTGGTGTACTGAAGTTGGCCCAGCACGATTTCTATTTATTCTTTTTTTTTTGTTTTTGTGTTTATTCCAGTTAGTTTTGTAACCAAGTTTCTAACAACCTTAAAGTAAATTCCTTCTTTTTCGAACGCGGTTTATAATCTGGACAAATTTTTGTGGTCTCTATTATGAAAATTTTTAATCTGTGTTTTACGGACGTTTTATGAATCGGCATCCTGAGTATGATAGGACTAAGGCATTAATCTGTTGAGTGCATTCTCTGATTGGTTATACTTGCTCAACCAGTGGGTTTTAAAAATTTGTTTTTTGTTCCTTCATTGTTTGCTATTGGATTTTGTTTACTAAAGTGCCTTTTGATCAGTGGTTTTGAGGCATAAATCCCTTGGATACTAAGGCATAAAAGTCTTTAGGTACTTACATGAAATCTGATTTGTTTACGGTTTTATAACAATCAAAGACTCGTGGTTTACGGTTTTATAACAATCTTGCTTTACTTACCAAACTTGGATGGAAATTTTTCCAAAATGAAGATTGTCTATGGACTAAAATTCTTAGAGACAAGTATCTTAAGAATCATTCTACACAATCTTGGCCGCGTAACCGTTTGGCCTCTTTTACTTGGAGGAGCATTATGCATACGAGGGATGCTCTCAAAAAGGGCATCAAATGGACCATTGAAGATGGTAAATTGGTTGATCTTCGGAATGATTGGTGGTGTGGCAATGCCCCCTTAGCCGACACATACCCAGGATTACACACCACCAATAATTCCAAGGTGGACGAGATTATAGAAAATGGGCAGTGGAATTTTGAGTCCATTGCTCACATTATGGATACTACTACTTCGAATGAAATTGCTGGCATTGTTCTCCCTCGGTATGCCCATGCTACGGATCACCCCTCTTGGGTGACCTCACCCAATGGCATTTGCTCAGCCTCCGTGGCGTATGAATTTCTCAATAAAGACATCAATGACACGAAGGGGTGGAAGTGGTTTTGGAAATTAAAACTTCCTCAAAAATTCAAAACCTTCATTTGGCTTATCTTTCATAACAAGCTCCCTACTAACCTCCTTCGTGCCGGAAGAGGAATTACACCTTCGGATCTGCCGAAGATGCAATTCCTCGCCTGAAAGTTTGGAACATATGTTCAGGGAATGTCCTAAAGCTGCTGTGCTTTGGGAAACATTTCCCTCGACTCGGTTGATGAGCGACAGAATTAATAGCTCCATTTTGGATTGGATTTCCTTTAACATGAAAAAGAAAAAACTCATTAGTTTGGGAACGGAAATACCTTGGAATATCCTATTCTACACCACGCTTTGGCAAATTTGGAAAGATCGTAATAGAAAAAGTTTTGACAACTTTGATATGGTGTCAGATGTGAGTTCCAAAGTATTACGTTCTTATGCTACCGAAATAGTGGAAGCTTTTAACTCTCCTCCTGCTTCTGGCCCCCATAATCATAGACTAATCCTTTGGTATCCTCCCAATACATGTACCCTCAAGCTTAATACCGATGGGTGTTGGAATGAGACCACAAGGAAGGCCGGCTTTGGTGGGCTTTTTAGGAATGAAGAAGGAACATGGGAGCCGGGATTCTATGGAAAGATGCAAGCAACTTCAAGCCTAGAAACCAAAATATGGGGCATTATAGAGGACTCACCATCATCTTGGAAAAGGGCTGGACTAATATTCAGATAGAATCTGACTCTCAAACTGCCGTAATCCTCTTCAACGAAGGTGCTAACACGAATCATCCACAAAGTAACATCCTGAATGATGGAAAGTACCTCCTCTCTTGGACTGGAAGCACCCTCAATCACATTTCGAGATCTGCTAATGAATGTGCGGACTGCCTAGCACACCTTGGAGCTAAACAAGATGATGAGTTGGTGGTGGTTTCATCTCCCCCTCTAGCTATTAGAGAGTTTCTGACAAGGGATACCCATAACATAAGGCAAATCCTTGACTAGCTCTAGTTAGTAGTATGTTTAACTATCTTTGTACTTATCTCGCTGCACTTCTGATGCAATTTGAACCTCTTCTTTAGTCGTTAATATATTTCTTAAGTACCAAAAAAAAAAAAAGACTTGTGGTTCTTTTAGTTTATTATCGAATTACTTTTTCTTTGTCGTTAGTGTTCAATACATGTGTTAATTTTTTGATTTCCGCATTAGACTTTAGCATCTGTCTCTCTTTTCGGTTTTAAAGCTTACAGATTTAATTTTTTAAATTCTACATCTCTGAACCTTTAACGTGTAGCAGGCAAAATCTTTTGGAGACTTTTATTATCACTGTTTATGTGGTATATTTTATTTTGCGTATAAGAATATAGATTTGTTAATTCTCACAAATTAGTTTGCACTTTATATTATAGACTTCTATTTTGTTAGTGGCATAATTTTATAATTTGTTTTATTTTCTGTTTTTTTTTAGAAAAAACAAAAAGTGTTATATCTTGTTTTCGGTTAAAGTTAAATTTGTTATTTACTTTTGTGTCGATCTTCTGTTTGTGCAACAGAAATGACTACCGAAACCTCAAAAACTGGTGATGTTCCACCCACTCCTCGCGTTCCTCCCGTTACCCCTACTGCTGGTGTTGTTCTGGTTTCGGCTCCGAACGTGGTGCCAATGAATCATGCTGAAAAACCAAAAAAGTTCAACAGATTGGACTTCAAAAGGTGGCAAATGAAAATGTTGTTCTACCTTACAACTCTCTGTTTGGCTAAGTTTCTATCTGAAGATGCACCCATTGTGGCAGAGAATGAGACGGATGCTCAAGTTCGGATTGCCCATGATGAATGGAAGAACTCCAACTTTCTCTGCCGCAACTACATACTCAATGGATTGGACAACGTGTTATACAACGTGTATTGTACGGCTAAAACTGCCAAGGAACTCTGGCTTACCTTGGAGAAGAAGTATGTGGCAGAAGACGCTGGACTGAAGAAGTTTGTTGTGGGGAGGTTTTTGAATTTCAAGATGGTAGACTCGAAGTCCGTTTTGGATCAGGTCCAAGAACTCCAGGTTCTACTTCATGAGATTCATATTGAATGGATGATTTTGAGTGAATCATTTCAAGTGGTGCCATCATTTGGAAACTGCCACCTCTCTGGAAGGATTTCAAGAAGCAAATGAAACATAAACGCAAGGAGATGACCATGGAAGATCTGATTCTACGTCTGAAAATGGAAGAGAATACTCTGAATTTGGAAAAGAAGATTGTGAATCAGTTTGCGGCTAAGGCCAACATGATTGAGCAAGAGGGCAAGGCTAGCAAATGGAAAAAGAGCAACAAGCGAAAGAATCCGAGAAAAGGTATTAACCTCGGTCCACGAGGAGGTGTAGGGACAAAGGCTAAGATCGATGTGAAGCACAAGTTTACTGGAAAGTGCTTTGTTTGTGACAAACAATGTCACGCCCTCAATTTTATAACTAAATTACCTCTTGAGTCCACGTTGGACAAATCAAAAGTCAAACATTTCCCCATTTGAAAGTCAAGTTCTCAATAGATTTCCATGATCAAATGCCTTTAAAAAGTCAAGTCGATTAAATATTCCAAATTCAAAGTCCTAATTTTTAAGTCTCCGTTCCAAGTAATACAATAACCAATACATAAAGTTTCCAACAAATTTGAAATCAAAAGTACATGAGTTCATAGATTACATCATAGTCTCTCAAATACTAGAGATAAACAAAAAGGGTTAAGTAGCTTGAAATCGTTGGTGCTTTCCCAAAAGTCCATCCCATGCACGCACACTAATGCATCCCACACCATGCTCATCAACATGTACCTGAAAATGATAGGTTGAGCTAAACTAGCCCAGTTGGAGAATTATTCTACAAACGCTAGGTGTATAAAGGTGATACATACACATGGGCTTTAGTTATATTAATTGAATGAACAGATATGTATAGTGATAACCAAACAAATCATGATGAACATAAGAAATGTCGAAGTGTCCAAGAGAACACCAAGTGTCCAAAATACGGTTAAGTGTCCCAACACGGAACGTCATTCGAGCGTCCAAACACCAATCACATATCCATTAGTTTTTATCAAAATCACCCAAGTCATTACCTGTATTCAAAATGTCACCAAAGTGTCCACGGTTTTTTATTTTTTTTAAAAAATAACCCTGTAGAAATCTAACAAAAAAAAATCAACTAAGTTCATTGCACATAGTGATAGGAGTCAACCCATTTAGTAAAAGACATCTCATTTTCCAACATCATTCCTACACCTAATACAATTATTGTCTCAATTTGAGTATCCAATCATAGCTAATAGTCATCTATCATCTGACATACCGAGGAATGTTTCCACGCATGACTTGCCATACGAGCACTACGCTATAATAACCTCCATACACCGTTTCCCCCATGGCCCGATATATGGATAATAATATCAACCGGGAGTTTAACCCTTACCGGATATCACAAGCTCCGTATACCTTATATAGATTCAGGGACTATTTCCCTCTCATATAATCCAGACATCTCATCTTCATTTCTTTCATTGAAGAATAACCATAATTTTCGTTAGTGTTAGGGATTTAATCCCACTGCCGGATTCCATAGGCTCCGCGTGCCTCTGCCGGGTTCTGTAGGCCCCGCGCGCCTCTGCTGGGTTCTGTAGGCCCCGCGTGCCTCTGTCGGGTTCTATAGGCCCCGCGCGCCTCTGCTGGGTTCTGTAGGCCCCGCGTGCCTCTGCCGATTCTGTAGGCCCCTCGCGCCTCACCCGATACACGGGTCATAATAATAACCAACGCTTCCAAGACGCAATGCTACACTAATGTATAGACTCGAGACCTTCCCTGGTGACGCAGCACGAGTTCAACAAATAATAATAATAATAATAATAATAATAATAATAATAATAAATAAATAAATAAAGTTTTCAAAACGAGATTAAGATCCGTTGATTTGTGCCCAAATACCAGAAACTCAACTCCTTCTCAATACCTGAAGGTAGAGGCATCATACACTTCGTTGATTCTGTAGAATACCGAAGCTTTTAAACAAAAGATATCTTCACAAGTTCCCAATACCAAAATATCGCTTTGTCACAAGACCTACCCATTCACCACGCAACACATGATGTCTTTTCCGTTCATAAACTCATTCATTCTCTTAAATCATTAAATATTCTCTCATTTCTATCAAAGACGTGTCTACGAGCCAATCATATTCCCCAACACGGCATCCCCCTAGTATTTATAATTAGCGTGCTTACCAACTCGCTCACACATTTTCAGGCATTAGTATACCAAACACACACATCCCTTTCTTACTATGTCGTTCTATAAGCATTCAATACATCTACGTGTTTTAGTCTATCTCCCAAATGCTTGAATGTATCTATAATGTAATTTGTGAGGGGTACTTTCCCGAGCAATACAATGTCACGTGCACGGAGTTAATACCACGTGAGGGTATAGTATTTCGGCGGTACCGCGGGAAAGGTCCCTAAGGCAAATGTCGAGCTAATTGGGCCATGTGTATGGCTCGGCCGAACTGTAACATCACGAAAGGATGTAGATGTAGTTGTGTCGATCTACTAATGGCTCGACAACATTATGTGCCAGTAGATGAATGCTTTGCAGCGCAGTTTGTAGCTCGGGAAGTTAGACCACCCCAGAGGAGAGCTCGGCATGGCTATCTGGAAGGTTCTAGAGAGGTCCTTTACGTAATAAAGGACGAATCCTGAGTTTAAAGGGATCGGGATGGAGATTCCATAATGGCACGAAGAGTCCAATATGAAATTAAGTCCTAAGACGATGCAAGGTCTTGTATAAGGAAACATTGTTAACCAATTAGGGACGAATCCTAATTGGAAAGGTCTCCCAACGCAATATTGAAATCTTTGGCACGAGAGGCCTAGAGGAATACAATGACCAGAATCTATAAATAAGACATTCAACTTGTGGTGAAAGGTACGCTGTAATTTATTATTTACGTGTTTTGTGTGAATTAGGGTTTCCTCTTAGTATGTGATACTAACTTAAGAATCGGAGGGCCCACCGCCGACGAGAGGCGTGGGTGCTTCTCACTGTTTATTGTTTTGCAGTGCTAGGGTTCCGACGTTGGGTGCATATTGATGATCTCATAGAGTGTGGAAGATGTACACCCAGATTTTTCCCCTCTACAATTGGCGCCGTCTGTGGGAAAAGAAATCTGAAAAAGATCAACAATATCATGGCACCAACACACCACATGAAGGTGACGATAGAGATAAAACACCGTGTGCGCATAGTGCTACGAAGAAAGCAACGCAAGATGCGCACAAACAAAAGTATGCGACAAGGAGGAAACCCTAGAAACAACTCGCAGAACAAACTGATAATATTTGAAAGCTAAAACACAAGTTGAATATGATTCAGCGTGAGAGCAGAGCCCGTGATCGGGACAAAATCAATTCCTTTGCAGTTAAGATATGTCAGCACCAGTTCTTGGGTTCCCACGGGTGTTAGCTTTAAAAGTGAAAGCCATTATTCCTTGAAATAGGTGGCAATCATTGAGCAAACCATAAGCCCTGGAGGCGATGCATAGCGGACAACTCTTCTCGGCCATGGTTGTCCGTAAGCCAACACATCGCTTCCTCGATGAACTCGAGATTGAGTACGACGAGCAAGACACTTATGTGGTGATCAAGCACGCCGCCCTTTTCACATCCACCATCATGAGCAAGTTGTTGGCTAGGCCAAATATGAAACTCTTCAACGCGCAGTGGCGGCTCAGGACTTGTTAACTAACAATAGAGCCTTCAAAAAGAAATAAAAAAAAAAGAGTTTGGGCTCTCTTGGGGAGCTTTACAAAGTCGCGTGATTGCGCATGCAAATTTTTGTACAAAAATTTGCATTATCTAAGAAGTACTCCAGCACAGCAGCTGCTGGTTGCTCCATGCTACGTGGCTGATAACGGAAACGACGGAACACGAGTAGAAGAATAGACCCTGACTCCTCCACGAAAAAGGAGGAGGAAATCTATATCAAAAAGTGTATAAACTCAAGATTACGAAAAAAGTCTTGAGCGAATGAAACATCTGATGAAAAATACGGCTCGGCGAATGAATAATTGCGAAAGAGAGATCAAACGATTTGGAACGATGCGTATGAGGGGCAGTGATGAGCAAAAAAAAAACAAAAAAGATAGACGCAGTACTATCACATAGGCGGTATCGAAGAGGAGGATCACGAAATTCTCCCGAGACGGGATGGAGAACTCTCCAAGAGGCGTCAAAGTCTCCAAACGAATAAAGGCACATGCTTAACAGACTGTTTAAGATGAATGTACTAACTAAGGTTCCAGCCTCTCCGGGTGTGACTAAGGTTGCAGCCTCTCTGGGTATCAATGCAATGAACACAACTTCTGCTTATATGATTGAGTTCTCTAAATTATGGCATGGTAGATTAGGACATGTTAACTATGGTACTTTGAAACGTTGAATAGACACAGACAGTATACCAAAATCTAGTATAAACTCTGATTATAAATGTGAAGTGTGTGTAGAGGCTAAAATGACAAGGGACTCTTTTCAAAGAATTGGAAAAAGCACAGAACTGCTTGGATTAATTCATACAGATTTGTGTGATTTAAAGTTTGTTGAAACTAGCGGTGGGAATAAATACTTTATTACTTTCATTGACGATTACACAAGATATTGTTATGTTTATCTGCTTAAAACCAAGAGTGAGGCCATAGAAAAATTTATCCACTACAAGGCAGAAGTGGAAAATCAACTTGGCAAAAAGATCAAAATGGTTAGAAGTGATCGAGGTGGTGAATATGAAGCACCGTTTGGTGAATTTTGTGCCCAACATGGGATCATTCACCAAATGAATACTCCTTATACACCACAACAAAACGAAGTTGCTGAACGAAAGAACATAACTCTAAAAGAGATGATGAATGCCATGTTGATTAGTTCAGGATTACCACAGTATTTGTGGGGGGATGCAGTTCTCTCCGCTAATTATATTCTAAACAAAATCCCACACAAGAAAACGAATGTTACACCTTATGAATTATGGAAAGGTATCAAACCTTCCTATAAATTTTTGAAAATGTGGGGGTGTTTGGCCAAGGTAGCAGTTCCCGGTCCTAAAAAGGTTAAGATAGGACCTAAAACCGTTGATTGTGTCTTCATCGGTTATGCTTATAATAGCAGTGCATATCGTTTCCTTGTTTATGAGTCAGAAATTCCTGATATCCATCCCAATACATTTATGGAATCCATGAATGCCAAATTCTTTGAAGATGTGTTTCCATATAGGGATAATAGAGTCCCTAGGCCAGTTCTATAAATTGAGCCTTTTCAGGAATCTGATGATATGAAGGTTGATATTGATTCGATTCCTAAAGAAAATAATGATGATATTGATGGGCCTCGTCGTAGTAAAATGGCTAGAACTTCGACGTCTTTTGGACCAGACTTTCTAACGTATATGTTAGAAGTTGAACCTCAGACTTATCAAGAGGGAATGTCATCATCGGAGGCTCTTATATGGGAAAAAGCCATAAATAGTGAAATTGAATCCATACTGCAAAATCATACTTGGGAACTCACGGATCTCCCTCGAGGTTGCAAACCTCTAGGATACAAGTGGATATTCAAAAGGAAAAATGAAAGCAAATGGATCAATTGACAAGTACAAAGCGAGACTTGTAGTCAAAGGTTATAGACAAACGAAAGGTCTTGACTACTTGGATACTTACTCTTCTGTAACAAGGATAACATCTATAAGAATGTTAATTGCCTTTGCGGCATTAAACAATCTTGAGATTCATCAAATGGATGTGAAAACCCCCTTCCTAAATGGTGATCTAGATGAGGAGATCTATATGGAACAACCAGGAGGGTTTAAGGTTCCAGGACGAGGGAAAAGTGTGCAAGCTTGTCAAATCTTTATATGGTTTGAAACAGGCTCCAAAACAGTGGCATGAGAAGTTTGACAATGTCATGATCTCAAGTGGTTTCCAATCAACAAATGTGAAAAATGCATGTATGTCAAATATAGCGGTAATAGCTATGTCATTGTTTGCATGTATGTAGATGATATGCTCATTCTTGGGAGCAATAATGAGATTATAAAATCTACAAATAATATGTTAAATTCCAAGTTTGACATGAAGGATATGGGTTTGGCAGACGTCATCCTAGGAATCAAGATTATTAAAAGTCCAGAGGGATATATCTTGTCTCAAAAATACTATGTTGAGAAAATACTAGAGAAGTTTAACGGAGAAGACGTTAATACAGCCAAAACACCAGTAGACTTAACATTGCATCTATATAAGTATACTGGTTAGAGGGTTAACCAATTGGGATATGCGCAGATTATAGGCAGTCTAATGTACTTGATGAATTGTACAAGGCCGGACATAGTCTACTCTGTTAGCAAACTGAGCAGGTATACGAACAATCCAGGGAAGGATCATTGGACGGTAATAATCAGGGTGCTTAGATATCTAAGGTATACCATTGATTATGGACTGCACTATACTCGGTGTCCAACAGTACTAAAAGGATATAGTGATGCAAACTGGATATTTGACACCAATGACTCAAAAGCCACAAGTGGATATGTGTTTACATTAGCTGGTGGGGCTGTGTCTTGGAAATCCACCAAGCAAACGTGCATTGCACGATCCACAATGGAATCTGAGTTTATAGCTTTAGACAAAGCTGGTGAGGAAGCTGAATGGCTTCGTCATTTCTTGGAGGATATTCCAAATTGGTCTAAATCTGCGCCGCCAATCTGCATACACTGTGATCGTCAGTCAGCAATTGGCAGAGCTCATAATTGTAAGTATAACGGGAAGTCTCGACACATACATTGACGGCATAATATTGTTGGACAACTACTCTCCAATGGAATTATCGTAATTGATTATGTAAATTCAAAAGATAATATCGCGGATCCGCTAACCAAAGAGTTATCAAGAGAGTTAGTTGTTAGATCATCGAGGGGAATGGGGCTCAAACCCATAACTTTAAAGCCTCTACAACGGCAACCCAACCTAGTTGACTGGAGATCCCAAGATCTAGGTTCAACGAGACAACTGAGTTATATGAGACTTATGAGAATCACTGTGGAGACTATGTCTCTACCCATTCCTATGATGCAATAGTGATGCCTACAACGTAAAAGGTTAGGCAATGCCTTGAATGATTCTTAAACATTGGAAATCCAAGTAGGGTATAGCATGATACCCTTATTGCAATCACCTATGTGAATGCCGAAGGGGCCGCTTTTATGAGAATGTCACGGGAATAATTCTCTACAAACATTCATGAAGACTAGGAGTGTCTTAGGGCCGTAATGAGCACAACCGTAAGAACCAAACTAAGTCTGGAATGATCCTGTGTGTTGATTATTGTCTTAGCTTATCCAAACGGCTGAACAGTTTCACTGGTTAGCTAGTAAGTTTGATAATTATTCACAAGGCGAGGTTCAAAGCCAAAAGCTACCTAACCCAATATAGGAGATTTCCTACTGTAACTCTCAGAAATTTGCATTTACATAATATTGTCTATCCTGCCAATTTCATTCATGTGGGCGATTATTGGAAAAAACTTGATTTTATTCATTTTTAATTAATTATGTAAGTGGGTCCCAGACGTCCACGTGGCTGGACCCACATGCCATTGTGTTCGTCTTAGTTAGGAGATTAAGATCGAACCCTTGGTTGGCTAAAATCAAGTTAAGGTGAATGAGAAATTGACCTTGAAAGTGCCTACATGAACAACGGGGGGGGATTGTTGTCCCACATTGGTGAGAGACAACTTTTGTTGGGGGAGAGAGCATGGACAAAGTGGGGCTTTGGTCCATATACCACACGCGCGTGCCGCCGTCCATCCAACCGAACCAAACCGAACTAGGTTGGGTTGGGTCAAAAGATGAGATTGGGCCCAAGAGCTTCTAGAAAGAATCGTCGGTATGATCCTGTTGAGAATTTCGAGTACAAGCTCCCAGAGCAATTTTAGGTTCAGCTCCCTTTTTTTATTTTGGACCTTCTGCGAATCTGTTTGGTTGTTGAGATGGATGGATAAAAAAAGGAACCAAATGAATAGTGTTTATCTCTAACCTACTTGATTGTTTCGTTTTATTTGGTCTAGAGTGATTACTATTTGGCGTTTCATGTTTTCATTCCAAGTTGAGAGCCTTTGAGGATTTCTACGCTAGACTCAATACTAATGATGGGGAAAAGAATATTTATAAACTCGCCAAGCTGCGAGAAAGGAAAGTTAGAGACACCTCTCAAGTTAAATGTATAAAAGGTTTTGATTCGATGGTATTGGTGGAAGATGAGGAGATCATGGATAGATGGAAATTGTATTTCAAGGAATTGTTAAACAAGAAATATGAAGGAGGTTTCGATGAGGAGGAAGTTGGTGTACCTGGCGAGAACGTTGAATACGAGTTCTATTGGAGAATACAAAAGTCCGAAGTGAGCAAGGCTTTAAGGAGGATAAAACCAGGCAGGGCCTTAGGACCATATGGTATTCCCATTGAAGTGTGGAAAAGTCTAGGTGACTTGGGGGTGACTTGGTTGACAAAGTTGTTTAATAAGATTATTATGACTAGGAAGATGCTCGGGAATGGAGAAGGAGCACCTTAGTACCTATCTATAAGAATAAGGAGATATTCAAAGTTGCAACAACTATAGAGGTATTAAGTTGATGAGTCATACGATGAAGTTGTGGGAAAGAGTTATTGAGCATTGACCGACGATGGTGACTACGGTGTCAGAGAACTAGTTTGGGTTCATGCCTGGGAGATCGACCATGGAAGCTATCTATCTATTAAGGAGATTAGTAGAAAAGCACATGGCAAAGAAGAAGGATCTCCATATGGTTTTCATTTTTCATAGACTTAGAAAAGACTTATGATAGGGTGCCTAGAAAGATCATATGGTGGATTTTGGAGAGAAAGGTGGTGACCAACGGGTTATCGACGTGATTAAAGACATGTATGAAGGTGATGTCATAACCATTAGATCACTAGGGAAATGAGTGAATTTCCAATCACAGGAGGATTGCACTAAGGGTTAGCCTTGGCCCGAACCTCTTTGCCTTAATTATGGATGAGTTGACTAGATAGCTTCAACAGGATATCCCATGGTGTATGCTGTTTGTAGATGATATTGTCCTTGTAGATGAAACTGCTAAAGGTGTTAATACTAAATTAAAAATTTGGAGGAAAGTATTAGAGTCAAAGGGCTTTTGGATAAGTAGGAGTAGAACCGAGTACATTGTGTGCAAGTTTAGTAGTATGAGCAGTGTGCGTGAAGAAAAAGTGATGATCCAGGACCAAGAGATACCAAGGAGTGACCACTTTAGGTATTTAGGCTCAATTATGAGTAAAGATCAAGAGATTGTAGATGATGTGACCCATAGGATCCAAGTGGGATGGCTCAAGCGGAGAAGCACTACTAGTGTAATATGTGACGAAAGGGTACCCACAAAATTGTAGAGAAAATTCTATAGAACTATTATAAGACCAGCGATGTTTTACGGGACAAAATGTTAGCCTGTTAAGAAACAACAGGTGAGCAAGATGAGTATAGTGGAAATGAGAATGTTGAGGTGGATGTGTGGTAAGACTAGACGAGACATGATTGGAAATGAAACGGTTTGTGAGATGGTAGATGTAGCACCTATAGAGGAGAAGTTGAGATGGTAGATGTAGGTGGTTTGGGCATATCTATCGTAAACTTGTAGATGCAGTAGTTACGAGAGCGGATATGATAGCTTTGGTTAGTAACGCTAGGGGGAGGGCAAGACGTAAATTAACATTAGATGCGTTTGTGCGTAAATATATGAGTATAATGGATCCGAGTGAACAAGTAGCCCTTGACAGAGCTCATTGGAGAAAAAGTAGGATTCATGTATCGGACCCAAGTAATTGGGACATAATTAGGCTTGGTTTGGTATTATCTTCTCTTAGCATAGGATATGATCACACTGACATCAATTGCCGGTTGTCCCATTGATACACCCAATCAGAGCACAAACACATAACAAGAAGAGGGGATCTCTTCTCTTTCTGTCTTCCCTACCTTTTTCTCATGTGATGTGAAATTTTGATGGATAAGACTTGTTTATAGAAGATTGTGTTCATCATTAGAATTGGAATGGAATTTGAGGAAGAATTTTCTCCTTCGATTACAAATAACAGAGTTGTGGGAGCTCAAGAGCAAGATGACGCAAGGCTTTCAGAACCGAAAGAGGTATGGCAGGCTTACACTTGTACTAATGGTTAAATTTGCTTTAGTATCGGGGACGTTATGTATCGAGTCTATAGACTAGTGTTCCCATGGTAAGAGCATCTCAAACCCTTTAAATTTTCCTTCTTTAATTCAAACTCAGTATTTGAGTAAAAACTATCAAAAATTTATCCATTTCTGGACTCACGTTTACACCGTTTTAACTCAAACTTATACTGACCCTAACTTTTACCTGATTTTCGGAAGGCATTTTGTCTTTTAAATTTAGAAGTATTCCATCATTAAATCTTCTACTCAAAATTTATGCCTAGAATTGAGTTTGCTCACTGGGTGCTATTTGCAATGCTCCATCCAAAGTAAAAGAAACTTCATTAGAAAAAATACAGTAATAACCGCTCAAGGACCCAAACCCGTTCTTAAAAATTTCATTGAAATGTTGGGCCGAAAGCCTTCTGGTCCACTTTAGAAAAGTTTCTGTTACTGAAATCGTGGGCCATTTCGGCCCTAAGGGTGTTCCATTAACCAAAAAAAAAACTGTTTTTCTCAGGGCGCTTTTCTCAACACGAGACAGGCCATTTCGGCGCACACACACACAGCTTGAATCGCCCGCCTGCTCTTCAATCCCTTCATTGACAGAGATGGCGGAGGAGAAGAAGAGAAAGACCAGAAACAACAACGACAGGCAAGTCATGAAGAAGAGAAAGCCGTCGACTTCCAAAACCCTAAATCACTCAAACAAGAAGAAGAAGAACAGGGATGGCCGAGAGAGGAGGAAAAGGACTGGCCCTCACTTGCCGAACTCCTTGAGGAAGGAGATCGAGCTCATGAACAAAGCTAAACCTAGAAACAGTGACGACGACGACGAAGAAGAGATCGATTCTGATGACGCCAACGACGTGTATGAATATGAAGAAGCGATTCCTGAGGAAGAATCTGGAAAGAATCGTCGGTATGATCGTGTTGAGAATTTCGAGTACGAGCTCCCAGAGAAATTTCAGGTTCGGCTCCCTTGTTTAATTTGAAACTTCTTTGAATCTGTTTGGTCGTCGAGATAGATGATAAAGAAAGGAACCAAATGAATAGTTTTTACCTCTAACCTACTTGATTGCTTCGTTTTATTTGGTCTAGAGTAATTACAATTTGGCGTTTCATGTTTTCATTTCTTTAGTTTATTATGCTTCTTTTAGCATAGGATATGACATCAATTGCCGGTTATCCCATTGATACGCCCAATCAGAGCGCGCGCGCACACAACACATAATCCTTTTGTCTTCATACGTGATCTGAAATTTTGAAGGACTAGGGAAATGCCCGTGTCTAAAGGCATGGTGCGTCGAGGTTGTTTGAAGCTACTGTTTTGCCGCAATGGCTTTTGTTTTTGTTGCTCAATGGCTTCATGTTAGTGTTATGGTTTTGTTCTAGAATTGCTCGTGCTGAAATGTACGACAGGTTGCATTTTAAACATAGTATACACGAAGTAGCATACCCACTTTTCCATCTATCAAGCAAACTGTTCGCAGATTTAGATTTTTGTTTCCCCTTGCCCAAACAGCTTGCATTTAGTTTCTCCGCAACTTTTGCTTCGGCATTTAGCTTCTCCTTTTAACAAATAACTAACATGATGATGGAAGTACTTCACAAAATCATGGTAACAGCTGTCATGGTTCTCAATATAAACCAAGAAGCCCATAGGTACTTCCAAATTAAGCCAAGATTTTTGGTGGGCGTACTTGACGAATGCGAAGTTCCAACTCGTTGCGGATCACAACTCCACCATTTCTCTGTTGACGAAGCTCAACCTACAAAGTGAGTTGTGAGAGTTAAAGAAGTAACATGAAGAAAATGTAGACTTGATGAACAAAGCATAAAGGCCATGTTTGATACGAGGTTTCTGTTGAAATAAATTAGGAATATTGAATTAGAATAAATTAGGAATAACTTAGGAATCCCGATATTGGTAGAATTACGGATTCTTTTTGGCCTTCTTGTTTTGGCCTTGATTTGTTTCCTTATTTTGTTAGTTCTTATTTCCTTCCTTGTTCATCCATCAATAGTATAAATATATGTGGCTCTCACTCTTTAGTGTTAAGCCGTTACACAAAAATTCTTCTTCTTCTCTAATTCTCTTCTTGGTATCAGAGCTACAAAATTTAACCCTAATTCTTCATCTTTCCATAAAACCCAAAATAGACTAGAGCCCAACTCTATCGCCCTCTTTGATAGGCTGCTACAACCACTACCTCTTTCGTTGGTCTTTGGTACGCCCCTTTTTTACACAGATTCCTCGTTACTGCTAGTCCCTTTTTCAGGATGTTTTTTATGTCGCTGATGTGGTAAGCGGCCTCTATTTTCTTCCTTTTTGTTTGGGGCTACCGGTGTTTTTCGGTAGCAAAATTATTGTTTGGGACTACTGCAGGTGTTTCGGTAGCAATATTATCAAGTTTGCAGTTTTGTTTTTGGCTGATTGTGTTGATATTGATTCCTTGGTGGTGATTTATTACACAATATGACTACTGAATCAAGTTCGAAGTCTATTCCCAAATCAGATTTTTCTCTTTCTCAACATACACCTGCTCAACGTGTTACTAGTGTATTGTTGAATGGGAAAAATTTTGCTGCATGGAGTCGATCTTTCCGACTCTATGTTGGAGGCAAAGGCAAGTCCGGTTGGCTTCTAGGAACCGAGAAGGAACCCGCAAAGGATGATTCTAAGTGGGCGCAATGGGACATTGACAATTGCACTATTTTGGGTTGGCTCTTCAATTCTATGGAGGAAAGTATTTACAACATGTTCATATACTATGACAATGTTTCAGATTTATGGACTGCTTTGCAACAAATGTATGCGCATGCCCATAATGATGCGCGTATTTTTGAGTTATATCAAGATATCTCCCATGCATCTCAGGAGACCTTGGGACTTTCTGTGGCTGAATTCTTTGGGTATTTGCAGTCTCGTTGGGCGGAGTTGGCCCAATATGAACCTTTGAGTGAATTTCCTGCTGAGGCGGCTTCACTTGTGGTCAAAAGGCAAAATCGTCTACAGACATACCAGTTCTTGATGGGTTTAAAGTCTGAATTTGAACCTGTCCGAATTCAGATCTTGAACACAACACCCATACCCTCTTTGTATGAGGCCTTTGCTACTATCGATGGTGAAGAGCGACGACGTCGGCTAGCCATGAGTTCATCGGGTTCTGTGATCCCTATTGCTGATCAGACAGCACTTGCTGCCAATTCAAAACCACGCCCACCAAATGGGACCATTGTTTGTCACCATTGTGGTGAAATTGGTCATATTAAGGCTCGTTGCTTCAAACTTCATCCCGAGCTCAAGCTGAAATTTGCAAGGAACCGATCTTCGGGTCCAAGTTCTTCTCGCACGGCTGCAGTTGCCGAGCAAGCTGGTGGTTCAGGATCCTCTACACAAGCTGAAATTACCTATCTACAATCTCAGATTGGTCAACTTCAACAACAACTTGGTTCTCTTAAGGCTAAGGGAGTATCTCAATCTCCCACTGCGACCCTTGCTACAGGTACTAACACTGCTTTTCATGTTCGGTCCGAGAGACCTACTTGGGTTTTGGATTCTGGAGCCAATGATCATATGACTGGTGAGTTGTCCTTTTTTTCGTCGTGTGTCCCCACTTATAATCAAACAGTTTGCCTTGCTGATGGATCTATCTCTCATATCCAGCATAAGGGTGATGTTGCCCTATCTTCTAACATCACTCTTACATCTGTTCTTCATATACCTAAATTTGCGTTTAATCTCTTATCTGTGAGTCGTCTTGCAAAAAACCTTCATTGTGCTGTCATTTTCTTACCCACTCATTGTTTATTGCAGGACCTGAATTCGAAGAGGATTTTTGGCAAGGGATATGAGCGCGATGGGTTATACTACTTTGGGGAGCCTCCGTCGTCGTCATCAAGTCTTCAAGCATCTGTTTTGCCCGAGTCTAATAATTATGTGTTTTCCCATAAGACATTGAATTTGTGGCATGCCCGTTTAGGACATGCAAACTTTCAGTATTTGTGTCTGTTATTTCCTTCGTTAAAGGCAGCTTGTAAGGATCATAAGTTTCAATGTGAGGTCTGCGAGCTGTCTAAACACACCCGTAGTACCTATATTCCTCGTATGAGCCGTGCTCCTAGTATTTTTGATCTTATTCATTCCGATGTTTGGGGGCCTTCCCCAGTCACTGCTTGTTCTGGTCATCGTTATTATGTGACATTTATTGACGATCACTCGAGATGTACATGGGTTTACTTGCTAAAACGAAAATCGGATGTGTTGCCCCTTTTTACTCAATTTCTGCAAATGGTTAAAACTCAATTTCGAACTATTGTTCGCAATATCCGTTCCGATAATGGGGGTGAGTACATTTCGAATGCATTTCGTTCCCAACTTAATGAGCAAGGTATCTTGCAACAACTCACATGTCCGTCCGCTCATGAACAAAATGGTGTGGCAGAACGTAAGAACCGGCATATCATGTCTGTTGTCCGTTGTTTACTATGTGGAATGAATGTGCCCAAATTATACTGGCATATGGCTGTTCTTACTGCTGTATATCTTATTAACCGAACTCCAAGTCGGATTTTGCATGGTATAGCTCCTTTACAAATTATTCACCCTAATCGTCCTCTTTTTTCCCTTTTACCTAGAGTTTTTGGCTGTACTTGTTTCGTCCAAGACCATAGCCCCTCTCGTACTAAGTTGGATAATAGATCTGTTAAGTGTATCTTTTTGGGGTATTCTGCTTTGTCTAAGGGGTATAGGTGTTATGATCCTGTATCACGTCACATATATCACTCTGTTGATGTCACCTTTTGTGAGGATCTCCCTTTCTATTCTTCTAACCCTATTTTGCAGGATCCTGTTCTATCCTCATCTGTGGAGGAGTCCACACCGAGTGCTCGCCCAATTCCTATATTGGACTCGGTGGCGGTATCTTCTCCCTCACCGGTCCTTGAGGCTCCTCTGTTGCAGACACCATCTCAACACCCTCGCTCTCAATCTCCCTTGCCAGAGCCCTCATTGGCTTCAGGTTCAGGTATTAATTCCCCTTCTTTAGTTTCATCTCCTCCTCGTTATCCTCGTCGTGAACATCGCCCTCCTTCTCGTTATGGTTGGCTTAGCAATTCTAATTATCCTATCTCTCAGTATGTTTCTTATGATAGTCTCTCAGATTCTTATCGAGCTTTCCTTGGTAAGCTTGAGTCAGTGCCTATTCCCCGGTCAGTGTCAGAGGCTCTCCAAAATCCCAAGTGGGTTACTGCCATGCAATCAGAGATGGCTGCTTTGGAACATAACCACACATGGGAGCTTGTGCCATTACCTGTAGGTGAGAAGCCTGTGGGATGTAAATGGGTCTATAGTGTGAAGTATCTTGCTGATGGGACTGTGGATCGGTATAAGGCCCGTCTTGTAGCCAAAGGGTTTACTCAAGTTCCGGGCAAGGTTTTTGGGGCTACGTTTGCTCCTGTTGCTAAATTAACCACTGTTCGTCTTCTGGTATCCTTAGCTACATCTCACTCTTGGCCGCTTCATCAATTGGATGTTAAAAATGCATTTCTCCATGGTGATTTACTTGAGACCATCTATATGGATCCACCACCAGGCTTTCGGGCTGAGGGGGAGTATGCTGGACAGGTATGTCGACTTCGTAAGTCTATTTATGGGCTGAAACAATCCCCTAGGGCGTGGTTTGGTCGTTTCAGTTCTGTTATCTTATCCTTGAACTTTGTTCAATGTCACTCGGATCACACTTGTTTTATTCGTCGACAACCTGATGGTCGGTGTATTATATTGCTGGTATATGTTGACGATATTATTATTACTGGAGACGATACATTCGGCATTGCTCAGGTAAAAAAGGATCTTGGCCAAATTTTTGACATCAAGGATCTGGGTCTGCTCAAATATTTTCTTGGTATTGAGGTTGCTCGTTCTCGTCGTGGGGTTTCTCTCTCTCAAAGGAAGTATGTCTTAGACCTCCTTCAAGACACTAGCATGATTGGGTGTAAACCTGCCTCTACTCCTATGGATCCAAATGTTAAATTATCAACCGACTCAGGTGAGCTATTGCCTAATCCAGGTGAATACCAACGTTTGGTTGGTCGGCTAATTTACTTGACAAATACCAGACCGGATATAACATTTGCAGTTAGTGTTGTCAGTCAATTTATGCATGCTCCTCGCACGACTCATATGGATGCAGTCTTTCATATCTTGAGATATCTTAAAACTTGTCCTGGTCTTGGCTTGTTCTTTGCTGCTGATTGCCAGTCTGGCCTTTTATGCTTCACCGATGCTGATTATGCAGGGTCTAAGACTGATCGACGTTCCACCTCTGGTTTTTGTACTTTCTATGGTAATCATCTTATATCATGGAAAAGTAAAAAGCAGGCTGTTGTTTCTCGGTCTTCTGCTGAAGCCGAATATCGGGCTATGGCCCAAGGCACATGTGAGATCCTTTGGCTTCGATCTATTCTTGCTGAGTTGGGTTTTGTGCAAGAATCATCTCAACTATTTTGTGACAATAAGTCTGCCATCATGCTTGCCTCAGATTCGGTTCTTCATGAGAGGTCTAAGCATATAGAAGTGGACATTCACTTTATTCGAGAGAAAGTTCGAGCTGGCACTATAATTCCTACATTTGTTCCATCATCAGAACAGACTGCCGATGTTTTCACTAAATCGGTTGGACCATCTTTGCTCAAGTCATCGATTGTCAAGCTGGGTTTGATTGATATCTTCGCACCAGCTTGAGGGGGAGTGTTGAAATAAATTAGGAATATTGAATTAGAATAAATTAGGAATAACTTAGGAATCCCGATATTGGTAGAATTACGGATTCTTTTTGGCCTTCTTGTTTTGGCCTTGATTTGTTTCCTTATTTTGTTAGTTCTTATTTCCTTCCTTGTTCATCCATCAATAGTATAAATATATGTGGCTCTCACTCTTTAGTGTTAAGCCGTTACACAAAAATTCTTCTTCTTCTCTAATTCTCTTCTTTCGTTTTAAAGGGATTCGTAATGAGGTGGGATTAGGATTAGGATTAGGATTGGGAATGAGTTGGGATTATTAATGAGGAGATGAATCTTTTCTTCTTGTTTGTTTTGCACAGGATTAGATCATGGGATTGTTAATAACATGTTTGTTTTGCACAGGATTAGGGGTGGATTTGTCTTTACAAGCCCATCCCCTTGGGATGGGATTCATAATACCACCTCCCCCTTGGGTTGGTGAATCCCATACTTTTGTGGGATTAACAATCCGGTGGGATTGCTAATCCGGACAAAAAATGAGAAACCAAACACAATACCAAAAGTAAAACGAAGACTCATACCAAGGCATTATCTTTTTGCTTGTTCGCACCTATTGCCCTTTGTTTTCCTTTGGCCATGCGGTTTGCTTGTTTATCTGCGGCTATTGCTTTTGCCCTTCGCTTTTCCTTTTAGCGAACAGATTATACAACACTTGTATGGGTAAGTTATAAAAAAACATAAGATATAAGATAAAAGACTCAATTGGTGGACGTACTTCACAAATTCAGATGGTGTTGGGTTCCCGCTCATCACGGATCACAACTTGAACACTGTTTTTTTTTTTGGAGGAGTTCAACCTATATGTAAAACATTATTAGGGAGGGAAAAATAGTTAGACCAAGAAGACGTAGACCAATAAGAAAGAGTTAAGGGAGCCTTCAATTACAGTTCTCTGCAAGTGCTTGTGTGGCTGTTCAGAAAGAGAAAACGAACAAAGAATATTAGTATTCATATATAAATAGATATGCCAAGTATGGTGTTTAACACATACAGGGATAAACTTGCCTGACCGAAAATAGTAATGTTATCCATGATTCTAGAGTTAGCTTAGACCTTGATGGCTCCTCAATAAGTCGCTACCTATAGTATCCAAAAAGTAGTCAACTTCCATAAATGAACTGGTCAATTATTATGTTAAAGTTAGGTTAGGCTCAATGAAAATTAATCATGAGTAGGCCAAAAAACACATATACAGATTACTCCACATTCATCTAAAAACATAGATTTGCTCTTCAAAAAAACCAAAACATAGGTTTTGTAAAAGTATATAGGGGTGTGAAGGGGGGAGGGTGTATGACCATCTAGATTAGTCTTAACAGAATGCAGATTCTAAGCCTAAGGGAGTGTAGCAAAACATAAGTTTGGCCCTCTGTTTCCCATTATTTTGAATCCTACAATACTTAAATCTAATGAAATACAACGGGAATGAATATGCCACCCAACGATAACAAAATACCGAGAACCCCGATTCCCATTGTTCAACCACAAACCCACAATGTTAGATGAGGTTTTTTGCTGCAAGATCATATACATAATTGCATCCAAATTTTGCCATATTTTTTGGTGGGATAGGAAAAAGTAGAATGGGTCACTGCCCCACAAACTTAAAAGAGTTTGAGACCCAAATGAGCTGGGTCATCTAGACATCAACATAAGCTATACATATTTGATTCCATAAAAAGCTTACAAGTAATACCCGTGTCCCGTGTATTTAGCGGTGCTTGTTACAGGAAA
Organism: Vaccinium vitis-idaea; assembly: GCA_963854785.1. Lineage (NCBI taxonomy): Eukaryota > Viridiplantae > Streptophyta > Magnoliopsida > Ericales > Ericaceae > Vaccinium > Vaccinium vitis-idaea. The sequence continues at coordinate 29,039,561 of OY978217.1, read as the reverse complement.
GTTATAGACCACCTAAAAAACCTAAATAACCGGAGAAATCCATTCACATCATTTCTACAAAGGAAAAATCAAATAAATGATAATGCAAAATAACCAACCCAAACGTAAGGATGCTTTTGAGGAATACCCTGAAACAAAACCCAACACTGGAATTACCAAAAACAAAAAAAAAAACAAAAAAAAACCCAACACTGGAATCACTGGGGTGTCCTCCGGATCAAAATCCATAATTAATTGACCAAAACCTCTTTTGAGGGATAGAAAACTTCTCCCGAGACGTAAAACACCTGATTTTTCCTACAAAGCTCAACTCAAGCATCCACATTCCCCACCACAAATCACCCACAAAAAAACAGAGTATTAGTAAACCCACTGATTTTTCCACACGAAATAACACAAAACCATAAATTAAAAGGGTTGAGCAAACCCACCCAAAAAAAGCCCTTCAAAAAACATAAACCAAAAGTATAGGCAAACCCACCCAGAAAACAGAGTTTTAGCACACTCACAAAATTATTCATATTAACAGCAAGCATGAACATTTTAATTATCTTTCTTGAGTTTCCAGCAGATAAAAAACAGGAAATAAATCTGACGAACAGGAGGAGAGTACTGATCGGAGAGGAGAGTTACCTGTAATGATGCCAGCGGAGGAGAGTGATCGAAAAGGATGAGGGAAGTAGAGGTCAAGAAAATAAGTCTGAGTTGCTGGTTATGGGTTTTTTTGGTAGACGATTGAGCAGAGGAGAGTGATCGGAAAACATGTTTTCGTTTGATTGGAAGGGGAATGGAATTGGTTTGTCTATCAGAATGGGGTTTGTGTTTTCCCAAGCAAAGAAAGCACCTGATTGGTTTTGCAATTTTGGGTTGCGTATGAGAGAGAGATTAATCCAGTGGTTGGGAATTTGACATCTGGCAACTAAGGGCTTGAATTTGTCCACTCATTACATGTTCAGTAGTTTTTTTGTTTTTAAATTGACCTCAGACTCCTTGAATGACGTTTTTGAGCGGGCAAATAGTGAAGGCTAGAAATGATCCTAACCACAGGTTTTTAGGATTTCCAATCTGAGCCATTGAGTACTTAGAGGAAGTCTATCTGAGCCATTGATTCATGGGAAAATCAATCTGAGCCCTACAATCTATACATAAGTTCAAAAAGAGTGAGCTTCCTTATTATAGAGATAAGACTTGTTTACAGAAGATTGTGTTCAACATTGTGTTGTACCAAATTGCGGCACTTATGAGCTGCGTCATCCTTCGATCCTGCTCTTGCATGCTGGAGTACCATATGTATAAATTGCATTTCCTGTAACTGTGTCGTTATTGTTCTTGCCTGTGTTCCTTTCTGTAGGATGAGAATGTAGCATCCGATGATGATGATGATGAAGATGGTAGTGATGCCAATGGTAGTAGGGAAGACCAGGACGGAGATGAGATTGAGGAAGACGAAGATAGGCATTCAAGGATGTTGCAACAAATCACTGGGCTTCCAGTTGAGGCTTTTGAAGGTAATATTTCTCTTATTCAAGAACCATAGGTTGCATTTGACTGTGTTTAGGGCAGGCCCTAAGGTTTGGGTTGCCCAAGCCCGACTCCAATCTTGGTTGCCCACTTCCGATTAAGTCAAAAAAAAAAAAAAGAGGTTACATTGTACTACTTTTTTAGCTTGAATAATATCAAAAAAATCACAATCAAAATGCAATCTCGGTTATAGAGCTTTATGATGAGCACGATCCGATTAAAAAAAACTTCTTATCGCATTTTTTAAGCAGATTCTTCAATTGCGTTATCATACTAACTTATCCAAGAACTCATTTTCAGTTAAGATAATAGCCGACTTAATTTCTCGTATTACAAAAGTAAGTTTTATCAATTTCAACTTAGAAAAACTTCTCACCATTGAAGCAACTATATCCTGAACTCCTAATTTTGGGTCCCCTCCTTCGTCAAGAATTCTTTTAAAAAATAGAGAATACAAAAATTCAAACTAAAATTCAAGAAGATTGTAGGAGTTTGTTTTGAAGAAAACAAGAAAGTTTGCTTCATATTATAAATATAATTTATGAGAAAATAATAATAAACGTGTTAACTCGCTCATTTTTAAAATTTTCCACCCTTTAGAGTTTTTTTTTATATTTTAAATTCAATGTAAGAAAAAAAATCACTTCTATACTATTGTTGGGTTTGTTAAATGCAATTTTTTTAACCAAGTAATTGGGTATTGTGGTTTCATAAGATTGTTGATTGGGAGAAGGAAAAAAGATGAGTCATAAATAACAAAAATAGAAAGGGAAAAAAAAGGGTTAAGAATGGCCTGAAATGCCTAAAGTAGGAAAAAAGGAGCACTGGAGACTCGAACTCGAGTCGCATGACATAGAGGGAACACACTTTCCACGGAACCAAGCAGCATCTATGCAACATTCATGGAAACTTTAAAATATTTATATATAATCTGAGTTTTTTTTTTTGGTTGCCCCAGCCCCGGGGGTTGCTCAAGCCTGGAGGCTTGCGGGGCTTACCCGAGGGCCGGCCTTGACAGTGTTACATGAATTCTGTAATTGCCCCTGTGGTGACCGTGGTCCGTGGAGTATATTTCGTTAATGTTGCCAACTTGTCATTGATTAAATTGAAATACGATTAGGCATTTCTGCTGAGATAGTCTTATGACTCTTACCTGCTTTTGGGAAGAATAAACTAGTTCAGACCTTGGCAGATGTTAGCAGTGGCTTTAGCATCAATGTAAGAGATTTCTGTGCGTTCTTCGCAATTATAACCTAAGCAATGTATTTGAACTTAGTTTCCATGGAATCACTATGAGAAAAATTAAATAATGGTGACACGACTTCTTCTGATTAGCAATCGATAACGTCAGAGTATCCTACTTGGATTGAATGTGTCTCTTGGAGGTTTTATCTGGTGTCTGGAAGTCATCCTTGTATTTCTCTGATTGCAATGAATAACCTAAACTGCCTAAGTTTTTATAACTTGTCAGGTAAAAGGAGGAAGAATGATCTTGTCATATCTGAGGCATACCCGGAGTCTGAATATAATCCCAGTCGCAGTGTTCTTGACGGTGATGGCCGCATTAGCATTCAGGACCTTCTGGGCCCTCTCCAGGGAAAGATTGGCTTCAGCAAACTTAGAAAGAGCCTGCACCGGATGGAGAAGAAGTCCATGCCCCTTCAAGCACCTCTTCCAAAAGTAGATCGGGAGAAGGTGGAGAGGAAAGTAGCTTATGAACAATCGAAGATGGATATTTCAAAGTGGGAACCTCCGGTCAAGAAGAATAGGGAGGCGCCAACTCTTTATTTTGATGAAGACAGAAACCTGGGTTATTCCACTGTGGGCGCAATAGCTGCTGAATTTGAACCTAGAAGTGAGTTTGAGAAGAAAATTGCTTCCTTGGTTAATGATAATGGAGTCTTGGAAGCTCACAGCAAAGATGGTGCAAGGCTTTTGGAACTGAACAAGGTATGGAGGTTCTACTCCTGATTTTTCATACAAATTTGGTGCAGTATCTTTTGTAGATTTGTTTTTGCCGAGTACTGACGTACCATTCCTTACAAGTTTATTGAGATAATTCAACATTTTCCCTGAAGTAAAAGGACCTTTCAAAATGTATTAGAGCATCTCCGTCTCTGACCCTGTATTAAACCAAAATTTGGGTCAAAGGCTCAAAACTCCATTTAGGTATGCCTTCTCCAATGCTGAACACTTGTTTAACCAATATCTGTTGTTTTTATGTTTTCCCTCCAAAATTAGGGCCAAAATAACACTTTTGTTTGTAATAAGAAAGTGAAAAGAGGTGTTGAGAGAAAGGGTTTGGATTTGGTTTTCCCCTCATTTGGGTAAGAGAGGGTACGCAAAAGGGTATGTCACTGGGGATGTGTTTTTAGTGTTTTCACTCAAACTTTGAGTTTGGGTTGAAAAGAAGTGCAAGGATCGGAGATGCTCTAAGGGTACGTGTATTACATATCTATCCAAATGTAAAAAGTTTTTTTTTTTTTTTTCTAACACCATTCAGCATTACTCAATGAGTTGAAATCCTGTTGGTGCATGGTTTCTAGAACTTGTTCATCCAATTTTTTTTATGGTTCGAGAGTTTTTGAATCAACTGTTTCAGAGGAGAATTGGCATTTAGTATCTATTACACAATATTCAGCATTTTGGACGTTACTGGTGTTCGACAACTGTAGTTGGCCGTTTTTTTTCCCCCTCAGAATCACCATTTATTTGTCATTTTCAACGATTATGATCCTTGTAGAACCTTTCTCGGACCTGACTTTTTAGTAGAAGTTGTAGCATTAACTGCTCAAAAGTATGCTACTCCTTCCTGTATTGAAAAAAAACTGCTTATAAGAAATTAAACTATGGTTCTTTTGCTCGGACAGTATATCAAATAGCTTGTAAACTGTAATAAAGGGTAAAAATGTTAGATTTGTTGCAAGAGGAGACGAGGAGTGGTTTCCTGCCCAAACAAATGATTCATGAGAGTCAGAGACCATACCCAGTTCCTCACATGGTTTCCTAGAGGATTTCCTTCCCAGACTGGTATCATTACCGCTCACATACCACACTCGTAGAATTTGCAAAGCCCTATAGATTTCTTTTATTTTGAAATTGAGGCTCCAAGTGGGATGGTTTCCTCTTTCCTATTATCGTGGAACATGTCTGTCAGTACCTTCCTGTCTTGGTTTTGACACCCCTGAGTTACAGTGGTTGGACTCAGCTGCCTCCCACTTATCTCTGCTATTTACCTATTACAAAAGTCTTTTCTCCTTGCTATCTTCAGAAATTCTTGATCTGATAAGGTGCATACTGTGAACTAAAATCTGCACGCAGATCCCATTTAAATTGGCCATCAGTAGCGGGACCATTCCCTTCCTACTGCCATTTACTGTAGCAGCACTTGTTTAAGCACGACTAGGGACAGACCAAAATTGGGTAGACCTCGCTCCTAAGAAAGGAAATCCTTTTGAACCCCACACTAAGAGGGGAATGTAGAAAACTTGCTTTGGAGTCCTGCGTAGCGAAATTTTATTTAGATTAATAAGAACTTGTAGATACAAGGGGAAAACTTATGTGGGCAGATTCATTGCCTTTCTTAGGGGCCATAAATTGACCAGAGATCTTCTGGATCGTGCACTTGTTATATTTTACTTCTAATTTTGATGCTTCTTTCATGATACCATTGCATGTGATGATTGGCAGATATCTGTTGAAGATGTGAAGGACCGCCAGGACCGTCTTGCTAAAATGCGTAGCCTTCTTTTCCGTCATGAATTGAAGGCCAAACGCATAAAGAAGATAAAGTCCAAAACATTTCATCGTGTATTGAAGAAGGATAGATTGAAAGCTGCCGCTGCTGAAATGGAAATGAACCCAGAAGCCGCTAAAGAACTTGCCATGAAGCAAGAGTTCAAAAGGGCTGAGGTACTTATCACCAATTATGTTGAAACTGTTTGGGACCAGTCACTAGTGAACAATTTGTTTTTTCTTTGTTAAAAGATAGCTGCTCAATGTTTGTTCGTTTTTCCTTGTGACATTTTTGCAGGAACGCATGACACAGAAGCACAGAAATAGCTCCAAATGGGCAAAGAGGATTTTGGGGCGTGGATTGGATATCCAAGATGAAGGAACCCGGGCTGCTATTTCGGATCAGCTCAATCAACATGCTCTCTTGACTAGAAAGATGAACTCTATGAAGGAAAGCACAAGTAGTGATGACAGCAGTGATGAGGAGGATGATATTGATATCTCGGATGTGTCAGACCAGGATTGTGCACCAAAATTGTTGGAGAAAGCTAAAGAGAAGACGCTTAAAGTAATAGAAGAGGATGATGAAGTGCCTAAATCTGGAGTGCTTTCATTGCCTTTCATGGTACTCCTAATTATTTTCTCAACACTACGTATACTTATTCTCCCTTAGTTCTCTTCACATCTATTAGAAAAGAAATCCATGTGCGAAAAGAAATTGACATGGATGTTTTCTCTGGTCTAGTATAAAGGCTAGGATGTTATCTCTGGGCATTAAGCTGTTTATCTTTTGCCATTCATGTCATGTTTTCCACTTGTTGATTGGCACAGGTCCGTGGGTTGAAAAAGAGAAAAGAGGCAGCTGATGAAGAAGCTGAGCTTGCTCTTGAAGAGTATGAATCATCGTTGAAGCAGCAGTTGGGGGATAAGATGGTTCAAGAAAAGGAGAAATCTGGAAGTACAAGTGGCAAACGGGTATTTGGTGCTCCTAAAAAGAAGGTTGAAGAATCAAGTAAGAGAGTCAAAGTAGATAATTATTACGGGAGCAGTGATAGTGAAGACAACTTGGAGGCCAAAGAAGATAATGATGCTCGACAAGATGCCAGTAATAATTTTCAGAAGGTTGTTAATGTTGATCCTGATTTACTTCGTGAAGAGTCAGAGATCGGACATGATCCTGTGTTTAAGGTGATTGAATTAGTGGTTTGTTAACCTTGACTCTGATTGATTTCTTTCTCCCTCTTGAGTTTGACAAGAATAACATTGTTTCTGTTCGTAGAATTTTGATGATATTGTCAAAGACCCAAGGTCCAAGACGACATATGAAGTGGCTATTTTCGCATCAGACACATGGAAGAAGGCTAGTTTCTTTTTCAGCATTTGTTTCTATATTTTCAAATGAAGAAATTGATATATTTTATACGACTCTTGGTCATGTAATTAACAGATGGAAAAAAGTTCGGAAAAGGATAATAAGCAGATCAAATGTGACAAAAAAGTAGATGCCAATATCAAGAACTCTTCAAAGATTGTGGATCCTACTTTGCATGATCAAGATTTACAGGTATAACTCTCTGACGCTATTGATGGGTACCATTAATGTGCTTGATCGGCTCCATGACTTCAGCTTTCTGTCTCTAATCACATCCATGAAGGAAGTAGGGTATGGAAATGATTCGGATAGTGAGGGGCAGATGGTAGATGGAATTTTGTCTTCTGGCACAGTGGCTACATATGAACTTCCATCTCAAGAAGACTTAATACGGAGTGCTTTTGCTGGAGATGACGTGGAAGACGATTTTGAGAAGAATAAGCAGGAGGTATTGAATGAAGAAAACCCTGAACCTGAAAAGCCTACTTTGCTCCCTGGCTGGGGCCAGTGGACGCATATACAGCAAAAGAAGGGCTTACCCTCTTGGATGTTGGAAGAGCATGAGAATGCCAAAAAGAAGAGGGAAGAAGTTCTTAAGAAGAGGAAGGATGCAAATCTTAAGCATGTGATCATCTCTGAGAAAGTGGATAAGAAGGTGAGGAATCTTGAAATTTAGTTTCATAACACATTGAATTCGCAATTTTGTGCAATAAAGGGGAAAATTTTATTTCGCCCCCGTACTTTCATCCAAATGTCCCATAAGCGCCTATGCTTCATTTTATTTCAATTGAACTCCTGAACTTACAAAATCCCCAATTATAGGCACCCACATCCAAATCCGTCAAGTTGCTAATGGAAAAAGAAAACCTAAAGCACCTCGTACTCAACCCTTCCCCATTTCCATGCCCACTGACTCCAATCTCTCTCTCTCGGCACCCTCCACATTTTGAAGTAGGAAAAAAAAAAAAAAAAAGCTTCAGCGGCAGCCATGGCCACCGGCTGATATCCCCACCAGCCTCTCTCTCTTGGCACCCCCTCCTTTGTTTTAAAGCTTGCAACTGCAGCCATGGCAGCCGTTATGTCTGCCTGCTGCCAGAACCACTCACCTCTCTCCTCTTTTTCTCTTCCCCTGTCTTATTCCTCTTTCCCTCATCTCCTTCTCTTCAGAGATTTTCCATTAGCAACTTGATGTACAGGTGTCTATTTTTGAGGATTTTTTAAGTTGAGGTGTTCAATTGAAATAAAATAAAGTATAGGTGCTTATGAGACATTTGGGTGAAAGTTCAAGGGGTGAAATGAAATTTTCCCTGCAATAAATATAAGATGGAGTTTTTTACTGAGGAATTTTATACGGTAGAAGCCTAAGGGGAAAAAATTCTTGCATGGTATGTAACTGTTGCTAAGTAGGGGGATAAAACTCATAAAAGGAAACTTGACCAACAGAATAATCAAGCAGTTAAAAATTCACCAATTTTTACTCAAGAAGTCAATAGGAAAGTAGTAAGATGAATGTATATCATTTTGACAGTTTGCATGTTTTGTAAAAAGCGTAATGTGTTGCGTATGCTTGGGTAAACATATTGGAGTAAGAATGTCTACTTATCTTTTATAGTAGCTCTTTATTATGGTTTCATGGAATAATGGGTCTATAATTCCATGTTTTTGGATTTGGCAGGCAGAAAAATTACATACCAAGACCTTGCCCTACCCATATACATCACAGGAGGTGTTTGAACAGAGCATCAGAATGCCTATTGGACCTGAATTCCACCCAATGTCGACAATTGGAGCTCTTAATCGGCCAGAAGTATGTTGTTTACGACACTCTTTAGTGAATAATTTATTATCGGCAAAATGACATCCCATTTCTGTGTCTTTTTTTAGAAGTGAATGGGAAAAGAGCAGTGGATACCCAATCAGCACTTCTAAGTTGTGTCTCCATTGTTTCATTTGTTGCAGGTGGTTAAGAAATCTGGGGTGATCATAAAACCAATTAAATTTGAAGATGTGAAGCCCCATGAAAGAACAGAGCAGCACAAGAAGAGTGGACAGAAACAGAAAAAGAAAAGTAGTGGCAGGTCTATAAAAAGCATGACCGCCAAGGGGATTAAAGTTAGATGAAACCGGTTTAACCTATGAAGCATGAAAACTGAAAATGATGTCTTTGTTAGCGTCCTTCTTGACGAGCTGAATAGCTGGTGCTGCCAAGGTCCACACCCTCTACTATTCTGCACTCTTATATCTGATGATGTAGTTTTCCGGGAAAAAAAGACATGAAGATGAGTACTTATATGCGGCATTCTTCATACCTGCATTGTATCTGTGTAATTTAAAATTTTGAAGTGTCGAAAACTGTTTGGATACTCTCTTTTTCTTTTGATCAGAAAAATAAAAATAAAAAATTAGTCTACTAAGGCCATGTTTGGTAACACTTCCAGTTTTCTGTTTTTTATTTTCTGTTTTCTGAACACCAATTTCTGTTTTTCCTAAAATGGAAGTGAAAACAGAAAACATGTTTGTGTGAAACTATTTCCAAAAAAAAAAAAAAAAATTTGAAAACATGATTGTTATCAATAAAATAAGCCTTTGATTGCTAAAGGGAACCAAAAAAGAAAAGAACAAAAAAAAAAAATGAATGGCATGAATTTTGTCTTACGATTTACATACCAGGGGTTTAATAGTCTTTGATTACCTAAATGGACTTTCAAGTTCATGAACAATCCATACAAAATTACATAATCGAGGTGTGGATAGCAATACATGACCAACAACGAAATACACTTTATTGCCTTTGGCTATTAACGATTTGGCGGGCAATAGAGTTACGAAGTCTACTCATCTCTCGCAATTGACTAGGGGTGACATTAATTTGCTGCACGGTGCTCCTTTCACGTTGCTCACTCTCGACAATCAAGTCCGGTTTGCTATAAAACTTGAACACCGCATCGTCTTTGTCATGCATCCTTATAAAATTATGGACCGTGCAGCAAGCAGTTGGCAAATATTTTTGGGTCTTAACACTGAACCCCTTTGGCATTTGTTTCAAAATAGGAAATCGTGCCTTCAATGCACCAAAACAACGCTCTATCACGTTGCGAAGTGATGAATGACGGTAATTAAACCATTCTTCTTCTTTTGTAGGTAATCGACTTCGTCCACGGAACGAGGACAAATGATACCTTTCGCCTTTGTATGGCGTTAGAAACCCAGGCATATTTGGATACCCCGAATCAACGACATAGTACTTACCTACATAGAATCAATTTAAATTAGTTCACAATGAACTAGATATGGAAAATGCATACTTCTGGAAAATGGATAGGGGTGATCACGTTACTTGCATGCACCAGAAGATACAAGCATGTTTATTAGGCATGAAATTCTCGATGAACATATAAGCATGTTACCTTGAGGTGGCATGGGAAATTGCATTGTCGGATTATTCGCACATTCAAGAAGCACTCGTGAATCATTTGCCGTTCCCTCCCAACCCGACAACACGTACGTAAATCTCATGTCAAACGAACAAGCAGCCATCACATTTTGTGACGTGGTCTTGTGTCTCCCACGGTATGGAATTTGCTCACGAGCGGGAACCTTTGCATCAATATGTGTTCCATCTATAGCACCAATACAATCCTATAGGCAAGGACACACGTAAATGGAACTAAATGTTAACAATATAGGAGTACTTCAAAAAATAAAAAATGTAATGGTGTGAAACAAACGTATCGTAATACCTTAAAGAATGGCCAATACTTTGGGTTATGTGTAATCTCTGAAGGTACCTCATCAAGTGAGGGTGGTTGAATGATGAGTTTTCCAAGCCTACACACAGCCTTCAACACTCGCTTAAAATACTTAGAAATAGTTTCCCCCGAATGCTGGAATCGCTCTTGGATTATACGATTTCGGCTATTATGTCCAACTGCGAGCAAAAATATACATACTTGCTCTTGGACTGTTAAGTACCTTGAATGCTTTAGCCCTGCGTGTACCTTAAGCGCCTCACAAAGTGCAACGAAAACATGTGTTTCCATGCGAAAGCTTTCTTCACACCTTGCATCATGACCATTCAAAACCTCTAATACATAGTTGTGTCCTCTTAATATAGAGGTTCGACATGGGATTTTATCAGCATATCTCCGAGTATGTTCAGCTATTGCTATAGTGACCAATGCAATTATAGTATCGTCGTCTGAATCAGACTCCAATTCCTTGTCACTATCATCGCTAGACTCCATTTGGCTACTCAAAAAACAACATGCACAAAATCATCTAGAAGCAAAGTTTAAAATAAAAAAAAATAAAAAAAACAACAGCCCCCCATAGCTAGGCAAAGAACCATGGGAATTTCTGAAATTTGGGCAGCATTTTGTTTGAAAATGTGGCATCCCAGCCAAACAGTGACACTGTCCATCACACAACACAACTAAACAGCAATAAAACAGCAACAAGGCAGTTACAAAACAGCATGTAAAACCATATCTGGCTGCAGCAGTTTGGAACTGTCCCCTGCATTTGCAGGTCATGCATTTGCATCATGCAAAACCAACACAATGCAACTGCACATAACTGCTCCAGCAGTACACAATACAACACAGGCAGCAGGTACAATTCAATGGCAAACAACAGCATATACTTGGACCAATTTCCAGGTGGATTCATAGCAGACTGGACAGATATACTAGGAATGGACAATATACTTGGACCAATTCATAGCAGACTGGACAGTATACCAATATCCAGGAAGGGACAATTTACTTGGACCAATTCATAGCAGACTGGACAGATTCATGGTGGATTCTCGGAGCTTTCGAACCTAAAGAACAGCTCGCAAAATGCAGGTATTAAAGTACAAACCAAGTACTTATTAAAAGTGTCTACAAACCAAGTCCTAAACGGAACCATCCAAAGGAGAATTAAGTTTTACAAACCAAATACATAACCAAGTCCTAAAAAAACAAAGCTGGGATTTTAGTTCACAAACCAACTACATAATAAATTCTTAAACTTGGACCAATCTCTCACAAACTAGCAATCCAGTCCTTCCTCCTTTTGTCTGACATGTTATTGATGAAAAGTTTTCGCCATGAAGGGTCTTCCTTTAGTAGTTTCAACACCTTCGCATAAGATGGCCCATCTAGGTCTTCCATTTCATTGAGAATTGCCATACACTTATCCATCAACAAATCATCTACGTCACTATGGTCTTGGGAAGTCACAGTTACACTAGAACTCTTGGCATTATGCCTTGCTTCAAGGATATCCACCTTCCTCTTGTTACTCTCTGCAATAACACTTAAAGATGCATTGAGATTCGCAGACAAGGAGTCCCTCTTTCTACTCTTGCTACTTTCCTTTGGCTTAGTGATCTTTAAAGCCTTCATGTCAAAGTCCTTTTTCTTGCCTTTTCCACTAACCTCTTTCTTGTCTTTTCCACTAACCTCTTTCTTGTCTTTTCCACTAACCTCTTGTACTTCTAAGTCGTCATTGTCTTCCTCCTTCTTAATATCGAATGAGGGATCAGAACTATCTGTTCCGGATGGGGATTGGGTTGACGGGTGAACATTAAAGCCTGTCGCCGTGGTATCTCCAAGTATTCGGGTCATCACAGCATAGTGTGGGAAACCCTTTTTCTTGAAATGCTTGGCCTTGTCATTAACCTAAGTAAAGAAAAAGTGGGGTGTATTAGACTTCAATTAATTAACATGGGAAAAATAAAAGGGATTAGGTCATGTCTAACCTTAAAAAGCTTCTGCCAAAGGTCATCATCAGCGGTTATAGTATTTCTTTCGGCATCCCATCCAACACCAGTTTGGTTGCAAAGGCTCACAAATTTCGTGTGCAAAGTACGTAGTTGGTTATACTTGTTTCTCAATTGCAGTTCAGTGTATGGGTATGAGGTTCTAGCCGTAAGAGCCTTCCTCATCGTAGGCCAACTTTCCTTTTGAAAAGTCCCAGTTTCTCTATTACCCAGGGAAATCACCTCCTCCTCCATAACCTCAATAAAAATCGCCACATTTTTCTTCGACCACACGGACTTATCATCTACACCTTTCACTTCAACAACATCATCCTCAATCTTGATACTTTCAGTAGCATTGGTAGCCATTTCCTATACATAAATCAACCCAAGACATCGGTGTGCAACTAATTTTAAAATAATATGATTGGACCATTGGTGTGAACAAGATTACTAATCACAGATATAATTTTAAAATAATATGAAAAATCAAAAGAAGAGTACTAATCACAGATAGCAAGTAAACTCATTATCCCTATTAAACTCATTACCCCATGTGACTTGGGATCAAATTGGACCATTGGTGTGAACAAGATTACTCAAAGGTTTTTCCAAGTAAATACATAGGCTATGTTACCATGTGAGCTCTTTGACTTTCTATACAAATATTGAATCAGCAAGCCATAAACGCGTTATTGCACAAATCAAAGAATCATATAAATGATTATCTAGATAAAGATATCCATTACAAAAGTAATTCCAGCCCATTTGTTGCCATATGGCTGGCTTGTGGAAGAATCAAGGAAATTACATCTTTTTATCTACAGATAAGACCAATTTGTGAACCATTTTTCTTGTGTGACTCTACATTACATTGTACACCTTAAGATACCTACAAAACTAGTCTTGCCACAACAGTGCCAGTTGCTGCTGTCCTTGCCAACAATTGAAATATCAGACTCCAATGGCACCCGAAACACTGGATTTTCAAACGCGAATAGGCAACCCGTAATTCTGGTATGTTCTGAGCTGCCCATCATGGCCTGCCGTTACAATAACAAGGCCCCACAGACTAGCAAGCACTCACCAAAATCCAGTAAGAGTACTAATCACAGATATATATTCCCATTTTGGGGTGGTTCAACTAGCAAATTCTGGTTCAAAAAAAAACTAGCAAATTCGCGAGTATCAATCACAGATATATAAACCCACAATATCACTCACAACAACCAACAAGTTTATTTCTATCAAATACCAGTGCTAAGTATGACCAAAAATAAGGGAAAACATTCAGATCCCCAATCAGATTTCCAATATTCCTCATGTAGTACCCAACTTCCAGATCCACATTCAAAATACAACAAAAAAAGAAGTAGAAAGAAAAAAAAAACCTATCAAAAGCATAAAACTTACTTACCCAGATGTAGATTCGAAGCGCGGTTGTTGGTTTCCTGTGCAAAAACGTACAAAATTCCTTCTCAGCTGGACGAAGAGAGAGATGGACCATCAAACAAGGAAAACAGAGAAATGGACGAAGAGAGAGAGGGGGAGACGACCATAGAGACGGGGAGAGAGAGAGAGAGAGAGAGAGAGAGAGAGAGAGAGAGAGAGAGAGAGAGAGAGAGAGAGAGAGAGAGAGAGAGAGAGAGAGAGAGAGAACCTGAAGCTCTTCAATGGCTTCTCACTTCTCAGATCTGGAGCTCTTCAACGGTCACTTCTCACTTCTCAGATCTGGAGCTCTTCAATGGCGTATCAGACAGACAGGCAAATATATTCGCGTGTCAGTGACCGTTTCTTTTGAGATGGTAAAAAAAATCTCTCAAAACCCCTCTCACCAAGTTTCGATCGCGGGCGGAAGCTGTGTAAGGTGCTATGCACTGTAGCGCGCGCTACAGTGCTTTTTTTGGCAGCCGGTTTTGGAAAAAAATCAAGAAGTGAAAGTGAGGAATTCCTACTTCCTCTAATTTTAGAAATACTGGAAGTAGAAAGTGCAAATTGAAAGTAAAAGTAGTGAACCAAACAAACTTTCTTCCTAAATTTTGAAAATTTTGAAAACAAAAACAGAAAACAGAAAACAAAAGTGCCACCAAACAAGGCCTAATCTTTACAAGAGGAGTTACAAAGATTTGAAGGGACCGAGACTATGATGGCATCACAACGAGGAGAAAACATCCCAACTATGTTGGCAGCTTAACCCCCAACAATCATATGCCGACCTAGTCCCCAATAGGAAAAAAATTGGTTAGCCGGGAGCCCACCAAAAAAACCTGGAATACATATTACAACAGTTATTTGGAGGCACCAAAAAACCTGTCCCTACCACCTAAATTTCCTGATAAGAAAATGGTCCCAAGCAGAATCCCAAAAATTAGTCGACAAAGGGCCCTTCCAACAGCAGCAGTAGCATTTGAGCAGCAAAACCAAAACCGGGAGTAGCAGCATTATAGAGCACATCATCAGCCCTTATACCAGCACCAAGAACCTGAACAAAGAGAATCACCAAACCATGACTTCTCAGCAAAACCATCACTCACAGCAGCAGCGCCGACTTATCAATGCCCGTTACTAGTTAACCTCATCTTCAATTTCATAAATAGAAATCAGAGCCACATCCAGACATGCCAGCCAAGCTCTTAGCAAAACCATAAACCAAAACCAGATTCAACAGTATCCCAACTATCACCTTAGTAAGAGTCCCAATATCTGAGTACATAAAAAACCATTGTAGTAGAAACAGACCATACTCACAGAGTCACCACCATCACCTAATTACAGCCAAACACCAAGTACCATGCCAGTTCGGTACCAAAATTCCAACTAGTTGACACCTAATTTAAATCCCAGAGACAAATATATACTGCAGCCAAAACCAGTTTTTATTGTCATTCTGTTGCATATGACCAATCTCAGTTATTGCATTTCTCCCCGACCCATGGACCTCATTGTACCCTCTTTAGAGCATGGAAATGGAAGAATATATCATTGATAGAAATACCCCTCGTTGATGTCTTATACTTCACCCAAAAGGCCACCTTTACTTCACTTATCTTCCCTACCTCATCGCATTTTGAGGACTTCGTTTAAAAAATCTAATAATTTCTCAACTTCAAATTGTCCATCATACATCAAAGGGCATTGCTTCCCAAATTACCTTCTTAGCCTTTATGTATCTGATTGATCGCATGGCCTAAGAACCATCCCCACCAGTTAGTTTCCTCTTATCAAACCTCCCATACTATGAAGCACGGATACGAGATACGGATACGATACGATATGGATACGCGGATACGTGATTTTTCCAAAAAGTCAGATATGATACGTTGGGGGATACGTTGAATATATATATATATATATATATATATATATATATATATATATATATATATATATATATATATATATATATATACAATCTGGTTCCAATCCGGACGACCTGATATACCTTATATCCGGACTTTTCATGTCAGCCGTTGGATCTAATCCAACGGCTCTGATAAAAGAGAGGATCTCGCGGGTTAAAATCAACCGGGTCCGGGTAATAATATGTCTCGCGGGTCATAGCTTCATAGTACGGGTCATAATAAAATGGGTGAAGCTGAAGCTTCTCTTAGACGATTGCAAATCACACTGGAACGAAGAGAGAGAGAGAGAGAGAGAGAGAGAGAGAGAGAGAGAGAGAGAGAGAGAGAGAGAGAGAGAGAGAGAGAGAGAGAGAGAGAGAGAGAGCAAGAACGAAGAGAGAGAGAGAGATCGTGATCGCGAAGAAGAAAAAGATACAGCCGACAAATCGAGGTCGAACAAGAAGAAATCGTCATTCGCAGGTTCGATTTTGTCTCTCTGTCTCGTTTTTGTGGTTCGAACAGTTCTAGGGTTTCGATGTATGTAGACGAACTAGGTTATTTTTTTTCGATTTGTAATTTCGTTCGAAAGTTATCTGTCTGTGTTGATTTTGTGGAAGATGGTCCCTCTCTCTGTTCGAATGACCCCGATTCACTTCGAAATCAAGGGTTTATGTTAAAAAATCAGGGCGTTTGGAGTTCGAACTTTATGACTATTTGCAATCAACCTACTGACTTTTAAAAGAAAGCATATTCTTCTAGTTTTGGAGAAAGAATTGAACCGGTTTGGTCATAACATTTGTTGGTCCATCCTATATCGAGCTTTTGCTGATGATAATTATTCATTTTGTTGTTGGATAATATGTTTGGACCAACAAATGTTATTCGAACTTTTGATGATCATATTATTCATTTTGTTGGTCTCAAACGTTTTCTTGGACTATATGTTTGGTATATAGGCGAAGGTGTTAAGGGGACCATGGTAGCTCGGTAAAAAAATTCAAATTTTCATCACTGTATCCTCAAAAGGTTCATAAATTTTACCCATAATGAACAGATATGACCTATTTGCATATGGTAATTTACTGTTCCATCATGAATCCATGTTTCATTCTAATTTTTGGTTTGGAAATGCTGCTGCTGCTGCTGCGTGAGTTGTAAGCCTTTTTAGCTAAATAGTTAATACTTAGTATGTAGTAACTTAGTTTTGTAGTGGTGAAAATCTGGTTCGTAGTGAACTTTGAGTGGTCATATATGTGGAAATGTACTGCCATGGCTGTTGCTCTGATCATCCATTTGCTTAGGGCCTGTTTCAGTTCCACATAATCAGTTGTAAGAATTACCTCCTTTAGCCTATTTTATAATTTTTCTCCACTCTTTGGCAGCTTTTCTGATTTTCCACAGCAATGCCCTATTGGGTGGTATTCATTGGCCGTAAACCAGGGATTTATACAACTTGGGAGGATGCTAAAGCTCAGGTTAATGGATATTCAGACAACGACCACAAAAGGTACAATTCGTTTGCCGAAGCCGAAGAAGCGTTGTGCAACTTTCATGAAGATAGATACTACGGCCGAACCCACCATCAACCTAGTGTTTGTGCGTCTACTTCAGCAAGGGCATTGGAATTAGACTTCGTGGCGGAGCGCGAGGCCAATAGTCGATGTTTAAGCCCTGTTATAATTTTCTTTCTAGGATTCACAACTTGTATTATTTTGGCATATGTATTCGATTCCGAATGATGGTCCTCTGAACTTGGGAACTTACATTATGTATGTTAGAACATTATCTTTAGTTGCTACTGGTGTAATATAGTTTTTGATTGTTATAACTAGTAGTTGGACACATTTTGTTTATATTGGCCTAAAAATTCTGGAATTTAGACGTAGTCCCAGTTTTTGGTAGAAATGTATTGGGATCGAATTGGGGATTCATTTCTTAAGACTTGGGAAACTGTGAGCTTAGCTTCATTTTTTGTTCCTAATATTATGTGATAGTTTGACAGAAGTAATGGATGAAGGATGTATCTTGGTGGATGAGACGGTAAAGAAGTAAGATTCTACGGAATCCCAGCTATTCAGATCAATAGGCATAAAAATGTGCCATTTCTAGATAACCATTGTTTAATATTCATGGAAATGACAAAGCCAAACAGCTATAATGAGTTCAAAGGCTAGCCCGTCAAGTACTATGCAAAAGATAATTGCATCACGGACAAGAAGAGGAACATATGCAAAACTTACCCTTTACGAAAGAAAAGGTAGAGGAATAAAAATTGCATCAACTACTCCAAAAGATAATCCAGCTAAACTTGCTTGAGAAAGTACAAACTAAGAACAAAACAAACAACTGCTCAAACATAAACAAGACCCCGGGTCCGAAATGTGGTGCTATACATATTGTCCCAACAGGAATTAAAGAAAAATTGTCCCACCAGCAAGAATCATTTCATCTCTAGTTTCATCCAGAATCATTTCATTAACAACATAACACTCATAACCCATATTTGAATAGTAGCAAAATCATTTCATCCAGCAGCAGCCCATCAACCAGCACCACCAACCAATTCAGATTAAACAGCAGCAATCGACATCAGCAACCAACCAGATTAAGTCACTGGCCTCACACTTCTGAAATTCATTAAGAAAAAAACAGTAAACAACTGTCAAACGAACACAGTAAATTTGTAAACAAACGCAGATACCATCAATAAAGATACAACAAGCTAAGTACACTTAACAAACATGCATTGAGTTAGATTAAACTATAAACACTTACCATCATCCTCGTACTCATCGTCATCGTCATCGTTGTCCTCATCGTCGTCGTCATTGAACATACTAGCTTGTGAAGACCTATGAAAAAAAATACAACAATTAACACGAGGTTAATAAATTACTTTATTAACCAATTAAATGACCATATTTAGATGCGTACACGTACTTGTTTAGGAGTTTCGAACAATTCGTTTTATCATGATTTTGATTCATTAACCCACATCCAGTACAATGCCTACCCTTCTTCATAGACTTCTCTTTTCCTCCCTTAAGTTTCTTACCACTACCCTTTGTCCTACATTTTCGTGGTTCTTTCAAATGAATTTCCCTTGCAACAGGAATAGGCACTTCGATAGCACTCCCTTCGCCCTCTTCCCTTACACGCTTCTTCTCTGCGAGCCTCTTTTCAGCATATTCGAAAGCTTCATCCATAATTTCAACACCATCTTCAGTTACTAGTGCATCATCAATTACATGAGATGCACGTTGGTGGAGCCTATTTCGCGTCACTAACAAATTTCGGTCACAACTTCCTTTCCCCCCCACAACCTGGCCATCTCTAAGTCTGCTAGCTTTTGCTGACTTAGTCCACCTCCGCAAGATGTATTCTTCAGGTAGTTCCATAACATCATGTCTACTGAAGTACTTCAATATGTGCCGACATGGAATTCCTTCAACTTCAAACTTCTTACAAGTACAAGCAACAAAGTTTGATGACTTGTCCACCGATACCTCACGACCCTTCGAACCAACAACATTTACCCTTTCAACATGGTACACACAACGTTGTTCATCCTCATGTTTCATCCTCAACGAATACGCAGAACTTTGGAAGAGTTCATCTTGGAACTTGTAAAAAACATTCCGCGTATATATTTCACTCATTGTCAACTCCATCACATGTGCGGTTTTCAAAAGTGGCTTCTCATTCATATATTTGTGATCCAAATCCAGTTCATTATGCCGTATATGTGCAAGAGCTCTATTAAACCGCGTCACAAATTCCAACATAGAATTATTGCTTGGGCAATACCTCTTGAAAAAACAATGTTCACTTTCAGCTCTTTGGCTACTTGTCATGCCAGCGGAAAACATGTCTTTCATATATGCGGGAACCCACCTACCACGCTTCAAGTACATGGTATTTAACCACTCATTGTTGGACAACTGAGCTTTTTCTACAACATTTACCCATTTTGCTTCGAACTCTTCAGGAGTATCGGAATTCCATATACAATTTTTGAACTCCTCATAATGATCCCTATAGGATAAAGCACCTATTTTTTCAGAGAACTTACTCACAATGTGCCAAATGCAATATCTGTGATGTGTATTTGGAAAAACATTGGCAATTGCTTTTCCCATTGCCGAATCCTGATCACTAATGATCATTTTAGGATAGCCTCCTGGCATAACTTTCAACCATTCCCTAAAAGCCACTCAAAATATTCAACCTTTTCTTCTGTTAAGAATGCACACCCAAATAGTGTTGTCTGGCCGTGGTGATTTACCCCTAGTATAGGTTTCAAAGATCAAAGCATATCGGTTCGTTTTGTAAGTTGTATCGAAAATCACCACGTCTCCAAAATACTCGTATGACTTTAGACATGCCGCATCAGCCCAAAAACAATTAACCATATGCCCGTTACTATCTTTCTTAAATGAAAACATGAAATTTGGATTCTTTTTTTTCTTGCTTTCAAAATGCTCATACAAGTTCATGGCATCAAATCCGGCAAACATTTTTCGATTATCCCTTTGAACATTATATAGATCTCTTTGTAAACATCCAACGTTTTCAAGACCACCGGCTTCCATTTCTAAAATACTCATTTGTTGGTGGGTTGGCACATTAGCAGCAGCTAGTTGTTGGGTTAAAGCTCTCTTTCCAAGTGACACATCACGATGAGAGTGTAGCAAATGCACCCTCCTTGGGGTCGTAAGCGGGTGGGTATGACCCTCGATAAATTGCTTGACAACAAACCCCGCCCCTTTCGAGTCTTTGACAACAACCAGTTTTGCACCACAACCTTCTCTAGTTTCCCCCCGTTTCCGAATAGGTTGAGAATTTTTTACAGTAGCTTTTCTGACCCCTTCTTTGCAACAAACGAACTCCTTCCTAATGATTTCCTGTTCCCTATTCCTTTTGCTAGAGTTTTTTCGCGTACCAAACCCAGATTCTCTAGCATACTCATTGTAAAACTTTTGAACATCGTCTAAATTGTCAAAATGTTGTCCAACTTTCGGTACCAAGCAGTTTTTAACTTGAGGAGTGTAAAGTATTTGGGAAGAATTCTCAGATGATTGACACAGTTCAAATGGTGACGGTGATACAAGTTCTATATCTTCCAAACTCTCCTTCCTAAAAAATAAAAACACAACAATAAAACTAAGTTAAAAGCAAGACTAGATTTTTACATTAGAATAGTGGTTGCTCATTTTCCGGATTCAGTTCGTACCTTGGTTGTTCAATTTCCATAGAGATTGTTTGTGGGAAGAAATCACCCGAAGCCAATCCATCATCATCAGAAGATAATCCATCCATGTTGCAATCAATAAAAAACTACAAAACATAATATTGCAAACACTTATTAGGAGCATAAACAAGAATATGAATGTCGACAAATATAGTTTCCCAACATCCAGATAAACCATAAAGCGAAGCCAACCCATTCGGTTTGGTCTCTATTTTAGGCATCCAACCCATCAGTATGTCGACAACTTTTAGGTATCCAATCCATTCGGTTTGGTCTCTATTTTAGGCATCCAACCCATCAGTATGTCGACAAATTTTAGGTATCCAACCCATTCGGTTTGGTCTAGTGAAGCCACATTACACTGATTCAGCACAAAAACACAGACAAAACTTGGGTTTGGTTGTTCGAAATCGAACACAAAAACACGAACAGTGTCGTGACTAAGAGAGACAGATTCGAACCAGAAACGAGAGAAAACCATATGCCAAAACATGGAGCTTTGTTCGATTTCGAACCACAAAAAGGGTTTCGAAACCCTAGTTTGAAACCCTACATCTGTTCGAACCCGAAAAACGAGATAGAGAGAGAGATTCGAACCTGGCAACTTCGATTTGTTCTTCTTCAACCTCGAGTTCTTCTTCTTCTTCGCGATGGATGATTTCTCTGTCTCTTCGTTCGTTCTCTCTCTCTTCGTTCGTTCAATTGCCTAGAGAACCTCTTTCTCTCTCTTCTGGTGTTTGAAAGGGGAAATAACCCGTACTGTGAAGCTATGACCCGCGAGACATATTATTACCCGGACCCGGTTGATTTTAACCCGCGAGATCCTCTCTTTTATCAGAGTCGTTGGATTGAGATGAAAAGTCCGGATATAAGGTATATCAGGTCGTCCGGATTGTATATATATACGGAAATTTTCTAGTCCAAACCCTCCCGAGAATAAGAAAAAAGTGATTTTTTTGTGTTGCAAATTATTTTTGGAAAATCCGAGCTGTCCAATGTGTTCAGAAGGTGTTTTCAAGGGTCCACGCGGGAAATCTTCAAAAAAAAAATACCGGGAAGGGCTTGATCCAAGTAGTTTTCGCAAAAACTGTAAATATAATTTTTTTGCGAAAACTGCTTGGATCAAGCCCTTCCCGGTATTTGTTTTTGAAGATTTTTCGCGTGGACCCTTGAAAACACCTTCTGAACACATTGGACGGATCGGATCGTCATAAAAATGCTCGGATCATGGAGGTCCGGAAGTCCGGAGTCTGGAGGAGAAGCTTACCCTATATATATATATACAACCCCCTTCTAATAAGGGACCCTGATGGGGGAGAAGATGCGGACCAAACAACAGTAAAATTAGATCTCGCGGATCCTAAGCGGGTAAAAACCTATTTCGCGGGTCAAACAGATTCTACGAGTTAAAACCCATTTCCAGCTATCCCCAAACCCAAATCATACACGAACAGACGTGAGAGAGAGAGAGAGAGAGAGAGAGAGAGAGAGAGAGAGAGAGAGAGAGAGAGAGAGAGAGAGAAGAGGAGAAACCAACGAAGAAGAAGATTGCGATCTGGAACGGAGAAGAAGAAGATTGGAACGACCAAACCAAGCTCTCTCTCTCTCTCTCTCTCTCTCTCTCTCTCTCTCTCTCTCTCTTTTGTTTTCTATCTCTGTGTCTGGTTCGAAAAACTAGGGTTTCGATTTCGATTTCAATTTCAGAAAACTAGGGTTTTGATTTCGATTTCGATTTCGATTTAGGAGCTCTCTCTCTCTCTCTCTCTCTCTCTCTCTCTCTCTCTCTCTCTATTCGCTAATGGAGTTTCTATTCATTTGTAAGTTGCAGTTTCTCTTTCTGAGCTTAATCTTGCTTCATTTTTAGATATCAACAATTTGCCTCAATCTTTTCATTACGTCTATATTCTATTTTCAACACACTGCAAGATTGCCCATTGTTGTAATCAGTTAATGACTTTTGGTTTATTAGCTTTGGTTGAATTTGGTGCTCCAATTGATTTGTTGTTAATAGGATGATTTTTTCAAGCAATTTTGGGTTTCGGAACTGCATTTTTTTTGTTTATTTTCTTGATCTAATGGGATGTATTTTTGTTTCAGGATGGGCAAACTACTCAGGCATAATGCAGAGATGGAAATGAGCTATGATTGGGATTTCTCTTTTTTTTTTAGCTATATTTATGTTTATGGCTGGATTTAAGTTCTGTAATCTACGTTTATGTAAGTGATGTGTGGAGATGGAGATGAGCTATGTTTGGTGATTGGGGCTATGTAGTCATGGATGTTGAACTCAGAATTTTGTCACTTGAAAGAAGCAGTTCTGGTTTTACATATCACAGTAGAAGAATTTTGTCTTCTGAATTTTGGTTTGCATATCACTGTAATTCCGGGCAACTTTTCAGGATGAAAAAACGACTCGTGTCTCAAGATGGAAAAACGGCCCGTCAAGGCCTATAATAGTATGTTGAAACTGATGATTCATGACTTTGTGATTAGCACTCTGGACGTATAAAGAGTATGCAGGGACTTTGTGAACTTTGATGAGAAGGAAATGAGGACAGAAATGAGCATCTTGATATGGAACTTGTGTATTTCCCCGTGTATTTCCTTTGGAATCAAGTATTATATTTCCCTTGTGTATTTCCTTTGGAATCAAATATTATATTTCCCTTGTGTACTTTTTTGTTAACTTTTTTCTACTGTAAAGGATGGGTATGGAACCATTTTGTCTATTTGTTCTCTAGTCCGTGATAAATGCAAAATGGTAAAATCTGGATTTTGTCTAAGACTCTCAAGATCCAGAATTTGAACTCCAAGTGGCATTGTCTGTTTAAGCCACTTTGAACTCCAAGTACAAGAAAAACGCCACTTTGGCATTGTTTGCTACTGAACAAGAACAATAACATAGTTCCAGCTTTCACTAATAACTCAATAGTCACTTGTAAAAGAGTAAACATGCAATGCTATAGCAGCTACAGCTTACAACCAGTTATCTTATAAGACGTATCCTAAGTCACCAAAAATTCCAAGCATTATGATCTGCACTCCTGTTGATGTACAACAAAATGGCTTTCAATAAAATCCCATTAGAACAAATGAATTCCAATCACGAGCAACATCAGAGTATTTTAGAATGAGACTCATGACAAGCTGCAGATTCAGTCAACAATACAATTCTTCACTGCAAAGCAAAATGGGACACTCTCCCAAAAAAATTCAAAGGAACCAACATAGGTACAACACCATTACAAGAATTTAACTGTTTTCCAGGTACAACACCATTACATATGCAAATTAAGATTCTCCAGCATGATACTCGTGTAGTCTCAGTGGAACAAATCCACTTGAACATTGCCTCCACACGTCTCTGCATGTGCAAATCCACTTGAATATGGACGACCACCATTTCTTCCAATGTTCTGAACCACTTTGGGCAAAACCCCTGGCTTTCCCAAATCATCACACCCTGTAACATACATGCTCTTCACATTACCTGCAAACATGTCGCTACAGAAGAATCAAGAACACCTCAATGCCAAAATACAAAACGAACCAACAAATAGAAGTACTCCAAACATGAAACAATGGCTTCAACTATTACACTATGATGGAAGAATAAATCTACAAGCATCATACAACACGATTCCAGAATGAAAAAAGCCATGGATCTCATCTGATAATGTTTTATATTTCTAGAGTATGTACCTTTCGGATGAAATTAGATAGTCATTCACTTGAATGAGATACCCAAGTCGTTAAACTAAAACCCTAATTGAACACCGAGCCCGATTTGGCCCAATTAACAGCAATTTCGTACGAAAATCGACCCTAGAGTTCGAACCAGAGATTTGTTCGAAACCCTAGACTCTGGTTGTTCGAGTTCGAAGGAAAAATGGGTTTTCATTTGCACTGAGTAATGAAACCCTAGAAATCGAGATTGAAACCCGTTCGAAACCCTAGAAATCGAAACCAAAAAGGAAGGAGAGAGAGAGAGAGAGAGAGAGAGAGAGAGAGAGAAACGTTACCCAAAGTTTTGCCATTTGATTTGGTTTCTCCTTCTCCAGTCGTCTCTCTTTCTCTCTCTTCTGTGTGACGAACGAAGTAATGAAAAGGAAGATGGGGAAAGAAGTTATGACCCGCGAACCAAATCACCTGACCCGAAATCGTCTTAACCCGGTTCGACCCCCTTTTGACCCGCGAATGGTTATTTAAAATCTGAGCCGTTGAATCTCATCCAACGGCTGAAGGGAGAGGTGCGGATGGAAGCCTTCCATCAGGGTCCCTTATGAGATGCTTATTGTATATATATATATATATAGGAACCCCTTCCTATCCAAACCACTATTTACGGACCTAACGTCCGGACCTCCACCTTCCCAATTTTTTTTTGAAAATCCGAACCGTTAGATGTGTTTAAAACGTGTTTTTAAGGTCCAACGTGAAGATTTGGCAAAAAAAAAATACCCGGAAGGGCTTGATCGGAGCAGTTTTTCATAAAAACGCTATATAAAAAATTGGGAAGGTGGAGGTCCGGACGTTTTAAAATCCGGGAGTTTGGATAGGAAGTTTTTTGTATATATATATATATATGCGCCAATGATCTAATAAGGGATCCCTTAACCGAATTCCGTGCGGACCTCACGTTTCCGAGCCAAATTTTGACGATCCGAACCGCTCAATGTTTTTAAAATGCATTTTTAAGGGCCTACGCGAAAAATCTTCAAAAAAAAATACCCGGAAGGGCTTGATCCACACAGTTTTCGGTAAAACTGTACAAACTGTACATATGTACAGTTTTACCGAAAACTGTGTGGATCAAGCCCTTCCGGGTATTTTTTTTTAAGATTTCCCGCGTGGACCTTGGAAAATGCATTTTAAAAACATTGAGCGGTTCGGATCGTCAAAATTTGATCCGGAAAGTTGATAAAAGGCCTGGTCCGCACGGAATTTTGTATGAGGGATCCCTTAGGAGATCGGCTTCCTATATATATATGACCCTTAAAATCACGTTTCAAACACATTGAGCGGTTCGGATCGTCGAGATTCGACCCCGATCCATGAGGTCCGCAAATTACGAGTTTGAGGGAGTCCTTAGTAGAACGGGATCCTATATATATATATATATATATATATATATATATATACGGAAATCTTCTTATCCACACCTCCCGGAAATAAGAAAAAAAATGATTTTTTTTGAGTTGCAAATTTTTTTTGGAAAATCCGATCCGTCCAATGTGTTCAGAAGGTGTTTTCAAGGGTCCACGCGGAAAATCTTCAAAAAAAAATACCGGGAAGGGCTTGATCCAAGCAGTTTTCGCAAAAACTGTATTTATATATTTTTGCGAAAACTGCTTAGATCAAGCCCTTCCCGGTATTTTTTTTTGAAGATTTTCCGCGAGGACCCTTGAAAACACCTTCTGAACACATTGGACGGATCGGATCGTCAAAAAAAAAAATTGGATCAAAAGTCCGGAAATCAAAAGTCCGGATAAGAAGCGGAACCTATATATATAGGGTCCTCGCGGAAAATCTTCAAAAAAAAATACCGGGAAGGGCTTGATCCAAGCAGTTTTCGCAAAAATATAAAAATACAGTTTTTGCGAAAACTGCTTGGATCAAGCCCTTCCCGGTATTTGTTTTGAAGATTTTCCGCGGGGACCCTTGAAAACACCTTCTGAACACATTGGACGGATCGGATTTTCCAAAAAAAAATTTGCAACACAAAAAAAACCAATTTTTTCTTATTTCCGGGAGGTGTGGATGTGAAGTTTTCCATATATATATATATATAGGAACCACTTCACATCCAAACCCCTTTTTACGGACCTAACGTCCGGACCTCCACCTTCCCAATATTTTTTTGAAAATCCGAACCGTTAGATGTGTTTAAAACGTGATTTTAAGGTCCAACGCGAAGATTTGGCAAAAAAAAAATACCCGGAAGGGCTTGATCGGGGCAGTTTTTCACAAAAACGCTATATTTGCATTTTTGTGAAAAACTGCCCCGATCAAGCCCTTCCGGGTATTTTTTTTTTGCCAAATCTTCGCGTTGGACCTTAAAATCACGTTTTAAACACATCTAACGGTTCGGATTTTCAAAAAAAAATTTGGAAGGTGGAGGTCCGGACGTTTTAAAATCCGGGAGTTTGGATTGGAAGTTTTTCGTATATATATATATTGCCAATTATCCAGTCCGGGATCCCGGACTGGAGGTTTTTTGATGTTTTGAAGGTTTTAAAACATGTTTTTGCATGATCCAAATAGTCCAATGTGTTTAAAAAGTGTTTTTAAGGGTCCCCGCGAGAAATTGTCAAAAACAAATACCGGGAAGGGTTTGATCCGAGCAGTTTTTCACAAAAACTACACATACAGTTTTATGAAAAACTGCTTAGATCAAGCCCTTCCCGGTATTTTTTTTGGATGATTTCTCGCGGAAACCCTTGAAAACACGTTTTAAACACATTGGACGGTTTGGATCTTGAAAATTTGATCCGGAACTATGAGTCCCGGACTTAGGGATCCCGGACTAGATCCGGACTCATATATATATATTGGAAGTATGAAGTTCTAAATTCGTAGAGCCAACAAGCACGAAGTTCTAAGCAGGAAATACGATTGGAAGAAGATTGAGAAGAGAAATTTTAAAGTGGATGCCTTGTGTGTGTTGTATATATATAAATATACTTATACACACACACACACACACACACACAGAGCCGTAATATATACATACATATATATACTCAGAAACGTATGTAAAGCTAGAGGGCAGCTTGGATGAGAGAGAGAGAGAGGAGGAGGAGGAGGAGAGAAGAGATCATCGACCAGAGTAGCTTGTACGTTGATTGATTTGGGGGAAAACATATTTAAAGCTTTAATTACACTTTTAACTCACATATTTTAAGTAATAACAAATTTACCCCCGCGCGTATCCAAAACGTATCCGAATACCAAAAAATAAATTTAAAATCCGAATACTTTAAAAAAAATGTATCGGATACGTATCCGGAGCGTATCCGTATCCTATACGCGTACGATACGTGATACAAAGGCCAAAATAGAGTATTCGTGCTTCATAGCTCCCATACTATAACTGAAGTAATACAAGGTCTGCAGACTCGATTTCAGCACCACAGGAACTTTTATTTTGCTCTGTCAAGATCCCCAGAGAAAACAATAAAGCAGCTGTCTTAACTCTTCCCAACCATACCAGCCATCAAAAGATTGAATCTTTGATGGAGCAGCATTTCCTCCGTAGTATAGACATCATCTCTCTCTTGCATCCAAGATCTTCTCAGCAATTGTAAACTGATTTAACTAAGAAAATACTTGATGTATGACCTTCAAAAACTAGCTAGAATCCTCCACATTGGGAGTTAGGACTGGAATTTGATTTAGTGATAGGATCAAATTCTGCCAATCCTCAATATCCCCTGGAAAACAACTTTCTTCTGAGTTGCGGATCCCAAGATCCATCAACACGTCTATGTCTCAACCTCTGCAGTAGTCATTTCCTTTTCCCTGCATTTTCTGAAGATCCTAGGAAACATCTGTTGTAGACTTTCTTCTCCCAGCCATTTATCAGCCCAAAATCTTGTCTTGATTTCATTTCCCACCAGCACATCATATTACTCATAGAAGTATTAAACAAGCCACCATTCTTATGATTGCATATACTATATGATTATATCGTAATGATTCACCACACTTTTCTAGCTTGGCTTTCTGAATTTGTCTCTTCTGGTCTTAATATCTGCCGTCACTCTTAATGTTAGGTTGGAATACATGGTAAATGAGACTAGTTGTTCGAGCAATGGGTTGTTCAGATTCATTTGTATCACTTTAACCATTATCGAAAGGTGTTCCAGTGCAGGTGGTCTTGCTAACCCATGGTACATGGTTTATTGGAGTTCAGACGATATGGTGAACGGTTTAAGATTACACTGACTTCTCAATTGGTACATCCTTCGGGTTTAGTTGTTTCAGGGGTGAGTTAATCTTTTTGTCATGGAGATTGTGGGAACTTGTTTTGAGGTTGCTGTCAGGTGTTCATGCTCCAAGAATGGTTATTATGAAAGTTGGTGATAGATATTAGAATGTCTTGTGTCTTGTCTGGTCTTTACCTAGGCTTTGGTTTATTGTTGTTTTAGTTCTGTAGTTCTAGGTTTCTCTATTGTTGCTGCAATTCAGAAACGCTTTAGTACAATTCTGTAATATAATCGAGAGAGATATTCTGGAATAATAAATGTAGTTCCTTTATCCTGCAATGAAAAATGACTGGTATTTTAGCCAAGAAAATATACTTCTATTCTATTTCGTTTTGTTTTTTAAGTTCGCGAAAGGTCAAAAAGTTCCTAACAAGTCGAGTTCAAGTTTTGCGTGGTTACACTAAAGCACACCCAAGTTGCTCGGTTGGCCTTGTGAATTCTCATGTGAGAGGTCAAGTGTCAAATGTATAATACAAGTATTAATTATTTCCTTCTCTTTTTGAAGACCTTCTTTGTTAGTTGCTTCTCTCAAGCAGGGCCCACGACCATGTTATAAACTTACATCTCGTAAATCTCGCTAAGGAGAACAAATATGCAAAACATTAGCTTGATCGGATATCGATAATCGCACTTAACTGTGTCTTGTTCTATAAAACGTACAGTGAATATGATTTTACAACCACATTCAGTTTTTAAAATAAGACACTATTAGTTAATGTGTCTATCAATGTCCGGTCAATTTAATGCTCTTTAGTGTTCATTTTTCTTAGTGACATCTACAGAATGAACAATTTGAATTATTGTTGTGGGTCATGTGAGGCTCAGCGGTAGTACGCAAAGATTTGAGTCTATTAGGTTTAAGTGAACAAACAACACTTGACAGAGCTCAATGAAGAAAAATGATTCATGTAGCTGACCCCAATTGATTGGGACATAAGAGACTCGGTTTGGTTTGGTCATGTGAGGCTCACAAAGTAGAGTGTTTGCAAGATGTGACAGGTATGTGAGGCTCACAAAGTAGAGTGTTTGCAGGATGTGACAGGTCTTGGGGAAGCACAATTTGAATTATTGTCATGGGTCATGTGAGGCTCACAAAATAGAGTGTTTGCAAGATGTGACAGGTATGTGAGGCTCACAAAGTAGAGTGTTTGCAGGATGTGACAAATCTTGGGGAAGCACCCATTGTTCAAGAAGATAGGAATATGCAATTCAGTCAAGACCCAGATTCTCCTGCGTCATCCGAACACTATGATGGTGTCAAGTATCAAAATCTCATCAATCAGATGGAAGGCTAGAAAAGTCGTATTATTAAAACTGACGCAAGCAATGACGTCAGTAAAAGAGGAGTCCAGAACTCGTACGGAATTGTTTTAACTAGGGACTATATATATTGATGAAGAAAATGGATCCTCTCCAATACTTCTTAAGTATCGAAATTCTTCCTAGTTTCATGTTTCCGGTTCAAATAGAATTAGTCTTAACACTGTCGATCCAGAGGTGTATCATTGGTGTAGCTCTTATTCATTTGCTATCAATTTGTCTCCAGAATGACTTGTGGGAAAAAGTTTTGTATTATATTTAGTAGTTACAGATTTATGATAAGAGAATAGAGTTGTTTCTCCTTGAATGGAATGCAACTGCCTCTTTTAGTTGCTGGGTATATGCCTTTCCCCTTTCGAATTCAGGTGGAATTTGGGGCCCTTGTGTTGCATTTCCACCTTTTCTTTTCGACAATGTCACCCCAAGTTTCCACCATCATTACACCAACGTCACATGGGAGTCCCTTTAAAATACACCAAACACCATGATTCTCAAAAGATAAAAAAGAAAAAATACTACCAAAATGGTCATGAACACCTTGAGTACATGCGAGTAGCAACACCCTTCAACACCACGCACATATTCAAGTTGGTCATGAACTTCACAAAAATGTATAATGGCCGAAGATATTAGGATACCAGGTGACGATGTCCAGAAGCACATAATTTATTTTTCGGGATATGTATACGTGTATCCATACATGTCTCGCTTGGAGTGGATGAATGACCAAAAACTTTACAGTGGGATGGACCATGGAATGATGCTTCATTAAGAAAATTTGTTGCGTCATTCTTCTGGTTAATCATAAGCACTGCCACTTGGACCTGTATAATACCGATGAGGTGGCAACTCTTCATTGGGAAGTCGTAAAGCCTCGATTTACCAGCATCCAATAGCGTTGCAACACGTCACACACTTTCGGCTCGGTTAAACAATCGGCACAACTGTGAACAGTTGCATTTAATCAAAGAAAGATATGAACATTACAGCAAGTCAACTTAGTTCGATCTCCGATAAAAATAAAAAAAAACAACACTTGGTTCAGTTGAACATATCTCAAAATTCCAAATGAAAGCAGGAAAAGGGAGTCTCAAAACATTCGCATATTCACATTATTGCATACAATGTCATGGGCTCGATCAATGAATTCTTTCGACTCACAAAGTAATGGAATTAGTCAAAACTACAGGGTATTGCAAATATACAATGATACCTTTCATCGATGCATCTACAGTGCAGTGAACTTCCAAAAAAAGAATGGCACAAGTGACCAAAAAAGAAGGGAAAAAAACCTGAATGGCTGAATCAAACCGATCTAATAACAGCATTGAGAAACACAGACTCGGCATTTGAAAACCACTATTTAGGCTTCTCATTATTTTTGACTCAATGTTGGCTTGTTGAATAACCAGTAGAATGATGGCATCTCAATGTTTAATCTTGTTCAACGAGTCGTCGAGTCCCATTGCATACTTTCATTCTCTGATTTATAACAGACAACTTCATTTTCTATTGGAGAGGGAAGAATACCAGCAATCTAGGGGTATAAACGGTTCAGTTTGGTCCAGTTCAGGCATTTTTAATACCAAACTGGACATTCCAGTTTGGAAATTTTGCAAACCAAACCAAACCAAATTTTTAGTGGTTTGGTTTGGCCAGTTTATCACGGGTTTCCAGTTTCAAGAACGCAAGTGACTTCAAGCAACATACAGTCTAAACCATATAGAAGTCAAAATAGCAACTAGCACGAAGCAACTGAAAATAACATTCGGAAAAAAAAAACAGTAGCAGAACAACTTTGAAGTCCAAACATCATTATTTTTATGTAAGATTAAACGCCATTAAGCAACTAAATGCAAAGCAAAAGTCAAAGAAAGTTAGAGAATTGGACCCCTATCTATTTTTATTTTTTTTTGTTATGTGTGTGTGTGTGCGCGCGAGCATCAGGTTCAGTCCAGTTTATTCTGTATTGAATGGCTGCAAACCAAACTGGACTTGGTTTTGTTCGGTTTGGCTAAAAATCAAACCAGATTGAACCATCTAGCCCTAAAAACCAAATCAATTTATTGGTTTGGTCCGGTTTTTGTTTTCGGTTTTGTTAAACCAGTTTTCTTCACCCCTACCAGCAACAAGGTAGTCCCTATGACTTCCTAAACACAGTCTCTAATAATATTGGATGTGAAGTGGCCAACTCTCTTTTTGTGCAAATCAGTTATACCGATAATGCGGTTTAAATCACATTTTCTTTGGTCATTGAATTTCCGCTTGAAGGTACCACAGGTCCACAACGTTGATTTTTTTTATTTCTTTTTAACGTAATCCTTGAGAGTGTCAATATCCTGCATAATATTTAGTTAGGAAGCCTGCCGTAAGCTGGATTGGTGAAAAAAGATGTTTCTGGAATCCATATGTTAAGACTGTTGTTTTCACTACGATTAATAGTAGCGGGAAGTAGCTATAAATAGTCAATGTGAATACGTTCTTGTCGTAATAGTTTAGATTTGCAGATTATGAACTTCTAAGTTTAATTTGTCAAAAGAAAAACTGGTTTCCAAAGACCCAATTTCAATGTGCACATAAGATTTAATAGAATGCTTCAATCTATGCACATCTTATTTCATTAGATCAAGCTGCTTCTTGTACGTATTAAGTGCTTCAATCGATGAGCATCGTATTTCATTGGATCAAGCTGCTTGTATGTGTGGGTGTTTTTATGTACAATTTATGTGGGGGTGGGAAATGTTTAAATTGTTCATTCAGTAGCCTTAAGGAAGCATGGGAAGAAGGCATGAATAATGGCGTAGTGGAAAATAGTTGAAATGCATGAAGGTAATTGAAGTCAATCTCTTCATGGGTAAACAGTTGACTCATTTGGATTCTATGCGGGTGGTTTCTTCTCAATTTGGAAATGCATTAAAAAAAAAAGTGGCCTTCATATGTTGTTCTTTAAATATTGGGTTTAATGATGCTTGTGTATTTCTTAATATGTTTGACTTCTTGATTGCCAAATAGGTTAGTGAAGAAGTTGAGTGTGCTTTGGCAAAGTTGCAGCCCGCTGAACTTAATGGGAGGTATCATATCTACTCTTGGGTATAAGTAAAATAGTTACTTCTTCCGTTTTCATGCAAAATTTGGTTAGATTTCCTCTCTTTTTTCTATTTGTGTGTGTGTGTGTGTTCAATTAGTAAACCAGTTCATCTTTGACTAAACACGATCACACATCTGTGTTCATTGTCCTTGGTGTCATCACCCTTTATTGTCTAAGTTCGGATAACAGTTTCTGGCTCACGCAGCCTGTCTATTTGGGACTCCATTTTAGTCCACCTTCAGTATTGCAAGGTTGGGTCATGCAAGGTTCAAGTCGATGGGCATAGGCCCCACAACCGAGGGCAGTTGGAATGAACTAGTTACTATTTAGTTTGCCAATCTAATGATTTTTTCATTTCGATTTGAATTCTAGTTAAGTGGGGGGACTTCTTATCATGTATATAGAGTGACAGGTTTTATCCTGTCCTGTATTCTCAAGTATTGTGTAATATGTACTTTTGAGTGGTCTGATAATGTAGTTGGCATGCTTATCGTGCATATGCGGCATATTGATTATAACGTACAATGCCATGTGAAAACGGAATCATCGCGTTGGTTCACTGTGACTTGGAAGCTGTTGTGGATCATCTTGAAAACACAGTGTCACTGTTGCTTGATGCCTAGATACTTGTGCCTATGTCGTACTTTTTTCGGCATAGTGTGGTACAGCATCGTTATTTTTCAGAGGCTGATGTTTTGCAATTTTGAATATCTGACTGCTATTCTCTCTTTCCTTCATTAAGAAGTGTTATATTGAAGTTGCATATTCATGTGCATTTCTTCCTATTTATTATCCACTTTTCTGTTTGTGCTTAGAAAATTACACGTCTTTGTTTCACGCTTTTTTCCCTCTGAGATAGGACTCTGAGTGGGGCAAAATGCAGGGCTTCTCCAAAACGAATAGAAGGGCCAGATGGGAGAAGGTGAGCAGGATGCAGCAATCCACATTGTTTTGCTTGATGTGAAAACAGGTTATGTTGTGACATCAGGTCCGGAGTCTTCAGTAAAACTTGATGTGGTTGTGCTTGAAGGGCGATTTCAACAATGAGGATGAAGAAGGCTGGAGTCAAGAAGAATTTGAGTCGCACATAGTGAAAGAGCGTGAAGGAAAGAGGACTCTTCTGATTGGGGAATTGCAAGTAATTTTGAAGGAAGGAGTAGGAACCCTGGGAGATCTTACGTTTACTGACAACTCTAGCTGGATAAGGAGCAGGAAGTTCAGATTGGGTCTAAAGGTTACCTCAGGCTGTTGTGAAGGCATTCATATTCGTGAGGCTAAAACAGACGCTTTCACTGTCAAGGATCACAGAGGAGAATGTTAGTTCGTGCTATGCCAGCCATGGTTGTTTTCGAAATCAGTTTACTTTTTCAAAGACTCGGTTGGTCGGGTGATTTCAAAACTTGTCAGAGATTTTGATTTTTTGGAAAAGAATATTAATTCAAGAAACCACTACTTAAGATATTTTCATTTCTTGAAAATGATTTCTGGTCATAATTATATAATATTTCGAAACGACGAGTGGTGATGCTTTCAAATCATATTTTTAAAGTGTTCCTAAACAACAAAACTTGTCCATTATGTTTTCCTTTGCCTTCTCGATGCTTTGTGGTAAGTCTGTCATTTTTTGGCTTTACAGCGTACAAGAAGCACTATCCACCTGCATTAAGTGACGAGGTTTGGAGACTTGAGAAGATTGGCAAAGATGGATCATTTCACAAGAGGCTTAATAAAGCTGGCATATATACAGTTGAAGACTTCCTAAGGCTTATAGTGAGGGACTCTCAGAAACTAAGAAGTGTAAGAATCTAGAATTGGGTTGTGAAATTAGAATTTACTTATTCATGTGGCATAGCAATATTAATGGACTTCTACATTTTGTAGATCCTGGGAAGTGGCATGTCAAATAAGATGTGGGAAGTCCTTTTAGAGCACGCTAAAACTTGTGTTCTAAGTGGGAAACTTTACATTTACTACTCTGATGATGCCAGGAATGTTGGTGTTGTTTTCAACAACATCTGTGAATTAAGTGGCTTGATTGCTGGCGGGCAATATTGTTCAGCTGATTCTCTTTCGGATAGTCAGAAGGTATTCCTGGAGCTGTCCTCATATTGGGAATAGTGTCTTGTATATTTCTGAAAATGACGATGCTTTACCGTAAACAAGGTAGTAGCTACATATGAGTGGTTTTAGGAAAATGTTTTTTGCTTCTGAACTGAGAAGTCTAGCAAAAAGCAATTGTCTTATCTTCTTTTTTAACAGACGGGCTGTTACCTTTAAAGAAAACCTTTTTTTTTAACTGACCGGAGGATTAAATGACAGTGTTGTGTTTTTAAATTGCTGCAACAAGAAGTGCTCGGGTCCTTGAAAAGGACGGCGGTTGTGTTTTCAAATTGCTGCCTGCAACAAGAAGCGCTCGAGTCCTTGAGATTACCATGACAAGTTGGTTTTTGCAGGTATTTGTGGATAACTTGGTGAAGAAGGCCTATGACAATTGGATGCATGTTATAGAGTATGATGGCAAGTCCCTTCTAGGCTTCGAGCAGAATCAGAACTCTGTTGCTTCTCGAAGTGGTATGACAGTGGGCCCACAAGATCACACTCTCTCCTTTGATTCTCAGCTCACTACATAGCCTTTCAGTGGCAATTCCTCAGCAGCCCTCTATGAATCCAGTCCTCACTGTAGGAGGTAAGAATTATATGCGAGTGCAAAATAACGTGGATGGTGAAGGTCAAAAGGGACTGGGGAGGAATATATGTCAAAACACGAGTTTTATGTTTAGTTCGTTTTAACTTCTAAGGGCGTGTGCATTGGACTTTTTTGAATCCTGTTAGTGTCAGATGTTTGCTGAAACTAGCCAATTAGCAAACATTATGGAAAAATTCTTCTTCAATGGACTAGCCAAAGACACCCCTACCTGCGTGCTTGTGTCTTGGATGGGTAGGTGTCTGGTATTGTTGTGGGAAACACTTTTAACACACATTTCAATGGATCTAATGGAACAACCGTTTGCTCTCTAAACTATCAAACACGTACCAGTTGTGTTACATTGACTCGGGTATCCGGTGTATGTAACTGAATATCAGATTTGTTTAATTCTCATCTCAAAGACATGGGCTTGTGGCAAGATATAAAATTCTTCGGTATGTTTCTTTTATCTTTACAAATTGGTTTTTATAAGGTTTCTAGGAGCAATTCATACGCAGTATGTGATTTAGGTGCAGTCCTATACACTGGAATTACTATGTTCTGAGATTAATGTCCAATTAAAAAATGTTGGATCCATATCCCGTACCTTTAGCAAGGGTCTGAGCCTCCAACATGGGTTGTGCATTTAAGAACTCCTATAACAAACTTGACACACAAGACCACCTTTTGTCATATAATACACACTAATATACATTCTTAGCTTCTCAAATGCATACATAAATGGATAGCTAACCTACGTTTCTTACCATTTTTATTTTTTCTGATGTGTGAATACTGTCTTTCACTAGGACATGATGCTAGCATCAGTAACCGGTACTCAACACAGTCAACAGAATGTGAACCTCAATGCTCTTATCCTGTTCGATAGCACTTCATTTCCTCTTCACAACCAGCTGATCAGTACTTCTCTACAAACTCAGCCTTCCAGAAGTGACAACACTTTAGCCCTGGGTCCACCGGAATCATCCGTGTCAGGCTTCCAGACTGGTGGCACATCAAATTTCAGTTCTTATAGGGGATATGAGGAATTCTTCCCGGAGGAAGAGATTCGCCTGAGAAGTCATGAGATGCTAGAAAACGAAGACATGCAGAACCTACTTCGTATTTTCAACATGGGTGGCCATGGTCAATGTAGTGGGCCGGAATCTAGCGGTTCAACGGGGGCTCGGTGGCTAGAGCCCAGAAGGAGCAAATCCCACACGTAGCTCCAAGCCCAACACTGGAGCATAACGAGATTAGCCGTCCGAGACGGGCTTATCTGAGGCAAATCGGCATCTCGGCTGAATTAAACCTTGATCCGGACGAGTCATCCGAGATGGCTCGGAAGGAGATCCGAGATATCGGAGACGTTATCTCCTTCCGAGATATCAGAGACGTCACATATGACGTCATCCGAGGCGGTTGTTGCGAGCAACAAATTGGGGAAGGCACATGTGTATGCTACAGCTGTCCCTACGTCATGGTGACGGCAGCCGAACCGTTACGCTACATGTCAACATACTATTTGAGGACGCGTGCATGCAATGATAACGGATCTGGCTCGTGATGCACAGTGACGTCATCTGAGCCAGATTACAAATCTACCCCTGTACTTGAGACACAAGTTAGGGGAGCCTATATAAAGGAAGAAGAGGAACCCTGCGAAGGTACACAATGCTCTCTCTCTCTCTCTACTCAAAAAACTCTCTGGTACTTCCTTTCTCTTCCGATCTCTCACTAGACCGTCGGAGTGTCTTTCCTGGCCACATTCCGGCCAGGATTGGCACTAATGCCGGGTGCTCAGTGTGCAGGTGTACCAGGAAGCTTGGGCTCGTTACTCACAAGGGTCAAGTAGAAGGTCAAAAGGCTCATCTAGAAACCAGGGCACCACAGTCAAGGTCATGGTCATGCCTCTGTTAACGCATCTAACAATGGTTACTCTTTCCCATCTGCAGCATTTATGTCCAACCAATCTTCAAACTATGTGTTTGATGATGATCGGACACGTTCCTCAGGGAAAGCCGTTGTTGGGTGGTTGAAGCTAAAGGCCGCCCTCAGGTGGGGCATATTCATCTGGAAGAAAGCTGCTGAGAGGCGGGCTCACCTTGTTGAATTAGATGATTTATAGTCATGGCGTTTTGTACTCGTGGACAAGGGATCCTCTGTTCAAAATTGCTTCTCCAAGTGTCCAAAGGCTCTCCCAGCACACTGAGGCTTGGGTTTTGTATTTACGGGCAAGGGATCGTCCATTTGCGTTACAATGAAGCGTTCCAGGATACTAGTCTGATGATCAACGGTCGTCGGTATCTCTTAAATGAGGGTTTTTTTTCGTCTTTTCTGATATTTTAATCACCTTTTGGTTATATATTTTGAAACTTTTCCGGTTCTTGACAAGAGTAACCGAAAAAATGGGCAGAAAAAATGTTCCATATTTGAAAAAAGTCTGTTGGAGATAAAAGTAGTGCTTATGTTTTTGAGATGCATGTAGTAACTGCCATCGCAATTGGATTATTTATTTATTTGGATGACGATGCTTATTATTTTTCCTTACATTCTTGTTTTTTTGACCATTTTTAACTATACCCATTTTACTTTGTTATTGGATACATACACCCCTAAACTTCCAACTAAAATGAGAAGAAAAAAAAGGTTAAAGAATAAGTAAAATGACCGAAATTCAAAACCATTCCTAAGCACTTTGGAAGGTCTTTCTCTCTCTATTTGATGGTTCAAAATGATTACTGGTTTTCCTCTCTCAACGGGATGACTAATTTGAGAGACTTGCGCTTTCCATGAACCCACCAAAGCATTTCAATTGGGTCCCTTACTTTTGGTTCAAATATTGTCCAAATATGTTGAAATTGAAACGGGCTATTCGATATTTGTCAGAATTGTAACTTGTGAAAGAATGTTTCCATTGTTTGATTATTGGGTCTTCTTTATTGTGAACCTGTAGCATGACTGGAGATCAAGGCACTTGAAAGTTTACTGGGTCAGTTGGGCTTCTGGAAATTGATGGTTAATGAGGATTGCTCTGCTTTGTATCCTTGTTGGGGCAATTTCCACAGGTTAATAGTGCATAAAATCGATGTTTCCAACGAATCGGTTTGATAAAACTTATCTTCTAAAGATGGCTAATTAAAATTTGCTGGACCTTTACAAAACATCTGCATTGTATCCTTGTTGGGGCAATTCCCACAGGTCAATAGTGCTTTTAACAATTTCTCGAACAAATCGGTTTGATCAAACAAGTTCTCTTCTAAAGATGGCTAATTAAAATTTTCTGGAACTTAACAAAACACCGAGCATAATTTCAACTAGTTATTGCTTTTGACATCTAAAGATGGCTAATTAAAATGCACACAAGAAGTTCTCGTCAGGCTTGTAAAAGGTTGGGGGAAAAGGCATGCTTAACTTAAAGAAACCGGAAAACAATTGGATACAGTAGATATATTCAGTGGGAGAAATATAAATTCCACAAAACACAAAGACGTGATTAAACTTGACTTGGCAGCTAAGTACAGTGGGATGGAAAATGGAGTCTCACACCCAACAAATTTGTTTGCAGTGCTCACTCCTAGTATATTTGCATCAACAACTTTGCAACCCTTTGGGAGATCACCCAAGGCCAAACTACCGCTCCTCTGAGTTAAATTTGTTCCAAGCTTCCTGAAAACAAGCATAAGGAGACAATAATCAGTTCAGTAATGCAATGATTTTCAAACAAGCAATCATTAGTTGCTTCACACTAACATTTTGGTCCAAGCAAGGGATGGAAACCAAACAAGCAGTGCCAATGCAACACAACCGTTCTGCTATATACTGTTACAATGGTTCGAGTAAGGGGTGATGCCTACCAAACCAAACCAAACCAAACCGAGCCTTATACAATCAATTGGGGTCGGCTACATAAATCTTTTTCCTCCATTGAGCTCTGTCAAGAGCTGTTTGCTCACTTAAACCTAATAGACTCAAATCTTTGCGCACTACCGCATCTAAAGTCAGTTTGGGTCTTCCCCTCCCCGGAGCGTTCTATCCAAAGCTATCATATTCGCTCTCTTAACTACAGCATCTGTTGGTCTACGGTAGACATGCCCAAACTACCTTAGCCTATTCTCTCTCAACTTTCCCTCTATAGGTGCAAAACCTACCATCTCGCGGACTGTTTCATTTCTAATCCTGTCTCGTCTAGTCTTACCACACATCCCCCTCAACATTCTCATTTCCGCAACACTTATCTTGTTCACCTGCTGTTTCTTAATAGGCCAGCATTCTGTCCCGTAAAACATCGTTGGTCTTATGGCAGTCCTATAGAATTTTCCTTTCACTTTTGTGGGTACCCTCTTGTCACACAATACACCAGTAGCGCTTCTCCACGTAAGCCATCCCACTTGGATCCTATGAGTCACATCATCTGCAATATCTCCATCTTGACTAATAATAGAGCCTAAATACCTAAAATGGTCTCTTTTTGGTATCTCCTGATCCTGAATCATCACTCTTTCTTCATACGCACTTCTGGTATCACTAAACTTGCAAACCATGTACTCCGTTTTACTCCTACTTATCCGAAAGCCCTTAGACTCCAATGCTTCCCGCCACATTTCAAATTTAGTGTTAACACCACTAGCAGTTTCATCTACAAGGACAATATAATTTGCAAAATGAAGTTCCACTACTGAAGTGTTAATTCATCACAACTCGATTAATTTTAGTAGGAAAGTAAGCATAGTTGTTGCTTCATGACAAACTGGCACCCCCTTTCTTTCATGGACTTAGATATCTGTCAAACAAAAACGAATACCACGAGCCCCTATTGTAGCAGTGGACATACTATAAACCTGTATTGTTTAGATTTCAAACATTAAACTTCATTGAAAAAGGATACAGATTCCATTAGCGTAAATAATCCATCTGATACGGGCCATACGGCCACAATTGAAGGGGTCAATCAATCAGAGCCACAAGTCTCAATCAATTAGGGTCGGCTACATGAATATATTTTGCTACATGAAGGCAAACAGAAAGGAAGAAACAATAGGATAGCAGGAAACGACAAAACTGAAGGCAAAACAAGTGTCACATCAATCAGGCTTGAACAAATCAAGAAGCCGTTGTGCATTCAGTTTCTGTAATCTCTACAATCTTATGCTAGAGCCTGACAATACATACATATACATTTATGTGTATTTTTGCATAGATGTTTGCCTAAATTGAATATTAAGTTAAAAAAATTAGCATGTGGGCAATTAATTAGGAGAAATTTAATAAAATATGTGAGTTAATTGGTACACCTCTACTGATTTGTTACGGATTGGTAAAAAAATGGGTTGACTATTGATGTAATAGGGGGGCAACTAATATATTATATACAAAGGAGAAGCGGAAGTGAAAAACAGAAAAAGCAGATACAGAGGGAATTAAAGTAATTTTATTCTATTACAGTGTTAGAGGTGCACACAAGTCCACAACCCACAGGGAACAAAGTACTGATAAATGAAGGTGAGGGGGTTAACTCCACAATGAGCAAACCACAGGGGGTGTAAGAGAAGTTTGCCCTTGAATAAGCAAAAGATATTAAACCTAGATGTACAATGTAAAGGTTAAGACATCCTCTTTAGCTATATTTAAGGATTTGTTAAAAGACCATACCATAATAGGAATTAGTATCAATCGCATGACCATTCTGATTTTACCATTAGGAAGCTACTAAAGAAATGACAAGGATATTTGCATCAAGCTCACTTTCAGCTTTCTTTTGCATTGGATTCAGTCATTTTAAATAAAAGTACTGTTTAAAACATACAGTCAGTGATCAAATTTACTAAAAAGAAAAGGAAGCCAGTTAAATACCTTCAGAAGGTCAAAAACCTTTTCACATATGTACTTTTTCTGTATACTAGCACCCCGTTGTTGCAATTTGTCAGGGTGAACACACAGAGTGGCTTTCCTGTAAGCTTTCTTAACAGCTGGAGAAGTTATCACTTCAGTTAAGGGAATTGGCTGCCAACCACTATCAGGCCCAAGGATCTGAGAAGGGATCAAGAAATGCAATAAGAGCTCAGGTTAGTTGAAAATTACAACCAATCAGCACCAAGTGACGTGAGGGTGAATACTTTTTCATTCTTTAATCACGAATGAATACTATTATACTGAACTAAGTTGAGTGAGGCAAGAATGAAAACTCTAATACTGAACTAAGTTTTTTTTTTTTTTTTTTTATCGTCATCCGTCATTCCTAATCTATTACATGGGGAAGGGGGGAATGGGACTCAATCCCAGGATGCAGTATGGGACATCCAAGAGCTCTACCGCATGAGCTAGGCACCACTTGCAATACTGAACTAAGTTGATTATCATAAAAGCATGAAAAACAGTGATAGCATCTGTAACAGCATCCAGCTCAAAAATAATTGGCAACGAGTGGAGAGGCTCATATACTAGTTTTGGAGGTTGTAATTAACCAATGTGGGACAACTCTAAAACTCCCCCGCATGGGCAACCCATGACCCGCACATGGAGAGATAAATGAATCCACAACATAGGGATCACAAAAAACAACGAAACAAGATGAACTCAAGACACAAACAACGGGGCAACCAATTAACTGAGTGTTGTTCAAAAGCCTCCGAAAGCCTAGCTCTGATACCATGTTAAAGCATCCAACTCAAAACCAATTGCCAACGAGTAGAGAGGCCGCCAGGCTCATGCTAGCTTTGAAGGGATTATTAACAAATGTGGGACAGGCTCTAACAGCATCCATCAATTGGAAGATAATCGAACAATGTATTTATTGCAGAATATATCCAACACACTGATATACAATATGCACCTTGGTCACGACATGTAAAGCTCCATGTAACAGTTTCTGAAGGAATATCAAAAAAATAAAGTGGATAACTAAAAGGCAACAAATCAGTACCACAAGCAAATTTGTCACTGCAGCCAATATCTCAATCCAGATATAGTAGCATGGACAATAGTAAGTTTGGTTCCTTTTATGGTTTACTCGTGCTAATAACTTAGCTAATCAAGTAATCTCCATATCTGAATCTATACATATTCAAGTCAGTGATCAAGTCCTGCAGGCAGCTGGAAGAATTTAGCGCTCTAGGATTTACATCACACCAATTTATGGGATCCCACTGGAATGGCATGCAGGCTGACAAACAGATCCAACCGATCCACAGGACCTTCATACAGACAAACAACGACAAGTTCAAATTGTAACTCTGTAAGAGGCTTCAGCCCTGAATTATCTTTTCAATTTCTATGATAAGTACATGCCATAACTGAAAATTAAAAGCGTAAAAATGATTCTGAATGCAGCTCAATTTGTGTAAATACCAACAAAAAAAGCGAGCACATTTACGTTCAGAAGGATCAAGGTCATTATTACATACATATTGCAGCGTTGAAAGCAATGCACGCAGGTTCCCTTCTTTTCCAATTGACCATCTCTTCACTTCAGCATCAAGAGCTTCAGCCAATCTCTGCAAGCACACATCGATTTAAGCAATGGAAATGAAGTGCCAGTTCATGGTTCTGGAAATTACACTTCTGGAATGATATTTACGTTTCTCTCTGTTTGCTCTTTTAGAGCAAGAAGATCCCGCATGTTCTTCTCTGCTAGAGCTTTCGCCTTGAAAAAAGAGAGACAGGAATGGTCTGAGTTCAGAATGGTAGGTGCGGATAAAACAGTACCCACTAGACAGATCAATAACCAAACTGCGGAAAAAGAAACATACTGCACGTTCAGCAGTTCTTTGATGCCTCTCTAACCTAGCTTTACACCTCTGAGCTGATTCACCTTCAAATCCTACAAAATCTCCGAGTGTTACTGGAAGCTTCATATAGACATAAAAATGCAGAAAAAGTGTAAAAGGGTGACGAGGAAACAAAAATCCACATTGTACAGAAATGAGAAAACCATTATTGGTCACTGTGGATATGGACAATAAATTATAAAAAAAATATCAAAAGGGACATATTAGAAAATCTTCAATGTGATTGAAAGGTGTATAACCACTGCCCTTATGCCCATGTTCCTCCCCACGTGAAGGTTTAATCACATCTCAATCTCGTAGTCACGGAAACCAAAGAAGTGTCAGACACGATGCAGAA
The DNA here is from genome assembly GCA_963854785.1 of Vaccinium vitis-idaea. Classification (NCBI taxonomy): domain Eukaryota; kingdom Viridiplantae; phylum Streptophyta; class Magnoliopsida; order Ericales; family Ericaceae; genus Vaccinium; species Vaccinium vitis-idaea. The sequence goes on along the minus strand of OY978217.1, from coordinate 28,995,389 downwards.
AGAGTGTCAGACATTCATCCGAATTAAGATTTCTTACTACCCAGGGAAACCAAAAAAGAGTATCAACACGTGTCTGCGGAGTGTCGGTGTCAGACCCAGACATGTCACATTCTTTTAAGTGAGTGTGCTTCTTAGCTTTATAGAATGAAGCATAAAATTGTTAAAGCTTCCAAAATCAAAAAACTATTTCCAATGTTTTACATATCACGTACCACAATGGACTGAGGAATACGCAGATGAATTCATATTTGGAAGAATGGACCCACTGGAAGACCCAACTCCCTGGCATTGCATATCCTGCAAGTTACGTTTCGTTAATAGGCTATCTGCATGCGGTTTGTTATAATCAATTAAGTGAATACTCACAGAAAATAAACCGCTTTGTCTAATTCCACCATTGTTACAAGAAGCAGAGGCCTTATCAGCAACTGATCTTCCAATGCGTTCTCGTGCCTCAAAAGTAGCCTTCTCATTCATGGCTTTTTGAAAAGCTCGCTCTCGAGCCTCAGCTGTTACTCTCTCAACAGCAGCACGCTCTGCCCTGAGCCTGGCCTCCATAGATGCTTTTTCTGCTAACGATCTCTCTCTATTCTCTGCATATGCCTTCTCTAGCCTTTCTCGGGCCTCTGCCATAACTCTTTGTCGTACTTCAGCAGTTGCCCTCTCCACAACCACCCTTTCTGCCCTTTCACGGGCTTCAACATATGCACTTTCACGAGCTTCAGGGGCTGCCCTATCAACAGCCATCCGGTCCTTTTCTCTTTCTCTCTCTCTTTCCCTCTCTTCTTCTATCTTTTTTTGGAAGTCCTTTTCCAGCTCTCTTTCTCTTCTCATGCTATTTTCTTTCTCTCTCTCTTCAGGTGCGAGGATATTGTTAAGACTCTTTCCTTTCCTTCTGATGGATTGGCTTGTGCTAGCCTTCTGAGTAGTGCCTCGTGCATTTCGTTTTTCCTCCAAAACGGCTGTCTGATCAGCTCTCATTTTCCTCCCATTTTCAACCAACTCGGTTACCACTTGTGATGACATGAATTTATCCTCAGTTTCTACCTTCTCAAACGTCACATCAACCTTCTCAACATCGAACCCACTCTCTAGGTCATAAGGCTTACCAGTATTAGAGAAGATTGCAGAAGTTTTCTCATTTTGGTCTCTCTGTATTTGTCTACTGCCAATGCCAGCTTCTCCACACTTCACACTATCTTGCTGATGAAGTGACTCTGTTGAATACTTCTTTCTGGTTTGGTTCTTTTCATGTTGTGGATCCTCTTTAGCCAGACCAGAAGAGTTCGATTGCTCTTCAGTGGGGACATTCACCTCTTCAACTTCCCCATTAGATCCCTTGAAAGTCTCCATCTCTGCGTCCACACAAGTTCTTTGGTTAGAAATTAGTCTTCTTCCATTTTCGTCCTTTACATGTTGCTCATGCTCGTTGCTGCATCCCCTATATTCTTCTAAATTACCTGCAACGTCAATTCCCTTCTGTGTTTCTTCGTATTCATTAGCCCCTTCAGGTCTTTTTTCAATTTCTTCATGCTTGAGATCTTCTTTTAATCTCTTCTCACTTTCTTCTCTTCCACAAGATTCTTGTAATATTCTCTCATTTCCATCTTGTTCCCAGGCCTCTGCAAGTCTCTTTTCACTCTCTTCCCTTTCATACACCTCAGTCAGTCTCTCCCTACTTTTCTCCTCCCTTTCATGAGCCTCTTTTTGTTTTTCACCATTTCCTCCCTGCTGATGAGCACCTTCCAGTTTCTTTTCAATCTCTTGCCCATTATGATGGTCTAGAAGCCTGTCCTCAGTTTCATCCCTTTCACGGGCCAGTTTTAGCTGTTTGTCGTTCTCTTCCTGCTCGAGAGCCATTTTCAGTTTCTTTGCGGTGTCTTCCCGCTCCAGAACCTCTTTTGATCTCTTCTTGTTCTCTTCCTCCACAAGAGATTCTTTAAGTCTCTTCTCATTCTCTTCTCTTTCACGAGCCTCTTTTAATCTCTTCTTGTTCTCTTCCTCCTCGAGAGATTCTTTAAGTCTCTTCTCATACTCTTCTCTTTCTCGAGCCTCTTTTAATCTCTTCTTGTTCTCTTCCTCCTCAAGAGATTCTTTAAGTCTCTTCTCAATCTCTTCTCTTTCACGAGCCTCTTTTTGTTTCTTTTCTTTCTTTTCACTTTCAATAGCCTCTCGTTGTTGCTTCTCACTTTCTTCTTGGTCTAGAGCGTCCTTCAGTCTTTTCTCAATTTCTGCTCGTTCGGTGGCCTCTTTGAGTCCTTTCGCATATCTTTCCCTCTCAAGAGTTTCTTTTAATCTCTTTTCATTTTCTTCCCTTTCACGGGCATCCCTTTGTGTATTTTCATCTTCTATTCTTTCAGTAGCCTCTTTTAGTTTCCTTTCAACTTCAGCTTCATGCTCATTATGCTTCACTTGTGCAAGGTTTTCACACTCTTCATTTTTATCAGCTTCAGCTTCAGCTGGCATCTTCAGCTGTTTCACGCTTCGCGTCTTCCCATTTTTTTCCTGTTCACAATCCTCTTCATACAACCTCACATTCGTCTCTTGCTCGTCTTGCCTGCTTGGCTCTTTAGTTGCATCTGATATCTCCTCCTCATCATCCCATTCAAGAGCCTCCCTATCAGCTCTTATTTTATTTTTGTCATCTTCCTGGTCTTCTTGCTCCTGAAGTGCTGCAGTTCCTTTTTTCTCTTGCCTGGGCTCATGAAAGGGTGAATTCTGCATCAAAACACTATAAGCCTTTGCCTGCTCAAAGTTATTTCTGGATTTATCTGTTTCAACTAATTCGTAATAGTGTTCTGCATGTCTCCATGCCACAGATGCTTCACTTTTGTTATATTCTTGAGATAAATTATCTTTCCCATGCTTTTTATCTGCAGATATTGTTGCCAAATTTATATTTTTTTCCCCTTCAGTTGAATCAGAATCTACCAGTGTCGCCTCCTTTAGTTTCTTCCTTTCCTCTCCAGAAAAAGTTTCCATTCCAAAGCAATCTCTCTGAAAATTTCCATGCGCTCTCTTTTCGTTAACACAGTTGGACACATCAATTTCCTTCCTTGTTTTTTCCTTCCTATATTTTGCACCATTGTGTGATCCCAGCTTTGTACGGCTTTGAAGACCTTCCTTCTTTCTCTCCATTAGTTCTTTCACACTTGTTAGCTTTGCTTCAGCATTTTCCATGGCATCTTTCATAGCTGCAGCGGAGACTGCAGCAGACGAACTTGCATCTACCTCCACATCAAGGAAAGGTGGGGAGCTGTCACCTGCTGTCCCTCCTAAAGAAAAACTTTTAGAAGCTTTGGACTTCACTTTCTGCCTATCCGAATCCCCATCTTTCACAGCTAAAACAGGAGGTGGCCTCAAGGGTGGTGGCAACTGAGACGGCTGAGTTCTTAGGCTGATATCAGTTATAGTTACGAATGTTCCATTCAAACAAGAAGCACTTCGTCCGTGTCCTACAGGTTTCAGATCAGTTCCAAAGGTTGGTGTGTCAAAATTACTGGTTGGCAGGTGTGACACGGTTTTCCTGAAATGCTTTCCTTCTCTTGCTCTGCCACTAAAATCCCCACTTGGGTTGAGATCATCAGTTAATGGTATATCCTTGTTCCCCATCTTTTGCAAAGGTGGCTTCCCATTAAACACACAAGTGAATCCAGGAACAGCAAGCAGTTGAGTTCTGTGGACCATCTCAGTTGAGATATCTTCTGTGATTCCTGGACTAGTCTTATTATATGATATATTGAACTGCTTAATGCCATCACATGACTGGTGCAATCCTCCATTTGACAAGCTCCGACTCCTTTCTGAACAAGCAGAAGGGTCTGACCCATCTGACAAAGATTCACTCTGAGCTGGAGTCCTACAATAACGACAGAAATAACACATCAAATGATCGAACTTTTAAACTTGCTTATAAGTTATAACATCAGCAACGTAGAAAAACTTGGGTAACATTGGCTTGGTCACAAATGGGAAACATAGAATCAATTATCTTATATAGCAGCACACTGTGACTAGGGCTGCAATCGAGCCAAGTTTTGAGATGCTCAGGCTCGCGTCCCTAGAAATAGAGACAGCTCGAGCTCGGCTCGCAATATATTTTCTTGGCTCGAGCTCAGCTCGCATAAGCTCTAAAGTCACGTGGGTGCCAAGTGGAGATGGGGGAAGTTGTAGTGCTTTACATATATAGGATTCTCTCCAAGAAGTTTTGCAAAACTTTCGATGTGGGACAAACACAAGGCCTTGGTGGGAACTGGGAACCCCTCCTTTGCACGCACTTGTGAGTTTCACAAGTCCCACATAAAAAAATTAGCTGTTCACCAACCATTCATTATGCTACAAAGGTGTCACTCTGTCTCCCCTTCCACCCCAGGTGCGTATGCCTCTAAACGCTACCACTTGGGAGCTATGCATATTTATACGTACATTTATATACGCTGCAAGTATATACTCTCTGGCTCACGAGCTCATCTGAGCCAAGCAATTAGTAGCTCGGGCTCGGCTTGTTTATTAAACAAGCCAATAAATCTAGCTCGAACTCGTTCATTTATCAACCAAGTTCAGTTCGAACGAGCTCAACTAGAGCCGACCTCGAGCAGCTCGGCTCATTTGCAGCCCTAATTGTAGCTGCTCGAGGCTCAGCTCATTTCCAGCCCTAATTGTGATACAAGCATCAATGTTCCATTCACAAAAGGAGAAGGTTGTACCGATTGCACAAGGCTTCGCTTGGAGCAATGTGTGTAACAAGCAGTGCCTATAAGAGGTAAATGAACATAGTCTCTACACATGTACATGTATCTACACATATAATTTAACTAAGAGGAGGAACTACACAAACATAAACCTAGATAAATTTCAACAATTACCGAAAATCCTTGTAGAAGTAATAAAATATTAGCACCTATATAAATAAATTCTTTCGAAGAACTCTTTTCAAATTTAGATCACTAATCTGCACACAGTCAATAAAATCTTAAGCTTAAGAATTTAAGTTATCAAAAAAACAATCCAAGACAAGACACCTCCATTGCATGAAAGTTGCTAAGGAAAATGCTTCTTGAAAAGAGCACAAGTCCTTGTGCAGTTCCATCACTCGTTAACCAAAGAAGGATGGCACTTGGAGGATTGCTCAATAGTCGTGCTACCAACAAAATAACCATCAAGCCTAGGTTTAGGTGTAGGGAGTTCCACCCCCTCCCTTTTGGGGGGTGGGTGGGTGGGTGTTTGGTTCAAGTGGAGATTCCAGTAAGGGATGGAGATGCTCTAACTGTAGGAACCTGTAAACTCTGTTGTACAAGGAATCATATTTGAGTAGCCAAAAATAACCAGTATGAAGAAGAACAATACATACGCATTCATTGCTGTAACCTAGGCTCACGTTCAAGTGATATAGTCATCCAAAAGTCTGTTGAGATTCTTAGAAGTATCTTACAGGAAAGATACTATTCTTACCTGTAAGATTTTTCTAAAATCCAGGGAAGCTGGATTCTACGGTTTTTCAGCATAAACGACACCAAATGAAAGAATGAGGAGGCAAAAAGCTGCCAAAAAAAAAAAAAAAAGCATACCAAGCTTCGTCGGAGGAATCATTGTTGGACTGGTTGAACAATTGATCGAAGGTGAGGGCGAAATCTCGCGCATTGGAAGTGCCGAACACTTGCGAGTAGTCGAAAGGGGGACTGTCGTCGAAGGAAAAATTGGCTTCGTCGTGGAGCGCCGGAAGATCGAGAATGGGGATAGATGAAGAGCGAGAGGCATGAAAGCTGCCGAAAATCTCGGCGTAGTCTTCAAGGCGAGGAGAGAGAGTGGGGAGTCCGAACTTGGGCGGGCCTCTGAAGACATCGTCGTATACGGTCTGGTCTCCGAAGCCGAAGCCATTGTTGTATGCTTTCTTCGAGAAGCGTGCCATGGAAATGGAGCTCCTAGGGTTTTCTACCCCCTCTCTCTCTCTCTCCGTTTCTCTCTCACTGTGCCCGCTGTGCAGAGCTATCAGTGCAGATAGAGTGAGAAAGGCGAACGACCGGAGGAGGCAGAGACTGCGGACAGAGTAGAAATGAGAGTTGGAATACGGGAGATTCTAAAGAGTAAATCCAGGGGTACCGACCCCTCTGTACCGACCATGCACAGCTGGGCCGGGATTCCTTTCTGGGTCCCAAACAGTCAATCCTAATCGTTGATTCATCTCAAAATCAAATTCCAAGTGGGTCTATGTGAGAATAGCTTCCATCGGACGGCTTTATGTGCTCGATCCAAAATCACCTCATTTCATTCAATTTTTATTCAATGAAATGGGGTGTTTTGGATCGAGCACAAAAGGCCGTCCGATGGCACAGATTGTCATGTAGGCCTACTCAGAATTCGATTTTGAGATGAATTAACAATTCGGATTGACCGTTTGGGACCCACAGAGGGGTCCCCAACGCCATTGTGTGTGGTCGGTACAAAACGGTCTATACGTATAGAACGGTTCGATTCTAAATACTCTCCCCTCGGTCCTAAATTATTATTTTATTATTATTATTTTTTTAAACCGAAGAAAATTACCTAAATTATTTGTTCGGTTCACAAAATAAGAACTAAAAGATAATAGTATAAAATTTTCTAAAAAAATTCAATATTTTTTTCACAATTCACTAGATATCAACTAGTACTTTTAATTTATAAAAAAAGTTTTAATTCTTTTTTTCCAAAGGCTTTATTGTGGAGTATAATTTTTAGGTTTTCGTTTTACGAATCGGACAATCAGGACGGTGGGGTACAACCACCAAACTTTTGAGTACAGCTTACTTGGAGAATCTTCAGACCTCCAATATTTTCGCTTTAAAAATATAGAAAAGGAGAGGAGTAGTAAATTTATTTAAGGATGATCGGTTAACAAGTAGATTTGCAGCCAACTAATGAGCTTACTGGAGTATCTACTTACCCAAAAAAACAGAAAGCAGCTAATCAGCGCATGTACACACATAAGCAAATCTAGGAGAATATCTATCTAGTGTACCTGCCAAAATCAAACCCAATCCAGTTCAACTGGGTTTACTTTACACTAGTGCGTCACAGACGTTTGAATATAATTTGGACTGTATTATTACCACAATTACAACACTGCCACTTCCTCTTTTGTACGGACTGAATCTCGCCCAAAATTGTTTCTTTTTTTTTTTTTTTTTTTTTTGAAATCGCCTTTTTTTCATCCTGTAAATAAGTACAATGGTCATTCCCACTAGTTGGTTTCTTTAATTTGTTATGGGGTGTTTGGGAGCCAATTTTTCAACTTTTTATTTTTGGGTTTTTGGCTTTTTGGATAATGGCCAGAATGAGTTTTGAATCTGAGAGTGTTTGGAAGAAATGTACAAAATGCATTTTGCAAAAGTAGTAGTGTTTGGGAGAAAAATGATGAAAATGAGTTATGGATTAATTTTTACCAATTTACCCTTGTCCAATATTGGTTTTTTTTGTTTGTTGGAAAATATTTTTTACTCTTTCTTTCTTTCTTTCTTTTTTTGGTAATTGATAGTCTCCCATAATAAAAATTATGTAAAATTGTTTGGATGATGTGTAAAACGAATGGGTGTTTATAAGACAAAGATTGTGGAAAATGTAAATACACCCCAACACCCTCTCTCTCTCTCTCTCTCTCTCTCTCTCTCTAGTCACTAGATCCCCAATTTCCCACCTCCACACAGGTTCCCACCATGTACAGAGATACACAAATAAAAACCCAGAAAATTCTCTACCAAATCAGCCATAGATCACCCACCAGAAGAGCAGACATCCAATTCCTCACTCACTCCCTCTTCAGCCACCGTCTCTTCTCCTAAATTGACACCAACCCATCTTCCACTTCCTCCTAATCGACGACGAGGTCAAGATCTGAAATTGCAGGAGTCTCTCTCTCTCTCTCACACACACACACACACTGTGTGTGTGTGTGTGTGTGTGTGGTGGAAAAAGGAATCCATAGGGTAAACGTTAAAACAGGGTGAAGGGTAGGGATAGAATGGGAGAGAGAAAATTCAAGGGAAATGGAAAACGAGAAGTAGAAACTGAAAAGGAGGTCCTTGCCTACTTCTAGCTTTTGGCATGGAAAGTGCAAAATGCATAATACATTTTTGGATAACTCATTCTTAAACTAGACTGCCAAACAGTCAGAAGCAGATAACAAGAATGGGAAAAGGAAATAAGTAGGCGGCCAAACAGGCCCTAACAACCAGCTAATTTATTTTACAAATCTGTTATGTGCATAGATAGGAGGGAACAGATCACGCACAAGCATTTTTGCAAGGCCCACTTTGGGTTTTTGGACAAATTTTTTGATTTTCGAATTCATCACAGGGTTCCTCTACTTAGGGTTTGCCTTTTTCTCTTCATTTTCGTTATTCTTCTCCTTTTATCCTTTCATTGGGGGTACTAGCCCCCATTGTTCTTTCTTTGTTACACTTTTTTTATTCCAAGTCAACTGACCCTTCTTCTTCTAGATTCCTGAAACTTTTGTTTTTTGTATACTCCATATGTGTATATGCATTTGTTTGTCTTTATTTTAAGTTCTTAACTTTTATTTTGGAGTGAAAGATTATTTTAATCTAGTACTTTAACATTTTGTTGATAAAGATATGTCTTTCATGTTTCCAATGCAAAACATATATGGCAGGTGAAGAAAATGCTGAGAGTACGGCTATAGAAACAAATCTTGACGGAGACGATGGAGAAAATGGTAGCCCAACTGCTAAACGCAGTACGAAAAAAAGATCCATAGCGTGGGAACACTTTAAGAGGCTTGAAACGGCAGTCATAATTGTAATTCTAGCCTAGTGTTTGCAATGTAAGGATATACTCTCTAGTGCATCTGCAAATGAAACCTCACATCTTTTACGCCACATTTCAATTTGCCATAAGCGTCTCAATTCTGATACTAGGCAATTTATGCTTTCAAACGAAACATCACTTGATGGAACTTCCACTCTAAAAAACTACAAGTTTGACCAAGACGCAATTCATAGGGAAATTGGTTTAATGGTTGTTTTTTATAAACGACCATTTATGACTGCTAAAGACATAGGTTTTAGGTGTGATGTCAATGTATTCAAAATGATTGGTCGAATGACCATAAAAAGATTGGTCGAATGACCATAAAAAGATTGGTCGAATGACCATAAAAAGGGATGTGATGTCAATGTATTCGAAAGAGAAGGAGAATATGCGAGAATTGTTGATAAAGGCTCCGGGTCAAATTTGTTTGACTTCGAATACTTGGCAATCTCTTGTTTAAGATTACTATGTATGTGTGACTGCTCATTTTATTGATGAGGAGTGGAAGCTACAAAAGCGAATTATAAGATTCCAACTTCTCCCTCCTCCATATGATGGATTATCCATTGGTGACATAATAATTTCGTGTATTGTTCACTGGAATATTGAGCACAAAATATTTAGCATCGCATTAGACAATGCCACTGTCAATGATGTTGTGCAAACAATCTTAAAGCATCTCTTAGCGCAAAAGGTTTCTTTCTATGTCAGGGTTCATTTTTTCAAGTTAGATGTTGTGCTCACATTTTGAATTTAATTGTGCAAGCTGGTATGAAACTCATTGATGACATCATCTTGAAACTATCTCTTGGTATCAAGTATGTGAAGCAATCCTCCATGAGGAAGAAGAACTTTAAGAATATTGCTCAAGGTTTCAATTTGGATAATAAAAAAAAGTTGTGCAGTAATTGTCCAACTAGATGGAATGCTATATATCTCATGATTGAGTCTGCCATTTACTACAAAAGTGTGTTTTTACATATGGTGTGGCGAGCCTCTTGGAGAGGGTAAAATCCAATTACATAGGAAAATACTTAAGTACGTACGAACCACGTGCTTAGCCTGGACATCACGTGAGGGTGGCTCAGTTCGGGGGACCACATGGTGGTGCCCCAGGTTATGGCCAAGCAGGATAGGCCAAGTGTGCAGACAAGATAGCACCATGAGATGGTGGCAGCACCATGAGATGGTGCACGAGGTCATTGCCGAGCAAGGTATCTGGTCGGCAACATCATATACAGATAGGCAAGTATATTGTCGAGCTAACCGCCTACGAGATAAGGTGGTGGGTCGTTCTAGAAGGATCTAGAATAGCATCTTACGTGATAAGGGGTAAATCCTAATGTAAAGAGGATTCCGATAATGACAAGGATTCCTAACGTGGAAAGAAATCCTTGTAGAATAAAGATTGTGTTTCTATGTGGAACAAGTCCCGTATAGGAAAGGACTCCTAATGTGAATAGGATCTCTAGACAACAAGCACCCTGCATCTATAAATAAGAAGCAATACCCATGAAGAAAGGTACGCTGTAATTCGTGTTTACATGCTTTATGTGTTTTATGGTTTCCTCCTAGTACGTGATACTGACTTAAGCATCGGAGGGCCTTTGCCGACGAGAGGCAAAGGTGCTCTAACTGTTTGTTGTCTTGCAGTGCTAGGGTTCCGGCGAAGAGTGCATATTGTTGATCTCATAGAGGCGAGGAAATAGCATACCCAGATTTTTTCCCTCTACAATTGGCGCCGTCTGTGGGAAACGGTACGAGAAGCTTTTTCCTAGAAAAAATCACTCAACAATGGTGGCCTCAGAACATGTTCTACGCATTCCACGACGTAAGGAGGTGGAGGACGATGTAGAAAACACCCCTGCGCACACTACGAGAAAGAGTGCAAAAGTAGATAAAACTCCTGCAGTTTCGGAAGCACCACGAAAGAAACCCACTGCCAAGAAATTCGACATAAGGCGTATCCCTGAGATTCCAAAATTTTGGAAAATACGCCTGATATTTCATGACTCACCACAATCAAAGCAAAAACCCACCACGTGAAGGTGACAATAGAGAGAAAAAAGGCCGTCTGTATTTAATGCTACGAAGAAAGCAACGCAGGATACATATTAGCGAATCATGTGATAAGTAAGGAGAAAAACCCTAGAAACATGAAGGAAAGATTGTAGAGCAGTCTGAATCTGCTAAGCAATCCCGGAGAGCAGTACGAATCTGCTAGGGGATCGCAGGAGAGCAGTCCGAATCAGCTAGGCAATCCCGGAGAGCAGAACAAATTTGCTAGGGGATCACGGGAGAGCAGTCCGAATCAGCTCGGCCATCATGGGAGAGCAGTCAAAATCAGCTAGGCAATCCCGGAGAGCAGAACGAATCTGCTAGGGGATCACGGGAGAGCAGTCCGAATCAGCTCGGCCATAATGGGAGAGCAGTCAAAATCAGCTAGGCAATCCCGGAGAGCAGAACGAATCTGCTAGGGGATCACGGGAGAGCAGTCCGAATCAGCTCGGCCATCATGGGAGAGCAGTCAGAATCTGCTAGGCAATCCCGGAGAGCAGTACGAATCTGCTAGGGGATCACGAGAGAGCAGTCCGAATCAGCTCGGCAATCATGGGAGAGCAGTCGAAATCAGCTAGGCAATCCCGGAGAGCAGAACGAATCTGCTAGGGGATCACGGGAGAGCAGTCCGAATCAACTCGGCCATCATGGGAGAGCAGTCAAAATCTGCTAGGCAATCCAAGAGAGCAGTATGAATCTGTTAGGGGATCGCGGCTGCTCGACAATCGTGGGAGAGCAGCAGGAATCAACTAGGGAATCGCGGAAGAGCCGACTAAACTAGGTTTCCCTCATAAGATAGGAGGGTGCATCAAGATCAAATGATGGGAGAGTTCAAGATTATGAAAAAAGTTTTGAGCAGAAGAAACATAGCTTTACATATCTTGCTTTGCGAACGAGTAATCGCGGACAAGAGATCAAAATATTTGAAAGGATGTCGTCCAGCAATGGAACGCACTTGTTATGGCGAACCCACTGGAGGACCAATTAAAATTTAGCGAAGCAACTATCTTTTACATGTCAAACAGCAATCAGAAGTTGCATATAGAAAGGGGGTCAAGGTTCTTGAGAAGAGGACCACGCGCTACAGCACCCACATCGCGACAAAAACCACAAGTTCAGCTTCAAGACCGGAGGCCACAGCTGGAACGGATAAAATAAAATAAAAAGGTCAGAACTATCTCAAATATATCTTCTGTTTTAGTTTATTTTGCTTGTTGCTTCTAGAGATGGATCAAAGTCCACAACTAAAAGTGTTTGGGACTACGAAAAAAGTCTCAGAGACAAAGAAAGAGACTTTGAAGAAAGTCGCTCAGCTCATGAAAAAATAGTGAAGCGCAGAAACTATGGCTCGACACCAAAAAGTCGGGAAATAGAGAAACTACTGGTAAAACTTGCACCTTACCAGGAGTAGTTAAAAGGTACAACAAGGAGATGCATCGATGGGTGTTCGGCTACTTTGATAAAACTAGTAATTGCTTAGTAGAATAAAATTCTGAGTTGACTTGAATGAAATTATATCTAGTATCTGTTTGCTAAATATGGGCCAAAAGCTCCTTGTCTCTATATAGGGGAGCAGATATTGTTAACGAAAGTAAGAGTAAACTTGAAAATCTGGCTAAGTATGAATAAACTTAGGCCACAATAATGAACAATAATTGGAATCCTATTAAAGTATGAAAAAACTTATGTGCTAAGTCTGAATACATTTAGGCCAATAGCAATGAATAATGCGAAAAGGCTTATGGCAATGAATAATGCTAGAAGGCTAGACAAGCGCAAACAAACTTGAGCTATTTGCTCGAGTATGAGAAAACTTGGGCGTTTTGCGAAAGTACGAATAAACTTATGTTGTAGCAATGAGTAGTGCTGAGAAATTACGCATATTTTATTTTTTAGTAAGAGCTATGAATACTGTCCTCCGATTTCCTTTATGGGCCATGTGAAAGGTTCCAAGTTTTTAATGATAAGAACTTGTGTGGTATGTCTTAGCATGAACTACGTGTAAAGTTTCATGTTTTGTGCTAGTAAGAGATATGAATAAAGTTTTGCATTTTATATGATTTTGCATTTTAGTTTTTGATTTGATTAAAGGAAATTACGAGAAAAATTTCTGTTGCATGCTTGAAACACTTGATTGATTTGAATATGGAACCAAAAACGAGGAATTTTAATTCCATATTGGGGAGCAGTAAATGTATATACCCCATGCTTGAAATTTTTTAGGACAAGTACGAATACTTGGGCCTGAGCTACGAATTGCTCAAACTCGATAAATTCTAAGTATGATTAAACTTGGAAAAAGGCTAAGTACGAATATACTTAGGCTTGTAAATTTGAGTATGAGTATACTTGTGACTAAGTGCGAAGAAGTTCCGAAGTATTTAAGGAGAAGTAAATTCGGATTTACATAGATGAGTACGAATAGACTCATCCAAATAAAAGCTAAGGCTTTTTGAAGTTTGGTTGAACGAAATTAGTCAAGTGTGAGCAAACTCAAGAAAATCCCACAAATGGGAAGCTTCTCCCGAACACGAAAGGCCATGCAAAATTACAGAGATAGCTTGGATTGAAGCCTATTGCCTAAAAGAAATTGGATGGAAATCAGTGCCAATGCCATGGAATATACAGATAAGTATAGAATTACTTTTTGCAGTTTATATTTTGATTATTAGATACGAGTTGCTATAGTGGAATTATGAAAGGAGTTCCATAGAAGATATTGCTTATTGTTCTCATTCAGATACGAATTGCTTTGTGATGGAGTTATGAATAAAATTCCATCTTGTTCACAAAAAGATATTTTTTACTATATCATTTTTTAAGCCTGGTCTAATTACGAGTGAGCCAAGTATGAAGAAAACTTTGGCTTAAACAACGAGTACTGCTTGAAGGAAGCCAAGTACGAAGAAACTTTGGTTTAAGCAACGAATATCGCTTGAAAATTGCCAAGCACGAAAATACTTGGGCAATAAGCAGCGAAAATTGCCTGATATTTGCTAAGTCTGAAAAAACTTAGGCAATAAGCAACGAATATTGCTTGAACATTCCCAAGTACAAAGAAACTTGGAGGCAGGCAACGAATATTGCTTGAACTTTCCCAAGTACGAAGAAACTTGGAGGCAGGCAACGAATATTGCTTGAACTTTCCCAAGTACGAAGAAACTTGGAGGCAAGCAACGAATATTGCTTGAACTTTCCCAAGTACGAAGAAACTTGGAGGCAAGCAACGAATATTGCTTGAACTTTCCCAAGTACAAAGAAACTTGGAGGCAGGCAACGAATATTGCTTGAACTTTCCCAAGTACGAAGAAACTTGGAGGCAAGCAACGAATATTGATCGAACATTGCCAAGTACGAAGAAACTTGGAACAGTAAGTAACGAACATTGCTTGAACATTGTCAAACTTGCAACGAAAATTGCAAAAACGTTGCTAAGTAAAAAGCAGTGGCTTAAGCAACGAATATTGCTTGAAACACCATTGGAAAAGGTAGGACATATGCCATAATTCACCACCACGTGAGGGTAATTAGCTCGGCACCATTGTATAGGGGCTTCCTAACCCTATGCCGAGCTGAGATGACCATGAGTAGGGTCAAAGGTAATAAATCAAGTACCATTTGATGATATACTAGCTCGGCAATATGACCAAAGGGATGATAAAGCTAGTTAAGCTATTAATACAGTTAGGGTAGCACTCTGGAATACATGGTTCAACCCGTTGCAGCTCGGCACGAGTGGGATGAGGTTTGTACGAGTCATACCGAGCTACGTGGAAGCGCGGCACCGCCTTAAGAGTATAGGGCGGTGAGACATTCCAGAAGATTCTAAATCAGGTTCCTTATGTGATAAGGAGCAATCCTGAGAATTAAGGGATTGACATAGGTATTCCTAATGCGAATGGGAACAAGGACTGCGAGATGCCTTAATCAATAAAGCGTCAAACCCATATAGAGAGCGAGGTTTCTAGCAAGGAAACACATGATCAAGATCATACGTGGATTTTATCCCCGTACATGTATAAAGGGAGAACACGAAAAGATCTTCGAAATGGGGTGAGAATGTCTTTAGAACCCTATAAAGAAGGGATGGCGTATGTGAAACGTCACCATAAAGGCCGTTCCAACTATATTAAGGAAGGCAAACATCGGCATTAAATGCAAGAATCATGTCTCCTCACGTGAGAAGAGAATATTCGAGAAATTGCGCCAAACCCTACGTGTGGGTATAAGTGCAAGTGTACTGTGCGGGCTTGGTAATGTGGATACCAAGGGAAAATTCATACAAGGAGCAGGCCTAGTCGAGTGAGAAGCTTTGATGAATATCACGAATACCGAAATGCATGAATTATAAAATCTGATTACCCTACTATTAGGCATAGCACGTGCCTATGGCGGTCACCACGAAAGGGTGAGTAGCTCGGCACCACATAGGGAGTCCGTGGGCCCTGTGCCGAGCTGATCCCGAACCATGAATAAGGTCAGGATAATTAAGTAAGTTAATATATCAGGATGCACTAGCTCGGCATAAGACATAAAGGGATACCCCTGATGTGGCCGAGCTAGGTGGGCTACGTGTATAGCTTAAATAGCATTCTGGAATACGTAAATCAGCTCGGCGAGATGAGTTGAGTTACGTACGGGTTATTCCGAGCTATGTGGAAGCACGGCACCGCCACGAGTAAGGCAGTGAGACATTCCAGAATGATCTAAAGGCGGTTCCTTATGAGATAAGGAGCGATCCCGTAGCTTAAGGGATCAGTATGGGAAGTCCTAATGAGATTAGGAGTATGCCCCATATAGGGAAGAATCCTATATGGGAAGAATCCTATATGGAAAGAAAGACCTCTACTAGACGGGATCTAGTAGGATATGGAAGCTCGTCCCTAATAGGAAAGTCCAATTAGGGAAAGGATTCCTAAAGAGAATAGGAAATAGGGGCACGAGATGCCTAATGTAAAGAACATCTACACCTATAAATACAAGGCAATAACCATGACAAAAGATCTGGGGTCGATTCAAGGAAGCACGTGATCCAGGGTTACGTGGATTTATCCCCGTACAGAAAGGTAGCGGTAAGCTTTAACCATCATTGATGAATAACAATGACGGTCAAAGCTGGGGAGCAATTGGAGAGGGTAAAATCCAATTACATAGGAAAATACTTAAGTACGTACGAACCACGTGCTTAGCCTGGACATCACGTGAGGGTGGCTCAGTTCGGGGGACCACATGGTGGTGCCCCAGGTTATGGCCAAGCAGGATAGGCCAAGTGTGCAGACAAGATAGCACCATGAGATGGTGGCAGCACCATGAGATGGTGCACGAGGTCATTGCCGAGCAAGGTATCTGGTCGGCAACATCATATACAGATAGGCAAGTATATTGTCGAGCTAACCGCCTACGAGATAAGGTGGTGGGTCGTTCTAGAAGGATCTAGAATAGCATCTTACGTGATAAGGGGTAAATCCTAATGTAAAGAGGATTCCGATAATGACAAGGATTCCTAACGTGGAAAGAAATCCTTGTAGAATAAAGATTGTGTTTCTATGTGGAACAAGTCCCGTATAGGAAAGGACTCCTAATGTGAATAGGATCTCTAGACAACAAGCACCCTGCATCTATAAATAAGAAGCAATACCCATGAAGAAAGGTACGCTGTAATTCGTGTTTACATGCTTTATGTGTTTTATGGTTTCCTCCTAGTACGTGATACTGACTTAAGCATCGGAGGGCCTTTGCCGACGAGAGGCAAAGGTGCTCTAACTGTTTGTTGTCTTGCAGTGCTAGGGTTCCGGCGAAGAGTGCATATTGTTGATCTCATAGAGGCGAGGAAATAGCATACCCAGATTTTTTCCCTCTACAACTCTAATTTTACTATGAAGCTCACTAAAGAGGAATGAGAAAAGTTGATTGCTATGCACAAAGTTTTGGAAGTGTTTTATTAAGTGATACGCTTATTTTCTGGAACTTTGTATCCTACAGCTAATGTGTACTTCAGAGGGGTGTGGAAGGTGCATACTAGTTTGTTATAGGTAATAAACCATGAATTATGTTTAAGACAAGTAGTTTAAGAGGGGGAAAAAAAGCTTCAAAGTTTTCTTATCCAATTGTTATTACTTCAAAGGTGCTATCCATATAGGTAGTACCTGAAATTCATTTTCATTAGTGTCACTTTCAAAAGAGCTATTAGTTTCAACAACACCATAAGTTTCAGCAGCAGGTTTTGATGATGATGGTAATTTTTCTATATCAAGCAAAATTTAGAAAGATCGTCACTTTATATAATTAACGACTTAGGAAATATACAATAATTACCTTCTTTATTTTATGCTCGCTTCCAATCCTGAAGACATATCAAAGCTTGGACAGTCTTTGGTTCCAAAGAACTTCAAAAAGGACTTATCACTTGACGTCCAGTATTGAAGGCCGACTCTCAAGCAACTATTGACACTAGAATTGCTAGAAAATCACGAGCCATTTTTGAATTTCAGGATATCGCATAGAGCTTTTATTCCAATACTCTCAGACATCTATCTGTAAAGTTTCAGATTCCAAAACTGAGGTGAAGGGACTGAATTGTATTTCTGAATGAATAAAAGACTAAGCTATTACATGATTAAATAGGAGAATTACTAAACCTAAAAAGAAAAAGATTACAACGTAATGACAACATACTACCTAATCTACAAAATCATTGCCTAAGTAGATACAAAATATATGATTATGATGTGATCATATATCCCTAAAATACAGAGATACACGAGATACACTTCACACCCCCCTCAAACTCAAGATGCGAGAGCAGAGAACATCTAGAGTTTGCTAAGGAGAAAGCGAAAACGGGCAGCAGTATGGGTCTTCGTGAAGAAGTCAACCAAGTGCAATGTGGAAGAGATGAAGGGTAAAGCAATGGTGGCAAACTGAAGGTGCTGGCGAATGAAGTGACAATCAATTTCAATGTGCTCAATTTCAATCGAGTTGTGGGCTATCTGAATTGCACTCTTGTTGTCGCAATAAAGGGGCGTAGGTGAAGTAACGGAGACACCCATATCCGAGATAAGCCAACGAAGCCACACGATTTCAGATGTAGCATGAGCCATAGCACGATATTCAGCTTTAGCGGTGGAGCGAGCAATAACCAATTGCTTTTTGTTTTGCCATGAGATAAGGGAATCACTCAGGAAAACACAAAGACCTGAGGTAGATTTACGGTCACTAATATCCCCAGACCAATCAGCATCAGAAAAGCATGGAGAGTCAAACTGGATATAGAAGAGAGCAGAAAACACTGACGAAGAGTGCCACGAACATAATGGAGAATATGTAACAAAGCTGCCCAATGGTTAGTCCAAGGAGCAGAGACAAACTGACTAATAATGTGAACAACATAGGCAATATTCGGCCGAGTAACAGTGAGATAAACTAAGCAACCCACCAATTTACGGTACTCCGTAGGATCCACAAGAGGAATACCATCAGAAGCATAAAACTTGGCATGAAGCTCAAGAGGAGTATCGGCAATTTTGGTATCACTGATACGAGCACGGTGAATGATATTAGTAGCATACTTTGATTGGCCAAGAAACCCCTGAGGAGAAACGGCTACTTCAATGCCAAGAAAATATCGAAGAGGGCCCAAATCTTTCATTTCAAATTCTTGAAAGAGATGATGTTTCATGTCACTAATAGCAGCAGAATCAGAACCAGTGATGATCGTATCATCAACATATAGCAAGAGAAGAACCAAACCATAAGAGGTTCGACGAAATAAGAGAGCAGAATCGTGCATGCTGGGCTGAAGGCCAATTTGAAGCACCACATCCTAAAATTGACCATATCAGGCACGAGGTGACTATTTCAAGCCATAGAGAGCACGACGCAAACAAAAAAAAACACCAGAGGGGAGAGAAAAGCCAGGAGGAGGCCGCATATAAACCTCTTCAGATAAATAGCCGTTGAGAAAAGCATTCTTGACATCCAACTAAGAAAGAGACCACTGGTTCACAGTAGCAACAGATATCAAAGTACGAACAGTAGTCATTTTGGCAACGGGGGCAAAAGTTTCCTCATATTTAATCTCATATTCTTGCGAAAACCCCTTAGCAACTAAGTGGGCTTTATACCTTTCCAAATTACCATCAAAATGAGTATTGACTTTGTAGACCCATTTGTAACCACTAAGATTCTTCCCATCCGACAGCGAAACCAACTCCCAAGTTTGATTTTGAGCAAGAGCAGTGAGTTCAGCTTCCATGGCATCCACCCAATTAGGATCTGAACAAGCTTCTTTATAGGACCTGGGCTCAAAACATGTGTGAATCCAATAAAGAAAGGATTGATAAGAGGACGAGAAACAGGTATTAGTAAAGCCATATCTTACCAGTGGGTGCCGATTTTCACGAATAGGATACCAGTGAGAAGGTGGATCGGGATCTTCAGCAGCAGATTGGGGAGCAAGGGTAGAAGCAGGACGACAAGCATAAACCTGAGTGATTGGAGGAGCTGTAGAAACATCAGATACTTCAAGAGTAGAGGTATACTCGTCAGTAGGCACATCCATAGGGAAAGAGTCAATAATAATCAAATCCACTTTAGCAACAGGGGCAGTTTTGGGAGGAAGAGTAAAGTATGGAAAACGCTCTAAAAAAACGACATGCCTAGATACATATAGCTTCTCATAAAAGGAGTTACCAGAGAGAAGAGGGGTGGGCATTCGATTCAGAAGATAGGCTACAGTGAGAATAGCTTCTCCCCAAAAGGTACATGGGACTGAAGAGGATAATAGCAAAGATCGAGCAGTATTTAGAAGATGACGATGTTTTCTTTCAGCTCTACTATTTTGTGCGGGAGTGTCAGAACAAGAAGATTGATAGATAGTCCCATGGGTGTCTAAAAATGCATCAAACTCTTTCAAAGAATATTCCCCACTCAAGTTAGAACGAAGAATTTTAATAGAGGTAGAAAATTGAGCTTGAACCATGGCATGAAAGCTTTGATAAATCTGAAAGAAATCAAATTTATGTGTCATTAAGTACACCCATGTATACCGACTGAAGTCGTCCACAAAGGAGATATAATAAACAAAATCACCTTTGGTGACAACCGGGGAAGGACCCCATAAATCAGTATGAACAAGCTAAAAGGGAGAAGTAGAAACAAAAGTACTTTATTAAATGGTAAGGCAGATATTTTAGCAAACTTACAACCACTGCATTCAGAAATATTGCTAATAGAAATGTTGCCCAAATGACCTGATTTAACCAAAAGTTTCAGACGATCACTAGACAAATGCCCTAATCTAGAATGCCAAAGATAAAAGGGAGAGGATTTATTATCTAAACAGAAGGATGACATAGCAGTGGAAGAAGATGCTGGCGGGATATGCAAGTGTTCTAAAAGATAGAGGTCACCAACTCTACGGCCTGTCCCAATCTGCTTCTTGGAATCCCGATCTTGCACAACACAACCAGAAGAAGAGAATATAACATCAAAACTAGAATCAGACAACTGACTAATCGAAAGGAGGCTCAATGTTAATTGAGGAACATAAAAGACATTAGGAATAGATAGAGAAGAAGATGTAGTAGGGAGGATGGAACCAATAGAAATAACTTGCATTGGAGAACCGTTGGCAGTGACAATACTAATAGGAGAAATAGGAGAGACAAGTCAGGAGTCCTATGATGACAAGAGACAGAGTCAAATAGCCAAGTGGTGGGTAAGATACCTGTGATGTAAGCGCCATACAAACCTAAGGTAGTGGTAGTCAGGGCAGAAGCTTGGGAAGAATTCCCCTGAATGGCTGCCATAAAAGACTAATATTGCTTAAACTGCTCAAAATCAAACGGGGGAGGAGGAGTATTGCTGGAGGAAGGTGTGGCCAATGTTGCAGGAGGGCGAGGATGCTGCCCGATAAACTGAAGGACTAGTGGACTGAGAGGCATTATGTCCCTTAGGCTGGAGACGCTTAGGACACGCATGCTTCCAATGACCCTTCTGATGACAATAGCTGCATTCATCCATAGGTGTCTGGGGCCATTGAGGCTTGGGCTTACCCACAGACTGATGTGATGCTGGAGTGGGCAACAGAGAGGCTGAAGGTGAACGAAATAAAGCAGACGGAGCAGCAAAAACTGACTGTGACCTAGGAGAAGCCATACTAGCCACTTTGAACCGAGTTTCTTCTGCAATAAGTTCATGAACAGTCGCATCTACAGAATGTAGAAGAGAATGGTGTAGAATTGCTCCGCGAAGGGACTCAAACTGGGCTCGAAGAGACATAAGAAACTAGACCAACCTCCGTTTCTCACAATACTCAACAAGCTTAGCTTGTGAACGTAAAGCAGCAGGTTCCATGCAAGCTAACTGATCCCAATAACTAGTCATTTCATTATAGAATTCCTGAATGGGCTTATCACCCTGACTAGCAACGAATAGACCATTCAAGTTCATACTGTTTGGCAAAGTTAGATTCTAGGTACATACTCTTTAAGTAATCCCAAACCTTTTTGGAAGTGTCATACTTTGAAAAGTTCATCCCAATACTTGGTTCTATGGAGTTGTGAAACCAAGTAAGAATCTGCGCATTTTCTATGGTCCATTTTTCTAATGCAGTGACATAATTTTCAGCTTTTGGATCGGATGGACACACATGTACGTGTCCCCACACCCCCTTACCCACAATAAAAATTTTCATCACATGTGCCCAATAGGCATAATTGTTTCCAGTCAAACAGACATTAATAGCCTTATTTTTGTCCATTGACATCGTGCTTAAGAGAGAAACACAGTCAAGTACAGGATATCAGAGACCAGAATAGACCCGAGTACTCTAACACAGATACTGAAGACAGAGATGAAGAACCAGAGGTAGAGAACAACAGTTCGCAGAACCAAAGATGTCGTGACGTCTGAAACAAAGTCGCTGGAGGGAGAAATAGCTTGAATAATGGTCAGAACAATCAATTTTCCACAGTTGTGGTTCAGATCTAGTCCTGGGCAGCAACACCAAGAGTACCCACTTGATGTCAGAGGTC
This sequence comes from Vaccinium vitis-idaea, assembly GCA_963854785.1. Classification (NCBI taxonomy): domain Eukaryota; kingdom Viridiplantae; phylum Streptophyta; class Magnoliopsida; order Ericales; family Ericaceae; genus Vaccinium; species Vaccinium vitis-idaea. The sequence goes on along the minus strand of OY978217.1, from coordinate 28,973,490 downwards.
GAAGATGACCAGAGAAGGGCCTACAGTGGTCGTCGGATGCTGAGGAAGTTCTGGCGAGGGTCGTCGGAGATAGTAGAGGGTCCAACGAGTTCTGATGTGAGCAGATGAAGTCGAAAAAGTATTGGATGTCGTCGAAAAGATCAGGGAGGTTCCGACGAGACTGGATGCTGTAGGAAAATAGTTGGAGAAGCCAAGAAGTGGCAGATCTGTGATGTCAGATCAGGATCAGAGGTCGTAGAGGAGATGCGAGAGTTTGTCGGAGGTCAGGGAAGGTGGTAAGAGGTCATAGTGGTCTCGACGGAGGTTGGCGAGTGTGGACTGTGGTTGGATGGTGGCGGTCGCTGACTGTGGGTGAATATCAGATGTGATGAGAGAGAGAGAATGGGTTGCTGAGATTGATGGAGAGAGATAAGGGTTTCTGAAAGGGAAGAGTTTTTGGGTTTCTGAAAGATAGACTGCTCTTTGCTAAGAGGGAGAGGGAAGATCTACTGAGGTACTGTCAGACCTGCTCTGATACCATGTAAAGTTTCAGAGACCAAAACTGAGGTGAAGGAACTGAATTTCTTAATGAATAAAAGACTAAGTTACTACATGATTAAATATGAGAATTGCTAAACCCTAAAAAGAAAAAAGATTACAACGTAATGACGACATACTTACAACGTAATGATGACATACTACCTAATCTACAAAAGCATTGCCTAAATAGATACAGATTATATGATTATGATGTGATCATATATTCCTAAAATACAGAGATACACGAGATACACTTTCACACTATCTCGTGGTTCAAAAGAAAGCATGACTCCTTCAAATAAAGGTCTATCTCAGACTTCACAAATTGTGATCCGAAAGTCTAACTTTGGAATGTTTCATAATCTTCAAATCCATCGATCCTATTAGCTTCAATGGCACCCGCAACACAAACACTACTTGTTCGTAAAGACGATGATGCACCGCGTTCCATGTATTCATCAAATAGTTTGTGAAGAGTGCTGATAATTGTGTTCATGCATTGCTCAGCATCCTCACCATTTGGAGTAGCAATATGCCACGAACTTCACTTTGTACCGAGGATCTTGAATGGCAGCACATGACTAGACCAAGCTATATTCAGACCAATATTCGAGGTTTGTGATATAATAATTTGCATTGGAAAGTCTAATTATACTTTGGGGAATGACTGACATGACACCATATTTTAAGTTTTGGAAAATGTAATTATGGATAATGGTATGATTAATATGTTAAAAATCAAGGGCGTGACATTGATACCCAACACTATGAGATGGTTGAGGCTGCTTTTGGGGATGCCTTTGGCCTTCCTCCAATACTTTGAACACTTCATTTTTGAAACGGGAAGGATTCCTCTCAGCCTCTAGCGTACTCAAGTACTTCCATATACCTCTGGAGATAATTGGGAGCTTTATGATATGCCTTTTGGTCTAATTACCTAAAATCTAACAAAACACACCTTGTGCGCAGTATCAAATACAAAAGAGTATTAAATGCATGCAAGTGTGACAAAATGAGGGATATAGGCACTCAATATGCAATGTTGTGTGCCTATCAGGTTTTATTTGAAGTGTATTGGTTATATTTAGAATTCCCCTTGGATTATTCTCAACTGACTAAATTGCACATTCTTTTACAAGTTATACTATTTGACTACATTTAATTTCTTTTTTAACCCCGTGTTCTTTATTCACCCAATTAGGAGAGGCTAAAAATTAAAAGTTTAATTTTTGCTCCAAAAATTGTTCCTACAACAATTTGGTCTGTTGTAGATCGCGATTATGTCTCTCGTCGATCACGCTCTGTATGATAATGATCTATTTGTTGGCGTTTTGGTATTTCAATCTCAATTTATTTGTTTAGCTTTGATGTAATATAATTTCATACTCCCTCCGTTCCTAAATAAGAGCCCCACTTTCTCTCTTGCTATTTTTCAAATCAAAAGATGAAGTACTTCCGTGTGTCGTTTTTTGAATTTTTTTGGCACCGAATTAAAGTACTCATCAAGTAGTTTAACATGGTACGAAAAAATTTGAAAAATGATACACGGAAGTACTTCATTTTTTTATTTGAAAAATGACACGACTTTTCGTAGTGGACTATTAATTTGGAACGGATGGAGTATTTTATTTTTTCATTGTTTGTTCATTCTTGTTCTTTTTTTTTTATTGGTTTGGGTTGCACACTTTTCTATGTTTTACAAGTCAATCTTTGTTCTAGTTTATCTGCAGAGTTGTTTTTTTTTCTCTTTCTTTTGCATCCTTATTCTATCCAACCAATTTGTATTCTTTTGGATTTTGCAGTTTTTGATGTCAGGTTTTGTTAAATTTCACTATTATTGATATATGTTAATGCACAAATTATGTAGTGATTGATTGTACTAGTAGTTTATCAGGTAACTTGTCGCTCTAGTTGTTCAATGTGGGTATCTTGCTGATTATTGTGTTTCGTTTGCATGGCTTCTAGTGTTCCTACTAGTCTCTAAGATATCGTATCAGGATATGAAGTTGTAGCGGCCGGGGGACCCTAGGGGTCACGGTCCTCGGCTACACCCCCGCCCCCGCAGGGGCAGGGGTCCTGGGGGTCACTTCCACCGAATCAGATCAGATAGGTTCGGGACCCCTAGTCCTGGCCGGGCAGCCTCCCAGGGGGGACAGTGAGTATCATGGCCGGGGTCTCGGTGACCAGGGGCCCGGTCCTTGGGAGCCCAGATAGCGCGGCTCGGCCAGCCCCGTGGGGGACCAGAGCTGCCCTTGGGGGTCGATTCCCAAACCCCTCCCGGGAACGAGTCGATTGACCTCGGTACCGGGGGGAGGGGGGTTGCGTTAGATATCGGGGCTCGATCGAGGCACACCTGACAGTTTGAACCGCCCACCTGCATTGCATTTATGGTGAGCCACCAACCCTGCAGCCTAGGTCTGCAGGGGGGAGGGTGGGGGATCTGATGGATGGGAATATCAGTGTCAGGTGACGACTCTGGGGAGCATCCGAGGTGCCACTTGAAGAGTAAATGTCAGTCCATGCATTGAATGCGGTGATAGGGACGGTGCACGTGAGGCCCCCGAGGTGAGGGGACACGCGCCCCCTCACCTATAAATATGCCCCTCACCCCCTTCGTACAAGGGGCTCTCCCTCAGGTTCCCTCTCTCTACATTTAGCTCTCAGCTGCACTTTCTCTTTCTAGTTCTCCACTAAACTTTTCCCTCCGTTGCTGACTTAGCCATCGGAGTGCCTTCCCGGACCACCACCGTCCGGGCCAGGCACTAACGTGGTTGATCCCTTGTGCAGGTCCTCCTCCGGCACCCCCAGGAGCCCCAACCCTCTTCACCGACGGGTCCCTAGGGATCCAGTGAGGTTCAGCCCAGCTCCTCCCCCCTCTGCGCAGTACCAAACGAGCAAAGAGGTCTTTCCAGTGAAGCGCCCCCCACAGAAGAATTATGCTCCATGAGCTTAAGGCCATCTCTAGTGGTGTGGTTAAATGCACAAATTAGTCAGTAATTAGGACAATTAGTTAACATTTTATTTTTTTGTGTGCACAATAGTGTAGTTAAGGGGTAGATAAAGTGTGTAAGGGGAGGGAAAAAGTTAACTCATAAGTTAACTGTGATATTTGCTGGAGCAACAAGGAAGAGAGAGAAGAGAAAAGAGAGATAGAGAGAAGAGGAGAAAAAGGTGGGTGGGGGCTCTGACACGCCTGGGGTAAGGGAGAAAAGTCGGAGAGAGAGAGAGAGAGGAGGGAGAGATGGAGGGGACAGCTGGAGAGAGAAAAGGGAGGGGAAGAGATGAGGAGAGAGAAAGGGGACCCATTTTTTATACTTTAACAATTCTTTAACAACACCACTACAACACACATTAACTTAACAACACATTTTGTCATAACAACACATAAATGATACCCATTTTTTACACTTTTGTGTCATATAACACACATTTTTAACTACGCCACTGGAGATGGCCTGAGCTATTGAGGGGTGCTTTATAGGTTCAAAATAGTATACTTATCCGGCTGATGATCCTCTCAAGGAATTTGATCCAAAGGATACAAATTGGACGGTAGGATGCATTGTTCCTCTTCGATTGTGGAATATTATCAAGCCTCAAATTATTGGTGCATTGGCCTTCTTGCCGATTGCCTAGCTTGTTTGGTGGTAGGCTCGTGAGTTATATTTCAGAGTTAATAATCTTCGTAGTGCTTATGAACCACATCAAATATATTATTCTTTTATTATGTGTGATTTTTGTTTGCAAGAGTATTATGCCATTAGTGAGTAGCTTGAGATTTGCTAGCTCATTTCAGTCGATAATGAAGTTATGCCCCACCAGCATGGTGTAGACACCCCAATTTTGAACCCGAGATACGCTCGTGCATCTCCGATGATGAAATGGATCAATCATAATTACCTGGAACTTGAGAGAATGACTTGAATTTGATCAAAACTAACCAAGCACCACCCAAACAATCAAAATGTGCCAAACCAACCCAAGCACTGCCAAATCAAGCCAAGCCAGCAAACCACCATCCATAGCCTTGAGCGCTCAAGCCCATGGCTTTGAGCGCTCAAACCCCTGAGGAGCACCTTGAGCGCTCAAGCCCACGGCTTTGAGCGCTCAACTTCGGTCCAGTCAGCAACTTGCAGAGTATCTCATCATGAGATTTCCTGCATGGGAGCGTCTGTGGTTGATCTTATACGATCCCTATACGTATAATACACTCCATCAATTCCAGAAATACACCAAAAATACTCCCAAATACCAAAACCCACTTCCTCTCTCTCCTCTCTTCTCTCCCACTCACTCTATAAAAGCTACCCACTACCCCTGGTTTTGGGGACGAATTCCACCACTCTTTACCTTCAGTTTCTAACCAAAAAACCACTCCCCTCTCTCTCTCTCTTCAAAACCATCCTTCTACCATTAAAACCACCTACAATACCATCCACAAAACCCAGAAATTCGACCCTTGATCATCTGTCAACCACCTACATTGTCCAATTCGTACAGAATACAAGCCAAGAACATCCATAATCAACCTCTCAAAGTCCAGAATCAAGCTCAAGTCTCAAACATTTTCCAAAAGGTAGTAAAAACATGTGATGAACTCACTGTTTTGATCTTTCTGAGGAAGGCTAGTGAGTTTAAGCAAGTTCACTATACTTGCATTGAACTCACAAAGGCCTGAAATTTGCTTAAAAACCTTTTTCAAATTTGCAGTTACAGCAGGTTTGAGCGCTCAAGCCTCTGGCCTTGAGCGCTCAAGCCCAGTTTTGAACAGGCCACTGTTTTGCTAACATCTGAACTTTCTTTTGGTTTGATCATTGTCTAGAAGTTAATTGTGTTCATGTAGCTTTCAAAACAGTTTATTTCCACAACAAAATTACATGCATGAATGTAAATTAACCATTTCATAGTGATTAAACATCAAAAAAACTTCAAATTTCTCATGTTTGATTGCAAAACAGTGGCTGTCTGTCATTTTGAAACTTTATTTTATGCTTTTGGTGGTCTTGAGGAAGTAGTAAAATCAGTTAAAAGGTTAAACAGTGGAAGGCCATGTTATGGCTTGAGCGCTCAAGGTCAGATCTTTGAGCGCTCAAGCTGTTCTTGGCCTATTTGCAGTTTTCCAGCAATTTGAGTGATGGCTTATGTTAAGTGTATATAGGTTGTCAGTATAGTGTTTGTGATTTGGATCCCTCTGTTTTGCAGAATTGGTTTGAGCGCTCAACCCATGAGCCTTGAGCGCTCAAGCTGGTTCTAAAGCAAGTTTGTTCTAAGCATTTTCTGGTGATTTTTGAAGAGAGGTGATGCTTGTGTGATCTTTATGTGATGTATTTAAGTCTTAAAGCAACATCAAATATCAAAAACCAACAAGGAAAATGTTCGGGTGGAATGAGGGTTGAGCGCTCAAGTCACCACCCTTGAGCGCTCAATCCCCATTCTGGAATCCAGATTGCAAACAGTTTAATAAGTCTCATGTCCATGATTTCTTGGGTTATTGTACGATTTCTGTTGTAATTTATTTCTATGAATATTTGTAGTATCATGTTCATCATCCATGTAGATTGCACGCACAAGCATCCACAGTAAAATCGCATCTCTTGCATGTTTTGTTGCTATGTGGTTCCTATCCCCGATTCCCATTTATGTGAATAAATCAAATTTTAAACATCTCTAAAATCCCACAAAATGTTGAGTAGAGACCGGTTCACGGACCGGGCGAGAGGGGTGCCGTAAAACCCTTCCCCTCTCGTAACCAAACCCCCGAATCCGAGAAATCTGTGGTTCCGTTATGATCAGTAAAATCTCTTTCGGTGGGCAATGAGTCATATTTTTATCGGTTTCTCGGATTCGGACCTCAAATCCGGGTGGCGACTCTAACAAATCACAATCTTTTTCGAGCGATCTCGGTGGGCCGTCCACAAGCTGGCGACTCTGCTGGGGATATTGGTTAATATATATTTTATTTAATTACACTTGTGCAATTTTTGTTACACTTGTGTAATTTTATTGAAATATGTGTTAATCAAAGCGGGTTTAATTCGAAAAATATTTTGTGGGATTTTTCAAATGTTTGAAATTTAATTTTTGCATTGCATTTGCATTGTTCTTAACCCCGCTGGCGTGTTTTGGCAATCCTGCCCGGCTTGCCGGTGACAGGGAATCCCGAAATGCCCAGCAGCCCTCGACCGTGATAAATCACATCGTCGCTATCGTTTTTAACGGTAGGAGACGGTTTTGATTTTGAGTCTGGGGTACCCTCAGTGACCAAAACCGGCCTTTGCATATAGTTAACCATAGAACCCCACATTAGATAACCAACCAATGTGTTAGGATTATGTGCTCCATCCTGTTACGTGCTATGTGTTACCGTCTTTCCAAGCATGTCATACTGCATACATGCATACACTTGCATCCGTACATATTCGTGTCTTACATGTTGTCGGCATAGCATAAGTTAGGTTTCCGGCAGTTAGTAGAAGGTTTCCTTGGCCCGATGATGAGTCGCGCATCCCATATGCGTGTTGTTCTTACGAGTAAGCCTTTAGGACGACCGGACATGGGAAAATTTGGATCATCAAACTCCTAACACTGATCTAAACGGGTTTAAGGGACCTTGGCCCGAGGAGGGTCAATCGCCCTTAGGCATCTGATCTTAGATCATTGTCGGAATTTGTGTGGATCAGAATTTCCCAAATCCGACCATCCGGTATCAAGGAGTTATCACTTAAAAGAAAACTTGAGGATTGGGGCAATCTTCCAAAGCTGTCGCATTCAGTCTAGGAGACTTTAAATCCATGGAGTTCCCGTTTAGTTTTAGTGCTTCGGCAGTTAGTAGAAGGTTGCCTCGGCCCGATGATGAATCGTGCATCCCATATGCGCGTTGTTCTTGCAAGTTAGCCTTTAGGACGGCCGGACGTGGGAAAATTTGGATCATCAAATTCCTAAACACTGATCTAAACGGGTTTAAGGGACATTGGCCCGAGGAGGGTCAATCGCCCTTAGGCATCTGATCTTAGATCATTGTCGGGACTTGTGTGGACCAGGATTTCCCAAATCCGACCATCCGATATCAAGGACTTATCACTTAAAAGAAAACTTGAGGATTGGGGCAATCTTTCAAAGCTGTCGAATTCAGTCTAGGAGACTTTAAATCCACGGAGTATGAGATACCTCCGGTGTTGGTCGTGCCCGAACGGCCACCGTGATTTGAATTAGCCTTAAGGTCATTAGTATCTGGATTACAACACCCAAATTGCTTTGTCTCGGATGATCAAGAAAAGTGATTGGCTCTGATTCCAACAAGTTTGGAGTTTAACCTGCCGAGTAATGGTCTACCCGGGGTGTTGGAAAATCTTCTGTGCAATGATTTTAAGTGAAATTCGGATCCGGTAGACTAACCCTAGGGTTGTACATTCAGTCTAGGAGACTTTAAATCCACGGAGTTTGAGATACCTCCGGTGTTTGCCGTGCCCGAACGGCAGCCCGTGTTTCGAACTAGCCTTGGGCCCATTTGTAACTGGATGGCAACATCTCATTGCTTTGTCTCGGATAGTCAAGGAAAGGATAACGATTGCAGTTTCAACACCTAGGCTATAGGTTGAAGCTGCAATTGCCGAGTAAAACGACTTACCCGTGGTGTTGATTCAATCTGCTGTGCAATGGCTCTAAGTGAGATTTGAAACCGGTAGACTAACCATAGGCTAACCTTAGCATAATCTATAGGATAGATGTCAGTCTAGGAGACTTTAAATCCACGGAGTTTGAGATACCTCCAGTGTTTGCCGTGCTCGAACGGCTCCCCGCGTCTCGGGCTAGCCTTAAGTGCATTTGTATCCGGATTTCAACAATCTTATTGCTCTGTCTCGGATGGTCTATAAGGAGATTGGCTCTGATTCCACGACGATTGGAATTTAACCTGCCTGTCACGACTTACCCGTGGTTGTTGTTTCGAACATCTGTGCAATGTCTTAAGTGAGACCGAGACCGATAGTCTAGATCTTAGGACGACACGATGCAACGACACATGCACAACATTTCCTTCAATAAAACCAGGGGCACAATCTAAGTTTGACCTTTTTGCTTTATTGTCAGTCCCGAGCCATTGATCCAAGAAAGAAGCCTTACAACTTCCCGAACAGAAGTTGACTCAACCCAAACCTCAAGACATGGATGTTCCGGCTGAAATCGAAGGACTCAAGATGGCTGTGAATAACCTGGGAAATCAAATCACCCAGCTCATAATCATGGTGCAAGACATCCGTGACTGTCTTCCGGGGGTCCAAGAGAACCTCCAACGACCTGGAAAAAGCCCAGAAATGGCCGCAGCTTTGGCCAAGATCTCTGAACTGGAGGAGTCTATCATGGAAGGATTCAAACCCATATGCTTTGGAAATTCCATTGACACGAGAGATGTGGAGATGCACCACTGGGACGTCGAAAAGGACCACCTCACTCCAGAAGGCGAAAAGGTCTACCTCGAGAAAGCCAAAACACCATTTACCAACAACAATGCAAAAGCCACCCCCAGCTCCACAAATATCAACCCCAACTTCGCAACCAGCACCGTCAGCAAAGCCAAACCAACCACGACCATAATCCAAATCAACCGGCCTAAAGACCAACCAAGAAAATTCTCCCAATTCCCCGCACCTCTGTCCTCGGTCTATGAAGAGCTTCTCATGGCCGGTCTTCTTAAACCACTCTCTCCAACTCCTTTACCTCAAAAGCTCCCAGCTTACCACAATCCAAATGCCTTCTGTGCCTTCCATCAGGTGCCCGGTCATGCTACCAACAATTGTCAACGCCTCTGTCACAAGATCCAGGATCTCATTGACGATAAAACCATCTCTCTTTCGCCATCAGAATCCAACACTCCTCAACAAAAACAAGATCTCAGTGTCAATCAAATCAGCCTCACTTCCACTAAAAATGCCCCTTCGAGCTTCACCAACAATGATCCCAACCAAACTAAACCAGTCAACGAAGTCACAACCCAAATCAACCGCCCTCAAAGTCGACGAAGAAAATTTTCCCAACTCTCTGCACCTTTGCCCTCGGTCTATAAGGAGCTTCTCATGGCTGGTTTTCTCAAACCACTTCAACCAACCCCACCTCCACAAAGTCCTCCGCGTTCCTACAACCCAAATACCTTCTGCATCTACCACCAAATACCCGGTCACCCTACTGAGAGATGCCAACGCCTTCGTCACGAAATACAAGATCTCATTGACAACGGATCCATCTCTGCTCCACTGGCGAAACCAAGCACCTCGTCGAACCAGTAAACCATCGATGGTTATGCAATAATTCAATCTTCCACGAGTCTTGGAAGTATTCAAGTGTCAAGTCAAGAATCAGTTTGCAAGTCGTGTTAGTTTGTGTCTTTGTTTTCCTTGTCTGTGTGTTTTCATCTTCGAGTCTGTCGTGCTCTTGTGTCTATGAGTTTTTCAAGTTCAAGTCTGTAATATCTTGTTGTCATCAAGAAAAATAAAAAAATTCAAAAAATAGAGTCAACCTTTGTAGTCCTGAACTACGCGCGACCTGATTCCTTGCAAAGGGATACGTAGGCAACCCTTCGCGGTTCGGTCGTAACTATCAAAAATCAATGTTGTCCCCCGTTGTGTTAAAATTGTCAATCATAAACTTGGATTTTTGTAATAATATCTCAACTTGGAATTGTTTTCCACCATCATTTGAGAAACATGATAATCACTTCAAAACACGAGATGGATTTGGATTGAACTCTCGCCCCGTACAAGGAGGATTTTCAATGGACCATTCCCCAGCATCATCAAGAAGCAATGCTTTGACACAGAAAAAGCCTGCTAGGTCGAAAACCCGTAAGGGCGGTCTAGGCAAAAGTTAAGGCAAAAAGCTCGCTAGATCAAACTTCAAAATGAGATCTAGGCAAAAGTTAGAGCAAGCATGAGTTCTCCACATCAAGTTGCACAATTCAAAATGAAGAAAGGCATTCTTTGTTTGATTCCCCACATAAATATCCATTGCAAAGTCCTTTTGAGCCTGAATCAATTTCCTTGAAAAAGAACCCAGCTAGGCAGCTATCCCCCACACTGGGGTGAAGCAAGAAATATGAAAGTGTCAAACACATGACAGCCAGCAGAATAAAAGGGCCAAAGATACAAGCGTGTGAAGATTCAAAGTATCATAACAATGAAAGTGCCAAACTCATAGGCTTGTCAAATACATGGGTGCAACAAGATGAAGAACACTGAAGAAATTTGAAACGAATGAAAGGAAGTGCTCATTTAAAGCAAGAAAAAGCACATGAAAGCACCCATCAGAAGCAAAAATGGCACAAAAAGTCCAAGATAGCTGCTAGCTCAAATAACCCCGAGGAAAATTGAGATGTTTTGAGCCTATAATCCTTCCTTTGTTAAACCCATAACCTTGGCCCCATCATAACCTAGATAAAAGTCCTTTCAGTTTGGAAAGTGCAACTTGATAGTGAGAATTCAAGTCAAAAGGGAACAGTCTAATCTCCCTTGAAAAAGTCAAAGCATTGTGCAAACACTGGCGTCATGCAAAGCAAAAATCCAAACTGGGGCATATCAACGGGTCTTCATTAGCAGCCCTCTAAACTGGGGCATTTTGAAGGAAAATCAACGAGGCATCATCAACAATCTGAGGCATGGGTTCACGATAAGAAATCTTGTGTTTTATTGTAGATTTGAATGAACATCACTTGACAGAGTAAAACAATCACAAAATCAAAATCTAATTTTATCATGACAATTTCGACATCAATGGTGAAGCATGGTTGCCATCTTTCAGAAACTTTGGGTCAGCATAGTCTTCCATACCCTTCGAGTTGACATGTTCTTCCGTATCAACCTTTGCTCACTCGGGGCACCCCAATCAAGCCATTCACATAGTTGCTCATATCCGTCATGTCAACCTGGTCAATCAAATTCCCCAAGCCTTGTCTGTCACAATCCACCCCCTTGTCAAAAAGGTCGATCAAATTCCTTGGTCTTGTCTGTCTTATCAATGTCCATCCTTTTGTCAAAAAGGCTGATCAAATTCCTTGGCCTTGTCGGTCTGTCCACCCCCTTGTCAAAAAGGCCGATCAAATTCCTTGGCCTTGTCGGTCTCATCAATGTCCATCCTTTTGTCCAAAAGGCCGATCAAATTCCTCGGCCTTGTAAAAATCCACCTCTTTGTCAAACAGTCAATCATGTAGTCTTAATCTTGTCTATCCATGACTCGTGGAAACGATTTCAATGCATCAAAGAACCCGTGTTTGGGTACATGGTCAATTGGTTGTCAAAACCATCAGAAGAGCCGAGAAAGAAAAACAGATTTGAGGATCATCATCTGTGGGGCATGTCAGCCTAATGCCATTTCTGGGGGAAGCATACACCCAAATCCAGGACTGGGGCATAGAAGCCTAAAAGCCTCAAACCAATCCAAAACCCAAGTTTTGCTAAGCTCCAACCCAAACCTTGGCCTCAAGGGAAAGACAGTAAAGCAAAAGAGCCACCCATTGAGCCTCCTACTTTTTTAAAGAAGGAATGTTGTCGTTGTTATCGTCGAGTGTCGATGCACGAGTCGCATGCAATCGTCCTGCGGGACAGTTTTCAATCAATCGTCCTCAATCGTCCTGAGGGACAACTTTTAAATCAATCGTCCTGGGGGACAACTTTTAAATCAATGGTCCTAAGGGACAACTTTTAAGTCAATGATCCTGAGGGACAAGTTTTAAATCAATCAATCGTCCTGAGGGACAGTTTTCAACCAATCATCCTGAGGGACAAGTTTTAAATCAATCAATTGTCCTGAGGGACAGTTTTCAACCAATCATCCTGAGGGACAACTTTTTCAATCAATTTCAAGACCAGAAATGGTCACCTTTTCAAAATTAATTTTAAGACCAGAAATGGTCACCTTTTTTAAAATTAATTTCAAAACCAGCATGGTCAAGTCATTTGGGATAATCATTGAAAAGCCGCCTAGCTGGTGCATTCAATCAATCAATCATTTATTGTGTACATCAATCATGTCAAGTTGTTTGAGTATATTTGTTTAACCAGTTAGTGCATTTAATCAGTTGTTCTGAGAATTTGTTGTTGACGAACCATTGTGCCGCTAAGACCATCACATTTATGTGTTTGGTACAATAGCGTATTGATTGCCTCTTTGCTCAGTAAGCAATCACATTTCCTCGATTGTCTCGTTGCTCAGTAGACAATTATCTTATCATTGGTTATCTTGTTGCTCAAGGGATAGCCCCATTAAATTTTAGCCTCCCCGTTGTTCAGAGGGTAGCTACACTCAATCACAATCACAATCCAATCACAATCCAATCACAATCACAATCACAATCACAATCACAATCACAATCACAATCCAATCACAATCACAATCCAATCACAATCCAATCACAATCACAATCACAATCCAATCACAATCACAATCACAATCCAATCACAATCCAATCACAATCACAATCACAATCCAATCACAATCACAATCACAATCACAATCACAATCACAATCACAATCATAGTCACAATCATTTGCTTTTAGTGTTTCGACTCGGGAAGGCTTGACGATTCACGTAAAATCATAATTCATTTGTTTGGCGTTTGACGACCCGGGAAGTCTCGTTGATTTGCATAATTCAATTGTTTGGCGTTTCACGACCCGGGAAGGCTCGTTGATTCGCATAATTGTTTGGCATTTCACGACCCGGGAAGGCTCGTTGATTTGCATAATTCATTTGTTTGGCGTTTCACGACCCGGGAAGGCTCGTTGACTCGCATAATTGTTTGGCATTTCACGACCCGGGAAGGCTCGTTGATTTGCATAATTCATTTGTTTGGCGTTTCACGACCCGGGAAGGCTCGTTGATTCGCATAATTGTTTGGCATTTCACGACCCGGGAAGGCTCGTCGATTTGCATGTTATCAATCGTCCTGAGGGACAAAACTTTTTATATCAATCGTCCTGAGGGACAAAACTTTTTAAATCAATCGTCCTGAGGGACAAAACTTTTTATATCAATCGTCCTGAGGGACCAAACTTTTTATAATCAATCGTCCTGAGGGACCAAACTTTTTAATCAATCGTCCTGAGGGACAGGAGGACCCATTGCATTTGTTTGCATATGCCCCCAGGAACTACGCCGGTCTGATCCCTACAATGGGGTACGTAGGCAGCCTGAATGGCACGACCGATTAATTTTTAATGTTTCCTTTTGGCAGTTTGAGATGTATTACGGATAGCGAGTTGGGTTGTCTATATCTTGGACGTTACTCATACCAAATCAATGGCATCGAGTCTCATCCAAGAGGGGCAACTGTAGACACCCCAATTTTGAACCCGAGATACGCTCGTGCATCTCCGATGATGAAATGGATCAATCATAATTACCTGGAACTTGAGAGAATGACTTGAATTTGATCAAAACTAACCAAGCACCACCCAAACAATCAAAATGTGCCAAACCAACCCAAGCACTGCCAAATCAAGCCAAGCCAGCAAACCACCATCCATAGCCTTGAGCGCTCAAGCCCATGGCTTTGAGCGCTCAAACCCCTGAGGAGCACCTTGAGCGCTCAAGCCCACGGCTTTGAGCGCTCAACTTCGGTCCAGTCAGCAACTTGCAGAGTATCTCATCATGAGATTTCCTGCATGGGAGCGTCTGTGGTTGATCTTATACGATCCCTATACGTATAATACACTCCATCAATTCCAGAAATACACCAAAAATACTCCCAAATACCAAAACCCACTTCCTCTCTCTCCTCTCTTCTCTCCCACTCACTCTATAAAAGCTACCCACTACCCCTGGTTTTGGGGACGAATTCCACCACTCTTTACCTTCAGTTTCTAACCAAAAAACCACTCCCCTCTCTCTCTCTCTTCAAAACCATCCTTCTACCATTAAAACCACCTACAATACCATCCACAAAACCCAGAAATTCGACCCTTGATCATCTGTCAACCACCTACATTGTCCAATTCGTACAGAATACAAGCCAAGAACATCCATAATCAACCTCTCAAAGTCCAGAATCAAGCTCAAGTCTCAAACATTTTCCAAAAGGTAGTAAAAACATGTGATGAACTCACTGTTTTGATCTTTCTGAGGAAGGCTAGTGAGTTTAAGCAAGTTCACTATACTTGCATTGAACTCACAAAGGCCTGAAATTTGCTTAAAAACCTTTTTCAAATTTGCAGTTACAGCAGGTTTGAGCGCTCAAGCCTCTGGCCTTGAGCGCTCAAGCCCAGTTTTGAACAGGCCACTGTTTTGCTAACATCTGAACTTTCTTTTGGTTTGATCATTGTCTAGAAGTTAATTGTGTTCATGTAGCTTTCAAAACAGTTTATTTCCACAACAAAATTACATGCATGAATGTAAATTAACCATTTCATAGTGATTAAACATCAAAAAAACTTCAAATTTCTCATGTTTGATTGCAAAACAGTGGCTGTCTGTCATTTTGAAACTTTATTTTATGCTTTTGGTGGTCTTGAGGAAGTAGTAAAATCAGTTAAAAGGTTAAACAGTGGAAGGCCATGTTATGGCTTGAGCGCTCAAGGTCAGATCTTTGAGCGCTCAAGCTGTTCTTGGCCTATTTGCAGTTTTCCAGCAATTTGAGTGATGGCTTATGTTAAGTGTATATAGGTTGTCAGTATAGTGTTTGTGATTTGGATCCCTCTGTTTTGCAGAATTGGTTTGAGCGCTCAACCCATGAGCCTTGAGCGCTCAAGCTGGTTCTAAAGCAAGTTTGTTCTAAGCATTTTCTGGTGATTTTTGAAGAGAGGTGATGCTTGTGTGATCTTTATGTGATGTATTTAAGTCTTAAAGCAACATCAAATATCAAAAACCAACAAGGAAAATGTTCGGGTGGAATGAGGGTTGAGCGCTCAAGTCACCACCCTTGAGCGCTCAATCCCCATTCTGGAATCCAGATTGCAAACAGTTTAATAAGTCTCATGTCCATGATTTCTTGGGTTATTGTACGATTTCTGTTGTAATTTATTTCTATGAATATTTGTAGTATCATGTTCATCATCCATGTAGATTGCACGCACAAGCATCCACAGTAAAATCGCATCTCTTGCATGTTTTGTTGCTATGTGGTTCCTATCCCCGATTCCCATTTATGTGAATAAATCAAATTTTAAACATCTCTAAAATCCCACAAAATGTTGAGTAGAGACCGGTTCACGGACCGGGCGAGAGGGGTGCCGTAAAACCCTTCCCCTCTCGTAACCAAACCCCCGAATCCGAGAAATCTGTGGTTCCGTTATGATCAGTAAAATCTCTTTCGGTGGGCAATGAGTCATATTTTTATCGGTTTCTCGGATTCGGACCTCAAATCCGGGTGGCGACTCTAACAAATCACAATCTTTTTCGAGCGATCTCGGTGGGCCGTCCACACATGGGTCTATGAAGGTAGCTTGAGTCTTATCTAGCTTTTCTTCGATTTATGATTGTATTTGCTCTAGCTTCTAGGGGCTCAAGATTTACCTTCTCTCAAGGAGGTATTTAGTAGTCTCTGTCAGTCTTCTATATATGGATTTGATACTGGCTCTGCTTATTTGTTTCCTGCTGATCGATATGCTTTGGCCACATCAGTTTTTGGTGATCCTCTCTCTCACGATTTTAGTCATGATTCTATGTGGGGTGGTCCTTTGCAAGTGGTCGTGGTCGAGGTTATGTTCAGTTGACGTCAGATTTCGCCCCACCTGCCATGATTAAAGTTAAATAGAATATCTCAATCACAAGCTATCGATTATTATATTATTTTTTCATCTCCTCAATTATTTTAAATAAAGAAAACGAATATTATAATAAAGGATAGGTAAAATAAAGTAGTAGTACTATTTAGGCCATGTTTGGATGGGGAATATCTCTTTTGAGAGAGAGAGAGAGAGAGAGAGAGAGATAGAGGACACAGTGAAGTTAGGTTTGGAACTGGGGACAAGGCTGTCTATTGTCTAACACGTGGTAGTATTTTTTTTCTTTTTTCTTTTATTAGGAACACGTTGGAACTAGAGACTAAGGAATCATAATTGTTGTACAAATTACAATTTGGCATTAGTATACAATATTATGCTATTGACCTTACTGTACAAATTAAATTTAAAAAAAAATAAAATTAGATGACAACCAACCATTCAAATGTACACATTTTATATAAAAAATGTTATTTAAAATAAAATTATTACAAAAAATTAAATTTTCAATGAAATAAATTAATACAGATTGAAATAGTCCAAAATTAATTAAATAGATTAAGTTTTGCAATTATATAATTAATTTAATGCATAATTAAGTTTGGGACAACACAAGGACAAAAGAGTTATTTAATAGCTTTTTCCATCATCCACCCTCTTTTATTTATAGAACATCCAAACCAAGTCAAAAGTTATCCCCCCTGTTTAATCCCTTATCCAAACCATCTACTTTTTTATCCCCCTTCCATAAACATTATATCAATGTGGGTCAACCCTAAAAAAATAATACCCCTCTTATCTTATCCCTCTCCATAACTTATCCCCCTGAAAATAGTCCTTCATCCAATCGGGGCCTTAGAGTGCTAAAACAAATGTGGGTAATTACAAAGAAAACATTGTTAGAGTACTAGTATTGTTGTCGGTTTCCCATCACCTCCTCTGCCTCACTGGCGGCTCACCAATTTTCACTCTAGGGTTTCAATCGGTTTTAGGTTAATAGCGAGGTGGTTTTCAGTGTGGCAGCGGTGTGGTTTATGGCGGTCACCCTAGTGGTGACGTTTCTTTGTATGCAGTTTCTAGTTCCCGTTTTGCACCTCCTGTGGCGGTAGCGGCGGATGGTGGACGATCTCAGAGTTTTTGGACTGCGGCGGCGGCGGTTGTTGGAAGCTTTGATGGTTAGGGTTAGGATTTTGGGTTTGGAAGCTTGGGCTTTGTCCCATTAGGTGTATTAAGCTTTGCTGTTTTTCGGGTAGGCCATGGGTGTTACAGACTTAATTTTATATTTGGTTTGACTCTTTTTTTAGTCTAGGCCCTTAGGTATTTGGGCTTTTGCCCTTTGGGTGTATCTGGGTTGATTTCTTACTAACCTAAGTTTTGGTTCTCGGATGGGCATAGGACTATTGTTAGCTTGCTCAAGATATGATGCCACCACTCCCTGTCATTTTAGTCTTTGTAATCTCCAAAGATTAATAGTAAAAAAAAAATACCTTTCAAAAAAGGAAAAATAAATATATGTATGCCGACTGGTATTTTTTACTTAGAATCTGCATGTTGGTTGCAGTTGCTCTTATGAAAGTGATGTTTGGAAACTTAGGGGGTGTTCCACTTACTTGGTTTTTTTAGTTTTTTGGTTTTTTTTGGATGTTTTAGTTTTGCAAAAAAAAAAACTTGTTCCACTAACTAGTTTTTTGGTTTTTAGTTTTGCAAAAAAACTAACTTGTTCCACTAACTCGTTCCATTAAACTAGTTTTTTGTATGTTTAGTTTTGCAAAAAACACTAAAACTAGTTTTTTTGGCTTTTTTGGTTTTTAGTTTTGCAAAAGAAACTAAGTGATTTTTTGTTAGTGGAATGAGATAGTTTTTGAGTTAAAACAAAACTGTTTTTTTTAGCGGAATGGAGCCTTAACTACACTGTCTTGCAATTGATTTACTGGCTTTCCAGTAAAGAAAGATTCCGTCAATATTTAATAAATCCGAAAAAGCAATAAAAAAAAGACATCAGAAGGACCAAAATCACTATCAACAATAAAGCACAAAAATATAACAGAATGGCAAGTTGCACGAAAAGTTATCTAACTTGTTTTATAAGTGCGTGCCGAGTCATAGATTCCATAAAATATCTGTCGTGATTTTTCATCTCACCTGTCCCAAGAAAAGGAAAGAAATCTCGTATTTATACACATTATTATTATCATTCCATCTCTTCCTGTTTTCGACGTGGCTGGCGGGAATTGTTAGGTCGAATCCAACCCATCTGAGATCGTGGCTATGGCGCCGCCGGCAATTGCTGGAGCTGCTGGAGGAGGAGGAGGAGGAGTAGCAGAAGGCAGGCAGCAGCAGGGTTTTGGGCAGACAATAACCGGAGTTATAAGAATTGCGGTGTTTTGGTACTTCGCCTCTAAATTCTTCGCTCCCAAGAATAAGCCTCTCGAGCCTTCTGTCCAGATCTCTAATCTCTTCCAAAAGGGTGAACCTTTGGTTCGTCTACGCATTCTCATACTATACTTTTAACACATAATAGCGTTTTCTACCGTATCTCATATGCTTTCTTGACTAAAGTATAGATCTTTTTCTCGTTCGATATGCTTTTTGATTTCCCGAAGCTTAAATTTTACCTCTGTGAATCGGTACAGTAAATCTTTGCAACATAAATCTTTCTTTATATATCGTTGTCATTGGCTTGCCTTATGATCTGGGTATAGCTTGACTATATTGCCTATGTCGAGAGTTTGAAATGGAATACTCAGCAAAAAAGAGCAAAACTGAGATTTTGGAATGAAACATGAGTTAGTTGATTACTAGTTTAACTTCCTGGATGCCTTGGGGGATAAGGTGGTATAAGAGTTGTTAATTTCAGAGGGTCAGTTTAAAGATTTTGCTTCGGTGCATTCGGCATGACATTCGTAATTGTCACTAAAGTACAATGATTTTTATGGATTCTATTAATTTCCGTGTTTAAGTTAAACAAAGAAACATTTTGTGAAATATTTGTAGTTGCTTCCAGAATATAGTTCAATAAATAAATATAGATATGCTATATAAAATTTATTTGTACTGGTTTTTACATGATCTTGAGCAGAACTCAAGCCCAAAAGCTAGCTCTTGAAGTGAGGGTGCCCTCACGCTTATAAACTTCATACTATTACTTTTGGTACCTTCGCTATTTGGACTTCGCTTCACACCCTCCTGCACGTGCAGTATGCTCACTCAGAAGCACCTGCCACGTGCATGCCAGAGACACACACCCTGCCCATCTTTGGTACCTAGCTCTGATAACAATGTTAAGTTACCTACTCCCCCCAAAACCTTAAACTGTTTGGGACTGAGCTCAACAATGTATATCAAGCTATCTAACACCCTCCCTCACGTGCAACTCCATCTTGCATGTGGAGATATAAATTTTCAGAGATAGAGTAGACCGGAATACAAATGGGGAGAAATAGAATGCAAACAAAGAATAAATGCAAACAGAGAGACTTGAACCAAAGACCTCTGGCAACTAGAGCTCTGATATCATGTTACACGATCTTGGGTAGAACTCAAACCCAAAAGCTAGCTCTTGAAGTGAGAGTGCGCTCACGCTTATGTACTTCATATTCACCGAAATATTCTTTATTTGTGAAATATAAATGAACACTGTTATACTGAGCTTGTCGCAGAGGCTCTACTTTTGAAATTTGTGTTGCTTCTGAAGTGATGAATACGCAAACATATACAAATGTATCCCCGACGTATCCGTATCCTATTTTTTTTTTTAGGTTTTGCCATATTTCCACATCCGTATCGCGTCGGATCCATACCTGTGCTTCATAGGCCTCCATTGAAAGGGTTGCCGAGCATCTATTTGTAGAGACCACGTGGCGTAGTGCCAAGTGGTGACATTATTGTTCCTCGTGGTGGAGCTGATTCCATATACCCACAGGTTGCATCGCCATTACTCAACTCTGGTAATCTAGATTAATTTTAAGAGATACATCTCAATTACCACGAGGAGGTGGCCATAACAGTCCATTCGAAAAGCATATACTCAGACATGAAACAAGGATCTGGTTCTAACATACTATCACCGAATAGGATGCTGGCCAAAGAGATAAACCTTTAGTTAGAAAATTATCGATGAGTTTGCATGTACGCTATTATTTACTAGAAACCTTATTGTGGGTCTCCCATGTGGAATCTGTGCAATTAGTGCAGTTATTAAAATTTGGTTTTAATTGTCACCCTGTTACTTGACTTGCACTTATTATCCCCATATTCCAACTAGAGGGTAGGCCAGGATGCCATAATGGCTACCTATTCGGTACATCTATTTTAAACTCAGATTAGTGGAGTCTCATGTCAGAGTAGCTTAGGGATGTAGAATAGCTTAGGAAATAAGGCTCGATTTGCTTTTTGATCGCAGAGTAGGTTAGGGAATCAGGGACGATTGACAACTAAGAATTTAGGAAACATTTTCGGAGGAATGCTTCTAATCTCTTTAGTTAAAGCTTCTTATTAGTTTCTCTTGATATCTACCAGGTATTTGGTACTTTGGACTATGGACCCTTCACGGACCAATGCTTTAGCGTTAGGCATTGAAAATCATGCATATGCATGGCATACTTTTAAACCTGACCTTGAAACTCTAATGAGGAAAGATTATATAATTCTCATATGCTTACTGTTGCGGGCAAAAACTAAGGCACATGCATACACGAAGAGCCAAGAAAGCTTACATATCTTTCTCAGTGGTTAGAGTTGGGGGGTTGACTGCTAGCTGAAACACATGCATACACGAAGAGCCAAGAAAGCTTACATATCTTACTCAAGTTGTGTTGTGTTTTTTTTTGTGTGTGTGTGTGTGCATGAGAGGAGTACGGTGTGTTATACTCGAGAAAATTATGTCTGAGGAATTATTGGAAGTTAACCTTTCGCCTGATTGTGTCTTGTATAAAGTTGTTACTGCTTATGCTGCTGTGTTTCCTCTTTCTCATTATCTTTCCTACCATTTGAAACTGTAATTCTCCTTGTTCAGGATATGTGGTTTTATCTCTCGGAACATGAAAAGTTCAACGACTTTGGTAGCGAAGGTGCACTTGTTTGGCATGAGACAAATATACCTTATGCTGTTTGGGGACCAGAGAGTACCAGGTCTTTGTCTTTCAAGTACTATCCATCTGAGGTATCAAATGTACACAGCAGAGATTACTTCTTATGGGTTACGTTAGTATGCATAACACTTTGATTTGATACTCGCGCATGTATGGGACCTTTTACTGTGTGTGGAAAGATTTGGTTGTTTTTCTTTTGAATACCTGTGTCAAACTAATCACAATCTTTCTACTCCCAGGCTTTGAAGCAGAACGGCAGTCTTTATGCTCACATTTTCTTTGCTCGTTCTGGTTACCCTGCGGACCCTAGCGATCCCGAGTACCAGCCATTGGCTGCATTTGGGAGGACACACCGTGAGTTTGTCTCTCTCATCAACTATAGATACATCATTTTTTGTGTTATTCATGTGTAAAGGTTTAAATAACGAGATCTCGTCTTTCCTTCGTATCAGCTGTTGTGATCTACCTGCCCAAGTCAAAAGCAGATAAACGGAAGAGCTTGTTGGGAGATTCCAAAGGCTCTAGCGAGGGTGCAATGGTGTCTGAGGTTTGTCCTTTTCTAAATTTTTGTGTCACCTTTATGAGTTTTGGTTATGCATGGTAGATCTTCATATATCTACTTTTTTGTCCGACGTAGGTTTCTTTGCCATTTTGGCAACACGTCACATCGTTAGCAGATTCCTTATAGTTAAATTGAGGTTCAACGGGTGCGACTCTAGTAATGCTTCCACACACGCGCCTGGATGTATGTATCACAGTTGAGACTTTTAACTAGTGGGATTTTGTGGTGCTTGTCAAAAAGGTTATGATCCAAATACAAGAAAGGTTAATTATGTGTAGCCACAACTCTGAGAAACTAAAGTAAAGCAATTTACTGAAATGACAAATTATGAAGTTAGGAGCTGCTCGGAAACAATTTTCTTATTGGACCAAGTCTAATCCACCATAAATCTATATATTTTAATCTTGCAACTCTTGGCATGATAATACTTAGTAAGGAACTCAGGCACAGTGTACCTACCATATATCAGTTATTCTGATTTCTGGAGGTATAAATTATTTTCCCTTACATATTTTTTCACGCTGCTTCTACCTAGATAATTGTTTCTGTAGATCTTTTATATCAGTAAAGACTTCTTTTGATTGCTTCAGGTGGTAGGTGAAGCTACTAAAGATGATAACCCTGTGGAATGGGTGTCCTATTGGAAACCAAATATTACGGTGAACTTGGTTGATGATTTTACAAGGTACTTTCAGTATCCGTAAGAACCTCTAGTAAATTGGGAACAAATGCCAACTAATCAAAACTCTTTCGTGTTTGCTATACCTTGTGCATTAACTACGTCTTAGACAGCAACAAATTTGGCTCTCTCGCGGGAAACATTTGATTAAGATAGATTGAGTGACTGTTGACGAGAGTGTAGTGAAAGTGGAGGGAAACTAACGAAAGAAATGAGGGATGGAGTACTTAATAGGAGAAATACGAAGGTGATAGATGGACAGAGAGAGGCGACAGTTGCTGTTTTTTTGGCAGTTGAGAATATATAGCTGTGTGCATTGGTCCAACTACAATAGGGTGTTTTTGTTTATGTTTGACTTAATCTATAATTAGGTGGCGTATCTCTTGGTGTTTGAGTTTTGCAGATATGGTGCTGTTTTCTAGTCCTCGAGCATTGAGGTCGCATTGATAAGCACATATGTCCATTAGATATTTAGATTATAAAGATTTTTCCGCTAGTGTTCCCAGATATGTGTCCATTAGTACTGTTTGTGTGGAAAGTGGAAACTTACATTTGAACTGATTGTATCGGGGCATTGTTGAGGAGAACGGAGGGACGTATAATGGATGATTTTAATGTGAGCTTGTAATGTAAGGCATTGGGCGGGGATCGGTCTACTTGGTTGAGACCATGTTAGTACTTTACCGATTAGAATTTCCAATTTCTATTGAGAAAGGGTTTAGGTCTTTTGTCATGGTATGTCTGATTTTTGACATAAGTCCAGTATCCCTACTGAATTGCACGAATAGTGTTGCTTGTATCTTGGCGTAACAATAATTACTGATCTTAGCAAAGTGATATTTGGGCATATCCGTTGTACCCTTACGGTTTGGGCCTTGTGTAGATTACCTCCCTCACCTTTGAAATTATGCGCATGACCCTGTTGTGTTGTTGGATTAAGGTGCACAACTAATATAGTTAATGTGACTTTCAAAATGACTTAAATGTTCTCACCATCTTGTTCTTTCCTCTCCTTCATTTATCTCTCTCCTATGTGAAATAGATTTTTTTTTAAGTTAATCATATTTTGACTTACCTAACTACAAATGATAATTAATATCCCTACCTTTTTATGTTTAATTTCTGACCTTGGAACCTATTTATGGCTTAATTTACTTTAAACCATCCACATATATGATCCACACAATGTATGAAACTTCATTCCATCGGTCTTGGTGAGGTTGAAATAAATACACACCGTGGGGGAGGTGAGAAGGATCGATACCCGATGGAACTAATCTACCTACTCTCACAGATATCATCACTCCTCTATGATTGGTTCCTCTCTCTCTTTCCCCAACCATGTGCCATCTATCCAACCTTTTAACCGAAGATGGGTCGGGTTTAGTTAGGGTTTTGCGAAGGTTGAAGATAAACCTAATAAGGCCATTTCTGTCATTTGACATGAAAATATTGACACTGAGCTTGTTTCTTCGTGCTCACTTCAAGGGAGGCCGCTGGTGCACAAATTTTCTATTTAGATGGAAAATCTGACTGTAGCATTTCAGTCCAAAATCACCAGAGGCTCCATTGCATATTTTCAATGTCAAGGAGGTAACATCGAGGGGGCAGATCGGATTTTTCCGTTGATGTGTTCATGAATGAGCAAATCTTTTAAGATGTTTAGTTGGCAATTGTCTACCATGTTTCCTTGTTTTGACATTCCCCCCACTTTTTGCGAAAATAAGATTTCTTTACATAGTTCTTTATTTCAGCTTCTGAATCTACCGAATGCAATGATGCGTGAACATTCATATTTTGAGTTTGTACCCAGCATGCTTCAACTATGGAGAATGCATTGTCATTAATTTGCTAATCTTGCCAATCATGTGCAGATATCCAAGAAATGCTGTTCCACCCAATATCGAACCTCGTATCCTCCAATTTCTCATTGTTGTCCTTATAGGTTGAATTGTGATCCGTTACTTGTTTTGAGTTTACAAGAGAGGTCCATGACGATACATCTTATGGAGCCCATGTGCTGCAATCATGAAACTTTTGTTGTACCCTTTTTATTTAACAGAAGTGTTTTAATATGTTCAAAACTAGACTAACAGTGAACTAGTTGTAAAAAGTACTGATAAATAGAGCACAATTGGGTTACGAGGGTTCTACATGGGCCCATAGGAAATGTTCGTCCTTTTTTTTTGGGTGCTTTGGAAAACAAAAATGTTCATCTTGCTGCTTGTATTATTCATGCTAGTGTGGATTGCTTTGCATAGTTCAAGAGTGATTCCTAAACTTAAGTCATTGGATAGGATGTGTCTAACATCAGTATCCATGTTGGTTTCCACAAGTTACTCTGATAATGTAGAAGGATAAGTAATAACTAAGGGACTTTGGAGGAATTTCAGATTTTTTTTTCTTTGGAGTTTACAAGGCAGAGATCTTTTTAGAACTGTAAAAAGGAAAAGAATGCTATATGCATAATAGGAAGCTAAAGACCGCTATTGACAAGTGCTTTTCATTTAGATATGAAGCACTAAAATGTTTTCAGCTTCTCCCAGTCGTTCATCTTGCGATGTCGTTCATTTTACACTAAAATAGAAGGTGTACATTTTGTACTTCATTAAGTGAGATTTTAGTTGAAAGGTGTGCTTCCGAAGTCATTGTGGTCTTGGGTTTTCTTGACTTGAGTTGGCAGACTTAAATATTGAACCGAAAACTGGGAATTATTATCCAACCGTCTTCTTCAATGAGTTTTGGTTACTTAGAGATAAGCTAATAATGATAAATGACACAATTACGGAGTTGCCTCTGAATCTCGAGGTGGGTCCGATGAGTATGACCAAGTGGCAGCTATTCCAGCAAATTGATCAATCATTCCAGATTCACCGTAGTTATGGGAGCATGCTTGAAGGCGAGGCTGATGAACTTAAGGTACTACCTTTTGCCTTAGCCTAAGATTTATGAAGCTTTGAATAAATGTGTACTTTTAGCTCTTTTGAAGTTTTTTGGGACCTTTCATCCAAGTACGTGTTATTTTGCAGAACAAGTCTTTCTTTTCTTCTTTTTGATGGGGAGAACAAAGTCTTTTTATTTCCATTGGAGTGAACTCTTTCTAATTCTTCTTTTATTTAACTAAAAAATGGAACTCTTGGGTGCATATTAATTCTTCTCGCAAATTGAAGAAGATTTTCCTGAATCTTTATGGTGAACAAATCTCTTGTATTAAAATGAGCCCTTATCCACCTATCAATTGATATGTTAACTCCTCCCGCATAGCACTCAACAAAAAGTACCTGTGAAACTTCTCCAACCTCTTGGAAACCGAGGAAAAATGAACGAGGAGATAAATGTTTGGGTAGCCTCGATAAAGTACTCCTGATAAGTGTAAGCTTCCCTTTTCTAAAGATATTTTCTCGTTCAGCCAGGGCAGAGCCAGGATTATCATTATATGGTTCAGATACCTAAAGCCACGTATCTTAGGTAGTGCGATCAAATAACTAGAGCCATGTGTCAATTTTTCTCTTGTTGAAGTAGAGCCGAATTATAAAAATACAAGTAAAATCTATTAGCTAGTATAAATTTTCTAATTTATCCAGACAACTTTTCTTGTTCTGAAAATTATGCATGCAAGCCTAATGTGTAATTCTCTGAAAATGCATTCTCAATGTACAAAAGTAATGCATCCATTGATCACTCAATTGGTCTTGCCATGAAGAATTAGGAATTGTAACTATTCCCTGGTCTTGTACTGGTTTTTTGTTCTTGACAGTTTAAGTATCTGCATTTTTGTTTTTTTGTAGCGAGTGAAAAAGGGGTGGGGGTTGGGGTTCAAGTGTGTGAATTACAAACATAATCCTATATACTATAGTTGCTTGCGACCTTAGATTGTATCGTAGATGGTGTCGCCCCAAGCGTAGGGCTAGGTCGGCGGTAGCATAATTACCGGTAAGACCGGGTCGAATCCACAGGGACCGAACGCACCCGGCATGAGAGTTGTCTTGCAAGTGTAGGTTTTCGGCCTTGAAGCGGCAAACTTAGTTTGTGATTTGTTTGGTGGAATTCTCTCGACTTCGAGAACGACTCGGAAGATTTAAAAGACTAATTAAATTAAGGCAAAGTCTAGGGGATTTTAACAACCATGACCAAAGCTAATCCGTTCCTCTCTTGATTACCGGCTCGGGGCATTGTTAAATGCCCCCGAACGGAAGATTTAGATTTTAAAACCATTTACAAGAGAATGTGTTTACCAAAGATTAGGGTTTTTCGGTTCATTTGGCAAACGATTAAGTTGACATCGCCCTAAGCATCACACGTGCCAAGTAGTCAAGCTCTTGGCTACGTGTGATCAAAGAGATTAACAAACTCAAACTTTGGTACATAAAATGAAACACTAAATCATTGATAAACAGGAAATGAAAGATTTTTTATGAGATGAACGGATTAAACTCGAGTCATGGTGTGTTAATCACCCCATGACTAAACCTATGTAAACTACTCACAAACCATAGCAAGAAATAAGACTAGAACTTTGAAGGAAATGCAAAACATGATTTATAAACTCAAAAACTGATTTTTAATGAAGATCTCAAGTGTACCTACAACAATAACTCTAGAGAAAATCACAAACAACAAATAGAAACTAAGGTTTTGAAGAGAATTAGCTAGAACAACACAAAAACTAATTACTTAATGAAAATGCAAATAAACTAGATTTATAGAACAATCAAGACAAGAGGAACAAGTTTAATACACGGTAAATAAACGGGAAATGAAAGCTTACTTGAGTATTCTAGAGAGAGAGACCTTAAACTCTCTCCAATGGAGGAGAGAGGTGAGAGCAAAAACTAACTAAGCAAATAAAAGAGAAAGTGTTAGAGAAGGAGAGAGGAGGGTGTATTATATCATCCAATTCCTCTCCCCCATAAAGTTACATAAAGCTCTCACATAATGTAAAAACATTCCATAAAAGGAAGGTACAAAAAGAGCACAAAAAATGCTGCCCGGAGTGTTCTGGATCGATCCACTATAGGTCTGGATCGATCCAGATTCGTCTGTTGAAGTTTTGGTGCAAAGTGGATCGATCCACAATGATTCTGGATCGATCCAGATTCGTCTGTTCAGGCAGATTTTTGATCCAACTTCGCGGGCACACCCCGGCTTCATCCGAACTAAGAATGAGGCAATTCTTGAACCGTGGGAAAGCTCTATGAGTCTACTTTCCAACCCAATTGACCTCATATTCATAGCTTTTGTATCTTGAAAGTAATGAGCCTTTTTCTATCAGTTGGTCAGATTTTTTCGAGGCTCATAACTCCAAATTTCTTGTTCTTTTGTTCCGGGCCTTCCTTGAACCTTCCAAAGCTTCTTGAATCGACTTTTATGCTTCGGCGATTGTTCTCCACGGCATTGCGGGACCTTGGGTACTTCCGGATACAACCGGGGATTATTTGGAGCTTTGGACACACCTTTTAGCGCCGATTTTCTGAAACTCATTAAAAACACAACTTGCGCAAAATCAATCGTATAAAGGTACAAAATGCACGTGTGTGTGATCACAACGAGCGAGATAAGCCCGGATATATACAACATTTGGGGCTTATCAATAGTCTATAGCAATGTAGTTTCCTTTTCAACTTGAAGCCTTATCTTCGTTTCTCTCTCCTTTCTGAAATCTTCTCTATAGACTTCTTTCATTTTAATTGTATTTTTCTACTCTCTACAAAGTAAATAACAATGCATCCATTGCTAATTATGATTGACAAAGGAGACAGTGACCCCCATGCCTCTAGTTGTTTGGGAAAAACCTGTTGAAGCTCCATTAGATTCTTTCATGCTGATATTGGTTTGTTTTGTTAATTTGCGTCTTAACTACATTACAACAGAGTGATGGTATTTCTAATTTTTAAGTCATTTAAGTATACTTGTGTTTACTCCAATTTCAGTTTGCTTAATCTTCTTCGTTTTTGCAGAGAGTATTCTTGGAAGGGAATCCCTACCTTCTAGTGATTACAATGGTTGTCTCAATACTGCACTCCATATTTGACTTTTTGGCATTTAAGAATGGTAATGGAAAATTATCTTTATATCCACTATGATGACTTCTATGGTACATTGTAACTATAGATTAATTATTTTGTTGATGCACTACAGATATTCAATTTTGGAACAAAAATAAATCAATGGAAGGACTATCTGCAAAGACGGTTATCGTGAGCTTTATATGTCAGCTCATTGTCTTTCTCTACCTACTTGACAATGATACTTCATGGATGATACTAGCAAGTTCTGGTGTTGGTTGCTGCATTGAGTTTTGGAAAATTGGGAAAGCAATGCACATTGAGGTATAGCTTCAGTTACAAAAGTGTTTAGCTGTTGTGTTCTTATATCAGTTTTTGCATAACAGGTCTGCTTTTGTTCGACCATGCATTTCTACTTTTTTTTGGCAAAATGATTTTTCTGTTATCTTATGTTATGAAAACCTAAGTAATAGCTTATTGCCCATCAAACCTTGGGGTATTTGTTATATTGAGGGGTAATGAATCATAATCTTAAACCTTAAACCCTCGCTATGAAAATTCCTTTCTCTGGGTTTCATATCATTTTTTTCTGTAACATGCCCCCAGTTACAAATTATTTATCTTCACGCCTGTTTGAGACTCTGAAAAGGGCTTACATTGCTTTTCGTTAGAAGACATACAAGATATGTCCTTGAATGTCAAGTGAATATTGGTGTACTTCTGTTTTAGATTATTTTTTGTCATGCTGTGCACTTTACATGTTCTAGCTGGTATTTCAATCTCAGGTTGAGAGAAATATTCAAATGGAGAACGACATGCTTAGATAATCTTAGAATTCCATATCCACTTTTTTGCGTGTTAATTTTGAGTGTCAAGTAACTATACTGATATGTGTTCAGTTAGGGGTTTATTTGTTAGTTTTATCTATTCCTAGGGGTAGTCTTGTACATGTATCTTTGTCCATATATATTGTGAAATGAGAAAGGGGAAACTGAACACCTGATTATTTTCACATCTTCTTCTCTCTACAACTTAACATGGTATCAGAGCCATGGTCTCCTCAGATCTGGCCTTGTAGAGGAGGAAGGATCGTGATTTACTGATAATCGATCTCCATAGTCATCGTGTGAGAGATATCAGCTTTGTGTTCAGCTGCTAAGTTCATCACGCTGCTCACGCTACTCGATCAGTGATCGTAGCCTACTGGGCTTTGCACGAAACTCTTGTACGACCACCGTAAGTCCACCGGCGACAGTTAAAGACCACCAACGAGTACTGTTCTTACACCGTACGACCTTTAGGTAAGAGGTAATCTACTGGGTCTTACACGAAAACTCAGATCTGACACCGAGTACTGTTCTCAGTCCGGCGACCCCCAACGACCTCCGGCGAGTCTTGTACGACCTCCGGCAAGTCTCGTACGACCTCCGGCGAGTCTCGTACGACCTCCGGTGAACCTCCGGTGAGTCTTTTTTGGTCACCGTGACCTCTGGTTATGTTTTTTTTTTGAGTGGTGCCTATTTTTTCCGTCTGATTTTCACACTTTGAGGTTGGTTCTGTGATTTCCAGTCGGTTTTGAAGTTAAGGGTGGCCTTGATACCTCATTTCTGTGGGTTTTGGTAGTCCGGTATTGTTCTCTTTCAGTTTGCAGTATGGCAGAGGTTCCTAAAGATGCTTCTGGGGTTGCAAAGGATGAAGGGAGCCGTCTTGTGACTCAAAACAATGCTCCATTGAATATTTGTCCTGTTAAGTTGGATGGTTCCAACTATTTGATTTGGTCCCGGAGTTTTACTTTGGCCATTACTGCCAACGGTTTGTTGAACTTCATCACGGGGTCTGTTCCTCCACCAGCAGCTACTAGTCCAAATTTTGTGATATGGACTACTCAAAATGCTCAAGTTCTGACATGGTTATTCAACTCCATGATACCCACCATCAGCCATAACTACTTGTTTCTTGACACTCCACATAAGGTGTGGACTTCTGTGGCCCAAACATACTATCGAAAGGGTAATGATGCTCAAGTGTTTGATTTGAGAAGGAGACTTCGGGGGTTGGACCAAAACCATAGGTCCTTAGCCGAATATTATGCAGATTTGAATGGAGTGTGGCAGGAACTTGATTACTACAAGAGTTTTCACCCTGCTTGTACTGCTGATGCCACTGCATATCAACAAATGGTTGAGAAAGACCGTCTTTATGATTTCTTGGCGGGTCTTGATGTGGAGTATGATCCTATTCGAGTGCAGGTATTAGCCCGTGTTCCTTTTCCTTCTTTAGGAGAGGCACATGCTTGTGTTCAGGAAGAGGAGATTAGACGGAGTGCTATGGTACCTGTTTCCATTCCAGACCGCTCGGCTCTGGTTGCCATTCCTACTCCACGGGATGGTAAGGCTCAGGTTGGGGATAAGAGCAGTTCTGTTGATCGTGATTTGCTTCAGTGTGACTATTGTCACAAGACTCGACATACCCGGGAGTTTTGCTGGAAGCTCCATGGGCGTCCCTCTCGTGGACGAGGTGGTAGTCGAGGTAGTGGCCGAAGTTCTCATGCTCATGTCTCTGAGTCTATTGAGACCTTGTCAGATTCTAGTGGAGGTCGGTCACATCCTTCAGCTTCAGATAGTTCTCATGGTGGTGCCCTTTCTCAGGGGACTTACAGACTTTACGGAGGCTTAGGCGTCTTATGACGAGGCTTGACTCTCCATCTACTACAGCTTCTACTTCCACGACTTCTTTCCACTTTGCTCACACAGGGTATTCAGGCTAGTGCCTTTCCTGCTTCATCCTCACTTCCTTGGATAATAGATTCTGGTGCTACTGATCATATGACAGGTTGTTCATCCTTCTTTGACTCCTATTCTCCATGTTCTGGTAAGGATAAGGTCAGAGTAGCAGATGGATCCCTATCTTCGATTTCAGGGAAAGGTTCTATAAATTATTCTCCAACCATGTCACTTTCTTCAGTACTTCATGTCCCAAGTTTTTCCACCAATCTTCTCTCTGTTAGCAGTCTTACTCATTCTTTAAACTGCTCAGTGACATTTTTTCCTACTCATTGTGTCTTTTAGGAACTGGAGACGGGGAGAATGATTGGCAGTGGTAAAGCTTATGGAGGACTATACTTTTTGGAGCCTGCACCTAATCTAGTCGGTCCACCTATGTCATGTGGCCAAGCTTTTGAAGCAGATGTGGGCTCAACCCTTTCTTTATTGCATCAGTGGCACCGTAGATTAGGCCACCCATCTTTTGGGATTTTGGAAAAACTTTTTCCTAGTTTAGTTAAGCACTGTACTAGGAGTAAGTTTTTTTTTGAAGCGTGTGAACTTGCAAAACACAAACGCTCATTTTATGCTCCTGTTAATCAAAGAAATGATTCTCCTTTTATGGTTATTCATTCTGATGTTTGGGGTCCCTCCCCCGTTACCTCTCTTTTAGGCTATCGTTGGTTTGTTACCTTTATTGATTGTCATTCCCGTGTCACTTGGGTGTACTTAAGGCAAAAAATGAAGTTATTTCGTGTTTTCAATCTTTTCACAAAATGGTGCGTATTCAATTTGATGCTAACATTAAAGTGCTCCGTAGTGACAATGGGACTGAGTATATTGATGAGAATTTTCGGGCATATCTGAATGACTCTGGCATTCTTTTTCAGACTTCTTGTGTTGGTACTCCACAACAAAATGGAGTTGCTGAACGCAAGAATCGTCATCTTGCTGAGGTAGCCCGTTCACTCTTGTTTACCATGGATGTTCCTAAACATTTTTGGGGTGAAGCTATTCTTACTGCAGCCTTTCTTATCAATCGCATGCCATCCAGTGTTCTTCAATTCCAAACTCCTCTTAAGTTTCTCCCTGGCTGTTCTCGGGTCTCATCTCTTCCACCCAAGGTTTTTGGTTGTGTGTGCTTTGTCCATGCTCCTAAGCACCCTGGTGGTAAACTTGATCCGAAAGCCCGTAAGTGCATCTTTCTTGGCTATTCTCCTACTCAGAAGGGTTATAAATGTTATGACCCACACTCTCGCAAAACATATGTTTCCATGGATGTCACTTTTTGGGAAACAGAATCCTTTTATCCTCTGTCCACTTCATCTCTTCAGGGGGAGAATGATAGACAGGAAGAGATGTTGACATATTATACTCCTGAGTCGTGGTCTTATCTACCTTGTCATAGTGAGGGGGAGAAAGAACCTTTATCTGTAGAAAGAGTGGAGCATGATGTTCGGGAAAGACTGGATAGGCCAAATTTGCAGGCTTTTTCTCGAAAGAAAAAAGGCAAGACTACATGTGCGGTACCACTTTGCCAATCATCATCACCTACTCCAGTTCCTGACTCTTCAGCTGACTCATCTGGTAAAGATCCTTTCCCTACTGTTGTTGATAATCTTGATGCTCCTATTGCTCACAGAAAAGGTGTTAGAACTTGTACCCAACATCCTATTTCTCAGTTTGTTTCATATTCCCGTTTATCTCCTTCGTATCGTGCTTTTGTCTCTTCTCTTTCTTCTATATCTATCCCACAGGATTGGAAAGAAGCTATGGTAGAGGAGATGACAGCCTTGAAAAAGAATGGCACCTGGGAATTAGTGACTCTTCCAAATGAAAAGAAACCAGTGGGATGTAAATGGGTGTTCACTATGAAGCATAAGGCAGATGGAATGGTTGAGAGATATAAGGCCAGGCTTGTTGCTAAAGGTTATACTCAAACCTATTGTATTGACTATGAGGAGACATTTGCCCCTGTAGCGAAGATGAACTCTGTGCGAGTTCTACTCTCTTGTGCTGCCAATTTGAATTGGCATCTTCACCAGTTTGATGTGAAGAATGCATTCCTCCATGGCGAATTAGAGGAGGAGGTTTACATGGCTATTCCACCTGGTTTTTCTTCATCTCAGACCGAGGGAAAGGTGTGTAGATTGAAGAAGGCACTCTATGGATTGAAGCAATCACCTAGAGCTTGGTTTGACAGGTTTTTTCAAGGCCATGTTGAGATTTGGATACAAGCAGTCATGCTGACCATACTATGTTCATCAAGAGAAGGAATGGTAAGATTGCCATTCTTATTGTTTATGTGGATGACATAATTATGACAGGTGATGATGTAAATGAGATTGTGAACCTTAAAGCTCTTCTTGCTCAAGAGTTTGAGATTAAGGATTTGGGGTCTATGAAGTACTTTCTTGGAATGGAGGTGGCTCGATCTGACAAAGGAATTTTCATCTCTCAAAGGAAGTACATCCTTGATCTCTTCGAAGAAACTGGTATGTTGGGATGTAAGCCAGCCGATTCTCCCATTGAGGCCAACCATCATCTTGGTAGCAATGTGGGGGAGCTTACAGAAAAGGAGAGATATCAGAGACTTGTGGGTCGCCTGATATACTTATCTCACACTAGACCAGATATTTCCTATGCTGTGGGGGTTGTGAGCCAGTTCATGCATGAACCTCGTACTAGTCATCTTGATGCAGTTTATCATATCTTGAGGTATCTTAAATCTGCCCCAGGTAAAGGAATTTTGTTCTCTAATCAGAGTCACTTAAGGTTGGAAGCTTTCACTGATGCAGACTGGGCAGGTTCTATTGATGATAGGCGATCTACTTCTGGCTATTGCACCTTCCTTGGAGGGAATTTGATTACATGGAGAAGTAAGAAGCAGTCTGTGGTAGCTAGATCCAGTGCAGAGGCTGAGTACAGAGCTATGACTCATGGTGTTTGTGAGCTCTTATGGCTCCAAACCCTCTTGCGTGATTTGGGATTCCCTAATCGTGGTCCTATGAAGCTCTACTGTGATAACAAAGTTGCCATAAACATTGCTCATAATCCTGTTCAACATGATCGAACAAAGCATATTGAGATTGATAGGCATTTCATCAAGGAGAAGCTGAGCAACGGTTTGATATGCATGCCCTTTGTGAGATCCAAAGACCAGTTAGCTGATGTATTTACCAAGGGTCTTAGTAGTAGAATTTTTCACCCCATTGTGTTCAAGTTGGGCTTGATAGATATCTTTGCACCAACTTGAGGGGGAGTGTTAAGTTAGGGGTTTATTTGTTAGTTTTATCTATTCCTAGGGGTAGTCTTGTACATGTATCTTTGTCCATATATATTGTGAAATGAGAAAGGGGAAACTCAACACCTGATTATTTTCACGTCTTCTTCTCTCTACAACTTAACATGCGATGCTAAAATTAGGTTGATGAAATAGTGAAAGGTACTTAAATGGCAAAGGAAGAAGATCAATAGGCTGGTGAGTCTAAAGCCGTGAACTAGCTCAAACAGGTTCTTACCCATAGATCTGTTGACTGAATTGTTATCAACAAATTTCATCTTAGGTAGTAGCAAGTCCCAGTTGCCTAACTTACCGCCCACCAACCATCGAAACAACTCACCCAAGCTATGATTAATAACCTCAGTTTGACCATCCGTGTGAGGGTGGAAAGCAGATGAGAATTTTAAATTTGTACCAAACAATCCAAGTGTTTTTAGAAAATAACTAACAAACTATACGTCACGATCAGATGCAATCGAGGTAGGTAACCCTTGGAGTCGTACAATTTCCTTATGGAACATTTTAGCTACATGAGAGGCATTGGTGGATACAAGGAATGCAATGAGCCATTTTTGAAACCTATCGATTACAACATAAATCAAATCGTGAATTCTAGCATTCCTAGGCAATCCAAGGACAAAGTCTATGGTTAGGTCTCTCCAAGGCATGTGAGGAATGGGTGAAGGGGTATAGAGACGTATACTTTTCTTCTTAGACTTAGTAGTTGATATGTGCGACACTGTGGCACTAGGTTAGCGACATCCCTCTTTAAAGAAGGCCACTAGAACCTGTCCCCGATCAAAGCTATGGTTGTAACCCTACCATAATGATCAGCAAGACCACCCGCATGAAGCTCCCAAACAAGGAAATACCAAAGTGAGGTACGGTGAATGCACAACCTAGTCCCTCGAAATTAGCCATCTCTAAAATCCACACACTAGTGATGGTTACCATCTAGAACATCATGATAAGTGATACCACAATCTGGACAAACAGAATACTCGTTCTTCATCCTCTCAAAACCCACTACATGGACACTCATAGACTTTTGGAGGCTGCTATCTCTGCTAAGGGCATCCGCAAATTTATTCTCAAGACCAGCACAATGTTTAAGAACAGAACTGTATTCCTCGAGGAACTCTACCCACTTAGCATGTCGTGCACTGAGCTCCTTTAGGGTGAAGGTACCCAAATGTCCAATGCTCGTACGACAATATAAAACTCCTTATCATGGGGGAATAACTTTGCTTACTTTCGTTTAGTTTTTCGCTGGATCTTTTGGTGGAAGATTCGAGAATCTGGTTGAATCTATGAGAGGAATAGTTGGTTTACGTTATGGAAGAAAGACTTGCATATGGGATACAGATATTCTATGGTTTTATGTGCGAACTAAAAATATTGAAGTACAACTGGGTCCCCCTCCTGATTCAAGACACCCCTGATCCCTACACCAGAAGCATCACAAGCGACTTCAAAAGCTTTCGCAAGTCTGGGTGTTCTAAAACGGAGCCCCACTCATCTTTTGTTTAATTTTAGTGGATGCTCTAAAGGCAGTGGTAGTCCACTTGGACTCCCCTTTCTTCAGGCAATCAGTGATGGGAGCCGTAGTGGTGCTAAAACCCTTAAAAACCTATAGAAAGTAGCTAACCCATGAATACTCTGAACGGCAGAAATTGGTTTAGGTTTAGGCCAGTCTATAATAATAGCTTTGACCTTTTCAAGGTCGGCACCAACACTGTTAGCAGAGATAATGACTTCTACACGAGGTTGCATGAAAGAACATTTCTTGAGGTTCACATACAATTTGGCAGATCTAAGAGTGACGAAAACCTCAGAAGATGTAGTACTTATGTAGAGCCACTGTTGATCAGGATATCATCAAAGAAAGATCATAAACTTTCCTATGAAAGGATTCATAATCTGGGACATAACTTGCATAAATGTACGAATCATTAGATAACTCAAAGGGCATGACTAACCACCACTCATAGAATCCATCTTGGGTTTTAAAGGCAGTTTTCCATTTGTCGCCTGCTCGAATCCTGATTTGATTGTAACCACTATGCAGGTCAAACTTAGAATAACATTGTAAACCAGCCGGGTGGTCCACAAATCATTGAGTCTGGGAATGGGATATCTGCGCTTGACTGTGATCCTATTAATGGCTCTACTATTGACACATTCTCCAAGGGCCATCTTTTTTGGGTGTAACGAGGGCTGGAACTGCACAAGGACTAAGACTAGGTTGAATGTAACTTCTCTGCAAAAGTCCCTCTACGTCAGCATGCTCTTCATGGTTTAACCTATAATGTGGCAGATTAGGCAATTGCAACCGGGGAACTAAAACAGTGTCTGAATGTACCAAATTGGAGGTAATTCGTCGGCTAACTATTCCGGTGCCATTTCCTAAACTCATGCAACAGTTGGTTGATCTCGGGTAGAAGGTCAACATTTGACTCAATGGGAAACTCAGCATCATCCTTACAAACAATGAATAAATTTATGTTACTCTCGACTTTTCTGCTCAAACACCTTACAGGACAGCAAGTGCAGTTTGTGCTTACTAGGTGGCTGAGTTGAAGATTTGTCCTTCGGCACATTATCTGTTTTAACAGGTTTTAACGGCCCTGTTCGTTTCCCAGTTTAGTTTTAGTTTTAGTTTTGATGACATCATCATTTCTCTCATCTCTCTCTCTCTCTCTCTCTCTCTCTCTCTCTCTCTCTCTCTCTCTCTCCACTCATTACACCTTGCGACATCATCAAAACTAAACTAAACTATCTAACCAAACACAGCCAACATAACTTTGTGTCACCATGCTGAAAAACATATGTATTTTCCAATTCTTGGCATCACACCATAGGCCCAAGGACGACCTAGAAGCACATGAGCGACATTCATGGGTAGAACATCATACAAAATACTGAAGGAATAACCATCCATCTGAAGAGGCATTAAGCAACATTCAGAGACTGGCAACAATCTATTGTCTACCCACGCAACTTTGTGGTTGGGGATGCAGTTCAGGCTTGAGTTTTAGTGTACTAGCAACCAACTTAGACACCACATTCATAGAACTACCTCCATCAATAACCATCTTGCAAACCTTATCTCCACACCTCACATATGTATGAAGGATATTGGCTTTGTTACTATCCTCAGTGTCTGCAACAGTGTAGAAAATGCATCCATCACATGGAGGCTATCATCAAATTCCTCTTCTTCACACTCCTCTTCAAGCAAAGTTGTGTCCTAAGCCATGACAATTATATGGAACGGTAATTGGAAGAAGCTGGGTCGTGATTACTACTTGTAGTATTGGGCAGTTGTTGCACACTCTGAGTGGGATTATAGCTTCCTTGAGAGGTTACTGGAGCAGAGTGATTTGGGTGATAACTACTCTGAGGCTGAGTTTGAGGAACGACTTTGAACTGATATGGAAAACCCGCCTTTGACCCATCAAAATTCTTGAACTGATATGACTCCCCTGCTTGAGAGGTTGATTGTCTTTGGGTAGGAAATCGTTAGTATCCCTCTCAGTCCCTAGCTAAATAGTAGGCATCTTTGAGAGTTTGAGGGAGGTGAATATTGATGTCTTTACGATATTGAGGTTAGATTGTACCGATATGGGAGAAACAAACCCTCCTGTCCAAGATGGTGAACCTAAGGTGGTTGCACAATGGGGGGAAACCCTGCAGGGTTATGGAGGATGGACCTGCGTGAGCTGGATTGGGGTTGCCACATGTGACAGAAGGATTACCATTGAGATGAACGACATTTGGCTCTGCCTAAGCTTCGTTAATGTGACAATTGGCTAGGTGTATGTCTCTTTGGGCAAAACTGTGCTCGACTTACTAACTGGGTAAATTGCTGGGTTAAGAGACTTGTTACTTCAAAAGATGGAACTCCTTATCAAATTCAGCTTGTTGCCTACAAATTCGAGTCTCGACATTGCTAGACTTGACTCAATGATTATTTGAAGGCAGCGATGTTTGTTTTGATATTGGTTGCAAAGGGTTGCTTATCATGTATGGTTTTCAGGAGAGTTGACACATTATTCTGGGAGGTCATCAAGTTGTTTTCCAAGGTGCTGACCCTTTGGGTCAATGCAGCTTGTAACTTGTTGGTCAGTCACTTCACACATCGTCACAGTGAGGGGTAAAAGAATAAACACATGGTGATATTAGACTCCGAATCGCATCAAGACAACAAAACTATTTTCTACTACTGTGTTCACAAAGAATAAGAATGTAGTGAAAGTTCTGATTGTAATGTGTGAAACAAGGTTGTGTGGGGATGTAAGAAAAAGCCAGCAATT
This sequence comes from Vaccinium vitis-idaea, assembly GCA_963854785.1. Classification (NCBI taxonomy): domain Eukaryota; kingdom Viridiplantae; phylum Streptophyta; class Magnoliopsida; order Ericales; family Ericaceae; genus Vaccinium; species Vaccinium vitis-idaea. The sequence goes on along the minus strand of OY978217.1, from coordinate 28,934,569 downwards.
AAACCAGGACATAATTGCAAATTAATTGGTAAGCCAAAACATTATTAAGGAAATCACGCTTCAGTGTGAAGCAAGTACCAGCGATAGCAAGTAGCGATGCTGATGGAAATGGTGACTGCTGCAATGTTGAAGCGCTGCTGCTAGAGTCTATGAGGGCTTTTGTCTCAAGTGCAGTGGAAGGTTTTTTTTTTTTTTCTGTTTTAAACCCATAGAGGGGAGAAATTCTGAGCAGTCATACTTGTATAAGCGGTATGGGTGTATGGTGTGTTCAGATATTGGAAGAGCCCTTGAAGCTGAAGTATCAACTATTATCCAAGATGGCAGGTAGAATTGGCCCAGATTAAGGAACGGAACCATACAAGAGATATGTTTGCATACTCCTGGAGCTTTATTACCTGATGTGTCTAAGGAAGATTCTGTGTTTTTGATTCCATCTAGGAGTGGAAATTGTACTATGCAATCTGCCTGGGAAGCTGTGAGGGTGTATTATGAGATTAAGGAATGGCACAGTGTAGTCTGGTTTAACCGACAAGTTCCAAGGTGGGATTTTATTGTATGGTTAGCCATGCAAACCAAACTGAATACCTTGAACAGATTATTGCAGTGGGGAGTGATTAGCAGTGACTCTTGTATTCTCTGTACAGAAGGCAAATCTGAATCCCGCAACCATTTGTTTTTTGATTGTTCTTTTTCTAAATCTGTGTGGGTGGCTATGTTGAGGAAAAACCAGATTGGAAGAGATCCCTTGAGTTGGGATGAGGAGAAAGCATGGTTCATCCAGCATGTAAAAGGTAAGGGTTTCAAGACCTCTATTATGAAAGTTTCCTTAGCTGCGGCCATCTATAACATTTGGCGTGAGAGAAACTCGCGCATCTTTCAACTGCAAGCTTTGGACTCTGATTCTCTTATCTCCAAGATCTCTAATGCTATTCGAGACACCATTGTGGCTTGGAGGAATATAAAAGATAGTCCTGAGAACAGAAGAATTTGCAGACTATGGGGTGTCACTCACAGCATTTATAGACTTCCTATCCGTTTCTTTTCTTTGCTGCTTTGGGTTCCCCCTGTTTTAGAGTTTTTTTTTTCCTGGTAGTTAGGTGGTTGTTTTTTGTTGGTTGTTCTAAGGGTTCTTCCCCTTGCACATTGTTGTATTCTTGGTTGGGCTTTTTCATGAAAAGTACTATTAGCAAAAAAAAAAAAAGTACTGAGCAGTCGACTATTTGGGAATATGTGGGCTGCGTTTATAAGAGTTTCTGTAGATGTGGTTTATAAGAGTTTGGATGGGCCTCAGGGTTTAACTGGATGGTCTGGTTAAGACATGGTCAGATTAAAAAAATCGGGGTAAAGCTTTAGGAAATCGAAACCCTGGAGAGATAGTATTCTACATAGCAGTGGAACAATTGCTGCGATGCAGACACAAAGACGACCAGATCGAAATGATGATAGCTGCTAGGAAAACACAGAGATACGCGCCTGTAATCTTACGTCGATTAGTGAAGAAGAGACTCCAATGTTGGCGGCAAAGATGCTGCTGATGACGGCAGCGGCAATGGCAATTTTTTTCCCCAGTTCGAACATGAAGCTATATTAAGGACACAACAACGCCGATTGAACAGAAGGAATGGACTGAAATTAGTTCTGATTCCACTTGATTTCAGATTTCTGGCGTAAGAAAACAATAAACAATAGATTTCTAAATAACATATTCGATTCCTAAAATAAATAAATCAAGACCAATAGAGATTAATTCTCTCATCCACAGCTCATGTAGGTGTGGGTGATCTTGGGCCTTATGCGATCTCCATAACATATGAAGATGCAGATGCAAATCATAACCTCTTCTGGTGGCGGCAGCCTATGCAGAAAACTAAATGTAATGGTGGCTCTCATACCATGAGAGCTTCCAGGGGAAGAAAATAAAAGTGATAGTATTGCAGTTGATAATCATAATATTACAAAGGTAAGATGGTTTATATAGCCTAACCCTATTAACCATTGGCAAACCCTAATTGGACTGCACTACCTGACAATGACTGAATAACAATTACATAGAAGACAGTGCTCGCAGAAACCAAAAAGAAAAGATTGCTAGTCATGGCCTTTGATTGAGTGACAAGATTCGTTAAAGTGATCCCCAATTGCTTAGACAGGGTGGTTGACTTTTCACTTTGTATATGGCTGCATGGTCTCTCTCACATTTGCTGGTAAACATGCTGTATGAAGTTAATTACATAGTAGTTCATTCCTTAGACTTATGTTTCATTAGTACCTGGATCCCCTTGATCAATCGCTGACGCTTGAACCCACCCTACCTGAATGCAGTAGAATTGCCTGGAGTGTAGTTTTCCTGAAAATCACATTTGCATGTGCTTTGTGTAAACTTACAGGTGAATCCTGTGCTCTCATTTGGACTACCTTACTGGCTTTGAATCTACTATAATTACTGGTTTTTAATTTCCTGTCGTACTTATTAGCCTTGCTTGAATGCATCTGTTTGAATATATTTCTTGATGTTATCTTCCAGATTGATAGGTCTGGGAAGATACCTATGTTGAGATTTAAAGATCGTGAGTCATATGCGGGTAACAAGACGAAGGAGTATGATGATCTTGCAATGAAGTACTTGTCTTATGTGCTATTCTTTCTGGCTGCCTGCTCTTCTGTTTACTCTCTCAAGTACGAACGCCACAAGAGCTGGTACTCGTGGATTCTCTCTTCGCTTACAAGCTGTGTTTACATGTTTGGTAAGAGCTTGAATTTTTCCAATTGTCTTTTTCAATTGTATTTGGGCGAAATGTAGATTACCTCCCTGTGGTTTGGCCCTTGGGCACTTCACCTCCATGTCTTTTCAAAATGACCAGCTTGCTGCCTCGTTGTTTTGGAGTAAAATTCTACTGTTAACTCTGCTAACTGCCAATCTAAAATTATCTTCATGTACCTTTTTTTTTGTTGGTTATTCTTCTTCTATTTGTCCCTACTGTCTATATACATTTCAGTATATATGTATACATGTGGATGCATTAAAATATGTGCATATATAGATATCGTAATCCCACGTTAAGTTAAAGCCTCATATTAATGAATCATCCTTCATTTTGACATAACTTTTGAATACGTTTATTTATTTTATGAGTCTTTCTTCGACAAGGACATGGTATAAGAGTCAATCATGGAAATAAGACACAAACTAATTCTTTAATGCCAAAAGGACAAATCACCCACACATTCCAAAAATGCCCCCGTCTACCCTATGAAAGTGCCTAAATCTCTCATACCCTATGAAAAGTGCCTAAATCTCCAAACCTAATGAAAGTGCCTAAACCTAAATCCTAGGGTACCCTATGAAAGTGCCTAAACCCTAGGGTACCCTATGAAAGTGTCCAAAATTCTAGGGTACCTATGAAAGTGCTTAAACCACTAAAACCCTGTAGTTGGAAAGTGCACCCTAAACCTAAACCCTAGAGTACCCTATGAAAGTGCCTAAAACCTAGGATACCCTATGCAAGTGCCTAAACCACTAAAACCTTATAATTGGAAAGTGCACCCTAAGTGCCTAAACCCACAATACCCTACCCCAAAGAGCCTAAACCCCTAAAATTAAATCCCAAAATTGAACCCAATTAATTTTGTCCCACACGAGAGAGAAAATCCCAAAATTGAACCCAATCAATTTGTTCCACGAATGTGTGTGTGTGTGTGTGTGAGAGAGAGAGAGAGAGAGAGAGAGAGAGAGAGAGAGAAACGTGGTGGGTAGTGAAAGTGATGGGTGAGTAATGAGTTTATAATCTGAAAGTGACGTATTGGGCATTGGATCAGTGAAAGTGACGGGTTGTCTTCGCTAGTCGCTTTCAATTGTAGGAAGGTCCACTTTCCACGTGGCTTTATTGCTCTGCTTCATTAAGGGTATTTTTCATAGTTGTCAAATCGTGAATCGAATCGCGAATCGAAAAGGCCTGTTTGCGAATCGTGAATCGAATCGAATCGTGAATTGAATCGAATCGTGAATTGAATTGAATCGTGAATCGTTCCGATTCGGTCATTTTAAAAAAAAATACATAAAAAATGTAGATTTCAAGTTGGAATCAATAAAAGTATTGTTTCATAAGATAAATTGATGATTATATGGTCGAAATAGTCACAAATCCAAACTCCAAACACTTCAGATATACTAATTAGTAATTATTAAATTACTAACACCTGGAAATAACAGCATTGGACACTTGGAATATAATAGCATATAATATATAATAATAATATAATACTAGTTAGTGGGTAACTGGGTATGGGTATTAATTTATTATAACTTGCATAGTGGGAATATAATAATAGGTAAAGAGTCCACTGAGAGAACATAAAAGCCACGTAAGTCACTAGTTACAGTCTTCTTCTTCTTCAGTTCGACGAAGAGCTTCGCTTTAGTGCTTCATTCTTCGACGATCAACAAAATCGAAACCCACGGATGAAGCTCTGTTCTCAGTTGAAGGCTTGAAGCCCTCTTCTCACTTCTCAGTCAGAGCTCTGTTCTATCGAAACCCACAGGTTGGTCTAAACACTAAATTTTTTGACGAAGACTGCTGAAATCCAAGATCGATCGATTTATGTAGGTCTAGTTACACTCTCAACTCCTCCTATGGCATAAAAATAACATTACGGAGTGAAATTTTACTTTAATTACGACCCAACCCGTAATCGAAGTATGGGTTGAAAACCAAAACGAATCGTGCGATTTGTGTGAATCGCAAACGATTCTTGCGATTCGGCAATCGATTCGTTGATTCAGACCACGATTCTATACCATATGCGATTCTATGTATCGGTTCGTATCGTTTACACCCCGAATCGAACCGAATCATACGATTCGAATCGGGAATCGTACGATTTCGATAACTATGGTATTTTTGTCTAGTAATGTCCTTGAGCCCTCAAGAATTTCTTATCTATATATTGGAGGCCTTAAAATAAGTTAGGCTGGACTAAACACCCTTTAAAGCCCCAAACTTGGCCTTTAAGCCAATTTTCTGTTATTTTATATATTTCCCTGAAAAAAGAACAGAGCACCACTTTTTGTCTTTCATTCTGACAAAAGCCCACCCCTATCTATTTAAGGGTTAATCGGCAAACTTATATTCAAACTTCAATGAGAAGACAATTAGGTCAAAATCCAACAAAAGCATCAAGCATGGGGGGTGGAGGAGATTTCCCCAGATTTAGGTAGTTGGGGATGGCGAGGGTATAGTTGACTTGTTGTCCGGGAGGATAGTGTTGGAAGAGATGAAGAAGGCTATTCTTGTCTTTTTACATTGAAATTCATCTTTATTTAATTTAATTTTGTTTTCACTTTTGTTCTCATACTAGGCATGTTTTTTTCACCTTCCGTCAATTTTGATAAAAATGCAACAGTAGCATTTTAGTCATTTCTGATGATATTCATCTTTATTTAATTTCATTTTCATTTTCATTCTGCGTTTTTCTCTATTTGTTAATAATATTATTCTCTCTTTGGCATGCGTTTTGTATTTTATTTTTTCTTCTTTTGCTACCTTGCTAACTTCTGTGGGAACTTTGTAGTTTGAAACGCACAAGTTTTACACATTCTATAGTAGTATTGTTTATTCGTGAATTGGACAATGTTATTCGATTACAAATCTCGATGCAAGTATTGGCGCAGCGATTACATGTTACAAAAGCTGAATCAGACAAAAATGTGGAATGTAGCGAAGGGCTTAAGTATTGGTAATCCAGAACGGGGGATTACTCATCCATAGTGATCCCTAGGGAATTTTTATTTCCTCACTATGAATCGGTACCCGATCAAGAATAAAAAAGAAGAAAACCCCCGAGTCAAACCAATCAAATAGAGCATTAGGATATTGCTTTGGAACTTGAGGCGACACCCATTGTATACCTTGATGTCTCAGTTTTATATTTGTTTATTTGTATGGATGTCATGTTAGGTGTGATTTTAGTGTGAGATGGTTGAGCAAACCATGGGAGGAAAATCGTGGGCAACATTTGTAGCGAACTTCAATCCTACATGTACAGATTAAGAGAACCGAGGTCACGCTTTGTCTAGTCCTATTTCCTGTGTCCAGTTAGAATATTTCCAATCAGGTTGAAAACTATAGAATACTTCACTGAACCTAACGACTTGGAATTTTGGGCCCGAATTTTTTTTTTTTTTGGAAACACTTATTCTAAACTACAAGTTTAGATCATCATCAAACTTGGTAGGCTGCGTATGGACATGTAATCATTTATCAGCAAATGCATATCTTCTCGCATGAATGCCATTTTTGGTAAAGGACATGTGAGAGCGATTTCTTTCAAATGATTTTGCAGGTTTTACTATGATGTGCCCTCAATTGTTCATCAACTATAAGCTGAAGTCTGTGGCCCATCTACCCTGGAGGCAGATGACCTACAAGTTTCTTAATACCATCATTGATGATCTCTTTGCGTTCGTTATAAAAATGCCGACATTGCACAGGCTCTCTGTCTTCCGTGATGGTGAGTTGCGGTAAAAGTATGATTTACATTGAAATGTTACACGCCTTAACTGCAGACTGTACCAGAATGATGTTCTTAACAAGGATCTGCTGCGGAGATATAGTTTGAATTCTTCCAGGGTTGATTTAGAGAATTATCATGCAGTAGTGTCAGCTTTATGTTTTCCCTCGTGGTAGTTTTTGTGTTGTTTTTGTTGGGGTCAGGGTCTAGTGCATCAATAGAAGCATGTTATCAAGTTTTTCAGTCCTTGTTGCTAGTCCCTATTTTCATCAAGTTTTACCGTATCTTAACTTCCTTTTTAAAAATATCGGCAGATTTCAGTTGAAATGTCCCTTGGTTAGATTTAAATTTGTTGAGATGATCAGAGATTGCTCTAAGAGACCAAAAATACATCTGATCAATTAGTTTTTGGGCTTTTGTTCTATCTTCCTGAGGCTTGCAGCTGCACAAAGGTAACAACGTTGCCACTGTGCCAACATAGTATGAGAGAGTGAGCCAAGGGTGGGACCCTTGCCCATCAGTTTAGTCCACAAAACACAGCTGCCGTCAGTAGTTGATGTGATGTTCGGCACTGTTCTCAGACCACGCCCCTGGAAACCTTTTAAGTGCAGTTGTTTATTTTACCTTTTGTGTGCCTATATATTCTTGTATGTAGAGAGCTTAGTGTGGTGAGGTATAGAAACAGAGAGTAAACTAGAGTGAGGCAGAGAGAATTTCCCAGTGTAAACTCCATTATTTCCGGCAATATGATGCAGTGTGTATTTTCTCCTTGGAATGGGCATTCCGGCCAAACCACGTATGTTTGGTGTCTGTGGTGTGTGTGTGTCCCACGATTATATGGAATATATTGCATGTTTTATGTCATATGACCTGGTACACTTACTTTTCTGTCTTCCTTCTCATGCCTTGCAGATATTATCTTTCTCATATATGTGTACCAGAAGTGGATTTATCCAGTTGATAAGAAACGGGTTAATGAGTTCGGTTTTGCTGGTGAAGATGGAAATCAGGCTTCTTCTAGTCCGGAAGCAATAACGGAATCTAGTCCGGAAGCAATAACATCTAGTCCGGAAGCAATAACGGAAGAAGAAAAGAAAACTAACTGAGGTAGTTTCATGGGAATCATTTTTATAGCATAAACTGTAAGATTCTGGAGAAAGTTCTCGCATTTTTAGATATTGTAAAATTCAGTTTTGCATTGTCCTTTCTTGGATGAATTTATGGCTTTGGATAATTTTATAGCTGAGCAAGGAAAATAGATTGATGGGTTTTGTTACAGTTTTTTTTTTTTTTTTTTCTTCCCTTTTTCTTGTAAATTCTTGCTTTAGTATGCCTTGGTTGAGAGATCCAAAGTTGGTTTCTTTCTTTTGATTATTGGCTTATTGTTGTTTGTTTTTGTAAGGCTAAACCCTTTTGATATCCCATGGTATGTGGAAGACGTGTGGCTCAAAGAATTACATGGACCCTGTACTCCCTAATCTTGGAAGCGAGATGGTGCAACGCACTTAATGCGTTGCATCGTGAAGCGCATATCACAAATGTCCATTTTGGAAATCAATGGTCTAGATTCGTTGAAGCTTTTTATTGCCTGTAATAAACCATTTTGACCGGTAAGAAAGCGTCTGCGAAGCCAAACCATTGAAAACACTTTTAGACGGTTGAGTTCCTGCCCTAAACGGTGCAACGCACTAAGTGCGCGGCAGGGTCCTGGGGTCCCCTAATCTTGCATTTACCAAACATGACCTCATCCTCGTCATAATCCCCGTGGCTCTGGCTTTGTTGTTCATCTCCCAGTTGTGAACACCGCACTGATCGTTACATTCCACTTAGGAGAAATCCGCTACATAGGAGGTTTGAATTTGTTTCAGCTAGCTTTTTGGTGGAGTTCTGGCCTGTTCCAGTGAGTGTCGTCAGTACCAACCAACCAGCGGAAAAAATGCAGAAACCGAAGAAAATAGGAGGAAGAAGATCAAAACGGAAATGGATTTTCTGTAACGGCCCGTCAACCGATTTACGTTTTCTTTATAGCTTTAAATTAAATTACGTGTTTTTTTTTAATTTGATTAAAAGACTACGTTGAATCGTGATTTAAAATCACGTTCTATGAAAACGTGATTGGCAAACACATTTTCTACCTGACATATAATGTGATTAAGAACAAGGAAAATGCTGATACTCACCTAATAGGTGGAAGATAATAAGTAGAATGTGCAAGATATCTAAGAAAAGTGTATTCATCCCTGTGAAAGTATATTAATATTCGTGAAATGTGCATTGATATCTGAACTAATTTGTCGTTTTATGCATATCATCATCCATTAAATGGGTGGAGTTTAGCAAGACCATGAGAATAAACCAAATTCTGCTAAAAAATAAGCAAAAAATGGTACTATAAACGCGCTTCTAAAAACGTGGTTTTGAAACACACCTTTAGACGGGGAAAAACTGAACCATTAAACCTCGGAGGAAGCTGAACACAGTTTTAAACTTTTTTGGTCTTCTGATCTCCGCCATTCAATCACACCACTCTATGAACAGCACGATGGGAGGAATGATTTGAGATTTCATTGTCTAAAACTTCATTATCACCTTTTCCACATACTTTAATTTGTTCAATTTGCCTAAAGTTGTCGTGATTGGGTTTCCCCTTCTGCTAAAAAATATTCCCTCCATCCCTTTTTTAGTGTTTAGATTTCCATTTTGGGTTGTCCTTGGTGTTTTGAAAAGTTAATGGGTAAAAGTTGGTACAATTATCATTTTACCCTTTTGAAAAGTTAAGTGAGTAAAGAGTTAACGGGTAAAAGTGGAGGATAATTTTGGAAAGTAGAGGTAAAGTTGATGTAAAAAGTGTAAAGTAGAGGTAAAAGTTGATGTGAAACGTGTAATGATGATGTTTTTTTAATAAGTTGGATTTACGAAGTAACACACTTGAATAGGGACGGAGGGAGTAATAGTAATAGTCCTGAAGCACCTTAACATAGGCTCTGTGTATCAGCGAAAGTCGAATTCCAGCAACCAGTGCCGACCGACTTTTTTTATCGTATCAGCTAACTTGGCCCCTCAACATTCTCTAAATAAATTATAAATTTTCTTGCCATTTTTGTCACGCCCTCGATTTTCAACATATTTATCCAAAATTCACCTCACAACATCCCATGTTCACAATAGACAACAAGTCTAAATAGGGTACCGATGTCCCATGAGAAAACATGTTTAAAAGAGTTTTAAGTTATTACATTTATCCAAGTCAAAAGAGGTGAATGAATAGAGTTAAAAATTTATCTCTAAAAAATAAAGTTAATGAGTTAAGTAAATATCTCTTCCGTATATGCTTGTCAACCAATGGAACGCACTCCAAGCAAATCAACTCATGCTCCGTGGTTTGCACCTGAAAATGATAGGGTAAGTTACACTAGCCCAGTAAGTATTTTTTCTACAAATGCTAAATGCATATGAGATGGGATGAGCACGGAGGAAATAATGCAATACAATCGTTCAATGAATGAGAAACATCAAGGCACAATCAATTTGAGAATATAAGTGTCCTCGTGTTCACAAAACATCATTTCGTCCATGAAATCCTTTTTGTAGAGTTCCAAGTGTCCATACATATGCTTCTCATCCATTTTCTTATTTCATTCCAAAGCCATTGTCATTCGTATTTTCGAAACTGGGAATTTTGGGTCCCGTAATCCCTGCAGAGTATTTTGGGGCCTCGTTACCCTTGTTGAGCATTCGAGACATCTCCTTAGAACATCGTAGCCATTTGTCGAGATTCATGGACTTTGTAACCCCTACCGAGATTCACGGGCCTCGTAACCCATGCTTAGGGTCGTACCGAATAGTGGCCCTAATAATCAACAAACCAACTTCAAATCAAATACTTCTCCCTTTCATAAATTTTCAAGTGTCCATTTGGTGTCCATCAAAACATAGTTTATTACATTCAACACTTGTCCATTAGACTTCTCTACTACGTCATCGCGTGTCAAACATACGGGAATAGGCATAATTGTCATCGTATTTTGTGAAACAACTACGTATACAAGTATTGAACTAGAAATGAGGATTTCAACAAGTTATGAGGCGCAAACGAGAGGTATTTCAAGTACACGATCAAACAACTGAACTGGAGGTCAAAAAAGGAGGGTCATACTAGGTCCGAAATCAACAAATAGCATTTTAAGTGGTTGCTGGAATTCCCGTCCAGACGATCGGAGCAAATTTTTGGGCGAAGAAATTGGATTTTTGACAGATTTTAGTCCAAACAAAAATACTTCGAATCAAGTGAAAATCAAGCACAAATCAACTCAATAAGTACCTAGAGTGTATAAAAAATGTCACGCCCTCAATTTTTAACATAACTAAATAAACATTTCCCAATAGAATAATTCAATAATTCCTTACATATTCATCCAAAAGTCACCTCACAACATTCCATATTCATAGCAAATCACACATCTAAATAGGGTGCCCGTGTCCCATGAGAAAACATGTTTAAAGGAGTTAAAGTTGTAATGACCCTGATTTTTGGTAAATAAAAATTTCGTTTATTTAATTGACTTTCCTTTTCTTTAATTATTTTCTTTAATAAATTACTTAAAGTTATTTTTGGTAATAACTATTTTGAGTCAATAATTATTTTTGTGTTAGTATATATATATGTGTGTGTACTAGTATATTTATACTACTAGATTTTTATTAGACTTTCTTTCATTAATTCCTAGATTTTCCTAGGGTTAGTAGTCATGTGCTTGCACATGTAGGAAGGAGGGAGGAAGCTTCCCAATTACTTAGTCACCAAGTATAGTGCACTATATCCTCATGCATGTGCATAGGAATCCCTTAAAGTAAATCTAGAGATTTTCTAATAATTTCCCTAATATTTCCTAGATTTATTAGGGTACTAGGCTTATGACTATTTAGGGTACACTTGTGTGTATAACTAGCACCCAAAACTCTAGTTAGTCGTGTTTTTCTCTCCTAATTATTGGAGAGAATATATTCCCTAATTTATTGAGAGAATAAGAATATATTCTCTAATTAAAACCCTAGATTTGCTAGGATTCTATAGCCCTAATTAGGCATGTGACTCCTAACTTATTTCTAGTACCCAAAACTCCCTAAAACAATGGTAGCCATGCAAAATTATACACTACTTAGAGCCAAGGAAATTACCTAGAAACTTCCTACTATTAAAACCCTAAGATTTTATAACTAAAGCCTAGGATTCGCCTAGGATTTCTTTGTACCAAAACCTAGGATTTTATTCTTTGAAATCCCACAAAATCTTGTACTAAGATCTAGCAATTAATTGGAAAATCTTGGCACATGGGAGAGAAAGGAGGGGCCGGCAAAGAGAGGGACGAGGAGAGCTCAACCCTTGCCTATAAATTGCAAGCCAATTCTCACTTTGAACTCACACCAAAAACTCCTCTTCCTTTGTAGTCTTTAAGTAGCTTTCTAAAGAGAGAAACTCTAACTTTTCTCTTGAGTTTTCTCTTGATACTCAACTTGTTCTTCCATATTCAACCTACAACTACCACTCTCATCCACCAAAAACCACTCTCCAATCCAAAACAAGTAGGAAAGTTAGTAGTCTAGTTGTTCGTAGTTCAAAACCCGGAGTCCAACCTAGGTTGTTGGCTTCCGGTTAACACCTGGAAATTGAGGTAGCTTTCCTAACCAAATTTTAATAAGTCAATTTCCATACCGTTATAATGCTTGTGTTACTTCTAATTTTTCCTTAAAGTTACTTACTTAGCATTTTTCCGGAAAGTTAGTTTCTTGTTTTGGAAAGCTTACGGTAAAAAGTTATTAACTTTGAAAGTAACTTTTTCCTAATCATGCGTAGTCGTTATAATGCCCGAATTGAGATTGGCTTTTCAAAATAAGCAGTCATAATGCCCGGATAAAAATTGACTTTTCAAAATTACGCCGTTATAATTCCCGACTGATTTTTGGAAAGTAGTTGACTAAACTTTTTCTTAAAGTAACTTCAAAATGTTTTGACCGTATTTGGACTATGAGATAATCCAAGCTAACACCCTTGAGGGTCTGTCAGAAGGACAAGCTTTGCGCTGTCTAAGAAAAGAATGGTGATTCTAACTGGACTCATCTTACCATCCGGCCTGGGACTCTCCTGGTTATCTCATTTGTCTAGAGAAAGTCATCAAAGAAAATAGATTTTATAAATGACTTCATAATGAATCAGTACTGTTTTTCAGTTAACCCTAGACTGGATTGAAAAGAATAACGTGTAGAAAAGCTGTTATTTTATGTGACACATTTTTCAAAAAAAGATGCATTGACATGGAACAAGTTTTATAAAATCATGATGTGTATTCACGAGACCCGATACGGTTTAGACACGTCATGATTTTTGAGAAAATGAACGATTAATTGTTTGACGAGAAACAAGATGGAAATGAAAACGGTAGTATAACCCTATCCCGCCCATCATGTGAGTGTGCGCCATGATGTGGTTAGGGGCCTTAGGGCTAAGGAATACAGTATTGCAGCAAGAGTGCCACTCCAACTTCATGGAGAGAACTTGGTGGTTAGGGCTAAGCGTGCACAACACATAGTGGACGAACCTTGAAACGTACTGTGAGGATCAGTAAGACAAGACAGCCGGGACTATGTTACGTGTGTGTGCGCAGGGTGAACAGACCTTGTATCTTGTAAGTGTGCGCCTTGATACAAGACAGCTAGGACCTCGAGCGGAAAGGTTGGTGACCGTCAGTTGAAAGGAGACGAAAACGGCCCAATAACTTTCTAGTGATGGGAAATGTTGACATAGATGAAATTTGAAGAAGAATGCTGACACTGAAAAGATAATACGAGACACTGTTTACCTGTGCACGATATACTTTGATCTGCATTGACATTGACTTATCTGCATACATAAGATACATTGTTTCCAATGAACTCATGTTTTACTTTTCTAGTTATATATATATATTGTTCTAGAATTGCTAGTTAAGGTTTGGGTAGAACTATCTACTGGGTGTTATTGCTCACGGTGTTGCACTTGTGTAATCTTGGCATAATACCACGATGTTGCTCTGCGACTCTGATGCATTATGCCAGCCTATAGAGATGAACAGGAGGAGTACTATAGCTTGAAGGCCTACGGAGCAGAGCAGGATACCGCCAGGAGGGACGGCCGTGCAATGAAGTAGAGAATCCCTAGTTAACCCTATAGATAATGAATGTATTAGCAGGGAGATTTATGTAATTTCCTTTGAGATACTGTTGTAAAACCCTATTTATATTCATGTATTCTTTATTAACAAACCCAAATTTTGGGGGCGTTACAAAAGTTATTACATTTTTCTAGTAAGTCAAAGAGACAAATGAATAAAGTTACAAGTTCATCTTTCAAAAATAAAGTTCATAAGATGATCAAATGACTATTTCCCGGTAAGCTTTCAAAACAATGTGTGAACACCCCGCGGGAACGCCCACGAAAATGATTGCGGTTTGGAAAATGATTTGATTGGTTGAATGGAGTCGCCACCCGGATTTGAGGACCTTACCCGAGAAACCATTTGAAAAATGACTCTTTTGCCCTTGAAATGGAAAATACTTTACCGGTCTTTTAAAATGAGATTTCTCGGGTCCGGAAGCTAGGTTACGCGAGGGGAAGGAATTTAAAGCACCCCTCACGCCCGGTGTGGCCACCGGTCTCTACTAAATGTTTGAAAAGATTTTGAAAATGTTATTTAAACGGACTTTAAACTCAAATTCATGGGAGAGCATGGCAAATACATCAAGAATGTCTATGAAATATAAGTGAATGCTTGTGCAAAGTGTTGTGGATGAGTGATTTATATACAGAAGATGCTAAAATTTCACCAAATAGCCTTCAAACTGCCTTAAGATACCCCAGAAATTAATCACATACATTCAAAACATCACACCTGGATAGGATCCAGGCGCCTGGAAAGGGTCAATCCAGGCGCCTGGACTGGAGGAGTCAATCCAGGCGCCTGGATTGCCTTCCAGACAGAAACTTTAAAATCCCATTTTATTGACTCAAAATACTTCAAATGAACTTTTAAATGAGGATCAGAACATGAAATGTAATTAAATGAGGATTATGGCATGCAAATGATGAACCAAAGTTAATCAAAATATGAAAGAAAACAGAAAACATGATAATGGAAAAGGGGATCCAGGCGCCTGGAAGGTGATGATCCAGGCGCCTGGACCCAATGCAGGCGCCTGGAAGGTGATGATCCAGGCGCCTGGATTGGGCTCTGATGCACAAACTGGTTTTTCTCCTTTGATGATTTTCGACCCTCTCTCAAACCCTCCACTGGTATAGATGACCAAAGAGAGCTTGATTGAGTCCCCCTCAGGGCCTTCTTGAGCAAATTTGGTAGACAAACTACCTTGAAAGACTTGATTGATGAACTTGGAGTTTGATTTTTGGACAATGTTTGGTAGTTGAATGGGCTGGATTTTGGGTTATTGGAAGTATATCAAACTGATTGTAGGTGGTTTGATTGGGGGTTTGATTGTGGATGGTTGAAAGGTGAGAGTTTTTGATGATCAAAGGGTGGGTTTTTAGGCTAGAAGTTGGGTTTTTAGGCTTAGAAGTGAAGGGGATCAGTTTGGGGATGGAGTTTCTGGATGATTTTCAGCAGAGTAACAGTAGAGGAAGGAAGGAGAATTGGTCCTTTAGAATGGAGTGGGATGGGGGTATATATAGGGAGAGAATAAGAGAGTTTTTGGGTGGGTTTGAGAGGGAAATGACAATTTGAACTCAAAATGGGGAGCCAGAGTCTGTTGGAGGGAGATTAGAATGAAGAAAACGTGGGACCAAATAGGGGGGAGCCAATGGTTTCATCAAAAACCAGCTGCAGATTGTTCACTGGAAGTGATTCCAGGCGCCTGGAATTGGGGAATCCAGGCGCCTGGATTGAGTCCGGGCGCCTGGATTAGGGTAATCCGGGCGCCTGGACTGGGGGACTACACAACAATCCAAACTTCGCGGGGCCATTCTGGGTGCTACCGAACTCCGTTTTGTGCATGGTTTGAAGCGTTGGAAAGCTTGAAAGGTCTACTTTCTAACCCAAGTGGTTTGAACCCAAGATAATTTGTACATCAAAATGTGTGACCATTTTACCCTCAGAAGGTCGGGAAAATAAGTCATTTTGGTAAAATGGGCATATCTCCCTCATTTCACAATGGATTGGGACATATTATATATCAAAAAAGAGGGTTTTGAATGTACTAGAAGATGGTGCAAGATTGGGTTTATTTTGGAGAGGTTTAGAAGAGGTTTCCAAGTTCACAATCAAGTTTCGCGTACTCTATCGGGCATTTTCATCATCGGGGATGCTTGATAAGTTTCTCGGGTCAAAATCGGGGTGTCTACACAATGCAACACACTTCATGCACTCCACTTCATGGTCCTTGATATATACCTGAAATACACTAACCCAGGATGAAAACTTCTACAATCTCTAATTCCATACGAGATGAATGTGCATGATGAGAGTACAATGATATATAGGCAAACCAAAAAGGGGAAACAATAATGCATGACCAATTTCGGAAACCAAGTGTCTTGTATCAAGAGAAAATCATTTTCATCAAGTTCAATATGTCCATGTCAACATTTCACTCGTTTTTCCTCTTTCGTTGTACGGGGATAAAATCCATGTAGCCCTGGATCACGTGCTTCCTTAACTCAACCCTAAATCTGCAAGACAGAAAAAGGGTTAGAGCACCTTTGCCTCTCGTCGGCAAAGGCCCTCTGATGCCTAAGTTAGTATCACGTACTTGAACTCTCAAATCTCAGTGCGTATGAAAAGGGTTTCACAGCGTACCTTTTGTCATGGTTATTGCCTTGTATTTATAGGTGTAGATGTTCTTCATATTAGACATCTCATGCCCCTGTTTCCTATTCTCTTTAGGAATCCTTCTCCTAAGAGGACTTTCCTATTAGGCACATGCTTCCAAATTAGGGCTGCCCAGCGGATCATCCGATCCGTCAATCCGACCAATCCGAACCGATCCGAACCATCCGTTGATCCATCCGAGGTATGTACGGATGGGTTGCGGATCGTCCAGCACCTAAGTTCACGGATCCGGTTAAAACCGATCCGTCCGTGGCCAAAAAAAAAAAAAAAAAAAAAAGAAAGGAGAAAGCAATCAGCTACACGTGTACGGTGTAGTCCTAAGCTCCTAACCCAGTAACCCACTAAGTCACTAACCCTAATCTCTAACTCTCAAAGTTTCACTCCACTCCGGCCTCCATCACTCCACAGTCCACAGACTCCACACCGACCTCCATCACTCCACAGTCCACACCGACCTCCATCGTTCTCTCCGCTGTGCGCCTGTCCTTTTCCGGCGCTGTAGGATGGCTGTTTCCTGGTAAGAGTCTCTCTCTCTCTCTCTCTCTCTCTCTCTCTCTCTCTCTCTCTCTCTCTCTCTCTCTCTCTCGCCGTAGATCGGCGACCAACCACAGTTGACGACGGCGCTATGCTCGTCACCTCCGAGTCTATTTTTTCTGAGACTTTTTTTCAGATCTATAACTCTTAGAATCTCAGATCTTCCAGCATAGCGATTAATCATGCGGTAATGAATTGTTTTTGGGTTGCCATATGTTGTGAAGTGTGAACTGTGAAGGTGAGGAGAGACAAGAGAGGACATGAGCGATCCTTTTAATTCATTATTTAATAGTTATTTAATGTTTAACCTCAAATGGTCAGCTGGTCCTTTTAATTCGTTTGTAACTTTGTATTGATATGTGAATAGTTGTTGGTTAATTTATGTTTATAATCTTTAGATCATATTAATTTATGTGAATAGTTGTTGCGTGCTCTGGAGTTTATTGTCAACTCTGGAGTTTCATATGTTACAGTGCTCTGTACAGGGCTTTAATACAGTTTCATACTTGATTCATCTGTTAGACTGTTACAGTTTCATTCCTTTTCTCTGAAATTTTTGCGTGCTCTATACAGGGCTTTGTTAAACTTGGGTCACTAATCAGATCACTTGGTTCACTAACTGTTGGTGACTTGGTGTTAATTTGAAAGGTATATTGCTTAATCTGATTGTTGGTGACTGACTGTTGGTGACTTGGTTTCACATATGTTACAGCGATCTTATTGTTCTTTTTGTTTGTAGACCACCATGGCTTCTCAATCTCATCCTCCACCGGAGACCTCCTCCATTAATCAAGACGATGCTCCACCCTATAAAAGGGTTTGCAAACAACCCCAAGATCCAGGAAAACCACCCCGAGAACCAGGTAAAGGTAGAAAAGTATCACCTTGTTGGGCACATTTTACGGGGGTAAAAAATAATGCTGGGACCATTGTAAAGGCCATTTGCAATTATTGTCTCAAAGAATATGCTGCCGGGTCAGGATCGAGTGGGACAAGCAACTTGTTGAAACATACAAGTAAATGTAAGGATAATCCCGAGAACCAGGATAGTGACCAAAAAACCTTAGACTTGCACGTAAAACCAGGGGTGGGGGTTGAGCTTGTGGCAACTACCTTCACATTTGAGGCTTGCAAACGAGCTCTTGCTGAGATGGTTGTCATTGATGAATTGCCGTTTAACTTTGTGGAGGGCTATGGTTTTAAGAGATTTTGCAATGCCCTCCAACCGAAGTTCTTTCCCATCCCTTCTCGTAATACTATCACTAGAGAAGTTTGGGAGATTTATAGAAATGAAAAGGCTAAGTTAATGAAAGAAATGAAGGGACGTAGAATTTGCTTTACCACTGATACATGGACTTCTATTCAGAATTTGTGTTATATGTGTCTTACTGCTCATTATATTGATGATGATTGGAATCTACAAAAGAGGATCATAAATTTTTGCTTAGTTGAGGATCACAAAGGGGAAACCGTTGGTAGGAAAGTTGAAACTTGTTTGCTTGATTGGAAGATTGATAGCATGTTTACCCTCACTGTTGACAATGCTAGTTCAAATAGTCTAACCATTAAGTTTTTGGTGGGTGCAACAAAAGATTGGAAGGGGACAATCTTGGAACATGAATTTTTGCACGTTCGTTGTTGTGCACATATTCTTAATTTGATTGTTGGGGATGGTTTGAAGGAAATGCAATCCTCTATTGCGAATATTCGGCATGCGGTGAGGTATGTGAGGTCATCTCCTAATAGAAACGACATTTTTCTAAAGTTTGTGGAGAAATGCAAGATTGTGTCCAAAAGCCACTTGTGCCTAGATGTGCCAACTAGGTGGAACTCCGCATATAAAATGTTAGAGCATGCCGAGAAGTTTGAGAAGGCATTTGAACGGATGGGGAATGAAGATGACCAATTTAAGGCTTACTTTAAAGATCGTGAAGTTGGTGGAGGAGGAGGGAAAGAGATTCCAACAAAGGATGATTGGGATAAATGTAGAGTGTTCTTGAAATTTCTAAAATTATTTTATAATGCAACTTTGAAATTTTCTGGGTCCCTCTATGTTACCTCAAGTACTTTCTATCGTGAGATGCTTGCAATTCAAACACAAATTAAGAAATACATGGCTGATAGTACTCCTCTCTTGGGTACAATGGCAGCGAATATGAAGGGGAAGTTTGACAAGTATTGGGGTATTGGGGATAGATTCAATCTTCTTTTATATGTTGCTGTTGTGCTTGATCCTCGAACTAAGAAGAGATTCTTGACCTTTAGTTTCATAAGCATATATGGCGAAACAGTGGCGAATTTCATGATGGACAAAGTGCATGATGCTTTATTTAGATTGTTCAATGAATATAAAGCTTTGCATGATTCATCGATTGTTGAAGTTCCTGGCGAAAATGAAACAACTTCTATGGCTGTTGATAATGATGATGATGATCCTTACTCCTTGATTCTCTCCCAATATAACACTTACTTGGAGGGACAGTCTTTTAGTAGCTCAATGTCGGAGTTGGATAAGTACTTGAGTGATGATGTTGTGAATGTTCCAATAGAGGCGGATTTTGACATATTAGGTTGGTGGAAGAACAACTCTTCAAAGTATAAAGTGTTGTCACTAGTGGCTCGGGATGTCTTGGCAATGCCCGTTTCCACTGTTGCTTCTGAATCGGCTTTTAGTACGGGAGGTCGTATACTTGATCCTTTTCGTAGTTCACTCAACCCCACCACCGTTGAGATGCTTGTGTGTACTCAAAATTGGCTTCAAAGCAATCATAGAATTTCTCTTCGGAAGGCTATGGATGGTGTTGAGCAAATTGAAGAAAGTATGACAGGTATCGTAATGTACAATTAGTTTTCAATTTTTCATAATTCTATGATGTTTTATGTTGGACTGTTAGTAATCTTCTCAATTTTTTTGGTACATTAGAATCAAGTACATGTTCTAGTCCAGCTCCAACTTCGGGTGTTATTGACGTCGAATAATGGTAAATTACTTTTTCAACTTCTCCTTATTTGATTGTTTTTGTTGTCTTTTAAAATTTAAAGTTTCAAATGTAAATGACTAAATGGCTATGTGTTTGTTGTGTAACTTAAATGTGTTTGTTGTGTAACTCAGGATTGGACTAGAGTGGGAGCAGTTTGGATTTTGGATCACAGCTCAAGTTTGAAGATTTATTATTTGTGATCTTATTTTGGATGAATGTAATTTAAATTTTAAAGTACTAGTAGTGAGGATTGAGGACTTTAGGATAAGACTTTGGTTTGTTTGCACTTTGCACTTTAGTTTGCTGTGCATGTGGTTTATTAGTTTGCTGTGCATGTGGTTTATTAGTGAAAATTTTCTACATTGGCCCAAGTTAGAGGCCCATTTGTCACGGCCCAATCCGTCAAATCCATCCGGAACCGATCCGCGAAATCCGGAACCGATCCGATCCATCCGTATGTCACCTACGGATGGTTCTCGGATCCTAAGAACCCAAATCCGTTCTGACCGGATCGGATCGGATCCGTATCCGAACCGGCCAAATCCGATCCGTGGACACCCCTATTCCAAATACTGCAAGACCTCATCTTGCAGTAGTACTTCTTTCCATACAGGATTCCTTCCCATATGAGGTTCATTCCTAATCACATTAGGACTTCCATATCAATCCCTTGCTCTACGGGATTGCTCCTTATCTCATAAGGAGCCGCTGTAGAATGTTCTGGAATGTCTCGCCGTCCTACTCGTGGCGGTGCCGTGCCTCCACGTAGCTCGGAATAACTCGTACATAGTTCAGCTCATCACGCCGAGCTGAATTATGTATTCCAGACTGCTGTTTAAGCTATACACGTAGCCTTCCTAGCTCGGCCATGTCAGGGGCGTCCTTCATGCCTTACGCCGAGCTAGTGCATCTTGATTTATTAGTTTACTTTAATTATTCTGACCTTATTCATGGTCAGTTCAGCTCGGCACAGGGCTAAGGCTTCCCTATGTGGTGCCGAGCTACTCACCCTCTCGTGGTGACCACCATAGGCACGTGTTATGCCCTTTAGTAGGGCAACCAGGTTTTACCCACTCCATCCATGTCAACATTTCACTCGTTTTTCCTCTTTCATTTCAAGAACCCTCTATTTTCCAATATCACAATGATTGGAACCATTTGGGATCCAAAGTCCCCTGTCGAGATTCACGGGCCTCGTTACCGCTGTTGAGATTCACGGGCCTCGTTACCCCTGCCCAGGGATGCACTGAATGATGGCCCTAGAATCCACAATCCACTATCAACCAATTACTTCTCCTTTCCCAAAATCATCAAGTGTCCTCTTTAGGGTCTAGTAAAATATAATTCATTTCACTCAAAACATGTTCATTGTCTATAACAAATACATTATCACGTGTCAAGCATACGAGGGTAGGCATAACTGTCAAGAAAATCGTCATGAATCCAAACAATGATACATGACCGTAAGCATAGATAGATAAACAAGACACGACAAAAATGATTGAATAGTTTGATTATGAATTGAGGTCCTAACGATAGAGGATCAAGTACTATCGATAGAAAAACAATTAGGTTGGCCACTTATTCAATATGGTAAGGTCCTATTGATAGAGGATCAAGTCCTATCGATAGAGAAGCAATCAGATTGGCAGGTCCTATCGATAGGGGATCAGGTCCTATCGATAGGGGATCAAGTCCTATCGATAGAGAAGCAATCAGATTGGCCACTTATTCAATATGGTAAGGTCTTATTGATAGAGGATCAAGTCCTATTGATAGAGAGGCAATAAGTCCTATCGATAGAGGGTCGGTCTGTCCTATCGATAGAGAAGCAATCAGATTAGCCATTATTGAAGCAAAGGAGGCACCTATTGATAGAAAGTCAAGTCCTATCGATAGAGCTGGTTTTTAGGCAATTTTTGTCACTATTCATGGGATTTTTCAAGAGAGAGAGAGGGAGGAATCAAGCACCAATACTCCAACAATGCAACAACAACCATTACATAAACACGTAGAGAGTGTAAAAGAGTCCCTACCTCAAGAAGTTGAGCTCCCACAAGCTCCAAGCAAACCCTAGCTTTCAAACCGAAACACACCAAGTTTTCAACTCCAGCGAGCTTCTACACACGATTACCGAGTCTAGATGATGAGAATGTGAAGGATTTGAAGTGGGTTTATGAAGATTTTAAGTTGTGGTGGTGGATTCTAGAGAGAGAGAGAGAGAGAGAGAGAGAGAGAGAGAGAGAGAAGCCGTATGAGGGGGAGAAAGGGGGAAATCTGATTTTTGGAGAGGGAGGGAGAAAAATGAAGTTTCTCTCTCCTACAAGCCTTATATAGGGCCAACTACACTACACACCCCTCAACTACGGTCTAAGCTCAATTAAATCCGACACTAACATGTTTTCTCTCATTAAACCCATATATCTCAAAATGTTTTTCACTTTTGCACAAACCCCAAATGAAATTAGGAAAAATACTTTAAAATTTTTGAATCTTTACAGAAAATACCCCTACCTTAAAGATCAAGCTCCAAACAAGACCCAAGCTCAAACCCTAGCTCTCCAACTTCAACCCAACCGAAAATGGCTCCCCGGAGTGAATGCCAGTGAAGCCTGAGCTCCAAAAGTGCGTAGATAATGGATTTGAGTGTGGATCTAGGTGCATTTTGAGTATTGGTGGGTAATTTGGTGTAGGGTTTTGAGGAATCAAGAGAGAGAGAGAGAGAGAGAGAGAGAGAGAGAGAGAGAGAGAGAGAGAGAGAGAGAGAGAGAGAGAAGAGAGGGATGCCGGCAAAAAGGGGAGGGGAGGGAAATGTGATTTTCTCTCTTCACTTATTTATATAGTGTCAAACACACCTCACACCTCCTCAACTACCAAAGTTTTACACTCAAGTCCAAAACTAAATTATTTTTCACATTGACCCATGCTCCAACACTTAAATACAATTTCATAATTTCCCCCTATTAATTTCGAAAAGTCTTGTGAATTTCCGGGTCTTTACAATTTTCAATTTTGAAATCTCAACCGAAGCACCGGATAATTTTGTGGGCAATCTCTGAGCTCCTCTAGTGTTGATTTTCCGTTAAATAGGGAAGCAATGTTCGAAGACCAACACGACTTCACTGCCATCGATTGAGGTTGAATTCTTTATTTTTTGGGAATGACTAATGTAAGGGAAAGCGAAGAACGATGGGTTAGAAAGTGCATGAAACCCTAAAATTTGGGGACAAAGACACTATGGAAATTATAAGAATGAATAAATGATTCAAAACCACATTTAAAAAAAAAAATGTATCCGATACACGCTTTTGTGGTTAATTATTACGGTTAACTTTAATTCAGCGTTTGACTTAGCCTAAGTGACAATAAAAGTGTAATTTCGTAACACACTTTTTAAAAGTGTGTTGCTAACTGCGATTTTCGTAAAAGCATGGTTGCTAAGCGTGATTTAACTTAGTTTCAGAATAATGTTAAAAAAACACATGATTTATATAATTAATAAAGTCCTAAAAAAAATGTAAATCGGTCAATGGGCCATAACTACTCCATCTCTTCTATGCAATGTGTTCCATTGTTTTTATTTTTTACTTAGGTTATTTATAGGGACACCCCATGTAAGTTAACGTTTTTCACCAAACACCCCCTGCAAGAATTTAACCTACGACGAGACCCCCTCTAAGTAACTAAAGTTTTGGACTTCTAACTCTGTTAACAGAAAGAGTTAAAGGACCATTTTACCCTCCAGTATATATACTTACACTTAACGAAAATTTCCATTTTTCAGGTTCATTTCATTCCAAACATATTGATGGAGCTTCTCTCTACCCTCCCACCACGATGACTATCATATCACAAACCCTAACTCTAATCTCCTTCTTCAATCGATCACCAACATCAACCCATTTTCTCTGTTATCTCTCTACCCTCTCCATTCACAAACTCTAAAATCGAAAACCCTAATCGAGTGGTCTGGGATCGAAAAGCACTAGGTTTGAAAAGTCATAAGCCCCCAATATTGTAGATAACTAGGGCTTATCTCGCTCATTTATTCCACACACACACGCGATTTCGCGCTTTATTTGGTTGATATGCATGTAGTGGTGTTTTTGTTAAGTTACAAGTTAAACAAGGAAAATGAGAGCGTTTGGTGTGCATTGAGAACCGTGCCACGTTACCGAGGGCCACGTGCCCCATGGCATGCCAACACCGGGCCTCTAAATGCCCGGGGACTCGGAAGGTCACAATTCAAGTCGGTGCTTTGAAGCCGCGCTTCATGCTCACAAAAACTCTCGGTGGAGTCCGGGAGTGAACAAGCACTCACGAGACCAAGGATCATCCTCCCTGAGGGTCACACGATCCATTTGAGTTCCTTGGAAGACATCCGGAAGCACGCAATTCAAGCGGAGTGATCAAAGGAGTGAAATTCAAGCCAAGAAGAAGTTGGATTGATCCAAACTTGAGTTGGATTGATCCAACTTTAACAATTCACTAGCAGAGCCTTTTGGATCGATCCAAAGAAAAGTTGGATCGATCCAACTTCATCAATTCTGCACCAGCAACTTTTGGATCGATCCAAACTCCTCCGAAATGCAATTTTCGAGCTCTTTTTGCACTTTCTATTTATGGAAACTTTTGGTAGTTGTGAGGACTTTATGTAACTTTATTAGAGAGAGGATTGAGAGGATTAAATACACTTGGCCCTCTCCTTCTCTCTCACTTCTTACTCTTTCATCTTAGGCTAGTTTATTTGCTCTCCCCTCTCTCCTCCATGGAAGAGGTTTGAAGCTCTCTCTCTCTAGTTTTTCCCATGTAAGTGATTGTCTTACGTTAATTTCACGTTTATTAATCTTGTAGCTCTTGCTTAGATCTTCCTAGTAATCTAGTTAATTTGCATTTTCATCAAGTTTTTAGTGTTAGCAAAACACTAATTCTAAAACACTGAAACTAAAAATAAAAAGACTCAAAAGTAAGTAAACTCCATCCACTTTCTTCACGCGAAAAAATACGGGTACTACTTTTCTCCCTAATTTCTCACTTAAATATGTGTAGAGAAGGTCATCATAACAATCCCAGGTAAGTCATGACTCAACAGGTTAAATTTCTCAAGGTTTTTCCTCAAAGAAGCCAGAGCCAATCGTTTTTAATGACTATTCGAGGCACTGCAATAAGATTGTTAGAAACCTAGATACACATATTTAAGGCTAGAAAGTAGGTGGCTATACCGGACCATTAACAGCCGTTCGAGCACAGCTAACACTGGAGTTATCATAAACTCCAAGGATTTATAGTCTCCTAGACTTGTCGTGATTAACCTCACACTTAATGCTCAAATAATCGATTTAATCCTCCTTTTAAAATTTACAAGATATGGATCATCCCAAGAGATATCATTCGACTCAACTCCAAGAATGAAAAATAGTTGATCAAATAATCGAGTCGAAATTGTTCCTCTAGTCACCATAGGATTAAAATCTTTATACAAAGGAAAAATGTGCATAAAGGGCGAGGTCCCAACACTCACCCCACAAATTAAGACCTGGCACCACATATCATCACCCTCCATCACTCCATTTGCACCATTAATATCTACACAAGAACCATCTACCCCCGAATTTCGAGTACACTTTACATGTTCATCGTCTAACATGGTAGCCTCTACTAATTTCGTGCATGGAGTCCACAATTCTAGTGATAAATGTAGCAAGTCAAGCTCTACTAAAGACTCCATAGAAGTGGCGGGGACACCCAGAAAAGTGGGAGCAGGTTCAATTTTGGACTCCCGAGAAGAGATATCCATAAGGGGTGTGGATTCAAGTAAAGCGTTAACCTCCTCTATGGACTTGTCAATGTCGAAATCTTCAAAACCCCAAACATCCGGCCAACGGGTCGTCAGTCACACTGTAAGGCAATGCCCTCTCCACAAGGGCTTCGATAACATCAATTGCAGAGCAGTCTTCCTCCACTTGAGGTTGTTTCGCGGTATTATAGACATGGAGCTTAAGAGTCATATTACCAAACGTGACCTCCATCTCTCCACTTCTCACATGCATATTAGCATGACCGTCGCCAACGGATGACCAAGTATAACGGGAGTTTGCCTCCTGAGGGTGTTCACCGGTTCTGTCTCAAGGACTATAAAATCAGCAGGAAAGTAGAAATCATTGACCTTGACAAGAGCGTCCTCAACTACACCACGTGGTACCTTTATAGATCGATCTGCTAATTGCAAGGTTACCGTCGTGGGTTTCAACTCTCCAAGTCCTAACTGCTCGTACACCGAGTAAGGGATCAAATTGACACTAGCCCCTAAGTCTAGAAGTGCGCGCTCGATACAATAGCTACCAATGACAATGGGAATGGTAGGTGTGCTAGGATCTTGTAACTTAGCGGGAGTGACAGATTGGAAAACAGAGCTCACTTGCTCGGTGAGAAGGACCTTTTTGGACACATTTGTTCGAGATTTCTACTTGTGAGTGCAGAGGTCCTTTAGGAACTTGGCATAATTCGGGATTTGCTTTATGGCCTTGAGGAGGGGTATATTGATATTCACGCGTTTGAATATCTCCAGAGTATCCTCCATAGAAGTTGGCTTCTTTGCATAGGGAGATGGCCCATTTAAAGCAGCGGGGAATGGGGCTTTAGGCACGTAGGATGGTGCCTTGGAGCCCATGGTTGTGGCGATGGGTGGTGAAGTAGTGGTTGGAGGGGTTGCCTCCTTGCTATGAGAATTCTCCTCCCCGGAATCAGGTGGGGAGAAGGGAGCTTGGTGCTCCTTGCTTTGTGGCTTCTCTAGTCGAGTTTCGACCTCTCTCTTATTGCGAAGGGGCATTAGAACATTTGCCTGCTGGAAGTTACCAGTCCCTTGATTACCCTAACACTGGTTTTGACCTCTCGGATTTTGAACTGGCTGACTAGGCAACCTACCATCCTCTCTGCGGTTCATCGTGTTGGCCAATTGGCCCAATTGTGCCTCCATTCTAGCGATGGACTGTGTATGAGAATTCACCTGCTGTTGGGTCGCAGTCATCATCTCAAATGCTTTCAAAAACTTAATCTCAAAGGAAAGGTCCCTTGAGGACTGGGTTGGTGCTTGCTAAGGGGGGTGGCTGGTGGTGGTTCGCATAGTGATAGGCCGTAGGATTATATGTGTGAACCATGGCCTAAACTGTGGGACTGGGGCATTGTCATGTGGCTGTCGCCACGATAGGTTAGGATGCTTCCTAAGCCCTGGGTGATAAGTGTTACAAGAGGGATCACCCGGTTTAGGATAACTTTGAAAATTAGAATGCCCCTGAGCAGCGTGAACTTGCTCTTCCGCAAAACCTGGAAATTGGTATCTCGCCGGACACTCGGTAACATAATGGGCTAGACTAGCACATAGAGACCATGCCTCCTGAAAAGCAGGAGGTGGAGCAGAAGTCGAAATTGGTCAAACTAAAAAATTGGTCAAGTTTCTCAGCGAGAGAGTCAACCTTAAGAGCGAGGTGGTCAGAGGGGCTAACCTCGTACAAACCTCATGGCTTTGAAGAACTGGCCGCGTTGGTTGCCCTATCACTATGCTAGTAAGTGGCATGGTGTTGGGAGGTATCACTCATTGTCTCAAACAGCTCCCATGCCGACTTCTCGTCCTTATTCATTAATGAGCCTCCACATGTGGCATCAACCATCATCCGATAATGGGGATTCAACCCATCGTAAAAACTCTGCACCAACTGCCACTGTGCAATTACGTGATGCGGACACTTCCTAATGAGGTTACCATATCTCTCCCAAGCCTCATGAAGAGGCTCATTGTTAGCTTGTCG
This sequence comes from Vaccinium vitis-idaea, assembly GCA_963854785.1. Lineage (NCBI taxonomy): Eukaryota > Viridiplantae > Streptophyta > Magnoliopsida > Ericales > Ericaceae > Vaccinium > Vaccinium vitis-idaea. The sequence continues at coordinate 28,906,867 of OY978217.1, read as the reverse complement.
GAACGAAGTAATCAGTTTCCGATACTGGACTGCTTTGCCTATGGAGAAGTATTTTTTAAGGAACGCATCCCTAAGTTGATCCCAGCTAGTGATCGAGTTTGTAGGTAAAGTACTGAGCCAATGTTTGGCACTCTCTTTTAGTGAAAATTGGAACAAGATTAACTTAAGCACCTCATTAGGAAAATTATGAATTTGAAGTGTGGAACTTATGGTTATGAACTTGTCAATATGCTGGTAGGGATCCTCATTAGAGTGCCCGTGAAAATTGGGCAACGCATGCAGTATACTAGGTTTAATCACCATTGCAAGTAAATCAGTCTCACTCTTAACCCTACGTCTCTTTCCAATATACAAATCGAGAGGAACAAGTTCGGGTTTCTGAGACCGACGACCAAACATACACAAAGACAAGCAACTAGAAGGGAAACAAGACTTACAGTGAGCAACGATATCGCTTTTATATCACGGCAACACTTTTCAGCACCTATCAGAGGGCCAATTCATCTCTAAGAGATAATGCAACAAGTGCAATTGAAAATTCATCACAGGTAACTTGTTCTTTTTTTTTTTATAGTGGTATTTACAGGCACACCCCTCCAATGAAACGTGTTTGTCTCACTCACCCCCTCTACGAATTTTCGCTACAAAGACACCCCTTAATTAAAGTTTTGTTACAGGTCCCTCTAATTCCGTTAATGGAATGAAGCAAAAGACCCATTTGCCCTTTGTATATATACCCATACTTAGCCCTAAGGTCATCATGTCGCCAATCCTTCATCTTCCTCGGCCAAGATCAAGCAGCGACTGTCGACGTTGAGATTGATGTGGCCGTCAGAGTCGATGAACTCGTCGGCAGATCCCCAGCCACCATTCTCCATCGTTTGTGCCGCTATCATAGAAACGAGGAGGTCAGAGAAAGCACAGACGAGGAGGTCATAGAAACGAGGAGGTTGGAGATCCCCAAAATCGTTCTCCGTCGTCGATGAAGCTCGTGCAAGTGGTCCCAATTGACTGTGACGTCAACCAATCAACGGACATTCACCATCTCCTGCATCGATTGCTAGAAATCATCAAACGGACCCTGAGAGTATGGCAACGCCACCGCCTGGACCGGCCGGGGGAGGAGAAGAAGAAGCATTGGGATACGAAGGCGGCGGTGAGATCAGGAGTGGGGCGGTCGGGGTCAGAGGAGGAGGAGGAGGAGGAGGAGAGGGGGGGGAGAGAGTTTGATAATGGGTGTTGCCGATGAGGTGTAGAGACCCGTGTCTAATTTTATTATTTTAATACGTTCCTATTATGGTTATGATAAAGACTTACTTTTGTGGGCCGAACAATTTATTTATTGTTATTGTATGTATCTATTTGTATATTTATGAATGTGTTTGACCGATCGAGCCCGAGCTACTTGATTACCGACTGAGTGTGTGTGGGAACCACCTATGCGCTGAGCTTGCTAAAAAAAAAAAAAAAATTGTTTGAAAAGATTAGGGGTGTTAGTGTAAGGTGTTATAACTTTCTAGTAAGTACCATAATATCTTGACACTTGGAGGGGAATAGTGTAATTTCTACACTTGGTACCCATTTTAACACCAGAGAACAAATCTCTCGCCACTCTTTCTTTTCATAGTTTCGGTCTCTCTCTCTCTCTCTCTCTCTCTCTCTCTTAAAATCCTCCACAAATAAATCAAGACCCACCAAAATAAACCGTAGATCCTTGAAAATCTCGACATCTAGACGTGGAATTTGCGTGGGGAAGCTTGAGGAGCTGAAAGCTTAGAGAAATCTGGGTTGGGAAAGCTAGGGTTTTGCTAGATTTGGGGTTTTGCTCAAAACCCTCTTGAGGTAGGGAAATCTCTACTCCTACTAAGTGTATGCGAAGATTTGATATGTGTATTGCTCTTATACTTGATCAATCTCCTTTGTTTTTGTGAAACTCTCTTGAAAACTCATTAACAATCCCTTTCTCTAGTGTATGTGACTGATTATTTGCACACATTTTTGGATTGGAATCCCAAATTCATGATTAAGATAGTTCCAAGTTTATGTTTGAGTGGGAACTTGAATCTGCCTCTATTTTGGCCGAATTTTTAGATATTTTTCCAGAACCCGTAAATTTATGAAAATTTTACTGTAGCTACCCATACGTGCATTCTATATTGTGGTAAATTTTTAGAATTTAATTTGAAGTACAGAAAATATGAAAATGTTTAAATTTTTAGAATTTAATTTGAAGTACAGAAAATATGAAAATGTTTGACCGGACTGTGGTAATGAAATTCACAGTGTTGACAACACTGTCACATCTTACGGGAACGGCTATCTTTTTGTCTAGGAAGCTTGAAATCTCAATCCGCTTTTTGATTTTGAAACTAGATTCATATACCTTCGAAAGTAAGCAAGGTTTGTATCTTAATTTCTTATAGGAAATCGCAGTTTTTTATTTGAAGTCGGTGTATCCGTTGAAATTACTTGTGGGATGCGTACAAACACATGAAAATCATTTGGAAGAGAGTAACAGGCATGAGTTATACGATGACATGCATGTGAATTGGCATAACGATTAATAAGACGATGAGACATATGCATAGCGATACTAATGAGCATGATATGAAGTTTACTATGTGGTAATGATGACACGGGGCCCGATATGGTATGCCCGGAGTGACACAGGGCCCGATAGGGCATGCCCGGAGTGACACAGGGCCTTTATGGTTTGCCCGGAGTGACAAGGGGCTTATATGGTATGCCCGGAGTATAACCTAATGTTTTAAAGGAATGAGATGTGTATGCTAAATGATTAGGGGACATATGGCATGTTGGGTATATATCGGGTACGATGAGATGGTAATAAGGGAATCTAGTGGCTTAATAGGGTATAATACATTCTAGTGGGTTCTTATATGTCTTTGTATAATGTTATGTGATATCCTTGCTCATTTCCGTCTTGCACTTTGATTTCACTTGCATTTAGTTTTGGTAGATTTTTCTCTACTGGGCAAGTGAGCTCACCCTAATATTTTCAGGTAATCAACAAAGTGCATGAGGTGGGTGCTTGTCAAGTGTGCATGTTTTGGAAGGCATATATGAAGGAGCTATTTCATCATCTTGTAGAATTCATTATTTTTAAAAAAAAAAAGATGATTCTGTAACCCTAAGTTTACTGTAATGTTTTGAACATTTGGAAATTATGTAAAAATCCTTTATGATCTATTCACTGTAGATTTGGGGTACATGTATCCAGTTGACTTGTTTGTGTTGACACTAGAAGTTATGAATAATTTTGACCTCGCGAGAGAGGCTTGGACTTGAGTATGGATATGTTGACTTTTCTTTGGAGATATTATTTATTTATGTCCAAAATTTGAGGGCATGACAGAGGGATCGGGCGCCGGCGAGAGAGAGGGCCAGGCCGCCGGCGTTGACGAAGGTTGCCGGTGTTCTGAAGGAAAAGGGTAGGCAGTATTGCAAAAACTAATTATTAGTTGTTTATCTGTGGAAAGTATCGATATGGACCACATAATTAGCAAAATTAAAACAAGGACAACATAAGTAGTAATTTAGCTATTTTGGAGACATTTAGGGGGTAATATTGGAAGATTGCACCTCTTTTGACAGAATCTTGGTGAAAAAATTAACAGTTCCCAACGGAACCCTAACGGAAGGGGTGTATGAGACAAAAAAAATTCAATGAAGGGGTGTCTCCGTAGCGAAAATTCGTAGAGGGGGTGAGTGAGACAAACATGTTTCTTAGGAGGGGTGTGCCTGTAAATACCCCTTTTTAAAACTATCACAGTTACCAATATGCCTATCTGTTGTAACTTAATTTTCTAATGTTAATATTCTCTTTTAACTTTTTGCAGCCAAGAGGAGTTGCATCGACAAGAGGGAGGGCATTCACTAGAGGAGGGAGGGCACTGACAAGAGGAGGAAAGACAATGGCTAGTGGAGAGAGGGCAATGACAACAACAGGGACGAATCCAGTGGCAAGCAGAGAGAATGCAGTGGCAAGAGGTGCAAGTTCACTAGGAGTAGGGAGGGGAGCATTTAGAACTGGGATGCCAGTTCAGTACAAGAGTGTGAGTGAACTGCAAAATAGACCAAGGTGGCATATAGCAAGAGTTGGAGATGGTGTCTTCTCAAGTTAGGGAACTTCAAAGCCAACTAGTAACGAAATTGGTAAGGGAACTAGTAAGGGATCAAACCAATAGAAGATCTAGTATATATGGTTTCAAACTACTATTTATAAGGAACTAGTATGGGATCAAACTACTATTTATAAGGCCTTGGGATAATCAATGACACTAGGGTTTTGTTTTTGTTTTTGTGTCCTGCTGAGATTATGAGGGAGGGCCATGAATTATGGTTTCTTACGTGTAATGGTTAACTGACCATGTAAATGGTGTCTGTTACTGTGTTCTAGGTTTGGGATATTCAATGACAACAATAATCTTTTGTTTTTGTGTCCTGTTGACATAGTCAAGGCATGTAAATGTTGCTGCTACCTTGTTTTTGTGTCTTGCTAACCTGATTGAAATAGGTAGTTTTGCACTTAACAAATGTTTGTGTAAGTGCTTGCGCCCTTGGATTGTATTTCCAATATTATTTCCCCAAGCGTATGGTTTAGACCGACGATAGCATCAAAACCGGTAAGACCGGGTCGAATCCACAGGGACTGAACGCACCCGACGTGAGAGTTGTCTTGCAAGTGTAGGCTTTCGGCCTTGAGGCGGCAAACTTAGTTTGTGATTTGATTGGTGGAATTCTCTTAACTTCGAGAACGACTCGGAAGATTAAAAAGACTAATTAAACTAAGGCAAAGTCTAGGGGATTTTAACAACCATGACCAAAGCTAATCCGTTCCTCTCTTGATTACCGGCTCGGGGCATCGTTAAATGCCCCCAAACGGAAGATTTCGATTTTAAAACCATTTACAAGAAAATGTGTTTACCAAAGATTAGGGTTTTTCGGTTTATTTGGCAAACGATTAAGTTGACATCGCCCTAAGCATCACACGTGCCAAGTAGTCAAGCTCTTGGCTACGTGTGATCAAAGAGATTAACAAACTCATACTTCGGTACATAAAATGAAACACTAAATCATTGATAAACAGGAAATGAAAGATTTTTTATGAGATGAACGGATTAAACTTGAGTCATGGTGTGTTAATCACCCCATGACTAAGCCTACGTAAACTACTCACAAACCATCACAAGATATAAGACTAGAACTTTGAAGGAAATGCAAAACATGATTTATAAACTTAAAAACTGATTTTTAATGAAGATCTCAAGTGTACCTACAACAATAACTCTAGAGAAAATCACAAACAACAAATAGAAACTAAGGTTTTTAAGAGAATTAGCTAGAACAACACAAAAATTAATTACTTAATGAAAATGCATATAAACTAGATTTATAGAACAATCAAGACGAGAGGAGCAAGTTTAATACTCGGTAAATAAACGGGAAATGAAAGCTTACTTGAGTATTCTAGAGAGAGAGACCTTAAACTCTCTCCACTGGAGGAGAGAGGTGAGAGCAAAAACTAACTAAGAAATAAAAGAGAAAGTGTTAGAGAAGGAGAGAGGAGGGTGTATTATATCATCCAATTCCTCTCCCCCATAAAGTTACATAAAGCTCTCACACAATGTAAAAACATTCCATAAAAGGAAGGTACAAAAAGAGCAACAAAAATTCTGCCCAGAGTGTTCTGGATCGATCCACTATAGGCCTGGATCGATCCACTATAGGCCTGGATCGATCCAGATTCGTCTGTTGAAGATTTGGTGCAAAGTGGATCGATCCACAATGATTCTGGATCGATCCAGATTCGTCTGTTCATGCAGATTTTTGACCCAACTTCGCGGGCACGCCCCGGCTTCATCCGAACTCGGAATGAGGCGATTCTTGAACCGTTGGAAAGCTCTATGAGTCTATTTTCCAACCCAATTGACCTCATATTCATATATTTTGTATCTTGAAAGTAATGATCCTTTTTCTATCTGTTGGTCAGATTTTTTCGAGGCTCATAACTCCAAATTTCTTGTTCTTTTGTTCCGGGCCTTCCTTGAACCTTCCAAAGCTTCTTGAATCGACTTCTAATCTTCGGTGATTGTCCTCCACAGCATTGCGGGACCTTGGGTACTTCCGGATACAACCGGGAATTATTTGGAGCTTTGGACACACCTTTTAGCTCCGATTTTCTGAAACTCATAAAAAACACAACTCGCGCAAAATCAATCGTATAAAAGCACAAAATGCACGTGTGTGTGATCACAACGAGCGAGATAAGCCCGGATATATACAACATTTGGGGCTGATCAGTAAGTACGGTAGGAACTGCTAAGTAGTTTTTTTTGCACTTAACAGATTTTTGGGTAATGAATGTGAATGAGAATTGTTAGTCGATCCTTGAATGAAATCTGTTATAAGTTCCTTGAACGAAATCCGTTAAGTGCTAGTCGATCCGTTTTGTTGCTCAATCTGTTGGCCAGTTTTTGTGGCTGTGGTGAAAAATAACACCAATCTAATCTAGATGCCATATCATGAAGGGTTATTTAGGAGTATAATGAAGGAGTATAATTTGGTTTGATTCATAAAGGAACTGATTAATCTAGATGGCAGTAATGATAGCATAGCCAGTCGACTAGTCAACTACCATACTCAGGTATGCAAGCTATAATCTAAATCACCAAACACAGCTAACACTTTGGGGTGGACACATCAAGCACCTTGAGCATCAAAGATAACAATTTCAATGTAATGGCACAAGCCAGTCAAAGATAACAATTTATGGGTTATATTTTGACATGCTAGAAACCCAACTTATAATTAATAAGAGCTAAATCACTTCATCAAAGCTCATTAAAAAAAGGGCAGCTATGGAAGCAATCAATCAACCATGAGAAAGGAAAAAGAACAGACCGGAAGAAAGATTAAATTACAATGTAGATGATGCTAGAATCCAAAATTATCCTTGTAATCCCTAGTCCAAAAAGTGCCAAAGATAATGGCCACCACCTCATATCACAAACAAAGTGGCACATCTTGTCCACATAAATAACTAAAGGCCACATAATACATTAACCCATACATTAATAGGGTACCCGACATAATACAAAAGATAACCATAAGAAACTCTTAAATAACACATTTCAAGGTAATGCTTTCATTTTGTTTTTACACATTCCTTGATCACCAAAATACACAATCCACAATCCACCACCATTGCAATCAACAACTTTACCTTTAGGTTAGCATACTCAATCTCCTCCTTCATTGCTTTGTTCCTCTTCACCAAACCATCATTCCTTGCTTCCATCTCTTCCAACTTCAATTTCAAACCCACATTCTTTTCTTCCACCTCTTCTATCTTCAACTTCAAAGCCCCATTCGTTGCTTCCACTTCTTCCATCTCCAATGCATTCCAAGCCTCCTTGTTCTTCCACTCTTCTCTTTTGAGTGTGGAGTGATCTTTGATATCCTTCATTCTTTGGTTCATCAACTTTATCTTCATTACATACCATTCTTCCTTCTTCTTCCACTATTCCATCTTGACTAGCAACCCATGTTCCATCTCCCTCCTTTGTTGTTTACATTCTTCATGCAAATTTTGAATTATCTTCTGCAAATCTTGATTTTTCTTTACCATCCAATTGCCAAATTTCTTCCCTCTCTTGCACGTTTCGGGATCAAACTAGTCAAAAAAATTACATTTTTTCCCACCTTCACCCTACAAAACAAAAAATACAAAAAAACAAATACACATAACAGCTTGGGTTCATACATAACAAAAAGCATCCAATGCATAGCAAAATAGTGGTTATCTTAGTCAAAACAGTAAACTTTCTATTTTCTATACCAAGACATTGTGGTTATCTTCTCTAGTTTAATCAATCAGTAATGTTAGTTTATCTTAGCCTACATAATTCTAGTGAAGAGACTTATCCATACAATCTACTTATAATTTTAAATTCTAAATTTTAATTTTGTAGCACTTTAATGGTTTAGCAATGTCAGTGAGGGGAATGAGTGGTGAACTAAAGTCCTCTCACTCTCTCAAGTAAAACATACTTCAGTTACCATATGAATCATATTTTAGGAAGCAGATCAGAGATCGAAGTCAAAATATATTGAATTAATTAATGGGGAGGGAAGGATTAAACATTACCTTGTAGTTGCCACAACCTAGAAATCGTCTACCCACATTTTCCTCAGTGAGAGCGGTTTGTAGTGGAGCCCTCAGTTTGATTCACAAAGGAATTTATACCCTTCTGGGTTGCTTGCAGCTATAGTTGCAACTGTAGAAGTTGACGACATTGAGATTTTGGTTTTTCTAGGGTTTTGAGAGAGGAGAAGGGAGAAGCGAAAAGATGGAGAGAGGTGAGGGAGAGAGGAGGGATTTCACATAAATGGAGGAAAGAAAAAGACGATAGAGGGAGAGAGAGAGGGGTTTCACTTCTTTCTTTCTTTCTTTTTTTTTTTGGGGGGGGGGGGGGGGGGCGGAGAATGGGGGAAAAGGAGAGGGAAAATAGGTGGGGGCATATTTGATAGACCATGTCATATTTTTAGCCAAAATATAACGTAGGGGGGTCAAGCCGTCAAGGCTGACGGAAGGGAGCGATGAGGCAATTTTAGTATTTAAAGGGGTATCGTTGGAGGTTAAATTCTTGCGGGTCGTGTTTCAGTGAGCTGTCCCGGTAAATAACCCAATAACCCAAGGATATTCTTTGAAGTTTTCTCTTTCTTTTCACTGAGTATAATTGTATTTTCCTCCTCTCTATCTCCTTCTGTTTTCTGAGCAAGGTTATTAGTTGAGGAGTTTTTAGTGGTGTGTATCGGAATGCTCTAATCGGTATTACGTAAACCAACAGACACACAGAGCGAGAGCGAGAGAGGGTTATCAGATTGTGTTTGGTGTGGGAAGATGGAGAAGATGAATAAAGCTTTTGAGAAGGTAAAGATGCTGGTGGGGATGGAGGTGGAAGACGAGCTCCCCCCACCTGAAGATGAGTCTTCTTTTGCCTTCTTGGACGACTTCAACCGCAACTGCACATTGTCTACCAAACAGGTTCTCTCTCTCTAGACAACCGCAAACGCGTCTAGATTGATTTAGGTGTATTAATTTCTTCAGTTCGTCATTTTCTGTATTATTATATGATATCGTGTTAAGAATTCATGACTCAGATCTGGACTACCTATGCTCTACATTTGTGTTGTTTAGTGTGAAATTGTTTATAAAAGCTAGACAAGTCTAGGTTTAATGTGTTTTTATCTGCAACTTTCAGTTTATTGCAAAAATCGAGTGAATTATCCGTATAAATTTGGGGAGATCAGTCAGATCCGTTGACAATTTTTAGTTCATTGCTTCTTTGATGCTGATTCATAAGTAAAGGACACCACAGCGGGTTTCGGAACAAGGTTTAATGAGTTATTCGTTGTGTCAACTGTCAACTGTCAACTGTCCAACATAACATTGTCATAAAAAAGACAGGAAACTTATGTCTTTGATAGCCATTTCCAGATTTGCTCGCTAGTATTAATTCCAGTCAAAATTTTACCTAGGCCTAAATTTAGAACTTTCGAAGAGGAAGATGGATACTAGGTGAGCTTACGGTCACAAAAGTTTACCGCGCATGAATTTTTGAGTTTATATTTCCCGTTTCCATTTTTCTTATTGGTGCCGTGTAGTGGGAGAAAACAAGTAAGAGAAATGAATCGTTTTTGCAAACTCTGCACTGAGATGTTTCTTATATGCTTGAAGGCATCACTTTGTTTGGGGAAATCCTGTAACCTAGTTTGGAGGCTGAGTCTGGCTGACCACGAAGTACAATGAGTAATGATTGTTAAGAAGTCCCGGGGCAGATAAATTGTTCAAGCAGCTAAGCAAGGCGGAAAATGGGCTTCTTGTACAATGTTGGCAACTTGATTAATGGTAAGCGAAAGAAACAAACAAGGGGAAAGAAACTTGATTAGCTGTTCTCCCGAGAACCAAATTTTATTTGGTGGCTGGGAGTTGCAGAAGTTGTTTAACAAGATTCAAGTTGATGGGGAAACATTTATTGTTACGTATGGGAAGCGAAGTCCCACATCGTTTGGGTACCAAAGTCATATAAAGTATAGAAGTGTGGGCATCCTCACTTCAATAGCTAGCTTTTGGGGTTGAGTGCTACCCAATGTCGTGTAACATTGCATCAAAGCTGGTAGGGTGCGTCTCTTGCTTGCATGCGGCAGGTGCTGCTGAGTGAGCACGCTGTGCATGAGGTAGGGTGTCAAGCGAAGTCCCACACGGCGTGAGTACCGAACTAATATAAAGTATATCCCCTCACTTACAATAGCTAGCTTTTGGGGTTGAGTGCTACCAAGACCGTGTAACATGTTCTACATGGAAAATATTGACGGACTATTTTGATCGACCATGTAAAACATCTAAGGAAGAACATGACTTATTATGGACTGGCACCACTTGAAAGATTTTTCACTTGGAATCTGAAAATGGAGACTGTGATGGTGTAGTTTATTTTTCTTGATTGAGCTAAAAAGATCAATTCGTTGGATGATTGCATCGAACGTAGGTTATAAGCTTTGTCTCAGCTAGCACTTTGTTCTTTTAGATTGCTGGCTAGCAATAATTTCTAATTGCATTCCGGTGAGAAAATTAAAATTGCATTTGCATTTACTCTTCATTATTTGCTAAACAATGGTGTTGAGAAGATTCACATATGCTTGAATCTAAGAAGCAGGAATACATGCATTAGGATACAGACACATGGATACGTCATCTTGCAAAACATTAGGATACGGGTACATATTGCTCACATTGTATCTTGAGTCTAGACAGGGCCGACCCTGGGCATAGGCAACTAGGTTTCCACCTAGGGCCTCAAATTTTAGGCAGCAAATGGGGACCCTAAATCGATAAAAGTGTTTATGTTTTATTTATGCAATCCATTTGTTATTTAGTGATGCGGCTCAGCGATAGTTTTTGTTTGCTTCTACGCAGACAGTCCAAAGTTCGAACCTTGCAATCAATCCTTTTTTTGCTCAAAATTTCTTATTATGGTGAAGCTTGTCAAGAAGTTGTTTCGACTCAAACTCACAACCTAGGGAGCAATATGGAAGCATCTTAACCCATCCAACCGTTTGTTACCTCACGACCATCTTGCAAAAAACTATTGTGGTGAAGGAAAATATCTACTTTAAGAAAACTGCATAAAGAAAATTATCCAAACTCTGTTAAGCTCATTTCCATATTCCTAGCTTTAATTTTTCTTGATATTTTTCTCTTGTACAGATGATTTGCTTAGAAAAATGTATCTCATCTGTTAAACTATTCCAGATTATACTATTTAACTGTATATTAAACTCTATAAGTTCACCTGGGCCCCACAATAGTAGGGCTGGCATTGTATCTAGAAACACTTTGTCTTATAGGTGCATCTTGTATACAACTATCGGAATGGAACCATAATTATCTATCCAATTATGGATAGGAAAAAAACTTACTGAAGTGTACTGTGTACCTAGCGTGTCTGCAACGTGTTTGACTACAAAAGAGATAAGGAACGAGTCGGACGCATAGTTTGGCGCACGAGACACTTTGGGGAGTGTCTCTGAAAGTGTTTGTTAGATAGCTTGATGTGCATTGTTGCCGTTGGGCCTATTTCCCAACAACTTAAGCTTTTGGGACTATTAGTAACTTACCATGGTATCATAGCTTTGGTTGGGAGAGGTCTTGGGTTCAAGTCTCTATGTATGCATTTGTTCCCTGTTTCCATTCTTCTTCTTCCCTTCATATCCTGTTTCGCTCTATCTATGGAAATTTACATCTCCACGTGCAAGACAGGTTTGCACGTGAGGGAGGGTGTTAGATGGCTTGATGGCCCCGTTTGCTAGCACTTCCATGTTTGCTTTTTATTCATAATTGTTAACAAACACCATTTGTTAGCTTTTTTTAAGCAAATAAGCTAAATAAGTTAGATTAAAAGTGTTAGCAAACGGGGCCAATATACATTGTTGGGCCCATTTTATAACAGCGTAAGCTTTTTGAACTACTGGTAACTTAACAGTGTTGCTGTATGTTACTGATATGATAGGCCATTGAACATGCCAGTGCTTCTTAGGATTCAGCCGTTGTATTGTTATAGTGATGTTTAAATATATTTCCTGCAAGATCCGTGATGAACTTTGAATAACTGCTCTCTCTCTCTGGTGTTAAACAGAGGCTTCACGGTTTTGTGATATGCTTGGTTGCCGGTATAACATGCACACTCTTGGTAAGTTTTGGCCAATCATGGTTGTTATTATAGTTATTGCAAAGTTTTCTCTGCCGTTTCCTTGCTGCTCTACCTAAGTGCTGCGTAAATTTAAACTTCTGTCCTATATATTTGAGGGTGAAACTCTCTCTTTGGTTGTCTAGTCTATTTATGTTATATGATTGAAACCTTAATATCATAGCCTTATTAATGGATGAAAAGTGATGTTGTCTGAATGTGTATCCCTTTTGTTGCTAGCGACTATATGACGCAGCTGTAACGAGTGAAGGTAGCACTTCAGAAACTTAAGACTATCTATCAAAGAGACAGTAGATGTTCGGCTATGAGGGATCATTTTCTGAAGAGGGGTCTGTATTGGGAGTAAGAGGAGCCTCTTTTGTAAAAATATATCGAGCGCGGGTTGCACAATTATTATACGGCATACATCAAGTAGTTTTTTGGCCATGAGTTATCTGTGAAAATAATGATTTTTAGGTTTATATAATCTTTTGTACCTATAAAAGGTAAAAACTTTCAAGATCGTCCATTTATTGTTTTCGTGTCAATTTCGATCTTACATCATGAATTGTTTTGCAATGTTAGCCTGCCATCAATTTAGTGAAGGGAAAAGTTGATGTGAGGCTGATTTGAGGCGCCACCTGGTATAAAATAGTATCATGCAATTCAATAGCTTAAAAACCTATTGCCTAAATGCAAAGCTATCGAAAACACGCCTAACACCAAATCCCAAGACAAAAAACTTTATCACCCCCTCATTCGTGCTGTAGAACGTTCCACCAACCCAATCAGTAGAATTGACCTTCCCTAAATTGACGATGAGGGCAACGCTAAAAATTGGTTTGTAATGTAAAGACGAAATTTGAAGCGCATATAACGACGGTTTTGAAACCAGTTATAACTTAGAGTAAAAAAAATATGTCTTACCCCATTGATACATCATAAGCAAATTTATTTCCAATGGGTTTAGTTATATATTTGTAATACCTGACAAAACGTCTTTGGAGAGGAGTGCCACAATGCCGTAATAAGTTAAACTCGGAACCTGATCAGAATGCTTCTTTTGAAGTGCTCTAAGTGCTTATCACTTACCAAGGTTTCACACTTCTTTAGGGGTTATGTTCGAAGGGGCTTTGAAACCAACTCTGAAAGGCTTTCATTTCCTTTTCTCTGTTTATCCCATTAATTATAGGAATAAGCTAAGTGGGCATCTGAAAAGTCGGTCAATTTGTTTATGGAGGGCCATTGCAAGGAATAACAAGGAATAACAAGGATTATTTATTCATAAAGATCAAGAAATTTGGAAGATTAATGCTCCGTTGAAGGTGAGTTTTTTTGGATGGTGTGCGGCCCAAGGTAAGATTCTTACACTAAGGTAAGATTCTTACAATTGATAATTTAATTCGAAGGCGAGGGTCATTGTCCATTGGTGTTGTACGTGCAAAAGGGATGCGGAGACGGTTGATCATCTTCTCATTCGTTATCCGGTGGCTTGGCGACTTTAGATTTGGTGCTTTCTTGGTTTGGGTTAGGCCAATCGAGGAATGTCATGGAGCTCTTAATCGCATGCAGAGGTACTAGAGTGGGAAAAAGAAGGAAGCGTGTTTGGACCATGATCCTTTTTTGTTTGATGCGGATAATATGGCGTGAGAGGAACATGAGATGTTCTGAAGGGGTGGTACATCCTTTGTTTAAGATCAAGAATTTTCTTATTAGTAGCTTGTATAGTTGGGATAAGGGCAATTCATAGATTGGTTTGATCATTTTCATACTAATGGTAGGTATATTGCTTTTTCGTAATCACCTTTTTGTATATGGACGGCATTCTTTTGATGCCCTATTTTTAATGTATTTACTGACTTCTAAAAAAAGAATAAAATATAGAATGAAGAACCCTAGGCATCCCTATGACTAAGGAAGTAATGATATCCTTGTATCAAAACCACATTTAAAACCAAATATATTTCATCGAAAGTGAATAGATTAGATAGAGTAGTCATTTAAACAGGCTCTTCAAAAGCTAACAAAAATATCAAAAACTACTACATAAAATCCTATCTAAAGAGAGGATGATAATATAAACGTAACCTAGATTCTTTAAAAGGATGACTACTAAATTAGCAAAAACTACTACATAAAATCCTATCTAAAGAGATAATGACATTATTAAACAATTGTCCTCCAAGATCAAATATTGTGGGGCCCGTGGAGTTTAGTTGCATGAAGCGGGAGCGGGGGAGCAGGGATATGTACAAGCTCTCTAGGTTGGGAGTGGCAAGGGAATATTTAGTGAATAAATATATATATGAATAAACTGAGTCCGGTTCTCATCCGGGATAGCTACGGTCCGGGATTGTCCGGACGAGGCATTTCCCGATCAAATTTTGATGATCGGATCCGTCCAAGGTGTTTAAAACGTGTTTTTAAGGGTCCCCACGAGAAATCATCAAAAAAAAAAAAATACCGGGAAGGGCTTCATCCCAGCAGTTTTCGATTAAATACAGTTTTATCGAAAACTGCCTGGATGAAGCCCTTCCCGGTATTTTTTTTTGATGATTTCTCGTGGGGACCCTTAAAACACGTTTTAAACACATTGGACGGTTCCGATCATCAAAATTTGATGGGGAAATGAAAAGTGTGGATGGTAAGAGTAGTGGATGGGAACATTGGTGTGAATTAACTTTTATATATTTATATGTACTGTATAATGTTTTATAGTTGCAAAGGGAGTGCGTATATTGACATCCTAATAGATTTTTTTATGCCAAAGATATAGACTAAACACGTAGATAAGTAGTAGAATACAAGACGAGAAAAAGAGAGTACTGAATCTTTCTTATTTCTTTTTCTTCTTCCTTGCATATAGTTGGAAAGGGAAGTAAGAATTTTGTCCTTAAGATAATTGTGGAAGCTCCCATTGTATTTAGGAGCGGGTTCCCATTTGGATGGGAGCAAGCTCCCGTCTAGGGAGCGCACCCATTTTAGAAGGATCCTGCTAATAAGCCGTGGAGTACTCTTTCTTGTTCCCTATCAATTAGATACGCGCCTTGTTAGGCTAGTTCAAAGCCTGTTCAAAGCTAGAACTACGAACCTGAAGTGGAAGTTCGAGGGTTGCATATTGAGAAGAAATAGTGAAGGTTTGAGGGTTGCATATTGAGAAGAAATGGTGAAGGTTCAAGGGTGAGAATAAATGTTGATGGTTCAGAGAGCTATCACATTGGCGGAGGAGGGAGGCTACAAGGAAGATTTGGGGCAATGAGGAGCTTGAAGCTGGACTTCGAGGTTTGCAATTTCAAAATTACAAGTGTTGAAGTTACCTCATGAAATACTTGACTTGCCCAGATTTTCACATGATTATGCAAATAATCTTGATACCATAGCGGGACCTTATGATTCTCGACAAATTTGAGGGATTTATTTACTATAGCCATGATAAAATGAGACATCAGATCTCAAAATGTTTGTTTAGATAAGAGATAGCTGTTGCATCTGTCGAGGCAATGACAACAATGACAATAGTACAAGTGTTTTGCGATTATAATCTACAATTGATGTCCTTAGTTAAAATTCTCTTCGTTTGTTAAAAGCTTGAAAGTATCCTGGGAGGTTCCATTGGGGAAGGATAAAATAGTTCTGTAGCCATTTCTTCAAACTTAGGATAGATAAACAAGTCAGAGAGAGCGACATAAAGTGATAGTCATTTGTTCTAACTAACATTTCCCTTCATTTCCCCTCCCTCAATCCAAATTGAGTGTTAGAAAATGACAAAACGCATTGTAGCTAAATGAAAAAGGACTTGAGAAACAGTGATTGAACGAAAACTATGGGAGTCATTTGTGATGTACGGATTACAGAAACAATCTATTTGAAACATTTTTGGTTACCACATCAACTGGTCGGGTCGGATGGTCCACTGCTCGGGTCAGCTACCTTGTGGATATTGTGCTCAGTGCCGACCATTCTTATTTTCTCGTCCCACATCATCTTATGTATGACTATGGATCCAGCAATTGTCACAAAAACTATTACGGACCTGTCTTTCTTACCATTTCATTATTCTGGTTTTAACTTATCTTTGAAAAGGCAATCTTGTATTTTTAGAAGGTCTCCCGATATTCCTATTTTGGAACACAGAGTAGCAATTTCTTCTCCTTTTATAGCCTATGACTTTACCTATTTGTCTTACAAAATCATGAGGCAGTTAGTTTTCCAGTGTTTTTGGTTTTGGCTTTGTTCTATTGTCAACTTTTGTGATGTACACTTGAAAGTTGAAACTTTTGGATTTGTTCCATTGACAACTTTTTTGATTTCCTTGAAACTTTTTGTCGTTTTTTGCGGCTTGCAATATGTAACTGGTGCTATTTCACAATAGAGAAGGTGTCACATGGTTATGCTATTGAATGGTTCCTTTAGGTTTATAACATACTGTGTGATAACTATCGGATTGAACGTTTTTATTTGGTTTGGAACAAATTCTCTGTCTTCGAATACTAATTTTCCTTTCTTCCCTTTCGTGTATTGCAGTCTATTCTTGTTTTCTTCAATCCCATCAAGTTCGGAATAACTTTCTCCTTTGGCAATTTGCTCTCACTTGGGAGGTTTGTGGTTAGATTTGTGCCCCTGTGTACTTCATGTCATTATTTCCTTGCCTTAGTTCTAATTGTTGTCACAGACTATAGTTAAAGTTATTTCCAATCAAGGTAACTAGTTCTAGTATTCAGTTATATAGATCTATTGCAGTTTTGGTATATTCTGTTGAAATTTTGTTGAGTTCATTCATCCTTGCATCGTCATCATGTTCAGCTGGTAAGTTCACCTACTTTCTCCAGCCTTGTCTTATTCCCCTGTTCCCCTTGTCTTATTCCCCTGTTTTCTTGCTTTGAGTGCCGTTACCGTGAATCACTTTTACCTCCTAGTCATTGTCCAAACCTCAAATGACTTCAAACCAAAACCAGTGTAGATGTGAGAGGTATATTTATTGAAGCTTGGATGAATTCTTTCATCCTTACACTTTTATCATGTTCAGCCAGTAAGTTCGTCTAATGTACTGCCTTGACTTGTTTCCCTGTTTGCCTTCATCTTTTCCCTTGTCTATTTTGAGTGGCATTACTGTGATCGACATCACATTTACCTCCTAGTCATTGTCCAAACTTCAATTTACTTTGAAGCAAAACGATTATAGATGTGGAAGCGTCGTGATAGCTCTTTTAAACGGCTAAACTGCTCAGACCCCTGAAGTTTATTACTTTCATAGCTGAGTAATCAATTGTAACAATTGGTCTACTAGTAACATGCATGGTATGGTGCATATTATATTATATACCACCAAAGTATAGAACACAAACACTTCATTCATTTCATTCTTTCTGCTAATGACAACAAGATTTTAACCGCACTACGAGAAAGAAAACATGTAAGAGGTCCTATCACAAACTAAGGCCAAAAGTCCACTTTCCTAACACATCTGATTGAATATTTCAAGCCTCGACAGTCCCAAACCTCTTGCTATTATTACTCTACACATCGTGTTTCAATCCACTAATTTCAACTAATTTGTCCGATAATAGGACCTTTTCTGAACGTTACAGCGCAAACTTATGGGCTGATTCTGAGCCATTCTGACAACCTTTTTGGGCCTATCATGAAATTTGAATTTAATTACGTCCACAATTTCAAGTGATGATAATCATCGCGAGAGGCTCTCTTTATCCATCTTGAATTATACAACTGCACTACACATTAATATCAATTCGCGGATGTGTTAATTGAAAACCAGCCATCTAGCCCGCATGGTAAGGCCTACCTAATATCACCAAGAAGGTGAGTCTGGCTTGGCTTGTTGAATTGATTAGATATTCGTCTAGGTCTTTGACGTCAATTCTGGTATTATCTTGTCTAAAACTTATATGTGCTAAATTTCATTCTAATAGCGGATCAAAAAAAATTTCATTCTAATACAGAGAGAGTTTTCATGTTTTGTTTTGGGTTGTATTTTTGTCTTGACCTCTTGCTGACAGTTTTGATAATAAAAAAATTCTTTTCCTTTTTGTATTCCCTCCATGTAAGTACTGAAAGAGCTGTATGTACTTATATTCGTCATAGCCATATAATATAGTCTTTGCGGCTCTATGTATTTCATACTCTAAGCTGGAGTCTTTTGTATGGCAGCACAGCATTTCTCATAGGCCCAAAACGGCAAGTGACGATGATGCTTGACCCTGTTCGTATTTATGCAACCGCGATATACATTGCAAGCATGATAATTGCCTTATTCTCTGCTTTCTATGTAAGTCCTGTGCTTTTGTTACATGTTCAAGCATCCAACTCAAAACCAATTGGCAGTGGTTAGATTGGATGCCCGGACTAATATACTAGTTTTGGAGGTGATAATTACTGAGCAATGCAGGGCAAGCTCCAACCTTTCTTTTAAATTCTCTTCGTCACCCCTTCTTTTAAGCTGCGGGATACTTTTTGTTTTCTCATGTTCTTTTCTTGTTGACTATACTGAGCAGGTTCATAACAAGCTATTGACACTTTTGGCAATCATGTTGGAGTTTGGTGCGCTTGTTTGGTATGTTGAAATTTATCGTATGTCTCATTGTGTTTCTTTCATATGGGTTGATTATGAATGAAGAGGGCTTCACTGGTTCCATGACACCAAAGAGTATCTATCAAATGATCTCAAAGCCGTTTTTGACGTGCTATTTTTTTGAAGTTTAAACATTGGCTCACAAAATGACTATCAAAGAAAAAAAAAAAAAAAACAATTAATCTTTTCTTCTTTTTTTTTTCATAATTTTAACTTCTAGGACTCTCTTGTTCTCATATATGTGGATAACTACGCGGCTATGCCTATTTCAGCAGCTTTCGTACCAGAAACACCTTGCTCAGCTGCTTTTGAATGTCTCTTGTCAAACTCTCTGTTCTATTGTATCAATATGCATACCTTCCTCTTTCATGTGATTAACAGGTATAGCTTGAGCTACATCCCTTTTGCAAGGTCTATGGTTTCAAAGGTCATGGTAGCTTGCTTTGACACAGAGTTTTGAGCTGTTATGTACTCAGAAAAGAAAGAAATGCAGCTATTGAAGAAAATGTTGAGTTCATAATACAATAAGTCTTCTGAATCGTATTACGTGGATTGCCTGAGCACTCCTTCGAAGATAACATACTTGTACGGCTTGAATGGATATAAAACTGACAAACAATACTTTCAATTTTCTAGTGTAGGGAGATGTTCACTGGCCTTGTTTTTTTTCCTCTGGCTTTGTGTTTTTTTCCCTGGTTCATTTGTAGATTGTGGCATTTAGATCCCTGTTTAGGGAATGCTATGCATAGCAGGTTCTTGCCTTCCTCAAGATCTCATGTGTCTTTTGAGCTGGTATTCCATTTGAATTATTGTATTGCGAACTATCAAATTTTTTTTTATACGGGTTAGTATTACTTTTCTTCTTTTGTAACTACCAGAGAGCATATTTGTTTTTTCCAGCCCTATTTTCTCGATCAATATTTCAAGTTTTCTTTCTTTAGAATCCAACAGACTCATCTTAGGCATCATTCCCGCAGTGACGATTTACACTGGGGACCCAAACCGCGTGTCTTTCTCTACTGGTAACAAAAATTATAGACTCCCTACTTGCTATTTGGCAAGTCTTAAGTTTGTGTCAGCAAATGGAGTGGTAGCCAATTGGTAGGGAATCCGGGGGAGGCACCTGTACTCTCATGCATTAAATTTGAGTTCAACTCTCATTAACTATATCTACGAACTTACACTTTTTTTTTTTTATCGGCAACAACTAAAACTTCTTGCACTTCCACGATTTTTTTAATTTTTTATTTACAAATATACCAATGACCTCATTTTTGGTATGGAAATTATTGATAACTTAGAATTATAGGTACTACACATATATCTGCTCATTTGTTTTTTTGTTTTTTTTTTTAATTATGAAAAACGTACTAGTTCCTTTTAAAAAAATAAATAAATAATCGAGCATAGTAGGTCGGACTCTCTCCAAAAAGTTCCCTCAGTGATTATTGGCGAGATTGGAAACTTGTATTTTTGCCTTTGCATGTCAGTGTATCCGACTGTAAACTTCAAATATTTTGAAAAAGGCTAGTCAAAGCTGTGTTGGTGAACAAGAGGGAAGAAAATATTGACAAATTTTCGGAATGTTGAAGCAGTAGGTGGTTTCCCTCAGAATCCAAGGTGATCAGAAGTGTTTTCAGTTCTTAGATCGTCTGAATATTGAGTTGATTCAATCTTCTTCGAAACTGGTTTTGACTCAACAGATTTTTAGAATCACTTCATCGAATTAGTGGATAGTTTTAATGATGATATGGAAGCTCATTTGGCTTTGGACTCAATCAACAATTTGGCGTCCACCCAAAATTAGAAAAGCAGCAGTCGAAGGAGGTTCAGCTGAAGGGGAGCCTTCAGGGACTAAAGATGAGGTTGATGATGGGTTTCTTGCAAAGCAAAAGACAGAGACAACTGCCTTCGAAATGGAAAAGATAGAGCACAAGTTGGGAGTACCAGATATATCTACAGCAAAGATGGGATACCCCTATGCATCCAGATGACCCTGAGTATATTTCAGATAGAGATACATCTGAATATTTATTTGCTAATGAGATTAAAACTGAAGGTGACACTTCCTCAACCTCAGAACCAACACCATCTAGAAGAGATGATTTAAATTAAATAGATATACTATAGCCCAAAACAGGACATATTTAGATTTGACCAATGTTCCTTTTAAGGATCAACTTCAAACTATAGATGATTAGGCATAGTCCTTGTCTATCGTTATTACTAATTATAAAAATACTTGGACTAAGAAAAATTCCTTGATTATGTAGCAACAACGTTACAAGGAGACGTTTTACAATGGCTAAAACAATGGGAAGAATTAGATAAAGGAAAACTTGAAAAAGCAGCTTTATTGGCTAATTTTAATTCCCATGACCAAATATTGTCGTAGTTTGTTGTCCTCATAAAAGAAAATTTATGTGGATATGTTGGTGATCAGAATTTGCAAGAAGATGCAAATTATATTTTGTCAAAGTTGGAATTACGTAATATGTCTTTTTGAAGAGTATTGCAAAACTTTCAAAAAATATTTTTACCAACGTAACCCTTAGCTACTGCTCACTGGCTTGATCAGTTTTTTTTCATAAACTCCCAAGTCCATGGGATGAGATAAGTTTTAAAAATTATCCCGAGTTTCTTAAAAAAACAGGGGAAATATGATAATTTAGGCTTTAGAATTAATTTTGTTTTAAGACAAATAGTAGACCGCTGTCTTGAAATAAAAACTAAAAAGCAGGTAAAAACCAGATTTTCGATAAAAAAAAATTGGACAAAAATGTTGCGATCGCATTTTGCAAGAAAATTGAAAAATTGGTTGTAAACCTACTTTTCAGAAGAAAAAAAAAACGATTTTCTAAAAGAGAAGAAAACGTTTAAATGGAAGCCTTGGACAAAAGGTAAAAAAATTTCTAAAAAGAAAAAGTATGTTCGTAAAAAGAAAAATACTAAGGCAGCTACTTCAAAAAAGAAGACTTGTCGTTATATTTGTAATGAAGAAGGTCATTATGCACCTGAATGTCCCAACAAGGGAAAAAGTGTAAAGAAAATGGTCAAGATTCTTGAAGAACAAGAGCTTTAAGTCTTGTTTGGTGAAGAGTTTAGTGATATAGAAGAAATTCTATATGAGATTGATAATGAATATGAAAGTTCATTAAATGATGAAGAGTTAGTTTTTATGCTTACTGAGTCAAGTCAGACAAACAAAGACTCATCGTCCTATATTAACCCTAGTCTTGCAGAAGAGTTTGGAACATTAAGGTTAGGAGATGTGATGGGTGAAGAAACACTCTTTACTGAACATGACAGAGAAAATTTTGAAAAACTTCAAGAGGTTAAAAAGGATGAAATCTATAAAATTTCGAGATTTAGGGCCTAGTTCGTTTCATGGTTTAGTTTTGTTTTGTAATCATTACCCTCATTTCTTTTTTTTTTCTCTCTCTCTCTCCACTTATTACCCCTATCTCCAAAACTAAACTAAACAAAACTACTAAACAAACAAGGCAAAGATGTTCTTAGCTTGAGTTTTTGAGAAATATAGTGGAAACATCACTTCTCAGTTATCTAGTGATAGACATGTAGATATTGCTCTTTTTGATGAACAAAAAGTGGCAAGATGGAAAAAGAAATATTCAAAAGTCTGCTATATACATATTAGATTAATCCAGGTTAGGATTAATGCTTTATTTAGACAAGGGATAGATAGTCCTATTTTTTCTGTTCTTTTTGATAAAATATTTACTAACCCCATGAAGGCAGTCATTAGAGGTATTCAATCCAATTTAGTAAATGGAGTTATTTGGTTTAACATAAAACCTAATTTCTTTATCTCCGTTGATGACCTGAACTTAGAAGATACAGTTCGAATGAGAATTAAGACCAGAGGAATTGATATGAAATCTAAATCCAACGATCTGACAATTCAATGGAGGACAATCCGCGATCTGACAAATTTCTAGAGACATTTATGAAACCTATAGATAAACATATGGTTGAAATTTTTGAACCACGGCCATTTGATTCTGTTATTCAACCTAGGTTAATGAATTGGATAGACCTAGAAATTCCTAAAAACTGGCTACTTACCGATTTGGTAGAACCTAGAAGACAATCTTCTGCTAGTAACAGTGTTGAATTACAAGTTTCAGGAAAAAAAATTATATTTTCATAATAAATCAATGCATGATAATGTTTGGCGAAAAGATTTTTCTGGTTCATCTAGAGGAGCTATTGCTACAAAAACTGTACAAGTTCCTATTATGCCTGGTACTTCTCATAGAAATAAGCATAAGGAAGATGTTCAAACTGCACAAATTTATCATTTTCAAAAAAAAAATAATGAAATTATTTTTTCTCCTAGTCAAGGTAAGAAAAGATATACCTATGGTATGGGTACTTTTAATTTTTCGGGATATAAACCATATACCCTAAATGTTTTAATAGATACATGAGCTACTATTTGCACCTGTAAGTAGAATGCTATTCCGAAAGAAAAATGGGTACTAATGAAACACCCAATTTTAGTTACAGGAATTGATGGAGGTAATATTGAAATACAATTTAAGGCAAAAAAACATATCTATTTGGATGAGAAATACTAAATTTGTCATTCCAAAAATTATATGTTTTCCCTATATGCATGGTGATGTTTTATTGAGCAATAATTTTATTTATCAATATTTGCCTACGCATATCTATGAAAAAGAATTAGCATTAACTGTAAAGAATACAATAGTGTGTATTCCTTTGCTAGAACATCATAAATATGTTTGTGACAGATTTTGCATCTGTTCCTAGAGGAGCGATGACTCCTATCATCAAAGCTATTGATGAATCCTATCATCAAAGCTATTGATGGATCACATTGGATATATAAAGTTTTAGAAGAAAACTTTAGTGAAGATCCTTTGAAATTATGGTCACAAAGCCCTCGTTACTGTAATTTAAAACTAAGTAACCCTAACGTAATAGTTAGAGTGAAACCCATGATCTGTACCAGACAGGATATAGATGAGTTTGATATACAAATAAAAGAACTTCTAAATAAGAAGTTAACTGAGGAGACCACTAGCCCACACTCTAGTCCATCTTTTATGGTAAGAAATCATGCTGAGATTAAGAGAGGAAAAGCTCGAATGGTAGTCAACCATAAAAGACTAAATGAGCAATTAGTCTTCGTTGGTTATTTTATACCTCGTAAAGATATTTTGATTTCCTTAACTAAAGGATCAAAAGTTTTTAATAAATTCGATAGTAAAGTGGTTTTTGGCAAATTCAACTTACTGAAGATTCAAAACCTTTAACAACTTTTAGTACACCTAGAGGACATTATCATTCGAATGTAATGCCTTTTGGATTAGATATAACACCACAGGTTTATCAAAGATGGATGGATAGTATTTTCAAAGATCTTCACGATTTTTGTGTGGTCTATATTGATGATATATTGATTTTTTCCAAACCCAGGAGGATCATGAAAAGCATTTAAAAATACTTTGTGAAAAATTTCAAAAACATGGAATTATTTTATCTCCAAAAAAGATTGAACTTGAAAAAGAGTCAATTGAATTTTTAGGAATAGTTTTAGACCAACAAGGATTAAAATTGCAGGAGCATATTCTTTCAAATGTTTGAGATTTTCCAGATGTACCAGAAAATAAGACTCAATTACAAAGTCTTTTGGAAATTCTAAATTATGGAATAAATTTTACTAAAAATCTTTCAAAAATTGAAACACCTTTATTAGTCAAATTACGGAAAATTATTGATTTTACTTGGGAAAAAAAAACATTATCTTGATTAAACAACTCAAGGAAAGTCTTACTAAATTGCCTAATGTTTATTTACCTAAACAGGGTGATAAACTTATTTTGGAAATGATTCTTCTTATACATGTTGGAGGTGTGTATTAAAAGTAATACCAGCTATTTTTTTGGAAAGAAGAAACACTTCCACTAAGTGAAAATAAGATAAGAGCTAGAAAGTTCCTGTCTCAAAAACCCTTCAAAAAGAAGAATTGATTTGCGGCTATAAAATTCTGGTACTTTTAAGCCCAACTAGCAAAAATATATTATTTTTTAAAAAGAATTATCAGCTATAAAATTATCATTAGAAAGGTTCAAGATTTATCTTGCACCAGAAGACTTTATTGTTAGAACAGACAATAAAGCTGTAAGAGATTTTTTGGTTAATAAAAAATCTATTGATCAAGGCCGCCAATAAAGTTGGTACAATAAAATTGCAAAATATACTTTTGAGGTAGAACACCTCAAATGAGCCAATAATTTTATTGCTGATTTTTTAAGTAGACCTTTTTATATTGTAGGGAAAGCTTAAACACCTATGGCGGATAGAGGCAAACAGCCAGTACAAGGACATTGGGTAACAATTGCCAAAAAGGCACAACCCAAAGAAGAAAAAGCTTATGTAGTTTTTGCTGGAAAACTTGGGAAGAAAGTCATCCACAAGTGAATAATTTCCCTAGAGCTTGCTATTGCAGTTATGATAGCATAACAAAAAGCTATAAGAGCTTGGTGCAGTAGACCACAAATGGTCTCTACACCATCGATGGACTTTGCATCACCTATGGTGATCCCTCCAGTTAGATCAATTGGAGTTCCCATAAATATTATGTCTGATCCATAAATAAAAAATTTCTATAACCCAGAGATTCCAATCATTGTATATGATCATCTGAATGCAGTATGCAAAGGCTATATTTCTGGAGTTAAAAGGCAAAATTCCACCAAAGCATGGCAGGATTGGTAGATGAATTAACTAAGCAAGTAGATAAGCTAGTCCAGCAAGCTGCTGAAATATCTAGTATAAAAAGAAAACAAAATGTTTTAGAAAACCTTTATTTCCAAATCATTAAACAAACGGATTGGACAATGGATTTGAATTTCAAGAAAATAAATAATTTTCTTCAATTATCTGACCTTATAGCCAATAAGTTTCCAGATCTTGTTTTTGAAAAAATCAAAAGGATTTGTCTTTATGAAAAATCAAAATCAAGGTCGATTTTACCAATTGAGATTTTTGTAAAAAATCATGCTATGGTAGAAGACCATCCAGAAAAGATTAAGCAGCTATTGCTTAATGAAAAACATAGAGTTAATTTCAGGGAAGAAATCCCTAAAACAATTATTTGTCTGAATCATGATGATTAGACAAATGATGAAATAAATTGGGGAATAACCAACCAGATTATTTTCCAACTTTTAGACCAATTATACTGGTCGTCCTTTCCAATGATGATTAGGACAATACTTTCATGTATGGCAAGCAACTACACATGGAACAAATATTTTACATTTTGGATTTCAAGTTCAGTTGGATGGCGGGAATGTGAATGCAGCTACCAACCATATTAGATTTGGTACTTTAAGCCTATTGAAGCTTGGGAGTTTGAGCAAGAAACAAATCCCTTACTCTCCAAATTCAAACTTCCTAATCTAGATCCAGTAGAATACTAGATAGAAAGTCTGTTGAAGCTAAGCAAGCATGCAACACAAATTCAAGGAACAGTTCCAACTCCCTTCATGATAACTGATGGAAGAAGGATACAGGAAATGATGAGCAGCTACAGGAAGTAGAAGCTCTTTTGAACAATATCAAGAAAAGAGAAAATCTTGATTTATCAATGTACTATACAAGCAGAATCCATCGAAGAAGACAGAAATATGCAATTCAGCCA
This sequence comes from Vaccinium vitis-idaea, assembly GCA_963854785.1. Lineage (NCBI taxonomy): Eukaryota > Viridiplantae > Streptophyta > Magnoliopsida > Ericales > Ericaceae > Vaccinium > Vaccinium vitis-idaea. Next base: position 28,880,310 of record OY978217.1, on the reverse strand, counting down.
GGATCCATATTCTCCAACCGCATCCGAACATTATGACGGTGTCAAGTATCAAAATCTCATCAACCAGATGCAAGGCTAGAAAAGTCGTATTAGTGAAACTAACACAAGTAATGACGTTAGGAAAAGAGGAGTCCAGAACTCGTACGAAAGATTCTCTACATGGCAGGTTTTTGAAGACGGGAGACTAAGACATCCTTTTTACTTTTAAACATTTGTAAAGAAGGGCTAGACCCGCTTTTACAGTTTATACATTTGTAAAGTCTAGATGAGAAAAAACTGTTAGTCTGTGGATAGATTTAGATGTTGATTAGTTTGTCTTTATGTATCTACTTATAGAGTTTCCCACTTTCTTTCCTTGCCAACTTTCTTTTCTATTTTCTTCCTTTTGTTTTCTTATCAAGGGTTGAACTACGAATATCTAAGCCTCTCTGGAGATGACAAGCTTGTGGATGCAGATTATTGTCCGGATAACGCAGAGAAAATTTGTTGAAGCTCCTGAATTGTCATCATTTTTTACATTTGGTTATAATTTTTTACCATTTTGTTTGTGAAAACAAACGATTAGTTGCAGAAATTTTGATGCAATTATAACAAAATGTGGGAAAAGAACAACAAAAAAGACAATAATAGTAATAATAATCATGAAACAGAAATTTTTCCGACTGTACCCTAATGTAGTCATTTGCTTCAAACTTAATTGTGACATAAAAAAATCAAAACCCATGAAGAGCTTTGGAGATTAATCCTTAAATTATTCCATATTTTTCCTCTCATGTATCCCAGAACTGTTTCTTGCGCAATGATTTTTCTTAGTTTCACAGGTTTGATTTATGCAGAGTTTTATCTTCGGCCCGCCGAGGAATGTCATGTCTTTCAACCACCTGTACATTGATCTTCTACCTGTTTGGAATCCACCTAAAGAAAATACCACTACTCAATTTTGGAAAATTGATCGCCAACCTTAAATATCAATAATTTGAATTACTTCTCCAGGAAGGAAATAAAAAACACAGCCAACACCAAAATTGATATGTAGTCCACCAATACACAAATTCATGAGACATTTTTCAGTGCCAAGTGGGTATGGTACATGTGGTACCCGCTCGGCGATCTCAGTTGTCCACAGCGCGATCCGACGGTCCGGATTTTAGAGAGAGAAAAAGGGGAGAGACAGTGGTCGGGTGAGAGAAGAGAGAGGGAATCAAGCTGGGCCATCCAAACGTATTTTGGACGGCTCGGATCGTGCGTGGGTACCGCCATGTGGTACCCACCCGGCACAGTTTTTTTTCTTCTTTTTCCCAATTTCGTAAACACAACTCAGACAAACTATAAACTTATTCGGGTAGCATCACATAACGCATCTAAACACAGCTTCATGGCTGCCTTTTCTTCTCTTTACAAGTTCAAACTCTGTTTATTCACAGAAACTTTGACGATACCTGGTGTATTAGTAACCTGTGATCCTGTGAGGGCTGTAGCCCACTATTGTGTCGCTTACATACAAGACAATATGCCACCTTCTACATCCAAGTATTCCGGTATTGTATCCAACACCATTTCTCAATAAACTAATTTCCGAGAATGTAAAAACATATTTAAGTATAACGCCTATTAAACGAGAGATTATTCAGTGCCCCTGGTGCTCTAGGCCCCCTTTCCACCATACATTGGGCCCACACTAAATATGTGGTGGAAAAGGGACTTGGAGCACTGCCACACAGTGCCCCAAGGGCATTGGACATTTTTTTCCTATTTAAACCACATCAGAATCCTTTCCACAACTCGCTTCCCCTTCTATTGAGCATGAAGTGTTGTACGGTTTTCCGGCTGAGGGTTATCTGCAAAAACTTGGCCTTGATCTCGCACATCTCTAAAGATGGACAGAAATGAGTTGAGACCTTCGGAAGAAGCCCCACCTAATATCCACAGTAGCAATGAACTAAACGAATTCATGGTCCCCAAGTTGCCACCAGTTTCGGCTTGGCGGAGGTCAGGTTGCCCTGCATCCTGTAGAGGATTGCCACCAAAACTATCTGAGTTGTCATTCTGAGCTGGTCCTTCAAATCCAGAAAGTAGTGCTGCACCGTTAGCGGGTATCACTGGATCGGACCCTCTAGTTTCAGGTCCAGATGTCATGTCCGCATTCAGTGGACCATTGTGTCTTGTGTTTAATCTAGTGATATGCAACGTCGATGCAAGAATTGTAGAAGACGTGATGTGGAAATCTGGGTGCTGCTGAAACTGTGACCGGCGGTTCTGCATAAACCTCTGTAAAGCTGGAACCTGAGATGAGTTTATCACAGACAACTGTTTAACCCAAATATAAAGAAAACAAATAGACTCCTAGAGATTATCGAGGAGACTACACTAGGTGGCGCCAAAAACAACCTACATTCAACTGCATCCATCCCCATTATAGAATAAGGTCCACCATCATAAAGCTATATTACATGTAAATGGCTCGTTCGCCTTTTACTAAGATTCCATCTCCAGAAAACTGTAGTGTGGAATAAGACAATAACATGAGCTTGCCGTATATGCTGATATCTTATCCCAAATTAAATCGTCAAACTATCTGTTGGAGATGGAATCAATGCATTCTCCACTAAATCAGAACCTTGATATACACTGTTGGACCCAATTTCTTACCACGGGCAATTATAAGGTTGCACTTGAGGAGATAATATGCATTGCTGGACTTATTTCTCCACAGATAGTACTTTTTGGGCCTGTTTGACACACAGGACTACCAGTAGGATTGGACTAACAATCAACTCTTGTCATTTATGTGCTTTTTAATCCCAGGAATATTAGTCCCAATGGACTCGATATCCATTAAAGGACAATTTAATCCTAGGGAGAGAGGCGGGTCTAATAGTCCTGGGATGTGGGTAATTGTATTTGCACCAGGTTCTGAATCCCGTACCAGCTCAAGTACCGGTTTATCAATTGGTACGGTACGGTACCAGTACCAACCGATACTAGGTACCGTTTCGGATTTAGAGGTACAACCATATATATATATAATCAGAAAAAAATTAGTGTGTAGAGACGAAAAACTACCCTATTTACTAATGCTATCCAGCTTAGCTACTATGTACTGTATATCTTCTCTTTTCTATACAGCTGTAAGCTTGAAATATAATGTAGTTACTTTCTTTTCTTTTCTTTTTTGTCTAGGAACTTGTTCTCCCTTTTTAGTACTCCTTTTATAACCATCCATTACCTTTGTTCAAATAGTGAAAGTTCCAGAGATTGATGTCAAGCACAGAGAGATTAGAAGTTCTAGAGATGCCAATCTGAAAAACCGCAACAACGGCAGCCATGGAGGTAGCCCCTAAAGCCATAATAGATCTCAATTTCAGGCTCTCCAACCGCCTAAACTCGCCAGCGGTGATTTGCCGGACATTTCTTTCCATTCAACCACTCTGTTTTTGAATTTTGAGACTTTCTATAATGGGTTCAAAGTCGCCCATTAATGGTCTACATGGTACTGGCCGAAATCCAACTTACCATCATCTCGCCGGAGATTTTCCGGTAACGCTGGTAACTGCTGGTAAGCACCGGTATTTGAACTGGGACGGTATTTGAAGGTCAGGTTACCGGTATAGCCCAAATCCGGTATGTACTGGCCAGTACCAACCTGTACGGTACGGGATTCAAATCCTTGATTTGCACACAAAGTTTCTCTCTAAGCCCTTTTGTTTGTTCCACCCATCAGATCTTCAAAATGTATAGGTAACATTATTTTGTATTGGGCCAAAATATTGTATTGGGCCTATTTATCAATTATAATCTATCATATTGGGCTACATATATTCCTTTTGTGTTTTGAGATGGCTATATATTCAGACTGGGCTAAGTTGCTAATTTTGGTATCAAAATGGGCTAAGTTACTAATTTTGGGTATCAAAATGGGCCAAGTTATCCTTTGACAAAATAAAAGAATAAATGTAATTTTTAATACATAAATGAAATATTTTCTCAGATATAAAATTTTAAAATATAAAAATAAATTAGCAATAATATCAATTAACGTATCCCCGCACCCATGTCTAAATCTGAATCCACATCCCCGTATCCCTTATTTTTAAACTTTAGGTATCCAACCCTAGATATACACCCGCACCCGATACTCGACCCGTACCCATGTAACATCGCCACTATCAAATAGCCCTTCCGCAGTCAGTCCCTGGAATAATAATTCCTAAGCTACAGTCCCATCTAATCCTATGCTTCCAATCAAACAGGGCCTTTTGAGACAACTGGCTTTAATATTGGCGTTTGTTCAATGAAATGTATTCTTGATGATTATCAAGAAGAAATCTTAATTGTGTTGTTCCATTCTCAGAAACGACATTTTCCCCAATAATACCATCTAATAAAAAACTACAAATTTAAGGTTTGAGAATGAGTAGTATTCCCTCTGTCCCCAATTTTTGGTCCCAAATGCCACTTTTTATTGTCCCAAAAAATTTGCCCCACTTGAAAAGTAATGAGTTTACACTTCTACCTTTACTTTTGAAAGTAAGTACATGCAATGAGGATGTTTTGAATGGTAAAAGAAGAAAAGAAAAAATAGGACAAGGGTAATGTGATGTTCCCCTAATAAGTTGGAATCCCCAAAAGAGACCAATAAATTGGGACGGAGGGAGTACATCAATTTACTCCATTCCCGTAGTGGAAAGCTTGTGTGAAGGGGCAATATGAGTGGGAGAGAATTGTGAGAGCACTAATTTTGAAAATTTTAAGACTCAGCACACCTTCAAGGGCGGAACATTGTTCCATGAATCAAGAAACATATTTCAAAAGATTAGAAATACCAATAGGCAAAGAAGTGAAGTGCCATGGCGAGTTACAAACCATCCATGCGTAACGTGGTAATGGTCATAAGCAATCCCTGATGTTGAGAAACTCAAGCATTGCTTGCACGGAAGATTTCTGTTTTTTTATGGTTACTGCCAAGAGAACCTTAAACTAATGGTCAACCATAGAGACTTTTGATGCATCCTAGTTGGAACAAAGAGTTGTGTGTGAGCGCAACAATCACACAAATGATTTCAGCCCGCATCAACTAACTGTTTGTCGCCATAGTTGTCAAATCGTGAATTGAATCAAGAATCGAAACGGTCCGGTTGCGAATCGTGAATCGCTCCGATTCAGTCATTTTTTTAAAAATGCATAAAAAATGTAGATTTCAAGTTGGAACCAATAAAATAAATGTTTAAGAAGATAAATAGATGCTCAAGTGGTCTAAATAGGCAAGACACTTGCTTATATAGCAAGGGACGTGGTCGTGGTCTTCCCAGCAGGTGCAAAACCGCAACTTTTTCAGTACAATCTTTTAAAAAGTGTTGTGGAAGCTTCTGAAAAGAGAGTCGACCCTTTATATGCCAAAAAAATTAAAGAAAACCCCGCAATTTGTCAATTATTTCATGTTGGCCCACATGCAAAACATAGGTCTAAAATTGAACTGAATCGTACGATTCTTACGATTCGATTCATGATTCACCGATTCGATTCACGATTCACCGATTCAGTGCACGATTCTATTACACCTGCGATTCATAGTATCGGTTCGTATTGAAAACACCCTGAATCGAACGGAATCGTACGATTCGAATCTCGAATCGCACGATTTCGATAACTATGTTAGTCGCATAAAAAAACTCGACTTGAATGCACAAATTACTAGATAAAAGAGGTTGGCCGACTACCTGTGATGCTTCTCGAATTTGGGAAAGTTCGTATTTGATTCACATATCTGCGAACTAGAGCAACATCCACCAAGCTGGGTTAACTTAGGTCCACCCAACACGCATTCCAGCCACTATCTAGCAGATCTGAACTACTCAGATTGTATACCTATGAGAACTTTGTGATAAAAGACCTCCAAGGTTCTCAAAGCATCCAACTTTAACGCATGCATAGCAGGTGGAAGAAAACCGTAACATGCTGATAGACCAGGTTCCCTCGGTTTTGCAAAGAACTTAGGCGTACATTATTCCTACCACTACTACCAGAGGAAGATAACAGTTAACTACTCGTTCTACTGAAGGTACCTCACAAAAGCCCATACCTAGAAAAATGTACCAGAAACATGCTCTAAAAAAAGCAACAAAAGTTAACTGCTAACATTGATGCTCATAATTCTGAAGCTGTAAAAAGAGCAATGTTTTCACCTCAAATCGGTTCCAAAAGTAGAGGATTAGATGCTGCATAAATGATGCAGTGGTGGAGAGAGCCAAATACGAAAAACCTGGGAAATTATTAAAGAGTATGAGTACAGTGAAGTCAAGAACGCATTCTGAACTTTGAGAAAGGTAGGTTACAGAACCATACCATAAGTGTATGAAAAGAAATATATATGGAACACCAGAAAATAGAGCAAAAAGAAGCGAGGAAAAAACTTCATGGATATTGGGGTGCGGACACTGCAAATCAAATACCAATCACAATTAGTTAAGATCACAATTAGTTAAGAAGAGTCTCATGCGAGCACATCCAAATTAGGATACACATGTACAATGTCATTGGACACAAAACATACTGGGACCATCTACTGGGTAAAGGTAGCCACTAGTTGTGTAGTAAGAAACCAGAATAAGTTTCTGTAGTCGTTATGTTGATGCTATCATCCGCGACAGAGTCTATCCTGGTTTAAACCTACCTGGAATATGCCGCATCTTAAATGGGAAGACGTGTGCCATTACATCAATTCAGTACTGAACATTGCAGTCCAGCATATTTATGCCTTCACCACAATTTGATGCACAGTAGGTCCACTAAATTATTTATTGAATAAAACAAGCTGCAACAGTGCGGATCCAGACTCTAGTCACAGTGTAACTAGACCTGAACACTCATTGCCAATTTGCCACCTATTTGGTAAATTCGTTCTGGCAGAAAATATCAGTATGACAATCTAACGATATCGGTAGACATAAATTTCAAACTACCATGAGCCTCATTCCCAGTAGATGGCAAAACCTATGCAGTTGCTATTGGTCAAACTACACAATGCTTAGAAAATCGGACTTGCATCAATCACCCACCCACACACACAGACCTGATCAGAGTGAACAGTTCACACAACCAGACGAGAATTAAGACCATGAAAGCCAACAGCTGGTCATCATAAAACTCAAAGAGAAAAAATAGGATGCCGATCATAATCTGCAGAAACCAAGAATACACTTGTTTCAGTTGAGAACAATTATGAGGGCGTGATAGCAAAAGTGAGAATGAGACGAAAAAACAAATGATACACCCTCTTCTCGAGATGGATGAGAAACATTTGTTGCATTCCCTTTTAGCCCTATGTAGCCGTTTGGCGTTCTTCTCCAATTTTCTGTTTCCTTTTTTTTTTCTTTTTCTTTTTCTTTTTTCCTTCCTGGGGTATGCCCTTTGTAGGCTGTACATTCGTTTAGCCTTTTTTATATTTCAAGCTGATTTACCCACAAAAAAAAAAAACAAATGATACACGAATTGAGGCCTACTTGGTTCTACGACTTCCAACTCATTTTTTTATTCACATTGGCATTTAATATTAGAGAGACTTGCAATACACTTACTGGTACGAACACAAGGGATTCAATAACATGCACAAAAATCAGCTGGAATGTAGGAAGCCGATGTCGAGCATGGTGTTGAAGCTGCACTGCAGTAATTTGAGAACACATGAGAATCAACTGTATACTAAGGAAATGTCAAATCACCAATTGTCTAAACAAGCTTATACTTTTTTGGCATAATGTGGTGCAACCGGAATATTCCGTTAAGGGTACTAGAGAGAGAAACTCCCAAAATGGGATAGAAAGAGATATACTCTCGTTAATTCTATTTCAAAATGATAAAAGATACTAAAGAAAGGAAGCCTAGGCCTATATATAAGGCTTACTAGGTACAAGCACTCAAAGCACAAAAAAGACATTGGTAGGAGAGATAAGTGGCATGAGCAGGTTCGGGGGAGCGGAGGTACCCAGAAGCTCCTAAGGTTGGGAGCATCTATGAATATTTTCATATATTTTATGTACTTTAAAGAATTAATATCTAAAGAAAATTAAAATTGTAGTTAACTTGGGCTCTACCTCAAAATTTTGATTTTGGTACTTTTTTCGTTACAATTTACTAGCCAGTAGTTAATAGCTGTAGTTAACTTGGGCTCTACCTCAAAATTTTGATTTTGGTACCATTTTCCTTACTATTTACTAGCCAGTAGTAAATAGCTGGATTCACATTTCGGTCCCACTTCTTCCGGTATTATACTACACTTAAACTAGGCTTAAAACATTCAGTATTTAAGACTAGCATCAGAAGTTGAAAAGTCAAAAGGCTGTTTTTAATGTCTTGAGCTACAGCCTTACCCCTCTCTCTCATTAACTAAGACGAAAAAATACAATGAAGTGGATAGGGCCTCCCACCCTCTATCTCTCCTATTTCCCATGTGACTGCTTGTATTCCACTCTCTCCCCCCCCCCCCCCCCCCCCCCCGCAAACTAGAAAGAAAACAGGGGAAGAAGAAGAATCGATAACGCCGACGATCTTCTCTCTCCATGTTCGAACCGCTCTTATCTCCCTTAGGAATGCGATCCCATCTCATGTGAACGGTATCCCGTTGCGGTTCTCAGCAACAAATGCGGAATTGAATTTCACAGCCGGGAGCGCCTTCAATTTTGGCGTTCCTGCAACTAAGTCCCACAACGCGTGGGTACCAAAGTAATATGAAGTATATAAACATTAGGGCACCCTCACTTCAATAGCTAGCTTTTGGGATTGAGTTCTACCCAAAACCGTGTAACACCAAACAAAAGGGAGACATGCCGATAACAAGCTAATACACCTAAAACTAGTCTAACCACCCAGTACCCTTGCAAGCGGACCAAATACTTCAACAGCGTACCACTCCATGCAGCGGTCATCTAGTTACAATAAAATATTAGTGCTGGGCAACAAATCAATTAACACCCCAAGGACAGATTGAAACTATTGCACCAATTCACACATAGATTCTTTTATTGCTCACATCTGCAAAATAAATCAACTCTTTTGTAATAGTTGACAAGAAGTTACAAGATTAAACAAAACTAACCAGTGAACTTTAGCATGCGAGTTTGCGTCTCTCTCAAGGTAAATGAAACTGACATTGTAGTTGTGAAGAAAACAAACAGTGACATCATAAGGACACCACACTTTGTCACAAGATAATCTGCAAAAAATGAAACGGAAAGATGAATTTTGAAGTGCAAAAAAGTACAATGCTTTTATTCACCCTAAAACAAATGAGCAATTATTGTGGAGATCATGAATTCTTTTGTACTAGAGACAGGGCATAGTTGTGTTGACATTAGTCAAGTTACAACTAACCTACAATAACTGCATAAGATTGATGCCGAGACACAATTATAGCATTACAAATCTAGACACCATAACTTCCAGCATGCACGACAAAAATACTTAAATAGGGCAATGTTAAGCTTGGACAAGTCACCATGCGTAATCACAGGCCTCAAAATATCAAAGTTCGAAAAGAAGGTCTGGGAGGCCGAGTACTCGCCGCCTCGGTGCTAGAAGGCCCCTCGCAGACTCGCTCGACTGGGTACCGAGTACTCCGCCTGGAAGCACCAAGCGAGTTTTAGAACCTTACAAAATATGGATTACCCTTCAACCTTCATGGTCAGTGAACATAACTTACAACTGGATCCCACAACAAACTAAGGGGGTGTTTGGGAACCTCATTTTTAGCTTTTCGTTTTTAAGTTTTTGGCTTTTCAACTTTTTGGATTATGGTCAGAATGTATTTTGAATTTAGTAGGAGTGTTTGGGAGAAATGTGCAGAATGCATTTTATAACAGGAGTAGTGTTTGGGAGATATGTACAAAATCCATTTTGTGGGGCTTTTTGTTAATGAAAATGAGAAAAGTGGAAAATGAGAAATCAAAAAGCTCCTCCCCACCTCTTTTTCACTTCTCCTCTCTAAAGTAAAAAATGGAAAACTCATTTTGCTAGAAATCATTTTGGCCCGAGGCTCCCAAACATCCAAAACCCAAAAATGTGAAAATGAGAAGTTGAAAAGGGGCTCCCAAACACCCCCTAACAGTTTCTATCTTCATGGGCAGTGAACAAAACTTACAACTGCATCCCACAACAAACTAACAGTTTCTATGGATAGAATTAATAGAATTGGCAGCGTAGTAATGATATGTATAACATAAATCACTTATCCTACATTTCTATCAAAGATTTAACCATGGGTATGCAGACTCAAAATCTAGAACTAGGAAGCCTCTGTTAAGCTACATGCCATCCTGAGCAGGAGCACAATACCAGTGAATTATTATTCTCATTTTCCTGGAGAAGAGAGAAGTGAATTCAACACAATTTGACAACCTTAAAATTTTTACTAAGCTAGAGACAAGTCCTCCCAATTCAACAAGAAAGTACGCTTTTAAACAAGATGGCTTCCTGAAAGGTGAACTTAGTCCATATACGATATTCTCATTTTCCTGGAGAAGAGAGAAGTGAATTCAACACAATTTGACAACCTTAAAGTTTTTACTAAGCTAGAGACAAGTCTTCCCAATTTAACAAGAAAGTATGCTTTCAAAGAAGATGGCTTCCTGAAAGGTGAACTTAGTCCATATACGAGAGAGAGAGAGAGAGAGAGAGAGAGAGAGAGAGAGAGAGAGAGAGAGAGAGAGAGAGAGAGAGAGATGGTTAATCTTTATGACCACTAAGGAACCAATGGTTAATCTATTTATGCTCCCTGACATTAGCATCCTCTAGGGTACCAAATTACCAATGGTTAATCCATCAATGGAAGCTTTCAATACTCTAAAGGTTGTGAAGCTCTGAACTTCGCTTGTTATGACCGCAAAATACTCTTTGGCGTTGCAGTTTTCTCCTTTACATCACTACCTTCCTTAGTAGCATCATGATCTTTGGAAAATGTTTCAAACTGACTTTGGTCACTTGTAAAGAAGGAAGCAATGTTTATCAAAAAGTAAAAGACACTACAGCTCTTATACCAAACCGATGCATGACGAGTAGGGGATAACTCTCCATGTACTGTGCCCAAAATCAACATTGTGGCAGCACCAATAGTTTGGATTTTCTTTTCTGGCCCAAAGAGAATAATACACGGAACTAAGGGTCTGTATTAAGAATATAGAGGGATACGGTTTTGAGAATAAAAGAGAAAGGAGAGGATTACAATTAACGGGGTTTTTTTTTTCTTTGTCAACAGCGACATAAGGTGACTGAGGACTAAATTTGGAAGTGTAAAATTTAGATATGATAAAATATAATTCGTAAGTTAATAAAACGGCCAACTAACGGATTGGGGTAAGTGAAATATGAATGCAAACCTCAAGGAGGGGAGAGATATTTCTCATTGGTGAAGGGGGAATTCTCATATAATGTAAACGACATGAGATGTTAGTGACATTTACATTTTTTTAAACGAGGTAACACATAACTTACTTTAATAATATGGAGCTTGAGATATAATTTTGACAAAGGATGAGAGAGAAAATATAATTCTTTAGTGGCAAGGATAGTAATTTATGCAAATAGGAATTTTATTTCAAGTTGAACACGGAATTCTTATTTTATACGAAGCGTAGTGATGCAGGCTCCAGAAGCTCAAGGACAAAAAATATTCAAAGAAGGGACAAAATATGGAAATTCGTGTGGTTTTGAGATTGGATCTAAAGTATGCATAGCCAATCGGATTTTAAGGGACTATTGAAATGGTCATAGTAGAATCTTATTTAGGTTAAGCTATGATGCACGGACACTGAATTCTAAAAAAATGGGGATACGGATACTACGGGTGACCCGCCACATGTATGTATATATATAGAAAATGCAAACAAAACAAGACATCCATAAGTTCAAACAAAACAAGACATCCATAAGTTCAATACATGGTTCAAATTAAATAAAAAAAAAGTGCATTTGTACAGTAAAACAGAGCTGAGGAAGACATGACAGTCTACAGGGTGTATATACACTGACAGAACGGAGGAAAAGACAGCATATGATCGAATAGGTGGACGGATCGAGAAAGGCAAATAAGTGGAAATTGCTGCCGGGCTCCGCGACAGGAGAGAGCGACCAAAGTCAGAGGCAGTCAAAAGGAAGGAGGAAGAGAAAGAAGTCGAAAGTAGTTCCTCACTATAAAATAAAAGGCCTTGGGTCGAATATCGGTCATACCACTCTTTCCTCCTTCACAATAGAATTTGAACGGTGATCATAATGGAAAGCCCCTTTCCCCCAGTCAGTGACGAAAGTTACCAGGAGCAGTACTTCTCCCGCCGTGCTGCCTAGCTGAAACATCTCAGTAACTACCGGCAGATCAAGTGGAAGGCCAGAAGAGTAGGTACTAACTATGAACTCATACTTCACATAATTCATTAGCGACTTTCTATGAATGTCAACTAAGTATCGTAAGTAACTTGCTCCCGGTTGTTCCAGCATTTGAAAACCAGAGTCACTGTTTGAGAAATGATCAATATGAGTCAGACTCAATAAAAGTGAATCAATCCTTTTCTCCTAGCTCTTTGACCGCTACCAATTCGTTACTACTGGCCCTAGCTCGGCAGGAGTGCTTGTATATTAGTTACGTGCTCTAGCTCTAGCCGCAGAGACCAAGACCTTCCTCCCTTGACCGGAATTGGCTTTAGCTACAAACTACTGACTTCCTTGTGCCCTAAAACTTTGGCCTGAATGGGGAAGATACCTTGACGGAAGCCACACGTAAGGCTAGCAAATAGAACATAAAGAAAGAGGCCTTCACAATTGGTTCCACTCTATTTGTAGGTGCATCCTATTCTCAAAACCATGACGTTAATAGGACAGCTCTACCGATTGAGACAGCTACCGGGCCGGAGAGCTAGATTGAATAAAAGATTCCCTGTACGTCTTGGAATGGTATTCGCCTTTTCTTGCATCTGTTTCCAATGCCTAAAATCCTGCTGAAGCAATTGTTGCAGAACAAGCTTCTCTTGATTTAGCACCTACAGGAATACTTACCGAAGCCACTATGCATGCAGGCGTTACCAGTTGCCCCTTACCTTCAGACAGAAGAAAGAGCAGACCGAGAAGACCTATTGATACAAGCAGAGAGTCAACTGCAGGAGGTGTGTTTGCTACTGGGAATGGGACTGGAGCCGTTTTTACTGGATCCCTGTTAGCCATCGCTGTTAGGAACATATCCCTCATCTGATCCATCTGCCACTGTATCTTATTCACATTCAAATCCATCTGTTGAAATGCGGGACTTTCCTTGGATTCTTCTGCCATTATAGATGCTGTCCTGTTACTACGGGACTGCGTGACCTTACTATGTCCTTCGCCCCCTTTTGATCTGAGTTTAGGAGCAATTGTGATTCAAATTCCTGGGGAAACAAGGATGGGGTGATGAAGAGGAAGAAGTCGCTATGATCACCTATACTCTGCTCCGACTCCCATAACAAAGAACAGCTATGAGGTCTTATCACACTCCCAGTTAGTTAAGGAAAGGAATTCAAACCTAAGAGCAGGAAAGAGACAAGCTACATCCTATACAGGTAAGATATCTTTCTATCCTTCCTACGCTCTTCGCCTAGCTAAAAATCTAAGACATTCCAATCTATCCTAGCTTGTTCTAAACCTAAGTATCCGAAAAGAGTTTCACGAACATTGATGGCCTTAAAAGAAGGTGCATTTATACAGTAAAAAATGTGCATTTAATCAGTAGGGGAGATGTATGTGTAGGCTAAATTACACTTTTTTACCCTAAGTTTTGAGTAATTATAAATTTACCCCAGAAAAATTCAAAAAAATTAAAATTGACCCCCGCTGTGTCCCCAGCCATGTCCCCTGCAAAAAAAAAAAAATTTAAAATAGGGACATGCCACGTCGTGTCCCTGCCATGTCCCCACCGTTCCCCGTGTCCCATACGGCGATACGGCGCCTCCTAGAGATGTCGGTGCTTCATAGAGGTTAAGTATTGCATGAGAATGCTGCTAGTCAGTTTTCCAATTTTTTGGTAATTTTTAGGTTTTCCATACATGGGCATGGGCCGTAGCACCCATGGGGTTTTCATGCATTAAGTAACTAATTTGATATAGAATCATGAGTTTTTCTCATTATATAAAGTTTTTTATAAGTCTAACAAATTAGTAGTTTCCTTGTTTTTAGAAGTCAATAGATTTATTTGGTTTACGAATTCACCAAGTGTATAAGCAATATGATGCTTGTAATTTAATAGATTTGATATTTTAGAGAAATTGCAAAAGCTTTTGAAGCCTCTTTTGTAGATTCTGTGATGCAATCAAACCCTAGGTGTGATATATAAGGCTTCTATGAGTGATTCCTAGACCTATCATCTTCTTCTCTTCTCTCTTTTATTTTTCTGCATAAAGCAGGCGTAACTTCAATTCAAGGGTACTTTTCACAACACCAAGAACAAGACCTGTTTCAGTTTCGGTTCTCCTATTTAGTAACGCCCTAACCCTAATCCTTCCGAGTTCCAATAGTTATGAAAACCCTAAACTTCCCTTGTTGTCCTACATCACTTACTCCTTTTTTAACTCTGTATTGGTCCATCTCGTAACCTATATCTACACCTTTCTAGCTAAACATTGACATTGTAGCAATTACTCAATTTTCCAGATATTAAGATTCATTGGTGAGATCAAAAGATCACATTTTAAAGTCCACTTTTGCCGACATTGATCTATCTGTCACTGTTATGTGTTTTTCATGTATTCTGTTCGTACTACTCTAACTTCATTGATTTCAGTTTCCTATTTGTAATGTGCAAGATCAAACCGGAGAGAGATCTCCAAAATATAACCCTAGTCCCGTCATGTTGGGTAGTTACAGTATGAAGGGAAAGGCACTGATATCTATGTTATACGTGTAATGAGTGGTTCAGGACTTCAGTTTCCAACAATGAGCAGTATGACCTGAAATTTAGAAACCAAGTACATTGAGTAACTTCAAACCAACTACGAGTGCTAGGACTTTCTCTGAAACTAGGACAGCATCAATATGCCTGAAACAGTATTCCGTAGCGTATTACAGCACTTCAGCAGTATCTGGTCATTGCTTCAGTAACAAGAAAGAGAGTCAAGCTGCGCAGTGAACTGGAATCCGAAAAATCACTTGATTAAGTAAACTGCTCAACAGAAGTTCAAAAAAAAAGAAAAAAAAGAAAAGAAACACTCCACAGCAATGTCAAAGCTAATCTCCAGAGACAATAATAAGCCATTTCAGAAAGTTGTATATTGGACATTCGGCACATTAAAGAAAGTTGGGAAGGATGAAAATAAATGGCCGTAAGTCAATCAAACCTCCAAACTTGGCAGAACTTTCAGGTTGCTCATGTGCATAAGTAAGATTGTAAAACTCCTTCGTTTGATAATTATAAAGGTAACCTGATTAGAATAAAAATATATTAGAGACCCAAATAGGCACTAATGCAAAAACACTGCAGAATGAATGCAACACTACCTAGCCAACACAAAAACATTACAGAATGTACGTAACTCCCCTGTTCAACACTACTAACACCATTTTAATGTATCAACCACGTGCAATACTTTATATTCACATCGTCAAGCACTGCAGAATGAATGCAACACTACCTAGCCAACACAAAAACATTACAGAATGTACGTAACTCCCCTGTTCAACACTACTAACACCATTTTAATGTATCAACCACGTGCAATACTTTATATTCACATCGTCAAGCACTGCAGAATGAATGCAACACTACCTAGCCAACACAAAAACATTACAGAATGTACGTAACTCCCCTGTTCAACACTACTAACACCATTTTAATGTATCAACCACGTGCAATACTTTATATTCACATCGTCAAGCACCGAAGATTTAGTTAATATGTAAACACATCATGGTAGAGAACGATAAAAATGCATGCTATATTTTGCTCAAAATATATCATAACCAGAGGTCCAAATAACCAGTTGTATCTTCACCTAATTACATGAGAGAAGGCCACATGTTCATAAACCATGCTGGGCTACAGTGGTTTTATTACGTTTCTTCCCTCTGCCTTTTGAATTTCCTTCTGTTTCGTTAATTTGTGGCCAAGTAAAGCTGTTATAATAAAACTATGACCCAAAATATGTGGATCAATCTATCTTGAAATTTTAAATATGATGTTTTCTTTTATTTATTTGCATAATCTGACGGATACTTCGTGGTATGATCAGCATTGTACATACATCTAAAAAAGGAGAGATCAAATAACCCAAAATGTGGTCTCTCGCTTTACCCATACATCATTTTTCCATTATTTTCACACACAATCCATATAAGTTGGCTGATATACACATAAAAGTGTATCTCTTATCCCTAGTTTGAATTTAGTTAGGACTAGTTTGTCTTTAATCATTCATATTTAACTTGTTTTTATACTTGGTAGCTAGTAGCACAAACACTGACATGCCACGTGGCATGTCCAATACGTGTCCCCGTGTCCAATATGCGGACACGGCAACATCTAGGAGTGGCAGTGCTTCATAGCTTGGCATGTAGATTAAAAGATTGCTTAAAAATAACAAAAGTGAAAAGAAATGGGGCAAAGAGAGCCAATTGGAATTTACTTGGGAATTTAAATATTAACCATGGTTATAGAGAGGAGCATTGAAGTTCAAGGTCCAAGACTTCAAAGGAGCATTTGTGGATATTTTTGTCAAAAGATTTAAGATTCCATGGACCGAGAAGCATGGGAACATTTTTCCCTCTAATCATCATTCTTGACAGAAGAAGATTTGCTCACCAAGCAACTTCTTGTTGAAATGGAGAAGACATTGGGGGAAAAAAAAAACTCTTATGTAAGTAGGAGAAAAAAGAAGCAAAAGGGAGGGGAGTTGGGGGACGTACAAGAGGTTCCTGGGAAACAGACAAAAAGTATCTCAAGGAGACTACGTAGCAGGAATTTTAAAGAAGAAAGGGTGAAGAAGCCAGGAGAGGAAAAAAGAGAGAAGAATCTCAAAGAAGGCCACAAAAGTCTCCATCACCACCACCATTTTCATGGGTCCTTCAATTTGGATAAAGGTGAAGCCTTGGTCAAGTAATGTCAGATTCCACTTTCTCGTACTTCCATTATCTTATGATTTAATAAATTTAATGTGATGATTGTATATTTTCATTCAAGTTCAGTGTTTTCATGGTTTCAAAGGAATGAATATGAGTTCATTTTCTATGATAATGATGGAATTCATGTCGTATGTATACGTAAGTAGGATGAGCCAGACATAAATACGATTATTTGCATTTATTGATCTGCTTAGCGGAGGCAATCCGACTTAACTATAGATTTTGTTTATGCCTAAGTCAAAAATACATAATTATTTATGAAGATGTGATTATAACTTGTAGTAACAATACATCATGGCCACGTTAACCTATTAAATCACGATATTTAGAGTTCATTTCTATGACAATGATGGAATTCATGTCATATGTATACGTAAGTTGGATGAGCCAGGCCTAAATACGATTAGTTACGTTTATTGATCTGCTTAGCGTAGACAATCCGACCTAACTATAGATTTTGTTTATGCCTAAGTCAAAAATACATAATTATTTATGAAGATGTGATTATAACTTGTAGTACCAATACTTCATGGCCACGTTAACCTATTAAATCAAGATTTGGGCGAAATCTGTTTTACTTGGACTCGGTTACAAGTATTGGGTGCGGGTGTATCTATGTGTCATACACCTCAAAGTGAAAAATACAGGACACGCGGATATGTATCCAAATTTGGATACGGGTACGGGGATACGCGAGAGGAGCATATATAAAAGATTTATTATAATTTTTAGGATGAGAATATATAAAAAAATATATACGAAAAATAAAAGGATGGACTGCAGTGCATCATATTGGGCCAGCCCAATTAGAACATATTTTGAAATAGAGATGGGCTGCAGCCTGCATTATAGCAGTGCATCATATTGGGCAAGCCCATTTAAAAATCAAAACAGTTGTTTACAGCTGTACCCTAATACCAAGAGAGAGAGAGAAATAAAACGTAAAAAGAAAGAAGGTACGACCCTGCATCTCTCCTCAAAAGCAGGTACGGCCTTGCTTCTTCTTTGATTATTCCTCTTCTTCAAGGTTCTTCTCCTTATTCTTCATATTCGATGGGTTCCCAGCTGAACCCAAAGTGTCCGATTTTCAACTACTGCACCCGACACGAATCCCGTACCCGTACCTGTGGTGTCGACATGGGGTACTCTGCCAAAAGTGGCGAATCCGAGTACCACTTTGGGTTCACTAAAAAACTAGTGGTGGATCTGAAGCTGTAAGTCTCCAAGTATTTATTAACAATCTGAATCTTTGCTTCTTTCATTAAAATTAGTCGTTTGACTACAATACCAAATAACTCTGCCTAGGACATGCTTAAAGCCTTATCTTTTTCCTAGCCGGTCTCAAGCCCGGATAAAGGAGGAAGGATGTGCGTCAGCATGAAAAAGCCCCATTCAGATTGGCTACATGAATTCAATGGGAAGAAAAGAATGATGTAGCCGATCCCAATTGATTGAGACGTAAGGCTTGGTTCGTTACTATAATACCAAATTATTTCCCCTGGCCCTGGATTAATTTAGTAATCAGTTTTCCGTGTCGTAGCAATTAGTTTCACAAACCTTGAGGTTTGACATCCGTACCTAGTAAAATTACACCACCTGAAGCTTGATTTTGGAACGACCAGTGGTATCAAAGATTGATTCTCCCAAAACCCCTGGCCTTCTTCATCACTTCAAATGTCTGTCACCCCATCCTTTCTCACTTTTAATACTCGTTTTGCTGACCTAGTCCACCATCCCAAAATCTGCACCAACACTCAAACTCTTACTCACTTCTTTGTGTTTGTATATATGTATGTGTATACATACGCGTTGTCTTAATCACAATAAACATATTAGCGAAATCCAAGCCCTTCTACTTTTCTTATACATGGGCGGGGGATACAAGGAGAGAGTGCTCCACTTCACCATTTCACCTCCACAAAATCCACACAGTAATAACACCATTAAGCATCATCTTTTTCTTTAATTTTATCATCACCAACCAATTCCATGATATCCATTCATTACCACTTGTTTCTAGCACCATCTTTATCAAATCCATCCACCAAATCAAGAGTTGCAATTCTTCTTCCATGACAACTACAGATATATCGGCAATTATGCAAGATTGTTCTCTCTTAAGCATTCTTTGGCATATTGTTCTTTCACATTCGCTAGACATGAGCGCAGCACATGTATGTGTTGGGAAAGCCCTTTCCTTTGGAATCCCCAATATGTGGACTTCCAATCTACCCTCATGGGGCCTTTCCCTTTCTAATGTGTAGGCCTTAGCCTTTCAGAAGAATAAAATTTCTGTGTCTCAAAAAGAGGAGAAAAAAATCACCCTCATTTTGAAAAAAATCACCATCCTTGGCAAAGACTACTCTCCAGCAACTCAATACCACCCTCGGCCCACTAGAAAAACCACCCCACAACAGTTTTCCCTTCACCATGACCCACCAAGGGATGGAAAATAGTCTGGTTCGGGTGACATTCCCATTCCTAGACCCACCTGAACTTATCACCTCCTACTACCCACCACCAAACCTTAAGTTTTCACAAGAGAACCACAAGTAGAGGCCCCAAAACCATCCCTTGATCATGAGCATAAGAATCCATGGCACTTGAACACAACCTTCTTCCATCACCACCCCAACACCTAGTTCAAGGCAAAACCAAAACCAAACCCAGCCCCATCTCCACCTTCTCAAACCCTTCACCACCAGCTGCTATATCAGTCCGCCACCACCTCCCATTACCTGAAGAACCCATTGCCAAAAGCCACCAAAACAGAACCATCCCTCCACCATTCACTCCCGATATAACCCCCAAATTGAAACACCACCAAACAAGCCCTCAACCCTGCTGAATCAGTCCTCAACCGCACCCAAAACAGTCACCAAAAGGAGCAGGAATAAGGTGAAAGGAAAAGAAAATGAAGAAAGAACATTGTCACCGTCAAGCCGCCGCAACAGTGCCAAACACCGTGTGAACACCCACCCCACCTCTGCGACGTTCTAAGGAACCAAGACCCTCAAATTGAATGATCTAAGTAGAATTTGCCACCCTTAAGCCCTGATATAGTAAGATGTTATAGAGGGCCTCAAAATAAGTTCGCAAAGAAATATTACATAAGGAGCTCGTAATAATTTGACCAAAGATGAATTTAACAATGCATATTACCACTGTAGTTAAGGTAGACTTATGTACGTTACTGTTGTATAGTTAAACCTTATGTTAATTGCGACCCAATCAAGGTTTAGGTATGCTTATTCTTTGTATAAAAAATGTTCAAAGTTTCATTGTCATAATCATATGCTAAGCGGTACCCATAAAATTTACCCACAAAGCTTATGAAACTACCAACAAAAAACTACTGAATTGTTCTAATTTCCTTAGTGTACGAACTGAAGTTTTCGATAAAAATGAACAAGGGAGTGAATACTTTCTCAGTTCGAGTCAGACACTCCCATAATCCATTTTCTCTGCGAAGAATTTCCTTCAACTATCCATGTTGAATAACCAACCCAATGATTATTCATGATAACATACCGGCCACAATTTTGTATATTGGAGGATCACTCATATGTGTAAAAATGCGAAAAATCCGCTTCCTTTTGACCCTAGACTATCAAAATTGCAGACTTGCCGAACTTTCCTAAAATTCAATAAAAGCCCTAGTTGTGTATAATACCCATATTAGGCTAAAATTTGTGATAATGCATGATTGGGTGATATCTTGTCTCGTTAATTGCTAATTTCATACATCTCGTTATTATAGTAATAAATTGGTAACTCCTACGCACAATATTCAGAAGTAGAAATTGAAGGGGTTGAACTTGGATTTTGGTGTGTGAGATACATGACTAGGGGTGAGCCCTAGAAGTTCTACCACATGGAACTTGGTAAACGGACCATGGCTGGGATGGTATAGACAAATCTTATGATTCAACCGCGCTCTCTCGAAACATTAGGATGACATAACTTGAAATCCGATCTAAGATGGTAAGTAATATGCAAGGCTTTACCACCCTGTAAAGGTTGCTTATGGATTATAAATACATTGCAGGTTTCTTCCCGGTAAAGGGTTGATTTGTGAATTACTTTACTCCGGTGGACTGGGATGCCTCAACTTGGGTACATCACATCGAAATCTGCATCTACTACCAACAAGAGTACAAGACCACCGGAGAGATCATGGATTAACTTGATGTCCACTGTGTAGACGTTTGGGTAGAGTGGTACTCCATGGTGGAGCGCTAACAACAAACCTAGTAATGAACACTTAGATATAAATGGAGATCGCAGCACTCATGCACATCCCATTATCCTCATTTGTTGCATCAAATTACTTGTTCAGGGTAGATGGGGTAGGGTTTATTCGTAGCTTGCAGCGTTTCAAACCAGGTATCACAGAAGAGACTGGAGCTCAGTTTGCTGCCCCTGCGTTTCTTGAAGCTGAAGTACCTTAGTCGATACCGGCATTGTAAAGCTCTTTGAAAGCTTAATTGTGATACCCCGTGTACATTTTTTTAATGGATGGTTGGTATTGGTTAACTTATCAAAACAAAATTACTGGAGGAGAATTCAATTTAAGTAGATGCATCATATTATTTGTGTGTGAAGGGGAGAGAGGTGAATAACGCATAAATTCATGCTTGCACATGGAGGATACAGGTGTTAAATTTCTAGGCTGTGGAGCACGTGGGAGTAAAGGTTTATGTGAGTTTGAATGCATGTCAATTCATGTGATAGTAAAATGGGTCATTCGAACCTATAAGGAGACAAAAAAATGCCAAAAGAAAAAGAAGGATAGACTTGGAGCAACAGATTCACAGGTGAGGGGAGGGAATACACTGTTTTAAAGGCAATTGTTTTTATTGCAAAGTTATAAAATATAAAGGGAAGAAAAAAGGAAAAAAAGAGAAGGAATAGGAAGCAGAAGAGAGTAAAGAAAGGAAACGCAAGCAAGAAAAGCAAGCAAAGAATAGAGAAGAAGGGAAAGGTAAGTACTTAAGTAAGTAAGCAAGGAAAGTGCATATCGAGAAGTATGTAAATCGTTAAGGAAGTGGGGATGATTTTCCTATAATTATCTGTTTGTTTACATCAAATTGGTGGCACAAACCAGTAAGCTATGGTTACGGATATTTTGTGGCGCTATAGGATCCGGGCCATCGCATTAATTGACCATAATCATATTTGTCAGACATCACAATTTGATTTTGTGAAGGTTGTGGAATTGTTACTGTTGTTGAGTATACGCAATTCGTCATCTAAAAAAACTAATGATACCTTTATTAATATTTTTCCGCTAATTTATCACCTACTTTTGGTATAACACATCTGTAATAAACATACACGGATAGTTTCAGGAGTATAACTCAGAACCCCTTTTTTTGCATCTATCTCATATCAATATAGCAACTGAGGGAAGGATTCGATACAAAAGATAGTGTCCCGTGCGTTAAAAAAACGTCTCAATACCTTGACCAGGAGAACTCAACAGACTATTCATTAAAATAGTGTCATACCCAACAAGTCTGTTTATCAGAAGTTGCTGCCACCTAGATAAGAAAAATTACCATGTGAAAGATATCATTGCTATATTAGGCAAAACAACAAGGGAAAAAAATGATTTCAGTGTTATGCCATACATCCAAATGTTCTGAAAAAATCAACAAATATAATTTTTTGACATTATGACTTCAACAAAGTCTGTTGACATTTATGATGCGATAACGAGAGAGAGAGAGAGAGAGAGAGAGAGAGAGAGAGAGAGAGAGATGATGTTTTAGTAAGATTTTGGGTACATCTGGAAAAAACAAGTAACTTGCAACTTGCCAGAGAAGTTAGAAGGGTAAAACATGAGATGTATAAATTTTCAGCAGATATATAAACGTAACCTGTTTCCAAAGCAGGAATGCCGAGCTGATATGCTAATGTTAACCGTACGTATGTTGTGCCGAGACCTGGCTCCTTCAGGCAGTAAGAAGTAACCCTGCAGGACAAACCAACACAAACCCAACATATACAGAGAGACCCCCAAGCATGATAGATATCATCAACTTCAACAGAAAATGAACAAACAAGGCGAGCTAACCTTCTCCATAGTGTATAAATAAGTTGGTTCAAAAGCTTTGCTCTTCTTTTCAAGCCACTGCACTGAAGAACAAACCAAAACGTAAGGAAGATGGAGATCTGTTCAAAAAAGAAGGAAGATGGAGAAATTTTATAATAGAGATAGGAAAACCAGCATTGTGAATCATACCAAACATTAAATCTTTAAAGAGTAGCAGGTAAAACAACAGTTCTAACTTCAAAATATCAACAACAGGGGCACATCTACCAGGAATCAAGACGACGCTCATTTGTATAGCTGGTAGACAATACTCGCTCTGTCATAATTTGTTTGTCCAATTTGGGGAATACAACTTTTTAAGAGAACACGATATCATTGCGTCTATAAATACCCAACTTTCCAAAAGTTAACTCTCCAACTTATTTGAAAAGATTTCTTGAACTTAAATAATAAGGGACAAATCCATTAGTTTTTAAAAATAGACATATTTTGGGACAAGCAAAAGTCAAAAAGTAGACGAACATATTGTGGCTATCCAAAGTTTTGATCCAAGCCATCACGTGCAACAATTTCTAGAAACATAAATTTGACAAGGATGCCATGAGGCATAAAGGCATCAACACGGACGAAGAAGGCAAAAGAAGACTAATAGTGGCTAAGATTAAGGGGTTGCTTAATGAAGGAGTACAATTTGGTGGCTATATTCAAGTAAGAATATGGGCTGTTAAGGTGATGAGAACAATTTATAAACAGTGCCTGAGGGTGGATTGGCTTTTGGAAAACCTAGGTCTGTGTGGGTCCCAACTTGAACCTAAGCACCAAATGCCACCACTCCGCAAAGAGACTTTCAACGATGACAATGACCTGAAAAGGGTATCCATATATGATGTAGCATCTCAAATAAAATCTAAATATTATAATTGGTACAGAATCTGCTTTAAAAAAGATGAAAAATAATGAGCAGAAAGAACCTGAATTTACCTGCATATGAGTTAAGCATGTCTAAGTGAAGGATACGAAGCCATTTAGGAATATCAAGATTCAAATGTATACCTGCAATATTCTGCATTCAAATTGTTCAATTTCAGACAATAGCACTTTATGTTGGGTGTTATCACACAACAGATCAAGTTATAAAATCAGCGACAATCTAAAGGGCCAATAAGAGTATTAGACAAACCCAAACCCAAACATAAACATAACGACATCTAAATTGAAGTACCACCACCCAAATGTTCACATCAACACTGAAATGCAAAGTGTGCAATGCGGAAACAACATGTTGATGGAGTGGATTACCAGGAATCTTCTTAATGGTTATAATTCAGTTGTGCATCCAATAGATAAGATAGCAGGTAAAACTAAGGGGGGAAATTTACAAACAAGGCAGGACTCGAAGACAAGTTTTTTTTTTTTTCCCCAAATCTACATATATACCAAGAAAACAACTTGAGCAGATGCATGATTAAAAATCTCAAATGCCCAAGGCATTGTGTTTTACCACTCCGGAGGTGAGGCATTGAGGCATACGCATTCCCGAATTTAATGTTAAAGTTAACAAATAGGTAAGCATTTCAAATGTAATTTGGAAGATATAAACACGCAAAAGTAATTAGAAACCATAGAATAATAAAAACAACTAGATATCATAAAAGCTCCTCTAATCTAGACACATCTACATATGATTAAACTAGTTCTAGAGAAAAGGCTTACCTAAATTGAAGGATG
The DNA here is from genome assembly GCA_963854785.1 of Vaccinium vitis-idaea. Classification (NCBI taxonomy): domain Eukaryota; kingdom Viridiplantae; phylum Streptophyta; class Magnoliopsida; order Ericales; family Ericaceae; genus Vaccinium; species Vaccinium vitis-idaea. The sequence continues at coordinate 28,855,403 of OY978217.1, read as the reverse complement.
AAAGCAAACATCATTACTTTAACAAGCTACACCTACATTGATATGTCACTTTTATTTCTAACACTAATGGTTACAAAACATTCGCATACTTATATGACAGTTGTCCCCTTTCTAGCCTTTGGCTGATTGGCTCGATGACTTTGGTCACCTCTATATCTCCTCACCCACATAATTGACTTCTATAACCTTCAAGTAGGGCGAGGAAGACGAGAGTGAACATAAATAGACCAAAGAAGCGTATACCTCACCTGTCATGCATTATAAAAATAAAAGAAGCACAAAAGATGCTGCTTCAGCTAACCATTCACAAACATAGCCATCCCGTCAATGCAACAGCATACAGTATCATAACTTGAAATGCAACATGCTTGAAATGACTAAGATTGACTTTAATATTGCACAGTGATGCACAGGTCAATATCCGACAACTGTCAATTAATTGTACCTTTAGACTATGATTTAAACCCTTTGAAAACAAAAACGATGACTTAAAGGTGTTTTTTACAATTCAACATCATGTTTATTCCTTGCGTAACTCAGACTGTTAATTCTATATTAAATATTTTTACAACTCAGCAACAATCTTATCCTCTCTTTCATTCTCGGCCTTCTCCATCACCTTCGTGTCCATCCCTCCGTCGGTAGTTTGTGGTGTCCACCGGTTTCATTGCTGGGTGTTTCAGGACTTGGGCTTAATGGCGTTCGGATATGCTTGCTGCTGATGCTTGGCTCCGGTGTCTATTCTTTTCACCTGGGGTTCTTTCGTTTTCATCCCACGGCCGTTGTTGTTGGACGTGGCCGATCCTTGGGGCCTAACGGCTTGGGATGTTGTGTCTGGCTTTGGGTGGTGGTGGTGGTGGCACTGGTGGCGGTGGACTTTGGGTGGTGGCTATGGGCTGTGGTGGTGGTTGGAGGTCTCTGATTTGGGCGGCAGTGGTGGGATCTAAGAGGTGCTTGTCAATGTATGGCAGGTTCTGTGGCAGCTTGGAGAGGGGCAGTCGGGCTGTCCCTGGGGCAGCAACAGGGGCCTGTTCCCCGGGTTCCGGCGACAGTGGTGACGACGACTCGTTTCTCTTTAGGTGGCCGGAGTGCAGCGGATGCAATGGGGGCAGCGGCGCCACCAGTTTGTGGGTGGATTTTTAGGGTTTTATTGGTTGGGCTTGACCCATTTTATTTGGTCATTATTGGGCCTAGGGTGTTTTTTATGAGCTGATTGTTTATCTGGGTCTTTCGACCCATAGGGGTGATGGGCTTATGCCTTTTAGGTTGGATGACCTCGATTGATTCCTTACCAATCGTTGGTTTGGGTCTCCGATTGGGCTGACATTTGCTCTTTGAGCTTGTTTGTTGTTTCCTTGTCCTATTAGTCTTGTAACAATTTCAAGATTAATGAAATCCTTTTGCCTTTCAAGTTTCAAAAAAAAAAAAATTTATTTCTGCTTCATAAAGACATAAACTACAGATAATAATCTGCAATCCGCACAAGCTTCAAGAATTGTGGAGGCTTACACAATTGATAGAGGTAATAATACCTACACTCCAATACCAAACATTGTTTTTCTTGTTGACCTAGATTATTGAAAGTGGAACATCTACCTAGATATCACCTGACAACCACATCCACCAATTATGGCACTCAGTTTCATGTCTAACCCCCACAATGTTTGTCTAGACAAAGAATATTACTGTACAAAAATTCCATCCTATTTTTGTCATATCATTTGATGGTAAAAACAACCAAAAAACATTAAAATCAACGACATGAACCATGTCACCAGACAATCAGCCTGCCTGTTGTAGTCGTAGCAGGGTGCAAAAGGTCAATGGCTTATGCATAATTGGGTTCACTTGAAAGATATACGAACTGACAGGATAGTGTACTAATACAAAGTACATCATGATTACAAAGTACAAACTTCCATGAGTCTGAAGAGAAATGCAATGGCCTGTCAAGTTTTGAGTTCTGACCTCGAAAGTATGTACAAAGTATTGAGAGAAATCAAGGGTTAGGAAACGAGCAGTTGTGAGTCCAGAAGGGTAATAAAAAAAATAAAGCAATTTATAAGATATACTTCAACAATATAAAAAGCTGAGCTGTAATCCAAGCAAAAGAATCACAAGGACGGATTGAAATGGAGAGAATATGCCAACTTCGATAAGGAGAAAACTTTGATGACAAAAAATACAACATGAGTAAGACATGTTCAGCTTTCACTAAAAACAGAAACTTTCTGATTTGCTTACCCATAAACCTCCAAGGATTCGCTTTCCATGTCTCCAGCAGAAAGATAAACGTCCATCCCACTTTCTGTAGATACGGAAAACCGCTGCTTTAAATGACTCCTTGGCTGACATGGGAAACCTAAAACGGGACTCCTCTTTATTGATTTTAGGGACTCCATCATCAATTGCCGGATTAGAGCTTTCACCAGTGGTAGAAACTTCTGGGTGGGGTTCAACGGTATCATAATCGTTCTTCCAGAATTTCATTGCCCATTTGCCCTTCTTCGTGCCAGAACCAATCCAGTTCAACCAAAACTCTGTATCCAAAAAGGTCAATCCATCTCCATCTTCAAATTTCAGATTTTTGGACTCAGATTCCTTGACAGAAACATCTATCACCTCATATTGAGACTCATTCTGTGACCACAAGCCAGCACTGGTAATCTACACCGAAGAACCAAAGATAGCAACCATCATAAACATGCAAATCAAAGGAACATGTGAAACAGACCCATAACTTGCAAGATACAGGGGTTCTGTTCAACTTAAACTTTTAAATAGCTAGAGAACTACCTGACCAACCAAATAAAGCCGCAAAATTGGTTTAGCACCAACCAGCAAATTAAATCACTCATGAGAGTTGAACAAAAAAAAAAAAAAAAAGGACAAGCAACCCCCAAGTACAATGTAAGACAGGAAGAGTGATTATAATACTGATATTCAACTTATATCCAAGAACAATACAAAAGTCACTTCAAACTTTATACCATCATCAGCATCACGATTTCCCTCAGCCCATATGCAATGGGATCTAAAAAACAAGCTATTCAATTTCACCTAGATTGAAATATGGACAATGGACTCAAATACTGGAGGACAGAATTGAAGCCATAATTTCTGTCTATGTACTTAACACTAAGAAGACTAATATAGTAATAACAAATAACATCGATGCGCATTTCATTATCTCTCAACTTATTTGGAACCAGATATACTTTGGACAAATACCACTCGCATGTCTTATAGATTGGACATAGATGAGAAACTTATCGGTTGCTCACATGTCTAACCTGTATTGGTTGCTAAAAGGTTAGAGAAACTGCAGAGAACATCTTGTCGGATGGCATCCGGGAGAAATTCCATTATCACCACTTTTGGTTGGGATGTAGTTTGCAGTCCCTTTGGGGAGGGGCGGCTAGGAGTGAGAGTTGGATTTTTTTTCAACAAGGCTTTGCCCAGGAAATAGTCATGGCATTTGCTTTTGAGAGGAAGAAATATTGGAGGAGAATTGGCATCTAAATATGGGGACAATTGAGGTGGAAAGTTTTATAAGAAGGGTCTTGCGTCTTGAAATGGTTAGGCATGCAAAAATAAGATCTGCAACCGCTTTCCTCACTTTAGTTATGATTCATGAACAAAAGGACAATCAGAGGAAGATGTTCATTTAAGAAGAATGGACAAGTAGCAGAAGAGCCCTTTACCGGGAATAAAAGTAGCAAAAGATCAACAGGCCAAAATGTGGCATATATGACGGTGGCTCATTATAGAAATATTGTTGTCTACGCTCTTCAAGGTTGCAAAATGATTGAAGTAATAAGTGGTTGGGTGGGACAATGGATGGAGAATGATATGAAGATGACAAACCGGTGACGATACTTTAATGTGGGGTGATGTTGCTAGCTAAGTCACACAGAGCGCATGCGTGAGTGAGTTCAATTGTGCAAGAGCATCATCTTTCAAAATTTATAGGATTGAGAGCATCGTTAAAGTGCGTATATTATATTATTTTTTCTTATAAAATACTTAAATTAAGTTTTTATGAAAGTTTTGTAAATCGAGGTATACTAAGGTGAGATTTTTTTCCCAATTTTGTTGTAAGATCATTTATGCATAATAGTGGACTGTCACAAGCAACTGAGCTTTGGAACGTTGGGGATTTTGGTTGGATGTGAGAGAAAATTGGACTTGCCCAAGGACCCTTAACATAGGTTTTGACTACTACAAATTTCGAATGTGTAAATTGCCCAAGGACCCTTAAAATCATGTTATATTGATTTGGACCAGATTGACATGACAACTATTACTCATCGTTAGGGCTACAAATGAATATGAATTTATCTCTGTGCATCTTCTATTTAAAGCTTAAAATTAGGCATATCTTGATACTCCATTTATGGCATAGATTAGGCGTATCATGTCTCTTTGTAATCTTCTATTTTAGGTATAGACTTCTAGGTTTTCTCTATTTAAGCTTGTGATTAGCATTGCAACTTAATGATTAGTAAAACATCAGTTTACCAATGTCATAGATTAGGCGTATCATGTCTCTTTGTAATCTTCTATTTTAGGTATACATTTCTAGGTTCTCTCTATTTAAGCTTGTGATTAGCATTGTAACTTAATGATTAGTAATATGGGTGGCGTCGACACACGTCCATCGTAGCCATAAACCTACTGTGACCAAACTTACTTTTTTCTTTCTTTTAAGCGAGGGACTGAAAATAGTTGTCAAAAAAAAAAAAACAGTCAAGGGAATGAAAATAACAAATCCAAGTGCTGCTATCTTGCTTTACATAACTATTGCCGGAGAAAAAAGTTCCATAAAACAAACAACAATAACAATGCCAAGCTTAATGAATGATTTTTGTCGACCAGATCAAGCAACTTACACTGTTAAAATCCAATTCTACTAAAAGTCTCCTTAAACCTCTTCTACCTGGACACCGGAACCAAACATGCACACTTACATATAGATAGAGGAGAGGACGTGACAAGACCCATATACACAACAATTGTCATGATCTAGAAGAAATCGCTGAAGTGGAGAAAAGAAGTAAAGCTTCTTTTCAAAGCAACTACAGGTCGAGCTTGAGCTTGAGGAAGATGAGGAAGGCAACATGGTTTACTGGTTTTAATAACCAGTGGTTTTCAAAAGCCATTAACCCCTTAGCCAGCACTTAAAATCCATTCAAATGCATTTATGTCTGTAAAATGCAACCTGATTTAGGGCTTGTTCCCCTTAACTTTTTATACTTTTTGGTTTTTGTCTTTATCAAAAAAATTGCATTTGTTAGTTTTCCGTCAAACATTTTTAAGTTTTGTGATTCGTCTCGAGAGGAATCGGATAACTCAAACAAATACAAAACCCTAAAAGTGGAAAAAGTTCAAAAAGTCACACAAATAAGTTATGTGAAACAACCCCTAAACATTTACCAAAAAAAAAAAAAAACCTAAATGGGAGGATTTTAAGTAGGCTAACATGGGAGGGTAATTGGTTTTGGGCTGGGATCACCGCCTCAAGTTATGAATAGTGTTTCTGACAATGTTCATGCCAAATGTCTTAGAAATTCCCAAGATGATATGCATGTATCAAGTAATATATGAGTCCTTTCCATGGTTTTAAATCGCGGTATCGATAGGCGTAATGGTCGCAGTCACGAGTAAAGGATATCGGGACTGCGGGTCACTGTGTAACGGAAATCAGCCTCCGCACTCATGAATTTTTTCCAAGTACTAGCAAATGCAAAAAAAAATCAAGGACTACCCTTATTTAAAACAAAATTGAATGTTTTAAGAGATTTTACACCAATATTTGACTTTTACATGTTAATATTGATATTTTCAATATTTAGTAGGGCATGAGAATCTCACCATCTGCCAAACGAGGATTGGTACTCGAATAGGTAATTAAGACAATCAGAAAGAGAAACCTACCATATATTGCTACATCGATGCAAATACCACAACAATGGCACTACAGTACATAATTACTTTTACGTTCTCCAGACATTATCTACGTAAGAGTCCTGTAACGGTGTATATCAGCCATTGCCAAGTGATACATAATGGGCGTATAGCCGATACGTAGGTGATTTTTTGTACTGCCAGTATTTCTCACCATAAACGAAACGGCCTTCCAAAAACTGTTATATAACCGCCATTTTTTAAAACCCTGGTCCTTGCCTGTACTGATGCTTCTTAGCTTTTCTCTTTCCCATGAAAGGATTAACGTCTAATAATAAAACCCCTATTTACCACTAAATTAAATAGATTCAAAAATAGATAAACCTGCAGTTAAAAATCATAGAGCGTTCCTAATACTACAATTTCATTGTACTATGCCTCCCCAAAAGGTAACTCTTCCCTGCAACTATCTCTGAAACCCATTATAAGGATGTCGGAAGCAGACAAGATTATATGAGAACTGAAATTACAGTAACAATATGCTCACATACCTTAATTTGAATAAGCTGGGCTTCACTTGTTTCAACACCATTGAGCTCACTTGAACAACCAGGCTTCAATCATAAAGATCAATTAGAAGGTCTAAAGACATTCTAGTTAAAGGGAAAGATTAGATATGAAACAATATGATAACTGGTTTTAAAAAAAAATACCTCTAATGAAACGTCCTAAACCCTAGTTCTGGCATTCAACCAGTATTAATTTATAATTTTCTACAGTATAGCCAACTGACTAAAACACCTTCTAATGACAGTTTGTTATCTGGAAAAGAAACAACAATCAGTAACATAGTAGCAAACATAGTGCAATACCAAAGTCGTGCACATTCTCTTTGCTAATACTTTATGCTTCCAACTTACCCAACGACATGACACTTGACCAAAAAAATCAGTTGTCCACCATCAGCAGAGTTTTACATATGTTCTACTACAGTCAAATTGTTTGTATTTGAAAACACTGTTTTCATTACAAAAACAAATCAAATCAAACTCCAAATGGAAGGAAAGGCGAAGAGAAGGGGTTAGTATAGTATAGGGTGTGTGATACCTGTTGTACATAGTTGGCGTGCATAACGACCAGAATACAGAACAAAGTGATGGCTACAAATAGGTATACATATTCCAAAGTTGCTCTGATTCTCGGCGTCAGCATCTGCGAGAACCGTTCTTGCACCCGAATAAATGTCTGTTCCGGATCCATCTCCCTCCTCTGGCCAGACAGATGCCTAGAAAGTCATCGCTTCAGAACTAATGAAAACACGGCCCTTGATAATTTTGTGCTGGACCCCAAAATTACCACTCTTATGATGTTAATCAACAATAAAAACGACAAACACAGAGAGAGAGAAAGAGAGAGACGTACCTGTTCTTATCCTGACCTTTGTTCGATCAGCAATGGATTTTGGGGATGGATTTAGTATTCCATGCCCTTAGGGCTGACATATAAATAGTTATCGCTAATTCTTTTCGGAAAATTTTAGATAACAGTACCTCTAGTTTACATAGAATCTCAATTTCTCCCATATACTATTAATTGTTTGGAACACATGGAATTCAATGGCAAAATCGTCATTTTCCATCCCAGAGAAAAGAAATTGAGAATTTTGTGCAAAATAGAGGGACTATATCTAAAATAACAATTTTTGCTTTTGTGTTTGCAAAAAATAAAATTTACCATACATAATACATTTGGCACCTCAATTACTTTTTATTGAATAATTAAAATATGTTGAGGACATTAATTTTAAAATTTCATTACATATTAAAAATATGTTTGGAAATTTGAAAAACAACCCCTTAGTTTAATATCTTTGTATCAAGTTTTATTTTTCAATGGCTTCATCTTAGTTTTGTAATCTCCTTTATTTTCTTTTTGATAAATTTTACTCACACCCTAGAGGTTTTTGCTAGTAATGGATATGTAAAGACCCGGATTTTTACGAAAAATCATTTCGAATTTAAATTCGAGATTTTATTTCATTACATTGGGAGTTTGGAATGTGGGTTGATGTGGGAGAATGTTTGGTCTTGGGATAAATTGAAATACACTAGAACTTGGAAGGGTGTGTGTGTGTTTGCCCTTTAAATCGCAAGTGGTAGAGAGAAATCACATTTCCCTCCCCATCACGAAGGCCGGCCCTCCTCCCTCTCACTCTCTATCTAGAAATCTCTCCAAATCACTCTCAAATTCACCTACCTCACCTCACTACTTCATAGATCCACCCTCCTACATGCTTTCTCACACCATTTGAAGTCCAGGTTTTGTATGTATCTACTTGGAAGCTTGCATTTCGATTGGGATTCAAGTTGGAGCTCAGGTTTTCATTTTGGGTCTTGATCTATATCATTTGGAGCTCAATCTTTGAGGTAGGGGTTCATTTCTACTCTTTCTATGTGTTTATATAGTGTTTTGATACATCTACTTGAGTAATTTCATGTTCTTGTTGCTTGGATTAAGATCCCCCACACTTTGTGAAAATCTGTCAAAATCTCGTTCCAGACACTCTAGGTATCAATACCAATTTAATGAGGTATCGATACCCTGAGTTTTGTTCATATTGTAGTCAACTGGTATCGATACCAATTTAATGAGGTATCGATACCCTGAGTTTTGTTCATATTGTAGTCAACTGGTATCGATACCAATTTAATGAGGTATCGATACCCTGTGTTCTGTTCAGACTCTAATCAATTGGTATTGATACCAATGCAAGTTGGTATCCATACCTCAATATCCTAAAACTTGATTTTGTTTTGAACCTGTTTCGACCTTTGTTCGACTGTGAGGTTGAAACAACTATCATTTAAGCTTATTTACTTGATCATGGTGCCTATCTCATGGTCATTACCCATATTTGTCAGTTGTCCTTCAAGTTCGGTGATAGTCGTGCCACTCTCGTACACTTGAGACGTGATAACGCAACACAACGGAAAACGGATGTGATTTTGAATGGAAAGAGTTATGTTTTAAAAAGGACACTTGAAGGACACGTGGTACTTGAAAAAGGATCACCCCATTTGGCTGATCCTAGGCATGGGTTGCGAGGCCCGTGAATCTCGACAGGGGTTACGAGGCCCATGAATCTTGGCAGAGGGCTACAAGGTCCTAGTGAGATGTTCTAAATGCTCGACAGGGGCTACGGGACCCAAAATTCTCAATTTTCGAAACACGGATAACAAGAATGTGAACTGAAAGATTGAAATGGATTGTTAGTATACATGGACACTTAGGATTTGAACAAAGAAGGTTTTCTTGAACGAAATGGTTGACACTTGAAGTTTCACTTAGCTCGTATCTTGATTTGTTCATTGTTTGTTGGCATAGATAACCTCATCTCCTTCGTGCTTATCTCATTGCATATTCATTTAGAGTTTGTAGATAAACCTCTACTGGGCTAGTGTAGCTCACCCACAATTTCAGGTACTATGCATGGAGCATGAGTTGATTGCTTTGAGTGCTTAAGTTTGGATTTGAAGGACATGCATTGAAGAGTTATCTATTTATCTCATGAACATTATTTTTGGGAGATAATTATGTAACTCTACTATTTATTCATTTCACCTTTTGACTTTGGAAATGTAATAATTTTAACAACTTATGTTTATTTTGAGTATGGGAGCCCGACTTAGATTTGTATCTATTATGAATATGGACACGTGAGGAGATCTTTTGGATGTTAAGTATCGATAGTTGGGATTTCTCTATGACGAATGTTTATTAAATTATGTTGAAAATCGATGGCTTGACAAGATATCACCCTCGCAAATGAGAAATGAAGAGAAACTCCATGTGGTTTCAATATTTTATTTTACCGACACCCAATAAACAGCTGCTCGACCAAACCCATGATGGAATTTTAGTGAAAAATATTGACAAACTGGCTCTTTTTAACAATAAAATAAATAAATAAAAGCTTTCTGTAGGGTCCCGTAGATTTTAATTATCTTTCTGGAAATTAAGTTAGGGAAATGTGAGGAATTGATTAAAATGTTAAAGTGATGGATTGTTAAGTGTGGTGACTAGGATTGGACCATATTGCATTACACAAGCCAATACAGGGACCGGGGGTGTACTTTCAAAATTTTGTATAAGTGGTGTAGGTGAGGAGAGAGAAAATCAAATCATCTTCCTCCATTTTCTTCCACTCCTCTCACTAAAATACACCTCCGCTCCCAAACTCCTTCAAGATCCTTGCTCACAAAAGCCTCCTACGTGTCTTTGGAAGCTTGGATCGTGTCTATTTCACTCCGGAAGCTCATATTTCGGTTGGGGTAGCAAGGAGAAGCTAGGGTTTTACTCTCACGTTGATTCCAAGCCCTCTCTCACTTGAGGTAGGGAAATTTCTAACTCTTCTAAGTATAAATGTGTTGCTTGTGTGTGTATAGTTTCTTGTATGATCAATCCTTCCTATGCCTTGTAAATTTCTTTGAGAAAATCATGTTTTAGTCAAATTTGAGTTATAATGTGCTATCCCCTTGCTCATATATAGTTCTCCTCTCCATTTGGGTGTTACATTATCCTAATCTTGCATTGAATCCATGAGCTCACTTGTGTTTGGAAGAAACCCATTTTGGATCTCATTTTCTAGTCACATGGATTGGGAAAAAGTTTGATTCATGTTAAATATTGTTTCCTCACTTAAATTAGTTGTTGAACCATCTCTTTTAAGCCTATTGTGTCCATATTTGGCCTTGAAATTGGTTGGTTTGGTGTCCTAGCAAAATTTCCCAAAGATTGGATTTTTAAGCAAATTTCGGGGTGCTCTCTGGAAATCTTGCCCCAAGCGGGATTCATGGCTGCCCGGGCGGTTTTGATAGATTCTTGACAAAAAATTTATTTGTTGTTCCGGTCCACTCCCATGCACTTGTTTGGTCCCGAAACGCGTTTTTCACTTGTATTATGTAACTTTCTACCTCGGTAACGCCTAGATATGTAATGACAATGGAGAATGATTAACGATACTCGTGTTTGATTGTTAGTTGATTTGGTGGGGTCACGAGTCATAGAATAACACTTTACTTGCTCTTGTTGTCGAATTGAGAGTCCAAGACACTTGTGAAGGGACGTTATGACACATGGATTATGTTGACACGAGATTGAGGTTGAAATTTGTTAAATGAAATTATGAACTTAAACATGGGATACGGGGCCGAAAGGTAGCCCGGAATGATACTCGGTCGTCCTATAGACATGTCGCGACGAATTGTGTCTTCGCCAAGGGGAAGATGATACGGGGTTGCAAGATAGCCCGGAATGATACTAGGGCCACCATATGGGCATGTCGCTAGGAATTTCTAATAAGATTAACTAAAATGAAATTGTGACACGATGAATGAACAAGTTGGACACATGTGAGAGTCGGGTACGTGTCGGGTACGAGGGGTGATAGTAAAGGGGATCTAGTGGTTTATGAGTTTGTTTTCAATCCTTGGACTCTTAAAATTTTCTTCAACCTTGTGGCATGGCTTGTACTCCTTTTATCTATCACTCACTTGCATTTCATTGCATTTAGAATTAGTAGACTTTTCTCTACTGAGCTGTGAGATCACCCTAATAATTTCAGGTACCCAGCATGAAGCATGATATGGATTGTTTGGAGTGTATGCATGCATTTCTTTTGAAAGCTTAATGGAGGAGTTACCTTATCATCATGAAACTTATATTTTTGAAGAGATGATTTTGTAGATTGAATTTGTCTTTCATCTTTTGACATTGGGTTGTAATAACACTTAAAACTCATGTACTTATATTTGGGGTCACGGGTACTCGTAGATAATTGTGGTTTGTAGACTTTGACTATGTAAACCATATGTGAACTTTGACTTGGACCGTGGACTTGTTGATCGTCCACGTGGAATTATTAACTGTACTATCCTTTAGATTTTGAAGGCGTGACATTTCAATTCTCAAGTTTTTTGTATCCAAAAGCAATAAATTTGTCATTTTTAACCAAAATAAAGTCTTTTTGATTCAAAATAAGTTCTTTGTTACATTTTATTATCGAATGGGTGAATTTTTTTATATAAGCCACTCTTGGCTCATTCCATCGTGTGTTTGGAGAGACAATTGTTATTTTGAGGTGTTAATGAAACGCACATGGAAACTACAAGGGGTTTATTATTATTTCTCATTCATGAGGTGTATCCATTATTTGGAAACATCTCAGAGAGTGTCACACCTTCGATTTTCAACATAATTAATTAAACATTTATCAAATAAAATGACCCAATGATTCTATTCATAACCTTTCAAGTGTTCACTTGGTGCCCATCAAAATATTGTTCTATGTTCAACACATATCCATTAGACTTCTCTACTACATCGTTGTGTGTCAAACATAAGGCAATAGGCATAATTGTCATCGTATTTCGTGAAACAACAAAGTATACAAGTATTGAACTAGAAACGAGGATTTCAACAAATTATGTGGCTCAAAAGAGAAGTATTTCAAGTACACGGTCAAACAACTCAACCGGAGGCCAAGGGAGGGTCAAACAAGGTCTGAAATCAACAAACAGCATTTCAAGTAGTTACTGGAATTCCCGTCAGGACGGCTTGATTCTCGTATGTACGGTCGGAGCAGATTTCTGGATGAAAAATTGGTCTTATTGACAGATTTTGGGCCAAACAAAAATACCCCGAATCAAGTGAAAATCAAGCACAAATCAACTCAATTAAGGTCCAAACAAGACCCAAGCTCAAACATAGCTCTCCAACTTCAACCCAACCGAAAAATGGCTTCCCCGAGTGAGTGCAAGTGAAACCCGAGCTCCAATGGTGTGAATAGGAACGTGGGAGAGTGGATCTTCAATGATGTTGAGTGTGGGAGGTGAATTTGGATGTGTGGTGTGAAGAAATTTGGGAGAGGAGGACAGGGAGGGGGGCCGGCTACAATGGCAAGGAGAGGAAAGTGATCTCTCTCTATCTCTCTCTCTCTCTCTCTCTCTCTCATGGTTTATATAGGTGCAAATACACACACACCCCCTCAACTTACCAAGGTGCTGCCAACAAGCCCCAAACAAATTAACTTAGCACATTAACTCCACATGTGACATTGAAAATGCAATTTCATATGTCTCTCCATATTTATTCTCGAAAAATCTCAAAATTTACGGGTCTTTACAGGGAATGTCAATGAAATTTACCCTTTCCTTTTTCACGTGATGTTAAAAAATTATGTAACACCATTTAGTTAATCGTCTAACTGTTGATTAAAAAGAAGAGCATCGGTAAATATTAAATAACAAGTGCACTTCCGACTTGGAGATCAAGTTGTAAGCCAACTCACATCTTCAATACAATTAGCATATACTAACCCAAAGACGTAGTTCAGAAGAGGTTGTCTTCGTACTTAGTTATGTAGCTATTAGTCGTTAAGTTGTTTGAAGATGAATATAGACCGATCATGTAGCTATCAATATTTAATCAACACATATTTTCTACATATGTGATCTTATCAATAAGCTCTAAAATAAATACAGTTCAGACCAATGAAATGAATCTCAAAGTAGGCAATTTACTTTTAAGAATATTATTTTTTCTTTTTAATTGCGTGAAAAAAAAATGACGGGATTGAAAAAATCAAATCGAAAAAAGTACGATAGCAAGACATTTAGCAAAGGGTTGCTTTTCTAAATTTCTAATATATTTGTACTATGAATACGATAAAAATTTTAATTTCCTTAGCAGATTTTGATTATTCAATAGAAAAATAAATGAGGTGTCTAATATATTACTCTCTGCAAAGACCTATAAATCCACGAGACATTTTGAATACTAAAATGGGGAACTTATGTTATTGCATTTAAATGTTGAAAAGTGGGGTTAATTTGAGAAAAGTTGTTTGGTTGGGACTTTATTGTAGCACTTTAGTAAGTTAAGGGTGTGTGTTTGACACTATATAAGGCAGAGGTAGAGAAAGGAAATTCATTTTCCCTCCTCGCCAAATAGCAGGCCTTCCTCCTCCCTCCTCCCTCCTCTCTCCTGATTTCTCTCAAAGCCCCAAACCAAATCCACACCAAGCACTCAAAACCACATAGATCCACTCTCAATCCATCACTCACACGTCATTTGGAGCTCGGGTTTCACGAGTATTTGCTTGGAAAGGCCACTTTCTGTTAGGTTCTAGTGGAGAGTTAGGATTTGAGCTTGGGTCTTGATTGGAGCTTGATTGTGTTACGCCCGGACTTTTCTTCTCCTAATAATAATTATTCACTTAGAAATTTTCCTTTTTGGTGGGGTCCTATTTAATCGCTCGCGTTCGCTACAGGTATAATTGGCATCGTTACAGTTTTGAGAGTATAAGCCTAATTTTAGTACATTATATTTATTGGGTCATTTTTGTTATAAATCTGTACGTTATTTATAATTCGATAATTAAGTAATTAGCTATAGTTTAGGGAGCATTATGTTTAGTGGGTAGTTTAGTAGAGTTGCATATAAATAGAATTAGCCCTATTGGTTAGGGTTAGTATTTAGAGAACTTTTTGAGAGACAGCCGCAGTAGTGGAAGTCGAGGGGTTTTCAGTGGTTTTCTCAGAGGTGAGTTTTGTATTTGGTCTATCCTTTTCGTTCCTTTTTTTTTTCCTTTTATTCTCTGGACATATGGGTTTGAGAGGAGGACTAAATTCTTGGTTGAGTGATTTAAGTACAGCCAAGTGATTTGATGATTAAATATGGGATTGAGAATCAGATCGTGCATGTGTGTGAGATTGGACCGAGTGAAGGAAATCCTTCCCTCATATGGCAATTACAATAGTTAATTGTGTCATTGTTTTGGAGACTTGAAGAGTAGTGTTTTGGAGACTTTAGAAATATCTTTTAGGATTGGCTGTACATGATTTGGAGACATGTGTTTTCCACGTACAGATGCTTCTGTTTAAGGTATAGTTTATTCAATGAAAATAGGTTCTTGAAAGGGTAATTTTTGGGTACGGATGGTTAGTCTTAATTGGGATTAGGTTAGGTTTGGGGTTTAATGGAATATAGCATTTTAATTTATACAGTTTCTATCCGAATTAGTTAGTCATTTTGTTCGTTTTATTTTATATACAGGTTAGTCTCTTTTCGGACTGTGCGTGTTGCTTTACTTATGGACTCAGGTGAGTGGTTAAGCATGTTATGTATTTTCGAACTCCCCGAGTCTCATAAATTATTCTTTTGAAAATCATTTGATTATTGAAAACGCGAATTGTTTTATATTGCATCATTAAAATTGGCATGCGTTAAAAAAGATATTCTTTTTTGTGAGAACTTGGTGGATATTATTGGGAACATTTATTATTGGAAGTCCAGGGAAATTAATCCTCTGTGTGCGGGTGACTCTGGCCATTAGGGAAGAGACCGTGTCCTGGCCGGTGACCCTAATGCTCAACGGTTGACTTTCGCCGGATCGTTCTTAGGGAAAAGTTCCACGGGCTGCCTACTCGTGGTGACTCTAAGTTTCGATATTGGATCCAATTTCTGAGATATTTGTCACTGGCACTTGGTACTATTTGGTGTTGGTTGTGGTTCCCCATTGTTATTGGATATCGTATTGTTATCACCATTAAGACTTGTTGGTAAAAAGGATTTATTGGTGTAAATTGTTGTTTTGTTGTACACCTCTTATGCCAATTGCCAAATTATGTTTGTATGAAAATTTATTTTTAATTCGTGCTTTAGAACTTTATCTAATATACATGCTTTGCCATTCACTGAGCTTGTCAGCTGACGGATTTATTCCAACATCATTTTCAGGAAAATCGAGTCATTAGGTGAGGACTCTGGCTGCATCTTGGGGATTCTTTGTGTCGACCTCCATAGGATATTGCATCCTAGTTTTAGTATTTTATTTATTCGCTTCCGCATATTGTTAAACCTTTTTGGTAAAAATAATTATGAGATTCTTTTTGTCGATGATGGATAATTTTATTATCTGGTTCATGGGATGGTAGTTTCCCTTTCTTTGGTTAAGACATGGTTAAGACATATTGGCTTTGTTTTGTTTAACAGTAAGAAATGGTCGTTTGGTATTTGTCGATTTTTATTTTATTTATTTTATATAATTTAATTTTAGGCTTCGTGATCCATCAGTTGGCCATGTGGTTCACGGCCGGTCATTTCCCATTTTGGGGTCTGACAGATTGGATCTTTTCCAGCAAACTCACTTGGCTTGTTTTGTTGATCGGGTTGCTTGCTTGGTTCCCCTTTAGCCTCCATTTGAGTTATTCGTCCAAATCATTATGATATTCTTCGACTTGGTCTTGAATATGATGAAATGCCTTATCTCAATCAAAGCTTGTATCGTTAGATGCCATTTGATTTATATACCGGAACTTGTCATCCTACTTATACTTGCTTGACACGTAGTGACGTAGTGGGTCGAACCAATGGTCATGTTTGAAATCAAACGAACGAACACGTGATGACGTATTATAATGAATTGATGGACGAACACGTGATGACGTTGCTGGCCCTGAGACCAGGCTCAGTCACAATCCCTATTTTATTTCTTAAACTACGTGATGACCTGATTCTCTTGAGGTTGGAGATACATAGGCAGCCCCGAGGTCGGCTCGATCAAAATCCCTCATTTTCAAATGTCTCCTCAAAAAAGATGCTACAGACAGATGATTTATTTTTCTTGTTCTCATTATTTTCAAAAAACTTTTTCACTCATTTGTTTCCCAAGAATTTGTTCCGAGTACCGCAAGGGCGAGGTAGGGTGCTCCGACTTCCTTACACCTACGTAATAGTGAATTACCGAGTCATTTCTACTTCAAAATCTCAGACTAAAACAAAATTGAGTCATTTATATCAAACAAAACTGAGTCTTTTGACTCGAGAAAATGTTTCTCTTCAAAACACCTTAATTATCACCAGATTATTCAAGGGGTGACTTGACACACCTAAACTCTTTTCCAAGTGGGAACTCTGAGTTATATTTATTGTTTCCAAAATCAGCCCAGGTCTCAGTTGTAAAACAGTGTTTTATAAAATCACGTCACATTTGAAAATCACTTAGATCACTCGACCTCGGTTTTTCCCCAAACCCCGAATGGTTGAAATCTCGAGCGCGACAGGTAAACTTTTTCAAAGTAGTCACTTTGTACATATATTGCCAAAGGCTAAGTCCGTATCCACTCTTTTCCCATCCAGACCGCCATTGATTGGGGATTGTTGATGCTATTGATATTTTCTATGCTCTTCCGTGTATATGTTAATTGTTGTTTGTATTAGTTACTACTCCCTCCATCTCGCAAAGATTGTTCTATATTTCATTTTTGGAATGTCCCAAAAAGATTGTTCATTTTGAAAAGTATTCAAAAAAGTAATGTCACACCCTGATTTTCATAAACATAAATACATATTTTCCACGTGGAGGTCAACGCCATCCATAGTCAAAGTCAAATACGACCCGATAGTCAAATGGAAGTTAAAGAGTCTAACGTACCCAAATATGATTACATGAGTCTTAAAGTTTACAATTTCACAACTAAAAGCAATGAATTACAAGTTAAGGGTTCATCTTTTTCAAAATACTACTAATCCAAGATGATCTCCTAACTAGTCCAATGAGCTTTAAAAAATGAAGGCATGCATGCACTCCCACACACTAAGCCATGAACATCCGTGTTGTGTACCTGAAAATTAATAGGGTGAGCTCACTAGCCCAGTAGGAAAATATCCATCAATTCTAAATGGAAATACGACGCTCATGAGTACAACAAGAAGATAAAATCATATAAGAAGGTCAAGAAGATCAACAACAAGTGTTAAGAATGATATAAGAGTCAATTATCATCAAACTAGGTCAATTACCACTCTGTTGTATCCGATACGTACCCGACACGCCATATGTGTCCTAAACGTTTACCATATGCATCTCATTCCTTTAAAATATTAGGTTATACTCCGGGCATGCCATATAGGCCCCTTGTCACTCCTGGCAAACCATAAAGGCCCCGTACCAACCCGGTCATACCCTATTGGGCTCCGTGTCACTCCGGGCGTACCCTATCGGGCCACGTGTCATCATTACCACATTCTAAACTTCATTTCATGCTCATTAGTATCGTTACGGTGTCCATGTGTCTCATCATCGAAACTTCATGTATTGGTTTCACGCTAAACTCGTGTTTCGTGTCACCCGAACATGTCTATAAAGGTAATTTCAACCCGAGTGTCAAGGATGTCAAAGTGACTCTCCCAGACCCTAATATGAGACCAACAACTTACACAAACGATGACATTCCTATTTTGCTACCAATTAATTAAAGCAAATAAATAAGAATTGAAGAAAAACGATGAACACAAAGATATACGTGGAAAAACCCTAAATGGGCAAAAACCACGGGAAGGAATCAAACACTATAAAAATCATTGTGCGGTTACAATTGACCTTACTCACAATTGAGACTCCTCGCAATTGACCAAAGATCGATAGTCGACTCCTTGTTCACCACGCCCAGTATTTGGTTGCCACTGCCTCGAATCCTCGAGTCTTCCAAATGTTCTTCCAGAAATCCACCGGAAAATCGAACTTGATCGAAGATGTAAAAACCTCTTGAAGCTTTGATTAATAATCCATGAACAAAAGTGCTTCAAGATCCACTGCCAACCCTCTTGGTATTAGTATATTGAAGAACAAACAAAAACACGACTCACTTTCTTCTTGGCCGACTGTCCTGCCCTAGATCTTAAAAGGACGTGATATATTTATAAAGTTGTCAATCCGATCAATCGCATCGTAAGCCGATTGATCGGAACATTGTAAATCTGACTTTTTGAAGATGTCGATTAACAACCCGATTGATCCTCTTATCAATCGGTATGCTCTGAAAAACGCACGAAACGCACGCTGCAGCCTGTGCCAATATTGGAGAGACCCGATCAATAAACCAATATTGGAGAGACCCGATCAATAAACCGATTGATCCCATGATCAATCTTCTTGTTCTAAAAGCACCAAATTGATCGACAACTAAACGACGAAGACATTCACTCTCAAATTACATAATAAAACGATTCCTTCCACTCTAATCCTATACAGACTCCTACTTAGAAAACTACAACTCGATATCAATATGTGTTTTGTCACATGGAATTGCCAAAACAAGATGACTCCGGAATTTGGTCCTTACAATCTCTCCCTTTGGCACTTCCATGACAAAACACACTACAATGAAAATCTCTCCCATAACATGAATTCAAAAGACGAGATCGAGTTGTAGAGAAGCTGCAAATAAAACTCAACATCCAACCAAATTAGAACAATAAGTAACCTACTCCCCCTGTCAACATTCTCCCCCTTTTTGACATGGAGTGACAAAGGGCAAATAGGATAAAAGATAAAGCAATAAATGCGAGTGGAAGAACACTAAACAATTAATGACCAATAGAAGCAACCAAATAAGAAATTTATGAGAGGGGTGAATACTAGCATAAATGTGCATTAGGCACAAATCGATGCCAAAGGTGTGTGGGTGACATGTCAATAGCCCTCAAGACTATCAATTACAAACGGGGTTTCTCACATACGCTTGGACTACCAAACTATCTCCCCCTCACGAAGTCAAACCACACAAAAAAAAAATGATAAGACAGAAAAATGACATAGAACACCGAAACTCCCCCTCAATTAAGAAATAATTTTTTAATTTTTTTTTTACAAGATATTCTACTCCCCCGCAAACAATGAATATTAATTTTTTTTCTAGAGAATTTTTTATATACCAAAAGAAACACTAAAAATGTGAGTAAATAAATGAAGAGGATCACATGTGACACACCTGCTCTTATCACTATCGTTAATAACCATGAACACACACATCAAGACAAAAACATGAACAAATATTGTGAAACGCACTTTAGAGATATCAAACTAAGAATGCAACACACAACATGGCCGAATGATAAAATGTGTGTGTGAATCACAAAGATCATATCAAGCTCAACTCATTAAGTTCGTCGGTTCTCATGTATAGTAGGAGTTTCAAGACACCTCCCCCTCAAGAAATCAAACCGAGCTAGGTCCTCAATGTGATTAAAGAATGAGCAAGCTAAATACTCCCCCTCAAAGTCACATCCTCCTTTTTTTTATTAATTTTTGGAGAGAGCATCTCTTTTACCCCACTGCCGTTTGACGCGAATATTGGGAGTAAGAATACCTCATACCCAATGCCCGGTTACTAAGCGAATGGTCCAATAATACCTTTACAAGGTCTATCCATCTTTTGACGCGAACACTCAGAGGGAGAATACCTCACCCCGATTATCCGGTTACTCAATGAACGCCCGGATAGGTAAACAATATAACACTACCTTCAAAAGGTCTATCCATCTTTTGACGCGAACACTCAGAGGGAGAATACCTCACCCCGATTATCCGGTTACTCAATGAACGCCCGGATAGGTAAACAATATAACACTACCTTCACAAGGTTTATCCATCTTTTGACGCGAACACTCAGAGGGAGAGTACCTCGCCCCGATTGTCCGGTTACTCAATGAACACCTGGATAGGTAAACAAAATAATACTATCAGAATGGCTCTAGCACATGGGAATAGTAGTCATAGGTCAATCTCAAAGGGGCGAACACAAGAAAACGGCTAGATATATGAGACTAACATGAATAAGGAGCAATCTATCATTTTTGTGAGATAGTGGAGAACATACGGCAATGAAGCATGCAACACTCATCATCTAAATGCATCGAAGAGTGAAAAATCACAACATATGCGCATGTTGTATTGATAGTGTCGATGCTCATGATAAATTGATGATAGTAACTCGACACAGAATGAAGCCAAAAAAAATGAATCTTTTTGAAATTTTAGATATATGAAAGTTTTTGGTATTTTTCATATAACAAAAGAAACACTCAAAGAACGATAAAATAACTACGAAACAAAACATGAAACTAAAACTCCATAACTCTAGGTATTAAGAAGATATGAATGATCAATTAAACCTGGGTTATGGAACCACAACCTAGCCTCAAAAAAGTAAGATCAACCTCTCCAGATGAACTATAGTCATCTAGAGAGTCAAGGTCATCATCGGTATTAGAGACCAAATCAATTTTACGAACCCAAATCTGTCTAGTCTTACCCTTTTCAACACTAGTCTTTTTAGTGGTCAGGGGTGTTGAATTTACCTTCGTAAAATTGGCATGCAACGGTGTCCTACGTCTAGGCTTTTGAAAATACTCCCTATGATTATTCATATCATATTAGTGGGGAGAATTCCTAAGGTATCCATGAAGGGAAAAACAGTGTGGACGAGTATGGCCTTTTATTCTACAATGATGGCAAGTGGGCACAAAATAATTATGATCATTGTACCCAGCCCATGGTGTCTGAAGATCTCCTTGTTCGTTTATCCTTTTATTATAGACCATATTATCATACTTGACATTGTTATGAGTAGTAGAAGCATAACCATGCAATTTAAAGCAGTTTGGTCGAATGTGACCTTTTGCATTACAATAGTGACATGTGGGGATGAACTTGTTATTCATACTATCTTTCGTGTTGCAAGCTTTCTTAGAACCAATCTTAGCAGTGGGTATAAGTGGAGTTTTTTAGATTACCTCTTTAAAGCTCTCCTCAATTACCTTTGCCCCTCGTTGTTTTGAGGAAGATGCCTCAAGATATCCAAGGCCAAACTTATCACTTGGTGGCCTCTGTGCACGCAGAATATCATCCAAATTCTTTGAACCTGTATTCATTCGCTCAAAAACATTATTAGCATTAGCAAGTTCAGTGTTTAACTTATCTATATTACCTTCGTGGATTGTGTTGATATCACTCAAGGCTATAAAATTAGTATTTCATTCTTGCTCTTCCTCAGACTTATTTGATTCAGTATCATCATCCCATGTAATATTAGCCTTATAATTTGTTTTCTTTTTCAGCTTGTTGACACATTCATGGGCCAGATGACCATACCCATGACATTCAAAGCACTTAGGTCCAGGTGGTGGTCCCTTTATTCCCCTTTTTCCTTTTTCCTTGTTTGAATTTTGGTTTTTAAACTCATTTTCAGCAGGTCTCTTTTTAAAAAGTTTTTTGAATTGTTTGGTAAATAAGGTCATAGCTTCAAAGTCAATATCAACATCACTATCAGAATTGTTATTATCTTTTTGAAAATTGGAAAAAGCGATCGGCTTAGCCGAAGATTTTGTTTTGGATTTATACGATTCAAATTGTAACATATCTGCTTCATAAGTTTGAAGGATACCAACAACCTCTTCAACAAATTTGTTTTTAAGCTTTTCTTTACCTTGAAGCGTTGTCACCTTGGTTTTAAACCTTTCAGGGAGTGATCTTAAAATCTTCTTAATAACACGAAAAGGAGGGATAGGCTCACCTAGGGTTTCACAACTATTGACAATGGAAATCAACCTAGAATAATAAACATTAAAAATCTCATCCTCCTCCATCCTAATAGTCTCAAACTCAGTGGTAAGTCTCTGAAGTTTTGATTGTTTAACAACATAGGTCCCTTCATGACATGTGTAGACACGTAAAATTTCTAGCCTATCAAAAGCTGCCACGTGTTGCTAGGGCACATAAATTGGCTAATTAAATGTTGCCAAGTGTCCACAAGTCAAAAGTCTGAGATATGTGAAAGGACCAATTAAATGGTGCCACGTGTCAAAATGACACAGTAATTTATTTATCAAATCTGGCCAATCAAATTACGCCACTTGGTAAAATAAATTCTATATCTCATTTTATATAATTATCTTTCTTAAAATAAATAAGAAGAAAGATATTTATAAAATTCTAATTATTTTCCTTTAAATGAAATAAGGAAATAATTGGAGAGATAAGTATGGAAAGAATTGCAGTCTTCCATAAACTCTCCATCTCACATCCTTATAAATAGAGGTGCTCTCTCTCATATTTTTTACATCAAGACATTGAAGCTTCAACAACTCTGAAGATCAAGCTTCAAAGCCCTTCAGAATTTCTTCAAGTCTTCAAGCATCCAAGCTCCAGAGCTCTAAAGATCAAGCCTCAAAGCCCTTCAGAATTCTTCAAGTCTACATCAAACAAGACGGTTCTTCGATCACAGCCTCAAAGCTTCGAAGAACATTCAGACATTCAAGCTCCAAGTTCTGAAGATCAAAGCTCCAAAGTCCTTCAGAATTCCTTGAAGTCATCAACACATTCAAGCTTGCATCAGCTGTCAGAGCTCTGAAGAATCAAGCCTTTAAAGCCCATCAGAACTCTTCAAGTCTACATCAAGCGAGACGATTCTTCAAATCAAAGCCTCAAAGCTCCGAAGAACATTCAAACTTCCATCAGCTCTGAAGATCAAGCTTCAAAGCCCTTCAGAATCCTTTCAGTCCACATCAAGCAAGACGCCTCTTTAGATCAAAGCTTCAAAACTCTGAAGAAAGTTCAAACCAAATCCACAAGTCATCAATCTACTTCTACCAAATTGAAGAAGATATCAAATTCCGATTTGAGACCAAGCTCCCAAGCCCTCAAATCAACATCTGCAAATTCACATCTCCTTTAACCAAATTGAAGAAAATCTCAAAGGCCGATTTGAGAAGAAGCTCTACAGTCCTCAAGTCAACGGTCACAAATTCGTCGTCTTTTCCAACAAAATTGAAGAAGATCAAGCTAAGAAACTTGAGAAGAAGCTTCAAAGCCCTCAAGTCAAAATCCGTCAAATTCATCGTCATCTTCGCAAAGAACAAAGAAGATCTCGCCGTTCAATTCGAGAACAAGCACCAGGCCATCGAATCAAACTCTTGAAGGGAAGAATCAGAGGATTATTTTCTTTCTTTAGAAATTTTCACAGAGATTGTAAACCCTAATTTTTCAATCAATAATAAAATCATCGATTTTGGTCAACTTATTTCCGTCTTTTTCTCAGACTCGAAATTTGTGTGATACAAATTTTGGCACGCCCAGTGGGACAATCTCTGCCTCTCATCTCTTCTCTTTCCAAATTAAATTTGAAGATTACACAATATGTCTAGAGAAAATAAGACTGCATTTTCCACAACACCAAGCAAATCGTGCATCATCTCAAGCATGTTGGGGGCAAAAGAAGTCGACTCCTCGATGGGTGACCAAGTGTTCATGCAACCATCCATCTTCCACAGGTTGACAAAAAGCAACAAATTTGTACCTTCTGCTCCTTGTGGAGATCTACACTTCAAGTCTCTCGGTTGCTCAGATGATGAAGTCATGCCAGTCATGATGGTGCAATCGTCTACCCTTGAGGAACAAATTGCGGCGTTGACCAAGACTGTTGAAAAGCTTATTAAGTATGATCAACAACAAGACACTCAACTTAAAGAGCTTTCAGATAAGGTAGATCAAGTGAGAACGTCAAGGTGTAACGCGGAAAATTCATCTGAATCTGTTACTAAAGAAACTCCGCGTGAAGTTCTCAAAACTTCGTTTGAAGCTGCTAAAAAAGAAGTCCTCAAAACCTCGCAAGAAGCTACTCCAGAAGAGATTTCTTAGTTTCGCGTGAAGGCATTTCACACAAAGCACTCAAAGTCTCAACAAACTCAGAGACTTCAAGTAACAAAATTCAAGTCTCCAATGATGGATTGATCCCTGTTGATCAATTGAAGGAATTCATCATGGGGGAAATTGTTGAAAAAGATGCTACGAGTTCTCAAATATTTCGGTCATACACAAAGCCGTACACGCGGAGGATAGAACAACTGAAGATGCCAAAAAATTACTAGCCTCCAAAATTTCTGCAATTCGATGGAATGGGCAATCCCAAACAACATGTTGCACACTTCGTGTAGACATGTAGCAGCACTGGGACAGATGGAGATTTGCTCGTCAAACAATTTGTACGGTCATTGAAAGATTGTGCTTTTGACTGGTACATGGACTTGGAGCCGAATTCCATAGACAGTTGGGATCAATTGCAACAGGATTTCCTCAATAGGTTTTTCAGCACACGACGCATTGTCAACATGATTGAACTTAGCAACACTCTTCAACAAGAAGATGAGTCAGTCACTGACTACATCAATAGATGGAGGAGCTTGAGCCTTAATTGCAAAGATCGCATCTCAGAAGCCTCTGCCATTGAGATGTGCATCAAAGGAATGTGTTGGAGCCTTCAATACATTTTGCAAGACATAAAACCAAAGACTTTTGAAGAGTTGGCCACACGAGCTCATGACATGGAACTTACCATTGCAATTTCTAAAAAAGAAGATGACGTTGATCCAGAGCATCAAGATGAGTGGCGCCAAGAAAACTCTTCTTCAAGTGAATTAAAAGCAAGAGGAGAGCCTTCCTCCGAAGAGTTTGATTCTTCTGTTGGTTCACCAAGATCGGAGTACAACACGACAAGGACGAAGATGAAGCAACGTCATACTTGATCACGACAGTCTTTGAGCCTTCAAGCCTCATAGCTCCACCAACTCAGCAAGTTAATCCTCAAAGCACATCAAGTTCAAACATTCTCCTGGATAAGAGCCTAAATTGTCTGCTGTCTTCGAAAACTTGAAGATTCAACAACGCTCCCCGACGCATGAGCATAAACTGCGAGTTACTCCATGACGTATGAGCCTAAACAGCATGTTACTCCTGGCCCGCATGAGTTTAAACTGTGAACGGCAAATTCAAAAAAAACAAATTCAAAAAAAAAAAAATCAAAAAAGGAAAATAAAAAATATGAACTACGTTTGACTTGATCGCATCTTGGGTACGTAGGCAGCTTGAATGTCAACCTCGATCATCCAAAAACAAAAGCAAAATTGAACTATGCTTGACTTGATCCTTTTGGGGTACGTAGGCAACTTGGACTAAAATTCTGAGTTCAGTCAACCAAATCAAATAACGCAACATGTGATGGATTGTGTGGACGGATTGTTCATTTGACTTTTCAAAAGAACTGGTACATCCTTTGTCTCATCGTTAAAATTGAGACTCCAAGCGCTCCAAACAGTGCCATGTCAAAGTGTCTCCTCCAGTTTCATGGATGATTGAAGGAAGAAGAGTTGATCCCTTGACGTGGATTGCTTCTCCTATGATGCCTCCAATTTCGTGGGTGTTTAACAAACAGAGTCATTCTCTTAGTTTGGCATGCTTCTTCTATGGTCCCTCAAACTCCATAGATACTGCACTGCAAAAAAGGGAGTTGCTCTCTTGCCTTTGCTTGCTTCTGCTACAATCCCTTCAACCTCTCAAGTGATGGCAGAAGGTCGCTCTCTTGCCTTCGCTTTCTTCTACTATAATCCCTTCAACTTCTCAGGTGATGGCAGAAGGTCGCTCTCTTGCCTTGGCTTACTTTTGCATGAACCATCCAGCTTCATGCGTGATAGCAAAAGATGGAGTCATTCCCTTACCTTGGTTTGCTTTTGCATCGATCTTCTAGCTTCATGGATGTAGCAAAAAGACGAGCTGTTCCATTGCCTTCGCTTGCCTTTGCATGGACGATCCTGATTCGTGTGTGATGACAAAAGGTAGAGGCGCTCCATTGCCTTGGCGTGCAAGGTAGAGTAGCTCGCTTGCCTTGGCCTGCTTTTGCATAAACCCTTCAAACTCCATGGAGGTGGAAGAAGGTCGAGGCACTCTTTTGCCTTGATGTGCTCCTATTGTGGTCCCTCAAACTTCATGGATGATTGCAAAAGGTAGAGTAGTTCGTTTGCATTGACCTCCTTCTTGCACAACTCCTTCAAACTCCATGGATGATGGTAGAAGGTAGAGCCGCTCCTTCACCCTCCGTCGCTTTTGATTTTGGGCACTCCAACTGCAGAACCTTCCGTGCAAGGCATTGGCTTCAACATCATAGCATGCTTCAAGTCACTCCATGGCATGGCATCAGCAGGCTTTAATATCTAGCAAGCTTCAACTCCATGGCGTGGTATCAGCAGGCTTCAACTCCATGGCGTAGCATCAGCAGGCTTCAATATCTAGCAGACTTCAACTCCATGGTGTGGCATCAGCAGGCTTCAATATCTAACAAGCTTCAATATCTAGCAGACTTTAATATCTAGCAAGCTTCAATTCCATGGCGTGGCATCAGCAGGCTTCAATATCTAGCAAACTTCAACTCCATGGTGTGGCATCAACATGCTTCAAAATCTGGTGGACTTCAAAATCTGGCAGACTTCAATATCTAGCAAGCTTCAAGGAACTTCGTAGTGTGGCATCAACATGCTTCAAAATCTGGCAGGCTTCAAAATCTAGCAAGCTTCAACGAATTTCATGACACAAAACTGGCAAGCTTCAACTTCACAGTGGGCTTCGAAGACCTTCTTGGTATAGCACAAACTTGCTTCACTATCGCGGCAACTTTTGCAGATCTCTTCCTTGGCAAATTCCAACTCGAAGAGGAAGAAACGGCCGAGCCTCAAAGCTCGAAGAAACGGCCGAGCCTAAAAACTCAAAGTTCCGACGGAGCCTTAAAGCTTGAAGAAACGGCGGAGCCTTAAGCTTGAAGATCTGGCGGAGCCTTAAAGCTCGAAGAAATTGCGGGGCCTTAAGCTCGAAGAAATTGTTGCGGGGCCTTAAACCCGACGAGATTGCTGCGGGGCCTTAAACCAGAAGAGAGGTTGCTGCGGGACCTTAAACCCGAAGAAGGGTTGCTGCGGAGCCTTAAACTCGAAGAGGGAGGTCGCTGAAATTGTAATCTCTTCAAGTCTGCGCTGGTTCCGAAACCTGTACAAAGTCAATATCAGGATAAATATCAATTTCAATTCAATGGTTAAGAGAAAAAGAGTTCATACGGTGGGAGTATCTATTACTACCCTAACCACGCTTAGTGCGGGAAAATAAAAGAAAAGTGATTTGTTACTCGTTGGGCATTGCAATTCAGAAGCACCAAAATATACATGTATATCGAAAGTTCTGATCGATGGTGGCAATCACATAAGGGAAGTAACGTGGGTACCCAGTTAATTACAGAAGGAACGTCATAAAAAGCGTTCGGGCTATTCTTCATATACAGACCGGAAGTTTGATTTCTTCTCAAATTAGAAAATCAAGTCTAAATTCTTCTTACTGGTTGGCTATTGCAATTTACAAACAGCAGAGTACTCAAAACAAAAACAAAAAATAGCAACTAAGCTACTGTTTTTTGTTTTACGAGAAAAGGGCCTTGTTGCTGTCAAAAACGCCAATTTGGTGAGCAAGAGCTTGAACCGAGTTGTGAAATCAAACATGAAGAGGAAGGGAAAAATTGAGTACGTGATGTGTGCAATAAAAAAAAAAAGAGAACCTTTTCAAAAAAGAAAGGTATGCAAGTCACGTTAGTTTTCTGTAGGCCATGCTTGGGAAAAGATTGAGTGCATGCTATGTTCTTGGTGCAGTTGATACAACATAAAAAAAAATAAAAATAAATAAAAAAGGAGGCAAATTAAAGGAGCTAGAGGACAAAGTAAAGAAGGAGAAGCAGGGACGGATCCAGAAATCCAATCCAGTGGGGGCATTTTATTAATTATAATCGTAATTTTTTTTTCCTAGTCAACGATTTTGTTAGGGACAAGAAATCGTGTAAGATTGATTCTAAACTTCATATCAAATAAGAAATTATTGAAGGCTAGAGACCATTGTAAAAGATCTCTAAAATTAAAAAATATCTAAGTTAAACAATTTTTTCATGATTTTGTATCATTTTCTTAAAAAGAAGGAAGAAAATTAAAATTCAGGAAAAAATGTTAGGGGAATTGTTATTGTCGTTATAGGTTCAAAATATATAATAAAACTTCCAAGTTGTTGTACAAAGATTGTTGTTGGTCTAGTGGTAAAGAGGGAAGGCAATTAGTTTTGGAACCAAAGGTTCAGGGTTCAAACCTCAACAATCACTCTTATTTGATAACATTTAAACTTTTTTGGCTTAAAAAAGAAGGGAGAGGAGTCGAACTCGCAACCTCTTGCTTGGATGTAACACGCTTACCACTAGCAACACATTGGTTATGTTACTAAACCCGACACAAAAAATATATACGAAACTTATTCCCAGATTTTTTTTTTTTTTTTACGTTGACAAGTGGGGGTTAGCGGGGGCACGTGCCCCCACATGCCCCCCTTGGATCTGTCCCTGAGGAGAAGCATACTGGTATACCAATTCGTGAGTTTTTTTTGGAATTCTTCGAAAAGTTATGAGAAAAGAGAGAGCTAGTGCTCTAAATGTATAGGGCTCATGCATGGGTTGTCCTATCCTGATTGGAAAAGGTTTTCCTTAAGAGTATAGAAGAATTTTTCTTTAGTGGCAAGGAAAATAAAATCCTACTCCTACTCAGATTCATCTCAAGCGGTGAAATACAACCGCATGATCGTCAAAGGGGTTCGTTTAGGAAAGAAGATCACCTTCCTAATTCAAATACACTTCTATTCAAGCGGTGCATATTCTTTTGGCCGAAAATTCTAGAAGTAGGCTACGGGTCGGCAAAGGGTTCACTTAGGATAGGAAATACTCTCCTAATTCGAACATACTTATTCTCAAGTAGTGATCTCCAAGCAAAGTTCTCAAGCCGAAAGTTCTAGCGCCAAGCTACGGGTTGGCAAGCACAAGCGTGAGTGGGCCATCAAATTTTACAATTGGTCCTAATTTAATTCCACTTGGGTTGTAATTATTTGGCCCATTAAATTCCTTTGCATAAAATTTTAAGCTCGGTCTATGAGCTAAAAATCCAAATTACGTTGACATCGGCAAAGATCGCCAATATACAAATTTTTGGCATCAAATCAAGTCCAATGTCTCCGATCAAGAAAATAAGTCAAGATTATTCACTGGAGAAAAGTTATGGGCTTCGATTATTTGGCTCATTAAATACTATTGCACCAGAAGATTGGAGTGCAAATTTTTAACTCGGTCTATGAGTTAAATTTTGACAAATCAAATTGACACCAAATGTGAAGCAAAAAAAAAATTGCCGAATACACAAATTTTGGGTATCAAGTCAAGTCAACAATTCGAGACTCACTCACCTTCAAGTGTGAGCAACTCTCGAGGGGGCATCTGTAGACACGTAAAATTACTGGCCTATCAAAAGCTGTCACGTGTTGCTAGGGCACATAAATTGGCTAATTAAATGTTGCCAAGTGTCCACAAGTCAAAAGTCTGAGATATGTGAAAGGACCAATTAAATGGTGCCACATGTCAAAATGACACAGTAATTTATTTATCAAATCTGGCCAATCAAATTACGCCATGGTAAAATAAATTCTATATCTCATTTTATATAATTATCTTTCTTAAAATAAATAAGAAGAAAGATATTTATAAAATTCTAATTATTTTCCTTTAAATGAAATAAGGAAATAATTGGAGAGATAAGTATGGAAAGAATTGCAGTCTTCCATAAACTCTCCATCTCACATCCCTATAAATAGAGGTGCTCTTTCTCATATTTTTTACATCAAGACATTGAAGCTTCAACAGCTCTGAAGATCAAGCTTCAAAGCCCTTCAGAATTTCTTCAAGTCTTCAAGCATCCAAGTTCCAGAGCTCTGAAGATCAAGCTCCAAAGCCCTTCAGAATTCTTCAAGTCTACGTCAAACAAGACGGTTCTTCGATCACAACCTCAAATCTCCGAAGAACATTCAGACATTCAAGCTCCAAGTTCTGGAGATCAAAGCTCCAAAGCCCTTCAGAATTCCTTGAAGTCATCAACACATTCAAGCTTCCATCAGCTGTCAAAGCTCTGAAGAATCAAGCTTTTAAAGCCCTTCAGAACTCTTCAAGTCTACATCAAGCGAGACGGTTCTTCAAATCAAAGCCTCAAAGCTCTGAAGAACATTCAAACTTCCATCAGCTCTGAAGATCAAGCTTCAAAGCCCTTTAGAATCCTTTCAATCCACATCAAGCAAGACGCCTCTTTAGATCAAAGCTTCAAAACTCTGAAGAACGCTCAAGCCAAATCCACAAGTCATCAATCTACTTCTACCAAATTGAAGAAGATATCTGTAAGGACCCGTAGTTTTACATATTTTTCCCGGAATAATGTTGGGTAAATGTGAGGAATTGAATTTTGACTAAGAGGGGTCAATGTTGTAGTGGTATAATGCACTTGGGTGTGTTTAAAATACATTAGAAAGTTTAGGGGTGAAAGTGTAAAGGATAGGGAGTTTATAACACATCTTATACTTGTATTTTTTTTTAAAAAAACAGCCTCTCTCTCTCTCTATCTCTGCCGACTTCTCTCTCTCTCTCTCTCTCTCTCTCTCTCTCTCTCTCTCTCTCTCTCTCTCTCTCTCTCTCTCTCTCCTCCATATTTGCTTGCTCAAAGGTCCAAAAATCCACAAAACCTCAAGTCTCCTTCAAGAACCCCACCTAAAATCATCTCCTCTACGCGTATTGAAGCTTGGATTGCACTTGTTTCACACCAAGAACCCACATTTCGGGTTGGAGCTCATTGGAAGCTAGGGTTTTCATTTACCCACTCATTTCAAGCTCAAATCTTGAGGTAGGAAGACAAATTCCACTCCCTCTAGTTGTATTTATGTGATATATAGCATATACCTTGTTCTAGCTCTTAAATTCCATCTATTTCTTGAATTTCTTCCATAGTGGGTTTGTTTGAGCTTGATTTTGTGATCTATAGATTGAGTATTTGATTGATGCTATTGTTGGTTGATTTGCACTCCTTTGATGTCCATTAGTTACTCTACATGTCCAATTTTTTGCTTAAAACCTTACAATTGTGTTTGGGTTGAAATTCCACACCAATAGGGTGAAAATATGCTTGCTGCCCCTGTTTTAGAGCTGCTGCCCCTGTTTTCCAGAGCCTATCCCCTGTTTTTGGGGTGGTTTTCGGCCACCCTTTGATGCCCGTTTGGTCCTGATCGTCCATATCTTCGTGTTTTTTACCCATGCCACCATTTTGAACACCGAATCCACTTTAAATTCATAAAATTAACCCTTGGGCATGTGAATTAACAAATTTTATGTTTGACGTATCGGACACGCGTCGGTTGACACATTTTTGGCGAAAATGGTGAACTTTTGAAATAAATGGGACTTTTGGAAACTTTTGAAAGATAAATGGTTTGAATTGATGTTATTGGATAAAATGAACTCTAGGGATCACCCGTTTGGTGTCCCTAGCCATGGGTGCACGGAGCCCGCGAAATCCGGCAGGGGTGCACGGAGCCCATGAAATCCGGCAGGGGTGCACGGAGCCCATGAAATCTGACAGAGGGATACTTCCCTATTGAAATGGATGAATTTTTTCTTATGAAATGTCGGTTTTGATGTAATTGGGTTAACTTGGCGTATTTGGTGAAAATTGGCTTTCGGTATGCAAAAATGAGGATTTTGGTAACTACTTGGACTTGGGTTGGATACTTAAAATTGTTTTGGGACACTTAGACGTATTGCGAACACTTGGATACATTTTGGTTACTTTGTGGTCGAATTATAGTCTTCCGTTCATTTTTAACCTTGTACATTGGTCGTGTCCATCCCCATACTCATTCATTATGCATGTATCATGTTTATACACCTAGCGTTAGTAGAATAGTTTTCCTACTGGGCTAGTGAGCTCAACCTATCAATTTTCAGGTACACGGCATGGAGCATGAAGTTGGGTGCTTGTCGAGTGATACATACATGGAGCTTTAACGTGCATGAAGTTATTTTCTCATCTTTGTGTTATATTTTTGGAAAGATGATTTTGTAACTTCTATAGTTTATCATTTTGACAATTTGGCCATGTAATAACTCTTAAACTCCATATTTATGCTTTGGGATTTGGCTCTAGTTGGTTAGAACTTATTGACTATTTTGGTGAGAATGTAATATTTGACTTTGACTATTCAAAAGAAAAATTGTGAGACTTTGAACATGTTCCACGTGGATTTTATTTATATTTGGATTGTTAAATTTGAGGGCGTGACAATATCAAATTCCAATTTGAGACCAAGCTCCCAAGCCCTCAAATCAACATCTGCAAATTCACATCTCCTTTAACCAAATTGAAGAAAATCTCAAAGACCGATTTGAGAAGAAGCTCTACAGCCCTCAAGTCAACAGTCACAAATTCGTCGTCTTTTCCAACAAAATTGAAGAAGATCAAGCTAAGCAACTTGAGAAGAAGCTTCAAAGCCCTCAAGTCAAAATCCGTCAAATTCGTCGTCATCTTCGCAAAGAACAAAGAAGATCTCGCCGTTCAATTCGAGAACAAGCACCAAGCCCTGGAATCAAACTCTTGTAGGGAAGAATCAGAGGATTATTTTTTTTCTTTAGAAATTATCACAGAGATTGTAAACCCTAATTTTTCAATCAATAAAATCATCGATTTTGGTCAACTTATTTCCGTCTTTTTCTTAGACTCGAAATTTGTGTGATACAACATGTTACTAAGATATCCCACGCTTCCTTAGCAATTTCACAATTGGCAATTTTTCGGTGCTCAATCACATCTACAACACTAAAAAGTATATCGAGAACACGATTATTAGCCTGAAGCGTAGCCTTTTCGGCAGGGGATAATTTAGAGGTTAATTTAGGGAGAGTCGTACTATTTTCCTCCTTTGTGGGATATGTGTACTCTTCCACACAAGATTTCCAGATATCTTCGTCGACAGACCTCATAAACGCTTTAATACGGGACTTCCAATAGTCAAAATTATCGCTATCCAAAATTGGGACGCGACTGGAATGATGATTCATCTTCAAACTATTGTTCATCAAGACTAAGGATCCGCTCAGGAAAGAAATAATTCCTACAGATTACGAGCGACCCGCTCTGATACCAAGTGAAATTCCTATTTTGCTACCAATTAATTAAAGCAAATAAATAAGAATTGAAGAAAAACGATGAACACAAAGATATACGTGGAAAAACCCTAAATGGGCAAAAACCACGGGAAGGAATCAAACACTATAAAAATCATTGTGCGGTTACAATTAACCTTACTCACAATTGAGACTCCTTGCAATTAACCTAAGATCGATAGTCGACTCCTCGTTCACCACACCCAGTATTTGATTGCCGCTGCCTCGAATCCTCGAGTCTTCCAAATGTTCTTCCGGAAATCCATCGGAAAATCGAACTTGATCGAAGATGTAAAAACCTCTTGAAGCTTTGATTAATAATCCATGAACAAAAGTGCTTCAAGATTCACTGCCAACCCTCTTGGTATTTGTGGACGGCCCACCGAGATTGTACGAAAAGATTGTGATTGTTAGAGTCGCCACCCGGATTTGAGGTCCGAACCCGAGAAACCGATCAAAAATAAACATGACTTGTTTGCCCATTTGAAAAAGATTTCACTGATCATGGCGGAACCAAAGATTTCTCGGATTCGGGGGTTTGGTTACGAGAGGGGAAGGGTTTTACGGCACCCCTCTCGCCCGGTCCGTGAACCGGTCTCTACTCAACATTTTGTGGGATTTTGGAAATGTTTGAAATTTGATTTTAAACATGAAATGGGGGATACGGGAATGACAAACACGTAAATGAATATTAAAACACAGACTAAGTGATGGTGGATGCTTGTGTGAAGTGTACAATGCGATTACAGAATGATATAAACAAGGAAAATGACAATGAAGGAGAAAAATAGAACTTAAAACACCATTTTGAACAAAATTATTTATCTTTCCGACACTATTTGCATGTTTTGGAGGGTTTTGATATAGAAATGAGAAAAACACAAAACTACAAAGTTGTAGCCCTTCAAATTATCTACGTTTTGATATATAATACGTTGAAAACGGAGTTCGGAGTAAAACGTTATGGCTGAAACACTATGACTGTCTATCTGTTGGGGTTTGAGCGCTCAAGGTGAAGGCCTTGAGCGCTCAAGCCCTTTCCAGATCGCCAAATTCTGCTATTTTATGATACTTTTCAGAACTTGTAGGCTCATTTCAAGTATGAGGAACTTGAATGAGCCCACTAGTCTCCCTCAGCAAGACCAAAATAGTGATTTTCACAGGATTTTCTACCTTTTCGGCTATGATCAAGGCTTGAACTTGTGGTTTGATGAATGGATGGGTAGTGGCTGTGCTTATGGGCTATAAATGAAGTATTTTGGTCAGAGGAGTGTAAGTGTAGGGTTGATTGAGTGGATGATGGAGGATTTGAGCTTAAAATGGTGATTTTGGCTTGGATGAGGTGGGTTTTGATGGAATAGCTAGGTTTGGACGAAATTGATGGAGTGTATGGGCTGTAAATGGCTTGTTAGAGTGAGAGAGGGGCTGTTGAAGTTGGTTTCTCAAAGACCCATGTGTTGTAGGCCTTAAAGATGAGATTTTTGGGTGTTTTGGAGGTTGAAGATGATGGAGGGTGGTGGCTATGGAGGAGAGAAAGGCTAAAACGTGATTGAAGTGATGAGAGAGAGTGGAGAGGGCTGATGAAGGGTGTGAGAGTGTGTAAGAGCTCAGCCAAGGGAGTGGAGGAGGTTTATATAGAGAGAGAAATGGGAGGGAAATGGGTTTAATTTTTGAATTGGGTTTGGGGGGTGATTGAGGAGATGTTCAAGGGTCTAGGAAGTGTATTTAGGCAGTAGAAAACATAGGTAGACGCTCCCCTTGCAGTAGAATATCATGATTAGATGTTGTGCAAAAAACTGATCTGGCTCAGAGTTGAGCGCTCAAGGTCCAGGGCTTGAGCGCTCAAGGCTATTGCGCAAAAGGTAAAACTTTGCGGGGCCGCCCCGGGTGCTACCGAACTCCGTTTCATGCGTGGTTTAAAGCGTTGGAAAGCTTGTCGAGTGTACTTTCTAACCCAAGTGGTTTGAACCCAAGATAATTTGTACATCCAAGTATGTGACCATTTTACCCTCAGAAGGTCGGGAAAATAAGTCATTTTGGTAAAACGGACACATCTCCCTCATTTCAAAATGGATTGAGACGTATTATATATCAATAAAGAGGGTTTTGAATGTACTAGAAGATGATGTAGGCTTGGGTTTGTTTTGAAATGGTTTATGGATGGTTTGAAGGGTATTTTGGTCATTTTGCTTGGTTTAAGGTTGTTCTAGGAGGGTTTAGAATGGTTTAGGGTGGTTCGGTGAGTTCAAGCCTTGTTCTTAGCCTCGAGGTATGCATGATTGGTCTATTTCATCATCGGGAATGCTCGAGTGCATCCTGGGTTCAAAATCGGGGTGTCTACAGTTGCCCCTCTTGGACGGGACTCGATGCCATTGATTTGGTATGAGTGACGTCCAAGACATAGACAACCCGACTCATTCCCCGCGATACATCTCAAGTCACAAAGGAAAACTTTAAAGATCAATCGGTCGTGCCACTCAGGCTGCCTACGTACCCCATTGTAGGGATCAGACCGGCGTAGTTCCTGGGGGCATATGCAAACAAATGCAACGGGTTCTCCTGTCACTCTGGACGATTGATTAAAAAGTTTGGTCCCTCAGGACGATTGATTTAAAAAGTTTTGTCCCTCAGGACGATTGATTTAAAAAGTTTTGTCCCTCAGGACGATTGATATAAAAAGTTTGGTCCCTCGGGACGATTGATTTAAAAAGTTTTGTCCCTCAGGACGATTGATATAAAAAGTTTTGTCCCTCAGGACGATTGATATAAAAAGTTTTGTCCCTCAGGACGATTGAAACCATGCAAATCGACGAGCCTTCCCGGGTCGTGAAATGCCAAACAATTATGCGAATCAACGAGCCTTCCCGGGTCGTGAAACGCCAAACAAATGAATTATGCAAATCAACGAGCCTTCCCGGGTCGTGAAATGCCAAACAATTATGCGAATCAACGAGCCTTCCCGGGTCGTGAAACGCCAAACAAATGAATTATGCAAATCAACGAGCCTTCCCGGGTCGTGAAATGCCAAATAATTATGCGAATCAACGAGCCTTCCCGGGTCGTGAAACGCCAAACAAATGAATTATGCAAATCAACGAGCCTTCCCGGGTCGTGAAATGCCAAACAATTATGCGAATCAACGAGCCTTCCCGGGTCGTGAAACGCCAAACAAATGAATTATGCAAATCAACGAGCCTTCCCGGGTCGTGAAATGCCAAACAATTATGCGAATCAACGAGCCTTCCCGGGTCGTGAAACGCCAAACAAATGAATTATGATTTTACGTGAATCGTCAAGCCTTCCCGAGTCGAAACACTAAAAGCAAATGATTGTGACTATGATTGTGATTGTGATTGTGATTGTGATTGTGATTGTGATTGGATTGTGATTGTGATTGGATTGTGATTGTGATTGTGATTGTGATTGGATTGTGATTGTGATTGGATTGTGATTGTGATTGTGATTGTGATTGAGTGTAGCTACCCTCTGAACAACGGGGAGGCTAAATTTAATGGGGCTATCCCTTGAGCAACAAGATAACCAATGATAAGATGATTGTCTACTGAGCAACGAGACAATCGAGGAAATGTGATTGCTTACTGAGCAAAGAGGCAATCAATACGCTATTGTACCAAACACATAAATGTGATGGTCTTAGCGGCACAATGGTTCGTCAACAACAAATTCTCAGAACAACTGATTAAATGCACTAACTGGTTAAACAAATATACTCAAACAACTTGACATGATTGATGTACACAATAAATGATTGATTGATTGAATGCACCAGCTAGCCGGCTTTTCAATGATTATCCCAAATGACTTGACCATGCTGGTTTTGAAATTAATTTTGAAAAAGGTGACCATTTCTGGTCTTGAAATTAATTTTGAAAAGGTGACCATTTCTGGTCTTGAAATTGATTGAAAAAGGTGTCCCTCAGGATGATTGGTTAAAAACTGTCCCTCAGGACGATTGATTGATTTAAAACTTGTCCCTCAGGATGATTGGTTGAAAACTGTCCCTCAGGACGATTGATTGATTTAAAACTTGTCCCTCAGGATGATTGCATGCGACTCGTGCATCGACACTCGACGACAACAACGACAACATTCCTTCTTTAAAAAGTAGGAGGCTCAATGGGTGGCTCTTTTGCTTTACTGTCTTTCCCTTGAGGCCAAGGTTTGGGTTGGAGCTTAGCAAAACTTGGGTTTTGGATTGGTTTGAGGCTTTTAGGCTTCTATGCCCCAGTCCTGGATTTGGGTGTATGCTTCCCCCAGAAATGGCATTAGGCTGACATGCCCCAATTTCGGGTTGACGTGCCTTCACAGATGATGTACCTCAACTCTGATTTTCTTTTTCGCCTTTGCTGATGGTTTTGGCGACCAATTGACCATGTACCCAAACACGAGTTATTTGATGCATTGAAATCGTTTCCACGAGTCAAGGATAGACAAGACTAAGGCAACATGGTTAATCAAAAAGGTGGATGTTTACAAGGCCAAGGAATTTGATCGGCCATTGACAGACAAGGCTTGAGGAATTTGGTTGACCATGTTGACTTGATGGATAGGAGCAAGAACGCGTTGACTCGAAAGATATGGAAGACTACGTTGACCCAAAGTTCTGAAAGATGGCAAACATGCCTCACCATTGATGTCAAAATTGTCATGATAAAATTGAATTTTTTATTTTGTGATTGTTTCACTCCATCAAGTGATGTTCATTCAAATCCACTATTTTATCAAAACACAAGATTTCTTATCATGAACCCATGCCCCATATTGTTGATGATGCCTCGTTGATTTTCCTTCAAAATGCCCCAGTTTAGAGGGCTGCTAATGAAGACCCGTTGATATGCCTCAGTTTTAGATCTTTGCTTTGCATGATGTCAGTGTTTGCAGAATGCTTTGACTTTTGATTTTCAAGGGAGATTTAGACTGTTCCCCTGTGACTTGAATTCTCACTATCAAGTTGCACTTTCCAATCTGAAAGGACTTTTATCAAGGTTATGACGGGGCCAAGGTTATGGGCTTAACAAAGGAAGGATTATAGGCTCAAAACATCTCATTTTTCCTCGGGGTTGTTTGAGCTAGCAGCTATCTCGGACTTTTTGTGCCACTTTTGCTTCTGATGGGTGCTTTCATGTGCCTCTTCTTGCTTTAAATGAGCACTTCCTTTCATTTGATTTTTCCGTTCCAAATTTTCTTCAGTGCTCTTTGTCTTGTTGCACCCTATGAGTTTGGCGCTTCCATTCTTGTGATACTTTGAATCCTTACGCGCTCATATCCCTGGCACTTTCACTATGCTGGCTTTCATGTGTTTGACACTTTCATATTTCTTGTTTCACCCCAGTGTGGGGGATAGCTGCCTAGCTGGGTTATTTTTCAAAGAAATTGATTTAGGCTCAAAGGGGCTTGCAATGGATATTTATGTGGGGAATCAAACAAAGAATGCCTTTCTTCATCTTGAATTGCACAACTTGATAGGGAGAACTCATGCTTGCTCTAACTTTTGCCTAGATCTGATTTTGAAGTTTGATCTAGCGAGCTTTTTGCCTTGACTTTTTGCCTAGGCCGCCCTTGCGGGTTTTCAACCTAGCAGGCTTTTTCCTGTGTCAAAGCATCGCCTCTTGACGACATCGGGGAATGGTCCGCTGGAAATCCTCCTTGTGCGGGGCAAGGGTTCAATCAAAATTCATCTCGTGTTTTGAAGTGATTTTCATTTTTCTCAAATGATGGTGGAAAACAATTTCAAAGATTATCACAAAAATCCAAGTTTATGATGATAATTTCAACACAACAGCGTGACATTGAATTTTGATAGTTGCGACCGAACCATGAAGGGTTGCCTACGTATCCCTTTGTAAGGAATCAGGTCGTGCGTAGTTCGGGACTACAAAGGTTGACTCTATTTTTTGAATTTTTTATTTTTCTTGATGACAACAAGATATTACAGACTTGAACTTGAAAAACACACAGACACGAGAGAACGACAGACTCGAAGTACAAACTGACCCAATAAAAGTGAACACTTGACTCAACACTTGAAGACTTCCAAGACTCGTGGAAGATTGAATTATTGCATGACCATCGATGGTTTACTGGTTCGACGAGGTGCTTGGTTTCGCTAGTGGAGCAGAGATGGATCCGTTGTCAATGAGATCTTGTATTTCGTGACGAAGGCGTTGGCATCTCTCGGTAGGGTGACCGGGTATTTGGTGGTAGATGCAGAAGGTATTTGGGTTGTAGGAACGTGGAGGACTTTGTGGAGGTGGGGTTGGTTGAAGTGGTTTGAGAAAACCAGCCATGAGAAGCTCCTTATAGACCGAGGGCAAAGGTGCAGAGAGTTGGGAAAATTTTCTTCGTCGACTTTGAGGGCGGTTGATTTGGGTTGTGACTTCGTTGACTGGTTCAGTTTGGTTGGGATCATTGTTGGTGAAGCTCGAAGGGGCATTTTTAGTGGAAGTGAGGCTGATTTGATTGACACTGAGATCTTGTTTTTGTTGAGGAGTGTTGGATTCTGATGGCAAAAGAGAGATGGTTTTATCGTCAATGAGATCCTGGATCTTGTGACAGAGG
This sequence comes from Vaccinium vitis-idaea, assembly GCA_963854785.1. NCBI lineage: Eukaryota > Viridiplantae > Streptophyta > Magnoliopsida > Ericales > Ericaceae > Vaccinium > Vaccinium vitis-idaea. Next base: position 28,815,150 of record OY978217.1, on the reverse strand, counting down.
CGTTGACAATTGTTGGTAGCATGACCGGGCACCTGATGGAAGGCACAGAAGGCATTTGGATTGTGGTAAGCTGGGAGCTTTTGAGGTAAAGGAGTTGGAGAGAGTGGTTTAAGAAGACCGGCCATGAGAAGCTCTTCATAGACCGAGGACAGAGGTGCGGGGAATTGGGAGAATTTTCTTGATTGGTCTTTGGGCCGGTTGATTTGGATTATGGTGGTGGTTGGTTTGGCTTTGCTGATGGTGCTGGTTGAGAAGTTGGGGTTGATATTTGTGGAGCTGGGGGTGGCTTTTGCATTGTTGTTGGTAAATGGTGTTTTGGCTTTCTCGAGGTAGACCTTTTCGCCTTCTGGAGTGAGGTGGTCCTTTTCGACGTCCCAGTGGTGCATCTCCACATCTCTCGTGTCAATGGAATTTCCAAAGCATATGGGTTTGAATCCTTCCATGATAGACTCCTCCAGTTCAGAGATCTTGGCCAAAGCTGCGGCCATTTCTGGGCTTTTTCCAGGTCGTTGGAGGTTCTCTTGGACCCCCGGAAGACAGTCACGGATGTCTTGCACCATGATTATGAGCTGGGTGATTTGATTTCCCAGGTTATTCACAGCCATCTTGAGTCCTTCGATTTCAGCCGGAACATCCATGTCTTGAGATTTGGGTTGAGTCAACTTCTGTTCGGGAAGTTGTAAGGCTTCTTTCTTGGATCAATGGCTCGGGACTGACAGTAAAGCAAAAAGGTCAAACTCAGATTGTGCCCCTGGTTTTATTGAAGGAAATGTTGTGCATGTGTCGTTGCATCGTGTCGTCCTAAGATCTAGACTATCGGTCTCGGTCTCACTTAAGACATTGCACGGATGTTCGAAACAACAACCACGGGTAAGTCGTGACAGGCAGGTTAAATTCCAATCGTCGTGGAATCAGAGCCAATCTCCTTATAGACCATCCGAGACAGAGCAATAAGATTGTTGAAATCCGGATACAAATGCACTTAAGGCTAGCCCGAGACGCGGGGAGCCGTTCGAGCACGGCAAACACTGGAGGTATCTCAAACTCCGTGGATTTAAAGTCTCCTAGACTGACATCTATCCTATAGATTATGCTAAGGTTAGCCTATGGTTAGTCTACCGGTTTCAAATCTCACTTAGAGCCATTGCACAGCAGATTGAATCAACACCACGGGTAAGTCGTTTACTCGGCAGTTACGGCTTTTCAACCTTCAGCCTAAATGTTGAAGCCGCAACCGTTATCCTTTCTTGACCATCCGAGACAAAGCAATGAGGTGCCGCCATCCAGTTACAAATGGGCCCAAGGCTAGTTCGAAACACGGGTTGCCGTTCGGGCACGGCAAACACCAGAGGTATCTCAAACTCCGTGGATTTAAAGTCTCCTAGACTGCATGTACAACCCTAGGGTTAGTCTACCGGATCCGAATTTCACTTAAGATCATTGCACAGAAGATTTTCCAACACCCCGGGTAGACCATTACTCGGCAGGTTAAACTCCAAACTTGTTGGAATCAGAGCCAATCACTTTTCTTGATCATCCGAGACAAAGCAATTTGGGTGTTGTAATCCAGATACTAATGACCTTAAGGCTAGTTCAAATCACGGTGGTCGTTCGGGCACGACCAACACCGGAGGTATCTCAAACTCCGTGGATTTTAAGTCTCCTAGACTGAATTCGACAGCTTTGAAAGATTGCCCCAATCCTCAAGTTTTCTTTTAAGTGATAAGTCCTTGATATCGGATGGTCGGATTTGGAAAATCCTGGTCCACACAAGTCCCGACAATGATCTAAGATCAGATGCCTAAGGGCGATTGACCCTCCTCGGGCCAATGTCCCTTAAACCCGTTTAGATCAGTGTTTAGGAATTTGATGATCCAAATTTTCCCACGTCCGGCCGTCCTAAAGGCTAACTTGCAAGAACAACGCGCATATGGGATGCACGATTCATCATCGGGCCGAGGCAACCTTCTACTAACTGCCGAAGCACTAAAACTAAACGGGAACTCCATGGATTTAAAGTCTCCTAGACTGAATGCGACAACTTTGGAAGATTGCCCCAATCCTCAAGTTTTCTTTTAAGTGATAACTCCTTGATATCGGATGGTCGGATTTGGGAAATTCTGATCCACACAAATTCCGACAATGATCTAAGATCAGATGCCTAAGGGCGATTGACCCTCCTCGGGCCAAGGTCCCTTAAACCCGTTTAGATCAGTGTTAGGAGTTTGATGATCCAAATTTTCCCACGTCCGGTCGTCCTAAAGGCTTACTCGTAAGAACAACACGCATATGGGATGCGCGACTCATCATCGGGCCAAGGCAACCTTCTACTAACTGCCGGAAACCTAACTTATGCTATGCCGACAACATGTAAGACACGAATATGTACGGATGCAAGTGTATGCATGTATGCAGTATGGCATGCTTGGAAAGACGGTAACACATAACACGTAACAGGATGGAGCACATAATCCTAACACATTGGTTGGTTATCTAACGTGGGGTTCTATGGTTAACTATATGCAAAGGCCGGTTTTGGTCACTGAGGGTACCCCGGACTCAAAATCAAAACCGTCTCCTACCGTTAAAAACGATAGCGACGATGTGATTTATCACGGTCGAGGGCTGCTGGGCATTTCGGGATTCCCTGTCACCGGCAAGCCGGGCAGGATTGCCAAAACACGCCAGCGGGGTTAAGAACAATGCAAATGCAATGCAAAAATTAAATTTCAAACATTTGAAAAATCCCACAAAATATTTTTCGAATTAAACCCGCTTTGATTAACACATATTTCAATAAAATTACACAAGTGTAACAAAAATTGCACAAGTGTAATTAAATAAAATATATATTAACCAATATCCCCAGCGGAGTCGCCAGCTTGTGGACGGCCCACCGAGATTGTACGAAAAGATTGTGATTGTTAGAGTCGCCACCCGGATTTGAGGTCCGAACCCGAGAAACCGATCAAAAATAAACATGACTTGTTTGCCCATTTGAAAAAGATTTCACTGATCATGGCGGAACCAAAGATTTCTCGGATTCGGGGGTTTGGTTACGAGAGGGGAAGGGTTTTACGGCACCCCTCTCGCCCGGTCCGTGAACCGGTCTCTACTCAACATTTTGTGGGATTTTGGAAATGTTTGAAATTTGATTTTAAACATGAAATGGGGGATACGGGAATGACAAACACGTAAATGAATATTAAAATACAGACTAAGTGATGGTGGATGCTTGTGTGAAGTGTACAATGCGATTACAGAATGATATAAACAAGGAAAATGACAATGAAGGAGAAAAATAGAACTTAAAACACCATTTTGAACAAAATTATTTATCTTTCCGACACTATTTGCATGTTTTGGAGGGTTTTGATATAGAAATGAGAAAAACACAAAACTACAAAGTTGTAGCCCTTCAAATTATCTACGTTTTGATATATAATACGTTGAAAACGGAGTTCGGAGTAAAACGTTATGGCTGAAACACTATGACTGTCTATCTGTTGGGGTTTGAGCGCTCAAGGTGAAGGCCTTGAGCGCTCAAGCCCTTCCCAGATCGCCAAATTCTGCTATTTTATGATACTTTTCAGAACTTGTAGGCTCATTTCAAGTATGAGGAACTTGAATGAGCCCACTAGTCTCCCTCAGCAAGACCAAAATAGTGATTTTCACAGGATTTTCTACCTTTTCGGCTATGATCAAGGCTTGAACTTGTGGTTTGATGAATGGATGGGTAGTGGCTGTGCTTATGGGCTATAAATGAAGTATTTTGGTCAGAGGAGTGTAAGTGTAGGGTTGATTGAGTGGATGATGGAGGATTTGAGCTTAAAATGGTGATTTTGGCTTGGATGAGGTGGGTTTTGATGGAATAGCTAGGTTTGGACGAAATTGATGGAGTGTATGGGCTGTAAATGGCTTGTTAGAGTGAGAGAGGGGCTGTTGAAGTTGGTTTCTCAAAGACCCATGTGTTGTAGGCCTTAAAGATGAGATTTTTGGGTGTTTTGGAGGTTGAAGATGATGGAGGGTGGTGGCTATGGAGGAGAGAAAGGCTAAAACGTGATTGAAGTGATGAGAGAGAGTGGAGAGGGCTGATGAAGGGTGTGAGAGTGTGTAAGAGCTCAGCCAAGGGAGTGGAGGAGGTTTATATAGAGAGAGAAATGGGAGGGAAATGGGTTTAATTTTTGAATTGGGTTTGGGGGGTGATTGAGGAGATGTTCAAGGGTCTAGGAAGTGTATTTAGGCAGTAGAAAACATAGGTAGACGCTCCCCTTGCAGTAGAATATCATGATTAGATGTTGTGCAAAAAACTGATCTGGCTCAGAGTTGAGCGCTCAAGGTCCAGGGCTTGAGCGCTCAAGGCTATTGCGCAAAAGGTAAAACTTTGCGGGGCCGCCCCGGGTGCTACCGAACTCCGTTTCATGCGTGGTTTAAAGCGTTGGAAAGCTTGTCGAGTGTACTTTCTAACCCAAGTGGTTTGAACCCAAGATAATTTGTACATCCAAGTATGTGACCATTTTACCCTCAGAAGGTCGGGAAAATAAGTCATTTTGGTAAAACGGACACATCTCCCTCATTTCAAAATGGATTGAGACGTATTATATATCAATAAAGAGGGTTTTGAATGTACTAGAAGATGATGTAGGCTTGGGTTTGTTTTGAAATGGTTTATGGATGGTTTGAAGGGTATTTTGGTCATTTTGCTTGGTTTAAGGTTGTTCTAGGAGGGTTTAGAATGGTTTAGGGTGGTTCGGTGAGTTCAAGCCTTGTTCTTAGCCTCGAGGTATGCATGATTGGTCTATTTCATCATCGGGAATGCTCGAGTGCATCCTGGGTTCAAAATCGGGGTGTCTACAGTATTAGTATATTGAAGAACAAACAAAAACACGACTCACTTTCTTCTTGGCCGACTGTCCTGCCCTAGATCTTAAAAGGACGTGATATATTTATAAAGTTGTCAATCCGATCAATCGCATCGTAAGCCGATTGATCGGAACATTGTAAATCTGACTTTTTGAAGATGTCGATTAACAACCCGATTGATCCTCTTATCAATCGGTATGCTCTGAAAAACGCACGAAACGCACGCTGCAGCCTGTGCCAATATTGGAGAGACCCGATCAATAAACCAATATTGGAGAGACCCGATCAATAAACCAATATTGGAGAGACCCGATCAATAAACCGATTGATCCCATGATCAATCTTCTTGTTCTAAAAGCACCAAATTGATCGACAACTAAACGACGAAGACATTCACTCTCAAATTACATAATAAAACGATTCCTTCCACTCTAATCCTATACATACTCCTACTTAGAAAACTACAACTCGATATCAATATGTGTTTTGTCACATGGAATTGCCAAAACAAGATGACTCCGGAATTTGGTCTTTACAAACGAGATACAATGAACGGACCATGATTCAAGAAATTTTTTTAAAAAAAACAAAGTGTCTTGTGGACAGGGGTCTAGATCCTATCAATAGGACGCAGATCAGATTGGCCACTATTGAAACATCAGAGAGTCCTATTGATAGGAGATTAAGTCCTATCAGTAGGGCGTCAGAGGCTCCTATCGATAGGAGATCAAGTCCTATCGATAGGACGGCCATCAGATTGGCCAAAACGAAAGGGGAAAGACTCCTATCGATAGGGGATGAAATCCCATTGATAGGACAGTACGAAATTCAAAAAATTTCAAGTAATGAGGTGATCAATGGGGTTTCTTTTTGGACATTTTCTTGGTTCCAAATGGGCATGTTAAGATGCAAGAGAGGTTCAAACAACATGGTAACACAACATACCACCAATTTACAAGATTTGAAAGTTTTTCCCAAATTCAAAGTAACCAAACAAGGCATGAATAGGATGGATTGAACTATATGGCCAACAAATTAGCTAGGGGGTCACATGAGAGACTAAATAACAAACGTACTTTCATGAGAGAGTAACTAGATATCATGCTTACTAAGTGATTAACCAAGATACAAGAGGAAATGGTCAAGGAATATACCCACAAACATTCAACATTTTCCATTAAGAATTGAAGGATGATTCCCTATCTCTTGTGATGAATTTGAAACCCCAACCCAAGCTCAAAATCCAAATGAAAATCCTTCAAACACCGGTAGGAAAAAAGTACATCAATGTGTAGATCACGCGATTTTGGGAAAGTTTAATGAAGGGATTTTGGTTGGAGACTTGTTTTGATGGAGGTTGGTGAAAGAAGTGGAGTGGAGCTTCAATGGAGGAGAGATGGAGGTGTGAATGGCTGATTTTTGGGAAGAAAGAGGGAGGAGTGCTTTGTTCCCCTCTCACACACACCACACAATACTTAAAACATACACACCACACACTTAACAAATTACACTAAAAGCCCAAAAGTGGCTTGTGTAAATCAAAGTGGTCCCACCTCACATAATACACTATATGCTCCAACACTTAGTCATTTTATTATTTCACGCAATTCCTCACATTACCCTGATGTTATTCACGAAAAATAAATATGATTTTTTGGGTCTTTACAAGTAATGCCACTACGGTGGGGTAGGTTTTCACCTTAGGAAAGCTAGCCACCGAAAGTCGTGCTGAGTAGGATTCCAGCGTGAGACCTGCAAGACTCCAAGAACGTTAGGCTACCCGGCCAGGGTTTGGCCAGAATACCCCTCTGATGCTTAAGTCAGAGATTGAATATAAGAGAAGAGAGGAAACTAGGGTTTTGTAAGTATGATTGTGTGTACCTTTAGTTGAGGGTGAAATACCTTTTTATAGGCTCTCTTTTCTTGTCGTCCAAGATACCTAGTCCGCTCGAGATACACTCGTATCCCTAAATATCCGGAGCTTCGCCCTTATCGGGACACTCAACGATGCCTATGAAGGTAGCTTCCCCGATTAGGGCGGATTCCAATCTCCACAAGATCTTCGACTTCGGAGCTTCACCTTTATCGGGATACTTGATTATGCTTATCAAGGTAGCTTTCCCGATTAGGGCTGACTCATCTAGGTAGCTTTCCCGATTAGGACGCACTCCTAGCTCGAGTAGATCCATTAAGCATCTTCTAGAATAATCTCTACGCCGACCGGACTTTTACTCCGCCCATTGAGACAGTCCATCTCAACTGGGCCTAGTACATCCAGGTCACACTCCTTTCTAGCTCCCTTTTCTCTTACCTTAAGTAAGTTAAAGGGGGTCCAAGAAAATGGAACGAAAGGAGTAGATACACTTGTGTTGTAAAAGCGCATAGAATTAAAAGGTGTAATGGTTAATTATTGGACTGTATAATATTTAATAAGATTTAAAACATTTACCATTATTTCTAGGAGCAAAAATAATATTTTCTTGGGTTTGTAGTTTTGTTTGAACAAAATTTGATTTTGAATACTATAATTTTAATTAAAGGTGGAGTTAAAGGCATAAAAATTGTTGTTCAAAAGCAGAGTGAGGGGGTGGGATAGGTTCTTGACTCCTTGTTATATAGTTAAAAACATAATGTGCACTATTGAATTTTCAAATTTGAACTTATTTAAATCTAAAACTTTCAAGTGGATGCAAAAAGAAATTAAAAATAAGAGGATTTTAATGGCCATGTTCGTTTCCCAGTTTAGTTTTAGTTTTAGTTTTGACGACATCATCATTTCCCTCATTTCTCTCTCTATCTCTCTCCACTTATTACACCTTATGACATCATCAAAACTAAACTAAACTATCTAACCAAACACAACCAATACCTTTGACAAATTATTTCACGATTTTTGTTACTCTTCAAATGGTTTTTCCAACGGTAGGCATGTGGCATTGAAACTCAACCTAAAGTGTACGAGGATTGCGCCGACTCAAAACATAGGGTGTAAAGCGACACCGGGTGCAGTGTAGGTGTGCCAATGTACTTTATCCTTATGTTATTTTGATACACTTTGGAGGTTAATGCTATTTACCATATTAATTTTTGTTTATATATTTAGTGACAGAAATGCTACAATACACATTGCTGTTTGGATGTGTACATTATGTATCACTTTAGTCGCCTTATATTCGTAACATCTTTCTAACATGAAAATTGATAACATCAATCTTGAATTTATAACTTTCATATATCAATTTGTAGATACCCCATCCGAGTTTGAACTCAAAAAGGGCGTTACTACATAGGATGGCCAATGACGTTTATTTGGATAGCGTCAAAATGCCCGATGCAGCACACCTTATGAATTCGATGAGAGTCTCACTTGATTTTGGAAAACCAAAAAACCAAATAGAGATCGTGGATTCTGGAAAACAAGGGTATGGTGAGGGGAAGGTGTTAGGCACCCCTTTCCACCTAACCACAAAGGCTAGCTAGCTCGTACTCACTCAACATAAAGCTATTTTAATATTTTAAAAGACTTCACAGATAGACCAATTTTAAGCCTTTAGCAGGTATGGGTGATGGACAGGAAATAAAACGCACACAGGGTAAGGGTAAGGTATCATGCAGTAAAGTAGGAAAATACAACAAGTTGTCCCAAAAATCGATTGGCCAGCCAACCAATGGATTTGGTGGCCAATTCATCAACTGGTTCAATGTGCTAGCCGGTGTTTCTCCTCACGCAAGAAACAGAAAACAAAGTACGACTAAACAATAAAATAGAAGCTAAAAACGACTGATTAAAGCGGAAACCAAATAAACAGAAGGTCGTGATCCCTCAAAGGTTGGATTGATTGCTTGATGGATTAAATTTGCGAAACCCTAAAACCTAAATTCGGATTTGGGGTTTTGCACTCGGGTGTTTTTGCTCACAGAGAGGATAGGGCTTTTGAAGCAAGGTTTTTGGGAGTATTTCTGCAGAGTATCGGAGTGTGAGTGTGAAAGATTGTGTGTCCATATATGAAGGTAAGGGCTCCTATTTATAGGGCTTGTAAAAGAGATGACCCAATTTGATTAAAACTCAAATTGGGGGAAGTTTTGGTACGTACAAACTCTATCTTAAAGAGTCCTGATCTTGTTCGTGAAGTAATCCGATTGACGAGGAAGATATAGAGTCTAGATCGATCTCTGTTTGTGAAGCTTCTCGAAGCAAGCTGATTAGCCGGTCGACTAATGGATGTACCGGCCGATATATGGATATGGCCAGGGGTGTTTGGTCTGTAATAGGAGATTAGATGTTTTGGTGGGCAAAAGGATATGCCGGCCTGTTGATCAATTTACCGGCAGGTTCTTGATTTGATTTTTGAATGGTTTTTGGGTTGGTTACAAACCTTCACAAAGATTTTTAGATTCATGTGAACTCATCCAAAGCATTTGAGTATCCTTCTCATCATCGAGAGTCCGCACATGACGGAGCTTAAAATATCTACCGAGTCAATTTAGGATGTCTACACAATTCATAACAATAGAGATTTACTTTGAATTCATAATATCCATATATATGTTATGAATCTTTTACTTACGTTATGAATTTTAAAATGTTATAAATTTGTATGCAAATGTTAGGAAAGCTTATACAAATGTTATCAATTTTGATACAAAGTGTAATGAATTCAAAGCGATTCTACGGGGTGCATATCATAGACATCCAAGTGATTCAATGGAGTGCCTATTGTATACATCTAAACAGAAGCGTATAATGTAGAATTCTCCTTTATTGACTGTTTACAATATTCACAGTTGCAAAGTCATGTTCTGGTTTTAATTTTTCAGCTAATTTGCAAATATTTTCCAGAAGTTCTCTTGCAATTATGAGCATATATTTGCAATAGGAGGAGCACAAAAAAAAAAAAAAAAAAATTTGGCATATCCTTTTTTGATAATCACTCTAATATTTGTCTTTTACTGTCTAAAATGCACATAAAATGAACTCTATCAGACAAATATTAGATTGTGGTTATCAAAATATGGAATGTCAAAATTATTTCCCAATAAAATATATACGAGAACATTCATAGAATTAAAATATAATAGAAAATAAACGCATATATATATAAGTGCTTAAGCTATATAAACACTGAGAAAAATCCACTCTATACGCTACATGCATGCCTGCACGCGAACATACAAATATATGTATATATATATATATGTCTTAAACAGGGGTATAATTATTTATGCACGCACATGACTAGTTGATTTGACGACAGTTTTGTCTAACTTCCCCTTGGGAGCCTTCCTTAACATCGAGCAAACTCATTTTGATCATGGCCCTCTGGAAATCAAAGAAAAACATGGCTTGGTTGAGCGCATAACTGCTGACAAAGCCTCTAGTTCTGGTGCTCCCGTAAAGGGTTTGGTCGGATGTGAGAACTCCGGCCTTCCTTATCAGAGCGTTGAAGTAATCGTTATCGAAGGTGTTTCTGCTCGTGTCGAAGGGCTGCTCCGCGTTGTCGCCTCTGCTGCATGTTCTGGACAAGGTCTTGGCAAAGTTGGAGTCTATATTTGGGTCAACGTCGTGCGTGGGATCAAAGTTGCTCAACCGGCTTTTGAATGATGAGCACCTTGCCACTCCTAGTGTATGCGCCCCTGCAAGACGATTAAGCCAAGTCCACCATCAACATCAGGCTACCAGCTAGCTATGTTTTACGTATATACAGGAGTTATAATAGACTACAAGCAATAGTGGAGTCCTTTGGTCAATATGAGAGAGAATGTGAAAGTTAAGTTACATGTGGGGCCCACACACAATTATGGATGTAGGCCACACGTGTATGTGAATGAGTTGTAAAGGGTTGGAGCCGAAATGATTGTACAAGTAGCATTATTGTTTCCCGTAACTTTATTAGTGCTTAGTTACCAAGTAAATTGTGATCTACAATGTTAGAATACTACATTACTATAGAGTTTCATTGGCCTTGTTCGTTTCATGATTTAATTTAATTTTAGCTTTATTTTATAATCATTATCCTTATTTCTCTCTATATCTCTCTCTACTCATTATCCTTATCTTCAAAACTAAACTAAACAAAAACTACTAAACAAACAAGGCCATTATCGTTCTTGTTTATACTAGGATATTATTCATGTTTCACAACTGTCTATGTTTCATTGTCATGGATATTTTCCTAATTTGGTTGTCTTGCATCTTATGTAAAGTCATGCTAGGTTAATATTTTATACACATCAATTCTACACATTAATAAAAGCAGTCTATTCAATTTTCTGATATACAAATTCAACTTTCCCACCAAAAATTATTTTCCTGCCAAATAGTCTTAAAAAAAGAGAATTTTTATTTTCCTACAAACATCTTTGTCAACAAAACTTAAAAAAAAAGAAAATTTTCTTTAGTTTTCCTCAGAAATTAATTGCCACACAACATTCTAGCATGTTGTACCATTCCAACTCTGTAAGGATTAAGAAAACGTACACACCCATCGACCAAAACTTCCATCTACACCACTCTCACTTGTGTATGGGCTCCATCCTGTGTGGGCCTACAAATGTGAGAGGGGTGTGGTTGGTGAGTGTGTATGTGGCATTGATGTTTAAAAAGACATTATTATTGGTCACGGTAGACCTTCGGCGATTAAATAGGGCATTTAGCGACCAAATTCTTAGTCACTAAATGTGTTTTTTTCCTGTAGTGCTTTCCCATCTCACGGCATATCTAGGTGTATGTGTGTATAAACATGTATAGTCACAACCACATATATAGAGTATGTTAATATGTTCCCCTCGCACATAATCAGGGCCAGCCCAGGCCTAGGGCCTTCAAAAAAGTCTAAAAAATAGGAGTACTTCAAGGATTTTTAGTAGCTAGTGGACTTGAGTAGGGATTTTTTCTAATTCAAAAGGAAAAATAAGGTCCAATGTGATTTTAATTGATGCTTTTGCTTTTTAAATTGCAACACGAGTAATATTATTCGCTATATGTATTTAAAGACTTTTTGTTTTGACTTTTTGTTATTATACAATGATTAGTACGTAGAACTTTATATTGTTTTGGCTTTCTCGTATGGTGATTGTTACCAGAAAAATTATTTTAAGTGTTGTACTCTTAGGCCACAATTTTTAGACTAGGCCTAGGGCACTCCAAACGCTTGGGCCGGCCATACACATAATAAGATACTTATCCATGTATTGTTCGTGCGCACAAACCAAAGAGAAGCCTGGTTTTTACCGGATAAAGCCACCATCTCTTGAGCACTAAACCCATGCTGCCCAAACATCCCGATGAGTTGTGAGCTGTTGAAGATAGGTGGAGGGAGGTTTCTTGTGTCTTCTATTTTGGACCTTCTCCCATCCTTTCTTCCTTTTGGTATATCATATACTGGACCCCCAGCCTAATAAGAAAAAAACAAAAAACAAAAAACCAAAAAAAATAATAAATAAAGATGTAAAGAAACAGTGAGCTTCTTATCCACACCCTAAAATGCACCTTCTGTCCATACCCTACTTTCCCGACCAAATTTTCATGATCCGAACCATCCAATGTGTTTAATACGTACTTTAAAGGGTCCCCTCAAGAAATCAGCAAAAAAAAAAATACCAGAAAGGGCTTGATCCGAACAGTTTTTATATCAAACCCTTTCTGATTTTTTTTTTTTTTGCTGATTTCTCACCGGGACTCTTAAAAATACGTTTTAAACACATTGAGTGGTTCGGATCGTCGAGATTTGGTCCGAAACTATGAGATGCGGACGAAGTCTGCATTTTAAGGGTTTGGATGGGAAAGGGACTGTATAAAGAAATGAGAAGAGGCATACAAAAATTTTAAAAAAAAAATTTGTTAATGGATATGCATTTGTACATCTCTAAATTAAGCTGTAAGTATTAAGAGATACTCCAACAAACAATTGGAATGTAAGTGGAGTCTTACAAAGAAAATAGCATCCCTGGCAGCCATGGCGACAATATCAGCACATGAAACAACCCCTGGGCATTGCTGTTCCAGCTGCTCTTTTGCATCATCAATAATTTCATAGCCCCTCAAGCTCAAATTTGCAGGGGAGTCTTTTTCTGCTGTATTATCCTTTGTCGAATCAACCAAAACCGAAGCATCACATCCCTACACAGTAAAAATGAATTAAGGAGATCATATAGAAAAGCAACTCTCTTTGGTTGGCATTTTAAATAACAAGAAACCACTCTAGGAAACAAAAAAGGTCTACTATGTTCGGCTGTTCGCATTGGCATACTTATTATTCTCAGAAAAATACTTTTGAAGAACTGAAAAACAACTTGGAGATTTTAATTCGACATCCTATACCAATATTTTCATTATGATTCCATCCTTGTGGATTTGAATCTTTATGATTCCATCCTGTAATATGATTATGGGACCATTGTGCCCTTATTAATTACTTTAGTAGTAAATACTTTTATTAATATTATATTTTAATACTAAATCATCCTGTTTTCCATCCTAAAAAATCACATCATTTATTTGTACCAATTGGTTTCCACTAATCACGGTAATCTGAATGGTTTTAATTTCCTTACTTGTTTCCACTAATCATGGTAATATATATTCTATACTAATTACTATTAGACCAAAAAATCAGGAGATATCTTCCTGTTTCACCTCATCCTATTCACGTCATTTATTGTCCACAAAATCTGGTATTTCCATTCTTCTTTTATTTTTTCAATCACTCACCCTCTCCCTCATCTCTCTCTCTCTCTCTCTCTCTCTCTCTCTCTCTCTCTCTCTCTCTCTCTCTCTACGGTGTTAACTCTTATCTATTTTATTCTACTAAGTTACAGATCTATGTATGAGATCTTTGTTCACGATAGACGATTGGTAGCGAAGGCGGCGGTGCAGACGATCGGTGGCGATGGCGGCGGCGGCTAGAGATTAGAAGGGAAGAGTGACCACTCCGATCTACTCCCAGAGCTTCAATATGTAGATGTTCTTCACGCTCGTGACAAATCAGCCGGGTCAGAAAGCTGGAATATTGGCTTGATTTGACCATTTTGGAACGAAAGGGTTTGTGTTCTCAATGTTTTTGTGAGATTTATTGGGGATTTGTGGGTTTTCCATATTTTTGTGAGTGAAATATTTTTTTTTTGTTTACCATGTTTTCGTACAGTGACTATGGTATATGAGTGTATAGAGTTGATTCTTGATTTCATGGTGTATTTGCCATTCATGATTTTAGAATGTAGAGTTATGGTTTCATGGTGTATCTGTTACTCATGATTTTGGAAACAAGAGTTATGGTTAATTTGTTTACCTTATTAGATGCAATTCATACAGTGAACATGATTTATTAATTTATCTTGTTTTGTCTATTTTGTCACTTTTTATTTATCATGTTTTTGTGTAGTCTAAGATGATTCATTAATTTATCATATTTTCTGTGGTTTTTTTTTTTTTTTGAACTGGAAATTTTCTGTGGTTGTTATCATAAGGATTTTTTCATGTTATTTTTTTTTTGTATTTAGGAAAGAGATATTTTTCAAGAGAGAGAGAGAGAGAGAGAGAGAGAGAGAGAGATATCATGATTATTTATTTTCATTTTTTTTTTAGATTTTAGGTGTGAGAAGATTAGTAGAGAGAATTATAACATTAGGAAAGAGAGATTTTTCAAGATAGGGGGGAGAGAGAGAGATTGAGATAAACTAGGAAAGATTAGGAGAGAGAAATGTTAGGAAATTAAGAGAGAAATATTAGGAAAATCAAGAGAGAAAAATTAGGAGAGAAAGGGTGTTTTGGGGTTTATTTGAATTTCGGGATGAAATCATAAGTATTCAAACTCTATAGGATGGAATCATAATGATTTTTTTGTACAGGATTTCTAATTAACTCTCCCAAACAACTTTGTGTTTTTTTTTAAACGTTTTATCTTAAAAAAATTCGCAAAAATTCATTTTGAAAATCCTAATCACCAAGTATGTTTTCTATGTTTGCTGGAAAAGAAATCCGAAAATCAAAAACTAAAAACGATATAAATAAAAAAAAAACTTTTGGTAATAGGAGTCTGTTCTAATGCCATTGGCTTAAGGATTTTTTAGTTTTGTCTTAAATCAAATTTTTTTTTTTTTTGTGTTTGTTAGTTCTGCGTCAAATTTTTGGTGATTATAGGTTCGTGAGGAATCTTAATTGGGTAAAATTATGACTTTTTACCCGAATATTTTGAAAAATATCCAAGAAAAAACAGCTTAAGCTCGTCGACACGAACCTATAATCACCAAAAGTTTGACGCAAAACTAACAAACGCAAAAAAAATAAATAAATAAAATAAAGACAACCAAAAAAATTGAAAGCCAATGGCACTGGAATGCGCTCTAAGTGAAGACCAAATATACAAGTGAAGCTAATTGTGGATGGAGTACTACAGTTCACTTGAGAGAGAGAGAGAGAGAGAGAGAGAGAGAGAGAGAGAGAGAGAGAGAGAGAGACCTCAATGAAACAGTCATGGAAATGCATTCTAACAAGGCCAGCGGCAAGAGTAGGGTCAGATTGCAAAGCTGTGTTGACTGTATTCTTCACAATAAACTCAGCAAATGGGCAGCTCATGATGTAGTAATCCATCCTCAGTCCATCTGCTCCAAACCTTATTCCACTTACTACCATTATCCACACCACTAATACTGCACCAAACAAGTTATCAACAATAATCATCTTTGCTCGCTGCTTTACGAGTTTTTGGCTAGCAACTTGTACGCAGCAAAAGCACGCAGTGACGGAAAAACCAATTATGAGAGAGAGAGAGAGAGAGAGAGAGAGAGAGAGAGAGAGAGAGAGAGAGAATGAGCAGAAAGAGGAAATAAGTAGCCATAGCTAGAAAGCTGATTTCAACTTATATAGGCGCAGGGAAAGTGTTGAAGGAAATTTATTTAAACAATTGACATCAGGCAATCAAACTAGCGGTGCACATATATATCGAACCAGGCTTATACTAGATAAAAAAAAAAATATTTGGATCGGCAACAAGTTTATTAAGAAACTTGACAAAGGGTATATCAAGTAGGGGAGAGGGGAGGGGAACTCCAACCAAAGTTGAAGAAAATAAAAACACCTGATGGGACAAAGCCCAAAACACCTCATGGGTCAAGCCCAACACTCCTACTAGCCTAGCCTAAAAATGCAGTGAGATCCAAACAAAACACCCATGGGCCACAAGCCCAGATATTCAAAATAGCCCAAAACACCTGCCCAAAACCTAAAACTAAAGCAAAAAATAGCAATGCCGTACCACCGCGCCGCCGACCACCACGCCAGAAACCGAACCGCCACCAAACAGCATCACCCATCACCCAAGGCAGAGAACCGAGATCCCTCAGACCAAAGATGAGGACGCACGCCACCGTGAGCCCCACAGCACTGTCGGACCCCAAGATTGACCGCCAAGGAGCCGCCATTTCGGTCCTTACAAACGGTCAGGGATAACAACAACCGGGGCTCCATCCGCCGCCGAACGACACCATCAAAGGTCACCCATGAAGCATCGAGCAAAACGCAAGTTCCACGCCACACCAGAAAAACTGTCGTGAGACCTCCCCTTGCCGTTAGGCCATACCGGAATCACCCAAGAATGAGACACGGTGGGAAGCCACACAGTCCACGCTCCACCTGATGCCAAAACAAGCCTTGCCGTTAGGCCGAACCGGATAACCCAAGAGAAAATATCCGGCGATCGCAAAGTGAAACAAAGAGGAGGAAGAACAATGGTGGAGAGCAACACCAAGGGACGGCGAAGGCCAGATCTGCTATAGAATTAGGTAGAGAATAGAAAGAAAGAAAGCCTGGGGGGAGAGGGACAGAGGCAGCGCCTCCCCCCCAGGCAGGAAACCCAGAAGATGGAAATACAGAAAGAAGGGAGATGGATGGTTTCTAGAGAGAGAAGGGAGATGGATCAGGTGCTCTAATTACAAGACTTATACTGGATAATTACAAGACTTGTGTATGCCCAAGTCCAACCCATTAATAATTAGGCTTCATCTAATATTGATGAATTCACTGGCTGGTCCAAAAAAAATTGACCCAATGCACCGCGAGGTACAGCCCATCCCCAGAAAACAAGCGTAAGGTTGCCGGCAGAATTTTTGTCCAAATTACCCCCAAATTTCACGCGAACTCCATAGCTCTATTTCTCCTTTGCGAACTCCACTGTTTCTCCATCCCTGCTCCAAATCCACGACCTCAACTCTCTCTCCTTCAAACTCGTCTCGCTCATCTTCGCCGGCGGCGGGCAAAGCAAAATTAACAGCGAACTCCACTGATTCAAGGAGCCAATTAAATGAATGGCAAAATCCACTGAGATCTTCCCTAACTCAGATGTATTTCTCCTTCGCAAACTCCACTGATTCAAGGACCAAAATGAAGGGCGATAGAGTGCTACGGTCAAATCGATCTTCCCTTACTCAGATGTATTTTATGAGGTGTAATCAATGAGAATTTTCAACTAAGGTTACAAGTTTGACCATGGAAACATTTTTCATATCATATAATATTTCAAATTCAAGGAGGGATGAGAAATGATAAATCATTAAACATCAATATCCATAGCATCTGTCTTCCAATCATTCACATTAGTCCCAATAGAAGGACTCTTTATCCTTCCATAGAAGGACATGAAAATGATATTAGTGTTCGATGGTATTGCCAGACGTAATGGGGAGCGACCCCTAGGTCAGAGAGAGCAACCCATGATACCGATATCATATTGGTGCCTGACCTGCACCTAGGGGTGCACATACACCGGGCTGGGCCGGGTTCGGGCCGGGCTTATACTAGATAATAACGAGGTTTGTGCATTCTCAAGCCCGGCCCGTTTATGATCAGGCTTCATTTAATATGCCCAATCCCAGCCTAATTAAAATTTTAATTTCCCAAGCCCGTCCAATAAGCCCATTTATTTTATTTTTTTAAACATGGTATCACAAATATAAATTAATCAACTATAATAACAATTCACAACCGTAATAACATACTCAAACTCAAAGTTCTAAGTTCTTATAAAAATAGTAACAAAAAACCCCAAAAATTAAAAAGCAATTGCAGTGTTAAAAAGGATGAAACTCTCTAACATCCATCAATCTCTAACACCCAAAAACTTCTCGTGGGTATCTCTCCTTTAAAAGCACACTTCTTCACAACTGATCCTGTAGAGTACAATAAAAATAAAAGGAAGAAAATAATGAATTATTACCATAAGACAATAGTTTAAGGGAAAAAAAAAACCCTTCAAAGTTTTCATAACAATTTCTTTTTAATTTCTAACCCTGGACAACTACGAGCTGTAACATATATATATTATATAGTATTAAAATAATCGGGCCGGGCTGGGCCTCAAAGCAATTTCCCAAACCCAGCCCATTTAGTAAATGGGCTTAAAATATCAGCCCAGCTTGGCCCTATGGGCCTAAAAATTTATCCCAAGCCCTAAAAAAAATGGGCTGGACTGGGCGGGCTACCGGGCCGATGTGCACCCCTACCTGCACCCCTCCCTTATTTCCTTGTGCCTCTAGCTTCTTACCGTCCCCTAGAGCTCGGGACACCGTCTGAACCGCATAACATAGCAGAACAAGTTTAAGCAATCATAACAGTCACATTCTTAAAACATATTCTATGGTTTGAATCATCCGTAATAAAAATGCACGTGAATAGGCCACACCTAATGAAAAAAGTGGTTCAATGGTTCACTCAAATTTTCTCAAAGCCGTTGAAATTCGTGTACAAATGGGCATTTGAAAGACATCAATTGTGCTTCGGACCAAACCAAGCTGCAACAACCCAGATATCTTATAATGTCCATGCATGCAAGCATATGTATAAAAGAGGTACTTTTTTTGTTTAAGAAAACAGTTAATTAAAAACACGAAATAATAAAAGTACCACAAAATAGACATACAAGACCACTACTATGTGGTGGCAGTCCTAGTTATAAGCTATAACTTGTAAAATAATACACGTGTATTGTTATATTGTATATGTAATGTGTTAATGGGGATGCAGGGAGGGGAAGGGAACGGGGAGGGGCGGGGCGGGGATTGGGGAGGGGACTGACTATACCATCCCCTACCCGATCCTCAAAATTTTTAAAAAAAAATCCCCATACCCTACCCGATCTCCAAAAAAATCCCCGAATCCCCTACCCATTCGGGGAGGGGATGGGTTGGATCGGGGAGGGTCAGCCGAGATGGCCATCCCTTCGTACCACTTAGCACTTTAGGGCCCGATTGGATGCGGGATGAGTTTTGGTGGGATTAAATAGTAAGGGGGATAAGATAGTAAGGGGTACTCCCTCCGTCCCTATTTAAGTGTGTTACTTCGTAAATCCAACTTTTTTAAAAAACATCATCATTACACCTTTCATATCAACTTTTACCTATACTTTACACTTTTTACATCAACTTTACCTCTACTTTCCAAAATTATCCTGCACTTTTACCCATTAACTCTTTACCCAATAACTTTTTAAAAGGGCAATATGATAATTGTACCAACTTTTTAAAATAATCTCTCTTCCTTTAGAGCTAGGGTTAGCGGGAAAAATTATACTCCCTCCGTCCCAATTTTATAGTCCCTTTTGGGGATTCCAACTTAATAAGGGAACATAATCATTATACTTTTGAAAACATGTTTTTTTCTTATTTTACCCTTCAATCATTACACTTTCTTACTTTTTTATTACTTTTAATTTCAAATATAAGGGTAAAAGAGGAAATTCCTTAACAATTCCTCATTTGGTTTTGAAGTGGGACAATATTTTTGGGACGATAAAAAGTGTCAATTGGGACTATAAAATTGGGACGGAGGGAGTAATAGTTATCATTAGTAATGACTACTTTTCAATTTATGGCCGGCTAGAAATGATGTACGTACATATGGTCTTTGCTTTATCTGCATATAAAACTAAAGATACAATGGGAGAGTATAATAATATGTAAGATCAATAGCGAAAGTGGAGTTTGAAGTGTTATCAAATAGCAGTAAAAGAAATTGGAGGTTGAAGCCTGCCGAACAGATCTGAGTCGTTCATAACCGATCATGGACGGCCGTGATCTACCCAACACCCATGTTGTCCCCGAAAGAACAGTACCCACATTCCCCCAATTCTGTGGGGATGGAGAGGTTATGTATAGCTTTTGTTGGGTGTCCATAGTTATTAACACATCGATCTCAACACCACACACTAGTTCTTGCGCGTGGGATTGTCTGTCCCCTTTGCCTGTCCCCCATGTCTATCCCCCTTATCATTAGACTGCCATGTGTCCTTACAAAATCTCAACCCTTGATTGAACTTGCACATATTTTCCCCTCCTCTCTCTCTCTCTCTCTCTCTCTCTCTCTCTCTCTCCCTGCGATTCTCCATCCCCCGAGTTTCTAGTTTACTCTGGTCATTGGTGAAAAATCCTAGATCGCCTAGGTTTTATAATTTGCTAGATTATTTTATCTCAGTAAAAAAAAATAACATCAATCAATTATGACCCAATCACAACCATAAAGCAAATAAATTGATGAACACCGGATATACGTGGAAAAACCCTAAATGGGCAAAAACCACGGGAAGGAATCAAACACTATAAAAACCATTGTGTAGTTACAAGTAATCTTACCCTACGATTTGAATCACTCACAATCGCTCTAAGATGTACTTGCCGAATCCTCGTACACCACACCTAGTATTTGATTGCCGCTGCCTCGAATCCTCGAGCCTTCCAAACGTTCTTCCGGAAATCCACCGGAAAACAACTTGAACTTGATTATTGATTGATGTAGAAACCTCTTGAAGCTTTGATTAAAGTTCCATCGATCTTGTGCTTCAAGATTCACTCTCAATACTCTAGGGTTTTGTGGCTTTGAAAACAAGCGGCTCTAATATTCTTTTTCAGCCGATCTCCTTAACCTAGATCCAAAAGGGACGGCATATATTTATAAAGTTGTCAATCCGATCAATCGCATCGTAAGCCGATTGATCGGAACATTGTAGATCTGACTTTTTCGAAGATGTCGATTAACAACCCGATTGATCCTCTTATCAATCGGTATGCTCTGAAAAATTATGCACGCTGCAGCTTGTGCCACTATTGGAGAGACCCGATCAATAAGCCGATTGATCCCATGATCAATCTTCTTGTTCTAAAAAGCACCAACTTGATCGGCAACAAAACGACTAACACACTAACTCGCAAATTACATAATAAAGAGATTCCTTCCACTCTAATCCTATACAGACTCCTACTTAGAAATAGAAAATTACAACTCGCTATTGAATGTGTTTTGTCACATGGAATTGCCAAAAACAAGACGACTCTGAAATTTGGTCCTTACAATTGGACCCATAAATCTTAATTTTAAAACCATAATTTTGTAATATAAAAACACACCCATATGTATAATTAGAGAAATTCAAGACCTAAACTAAGCTTTATTTCGTTTTATGACTAAATAAATACACAATCCCTATACAAATTTGATTCATGATAACAAACTTGGCTGTGACCAAGAGAATGAGGGGAATAAAGGAGAGAAGGGTTCCAGGAAAGTTGAAAAGAAATGGGGTTTTCTGTTTTAGAGAGTGGTGGATGAGAGAGAGAAAGAGGAGAGGGGAAAACATGTGCAAGTTCAATGAAGGGTTGAGATTTTGTAGGGGACACATGGCAGTCTAACAATAAGGGGACAGGCAAAGGGGGCAGACTATCCCAGGCCTAATTCTTGTAGGGTACATAGCGGAGAGGGGAGCCTACAGCGCACTGCACCATGCAGTGCACTCCAAAATGACATTGTTATGAGGCAAATTAAGTTCTCTCCAAATGTGGCCATGCACAAACACTGGATTTATGCACCGAATTCACTACTACAATAATGTTAAAAAATGACTCTCATAACATTAGAAACATAACAGTTTACACAAAAGCATCATAAAAGAACAAAAAATCTCTTTTTTATGCCAGTTCCCTTAAAAGGCGTCATCGAATATAGTTTCGATGTCAGTTTTTCAAAGAACTGACATGGAATACTAATTTTTTCATGTCGTTTTTCTATTAAAACCGACATTAAAGTTGATCAGGCTATCGTATATAATTTCTATGTCAGTTTTTCAAAGAACCGACATGAAATACTAATTTTTTCATCTCATTTTTCTCGTAACACACGCTTGCGAGGAGCTCAATGTCTCAAGTTCGAGTCCTGGGGCACGCAAATATTCAGACTTTTAATGTCACCTCCATAGATGATGGTTTTGAAACCGTCATCTTTCACGTTTAATGACGCGTTTTGACCGTCATCTTTTAGGATTATTGTAGTAGTGATTATTATATGAAATATAGGGACGGTTCCATAGACACAACGAATAACATAACATTTGACGCAATTTTTTTTGTGAGCCCACACGAATGATTGGAGCCGTTCAATTTATTTAAAATATGTTTCTAAGGTTTCCTGTAAAAAATCAACTCAATTGATCGGTAAGGGTTTGATCGGTTCAATTAGTTGATTCTTGTCAGATTTTACATGATAAATTTGAATGAACTGATCAAGTCCTTACCAATATCCAAATGAGTTGATTTTTTACAGGATCTCCTACAAACATGTTTTAAACAATTTGAACGGCTCTGATTGTAAGCATGGGGCTTCGATCATTGTGGTGTCAAATGTTATGTTATTCGTTGTATCTATAGAACCGCCCCGATGAAATATATATTTCCATAAAGAGCATTCGTATCTATTTGTTTACTGGCATGATTCCATTCTGTTTACTAATTAACGATGAACAACAATTAAGAAGGTCGGTGCGTGGGGTCAATTTGTTAAAAAACTTTATATGGGTGCGCATTAGGTTTGTGGGGACAGTTAAGTGGGAGCTTTTGCTAGAGTCAAAAGTTAAAACGTGGTGGGAGCCAGGGCGATGCCATCAAGTCCATATAATGTGTGCAACAAAGTGACCTAGCTAGCTGGTTTCCACAATGGGATGAGGGGGGTGGTGGTTGGATTATTATTTGCTCTTGGAGCACGGCCGCCTTCTCCGTTAAATATTTGTGCGGATTTCACCATCAAGTGTGTTGCTTGCATTCTAATGTGTAATGACGAATATCTCCGAAGCATTACGTGATGGTACTTCAAGAGCACTGAATAATCATGAGAGAGAGAGAGAGAGGGAACTAGGGGCCCTGTAGTGAGTGAGCTTCCTCGACCGTCCGATTGGCGATCAAAACAATTCGGATCTTCTTACACTTTAAAAAGAACTTTAACATTTACTTTAACTCTCATTGATCGCCGATCAGACGGCCGAGAGAGAGCTCACTCACTACAGGCCCCCGGATCTCTCGGAATTTGATGCGTTTATCCAGTATTGTGACAACTATATATTTTGGTGAAGTAGTGGGGAGGGAGAAACTTCTTCCGGGAAAAGAAGCTTTTGAGCATGAAATTGCACTATATCATAATATCCATATGCTTTTACATGAGTGAGTGCCATGAACACGTTTAGGTATTATTGGTTTATGATATCATTGTGTGGGGTGTGGAAGTTTGTGAGTGTCACAATTTTTTATTCTTGATTCTTTGTTATTACTCGTGCGAGTCGGAGAGCAATGCGGAATTGCTGGCTTCAGTACAAGGCCCCATCATTTGGGACCTCTTATATACGCGCAAACTCTGTTTGGTTTTTACTTCTTAAAGGGGTGTTTTTTGGGTAACGATGGAGGGAGAATGGGAGATAGATCGAAAGACGAGAGTAATGGAGTAATAATTTTATAGAAAATTTATTGGGGATTGTGCTATGAAAGATGGCGTGGTTATTGAAAACGAAAGCGAATGAATTTTCCTCAACTATTAAAAAGTTGTTTATTTCGCCTTTTTACTACTCTCTTTTTATCCCACAACGTTGGTCCTCCATTCTATTTTGGGATATCCAAATATATTACAGTGGTTTATTTTTTGAAGGGTAAATTTCACTTACCTTCCTAAGTTTATGACAAATATAGAGACAAATATAGAGACAAATATAGAGACCTCCACTCAGTGGCGACTCCAGGAATTCGGAAGCGTGGGGTCATTCACAAAAATTAAAATACTTTTACCGACAATAAATTAAAAAAAAAATCACAGTAATGGCAACTCAAAATCTTGTTTAAAAAAAAATCACATTTAAAGTTCAATCTAACAAAACATATCAACATCTCCATATCAAAAAACAAAACGAGTGACTATGATTCAAACAAAAGAAGCAACTTTCTTGAACTTTTAGGAGTTATTCAGTGGTGTCACCACCAAATTTAGAGGGTTTATTTATGAATTTTTTTAAAAAATTAATATAATAATAGTAGTTTTTTTCCTTCCCGTGGGGTCGGCTGACCCCACTCCTCATTACCTGGCGTCGCCAGTGCCTCCACTATACTTTCTGAAATTCCACTGCGCTCCTTTATTACAAAGTAATTGGCAGTTACCTCCCTTGTCGTTAATATACGCCTAACGGAATTAACTTCACTTGTGAAATCACGTTAATGTCCTTAAATTCGAACTTGCTTCAAAAAAAATTCTTGTTTGAGTTTATATTACATAAAAAAATTGAAATGCGTGAAAAAGTAACTTAATTATTTACTTTTATTCTTAGAACTTTCTTTTCTTTGACTCAAAAGTATTATTTTTTTTAATTTTTTAGTTCACATAAGATATCGTTTCACATGTTGATAATAAAAATAATAGTATCAATAACCACTTAAGCTCATTGCTTGCATTGATTTTTTTTTTTTATACTTTTTTTAGATTTCTTTTTCTTTCTCTAAAGTTAAAGCTCTAACTAGACTCCTTTTTTCTTTTTCTTTTTAATTACATATTTTACCTAACTGAGCTCTCTCTCTCTCTCTCTCTCTCTCTCTCTCTTGCATTAGAGGTAGTAATGATCTAAAATAATATTTATCTTCTTAAGTAGCTGTGTTCTTCACTTTATTGTTTTTAGCAAAGTTATACTCCCTCCGTCCCAAATATGCACACCCTTCTAGGAGAAACAAGCATTTCGCACATAAAAAAAAAAGCCTATTAGCATGAAATTTTTCGGATAATTTTTTACACCAATTCAATTCAAGGATCCAATGAGCAAAAAAAATAGTCTAATTTTTTACTAAAAAAAATCATCAATACATTATTATTAGGGGACAACTGTCCATTATTTGTGAGAACTGCACATTATCCACGCAAAAAATAATGTATTTATGATTATTATTTTTGTAAAAAATTAGACTTTTTTTTTTTGGCTCAATGGGATCCCTCAATTGGTGTAAAAAAAATCTGAAAAATTTCATACTAATAGTTTGTTTTTTGGGTGACGCTTGGTTCTCCTAAAAGAGTGTGCATATTTGGGACGGGGGGGTATAACTTTGCTAAAAGTAATAAAGTAACGCTATAACACCCCTATTTAAGCAGATAAATATTGTTTTAGACCATTATTACCTCTAATACAAAAGAGGAGGCCAGGTGCAAATCATTTAGGAGGATCAATGTGTCACTCATTTATGTTTAGGGTGCAATTCAGGGTAAATTTTTATTATAGCCAAATTACCTTCTTAGTGCAAGGGGATTACATTAATAGTGAAGATCAACTACACTTTTAGTACAAGTCACATGCGTTCAGGGTAGAATTCTTCGTGGGTGAAAAGATTTAAAAAGTCAAGAATTTTCTAGGTGCAACCTGTTTTGGCAAAAATAATCCATTTACTTTTTTATCCTTATTCAAAAAAATGGCATTTGTTAATCCTGTTTACTTTTTATGAATTATTATTTCATCTCGACAAGAGAAATCTAATAAGTAAAACATTATGAACCAAATTAAAACTTTTGTAAATAACAACAAAAATAAAAATAAAAATAACAATAAAAACCTGTTTGTTTAGATTATTTTTTATCTTACAGTAACTGTATTGAGAATTTGATCATAATTTTTTACGACTTTTTAGATTCTTTTCGTCGAGACGAACTAATAATCCACAAAAAAATGAACGCAAAACTAACAAATGCAAAAAAAAATTAATAAAGACGCCAAAACACCCATAGTTGTGAGTGTCATATTCAGTCACACTCGTTATGTTCATCCGAGGCGTTTATCCCCTTGTTTACGTTCCAAAGCTTCTTCCCTTCTTTGCACCCTTTCAGCTCCCAGCAAGAGTGAGTAAACAGAAGGATGAAGCAAGTGCAATACTCCAAATAAACCGAAATTCCAAAACTCCGAGAGGTACGAGAAGATTTTTAACAGTTCCTAAAGCAAAATGCCCAGGAGTACATCCAAAAGATCAAAATAGCATTATACATGCATTTCAGAATCTATACGTCATTATTTGGGAAATAAAATGCCTGCAAGTTTACATAAGTTGACTTGTATAAATTCGATCCACCATATTCAACAACAAAGAGTGCCTCCTATGAACAAATTCAGAAGCATTATTTATACACACAACAGACCAGAAATTAAACGGAGACGAGCTCCACTAGTTTGGTGCTAGGAAATGCACCCGAGCAAGAGGAAACTCCTTTCCTGCAATAAAAACCCCAGTTTGTGACCACTGTATGTCCTCCCAATCAACATTCTCCTCCAATACCTGTTCAATTACAAAGCGCAAGATTTCATCCATAAAAGGGAAAACCAGAAAATTGAACAGCCCTTATTCAACATTAAAAATAAATAAAAAATAACTACTCAATGCTACAATAAGACACGGCCGCAAGCATGTTCGTTTGGTTAATTTTCCTTCAGGCTGAAAAAGGTTATGATTTAGAGATCTTCATCAACAAATCAAGTCCATTCAGCTGTGTCCAATCACATTATTGTATTTCAACTATATGCTGCAGTCACCCCACTCCATTAATTCTACAGTCGCAAAAAGCCGCGAAAAACTAAAGTTACAAGTTAGAACAAGAAGTTCCAAGTTGTTACTTTTCTTCCTGCTAGAATTTGGCAGCCAACCCAAAACTAACTGGCAATGGGGGGAGGAACATCTTAGATTATAGGAACCAAGCTTGGGCAGCTTAAAGAAGCAATGCGGGACAATTCTCTAACACTAACCTAGACCTGTGGCTAGTGTTCTAAAAGTCAGCCGCCGAGGCTGTTAGACCCCGCCTAGGCGCTAGGCGGTGGCCCAATACCTGAATTAGGCAGCCGACTAGTCGGCACCTAGTCGCCGCCTATGGGGGGCCCCTTTTCCACCCGACCAGTGCCTAGCGATTTTTAAAACATTGCCTTGGCGCAATTGCACGTTAAGGTGAGTGAAATATGAACAAACTGAATAAAACAGATACAGGGTAGAGATCAAAATGCACAGGCATCCAACCCCTAATTAACTGACACTGTGTAACGAGGACAAGCCTGGATGAGTCAGAGAAAAGCAATGTGAGACAAGTCGCCTAACAATTTCTGTTTAACCAAGTACAAAAAGTGAAAAACATCTTCCATTCCCTGGAGTCTGGGGATACTTTGCATTATCGAGCGTTCCAATATTGCCTATTGTCCTAAATATCACCAGATCTGAAGCTAATGTTGTATTGAGCCTTACGAACCAGGAGTGAGAGGCAGCTTGCAAAAAGCCTAATTACAACAAGTGATAGAGTAGCAGATTTCCTACGTCATCAGAAGCATTGGAAATTTCCTACCATAGTTCAGCTATAGTACAAACGTTTGAAAGTGGTTTCAAGGCTGATGGGCAGCCATGTGAGAAAATAACACCACTTAGGAAACTTGGTTAAGGGAACCAGAACTGGAAGATACTTTTCCTATTAAGGCAGGTGTTGAGGAGTTCACTAACTACACATTAAAGCTGAGTTCACCTTTCCTTTTCTTTGGGCTTCAAAATAAATCAATTCTCCGTAGTATTCCGATAATGATAGAAATATTTTACCTCCAAATGCTCCAGGGGCAGCGGGATTCCAATTGACAGCATGAGTTTCTGGGGAAGAGGCTTCTTACAACGAGACCACCGGAAGACATTGATCAAAACACAATCACCATCTATTGCACCACCTCTTTCAACATTTGCAGAGTGCAAGTTGTGACTCTGAGATCTCTCGGTCTCCATATCATGTATCTGAGAAGATGTTGTAGCCTTGACCATCCTCTCTCCGGTAAAGCAGAGCTCATACCTTCAGATAACATAAAAACTCAAGAGGATTCAAGAACATCCTCAGAAGTAGACACGTAGTACCACTTTTATCTTAAGCAGCCAAAATAAAATAAAATTCCTGTAGTATACAGTAGATCTAGTCCATTGAAGGATCAATCCAAGATAACCAAAATATCAGAAAATGCTTCTCCCTAGAACAAAAGTGGGTTTCAATACCAGCTCTATTTTTTAAGCTAAATTTTAAGTTCTACTATGTTTTTTATCAAGACCTTTAAAAATGTACATTTTTGGATGTGCACACCCTTCTGGCACAGAAACAGTAGCAAAACAAATTTCAAACAAATCCCATTGACCAAAACAAAACCCAACAGGAGAGGGCTTATCAAGATAACGCGTCATCATTAGATGTAGAAAGAAACATGAAAAGGAAAAGTCATCCTTACTAATCAGAGAGAGAATAAGTTGAGTCTAGGACAACACAGAATCCAAGGAACAGTGAGCTAATAAAGCTCTTCGGCACTACTTACGAGTTTAGCTTAAGTACTTAACAATTAGTCTACTTCGTCACACAAAATATTGATACATGAGAAGATGTCATATGCCATCTTAATACAACAATATCAACTCATTTCCAAAGAGCTTTATGGCCAAAATGCCCTAACTCAAAGAATGCACCATCCAGGTATGTTTTGCTTATGCGTACAATATGAAAGCAATATTTATCATGTATCCATTGATATATATAGTGGTCCAAACTGTGTTTTTGTTGATATAGCTGACTGTTTAATATCCAATACATTATAGAGGTAATTTGCAATATACAGTTAATGACTTCATGGTTAGATAACAACTTTCTACATCTACTATTCTGTATTTCTAAAATAGATGTCACAGTTTTTGTTTTTTTTTTTTATCAGCAAATAGATGTCACAGTTGGGAAGGCAAAAGTTCTAGAATGCAACAATAAATGCAACTCACTTTAGTTTTCTTGGCATTACTTCTCTAAATTTTCCCTTTACAAAGTTCAGAATTGGGGGTAATATGGAAGATAGAAGAATATTAGTTGACCAGTGGCAAAGCCAAAATTTTGGCCCAGGGGGCTAACTCTTAAGCAGTTTCATTTGAAAATATACTCTATATCTGATGCAGTAACTTTTGGGTTAATAGTGTCATTTTGTGTCCTTAGTGGTAGTGGGTCTTTAAATAGGTGTCTAGAGTCCTCATTAGGTAGTTTTTGATATATTGATAAAAGAATATAGAGAGCTTTTGCTCCTTGTATCCCATTTGGGATCCTCTATCTCTAATTAAATCTATCCTTTATCTTGGTTTGCACCATTTGGTATCAGAGCTCTGAGCTCAGATCATGACCATTGATCTCACCTGAATCTCGCCGGAACCCTACTCCTTGCCGGAAAACGGCGCCGGAATCTCGTTGGAGTACCCAAAACATCTCATTCAACTCGTTTTCTCCAGATCTAGCCATTTCTAAGGCTGTAACCCAATTTTGACCCATTTCGAACCTCTAGAAACCTATTTTGACCTCCATCAGGCCCTTTTCGAACCTGTTCAAGGCAGTTTCAACGCTTCCCGAGCTCGAAAACCCTATTCAACCCTCGATCTGTCAACTAGAAGGCTGTTCGACCTTCAAACTGTCGATTTGCAGGCTCTTCGACCCTCGTTTTGGTGATTCAAAGTCGCTGGAGCAATTTCGGAGCTCGTTGAGTGCTCGAACAGGATATCCACTACTCAAATCGACTGGGTTCTTGCTGAACAGTGCTCGAATCGACTTGGTGTTGCTGAACAGTGCTCGAAATCAACTGGGTTTTGCTGAACAGTGCTCGATTTGGAGTTGTGAGGCTTGAGATTCGCTGCTCAGTGCTCGATTTGGAGTTTTGGACTGATTTCAAGTCCGTTACAGTGATTTTAGGCCTCTACAGTACAGTTCAGGTTCGATTTCAGTGAGTTTTACAACTATTTACTTGGGCTTCGTGATTTTGCCTGGGTTTGTTGAAATTTACTGCTGTTTGTTGCGATTTGGTTGATGTTTGGGATTGTTATGGGTGGTTGCTTGTAATTTGTTGAAGTTCGGGGTCCCAATTCATTGGGTTTTGCTTGATTGAGGTTGAATTGAGTATTGGAGTTGATTTTGGTGTTGCACATGGCTCAAAGAGGATGTAAAGGTAGGAGAGGAGTTAGAGGTGAAGGATTTATGGTGAAAAATGGTGAAGATTATGGTTACTACTATGGCAATCCAAATAGGCATGAGATTAAAGAGTTGAGGGCACAAATTGCTACCTTAAATGATAAGGTGCAATTGTTGATGATGAAAAGACAAGTTGCTACCTTAACTAAGGTGCATCGTTTACTACCTCACGAAGGTATTTATGATACTCATGGTCAAGCTAAGTTTAGTATTGACTACAAGGGGGAGAACATTGGTGATGGCCTTGAAGAATCTTATGGACCCGTCAATCCGGACAAGTTTGAGGGGGAGATGAACCTCACTCCGGATGTGTTTGAAGAGGTGCAAGAACTCGGTCATTTCAATGGATTTCCTATCTTTGATGAATATCCAAGTGAAGAACTTGAAAGTGTTCTTAAAGATGATGTTATCTTTGGGGTTGAAAGGGAGTTTGAAGACTTGCCAATCTTTGATGAGTCTCCAAATGAAGCTTTGGAGGTGATTTAGAAGGAATTCTCGTGTATGATGAGTATCCTAGCGAGTATAAGGATATTGATGATGATGTTCTTCCTAAATTTGATGAGTTCCCACATGAAGAGTTTGAAGATGATTCCATCCTTGAGACTAGTGGTGAATTTGAAGATGTTCCTACTTATGATGAAAGAGTTTAGAGTTGGCGTTGAAGAGGAGAGACTTGTTGATATGAGCAAGGAAAGTTTCCCTATAGCAAGGCAAGAAAGTAAGGAAGCACAAGAAGAAGAGAAGGGAGTTGGTGATTTATCACACCTGGAAAGGGTTGCTTTTGATGTCCCGCTCGTGTTAGAGGATTTCGTAGAGTCAAAGCTTGATAGTCGCTTCCATGAGATGCCTCTTGAATTGTCTTTGGTGCAAGATGTTCAAGTTTGTGATGTTGTGGTGCCCGGGCAAGTTCCAAAGTTGCCAAAAGAGGGTGTAGGCTACTTGGTGCTTGAAGATCCTTTGGGTATGGTTTTCACTCGAGCAAGCCTTGGCTATGAGGTGAAGTTAGACTTTTTGCACATCATGTTAGATGGTTCTTGGTGTGGTGCGATGGATACAAGTGTGATGGCCTATTTTTATGATGTGATTCTACGCAAGAGACATGGCAAATGGGTGGTTTCTTGGCACATAAGTAGGACGCAGTGGATGTATACAAAAAGGAGCTCATATTGAAGATTGGTTGTGTTGAGGGTGACGCATTGATCAAGGAACGCAGCAACATGTCTACTTTGAAGCTGCACAATAAAACTTTACGTTGTCTTTATTTTAGTGTCTTATGTTAGTAGTCCAACTTGAGGACAAGTTGTTTTCTTTAGAGGGAGAGTCCTGATGCAGTAACTTTTGGGTTAATAGTGTCATTTTGTGTCCTTAGTGGTAGTGGGTCTTTAAATAGGTGTCTAGAGTTCTCATTAGGTAGTTTTTGATATATTGATAAAAGAATATAGAGAGTTTTTGCTCCTTGTATCCCATTTGGGATCCTCTATCTCTAATTAAATCTATCCTTTATTTTGGTTTGCACCAATATCATACAGCTTTTGTAGTACAAAAATATATTGTACATGATACTATTTTATTTTTTTGTTGATAATTGCAACGCCCATGTGTGCTTATTTATCTATGAAAGAAATTGAGAAAATTTTACATACCAACAACAACAATAACAGAAGCCATCTAGTCCCCAATCATTGGGGGTATGGGGGGATGATTGAAGACAAATCAAACCTTTGGCAATATGCACAAAGTGGCTACGCTCAGAACACCAGAAAATTTTACATATCAATGTAATGGAAATTTAATTTTGACCGGATCAAATAAAAAATGTTTAGATTTTAGAGATCCCAATACAAATAATGTAAACAATAATAAAATTACATAGAATATTAGTAAAATATTTGAAATCTGGGGCCCTATATAGTTCCGCTAATGTTGTTGACTTTTCAGTTGGGACATTCATTTGGGACATCAACAAATGAAAAGTCAAGCAAATTAAGCATTATTTACTTAAAGAATTATTCTAGTTTTAGCAATCCAGAGGTATGCATGTTTTGCAGATATATTAAAAAATAACCAAACTTTCTTGAGCATTCAACTTTTCAAGCTAGTGTATGCAATTAATACCTGCGTGAGTGGGTTTCCAAATACAAAACTTCTCCTTTTTTCAAGCGTGCAGAAGTGTAAAGGGGTTTCTTCAATCCCTTATCTGCAACAATGCTTAAACTATACTTGATCCTGTAAGAAGGTAAGAGCACACAAACTTAAGAGATGGAAACAGGGATTCATCAAATTGTAATTTGATGTGAAGCGTAAATTTCCAAATTTATTTAAGCCGAAATAAAGAACAAAAACATTAATAAGTCCAGTAAATTGCTGTTTCGTCTCAAAGATTTCCACTTCTCACCTCCTGCTCTTCCAATAACAGCAGTCAATTTAATGTTAGGATGTTGCTTCATGAATTTTCCTCTAAACTCCATCATCAAAATGTAATAAGGAATCTTCCTCCTCCCACCCTACCTTTCGCCCCCTTGCTTTTCTTGTGCATATCGTAATTTATTGAGCATGGATGACGCTTGAACTCCTCTTTCCTAGGTGATTCAGACATTTCCGTTCATCCCTCAGAACCTCCAAACGGTTATACCTATCTTTCAAGCCCTTCACTTTCTTGACCACGCGTTCGATCAGATTATGTTTTACGCATTCTTCGAAGGGCGCATACAGAAATATCATGTAACTACCGACATAATTGTATTTGGTACTTTTGTCTGCGTGTTCTATATTGTACAGGAGCAAACAAGACAGACTCGCCAACCAATATAGACTGTTGCCTATTTGAGAGTTGATTTGAAGTCGTTTACAGGACAATCTGTGAGAAAAGCATTATGGTTCACCATACTCTTAACAAAAATACTCCAAGTTTCGCAAATTTATACCTGAAATCCCTCCTATGCAAAACAGAATCCTTCAAACAACATGAATCTAAATTGCATCCCATATAAGGATAATTATCTTTCAGAAGTTTTACGTCCTAATTTGTCTGAAAATGAATACAGACTAAAATATTTTTAGATCCTCCTATTGATAAGTTAAAAAGGAGCCATTCCTGTTGAGCAGAATCTGTTCGCAAGGCAAATGGAATTGTCAACTTGGGAGCATGGTGCCTGTCCATTAAATAAGCATATGTTCACTGCTTGTATACATTTTTTTTTTTTTTCAAGAGAAAGGAAGGAGATTTTATTGCAAACTAGGAAACGGGGCCCCAAGGCCCTAACATCATCAAGGGCAAGGGACGTCAACCATTGGGGAAAAACGCCCCTCCAGTTAACCGGCCCATTACCCGATAGGGAACTGAATTATAGCAACCGCTTGTACTTCAACAACTGAATTATAGCATTGATGTGACATTGAGCATCCTCTATGCTATGTGCCCATAAGTAAAGGGAATATCATCTAGGGAATTTGAAATTACATATTGATCTCTTTCCTTTCATAAGCAAAAATAACTTATCAATCAGATCACAAAGAAAAATCCCATAAGGAAATCAACCGACAACAAAGATAAAAGCAAAAAATTCATCTCATAAAATTCTCAAAACCAACCTCAACCCATAACTCATCTCAAAAAAAATTCAAAACCAACCTCTTCATCAGAAGAGAAAATATTGGTGCCATGTGCTGTGAATGGCAAGCAAACACTATCCCTCCAGATTGGAAAAAAAAAAATCCTCTAATCCCATATCCTTAATCCTGTCAACCATCCTGGCAAACATATCCACCACTAAAGCAAGCTACCACGGTCGGAGAAGAAGAATTACCCTGCCTTCATCCCTTGGAAAAATTAAAACATGTACCCGCCTTTCAAGTAGCTATAAAACAGATGCTGCAACAGGACAAGCATCCCTGTATCCATCATATCCACCCCACTCCAAAGCCTTTCTCTAACAAGGCAATCCACGGAAACCCACTTCCTATGATCATAAGCTTTCTAAAATCTGCAGTAAAAATGTTACCTCCTTTTCTGATCCTATATATTCATTCTTAAGATCCTATATATTCATTCTTAAGAGGCCTCATTAGCCATGAAAACCATATCCAAAATCTGGAACCCTTCAAGTAAGCCCCCATATGAATAAGAGGTGCATCTTGAAAACTACTCAAATATCCCTCGATAGTATTACCAAAATTTGGCCAGGCTAATAGGCCTAGAATCCCCAATCCGAAAAGAGTTTACTTCTAAGGCATCAAAAAAAAAAATGATGCCTTACATTTTAAGGCCATCACATCTCAGAGCCTAGTCCTTGTTTGCCACACCCAAAACTGCCACTCTTTTCCAAAATGAAAGGTTTCTCCAACCTACTAGACTTACTAGTCTCGAATGGTATCAGATAATGATCTTCATTTCCCATATTTCGTGTCTCATCAAACTCCAAGGGAACTTCAGGCCAAATATAAAAGGGATTATTACCTCTAGGTCTAGAAAAAGATGCCTAATTACCAATAAGGTAAGTCATTTTTTTTAATTAGCACTAAGGTAAGTCACTCTTTTTTGGAGTTTAGGTTTGGGGTGAACTTTCCTATTATAGGGTTTTAGTGGTTTAGGCACTTTCATAGAGTACCCTAGGATTTTAGGCACTTTCATAGGGTACCCTAGTCGTAGGATACCCTAGGATTTTAGGCACTTTCATAGGATACCCTAGTCGTAGGGTACCCTAGTCGTAGGGTACCCTAGTCGTGGGGTACCCTAGGATTTTAGGCACTTTCATAGGGTACCCTAGTCGTAGGGTACCCTAGGATTTTAGGCACTTTCATAGGGTACCCTAGTCGTAGGGTACCCTAGTCATAAGTGTACCCTAGTCGTAGACTCGTAGGGTACCCTAGTCGTAGGGTACCCTAGGATTTTAAGCACTTTCATAGGGTACCCTAGTCGTAGGGTACCCTAGTCATAAGTGTACCCTATTCGTAGGGTAGTGTACCCTATTCGTAGGGTACCCTAGAGTTTAGGTTTAGGATGCACTTTCCTATTATAGAGTTTAGTGGTTTAGGCACTTTCATAGGGTACCCTAGGATTTTAGGCACTTTCATAGGGTACCCTAGGATTTAGGCATTTTTATACGGGTTGGGGAGTTGATGGGAATTTTTCAGAGTTGGGCTTGACCTGATGGTAATTATGGGATCCAAGAGTGACCTGATGGTAAATGTCCCAATATAAAATCCACGTACATAATTAATGGCAACTCCAGATTGTAATACATATAGGCCTCGTTTGATTCGGGGATTAGGAGGGTGGGATGGGACTATTTTCGTCTAATCCCGCGTTGTCCCTTGTTTGGTTCCCGGAAAATGGTTTGGGATTACGAATCCGGTATACAAATAATACCTATATGTATGGTATTATATAATACAGTCAAAAAATGGTTTGGGATTATAGGTTGGTTTGCAAAAAAAGACTGATTCCAAACTCTAATACAGTCAAATTTACATGCAAATACCCAGAACCAAACAGAGAATATAAAAATAGAAAGGGAAAAAAATAGAGAATAAAAAAATGGTTTGAAGTATACCATGGCTCATTGCACAGGTTGTACTGTATGGTGACTTCTCGTACAAATCTTTGTTGACGCAGTGCATTCTGAAGAACAAAAGGCAACAGGTAAGCTCAATTTATCAGACAATAGTATGTTTCACATATCACCCAATTGGGAGCTTTAGATCACCACAAACTATGAGACATCCCACCAGTATTGGAAGAACTAACAATCATATCTGATGTCCATGTCAACAAACCAACCTATAAGTGCAGTAGCAATTAGTCAACGACTCAACGGCAAGAGAACGGTTTAAAACTAGACAAGAAATTGCAACCACCTTGGCAATAGAAATCCAAAAGCGACATCAGATAAGTGAGATCTATTAGCTTTGCCATGTGTTACAATATTTCAAGAAACAGACAGCACTCAGACTCAGATTAATCAGTTGTCTTGTGTTATTCAGTTTCAAACTCATCATTCACCTTCTAACATCACAGGATAAAAAAGAAAGATCTTCACCCAATTTTCAGCTGACATCACGTCCTTTTTCCCTCACACAACAGGGAGGTTTTTTGGCCATCGAAGGTCCAGATAAAGGTCTATGTAAATCCTTTTTCAAGGCATGGATTACATGCTCATTTTTCCACTATCCCTTTCTGGACTAATTTGGCTTCGAATTTCCCCCAAATGATAATACCTTGGGCAAGGGGATTGGATTATGACTTGTGATAATGTGTAAATACTAACAACATGCTCCAAAAGAAGGCTACAGAAAGTCTTTCAACGAAGCGCACTTGTGTTTTCGGTTGTGTTTGTTGCAATGGTCAAAGTTGGTTAGGGTTGCTTATAGCTTTCCTTTCATGACATCCCCAAGATTGTTTGGCAACAGAGGATCTAATGTTCACAACATCCAAGTGCAACCATTGTGGTGCGAATGGGAGTCTAATACGTAGGTATACAGCAAACTCGAATGGTTCAACATGTTTGATGGGTTAGTATCCAATTGCCTGTTTAAACTATATCCCACACCCTTGTCCAAATTTCAGACATGAGCCTTCATACACTAAAAAGCTAAGAAGCACTGATACACCCTCTGGACTGACGTATCCTTGTGCTGAACATCTGGCACACAGACATGTCTGACACGTCCTTGACCGAGTCGGACACACTGTTGACCATATTACACGATTTCTAGCCTTTTACCAGACAATAGGAACACATCGGCGACACCTCAAGCGCAAGAAGAAGAATAAGACAAGTCTGACATGTGTTTGTTTGTGACAGATGACAATAAGATAGATCGATGAAGAAGCAAATTAAGAAAGAAGACGACGACGCTCAAACACTCGCCTCGAACAAACTGAGACGGCACTGCTTCTTTTGGTCTGGAAGAGAGACAAGAAAAGACGCCAAATTTAACAGGATTTGTTGACTCGGGTGGGCTTATTGGCTGCTATATTTCGGTAGCTTTTTTGTTTCACTTACCTCGCCTGAGGTTTCTGACAAATACAAAGACCTCCCCTACACCTTCTGAAATTCTACTGCCCTCCCTTACTTTTTAAACTAATTTTCAGATTGCCCCCTGCCGTACTTTAAGACCAACAGCGTTAAGTTTTTGCATGAAATGACTATAGTACCCTTAGTATATATTCTCCACCCTAAAAAAAAATCGTTTTTTTTTAAATAGAGTTGAAAAAGTTTTCCAAAAAAACTAAACCGTTTTTCATTTTTAAAAAATAGCTTTTAAACAAAAAGTATCAAAGACAATTTTTTTTCAAAAAAAAACTATTTTCAAAACTTTATTTTTTTTGAAATAACGGTTTTCCAAAAACTAGTTTTTTATCCCAAAAAAATGTTTTCAAAACTTAGTTTTTTTTAAAAAAATTCTCATTGATACTTTTTGTTTAAAAGCTGTTTTTTTAAAATGAAAAGCAGTTTAATTTTTTGAAAAACTTTTTAATTCTATTTTTTTAAAGACTGGTTTTTTTAGGGTTGAGAATATATACTAAGGGTACTATAGTCATTTCATGCAAAACGTTAACGTCGTTAGCCTTAAAGTAACGGTAGGAGGGAATCTGACAATTAGTTTGAAAAGTAAGGGAGGGCAAGTGGAATTTCAAAAAGCGTAGAGGTCTCTGAATTTGTCAAAAACCTCAAGGGAGGTAATTGAAATTTACCCTTTTTAAATATATACATAGACTACTACATAAATCTTATCTTTCCCAGCACTCTCGATTAACAGGGCCCCATTGTGAAATAAATATATAATTTGTTGCATTACTTAATATTTAATAACTTCAAATGATGTTAGACCTACATATCTTTAAGGTGAAAAGTACATAAAAAGCACATCAAGGGAATGCATGTGATGAACAATAGTTCCTAAAAAACTGCCATGACTACACAAAAACCCTCTAACACTAGTGAGAAATCAATTCTACAAAATCAATAAAAGAATTCCGGAACCAAATCCCGACAAACAGTTGTATAGTATGCTCAAAAAATGGCTCTTGATCCACAATGGATTCCTCAACCCTTGATAAGATCTTCTATTACCCTCGCTTCAAATTAGCTACATAAGACGTAACAGAGCAAGCACCGATGGCTTCCTCCTATGCCTCCCTACCCTACTGCCTCTCCAACTACCATTCTTCTTATTTAATCTTTTTCTTAATTATCCTACATCAAAACTACTAATGCGATCCATATCATAATGCGTGGGCACTTGGAGAAAAGCGCTTTATTGTCTGGACACACTAATTGAGCAAACAAAATGAAAACATGGTTCTTCATTAATCAGCAATTTACTGAGAATGTATCTACGTTGAAAGATCCAATTAACATAGAATTAACAAGACCTTTAACTTGTTACTTGTACTACATCTCACATCTCAAGAGAAACAATTTATCACACATGAGAACTAACGAGCTGCGATAATTTTGATCACATTAGGGGTGTAAGCGAACCGAGCCATTCGCGAGCTCGGCTCGGTTCGGCTCGCTAAGAGCTCGTTCAAGCTCGGTTCGTCAAATAAACGAACGAGCTCGAGCCTATACTTTCAGCTCGAAACATAAACGAGCCGAGCCCGAGCCACACAATGCTCAGCTCGACTTGGCTCGCGAGCCGCTACATATAATATATATATACATATACATATATAAATGTATATTTTTACATTTATATGTATTATATATGTAAAATACAAATATTTTTGCACTTTCGAAAGGCATGCCATGTATATCAGCTATGTGGGGACAGCTCTATAGCACGTGGGAGAGAGTTCTCAGTCCACCTCTTGGCTTTATAGAGGGGAAACCTTCCTCTTGGAACAAGTTTGGTCGATGTGGGACAAGTTCACGCCTAGAGGATCAAGTGAAATGCATTTCTACTTTCTTTTGTCCCACATCGCCTGTTGAGAGAGCCCAAAGCCAATGAATGGCTACAAATTGAAGAACCCAGCAAGTGATGTGCACTCTGCCACGTCCAGGCGTTCTCTGGTCACGGGAAACCAAGCCTGGCGAGCCGAGCTCGAGCTTATTCGGATATTGGCGAGCTGAGCTCGAACCTTGAATTTCCAGCTCGGTTCAAGCTCAAGCTGAGCTTGAGCCTAGTAAAAATATTGCGAGCCGAGCCCGAGCAGCGTGAAGCTCGGCTCGACTCAGCTCGATTACACCCTAGATCGCATGCATCTATACACACAAATAATTCTCTTTGAGAACCCTTGACGAAAAGGATCACAAATTACATGACAGCCAATAAAATACAACCTTAGGTACAGGCATTTTTTGGAAATTATAAAGTAAAACAGAACCATCAATTTCAGAGATTTAAGGACTTCACAAAGTACTATAATGAGCCCAAAACAGATAAAGTAGAAAGCTAATGTAAATCAAACATAAATATGCATGCACAAGAAAAGATAAGAAAATTCCTAAGGTATTACCGAAGCTGCAGCCCTTGTTGTCATAGTGCGCTCCACCACCACTGGAGCAAGAGTTGGCTCCAAGGTTGATGTATGTGTTAGACACGGTTCAAGAGCAATTGTCCCACCTCCTTTCTGAAAGAGAAATGCCAACGAAAAAGAGAGCACAACCATCAACATATGACCAATTTTAAAATGGGCAAACAAGAAGAAGTGAATTTCATGAATCGACGCTCCAAGGCTGCAAAATGCATCAAAATTGAATGAGCCGATTGAACTGTCGGGAGATTATCGGTATGCAATCAACTATCTCCAAGCATTATAGGCACGCACGCACACACAAAAGAAAAATGCACAAAGCGATTAATATCAAGATATCTCTGGTGCTCTATGTCAAATGACCAAAGATCACGAACAGTGATCTGATTGATAATAAGAAAAAGAATCCTTCATTCAGTTCTCTACCTCCAAATTAGAATACCTATGATTCCGAGAAAAGAAGGAATAACAAGAAAAGCTCTCACCTTCACAATGCAACAGCGCTCAACGCGATAACTGCAGCCAATGGCAGCGCCCCAGGCACGGGACCTGACATTATTTCTCAGCGTAGATATGTAACCTAGAGAAAATGGCAGATGTATGTCTAGTAAGACAAAAATAATACAGATGCAATAAGAAGAAATAACAAATACAATACGCAGATGAGAGTCCACTCTAATATAAGGCCAAATAACACTCCTTCAATTCTTATAAAGAAGTATAATCATCCAAGGTGCCCAAAGGGTGCAAAGTAGGGGTCAAAAACATATACTATTCCCCAAACAAAAGTGATCCCCCTTTTAGTCTAGACTAAAGTGCGATAAAAAGTCTCAATTTCCCTCCATCTTATGGCTTTGTTTATCACTCCCTCTCTCTACCACCCCTCACAACCCACAACCAAGAAGACAGAATGACCAGAGCAGCTGGTTAAACAAGTAAAAAATGTGGAGGGCCCAAACCGTTCCGAGCAAAAAACCTAATTCACTTTATTAAGGGTACTTCATCCTTAGCCTTAAATGTATTGTGCAAGTGTTGATTTAGTCCTCAAAAGTTCGATTTGGGCGATTTAGACCTTAAAGCATTCAAATTTAGCGTGAAGGTCTCTGTGTGATTCACAATTATTAGGACAAAAGTTTTAGTGAATAGTATCAAGACCAACTAAAGTTCTTATTAATTTCACCACTATTTGAAGTAGGTCTGTGCTTTACAAATATTAGAGCCCATTCTTTGCCTAATAATAAGTAAATCAATTATGTGTAAGCATTTAAAGATCTAGAATCAAATAATTTAGATATAGAAGATCTTAAGATATTGATCAAAACATATTCACTAAACAGAACCATAAACTGTAAAAAATGAAGACCTATTACCGTAAAGCATTTATAACTAACAAGATCAAAAGAACACGATCTGTCAGCGCCTCAACCGGTACTAAATATAAGTTTGATACCAAATATATGGTAATAAAAAATTGAAAGGCGAGAGCCAGAAAAAAACAAGCAGATAATATTCCATGAACCTTCGATAAAGTAGCATAATTTAATCCAGAATAAACAAATTAGAAGCTCGAATTAAGAAAGTAAAAAAATAACTAGCAATCTTAACCAGAGGTTAGGAAGAACTCACATCGACAATATATATATACACACATATGCATATCAACCTTAGGAAACATTTCTGTAATTAAGGAAACTTAGAATATAGGTTTGTAATTTGTAAGAACCACATTGACACAAACAAAAAACATTAGGGACAAAATTGTCAATCACAGACCAAATGACACGAGCAGCATAGTTTAGGTACAATTTATATATTTTAAACATTTTCTAAAATGACTAAAAAGTTAAAGCAAATAACCGTATGAACGGTATTCTGTGAATTGAAATTTCTAGGGCAAATAATGTCCAAATCACCTCAATTCAGTGATAAACTAGAACATGTGCGCGAACAAGTATCTGAGACATTATCACGTGAAGAAGAAAAAAAAAGATGCATGTTGAGGTGGGTGGTGAGTAGTGGTAAGGATTTTAAAGTATTTCTTATGCTTTTATGATTGGAGCGAAAAGTAGCAAGAACAACAAAGAGGATCTGGCAATATATTTTAAAGGTCGTGGTATGTGGTGGTTCGGAAGGTTTGGTGTAGAACTCAGACGTAGTGAGAGAGACTCGGAAAAAATTGAGACAAAGAGGGGGATGGTGATGAAGGCACCATGATGACAAAGGTAGTGGTGAATCGAAGAGGTGGAGATAAAATGAATTTAACCGCAGAAATAAAAATGAATTGTAAGACTATATCTTGCGAGCAAAGTCCCACATCGACTGGTTACCAAAGCAATATCAAATATATAAGCGTGAGGGCATCCTCACTTCATGAGCTAGCTTTTGGGGTTGAGTTCTACTCAAGACCGTGTAACATGGTATCACAATTGAGAACCAAAGATGAGTAGGGTGTGTGTCTCTGGCCTGCACGCAGTGGGTGCTGCCGAGTGAGCACGCTGCGTGTGAGGGAGGGTGTGAAGCGAAGTCCCACGTCGCCTGGTTACCAAAGCAATATGAAATATATAAGCGTGAGAGCACCCTCACTTCATGAGCTAGCTTTTGGGGTTGAGTTCTACCCAAGACTGTGTAACACCGTCATTACAGAAGTCTTCTATAATCCAAATTTTTTAAAGAAGGCCTTGAACTGAAGCAAGTATCAACTACTTTGTGGAGGCATTGAGTTAACATGCAAAGAGTGTTATTCTTTTCCAGGATAACATCTAAAGAGTTGAAAGAACAAAATGGACATTCAAGGGCACAGCTAAATGCTTGTCCCTGGTGTAAACCTCGTTTTCCAGTTCAAAATTAGACAGAAACAAATGTTTGCCATTACTTGTATGCATGAATTAGGACCTAGTAATTACAAATCGTTCAATGAACAAGGCGGCCCATAGTAATGAAGCACCAACCTTCGGCAAGAAAGAAAGATTTTCAAATAGACTTACAATCTTGCGGAGGAAAGAAAGATTTTCAAATAGACTTACAATCTTGCGGAGGTAGGACTCTAACAGTTGCTCGTAATTCCTGGATTGCGGAAGGAGGAGGAGAAGCAGTTGGACGACAATACCCCGTGTGCATGAGAACTGGAAAACAGAGGCTTGGTCATGTCATACCGCCAAGTTTCATAAAACATGGACTCGAAGATAAATTAGAGACTCTTAACCATAACACCACATACTGGCAACGAGATCTGAGTCATATGTGTATACATCCGTACCCCATAGCTGGCCACCTCTAACCTGCACACGAAGCACCCGCAGAACGCAGACAGCAAGTATTGTTAGCAAATTATAGCAACACAGCAACCTCAACCTCACCCTCCATTTGGTATTAAAATATGAGAACTGTTTCTTAAATTCAACCGAAATCAACACAACAAGCTTTAATGCCATTATCAAGGATTTTCTACATGACGCCAATTCCTCCAAATGGCTCTGAAAGCAATGTATTGAATTCACTCCAAGGCAAGAGTTCAATTTTCCACTATAACGGAAAACCCTAATAAGAAAGCCTAAGCTCTTCGATTACCAAATCATTGCTCCATAGTTTTTAGGTGGAGGAAGCAATGTATGCAAACCATATTCATTATCAACTGGCACATCATAACTTTCTAATACAACGAGCAGAAAGTTGCAAATAACACAACTGATTTTCTTTTAGAACTTGTATTTGCTTTTCATGAAAGATAAATACTGATCAAACAGGAAGTAGAAGGGAAAGATTTCTTCACATCCACCAGAGACTTGCACAATACTAGTAATGGTACACTTCAAGTGATCTCACTTCTTGGTCCATGAATTTAATGGTATGCTAGGTTATTTTGTGATGCACTGGGGCATATAAAGTCATCAATACAACTTCAGACCAGAAAGACACGTTTGTGCAACTTAAATAGGATGCAACAACTGAATGCTTCCAACTATTTTATCCAGTGGACAAGATATTTTCCAGAGTTTATTCGCATTTGTTTACTTAGGTATTGTTTGGTAAATTGTTTTGTTTCCAGCTTTTGTTTTCAATAAATTCTGGAAACAAAAATAAAACACTGGATACAAAAACTTCCCCAAACAACCATTCCATCAAACCAGAGGGTTTACCAACAAATGCAATCACCTAAAATGGAACGGAACCAAGCTAACTGAAAGAGAGAAACGGGAAACGGAATAAGAAACATGTAAAACAAAGAGGAGATACCAATGCATTGCAGCGGTACAGACAAACCTGGAAATGGAGGCAGCAGATATATCAAATAAGTAACAGACGTATACAGGATTATAACTACAAATTTGATACCAGCTTTAACTTCAAAGGCACTGATGACGTGTGCTCATATTTATAATAATTAATGAACAACCCAACAGACAACAAACTCAAACATATGAACCACATAGTGACAGTACTGT
The DNA here is from genome assembly GCA_963854785.1 of Vaccinium vitis-idaea. Lineage (NCBI taxonomy): Eukaryota > Viridiplantae > Streptophyta > Magnoliopsida > Ericales > Ericaceae > Vaccinium > Vaccinium vitis-idaea. The sequence continues at coordinate 28,771,052 of OY978217.1, read as the reverse complement.
AATGTACAACCGTTCCTGCAGAACAATAGAGGAGACAGAAAACAAGACGCCCAATTGAACTTCCTGTCTGTACGGAAATAAGAAACCATGTACTGGATACTTGCAAGACTTAGCATATTAAACTGTATAGACTGGAAACATGACCATACAAACGCTATGTGCTACTAACATACTCGGGGCTAACCGGTATAGATTATCATGTTATGAAACGACTCACCTAAATGAACGTATAATGGACCAAGAACCTCACTCTTCTGTAGAAACATGAAAAAACAGGTTATATATTTGATCTTACCTGCCGATTTGTAGCAGTAACATGCTCAGCCGGTATCCGGATTTCGAGAGTAGGACCATTTTGAGAGGTTTCACATTTTCTATCACTTTGAGATGACTCATATTCTTTCCACAGCTTCATCAACTCTTCCATGCATTCCCCAACCCGATAAACAACAGTAGATGCTTCATGCTTACCTGCAACAGAAATATCGGAAGCTCACATAGCAACATACGAAGGAACTCTATCTACCACTGAGAATAATTCTGTGATAAGCAACCTGTAATTTAACCACCACACACCACAGCGTAACTAGATCTACAATGAGGCTCCGACCAGAAAGAAAAGGACTTTTGGGTAAACTGATGGAATGAAATTACATGCTTTTAAAAAAACTGAATGCCCCGAGATGAATTGCTAATTTTGTAATGGATTGAAACCCAATCAAAAAGAAAGAAGAGAATGAATAGACTCATAGTACAGATATCTGTTGAGACACATTTTAAACCCAGATTTGGAAGCAAAATACCATTTTATCATTATATTTGTGGAACTATCCTCTTACATTCAATAGTAAGCTCATCTTACAGCAATATAAACTGCTGAAAGCCAGGAATGCGCATAAGGTTGTCCATCTCTCTCTTAATTAAGTCACAAATCAAGAACTCAACTGCTAAATCACCAACTCCCCACTCATCTATCAAAACTCATTTGACCACCCCAATTAGCTGAGACACAAGGCTTGGATAGGCTTGGGTTAGCCTACCAGTCCAGAACTTGGTAGAACTAGAAGATCGTTCTAACCTCCAATGGTATCTTGGATTCAAGACCAAAAGAAAGGAACCATATCCTAGAATTAATCATGTTCTTTCTCCCATAAATTACAAAGATATTTGATGGAACTGCTAACAAAGTAATCAAAATCAACTGCGTGGTCTTGTACAAACAGAAATACATGAGACGATACTTAATGCACGAAGCAAACAACACTAGCGGAAAATCAAACTATACAAACACACAACAAACCGTCTTTTTTTTTTCCAGAAGGGTTCCTAACAGATGTTCGCATTCAAATTGGATGAAGGGCATTGCAAAAAATATCTTCATATTGCTCATCAACAAAAAGTATACCCATTCCCTATCAGTTTCAACAGAACTGAACCCCCTTTTTGACGAAAGCTATAATATGACGACCTAATTTGGCACAATTAAAGACTCAAACCACCAGCAATGAGTTCCAATTTGTCTTTGTTGAGGAGAATAGATGTCGAGAAAATGAAAATAAGCACATGACCGCAAGGCATATAACTTTTACCGACATCAACAACAAAATGAAGCTATAGGATTATAAGCTAAAGCAACTTCCCTTGGGACAATAACAAAAGGGGAGCAACAATTGTCAAAGCAAGGGATGCACTTGCCAAGGCACTGATGCTTTATTCAATTGCACTGTACAAGTGCTCAAAGCACTTGGTCCTTTGGCAAAAGTTGCCCTTTATTGTGTAAATAGCAATGCCCAAATAAAGACATTTTTAAACCAGGGAACAGGATCCTTATTACGGCAAGCATAAAACTCCTGCTTAAAAGCTTTTACGGCAGCTTACCTTGAGATCTGCAAAGAAAAGAAAACAAAAAGCAAATGAGATTATAAGAATCCATTTAACCACAATGCAGTCCTGATACTAGAACAATACAAGATCAGAAATATGAAATGCAATTCTTTTATTTGGACATAAGGAAGTTTCTTATGTTATATATGACCTCATAGTAATGCAGTACCAGCAGTTTTGTTAAACATGACACCTACCAAATAAATTATCATTTAGGCTCAACAAACCTTCTTCATAGTGTCAATTTCACAGGAATCAAGTATCACAAAATACATAGATACGAAGAAGTATTCTGTTTGAGGTTGAAATTGATTGTCAAATAGTCTAGAAAGCAATTCATATTCAATTGTTTATTCACCTATTTTCCTAAACGACTACTTCGTGACATCAATAAAAAATAAAATAAAATTGAGTCAAAACAAAAGGAACAGGAACTCATCACCAAAAAAAAAAAAAAGAAGAAAGAAACCGTAGCAGAACATTAGTAATATATGTAGGAATCCTACATGCTGCCAATACATGCACAATACTTAATCTTATAATTGAAGTGTGCAATTAGAGGTGGAGCTTGGATTTCCTCATTGTGGGGTATCATCGGTAGGTGAGCTTCCATACATTCATAAATACCAGGGTGTCAAATATGTACACATTTATCCATTAAAATACATATATTTATCCATTTCTATGAATAGTGACAGCTGACATCATAAAAGGTTAAAGTGGAAATTAATTGACTGGGCACAGGTTGGTCGATTCTGTCAAAAAATAATCATCGAATAGAATTTCCACATGTACGTGTTATATACGATCACAAAAGGAGATTGCTCATGGCTAAATATGGTAGAGAGTGGCATAAGTGTGCTACGGGACTGTCTTTAGCAGAGGTAGCAGATTCAATCATGCTAGCCTTTCCCCTCTCTGGGTGAGTCAAGAGCCGTTATTAAAACTATAAAGCTGTACACAGCAGATGAACCCTCCCACACAGTAAAGTAAGCTACCAAGGACGAAAAAATAGCATACTTTCTAAACTTCTTAAAAGAAGTAGTACCTATCCTAATGAGGATATATACTGTTTGAAACAAGGCTGCCTTCCCTCCCTCCTTTCACCTTCATGGGATGTCTTCAATAATTTCATTTGTTTCCCCAAACCGACATTATTGTAGTTGAGATTTCAAGTAATGTCTAATAAAGAACTTCCTATCTAGATGTTTTCCTAGCCTAGCGTGCTCACAAGGCGAGTTGCTGCAGGTTCGCAACATTATCACGTGATGACCAAATACACAAGTTCATACATGAAACACCATAAGCATTAAATCAATTTGTTCACAAAAATTACCTTATATAGCTGGAAACACTTGATTAACTTAAAGGTGAGGTATAAAAACCCTAGTGAACAATCTACCACAACAAGAATCACATAGTATCTTACAAGCATATCTCCATCACTATCTACGTTGAGTCAAAAAGGTGATAGAATTCGTCCTCATCATCATCGTCATTAAACCTTGTGCTGTTCCTATTGGAGACACCAACTTTGCAGGTTACCATTTTAAACAATACCTTCACCGGGCAACAAGAGGAGATCGCAGAACCTTGTCTAACAAGTGATCAGCTAAGAGGATCGGCAGTACTTCAACAGATGGAAGGAACCCAAGACACAAATTATATGAATCGTCTCACACTAAATTAGGGTTTTAAAAAATAAAAAATAATTGATCTCCTAGGGTTCTGCTACAGAACTTTATAACAAACATCATTTCTCTCAGATATTCGTGCCCTAGATTTCTAGTTGACACTTGACAAGAACTACTACAAGAATAAGAGGAAGAGAGGAGGAGCACAAATGTAAAGCATCAAACCTTTCATCATGTCCATTTGTATAGATAAAGTAATTTTCTCCCTCTATGGGATTGCACTCGTCAGTTGGTTCCAGCGAAGTCAGGCGGCGGCTCGACATAAGAGATCCGTCGATTACCCTTTACCAACGAAGTTCTATGGTGAAAGAGAAGATTAATAGAGCATGTGGAGAAAGCAGGTTTTGATATAAGACTAGTTGGTAAGCATGTTTTACTTTAACTTTGTCTATAGGATTTAACTAGGTGGAGACACCCCCTATGGGTTCTGACAAATAAAAGGAACCTCGTTTTATTAAAAAAAAAATATCACTAACAACCGTTTCTTATAGATGACTTCTTGCCAGGACACCTCTTACGCACATAATCTTGTTGTCTAAACAAAATACCCATAATTGGGAAAGATCAGTGAGATGAATTGAGCATTAGGAGCAAAGTTGCAAAAATGAGTCCCATTAGCGTTTTCTTTCCTTTTGCAATAAGTTTCATGTGTCTAACGTGGATGAACAATTAAGATTAGTTTTAAGTCATATCTTGCTAAAAATCAAATCAAAATGTGGTAATGAAAAATGAAACCTTTTTTGCCACTTCAACAAGGAAAACACTTTTAGCTAAACTTAGGAAACATAATGATTACCACATATTCCAAATTGGATTCATGCCATGCTGATCGGGATAATACGGAACATGAAGCCCTTGACAGAACTTAATGGAGAAAACGGATTCAGTGTAGCTGACCCTAATTGATTGGGACATAAGGCACCGTTTGGATTGGTTTAGTTTGGTTTATGATAACCACATATTCTGCATTTTGGTAAAGGGAAGTCCAAGGATCTTGGTTGTTTTGCTTTGCCAAAAGCCAAACTTAGATGATAGTATGAAAACAAATAAAATTTATTGACAATTGGTCTACATTTGTTTGGTGACAATTTTGTACAATGTACAACTTGGTGTAATAAGGACGGATCCAGGAATCCAAACCAGTGGGTGCACCTTTTGAGTTATAATCGTGCAACTTTTTTCCTAGTCAACAATCTTGCTAAATTAAGACATTTATTATGGACTATAATGCGTGCTTATTATAAAAACGAACAAAAAATGAGCACACAATCTTAGACAAAACTTTTAGAGTGTGGTTTACATTGACATTAACAAGTCTTTAGAATATTTTTTGGAAATATTTCTCCACGACGGTTAAAAATAAAGAAAATCAAAAGATAAATATTCAAATAAACAAACAATTTATACACCAATAATTATAGATGATCCAACGAACGAAAGTCACAAAATTAACTCTACATTTTCATTTCTGGGAAATATATGTGTATGCTAAATATAGCATTATATTACATAATTTGCTAAATATATAATATTATTTATTTATTTTTAGTTTTGAGCGGGGGCACGTGCCCTCGGGTGACCGCCCTTAGATCCATCCTTGGTGTATCTTGAGGTTATTGTTTCGAACAAAAGGGCAATCTCATTGTGTATTTTATCCCAAAGCATAGGTTTAGATCTTACTACCTCCCTCTTGCAGTCCCTCACAAAATGGCAATTCATTAATGAGGTGTCCGATCTCAAGGTGAATGTGGGGAAAGTGCAATCATTTCTTGTTGGCGAGCTTGATGATGTGCACTTGTTGGCAGAGGTCTAGCGCTGCAAGGTTAGTTCTTTTCCCTCATCTTATTTCGGCCTTCATTTGGGTGCCACATTTAAGTCAAGCAGTTTGGGATCCGTTAGTTAAGAAATTTCAGAAAAGAGTTCAGGGTTGGGAGAGGCAGTGCTTATAGAAAGGGGGAAGGATAACCCTTATCAAAAGCACTTTGTCGAGCTTGCCTACATACTTTTCACAATCCCAGTTTAGGTGGTGGCAAAGTAAGAGGCTGCAATGAGAATTCCTTTGGGGTGGCTTTGGGGAGGGGTTCAAGTAATATCTCATAGATTGGGATACAGTTTGTCCACACCAGTTCAAGAAAGGGGTTTGGGAGTGAGAATGCTTGTCGGGGAAATGGTTATTAATATTTGCCCATGAAAGGGATAGGTGGTGTAGAAAGGTGGCGTGTGCTAGGCATGAGTTTGATTCTTGCTGGAAGCACGATTGCCATTTGGTGTGAGTCTTTGGAAGGGAATTAGTAGGGTGGAGTGAGTATTCTAGACATAGTAGTATGAAAGTGGGGGCAGGGAGGAGGGTGAAGTTTTGGGAGAATGTTCGGTTTGGAGATGTTAGGTTGAGGGATGCTTACCCATTTATTCAGTTGGCAGCGGAAGGGGGTGCAGTGGTGGTGGACTATCTTAGGATGGACGAGACGGAGATGGTTCGGTGGGAAAATATGTTTCGTGGGGAGGTACAAGTTTTGGAGCTAGAGGAGTTTATAAGACTCTCGGGAAAGCTATGCGATGAGGGACACAAGGAGAGGGGAGAACTATTTGAGGTGGATCCTAGCAGCAAGTGTTACTTCTCGGGAGTAAGATTTTTACTAAATTTTGGCCGAAGTAGCAAACTCTACGTCTCTACCTTTCCATAGAGAGTCATTTAGGGTCGTGCCCCAACCAAGGTTACCAAGGTTGTTTCTTTGCTTTACGTGTGGCCAAGATCCACACTCGTTGGATTCGTGGATTAAAATAGGCGGGATTAAAATCCTGGTATTGGTAATCCCTGGACTATTTGTTCCAGTGTCAAATCTTTCCCATCCCATGTTTAAATTACGCAGGATAGCCTCGGGAAGAGAGAGGGCATTTTTTGTAATCTCTTAAGTACTTTTGTAACTTTCAAGACTTTTATTGCCTAAGAAACATTTGAGGGTAGATTTGGAGTAATTTTTCATTACCTCGTTAAAATGAGTTTCCCGCATGCTCTCCTTGATCCCGCTCAATGCCACCTCCCCCTGGGATCATATAGTACCCCACATAAAGGGAGAAAATTAATCCTAGGATTATTAACCCCGATTCCTGACAACCATTTCGGGATCCAAACTTGGAATAACATACGACTAGGCACAGTTAGTCCTATCCCAAGCGCCTGATGCATTAATCAAACGAGGCCTAAGAATGGTCATTGTGAATCGTTGTTGCATGTGTTGGACAGATGGAGAGTTGTTGGCTCATTTGTTGATTCATCGTGTGGTCGCCAAGGAACCTTCGACTGTGGTTCTTGTTTCATGGGGTATGTTGTGGGTTTTTCCTGCAACAATGGTGGAGCTCATTCGAAAATGATATGGGGTTAGAGTGGGTAGAAGAAGATAGGAGCTATGGAATTTAATCTCGTTGGGCTTGATGTGGTTAATCTAGAGAGAGGAATCCAAAATTTTCGACGGAGAGGATAGGCCTTTGTTCAAAACCAAGAGTTTTTTTTCTATCTACTTTGTTTAGTTGGGAGCCGGGGGAGTTCAACCTTACACTGTGGATCAATTATTTGACATGATAAAAAAATGTTTAGAGTGGTGTATAAGTCCTTTTCTTGCTTGGCCTTTTTTTATGTTCCTCGCTTTTTGTTCATAGGCGGTATCCCTTTCATGCCTTTTCAATAAATTTATTACTTATTAGAAACAAATTCAAATCTCGCATCATACGAATTATGTAGACATGGATAATTCAATGAAGATTACCATAATAACAAGGGAAAATTACACTGGCCCTGTTCGGTTTGAGGTTTTAGTTTTGTTGACATCATCATTTCCCTCATTTCTATCTCTATCTCTCTCCACTCATTACACCTACTTACATCATCAAAACTAAACTAAACTAAACTACAAACCAAACACAGCCACTAGGACCGCTCAACTTTTTTGGGGCTTATTGACATTTTTGATCCCCAAAGTATGCGCACGGTGTCATTTTTTCCCTAATTTTTCAATTGCGCAATTTTGGTCCCCAACGCTTGAAATTTGTGTCATTTTGGTCCCTACCCATCACACCGTTCCTTCTCTCCGTCAAATTGAGGGGTTAAAGGGGTATTTCAGAACCCTTCATCTTCTCCATCCAAAAACCAGACAAATTGATAAAAAAAAAAATTAAAAAAAGAGCAATGTAAACCCACATCTCAAACCAAGTCAACGTTGGGGGAGAGAGAGAGAGAGAGAGCAATGTAAGAGTAGACTAACTAGTGACCCAAAAGTTTGAAATCAATTTTACTATCAGATTCGATCTTATCAAACTACAAAGAGCCTATGAAGATCTTGGAAATGCTCGTATAAGCTCACAGCTAAAAAAGAGGAGGAAAAAAAAGTGTTCAGCGAAGGGGATATGTATAGGCAACTGTTACCGAAAAAGAAGGGGATCGGTGATTTAGATCACGAGGCCAAGAGCAAGTCAAGAAGAAAGAGGGGACCCAGAAAGCAAACATCTCGCCATAAAGAATGGTCGCCGCCCATACCAGACACAGCATCACCATTAGATTCCACATCCTTCTCCTCTCCTGCGTTACTGCTCGCCGACCATACTAGACACAGCACCGCCGTTCCTTCTTTCTTTATTTTTTTTTTTTTTCTTTTTGGTCGATTTGTCTAGTTTTGGGATGGAGAAAATGAAGGGTTCTGTGAAATACCCCTTGTACCCTCAATTTGACGGAGATGAGGAACGGCGTGAGGGGTAGGAAACAAAACGACACAAATTTCAAACGTTGGGAACCGAAATTCCGCAATTGAAAAATTGGGGACCAAAATGACACCGCGCGCATACTTTGGGGACCGAAAATGTCAATAAGCCACTTTTTTGGCAAGAAGGTGGTTTCATAATTTTTATAGATGTCTTTAAGTATGCCACTATAATCTAACATATTAAATTATAAGGGAAAAAGTAAAATCAAAAGGCTCCTTTAATATTCATTGACGAACAAAAGGCTTTACTAATGTTAACTGACAACTTTGACCGGGAATTATGGACAAGGTAATAGCTCCCCTACATTAGCCGGCTCCAAGATTTGTTCATTGGGCGTTCAAAATTAATCCCACCTCTAATTAACAAAATCATACAGTGAAATTATTAACCTGTAGTTATTTTGGCATCTTCAATTCAAAAAACAAAATTCTCCCTTGCCTCATACTTTTAGTCCATTATGAAAAGCCTCCTCATTTTTGTCGAATATAACAATTAAGTACTTTTGTGCCCGAACATTTTGCACCAAATTAAAGATGTAAATAAATACTTTGAATTGTTGCCAAAAAAAAAGTTATACGCAAGAGTACTTCAGTGTCTAATCTAAAAAATGAAACGACATTTCATAACGAACTCAAGTTAAGGGACGGAGAGACTAATCCTAATTTGCAAATAGTTGGTTTGTTTTACAAGTTGACTCCAAACTAGTTGAAAAATAATCTTTTGAACTCAAATGCAGAGTTGCCAAACCTTAGTCCTCTCAAGAATCGAAAATTGTGAATCGCAGCGATGAGAAATATATACGGTCAAAGTGATTATTTTGGGCTTAAATCAATAAGAAGCTTGTCTTCAATGATGAATTGAGCATCACATGGTCTCACAGGGAAATACAATTTCTCATATTGCAAGAGATGTAGATTTGATGAATTAGATTTTTGGCTCTTTTCTTATTGTACAATAATTCAAATAAACCTTTTATAGGAATGTGTGAACTGATGAGTTAAGAATAACAAGTTCTTCATCTTTTACCTATGTCTCTCCTCTATTAGGTTATTTACAATGCCATGATTTTTTAATACACGTAAGGAATTATGAAATAGGATACCATTGTAAGAGAGAAGGTGAAAAAGTAGATATTTAAATCAAATTGATATAGATGATTCAATATGAAACCATATATGATATTATCATTTGTGACTCCAATGATACACAAAATATGGAAATTGGTCCCTATATCATATTTTTACATGCTATTTACCTAATTAAATGACATTCAAAAAAATTATAGTTTAGGGGGTTATAATATATCCTTAAATTACTTTCTAAATTTGTGTGGTCAATTGACCCCAAAAGGCAAACAAATATCCTGCCCTTGCCTACATTTCTGAAAACAAAAACCTAGGAGATTTCAATGAAGTCGTGCACATTTGAGGAGAAATTAACGTATTAACCCTCTGCTAATAGGATCACAAATCAACTCGAATATTGATTGGCTGGTACCAACATCGAGGTCTCTAAACCATTATACTCCTATAACTTAATACCGACAAAACCACACAAAAAAACTCACCAATATCACTCAAATTATGTCAAAAATACAGCATAGCTCTAGCACGTCATCAAAATTACTACTGCGATATCACATAATTTGTATGTACAAATTATAACTTCTCTTCTATTTAGCACAGATATGGACACAGCATGGGACACCAAAAATCTAAAAAAATAGGTACACAAACATGGACACGGTACAGAGCAATTCTATAAAAAAGGGAACAAAAACTATTATTACCATGTTTCATTGTAAACAATAAAGTAAACGATAACCACAACCGACCAATAGTACAAAAACAAGCAGAATCATCATTAATTTGAACATGGATGAGCATCACTACACTTCTTATGTTTGAGTAAAACTGTATTACTACATATTATACTTTTTACCCCAAACTTTTGAAGTAATCCCTCCAACCCACAAACATGGTCCAATGATCCATTTTAGGATGTCCCAGAAAGATTATCCACTTTGAAAAGTTTCCAAAAAAGTAATGCAACATTCCTACTTTGCCCCTCCTTTTCTCTAACCTTAAATAAGTTGGGATTTCAAAAAACATTCAATTAAGGGTCAAAATTGGAAAGCCAACAAAAGTAGAATATTTATTGTATTCTCTTAAATGGGTTTCCCCAATGAGGGGCAAACAAAACGGGACAGAGCCACCGGCGTGTCCCATGGGTGTTCCCCCCAATGTCTCAGTTGTGTTCTCCTGTTCTCAGGAGTCAGCTGTGTCCCACATTAAAAATCAATAAAATTTAATGGATTGCGTATTTTGGCGTGTCCCCGGCATGTAGTGAATCATAGTTGCCATTAATGCTAAACAGATCTCAATTTAGGGGGTCTATTCATTAAAGTCCTCAGAGATTTCACTACACCCTCGGCATGCAGTGTAGTCATAGAAGCTTTCTCTACAAGAAAGATTGAATTGCTTCCTCCAATAGTACATGTTGGACTGTCACAAACTAGATATTTAACAACGAAATGTGAAATAAGTAACATCATTAGTTTACAATCTCTCCAAATATAACAACAAAGGAGTAAATGAACCTATCAACTTTCAAATCCAAGAAAACATCCCATTAGTAAGGCAACGATTATTTGAATTCTTGTCAGATAGCAAAAATAAATGAAAATAAAGAACCCATTGGTGCCTGTAATAGAAAACTAAAATAGAGGTAATAACCAGAATGATAGACTACCACAACCAATCCATGTTGCTATGAGAACTACAACATAGGCAAGTTAACTGCACAACAACAGCTCTAGCATCACCAAAAGTACCACTTAATCCTCAGATTGCAAATAGCTCCAGTACGTTATCCATCACACAGCGCCACCCTACCATAGTTTTCTAAATCTTAAAGACCCAAAGGACCCCATACCCGTAGTGTTCTAAACTCTTACCCACAAAACTGCTCATCTAAGAAGGGCGACTAATAGTGATATTTCTACTTATCAAAATAGTGGATGAAGTCTTAGTGTCTTACCCACAATACTTCATTTGTAGCAAATGCCACAAAAAATTATTTGATTCTTTTTCTTTTTTCTAACAGAACCTTACGCATTACGACACAGGCAACCATATTTTCCTACAATACTATTGAGTGTTGTTTGCACAATTAAATTCACAGATTCTAGAAGGAAGAAGGGTGAAATAATAATGATTTATTACTCTTTTCCTATGTGTTCTTAGAATTGAGTTAAGACAAAAAGAAATATAGAAAACGGTACCCTTCATTGTCTTGCGTACGGGAACGAAAACGAGGCTCCCGGTTTGCTACTTGAGGACTGCCCCTCGGCCGAAGCATCCGCTTACGTTGCTGAACTCCATAACTGAAAACTTCCCTTTCTTTTTCTGCACCCAAGTCAGTGTCTGCACCTCCATCATCTGAGTCTTTGTCATTCCACCTACTGCGCTTTTCAGGTCTCTCTTCATCTGCATCAACATCTCTTACTTTTCTCCTCTCTCTAGCTTCCCCATCATTGTTTTTCCAGCCATCGTGGTCTTTCTGTTTCTTCTGCTCTAATGTTGAATTTTCCAGCTCAGACGTCCTGGCATATGCATCCACTGGTTCTTTATCATTCTGCAAACCATCCTTCTCAGCTCCGCTCCATGCTTCTCTCTTAACTTGATCCTTTTCCCTCTCCTTTGATTTTTCCTTATCCTTGGGAAGATCCTTTCTCTCTCGCTCCCACCTCTCAGCTTCTCTTTCTTCCGTCACTGGCTCTTTTCCATCACCACTGCTACTTCCTAGATGCAAGTTGTTTCGACGCTCATTCTTGTCTTTGTCCAACCAATCCCTGTGCTTCAAATCTTTTCTTTTCCTGTCTCTCTCTTTAAATCTATCTTCACCTTTTAAATCGAATTTATTCTCCCCAACAGTCTCGTGTGCCTCGAAGTAATCCCTCTCCTCAGTAGTCAAGAATTCCTTCCCAGCCTCCCTCTCAATCGGACCCTGCAAATTACCCCGTGAAGCATGCAACGGATCCACATTTCCACCCGGGATATCAGGATACCTCTTTCCCCTGTGGTGTTCTTTTGATTCTTTCCAGTTCAAGTGACTGTTCCCCACCCCATATCCTTCCTTTTCTGTCTTCACACCGTCGTCTTTATACTCGGGATGATAATCATCCCTATCCCTGTCGTGTTTGGCTTCTTTCTTATCGTCCCCTCTGCTCTCTTTCTCTTTCCCACTCTGATACAATTCCCTAGCGTCACGTTGGTCAGCCTTGAGATCCCTGGTGTTGTCCCTCAACTCTGACCTGTTATCTGAAGCTACAGGGTTATCAAAATGTGAATCAATGGAAGACGAGGGCACCCGATTATGATACATTGGAAGCAACGGGGACCGAATCTTAACGGGAATCTGAGCATCCTGTTGTCCCATCTGATCAAAGGGTTGGGTATGGTGGTGGTGGTAGTCACTCGCTGCCACAGATGGCGCCAGTTTAGGGCCAACATTAGGGTACCCAGCAGCAGAATCGTCATGTGGGTATTTTGAGTTTTGACCACCAACTCCAACACTGGTGGCACCGCCGCTGCCGCTTCCCGCGGCGGTCTCCTCGTGTAACCTCTTACTGGGAGTAGCACTCATATTTAGTGTCTAGTCGATATCTACACCAAAACCATGGATCAAAATTAGTTCTTTTTCCGCAGAAATATTACCAGAAAAAAAGCTAAAAAACAGAATCAAGACCCGAAATGTACAATACTCGTACTGCATGTGCGTAGAATGGATTCACTCCTGGTGTGTGGATTAGACATCCCCGTACGCCAGAAGGTGTGTTCATCTATTTGACCCCAAACATTTTATGTTAAAGCATCTAAATTACCGATGCACACCCTAAGAGACGACCCCAGAGAGAGAGAGAGAGGTACCTGTCCACGTCGCCGGCGGAGCTTTGTTCGATTTCGGAGCCCGATTTCAGATTTTGTGCTGGTTCTGATTCTGTTCGAGTACATAACTTATAGCCTAGGACCCCAAAAGGGGGTAAATTTCACTGACACCCCCTGAGGTTTCTTCAATGAGAAATCACTACAACCCCTATAATTTTGATATTCATATCATCGATACTTAACTAATAATTGTTCGACCAAACATGTGATAGAATCAGCCCGATGAAGCTAATGTTGTGAAATTCTCATTTTTTATGATAAAATAGATTAAAGAGCACTCAATTCTCTGTTGGAAAATATTTTTAGATATTATATTTTCTTTTGTGTGAATGAAAATTTTAAGTGTAGTAGGGTTGTGGAACTGGGGGCGTTGTTTGGTTCTTTTACTTTTTTGCAATTGAAAATAATTATGTGCGAGTGTCCCAGAGAGAGTTTTGAATTTCCTCCATCAGATTAACTTTGGAAAACCAAATCTAATCAGTCGATTGTGTTTTTATGGTTCAATTACCTCAATTAAGAGGATTTTCTTTCAAAGTGAAGAAATACAAACCAATATACTTAGAGCATCTCCAGCGTTAACCCTTTTTTTTCCTCAAATTTGGTTCAAAAATTTGGGTAAAAGTTTAATTTGATATCACTCTATCCAGTGGTTTACTCAGATTTCTAGCCCTAGCCGCCGTACGCCGCCTTCCACCACCAGAATCCCAATCGCCTCCATCACCAAGATCGCCGCCGTCGATCTCTGAAACCACCGCCTACCACCACGAACGTCGAAACCACCACCGCCTACCACCACGAACGTCGAAACCACCACCACCAACGTCTGAACCCACCGCCGAAGTCGAAACCACCACCAACGTCAATCGCCACCAGATCCGAAACCACCACCAACGTCAAAACCACCGCCGCCTACCACCACCAACGTCTGAAAACAAAGCCGAAGTCGAAACCACCACCGCCTCCCACCGTGATATAGCCGTTGGAAATTTGGTTCAGGGTCTGAATCTCCCCAAATTTGGGGAAAAATCTGAGTAAAGCTTGATTTGGTATGGGTTTGGTTCCATGACTGGAGCAAGATTTTGAGGGTTTTTTACTCAAATTTAAATTTGGTTCTGAGTTTGGTTCTGGGCTGCAGTTGCTCTTAGGAAATTAAAGAACAACAAGGAAACAAGGTACTTTGATCGATAAATCAAAGATAGACTTACTTTGAAATTGTCTTCAACTTCAAACAAAAAGGTAACAAGAATTTCGAACAATTGATTGTTATAAGAACAACCGAGATCTACTTCCTAAACTACTTCCTAAACTACTTCCTAATCTACTTCCTAACCTACTTCGAATTGAGTCGAAATCCTAATTCTACTTGCCAATGAACAAACCAAGTATCATTTGTTGATAGCTGTTTGTTGAAGATTTGTCCGGGGTTTTTCACTCTTTGACTTATTCTATTTATATGCGCTGCTTGTGATTTGAACTTCCCGCTCGAAGAATTTGAATTCGGCTTGCTTCAAACTCCATCTTTGCACTTCATATTGGCAGTTCCTTCCCTCCAATAGATCTAAACTTGTTAATCTTCATTCAGAAGTTTTAATTTGAATCTGCACAATTACTTATCCAACTCAAATGATTAAGTGTTAAGGAAATAACTGCCTTGCACGATATGCTCCCCGTGTCTTAACTGTCAACTACTTTGTTTCATATGTTTACACGTGGAGTTCATGCATTTAGCAGTTGAAATCAGGGCTTTGAAGTCAATTTATTATATCAGTTTGACTTGTAACTGCCAATAACTGTTTTTCAAACATGAGAACTAATACGACATCTTATTAATCCATCTTTATATCAGTAATCCAATGCATCTTCATTGATACATATTTGCCAACGTTTGGCATAATTGATTACATGTCAATTAATTATTGGATTTGTCAATTTTATATGTAAACAGGCGTGTAGAGTGTCATCACTCATTACACACATGTAGTGAGCTCTCTCGGTTGTCCGATCGGCGACCGATGGTCCGAATAAATTAGAATTAAATAAAATGTAAAAAAAACTACACAAATGTTCCTTTCGTGACTTTTTCATAGAGTCACAAATATCTCTGTGAACACCCCGCAGAGCGATGTGTCCACGAAATTGAAGTTTGATTTGAAAAATGATTTTGATTGGTTGAATGGAGTCGCCACCCGGATTTGAGGATCGTACCCGAGAAACCATTTGAAAAATGACTCTTTTGCCCTTGAAAATGGAAAATGCTTTACTGGCCTCTCAAAATGAGATTTCTCGGGTCCGGGAGCTAGGTTACATGAGGGGAAGGAATTTAAAGCACCCCTCACGCCCGGCATGATTACCAGTCTCTACTAAATGTTTGAAAAGATTTTGAAAATATTGTTTAAGTGGACTTTAAACACGGATTCATGCGAAAAACACGACAAATGTATCAAAAAGATTAATGAGATATGAGTGAATGCTTGTGCAAAATGTCATGAGTGGATGATTCATGTACAAAAGATGCTAAAATTCCACTAAATGCCCTCAAACTGCCTCAGGATGTCTCAGAAAATGATCACAAATGCCCAACACATCACACCTGGATTGCAATCTGGGCACCTGGATTAGGCAGATCCAGGCGCCTGGATTGGATCCAGGCGCCTGGAAGGAGTCAATCCAGGCGCCTGGATTGCCTTCCAGACAGCAAACTCAAAACTTCATTTTTGACAGGAAGCACCAAATGCAAGGCTTTTAACTAACTCACATGCACTCTAAAAGATGTATAACAACACAGTAGCAAACTTGAAACTTAAATTTAACTCAAATGCATGATATGAGCTTAAAAGAAACTTGATTTTGAATGATTTTTGGAAATATACACAACAAATGCTAATAAAGAACTTCCATTTTTGTGAAATTTGAAACATTTCCAAACTCTTAACTAGTATGAAGAACTAGTAAGAGCTTGGATGGTATCCCCTCAGGGACCTTTTGAGCACAATGATAGAAAAACTACCTTGACAAGCTTGATTGATGAACTTTGGTTTGATCTTTTTTTGAAGGATTTTTGGTAAGTGAATGGGCTGGACTTTTGTTTATGGAGGTGTAAAGGGTTGATTGTAGGTGGTTTGATTGGGGGTTTGATTGTGGATGATGAAAAATGGGTAGAATCAAGTAAGTATGTGGGGCTAGGAAAGGGAAAAATTGGGTTTTGATGGATGAAACAAAGGGAGATAGCTTAGGATCAGAATTTCTGGAGGTATTTCAGCAGCAAAACAGTAAGAAAAATGAGGGGAGAGCTGATCCTCTTCAATGAGAGAGATGAGGGGCTTTATATAGGCAATGGAGGGTTCAAAAAGGGCCATTAAGTTGGCTTAGGGGTCAAGGTTAGGGGGCAATAAGGTACTCTATATTCCCTCCACTATTTTTCTGCAGAAAATCCCCAAAGAATCCCCCAAGACGCTCCTCCCCACTCACTTGAACTTGGGCAGCAAGTACCTGGAGTGAGTCCAGGCGCCTGCATTAAGGCAATCCAGGCGCCTGGATTGAGTCCGGGCGCCTGGAATAGGTGAATCCAGGCGCCTGGATGGCGAGACAGCACAAAATTCCAAATTTCGCGGGGCCATTCCGGGTGCTACCGAACTCCGTTTTGCGCATGGTTTGAAGCGTTGGAAAGCTTATCAAGTCTACTTTCTAACCCAAGTGGTTTGAACCAAATATAATTTGTACATCAAAATATGTGACCATTTTACCCTCAGAAGGTCGGAAAAATGAATTATTTTGGTAAAACGTGCATATCTCCCTCATTTCAAAACGGATTGGGACAAATTATATATCGATAAAGAGGGTTTTGAATGTACTAGAAGGTGGTGTAGGCTTGGGTTTATTTTGGAGAGGTTTAGGAGGGGTTTCCAAATTCACAATCAAGTTTCGCGTGCTCTATCGGGCATTTTCATCATCGGGGATGCCAAGGACTTTCATGGGTTCAAATTGGGGTGTCTACAGTTGCCCCTCTTTGACGAGACTTGACATCATTGATTTGATGCGAGTATTGTCAAAGACCTGGACAGCCCAATCTGTTGCCCAAGAATTTCCAAAGCCACAAACACAAACATTGAAATCACATGCAAATCGGGACGATTGATTTTTAAAAAGTTTGGTCCTTTAGGACGATTGATTTAAAAGTTTGGTCCCTCAGGACGATTGATTTAAAAAGTTTGGTCCCTTAGGACGATTGATTTAAAAAGTTTGGTCCCTTAGGACAATTGATTTAAAAAGTTTTGTCCCTCGGGACGATTGATTTAAAAAGTTTTGTCCCTCAGGACGATTGATATAAAAAGTTTTGTCCCTCAGGACGATTGAAACCATGCAAATCGACGAGCCTTCCCGGGTCGTGAAATGCCAAACAATTATGCGAATCAACGAGCCTTCCCGGGTCGTGAAACGCCAAACAAATGAATTATGCAAATCAACGAGCCTTCCCGGGTCATGAAATGCCAAACAAATATGCGAATCAACGAGCCTTCCCGGGTCGTGAAACGCTAAACAAATGAACTATGCAAATCAACGAGCCTTCCCGGGTCGTGAAATGCCAAACAAACGAATCATGCGAATCAACAAGCCTTCCCGGGTCGTGAAATGCCAAACAATCAAATCCTGCGAATCAACGAGCCTTCCCGGGTCGTGAGACGCCAAACAAATGAATTATGCAAATCAACGAGCCTTCCCGGGTCATGAAATGCCAAACAATCAAATCATGCGAATCAACGAGCCTTGCCGGGTCGTGAGACGCCAAACAAATGAATTATGCAAATCAACGAGCCTTCCCGGGTCGTGAAATGCCAAACAAATGAATTATGCAAATCAACGAGCCTTCCCAAGTCGTGAAATGCCAAACAAATGAACTTATGCAAATCAACGAGCCTTCCCGGGTCGTGAAATACCAAACAAATGAATTATGCAAATCAACGAGCCTTCCCGGGTCGTGAAATGCCAAACAAATGAATTATGCAAATCAACGAGCCTTCCCGGGTCGTGAAATGCCAAACAAATGAACTATGCAAATCAACGAGCCTTCCCGGGTCGTGAAATGCCAAACAAACGAATCATGCGAATCAACGAGCCTTCCCGGGTCGTGAGACGCCAAACAAATGAATTATGATTTTACGTGAATCGACAAGCCTTTGCGAGTCGAAACACTAAAAGCAAATGATTGTGATTATGATTGTGATTATGATTGTGATTGTGATTGTGATTGGATTGTGATTGTGATTGTGATTGGATTGTGATTGAGTGTAGCTACCCTCTGAACAACGGGGAGGCTAAATTTAATGGGGCTATCCCTTGAGCAACAAGATAACCAATGATAAAATGATTGTCTGCTGAGCAACGAGACAATCGAGGAAATGTGATTGCTTACTGAGCAAAGAGGCAATCAATACGCTATTGAACCAAACACATAAATGTGATGGTCTTAGCGGCACAATGGTTCGTCAACAACAAATTCTCAGAACAACTGATTAAATGCACTAACTGGTTAAACAAATATACTCAAACAACTTGACATGCTTGATGTACACAATAAATGATTGATTGATTGAATGCACCAGCTAGGCGGCTTTTCAATGATTATCCCAAATGACTTGACCATGCTGGTTTTGAAATTAATTTTGAAAAAGGTGACCATTTCTGGTCTTGAAATTAATTTTGAAAAGGTGACCATTTCTGGTTTTGAAATTGATTGAAAAAAGGTGTCCCTCAGGATGATTGGTTAAAAACTGTCCCTTAGGACGATTGATTGATTTAAAACTTGTCCTTCAGGATGATTGGTTGAAAACTGTCCCTCAGGACGATTGATTGATTTAAAACTTGTCCCTCAGGATGATTGGTTGAAAACTGTCCCTCAGGACGATTGATTGATTTAAAGCTTGTCCCTCAGGATTATTGACTTAAAAGTTGTCCCTTAGGACCATTGATTTAAAAGTTGTCCTTCAGGACGATTGATTTAAAAGTTGTCCCTCAGGACGATTGATTTAAAAGTTGTCCCTCAGGACAATTGATTTAAAAGTTGTCCCTCAGGACGATTGAGGACGATTGATTGAAAACTGTCCCGCAGGACGATTGCATGCGACTCGTGCATCGACACTCGACGACAACAACGACAACATTCCTTCTTTAAAAAAGTAGGAGGCTCAATGGGTGGCTCTTTTGCTTTACTGTCTTTCCCTTGAGGCCAAGGTTTGGGTTGGAGCTTAGCAAAACTTGGGTTTTGGATTGGTTTTAGGCTTTTAGGCTTCTATGCCCCAGTCCTGGATTTGGGTGTATGCTTCCCCCAGAAATGGCATTAGGCTGACATGCCCCACAGATGATGATCCTCAAATCTGATTTCTTTCTCAGCTCTGCTGATGGTTTTGACAACCAATTGACCATGTACCCAAACACGGGTTCTTTGATGCATTGAAATTGTTTCCACGAGTCAAGGATAGACAAGATTAAGACTACATGATTGACTGTTTGACAAAGAGGTGGATTTTTACAAGGCCGAGGAATTTGATCGGCCTTTTGGACAAAAGGATGGACATTGATGAGACCGACAAGGCCAAGGAATTTGATCGGCCTTTTTTTTACAAGGGGGTGGACATTGATGAGACCGACAAGGCCAAGGAATTTGATCGGCCTTTTGACAAAAGGATGGACATTGATAAGACAGACAAGGCCAAGGAATTTGATCGACCTTTTTGACAAGGGGGTAGATTGTGACAGACAAGGCTTGGGGAATTTGATTGACCAGGTTGACATGACGGATATGAGCAACTATGTGAATGGCTTGATTGGGGTGCCCCGAGTGAGCAAAGGTTGATACGGAAGAACATGTCAACTCGAAGGGTATAGAAGACTATGCTGACCCAAAGTTTCTGAAAGATGGCAACCATGCTTCACCATTGATGTCGAAATTGTCATGATAAAATTAGATTTTGATTTTGTGATTGTTTTACTCCGTCAAGTGATGTTCATTCAAATCTACAATAAAACACAAGATTTCTTGTCGTGAACCCATGCCCCAAATTGTTGATGATGCCTCGTTGATTTTCCTTCAAAATGCCCCAGTTTAGAGGGCTGGTAATGAAGACCTGTTGATATGCCCCAGTTTGAATTTTCGTTTTGGTTGATGCCACTATTTGCACAATGCTTTGACTTTCACTTTCAAGGGAGATTAGACTGTTCCCTTTTGGACTTGAATTCTCACTATCAAGTTGCACTTTCCAATCTGAAAGGACTTTATCTAGGTTATGACGGGGCCAAGGTTATGGGCTTGACAAAGGAAGGATTATAGGCTCAAAAATCTCATTTTTCTTTGGGGGTTGTTTGAGCTAGCAGCTATCTTGGATCCCATTCATGCCCTTTTTGGTTTTTGATGGGCGCTTTCTTCTTTTCCTTTGCGCTTGTTTTGATTAGCGCTTTCTTGTCATTTGATTTTCCTGTTCCATTTTTCCAGAACTTCTCATCTTGTTGCGCCTGTGTGTTTGGCATCAACGAGTTTGACACTTCCATTCTTGTGATGACTTGAATTCTCATGCACCTACTTCTTGGGAACGTTTTATTCTTTCCTTTCACCCCAGTGTGGGGGATAGCTGCGTAGCTGGGTTCTTTTTCAAAGAAATTGATTCAGGCTCAAAGGGGCTTTGCAATGGATATTTATGTGGGGAATCAAACAAAGAATGCCTTTCTTCATTTTGAATTGTGCAACTTGATGGGGAGAACTCATGCATGCTCTAACTTTTGTCTAGATCTCATTTTGAAGTTTGATCTAGCGAGCCTTTTTGCCTTAACTTTTGCCTAGGCTGCCCTTACGGGTTTTCGACCTAGCAGGCTTTCTCTATGTCCAAGCATTGCTTCTTGATGGCGCCGGGAAATGGTCCACTGGAAATCCTCCTTGTGTGGGGCGAGAGTTCAATCCAAATCCATCTCGTGTTTTGAAGTGATTATCATGTTTCCCAAATGATGGTGGAAAACAATTCCAAGTTGAGGTATTATTACAAAAATCCAAGTTTATGATTGACAATTTCAACACAACAGTATGACATTTATTTTTGATAGTTACGACCGAACCGCGAAGGGTTGCCTACGTATCCCTTTGCAAGGAATCAGGTCGCGCGTAGTTCAGGACTACAAAGGTTGACTCTATTTTTGAATTTTTTATTTTTCTTGATGACAACAAGATATTACAGACTTGAATTTGAAAAACACACAGACACGAGAGCACGACAAACTCGAAGTACAAACTAACCCAATAAAAGTGAACACTTGACTCAACACTTGAAGACTTCCAAGACTCGTGGAAGATTGAATTATTGCATGACCATCGATGGTTTACTGGTTCGACGAGGTGTTCGGCTTCACTATTGGAGCAGAGATGGACCCATTGTCAATGAGATCTTGAATCTTGTGGCGGAGGCGATGACACTCATCGGTAGCATGACCAGGCACTTGATGGAAGGCACAAAAGGCGTTTGGGTTGTGATAGGCTGGGAGTTTTTGAGGTAGAGGAGTTGGAGAGAGTGGTTTGAGAAGACCGGCTTCGTGGAGCTCTTCATACATCAAGGATAGGGGTGTGGTGAACTGTGAGAGGGTTGTTTGTGGTTTTTGAGAGCGGTTGGTTTGGACTGTGATTTTGTTGATGGGTGCTGCTTGTTTTGTGGAGCTGGATGAGGTGTTTGCATACAGGTTGTTGTTATCCCTGGAGTTGTTGTTCTTGGTTTTTGGAGTGGGGCCATCTTTTTCAAGAATGCCGTCCCGTATTGCTTCCTCAATTGACAGGCCTGTCTCAAAGTAGGTCTCAAAGTTATGTGCCTGGGCCATCACCATGTACTGAGCCAAAGCGGGTTGTAGATTATTGGTTATGATCCTCATTTGGTCCTTATCACTGGGGCGATCGGTCATTTGTGCGGCCTTCGCCCTCCATCTTTTCACAAACTCTGCGAAGGACTCCTTCTCTTTCATTTTGATACCTTCAAGCTCACGAATAGTGACCTTAAGCTGCACATTGTACTCATACTGCTTAATGAAAGTAGCCACCATTCCTTCCCATGTTTGCCTCCTTGAGATGTCAAGAGACAAGAGCCATTGAAGTGCGGGCCCTGTGAGAGTTTCATGGAACATTTGGGCCATAGTGGGCTCATCAACATCTTGCAATGAAAGGGAGCTCACGTATGCCTGAATGTGTCCCCTTGGATCTTTGGTACCATCGAATTTCTCAAAGTTCACATGTTTGAATTTCTTAGGGAGTTTGGCACCCGGGAAAAGGCAAAGCTTGTCCATGTCGAACCCGGTGATGGCCCGCTGCTCGTTCTTAGCTATTGACTCCTCAAGCTTAGCAATCTTGGCTAGCATCTCGGCCAATTGAGGGTTTTCAGCAGGTTGCTCTTGGCGGTCATCATTAGGAATTTCCTGGTTTTGGGGCCCGCCTTCAGGCATTTGAGGTTGGGGTGGAGGCAGCCGGCTTTGGATATTTATCATGATTGCCATGAGTTGGGCAATTCGAGTGTCATTCCGGACCCTCTCATCTTGCAGTTCCTTCCTCAGTTGCTCCATCTCATTCGGGGGATCTTGTTCCTGATCTGCCGACATACTTGTTCCAGACACTAGCGACAAAGATTGAGATAATCTTTGTTCGGGGGGGGCGGATCCAAACAGGCAAGGTTTTCTTGATTCAGGACTGACAGTGAAGCAAAAAGTCAAACTCAGATTATGCCCCTGGTTTTATTGAAGAAAATGTTGTGCATGTGTCGTCGCATCGTGTCGTCGCATCGTGTCGTCCTAAGATCTAGACTTCCGGTCTCGGTCTCACTTAAGACATTGCACGGATGTGCGAAACAACAACCACGGGTAAGTCGTGACAGGTAGGTTAAATTCCAATCGTCGTGGAATCAGAGCCAATCTCCTTATAGACTATCCGAGACAGAGCAATAAGGTTGTTGAAATCCGGATACAAATGCACTTAAGGCTAGACCGAAACACGGGGAGCCGTTCGAGCACGGCAAACACTGGAGGTATCTCAAACTCCATGGACTTAAAGTCTCCTAGACTGCATGTACAACCTAGGGTTAGTCTACCGGATCCAAATCTCACTTAAGACCATTGCACAAAAGATTTTCCAACACCCCGGGTAAACCATTACTCGGTAGGTACGGCGTTTCAACCTAAAGCCTAAATGTTGACGCCGTAGCACTTTTCCTGGTCATCCGAGACAAAGCAATTTGGATGTTGCAATCCAGATACAAATGATCTCAAGGCTAGTTTGAATCACGGGTGGCCGTTCGGGCACGACCAACACCGGAGGTATCTCAAACTCCATGGATTTAAAGTCTCCTAGACTGACTTTGACAGCTTTGGAAGATTGCCCCAATCCTCAAGTTTTCTTTTAAGTGATAAGTCCTTGATATCGGATGGTCGGATTTGGGAAATCCTGATTCACATGAATTCCGACAATGATCTAAGATCAGATGCCTAAGGGCGATTGACCCTCCTCGGGCCAAGGTCCCTTAAACCCGTTTAGATCAGTGTTAGGAATTTGATGATCCAGATTTTCCCACGTCCGGTCGTCCTAAAGGCTAACTTGTAAGAACAACGCGCATATGGGATGCACGACTCATCATCGGGTCGAGGCAACCTTCTACTAACTGCCGGGAACCTAACTTATGCTATACCGACAACATAATAAGACAAGAATATGTACGGATGCGAGTGTATGTATGTATGCAGTATGGCATGCTTGCAAAGACGGTAACACATAGCACGTAACAGGATGGAGCACATAATCCTAACACATGGGTTGGTTAACTAACATGGGGTTCTATGGTTATCTATATGCAAAGGCTGGTTTTGGTTTGAAAGGGTACCCCGGACTCAAAGCCAAAGCTGTCTCCCACCGCCAAGGATCCCGCAAGGCGATGGTAATAACGACAATTGTGACTTATCACGGTCGGGGGGTGCTGGGCATTTCGGGATTCCCCGTCACCGGCAAGCCGGGCGGGATTGCCGAAACACGCCAGCGGGGCTAGTAACCATGCACGTGCAATGCAAAAAGTCCATAAAAATAATATTTTCAAAATCCTTTAAACATTTTTCAAGTTTAGCTCTCAATAATTAATACATATTTTAACAAAATTACACGTAAGTGTAATAAGATTAAAATATATATTAACCAGAGTCCCCAGCGGAGTCGCCAGCTTGTGAACACCCCGCGAAGCGATGTGTCCACGAAATTGAAGTTTGATTTGAAAAATGATTTTGATTGGTTGAATGGAGTCGCCACCCGGATTTGAGGATCGTACCCGAGAAACCATTTGAAAAATGACTCTTTTGCCCTTGAAAATGGAAAATGCTTTACTGGCCTCTCAAAATGAGATTTCTCGGGTCCGGGAGCTAGGTTACATGAGGGGAAGGAATTTAAAGCACCCCTCACGCCCGGCATGATTACCGGTCTCTACTAAATGTTTGAAAAGATTTTGAAAATATTGTTTAAGTGGACTTTAAACACGGATTCATGCGAAAAACACGACAAATGTATCAAAAAGATTAATGAGATATGAGTGAATGCTTGTGCAAAATGTCATGAGTGGATGATTCATGTACAAAAGATGCTAAAATTCCACTAAATGCCCTCAAACTGCCTCAGGATGTCTCAGAAAATGATCACAAATGCCCAACACATCACACCTGGATTGCAATCTGGGCACCTGGATTAGGCAGATCCAGGCGCCTGGATTGGATCCAGGCGCCTGGAAGGAGTCAATCCAGGCGCCTGGATTGCCTTCCAGACAGCAAACTCAAAACTTCATTTTTGACAGGAAGCACCAAATGCAAGGCTTTTAACTAACTCACATGCACTCTAAAAGATGTATAACAACACAGTAGCAAACTTGAAACTTAAATTTAACTCAAATGCATGATATGAGCTTAAAAGAAACTTGATTTTGAATGATTTTTGGAAATATACACAACAAATGCTAATAAAGAACTTCCATTTTTGTGAAATTTGAAACCTTTCCAAACTCTTAACTAGTATGAAGAACTAGTAAGAGCTTGGATGGTATCCCCTCAGGGACCTTTTGAGCACAATGATAGAAAAACTACCTTGACAAGCTTGATTGATGAACTTTGGTTTGATCTTTTTTTGAAGGATTTTTGGTAAGTGAATGGGCTGGACTTTTGTTTATGGAGGTGTAAAGGGTTGATTGTAGGTGGTTTGATTGGGGGTTTGATTGTGGATGATGAAAAATGGGTAGAATCAAGTAAGTATGTGGGGCTAGGAAAGGGAAAAATTGGGTTTTGATGGATGAAACAAAGGGAGATAGCTTAGGATCAGAATTTCTGGAGGTATTTCAGCAGCAAAACAGTAAGAAAAATGAGGGGAGAGCTGATCCTCTTCAATGAGAGAGATGAGGGGCTTTATATAGGCAAAGGAGGGTTCAAAAAGGGCCATTAAGTTGGCTTAGGGGTCAAGGTTAGGGGGCAATAAGGTACTCTATATTCCCTCCACTATTTTTCTGCAGAAAATCCCCAAAGAATCCCCCAAGACGCTCCTCCCCACTCACTTGAACTTGGGCAGCAAGTACCTGGAGTGAGTCCAGGCGCCTGCATTAAGGCAATCCAGGCGCCTGGATTGAGTCCGGGCGCCTGGAATAGGTGAATCCAGGCGCCTGGATGGCGAGACAGCACAAAATTCCAAATTTCGCGGGGCCATTCCGGGTACTACCGAACTCCGTTTTGCGCATGGTTTGAAGCGTTGGAAAGCTTATCAAGTCTACTTTCTAACCCAAGTGGTTTGAACCAAATATAATTTGTACATCAAAATATGTGACCATTTTACCCTCAGAAGGTCGGAAAAATGAATTATTTTGGTAAAACGTGCATATCTCCCTCATTTCAAAACGGATTGGGACAAATTATATATCGATAAAGAGGGTTTTGAATGTACTAGAAGGTGGTGTAGGCTTGGGTTTATTTTGGAGAGGTTTAGGAGGGGTTTCCAAATTCACAATCAAGTTTCGCGTGCTCTATCGGGCATTTTCATCATCGGGGATGCCAAGGACTTTCATGGGTTCAAATTGGGGTGTCTACAATCTCTATAATTAAGATGTTCCTCGTTCATTCTAGCGGGATTTTTTTTTTTGGTTCATATTTTCATTAAGTCAAAATCATTCATTTTGAGAGAGTGAAAAACACTAGGAGGTTCGATAGATCCACTGATTGTAGTGCTACTTCTATGGAGCATTCAATTAAGTAATGCTGGGAGATAAATGTCCATGTAAACTATAAGCACCGTAGCAGGAGCGAATCTGTCTTAAGTCTATGCCAAGCGGCAACTCTATTATTTTGTAAAAACATCCCAGATCATAGTTAGAAAACGCGTTTTCTAAAACTATGTCGCATTTGAAACAACTTAGATCCCTCGACCAATTCCACACTAAGATTTGTGAGTACAAAATGAATATGCACTTGTGATTAACCTACATGCCACCATGATCCATCACCCCCCCACACCTCTAAACACAATCATGTGATTTCTCACAAAGCTACTTACACCCCCGCATCCCACCTCCCTTTCCACCAATCCTCTTTCTCCCACTCTCCCGCATAGTCAACCCTCACTCCTCTATTTAACAAAAACATTTTCCCTTTCTTTTGTCACTAAATTCAATAGCAAACATTGATTGAGAGAGAGAGAGAGAGAGAGAGAGGGGGGGGGGGGGGGTGTTGAGGCCCGGTAATTAAAGATAAATAAACGATACAAACACTAAGAAAATTAAAATTAATAGGTAAATTTCCACTGACCTCCCCTGATGTTTCTGACAAATACACTGACCTCCCATCTTCTTTCTGAAATTCCACTGCCCTCCCTTGCTTTTGAAAATAATTGTCACTTACCTCCCTTGCCATTACTTTTCGCCTAACGGTGTTAATTTTATTGGTGAAATGATGTTAATGCCCCTAAATTTGAACTTGACTTTATTTTTTCCTTTGTTTGAGATTATATTGCATAAAAATTTCGAAAGGCATAAAAAAAGTATCTTACTTATATACTTTTTCTAAGAACTTTCTTTTCTTTGACACAAAATTATTATTATTATTAATATTTTACTTCCCATTAGGTATATTTTCACATTTTGATAATAAGAAAAAAAGAATATCAATAATCACCTAAGCCCACTGCTTGCATTGATGGTTTTATTTATTTTTACTTTTTTACATTTCTTTTCTTTTAAGAAGAAACAAGCATTTCGCACCCAAAAAAAAATATTAGCATGAAACTTTTTGGATAATTTTTTTACCCCAATTCAAGGATCCAATTTTGAAAAAAAAGCCTACTTCTTTGCTCAAACAAAACTCATTAGTACATTATTATTATTAAGGTATAACTATGCATTATTTTTTAGTGCATTATGCACGCCAAAAAGAGAATATATATTATTATGGGACAACTATTCATTATTTGTGAGTACCTTGATTTATGTACTTATAAGTTTTTTTTTTAAATTAAAGTATTTTTTCTCTAATTTTTTTTCTCAATGGGATCCTTGAATTGGTGCCAAAAAAAAAATCAAATTTTTTTTCATGCTAATAGTTTATTTTTTTGTGCAAAATGCTTAGTTCTCCTAAGAGGGTGTGCATATTTGGGGCGGAGGGAGAATAACTTTGCTAAATGCAATAAAATGATGCTATAACACCCCTACTTAAGCAGGTAAATATTATTTTAGACCATTATTACCTCTAATGCACAAAAAAAATGTGTGGTTAGGTAAAATATGTAATAAAAAAAAGTCTAGTTAGAGTTTTAGATTTAGAGAAAGATAAAGAAACCTACAAAAAAAAAAAAAAACCATCAATGCAAGCAATGGGCTTAGATGATTATTGATACTCTTGTTCTGATTACCAAATTGTGAAAATATCTAGTGGGAAGTAAAAAATTAAAAAAAAAAATAATTTTGTGTCAAAGAAAATAAAGTTCTAAGAAAAAGTAAATAATTAAGTTATTTTTCATGCCTTTCTAAATTTTTATGCAATATAATCTCAAACAAGCCAAAAAAAAAAAAAAACTAAGTTCAAATTTAAGGGCATTAACGTCATTTCACCAACAAAATTAACACCGTTAGACCAAAAGTAACGGTAGGGGAGGTAAGTGACAATTATTTTCAAAAGCAAAGGAGGGCAGTGGAATTTCAGAAATAAGAGGGGATGTCAATGTATTTGTCAGAAACCTCAGGGGAGGTTAGTGAAATTTACCCAAATTAATATTTCCTAACAGATGAGAGTTGTCCCAAAATGAGAATCTTTTTAAGCCACAACAAAACCTTTATCTATTTTACTTATTCTCTATTTCACTTATTCGACTAGAATGGCAACGAATCGAAAATTTCTACTAATCGACTTGTTATACAAGAATAATGATATTGATGTAAGGGTTTGAGTGATACAAGTCTATTTTAATAGGGAGAGTTTGATTCATTTAAAGAAGTGGTTAAAAAAAGAGAGTCGTTGAGACCATAAGAATTGGGTTTAGAGAAAACACAAAATAAACCATCAGAAACTTTAGTCCTTAATTGTCATTTTACCCGATGACAAAATAGTAAAAGAAATGTAGAACTATGTGGGGCTGGAGAGTAATTGCATGGGCTCAAATAGAGGGGGTGTTTGGGAGCCAACTTTTTAACTTTTCATTTTTGGGTTTTTGGCTTTTTGACTTTTTGGATTATGGCTAGAATGAGTTTTGAATTTGGGAGGAGTGTTTGGGAGAAATGTGCATAATGCATTTTGCAAAAGTAGTAGTGTTTGGGAGAAAAATGATGAAAATGAGTTACAGATTAGTTTTTACCAATTTACCCTTGTTTGTTAAAACAATGTTAACAGTTAACTTGTTAAGACAAAAATTACCGGAAATTTTGACACAAATTGGTGAAACATGCATCTGATGAATGTGTCCCATCCATTTTTTTTATTTTTTTGTTAGAAAATAGTTTTTGCTCTTAATTTTTTTCGGTAATTGAAAGTCTCCCATACTTAATAAAAACAATGTAAGGGTGAGTTTCCGAATGGATTTTATCAAAATCTGATAAAATCAAGCCTTTGATTTTATCCATTCGTGAAGAGAGTTGATAAAATCTTAGATTTTTGCATTCAAAAATCTAAATTCAAAAATCTAAAATCTAGATAAAATCCATTCGGAAACTCACCATAAAATGAAAGAAATGACTACAAAAACATAAAGTTTGGTCGGTTGGTCTAGGATTTTTTCCCACATTGTTTACCAATTCTTCTTGACCTTTGGATCACAAAATAAAATTTCCACCGTCAGATTATGATAGAATTGTCTAGAACTTTTAGAAAACATGTGGTCTACTGGGGATCATTTGTCTACTGGGGGATCATTTGTTCCCTTTTTCCCCTCTCTCTCTTTCCTCGCAAACCAGAGTTATCTGTCTCTGTTTCTATTCCATGGATGGCGGCGAGTCTTGGCGACCAACTTTGCAAGTTTTTTTCAGGTTTTATTCTCCATTTTGCCTGCATTTTTTTTATATTTTGGAGAGTTTGGCAAGATCTGGGTTCTGAAAGGGTTTTGTAATCTCAGTACAATTCTCTCTGTATTATTTTGATGATTTCGGCCAAGAAATACTCCTATCTCCTTAGTATTTGTAAATAAATCACATCCCTCTGTATTTCTCTTTCTAATAGTTTGATGATTTCTAATTTTCTGGGTTTCCCTCTATTAGTTTCATGATTTTTTTTTTTTGGCGGGATTCTGGGCTCTTTTTGGAGAAAAAATGGTAATTTTTTGGATTTGGGAAGAGAAAAGTCTTGGAAAGAGAAGGGTACATATGGCAGAGATAAGGATCAAGGGAAAGTGGAAAACGAGAATGGAAAAAGGAAGTCCAGGGCTGTTTCTCGGTTTGTGCTTCTAACGTCAGAAACGAAGAATGAGTTTTGGATAACTCATTCCCAGAACAGGCGGCCAAACACTCAGAAATGAAAAAAGAAAACGGGAAAACGGGAAAAATAGGCGCCCAAACAGGCTCAGAATCTGTATAAATATTTGGGCTATTTTATCACATTAATAGTTTTACGTGGGAACCAAACACTAAAAAGAAATTTTGATAAGATATTCTCGTTGCAATCAACATGGGAAAACAAGCCATTTTCTGTAAAATGTTATCACGGTAAATGTTTTTTTGGAAGAATTTTCTGTTCAAAACAAATGGAGTGCAATGCTTTGGTTATCTATCTATTATAGTATTGCAAAATGTGTTTTTGCGAGGAGGATTGTGATTGCGATAAGTAGCACTTAAAAGTTACTAAGAAATAGAATTCTCAAATGAATCAACTTGCCTTTTGAGAGAAGAAAAATTCTTATGCTAGGATGATTTTTTTCATTTTCACACGGACAGAAGGGAGGTGTTGCGCAGCGTGCTGTGCGATATTCGGCGCGGCCACGCCGGTGTCAATCCAATGATCAGAGACTTCCATCGCGTAGAGTTCGTCGAGTACTACAAGTATATCAAAAATCAACTCGATCGGATATTGTTAAGTGCGTGAACGGAACACATGTAACTTGAAAAAAAATGGAACACATATGACTTGAAACACTAGATAAAAACTATTGAACCCATTTCTTTCAAGTTATTTGTGTTCCGATGACGCACTTAAAGATATCCGATCGAATTGATTTTTGGTACACTTGTAGTACTCAACGAGCTCTACGTGATGAATGTCTCCGATCATTGGACCGACACCGGCGTGGCCGCGCCGAGTGCTATGTTGCGCAGCACCCCCTTCCTCCTTTTCACACACTTATGGAAAGATTAAGAATTTCTTATGTGAACTTTCCATCATAAATACACGTGAATTTCGTATGGAAAAGTGACAATATTCAATATCTATGGAATTTCTTATGTACTTTCCATAATAAATCACGCGTTTGTGCAGACCTAAAGGAGAAAATGATAAATTTTAAAAACATGAATACCAAAAAAAATTATATACAAATGGAAAAAATGATGTTCAAAACGGAAACATTGATGATGATCATAAAATACTCTATAATCGTACGACATAAAATTATGAATAATGTAAGGGACACACCACCCCACCACCAACCACACTAATCTGCGTAGCACAACATGATTGGTGGTTGCAAAGTAGTTTCAAAGTGCATGTTCTCTCATTTCCAATCATGCAGTGTTACGTAAACTGATGTGGTTGGTAGTGTAAATAAGTCATTCCCTCAAATGATTATTCAACTTTTATATAAAATCACACGAAAATTAGCCTATGTGGTCAAAAGAAATAGTAGAATCGGGTAATTTCCTATTAAATCCAATAATATTACGAATACAATTAAAAGAATCCCATTGGATATTATGTCAAAGTTAGATTTCGTAACCCAAATTAGATCATCGTAATTTATAAGATCTTAAATATTATTGCAAAATGACTTTTCGTGAATTCGACACATGGTACCTTATTTTTTAATGGTCAAGTGTAGAAACTTTAGAAAAATTGTATGCATTACTTAATTGTACTTAATTGATCTAAAATAGAATATTATGCTAGGCATAAATAATGCAAGTATGGTATGCAGAATCTTTGATTGTCCATTTTTTCGTAAATCATGCTCTTAATTAGGAGATATTTTGAAAAGTTGATTGTCGGAAATCAAGGAATTGTGCATTTTCAAAGGAAGGATATAGTAATAATTATATTAAGAATGACTACATATATAAACATATGCATACATACTAATCGGTTGGAAGAATACCATAACTAGGATTGAAAATTTAGAATAATCTCACTCCAAATTAAAATGTACTCTTTGTCTTATATGGTATGAATTCTTTTAATTTAAACCCTAGATGATCTGATATATTTCTCATTGATATGATGTTGCCTTTTTTAATCCAACATCAACCTATATAAATAGGACGAGAGAAACAAGGAAATCGATTTGTTAAAAAGAATTTGGTTTACACGAAAGAAATTATTGTTGAGTAAAACACAAGGACAATTTGTTAATTCCATTGCTGAATACGATTAGTTTCTTGGGCCACTTAAAAGATTTTTTATTTTTTTATGTTTCCATCCAAAATTCTTTATGTTTTCATCCCAAATTTCTTTGCCTGTAGGGTAAAGATTTTTGGGATGAAAACATAAATTATTTTTGCTGTTGTTCTTTATGTTTTCATCAAAAAAATCTTTGATCCATTAATCATGATTAAAATTTTTAAAGGTGCCGCATGCGCGGGCCAAATTCATAAAGGGAAGCAATCATGATTAAAATCAAACTAGCAATCACGTCAATGTTTTTGACATTCTTTTTACCATGGTTCAAGATGTTAATTCAATAATTATTAACATTCTTACAGATACAAGGAGAACATACATATTCCTTATCTATATAGGCCCGCACAACGGCTGTTTTGATCTTTTTACCATGGTTTTTTATTGTTTTTTATTTTTACCATGAAATGTCGATTATGTAGCTGATATGTTTTACCATGATTCAACTAATCATGGTAAAAATCAAATACAAAACATAAAATATGGTAAAATCGAGTAATCATGGTAAAAATTAAAATCATGGAGATAATGAGCCAGTAATAATGGTAAAAATCAAGTATAGCGCATAAAATATGGTTAAACGTGATTTCAACAACAATTATGATAAGATATCATAAAATGATTTGAAAATCTAGAATTCAAAATTTCCCCTTTTTTGTTGAAAAGAATGAAAATATCCAAAACCCATGATTTTAGGTAACTTACATCCCACAAAATTAGGAAAATTACATTCCACCTATGTAGGTAACAATAATTATGTATATTAATACATATCACTAAAAAGGGTAGAAAAGATATTTTACAATTAAAAATGATGAAAACATAACCGTTCAAAATGACAATGTAACGCCCCGATTTTCAGAAGCATTATTTTAATTAATAAAAAGATTTATTCAAAAGAGTTTCATTTATAAGCAACGGAAAATAACATAAGTATCTTAAGTCGATTACAAACAGAAATAGTGCTTTGTTGGGAAATTAAATTACATTGTTCCAACACAAAAATAAGAAGACTCGAGGCTTTTAGAGGTTCAGATTCAGATTCTCCTCCTCAAATTGCTCAGCAGCAAACTCCTCTGTCTGGTAATACGGCTCATCTTTTGCACCTTCAACACCTGGTGTAATATGCCAGGGTCATAACAGCACCATGAGCGAATAATCACTCAATAGTAAACCCTACCCGAACCCATAACCTACAGATAACAGGATATAGCATGCAATCAAAGTAAAGAACAATTCAATTTAATTACTAGTCTTTACTTAGTGAATTTTATAATCTCATCCGTTGAGAAACACCCTCCCGTATTAACCATTAAGTCTAGGCCATTCGTGATTCAACTCCCCCTTGCTTGCCCTGACTGGGAGCCCAGATGAAAGGTCTAAGTTATCTACTTAGTCGGATTCATCAAACGCCTCGCAATGATGAATTCCCCAGGGGCTGACTGTACCACTGGGCCCATGAGGAACTAACTGTTACCTTGGGAGTATATAGCCGTGACTCGACTATAATACAAACCACCCTTATATCACAAAAAATTCAATATGGAGTAATCACGCAATGCCATAACTTAGGGTTCCGAAACCCAAATAATCCACCAATCATAATATCTCCTCTTTCCAAAAATCAACCGGCTGCCTGCCATTCATAATCCAAAATCCTGAGACTCGACGGGATGGTGTGGACGGCCCACGGAAATGGTTTGATTTGGCATTGTAAAAAGATTGTGATTATTAGAGTCGCCACCCGGATTTGAGGTCCGAACCCGAGAAACCAATAAAAATATGACTCATTTGCCCATTTGAAAAAGATTTCACTGATCATGGCGGAACCAAAGATTTCTCGGATTCGGGGGTTTGGTTACGAGAGGGGAAGGGTTTTACGGCACCCCTCTCGCCCGGTCCGTGAACCGGTCTCTGATAAGCCCCCAATATTGTATATATCGGGGCTTATCTCGTTCATTAATTCCACACACGCACGCGATTTCGCACTTGAAATGGTTAATATGCGCGTAGTGTGTTTTTGTGAAGTTACAGGTTAAACGCGTGGAATAAGCGCATTTTGAGGGCATGGAGAACCGTGCCACGTTTATGTGGGCCACGTGCCCCATGGCACGCCGACACCGGGCTTCAAGGGCCATGGAACGATGATCAAGCTAAGGGCCCGGGAGATCAAAAGGACACAAGTGAAGTTGGCGCTTAGAAACCATGCTTCACGTTCACAAGAACTTCACGTGAGGTCCGGGGGTAACCAAGTATGCATGAGTCCAAGGTACACCTCCCCCGAGGGTCAAACGACGCATTTACGTGTTTAGAAGGAAGTCCGGAAGCGCGAACGTCCGAGGGAGTGAC
This sequence comes from Vaccinium vitis-idaea, assembly GCA_963854785.1. Classification (NCBI taxonomy): domain Eukaryota; kingdom Viridiplantae; phylum Streptophyta; class Magnoliopsida; order Ericales; family Ericaceae; genus Vaccinium; species Vaccinium vitis-idaea. The sequence goes on along the minus strand of OY978217.1, from coordinate 28,736,320 downwards.
CAAGAAAGGCCAAGGCACAATCAAGAACAGCTTGGATCGATCCATGATGAAGCTGGATCGATCCACCTTTGTGCAACAGCCCAGCAGTTTAATCTGGATCGATCCAGGGGTGTATTGGATCGATCCGTCTCACCTCAAGTCTTAAACAGCCCATTCTGGATCGATCGGGAAACAAAGTGGATCGATCCACTGCTGAAAAATAATCCAATGGTGCAACAGCCCACTCTGGATCGATCCAGAGGGGTCATGGATCGATCCACCTAGCTCGCAGACAGCAACAGGGGAATCCGGATCGATCCGGATTAAGGCTGGATCGATCCAGCCTTTGATATTTCTCACCGACAGCCTCTGGATCGATCCGGGTATGTCATGGATCGATCCAGCTTCCTTCGATCAGCCAAATTAGAGCACTTTATGCACCTTCTATTTGTGGCAAGTTTTTGTAAAATGTGAGAGCTTTGTTGACTTTGTTAGAGAGAGGAAAATAAGAGGAATAAATACCCTCTCCTCTCTTTTTCTCAGCCATTCCTTACACGTTAGTTTTAGCTAGTTCTTCTTGCTCTTCCTTCTCTCTTCCATGGGAGTTATTTTCAAGCTTTCTCTCACTAGATTATCTCATGTAAGTGTTGGTTTCACCTTAATTTCATGTTAATTAATGTTGTAGCTCTTGGTTAGATCTTGCTAGAAATCTAGTTAATTTGCACTTTCATTAAGTTTGTAGTAATTGTGTTGTTCTAGTCATCTCCCTCCAAAAACTTAAGTAAATCTTCATGTTCTCTTTAGTTTGATGTTGTTTAATGTTATAGCTACTTAGCATATCTCTATATCGGTCACGTTACTTACGTTTTTATCAGTAAAATCTTGCTCTTGCCTTTCTAGTCATTTTTTTGAAAAACCAAGTAATAGCCTTAGTTGCTAATTTTCTCAAGAATTAAAGTGTTAGGCTAACCTAGGATTCTCATTAAAAATCACTTTCTAGAATCTTTCATTATGTTCTTTATTTCCTTCATAAATTTGGTCATGTTTTCCGTAGCTATGAACGAGTAGTCGGTTTAGGCTTGGTTATGGGGTGATTCGCCCCCGTGACTTAGGTTATTCACTCTCCTCGCCATATTGCAAACTATGCTTGTTAATCAAAGAGTACGGGTTGATTTTATGTATCAAAATTGCGATTTGTTAATCCCGTTGATCACACGTAGCCAAGGGCTTGACCACTTGGCACGTGTGATGCTTCGGGCGATGTCAATCAAAATGTTTGTATAAATGGCACAAGAATCCTACTCTTTGAGAGACACCATTTTCTAGTCAAATGAGTTTAAATACCAAATCTTCCGTTCGGGAAAGTCTAACGATATCCCCGAGCCGGTCATTTTAGAAGAGAGTGAATCGACCTAAGGCATGGGTGTTGAGAACCCCTAAACCTTGCCTTCTGTTAATTAGTTTTCTTAATCTCGCGTCATTCACGAAGTTAAGTGAACACCACCCACAACTCCAAACGCCAAGTTTGCCGCTTCAAGGCTAAACCTTCATTCGCGAAACAAATGAACACGCGTTGCGCATTCGGTCTCTGAGGACTCGACCCGGACTTCCGGTATCATGCTACCGTCGACTTGAACCCTACGCTTGGGGTAATAGTTTTGGAATACAATCCAAGGGCGCAAGCAGTCTCTACTCGATATTTTGTGGGATTTTGGAAATGTTTGAAATTTAATTCTAATCACGAAAATGGGGAATCGGGGATGGGAATCACGTAGATAGTAAGAGAATACAAAATGTGAACTTATCGTGGATGCTTGTACATGATGATTTACATGGAAATGGTGATAATGATAAAGGAAAACTACAACAAATATTTACAGGGGGCGATAATAACAAAAACTATATAACAACACAAGAAGTTATGAACATGAGACTTAATAAACTGACTTGCAATCTGGATCCCAGAATGGGGGTTGAGCGCTCAAGGTTGATGGCTTAAGCGCTCAACCTCCCAAACCAGTTTGAGCGCTCAAGGCTCATGGATTGAGCGCTCAAACCAGTTCCTGACTTCTGTGATTTTGACCCCTTTTACAACTTCTCTTCTCATTCTTTGCAAGATCAAACATTTGTAAACACTTTTCACAGATAAACAGATTAAAACAGAAGGGTTTGATTTCTCAAAGAATGATGAAACAACAAGATCATCACAAAATTAGCAAAGGAAACACTTGAAAATGGAAGAGAGAGAAAGATTCAGATCACAAGCACAGGAATAACAACTCACTCACACCAGAAATAAACTAAACCATGATCCATCATCGAAACCACCAGCAACCAACAAATGAGCCAAGAACAGTTTGAGCGCTCAAAGGCATGACCTTGAGCGCTCAAGCCATCATATGGCTTTCTGATTTTTGACTTGAAAATAGATTTTGGGTGATTCTCAGGACCATAAATGTACAGATAAAAGATATTTGAAGTCGAACAGTCACTGTTTTACTCTTTACTATGAGATTTGCAAAGATTTTTATGTTTGATCATCATAAAATAGTTAACTTACACTCACGCACGTGATTTTGAGGTAAAAATAAGTTGTTTTGAGAGTTACATGAGCATAGTTAACTATTAAATAACGATCGAAACCAAGAGGAAGCACAAAAGTCAGCAAAACAGAAACTGTTCAAAACTGGGCTTGAGCGCTCAACCCCTGTTGCAACTGCAGATTTTGAAAGTGTTTTGTTTGGTTATTTTAGACCCTGTAAACCCAATGCAAGTACATAAAGCTTGCTTGGACCCACTGGTCTTCCTCAGAAGGACCAAAACAGTGAGGTCTTCACATATTTGACTACCTTTTTGAAAATGATCAAGGCTTGAGCTTGATTCTTGGCTTGGAAGGGCTGATTCGGGGTGTTTTTGGTTGGTATTCTAGATGTGTGGGGCAATGTATGTGATTGATTGATGATCAAAGAACGAATTTAGAGTTTGAAGAGTGGTTTTTGTGAGTGGTTTGAATGGTGAGTGGGTGATTTTGTAGAGAGAGAGAAAGGATGTTTGAGAGAGCTGGAGTATGAGAGTGGGTGTATTTCAGTCAGCAACCCCAAAACCAGGGGTAGAGGTTGGTTTTTATAGAGTGAGTGGGAGGGAAATGTAGAAAGAGAGAGAGTGGGTTTGTATTTGAAAGTGGGTTAGGGGTAGTTTTAGGGTTGTGTTAGAGTGTATTATACGTATTAGGATCGTAGAAGATCACCCCAGACGCTCCCATGCAGAAAATCTCATGATGAGATACTCTGCAGATTCCTGACTGGGATCAGAGTTGAGCGCTCAAAGCCGTAGGCTTGAGCACTCAAGGTGCTCCTCAGGTTTGAGCGCTCAAAGACTCAAGCTTGAGCGCTCAAGGTCCTTGGTGGCAGATTGATGGTTTTGCTTGGTTTGATGATGCTTGGGTTGGTTTGGGCTGTTTGGCAATGTTTGGTTGATTTTGATCAAGTTCAAGCCATTTTCACCAGTTTCGGGTAGTCGTGATTGGTCCGTTTCATCATCGGGAATGCTCGAGCGCATCCCGGGTTCAAAATCGGGGTGTCTACAGATGGCCTCCCGGGAGCTCATCAAAACACCATTCATAAAACTTCATCCCATCAATGTCGTTTGTAAACTTTATTCAATTTTTCCATTACCAAACGTCTAGGTGATTTCTAAGTATGAACACCAACCCGGGAACCTATTTGTCCATTCTAACAATTAACATTTTCATACAAGCTTGCAATAATAAAGTAGGGACAAAGTGATATTAACAACAAAAAGAAAATGCAATTGTGGAATAATAAGAATACAGTCTAATATTATGAATTTCTGAACTTCCTGACAAAACTTTCATTAGCATTAGTAGGCAACTATCACTTTCAAAAAAAACTATCACTTTAATAATATATTTATTAGTTATACTAATAGGTGGATATGCCATGGGTTGCATGAGGGTAATAACTCATTTACTACAAGGACCCAACAGTAGTTCGGTTCAGGTGGTGGCCGGTCGATCAGCTGACGTTTTCTTTTCTCTTTTTATTAAACTCAAACTTTTTATTTTTTTTTCAAAACTAACAACTCCATCTATGGTTACTGTAAAAAAAAAAATAATAATAATAATACACCGATTACTTGGTTCACGGTTACTACCCTTTTTAATTCTTGGTCATAAGAGAATCAATTCTTAATCTAAACGACCTCGGTCTGTAGTTTGTAATTCGAAAAGAAAAATAAATAAATAAATAAAGGAATGGCTAAACCATTCCCAAGTGCTAAAGGCATGGTTTAATAGAATAGAGTACTAGTTTCATTTACAGAGAATAATTTTTACAAAATCACTTTGTGGAAGCTAGATAGGAACTGGAAACTAGAACCCAACATTCAGTTTCGCGAGTGCTCGCAATTTCGGACAATTCTAGCTATTGGGTTTTATTCTTTTCAGCACCATTTACAAAATCAAATATATACACGGGTCGAGTAGGAAATACATATTTACATAACCAATGTACATACACGTTGATATACTTAGGGAGGTGAGATTTAACTACCTCTCCTCCGAAGACAAAGCGGTGGGTTACGGTTCAAATGGGAGAGTTGCGGGCTTGAACGCGTGATCGTCACAATGCTAACAATGGCTGTTTTCAGGCTGTTTCGGTGTGCAACAGAACTGCTTTTCGGACTGGATTTTGGGGCTGTTTATGGAGCTGAAATGTAGTAGATTTCGGGACGGTTTCGTAATCAGTTTCGGGCTGATTTATAGCGGGGACGAAGCTGATTTTTGAAGCAGGTTTTGGGGTAGTTTTCGGAAGTTTTTGGAAGCTAAAAGGGTTGATGATCAGTGGAGGAAAAAGATGGGTTGTGGGGAGTGTATACTTGCTATACAATACAAACCCAAACTCTCTCTTTCCTTTTTTCCATGCATGAAACTCTCCCTCTCTGTTTTTTTTTTTCCTTTACCGAAAAATGAAAGAAAAACAAGGACAAAGCCTTGTCTTTAAGGTGTACTTTGGTTGGTAGGATAATTGGGGTGGGGTGAAGCCACGTAATGGTAAAAAAAAAAAAAAGAAAGGTTGAGAGGTGTTTACAAGTCATAGGGTCAGTTGGGATCAATCTAAGTCCTTAGGAGATCATTTCGATTTTCCTAGGTTGTACAATCAGGAGTTATTTGAATAGGCTGGGGTAGTTGGCTAGTGGTATCCATATAAATAGATAAGAAATATAAATGGGTACATAGTTAGGTAGGTGTAATGTGCACATAAGACCCACTCGTGCACTCACACATATAGACGCGTAAAATTTGGAAAGAAGTTATAATATATATATATATATATATATATATATATAACTATATGAAATGAAAAATCTAAAATAAAATGTTATAATAATAAAAGAAAATTTTCGGACCATTACAGACAAGGATGAAAACATATGCGCTATCTCTAAACATGATGATTATTTAATTACCTTTAGTTTCTTTGTAACGTTTTTAAATAGATCTATTACGTAAATGGAGCTTTAATTTAAATTTTAAAGCACTCTTTACATAAATTTTGGGGTCTAAAGACATCATGTCACATGACCGGCTTTAAGTTAGGGTTGGCCTTGAGAGAAATTTCAAAACAGATTTCTGAATAGGGATTTCATTTTTGCTCTCCTTTTGCCTTCTTAATAGTTTGGACAGCTAGACTAAAATGCTCTTCTTTCTTTGCATTTCAATTTTTTAAAATTTTTTCGTGAGTGACTCAGAAATCAAATGATCATTCTTCAACACTAACGTACAGATTTTCACCTATTTAGCATATATTAGTACACATTGTTTGATTTCAATAACAAGAGTTTTCCTTTCCTAATTTATATTTGTCCTAGAGGACATAATATGTTGATTCTTATGGTGTAATTTTGAAGAGAAGAAGAAGTTAATGGTTATGTGTGATATGCAAAATACTCTATTAAGTTTTTTAATAGGATAAAAGACAATAATTAAGAAATTTAATTTTCATTTACCACATAAAATTAAGAGACCGAAACATTTTCCTGATTCTTAACTCCAACCGTGCATCGCTAAAGGTATTCCAAGCTTGAGAGATGGCAATAAGGCGGGATGGGATGGGACGTGACGAGACAGGAGTGGATATCACTGTCCCTATCCCCGATCCAAACAGAGAATGGGGATCTCCCAAATAGATAACTGATCGATATGAAAAATAAAAATAAAAATAGAGATGATTGTTTCGACTGTCATGATTGTGGCTGGTGTGGATCAAGGCGAGGTAGAGGTTAACCCGCCTCCAACCAGTTCCTTGACTTTCTTTTGAAAATCCTCCCCTAATTTACCTGATCCATGAAAAAATTCCCTTCAAAGAAGGGAACGGGGCGAGGACAGTATGATCAGCTAGAATTAACATCCCTATTTTAAGCGTGTGCACTTAGATTCGTCTTGTGCATAGCACAGGGTTTGTGCATAGCACAAGGTTTGTGCTAGTTTGGATAAAAATTAAATGAGTTTTACCCTGTAAACAAGGTACTCCATGTCTCCATCCATCCGGATTTGTTTGTTCCTTGTTTTATTGTAACCGGATAAAAAATTAGTGATATATTTAAATTGGTAAGTAATTGTAGGTCCAATATGAATCTTGTTTGATAAATCTCGATTAGTTTCATAATACAATATTTTTAAAATTACCTACAAACATTATAAATTATAAGATATAATCATTTGAAAAGTGACTCAAACTCCCAAAATAGACTAATAAATCCAGACGAAGGGACTATTATGTTATGAGAGAAACTTATTCATGGCTGCAGCCACCCAATGAGAGAGTGCCAACTCACCCAAACTCATCTACCCACGTACGAAACCGAGGTATCCATAACGCCAACTGCACGTGCAGCCCCAAAACGACACCATTTTTTAGGGCAAGTCAAGTGATTTACCAAACGTGGCCTTATGGGGCCCACTTCAATGTCTCACACAAACGATCCAAAACTGTTAAATATTTTTAAAAGTGACCTTAGAGAAAATTAGGCCCATTGGATATTTGTACATAATTGATCTCAATTGTTCGATTTTCATTCACAATTCAAGACTCTATAATCCGCAAGAATATTCAAGAAAAGTTATATAGTTGTGCAATCAATAACCTTATATAGTTGTGCGATCAATAACCTATTGATCTGAACCATAGGTTTTGTAGAGCTCATTGAGAAGAGCAATCAGGAAAAAAATTATCTTGATTTGACGTTAATATGTATCAAAACACTAAAAATATGAATTATTTTGGTACCTATAGATGTTCGATCAAGATAATTTTTTTACTGAATGTTTTTCTCAAAGAGCGCTACGAAACCTACAGTTCAAATTAATGAATTATTGAGCGCACAATTGTACTCCATCCGTCTAGATTTGTTAGTCTATTTTAGAAGTTCGTGCTATTTTTCAAATGATTATATCTTGTAATTTACAATGTTTTATGTAATTTTAAAAACATTGTCTTAAAGAACTAATCAAGATCTATCAAACAAGATCCATATTGGATATATAATTACTTACCAATTTAAAAATATCACTAATTTTTTATCCGGTTACAATAGAACAAGAGACAAACAAATTCGGACGGAGGGAGTATAACTTTGCTTTCAGATTATACATTCCTGAATTGAGTTTAACTTGAGGTGGAAACAAGAGTTTCCTCCAAATCGGTTGCATTGCACCACATGTCCATGTTCTTCTACTTAGGATCACTGTTTGAACACATGGCGGAATACCATTAATTTGGAGGAAACATTTGTTTCCACCGGCGGTGGAAATAACTTAATCTCTCCTGAATTATAAATGAAAATCGAACAAATTAGATCAATAATATCTGTTTAAAAAAAAAGATCAATTATATACAAATATTTGATGGGCTTGATTTTTTCTAAGATCACTCGAATTATTATTTTAAAATTATTTAACGATTCAGGTCAATTGTGAGGGACTGCGAAGTGAGCCCCACAAGACCACATTTGGTGAAGCACTTGATTTGCCCCCAAAATGGCGCCGTTTTGGGGGCTGCACGTGCAGTGGGCGCCGCGGCACCCGAGGTTCGTACTTCAACAATGATACATACACTCCCCCAGAGCCACTCCCAGCCACACCCTCTCTCATATGGGGTGTGGGGCCCACACCCCATGTGAGAGAGGGTCTGGCTGAGAGCCTGAGAGTGGCTCTGGGGAGTGTATGTATCATTTTTGTTCGTACTTTTTGAACTGATTTTTGTTCGTACTTACTACTACTTATAGGAGGTGAATTTGGGTGACTTGGCAAACTTTTATTGGGTGGCTCCGTGGCTGCTATTCACGGATGAGCCGTGAATAATTTTTTCTCTTATTTTACGCCACCATTTCAGCCGAGGGTTTTGAAGCTTGGTACCATGCGTATGATATAAATTACCCAAAAGGCTTCTAACATGAAATTTTCACATTTTGTTTTTGACACACGAACATGGTCGGTTCCAGTTTCCACTCTGTCAAGTTTGCTCCTCACACTTTTTACCTACTACTATGTCGTTGCTGTCTTCTTGCCAGATCGCAGAGAAAAAGCAAACAATGGCAGCCGGGCTCGTTGATTCCGCAACGAGTGAGAAGCTAACCGAGATGGATTGGGCCAAAAACATTGAAATTTGTGAACTAGTAGCGCATGATCAAAGGTACACTACACTCTATTCTCTCACTTTCAAATCTTTTTCTTCGCAATTATGGATATGTTTAGGAGATGGTTATTATTCATCATTGTTTTTGTTTTTTTTTTTTTTTGTTTTTTTCTCTCAAGTTTCCCCGTTATTTTAATCATTTTTTCAATTAATTTCGACTGCTTATATTTCCTCAAACTAAAGTAGCAACAATGAACTCCTGTTGCTAGCCCTAAAAAGTAGTGTAAGAGGAGAGAGAATATATTTCAAAATATTGATGGAGTCAAAACACTTGAGTATAACTATTAGGGTTCCACAGAAAGGTACAAATCCATTGAATCACTTAGAAGGCTTCTGGTGCTCTTAATTGTTTCCATATATCGTTTATCTGAAGGATTGGAATTACTCTTTGTAGACAGCTTAATGCGAGTTAAAAAAAACCCTTGCTTATTGATAGATGTATGTACTTTTGTATGTAGTTGTGTGGGTTTTGTTATCTTGCTTGCTGTGAGCCATATTAGAACTAATTCGGGTTGAGTACAATTTTGAGTTGTTCTGCCGGATTGGTCACTCAAGATCACTTGGCACACACTGATGTGTAAATGGGAGTATTCTTATGATACCCGGGAAAGCAAGTTGGTCTTCGTACTGGGAAAACAACTTGGTTTTATGATGACAAGAACTGAATAAGATTATTTCTGCCTCCGGCTTTATCATTGTTTTGGTGTATAACTATGTGGCAGCGGTGTCCAGCAATACAAGGAAGGTTCTTTTAAAATAATAGTGCGTTTCCAGGGTGTTTGCATGAAAGTAGTACTTATTACATTGTTATTTCTCTCTTAGTGTTAGTGTAGTGTAGTCTTTTTTATTCTATAAAAGTTTGCGTAAGGCTAATAGTGTTAGCTTATATAACTGATATTAGGCCTGTATTATATTTCTCTTGAGCTATACTATTATTTTTTGCTTTTCCTCTATCTATATTTTATCAATGTATCAGAACCGACATAAGTTTGCACTAGCTGTCACACAGGAGTTGGCCTCCACTACAGTCAGCACATCTCAGTGCACAGTATGCATCTCCCTTAGCTACATGAGATAGTCAGCTTTTCAAAAAAAAAAGAAGAAGAAGAAGAGATAGTCGGCATCTCTCGCAGCTATTAACAACCACCACCTTCACTATACCACTACCACTGGAGACAACCAAACATTGACAAGCCTGTTGCTCCCACCAACGAGGTTTTGAATTGGGGTATCTGAGATATGTAGCAATATCGGTGATATGGCCAACAATCAACCGATATCAACCAGTATCGACCGATACATAGGTAAATACTGGTATAGGAGGTCCAAAATCCTATTATGTAATGACGTTTGACGGCCTATATCTTAAACCCTGCTTGTGACCATCGACAAATCTCCTCTGACAAACGATGACGTTGCTCTTTCACCGGTGGTACTCCATCCTTCATCTTGAGACCGGATTGCATCTACCAAGTCTACAACCCAGCTCCTCCGACAATATTCCATGCTCTCATTGGTTGTCCTTGCCCTCAACAAGTCTCACTGGCTATTGCTGTGGCTGCTCTAGCCAAGTTGCAAAGCTTCATGCAACGTGAAACCTTCAATTTGAATCATTTTGAGAAACAGTAAAATGATAAGTGATATTCTTTATGCAAACCCGAAATCTAGAGTCCGGACCCAACCATGACATGAAAATCATAGCCCATCCTATTACTAGTTATTGATCCAACCCATATTCGACTTGGATACGCTTTTTTGACCTATTTTGAACTCCGAAGTATTAATCAAGCTTCTCTTTTTTCTCTTCATAGTGTCTGAAGGTAATATGTAAGTTATTAGTATTTGATTTGTGTTGTGATAACTATCCCTGTTTGATGCTATGAAAATTGTCATAGTTGGCTGGGCATAAGGGGTTTTGTGGTCGGTTCCATAATACAGCACTCTGATCCTAAAGTCGAAGGGTATGTGACTGCAGTTGCATGGAAAATGAATGCAAAGATTCTTGGTTTTGCAACCCGGTACAACCAAGTATAGTATGGAAGTTTGGAAAATATGGATCTTGAATTGAACTTTGCTAAGCAGTAGTTACTTAAAATGTCTGTTCGGAGTGACACTCAAAAAGATAAATCGATTAAGATGTTGACTATGTAACACATACACTGGTGCAGATATGGTCACAGACACAATGGCGGTAATTATCAACAAATTTAGACATGGACACAGCTGGGAGATGATAATTTCCTGTTATTATTATAATTTTTTTAAGTTATTCACACTTAACACTATAACAACTAAATCTGTTGGTTAGGGCTCCTAGCTAATGCGTTATCGGTTGATGCCTATACACGTACACTTTTGTTTTGTGTTACACTTTTGGCCTATATACATGCATGTGTTTATATTACACTTTTGGGCCATTGCTTTGAAAATTATAAATATTCACAAAAGCCACCACGCTGTGTCACCAAGTGTATTCCCCGTGCCTCATGTGTGCCCCACCGTTAGCAAATATTAAAATTAATGGACATGCTACGTGGACGTGCTCCATTTGTATTTTGGCATATCCCTGCGTATCCGCATCTTCGGTGTTAAGAAACGGATATGACAACTTCCTAGATCTGCCAGTGCTTCATAGTTAGCTAGCTAACAATTGTTATCATTTAGCTCTTACAGAACCTTCAAACTGGCAACTTCTTGATAGTTACTCCCCCTGTCCCAATTTATTGGTCCCTTATGGGGATTCCAACGTTTTAAGGGAACATAATCATTACACTTGTCATAAGACTCATAACTTTATAACCTCTGAAAATAGTATATGAGCCTGGGCAGCCTCTTCACTTATTGCCAATTGGTTTTGAGTTGGATGTTAAAGCATAATATGAGAGCTAGGCTTTTGGAGGCTTTTGGACAAGACTCTCTTGATTGTTTGCCCCGTTGGTTGTGCCTTAAGCGCACCTTGTTTTGTTGTGATCCCTATGTTATGAATGCTTGTTTACCTCTCCACGTGCGGGGAGTGTTAGAGCTTGTCCCATTTTGGTTAATTGTAACTTTCGAAACTAGTATATGAGCCTGGGCGGCCTCTCCACTCATTGCCAATTTGTTTTGAGTCGGATGTTTTAACAACCATAACAAAGATACAATTCAACTGTCACTGGATAAGTAGTCTTGAACTAAACATCACGGAAATTTTGACACCATATGAAGTTTTCAAAATTACATTTCAACCTCGCAACACGTTCTTAATGTATCCCAAGAGCGTCCATAACATGTCTGAGTAAAAATAATACAAATAAAAAATATTACACGTAATTAGGTCTGTCCAACACATATCCCGAGAGTGTCGTCTAGCCTCACACATGCCGGGCATGGATAGGTGTGGCTGGTAGACGTGTCCGTCCTTCTTAGGTTATGTGCTATATGGGAGAAGCAGTTTCTATATCCAAAAGAGGATAGAACATACTGGATTCTATTGAGTTATTTGGTTGATCTATTTATTAGAGCTTCTCCCGCATTGGTTAATTATAACATCCAGATTCCAAAACTAATATACGAGCCTAGGCGGCTCTCCACTCATTGCCATTTGGTTTTTAGTTGGATGTTTTAACATGGTATTAGAGTTAGGCTTTTGGACAAGACTCTCTTCATTGATTTTCCTGCTAGTTGTGCCTTAAGCACACCTTGTTTCGTTGTGATCCCTAGGTTATGGATCCTTTGTTTGTTATTCGTGTGCTGGTTTGACTCATGCGGAGAGTGTTGGAGCTTGTTCCGCATTGGTTCACTATAAGTATAACCTTCAAATCTAGTCTATGAGCCTGGACAGCCTCTCCATCATTGCCAGTGGATTTTGAGTTGGATGATTTAATATAAACAGTATGCATAAGGGATTCATTTGCATTGATACTAATGGTGAGACATGGGAATTACAATTACAAAAGAAGGTAAAAGTCAAGAATCATTTGATGGAAACCAAAAGTATCGATTTGTGGGAGAAACTTGATGGGGATTGCTTGGGTGCCAAGTATGTTACATGGATCCTTGATTTTGGCTGAAGTACCCATGTTAATGTGTCCGGCATGCGTATCCATTTTGGATGCTCGGATCCTCTATTGACATGATATTTACATAAAAAGAGTATCAAATTTGCTTAGAAAAGAGATATTTCTAGACTCTAGCCTCTCACATGAACATGAAATAGCAAAAACATATTTTCCTTATCCCCTACTTGTTTAATATGCAATATATACTACAAACAAGTGTTCACGACTTGTCCCCGTACGCACCCCTAATTAGGGGACGCATATCCCAGTATCCTAAGATTTAAGTTTAGGAAGGTCCGACACTTGGACTCCCACCCGCACCCGATATCGCACCCGAGTCCATGGAATGAAAGCCCAATATTGCAGAAACTACTAAAAAAGGGTTAAGGTGGAACATTATAAAAACAAAAGTGGGAGACAGTTCTTTTGGTGGCCAAGAGATGACTAGGAAATTGAATGGGAATAGTTATGTCGCATGGGCTACACAATCTCAGGGCAGTATTCTTCCTGTACCTTCTAGGTGGCAGAAGATACCTTCATCCATTGCAACTCGAGGTTTCAGCTTGCTGGTAACCTAAATCAAATGCGAAGCTGAAGTTGGCAAGAGGTGCCAAATAGTGACTAAGCGCAATGGATGGGAATGATGATGACAAACAGAGAATGAGACTCACGATGAACCCTTATGAACCCTTTAGAAGCTTGTTTCCTCGGTAGTAAGTTAAAGAAATGGACCATCCACTAAGGATAAAGGCGAGGCATGCCAAAATAACTCCTCAACGAGGCTCAAACTGATCTCAAAGAGCATGAGAACTATACTACTAGTCGTTTCTCCATGGACCCTAAACCTAAAGGAAAGTGGCTAACTACTAGTTGGACTAGATTAACTAAGACCCACCATCCCATGAGAGACTCAAGGAAGCCAAATAATGACCCAAATGCCTCCATCTATTCTTAGCTATTAACTTATAGCCTAGCTAGCATTAGTAGTGTTAGAGCTTGTCCCATGTTGGTTAATCATGACCTCCAAAAACTAGTATATGATCCTGGACGGCTTCTCCAATCATTGCTAATTAGTTTTAAATTGGATGCTTTAGCAGTTTTTACTCTTCATACTCCATCTCCTTGCCATCAATGTGAATGTCTTCTTTGTCCCTCAACCACCTCTACGACTTCTTTCTATTAGCCAATTGTGTGATTCCGGTTTTGATGTCTTGTTCTCTTTTCTGATTGTCTTGTAATGGATTGTGCCTCCAAGATGTAGATTGGGACTGGCATAAAGTTGGTGATCTCTATATTCTGGAGAGGTTGCAGATTCCTAAGGCTTCTGCTTCCAGTGTCATGTCATTTTTTTTTTGTCTCCTTGCAAAGGAACTAAGATTCAAGCCTAGCGTAGAATGAACCATATAATGTCCTTTAATTGTAACAAACTTTGATTAAGGAAAGAGGGGAATTACTGGGCGTCTATAACTTTCTGAAGGAAATTGACTTGAGGAACTCTAGGTCTAATGGCCCCACATAGCACTGGCATTGATTAGCGACAGCTGATAGGCAAGCTAATTTGTGGCAACAACGAATGGATTGGTGCTGTGTGGTTGGCGGCGAGGAGCTTCATGTGATGTTCATCTATGGTATACGGATGGTAAAGGTGGAGTAGAGGTTTACCAGAAGTTTGTTAATGAGACGGGAGTGGATATGAATCATTTTGAAGTTGGTTGTGCTTTGTAGGGAGATTTTGGTATATAATAGGGAAAGAAAGTGGTATTGATCTGAGGAGGGAATTGCAGGATTGGGGCCCCATCCAGCTAGTGAATCTCCCTGGCTTGCTGTACGATTGTTCGGGTGTGGGGGGCATTCCTTGTCTTTTTTCTATGACAAGGTTTTCCTTTTATGGCTCTGATTAGCTTTTTGGGAGGTTATTATGGTTTAACCTCATTTCTTCTTGTATGCATATTTCCTTTACTCTTTTCTGTACAATTTCTAATTACTAAAAGAAAAGGGAGTTGGAGAAGAAAAGGGTAACGACATCTGATTATCATGGGAATGTTATTTTGTTGAGGGGCAAACTCACTGATCATAACGAACATCTACGTTATCAGTGGTGAGTGTAATCACTGAATCAAGTTGAAGTTCCTTCAATTGTCAATAAGCTCAGGGGAGGTTAGTGTAATATACCCAAATTTGCTTCATAATACGGTTCTTTTCCCCATTATTTTCATGCTTTTCTGATTTCATCATAATTGCAATGACCCAGTACCGAAGTTTGACCGTTATAGGTAGCTCAACATCAGTTCATGTCATCTTCCGTTTCATGATCTCGTTGGGCGGAGTTGCCAATGGTTACTCCATTGCAATTGCACCGAAACTTTACAGAGCTTGGTTTGTTTCGTATTGAGCTTTGGAGTTAGTTTTGGGTTCATACTGAGCTCATAAGATCTCACTCAGGCCCAGGCTTGTTAATATATATTTTTGTGTCAACACCATCACCTTTTTCATTTCCTTAAAAATGAGTTTACTTGTTTGTACAGGCAAGCTCGAGATGTCATCAAAGCTATTAAGAAGCGGTTGGGTAGTAAAAACTCAAATACACAATTGTATGCAGTTATGGTGAGTATAGACTAATCTTTCAGTGTGTTTATGAATTTTAGACTCCAAAAAAGGATTGAGGATTCTTCAATTTTCTTTCGGCTTAGCTTAACTCCGAGTTGGAATCCTTGCTCAATGAGTACCACTGTCCGGATACCGTCATATCTCATTGATCAATAATGTATTTTCTCCAATTAGTTGTGCATGCACATAAATATCAGTCCTGTGAAACTATTCTAGCCCGCCTTCTTGTACTAATTACCTATACTAATTCATTTGCAATGGAGTCTAGCTTCTTAACGAGGCAAGCTTATGAAGGAGCTGTAAAGGTCAAATGTGTTTTCCAGCAAATATATGATCATCAAACTATGACCTGATTTTGCAGTTGTTGGAGATGTTGATGAATAATATCGGAGATCATGTTCATAAGCAGGTGATTGATACAGGGCTCCTCTCTATACTTCTGAAAATAGTAAAGAAAAAGGTATGCAATTTACCTCAAGTGTTTAATTTCTAGCTGCAGAGTAAATTTGTGTGGTAAGGCTAATTTTACTTATCGCCCTTTTACAGTCAGACTCACCCGTAAGAGAGAAAATATTTCTTCTTCTAGATGCCACACAGACATCACTTGGTGGAGCATCCGGAAAGTTCCCTCAATATTATTCTGCATATTATGATCTGGTGGTAGGTACACAATGGAACTGTGTTTATTCAACTGTCTGGTCAAACCATTCTCCTAGTAAATAGATTCTGCCAGTTACATGGACTTGGTGAGATCTCCATGACAACTCATTTTTGGGCTACTAGTAGTTGGTTGTAAGCAGTAGGAATTTTACATAATAGATTCATTATGAAGGTGTGGTTCCCTCATGAAATGAAGTTAGAAATTTTGTTATGGCTTTTATGCAATAAGATTAATGCATGACTTTTACAAGAATTCATTATTACTATAACCTTTTCTACTGGAAGAATATCGAGAGGGGGTGATTATTAGTTTAAAATTACTAGGAATTAGCTACTGAACCCTTTAGTATACTAAGAGAAGTGACAGTATTAGTATGAAATCTCCAAAGAAGGTCAATGAATGTTGGTACTAGTTACGTAACTCAAGGAGGGTTGGATTAACCAATTAGCAACTTTTTAACAAATGGATGATCGTTGCAGGCATCTTACGAAATAGAATATTTTGTGAAGTTTGTAGAGAGAAGAAGCAACGTGAAAATTTATGAGGTGTTAGTTCCCCCTTCTCATTCCACTATGTATATATGGACAAATGTACAAGTACAAGAATACCCCTGAAAGAAATAAAGCTAACTTAACTCCTAATTTAACACTCCCCCTCAAGTTGGTGCAAAGATATCTATCAAGCCCAACTTGAACACAATGGGGTGAAAAATTCTACTACTGAGACCCTTAGTAAATACATGAGCTAACTGGTCTTCTGATCTCACAAAAGGCATGCAAATTAAACCGTTGCTCAGCTTCTCTTTTATGAAATGCCTGTCGATTTCAATATGCTTCGTTCGATCATGTTGGACAGGATTATGGACAATGTTTATGGCAGCCTTATTATCACAGTAGAGCTTCATAGGACCAGCATCAGGGAAACCCAAATCACGTAAAAGGGTTTGGAGCCATAAAAGCTTGCAAACACCATGAGCCATTGCTCTGTATTCAGCCTCTGCACTGGATCTAGCTACCACAGACTACTTCTTACTCCTCCATGTAATCAAATTCCCTCCAAGGAAGGTGCAATAGCCAGAAGTAGATCGCCTATCATCAATAGAACCTGCCCAGTCTGCATCAGTGAAAGCACCAATCTCAAGTGACCATGATTAGAGAACAAAATTCCTTTACCTGGGGGCAGATTTAAGATACCTCAAGATACGATAAACTGCATCAAGATGACTAGTACGAGGTTCATGCATGAACTGGCTCACAACCCCCACAACATAGGAAATATCTGGTCTAGGGTGAGATAAGTATATCAGGCGACCCACAAGTCTCTGATATCTCTCCTTTTCTGTAAGCTCCCCCACATTGCTACCAAGATGATGGTTGGCCTCAATGGGAGAATCGGCTGGCTTGCATCCCAACATACCAGTTTCTTCCAAGAGATCAAGGATGTATTTCCTTTGAGAGATAAAAATTCCTTTGTCGGATCTAGCCACCTCCATTCCAAGAAAGTACTTCATAGACCCCAAATCTTTAATCTCAAACTCTTGAGCAAGAAGAGCTTTAAGGTTAACAATCTCATTCACATCATCACCTGTCATGATTATGTCATCCACATAAACAATAAGAATGACAATCTTACCATTACTTCTCTTAATGAACATAGTATGGTCAGCATGACTCTGCTTGTATCCAAATCTTAACATGGCTTTGAGAAACATGTCAAACCATGCTCTAGGAGATTGCTTCAATCTAGAGAGTGCCTTCTTCAATCTACACACCTTTCCCTCGGTCTGAGATGAAGAAAAACCCGGTGGAATAGCCATGTACACTTCCTCCTCTAATTCTCCATGGAGGAATGCATTCTTCACATCAAACTGGTGAAGAGGCCAATTTAAATTGGCAGCACAAGAGAGTAGAACTCGCATAGAGTTCATCTTCGCCATAGGGGCAAACGTCTCCTCGTAGTCAATACCATAGGTTTGTGTGAAACCCTTGGCAACAAGTCTGGCCTTGTATCTCTCAACTGTCCCATCTGCCTTGTGCTTTACAGTGAACACCCATTTACATCCCACTGGTTTCTTTCCATTTGGAAGAGTCACTAATTCCCAGGTGCCATTCTTTTTCAAGGCTGTCATCTCCTCTACCATAGCTTCTTTCCACTCAGGTATTATGATAGCTTCTTTCCAATCCTGTGGGATAGATATAGAAGAAAGAGGAGACAAAAGCATGATACGAAGGAGATAAACGGGAATATGAAACAAACTGAGAAATAGGATGTTGGGTACAAGTTCTAACACCTTTTCTATGAGCAATAAGAGCATCAAGATCATCAACAACAGTAGGGAAAAGATCATTACCAGATGAGTCAGCTGAAGAGTCAGGAACTGGAATAAGTGATGAAGATTGGCAAAGTGGTACTGCACATGTAGGCTTGCCTTTTTTTCTTCGAGAAAAGGTCTGCAAATTTGGCCTATCCAGTTTTTCCTGAACATCATGCTCCACTCTTTCTACAGATAAAGGTTCTTTCTCCCCCTCACTACGACAAGGTAGGTAAGACCACGACTCAGGAGTATAATATGTTAACATCTCTTCCTGTCTATCATTCTCCCCCTGAAGAGATGAAGTGGACAGATGATAAAATGATTCTGTTTCCCAAAAAGTGACATCCATGGAAACATATGTTTTGCGAGAGTGTGGGTCATAACATTTATAACCCTTTTGAGTAGGAGAATAGCCAAGAAAGATGCACTTACGGGCTTTGGGATCAAGTTTCCCACCAGGGTGCTTAGGAGCATGGACAAAACACACAACCAAAAACCTTGGGTGGAAGAGATGAGACCCGAGATTAGCCAGTGAGAAACTTAAGAGGAGTTTCGAACTAAAGAACACTGGATGGCATGCGATTGATAAGAAAAGCTGCAGTAAGAATAGCTTCACCCCAAAAATGTTTAGGAACATTCATGGTAAACAAGAGTGAACGGGCTACCTCAGCAAGATGACGATTCTTGCGTTCAGCAACTCCATTTTGTTGTGGAGTACCAACACAAGAAGTCTGAAAAAGAATGCCAGAGTTATTCAGATATGCCCGAAAATTCCCATCAATATACTCAGTCCCATTGTCACTACGGAGCACTTTAATGTTAGCATCAAATTGAGTACGCACCATATTGTGAAAAGATTGAAAGCATGAAAAAATTTCATTTTTTGCCTTAAGTAAGTACACCCAAGTGACACGGGAATGACAATCAATAAAGGTAACAAACCAACGATAGCCTAAAAGAGAGGTAACAGGGGAGGGACCCCAAACATCAGAACGAATAACCATAAAAGGAGAATCACTTCTTTGATTAACAGGGGCATAAAATGAGCATTTGTGTTTTGCAAGTTCACACGCTTCACAAAAAAACTTGCTCCTAGTACAGTGCTTCACTAAACTAGGAAAAAGTTTTTCCAAAATTCCAAAAGATGGGTGGCCTAATCTACGGTGCCACTGATGCAATAGAGGAAGAGTTGAGCCCACATCTGCTTCAAGAGCTTGGGCACATGACATAGGTGGACTGACTGGATTAGGTGCAGACTCCAAAAAGTATAGTCCTCCATGAGCTTTACCACTGCCAATCATTCTCCCCGTATCCAGTTCCTGAAAGACACAATGAGTAGGAAAAAATGTCACTGAGCAGTTTAAAGAATGAGTAAGATTGCTAACAGAGAGAAGGTTGGTGGAAAAACTTGGGACATGAAGTACTGAAGAAAGTGACATGGTAGGAGAATAATTTATAGAACCTTTCCCTGAAATGGAAGATAGGGATCCATCTGCTACTCTGACCTTATCCTTACCAGAACATGGAGAATAGGAGTCAAAGAAGGATGAACAACCTGTCATATGATCAGTAGCACCAGAATCTATTATCCAAGGAAGTGAGGATGAAGCAGTAAAGACTCTAGCCTGAATACCTGTGTGGGCAAAGTGGGAAGAAGTCGTGGAAGTAGAAGCTGTAGTAGATGGAGAGTCAAGCCTGGTCATAAGACGCCTAAGAGTCTATAACTCCCCCTGAGAAAGGGCACCGCTATGAGAACTATTTGAGGTTGAAGGATGTGACCGACCTCCACTAGAATCCGACAAGGTCTCCACAATAGACTCCGAAACATGAGCATGAGAACTTCGACCACCACCTCGACTACCACCCCGTCCTCGAGAGGGACGCCCATTGAGCTTCCAGCAAAACTCCCGGGTATGTCGAGTCTTGTGACAATAGTTACACTGTAGCAAATCACGATCAATAGAACTGCTCTTATCACCAACCTGAACCTTACCATCCCGTGGAGTAGGAATGACAACCAGAGCCGAACGATCTGGAATGGAAACTGGTACCATAGCACTCCGTCTAATCTCCTCCTCCTGAACACAGGCATATGCCTCTCCTAAGGAGGGAAGAGGAACACGGCCTAATACCTGCACTCGAATAGGATCATACTCCACATCAAGACCCGCCAAGAAATCATAAAGACGGTCTTTCTCAACCATTTGTTGATATGCAGTGGCATCAGTAGTACAAGCAGGGTGAAAACTCTTATAGTAATCAAGTTCCTGCCACACTCCATTCAAATCTGCATAGTACTCGGCTAAGGACTTGTGGTTTTGGTCCAACCCCTGAAGTCTCCTTCTCAAATCAAACACTTGAGCACCATTACCCTTTCGAGAGAAGGTTTGGGCCACAGAAGTCCACACCTTATGTGGAGTGTCAAGAAACAAGTAGTTATGACTGATGGTGGGTATCATGGAGTTGAATAACCATGTCATGACTTGAGCATTTTGAGAAGTTCATGTTTCAAGGTTTGGACTAGTACCTGCTGGTTGTGGAACAGGAGTTGTGATGAATTTCAACAAGCCTTGGGCAGTGATAGCCAAAGTAAAGCTACGAGACCAAAGTAAATAGTTGGAGCCATCCAACTTAACGGGGCAAACACTCAATGGAGCATTATTTTGAATCCCAAAACGACTCAAATCACCCTTTCCACTGCCAGAACTATCTTTGGGAACCTCTGTCATATTCCAAGGAACGAAAACAGCACCAGTAGGCTAAAGGATTACAAGAAAAAATGAACTAACAATACCTCTCAAGCTGAAACCACCTCAAAAAACAAAGCCCAGCCAATGTCGGGCTCAAACCGCACTACCAGGTCAAAGCAAGGCCTCAGGACAGATCTTAAAACCTTAGAAGCTCAAAATCCAGTGACTTCTGAGTCCTTCCAGATAGATTCGAGCTCAAATAGTCACCACCCAGTCATTTTCTGATGCAACCGAGTGGTTTACAGTTTGATTAGAGGTTACCTGAGGTCGTACAACCGTCGTTGGTGGTCGATAGGTCTCGCCTGAGGTTGTACAACCTTCGTTGGTGGTCGCCGGAGGTTGAATAGCCCTCGCCGGAGGTCGACGAGGCTCGCCGGAGGGCTTACGAAGGTCGCCGGAGGTGATACACCAGTATCAAACAAAACAAGACCCAGTGGTCTACAACGATGTACAGTGGAACAGCGTGAGAGACAAAGCAGCGTGAGAGACAAAGCAGTTGAACACAGGATTGATTTCTCTCATACGATTGATTATGGAGATCGATTAATAGGGGTCACTGTTGTTCTTCCTCTACAAGGCCAGATCTACGAGAGCCAGGCTCTGATACCATGTGAAGTTTGTAGAGAGAAGAAGCAACGTGAAAATTTATGAGCTGTTAGTTCCCCCTTCTCATTCCACTAAGTATATATGGACAAATGTACAAGTACAAGAATACCCCTGAAAGAAATAAAGCTAACAACTTAACTCCTAATTTAACATATTTTTAGCGTCATAGGTTGAGAATATTATTTTAAGTATGAATATTTTCTTAACTGGTGGCATCTACTCGTCTGTGTGGTTTGGTCACATGCAACGGAGACTAGTGGACACTTTAATCAACAGAAATAAGTATATTCTTAGGCTTAGTTTGGAGGACAGGAATCTTGAGGAGGCATTGGAATGTGATGTTGTACCCCAGTTATTCCTACATTTGGAACAAACTAGAATAGGAATGTGATTGCTAATGAAATATCCGAGCCGGGAGTACACTCGCAAACTAAGTAGTAATTTGATCCCACCCCTCCTCTATATAAATCTTGGATTCCAGGCTATATCCATCTGAAAAAAAAAAATGAAATGTTGACTCTAATAAATTTCCTAAAAAGTGTGGCTCTTCATAAGATTTGTGAATTAATCCAAATATTGGAATGAGATTATTTCACATATCGGGTTGCCAGGTATATGATTCCTAGTAATCAAACTAACTTTCCTACTCAAGAATACGAGCATCCAAACATAGCATTAATGAAATTCTGGGGGAGGGGAAGACCTAAAATAATATGGGGATGCAGTTGTAAAAGGAATGGAATTTAGAAAACTGGATGAAAATATATGGCCTTTCACCCACCGTTAAGGTGAAAAAAGATTCATATAGCCGAACCCAATTAATATTAAAAACTTCTAGGTGGTTTGTATCTGCAGAACATATATAACTTGCAAGGCTGTCCCAGAATTAGCAGTGCAATATGGTTTATCTACAGGGTACATATCTTTAATGAAGTACACTGTCACTCCCCTAGTCCGAAGCCATGACTGGCCGTGGGCCATGGCCCTCGGCTAATGGACCACAAAAGCCTAAATAGTCACCTCATTTTATGAACTGTAAGAGGTATGATATCACATGGTAATATCGTAGGTAAGTTGAGATTCTTGAAAAGTATAAATCTAGAATTTGGAAGAGGACGATCAATAAAAACGCCGTGTAGTTGTCAAGCTTGAAATGCATTCGGGGTCCCAGTTGCGGTAAAAAAGAATCCAGTGTGAAGTATATGTTATGTTATATATTTATCACACACGCGCACATACACACATAGTTAATAGGTTCAGATTATCCTTGCTCCAAAAAAATAAGCACTCAAATTCTTGTTGAATTTACTCTGTTGAATGTTCTAGAATCAAACCCTACGCCAAATAGATTTGAGAAAGCAATTTTATATATATTTTGAAAGTTTATATGTATATGTTATACATACGTCATGTTTTTTGGCGCTTAATCTGTTTAAAGTGCTATGCCCTGATATCTTGGGATTGAAACTGTGGAATCTACTTTTTGGTTCGTTTGATAGAAGGATGATCTGAACTGTAGTTGTATCTTTCTTCCTCGCATAGTTTGTTTAAACATTTCCAGGGTTTCGTGTTTTAGGGATAGTTATATTTAAATGAATGGTCTAGTTTATTCTACAAATAAGAGTATGATTTAAAAGTCTCACAATATTGGAAACACCATGGAATGGTATTAGCTCATGATTCTTACTTGTTCATAACGTATCTCTATCTGATGCATTTTTGGTGATAATTGAAATTGATTTGTTTAATTTAACAGCTGTCGTTACCATCCAGATATGAATGCTACACTGATGTTTAAATTTTCAGAGTGCAGGGGTAAAGTTTCCTCCGAAGCCTGACGTTAGTCCATCAAATTATCCTACTTCAAATGCAATTGAAAAACATTCACCTAGTGGGGAACCTTATCCTTCTAGACATCAGAGGCCTTCAGAAGGAGCAGAGCCTCAGGATGTTCCTGAATCTAGGTATCCTTCTTTCTAACAAGCTCACATCTTTGCAGCTCCGACAATCCGACATTTGCCCTCGACCCCTCGACTTTTTCCTTCTGCGAATAAACTAGGGGCTTCTAATGTGGCTGAAAACTTCTAAGCTTCCTTCTTCCATTGTACTATTTGTCTATAAACTATCAATGCATTTTTTTGAATGGTAGTCCATCAATGCATGGGTATGTCAAGTTGACCTCATTGTCTTATGAGGTTCACCTTGCATACTTTAGCCAGGCTCACGTGTTACCCCAATATTATGATCTCTGATAAAGACTACTGTAAATTGTAAACTGATAACGTTTCATTAACCATTTTACATAGTACTTCTTTCTGTTACTAGATTTCTTCAAAAAATAACTTCTGCTTAATTTTGGAAATATCTGGTTTTCATGTTGTAAACAGTGGGAATAATTTGATTCATGAGCTTATTATTAACGAATCAAAAGGATAGAGACTGAGTGGGTATTGTTTGTTGATGGGGAGACCACATCATTTATGGGATCTTTTCCCTCTTGGAGTGGCGTGATGGGGAGGAATTGATAGGTTAGACCTGTCTCAATTGAAGAGAGTAAAACTTGTTGGTAAGAGTCCTTGTGAGGATGAAATCAAATGAGGATTTTTGTGTAAAAGAGTCTGTGATAGTTTTACAATGGTTTTATTTAAAATGTCTGATGAAAAGTTTTTGTTTAAGGATATCTTTATTAAGTTATGTTTAAGCGAAGTTTCCTAGTCCATTTTTGAAAGTCTCTTCACTCCTTTTGGAAAAGTTCATGTTTAAGGATGTTCTGACTTTTGGATTGTTTAAGGAATGTTTCTTGTTTTGGAGTGTGTCCGTATTTAAGAAGAAAAGAAGGTTTATTGAACTGTTTTGGGAAGGGCAAACATGGAAGGTCCTTAAACTTGCCTCTTGTTTAGTTGCTTTGTCTACTTGTTAAACTCTTTTGTCACGCTTCATCATAGCTAAATAAACAGTATGTGGTTACTTTTTTAAAGTCTGGGTCATGATCTCAAGCTGTCAAGTAGAGGCCAGCCTTTTGGTTGATCTAGGGAGGATTCCTAACACGTTCCTCTTCTTGTACCTTAGCTCCCATAATTGGTTCTGTAGTAATTCAGGGTCAATGCTTTATGCTTGGAGTCATGTACTTTCTTGGTTCTGAATAACCTAGTGGCAACTCTGAGTTTCTCGTGGGTCTCCAAATTGGGTACCTACATGATGCAGTAACTTTTGGGTTAATAGTGTCATTTTGTGTCTTTAGTAGTAGTGGGTCTATAAATAGGTGTCTTGGGTCCTCATTAGGTAGTTTTTTTGATATATTGATTAAAAAATATAGAGAGCTTTTGCTCCTTGTATCCCATTTGGGATCCTTTATCTCTTAATTGAATCTATCCTTTGATTTGGTTTGCACCATTTGGTATCAGAGCACTGAGCTCAGATCCTGACCATTGATCTTGCCGGAATCTCGCCTGAAACCTAAACCTCGCCGGAAAACGGTGCCGGAACCTTGCCGGAACCTCGCCGGAGTGTCAAATCTACTCAAAATCTCAGATCTACACAACCCAAGAACCCATTTCTCGATTTCGATCCTTAAAACTCAGTTATCGACCATTTTCAGAGCTGTTCTTCCCATTTCGATCAACCAAACCCACATTCGAAGTTCAAACTGTTCGATCTACTCTGACCCAGCCCTTCTCGAACCCTAAAACACCATTCCGAGACTTGATCTCCCTGTTTCGGACCTCAAAAGGGGGATTTTGACAACACCCAGCCCTGTTTCGAACTCGAATCTGCCATTCCTGAGCTCGTCCAACCCTTTCAGCCCTTGAATCGAAGTTTCGAACCTCGATCTGCTGTTGTTGGAACTCGAATCACTCGAACGACTCTCGGAACAGTGAAATAACCACTCGAAAGTCCATTTCGGCAGTCAATACAGTGACCCAGATCTGCAAACTGCTATTTCAGTCCTTGTAACAGTGTCTCAGGCCTTCGACATACTGTTTTGACACTCGAATCAGGAGTTTTGAAGGTCGTTCTGCTTTCTGGAGTTCCGTTTTCTAATTTTGAGTTTAATCCAGGGAGTTCAGCTCTTTGTACTGCGATTTCAGGTTGGTCAAGTGTCGAATCCTTACTTTCCTTGCTTGATTGAAGCTAGATTGCTCCTTGGCTGTCGATTTGAGTGTGTTTACTGTTGATTAAGTGTTTGTTGGGTTTGTTTCTATTGAATTGGTGGCTAAGTTGACTGAGTATGGGTGGATTTTGTTGATTAATTGGGTTGATTGCTTGTTGGAGTTGATTTTATTGGAGTTTGGGGTCCCAATTGAGTGGGTGTTGCTTAATTTAGGCTGATTTTGGTTATTGGAGTTGATTTTGGCGTCCTAATGGCTTATAGAGGTAAAGGTATAAGAGGAGGTGGAGGTAGAGCGTTCATAGTGAATAATGGAGATGAAATTGATAACTTTGGCAACCAATATCATTATAGGAATGAGATTATAGAGTTGAGTGAACAAATTGCTACCTTCAGTGACAAGGTACAATTATTGTTAATGAAAAGGCGAGTTGCTACCTTGATTAAGAAGGTGCGCCGCTTGTTACCTCCAAGTGAATGTAGGAATGGTTCTCAAATTCGATTTGAGTCCCCTTTTAACTACAAGAAGAAGGAGAACATTGGTGATGACCTTGAAGAATCCTATGGCCCCGTCAATCCGGCTAAGTTTGAGGAGGAGATGAACCTCACTCCGGATGTGTTTGAAGAGGCAAAGGAACATGGTTATTTCAATGGTTCTTCTATTTTTGATGAATATCCAAGTGAAGAATTTGAAGATGTTCTTGGGAATGATTGTGCATTTGAGATTAAAGATGAGTTTGAGGATTTGCCCATCTTTGACGAGTCTCCAAATGAAGACTTTGGAGGTGATATTGAAAGAGTTTCCATCTTTGATGAGTTTCCAAATGGGGATATTGACATAGGTGATTGTGATGTCCCTATTTTCGATGAGTATCCTAATGAAGAGTTCGACGTTGATAGTAAAAAGGGAAGACTTGTTGACATTGAAAGTGAGGAAATGAAAGAAGCTAATAGAGTTGATCTTGCTTTGGATGTGCTACCAAAGCCTGAAGAGGTTGTCTTTGATTTCCCGGTTCTAGGGGATTTCATAGATTGAAGCTTCATGATTCCTTCCATGAGATGCCTCTCGGGTGCTCTTTGGAGCAACATATTGAAGTTTGCATCGTTCCGGTGCCCGAACAAGTTCTAGAGTTTCCAAAAGAGGACAAGTACTTCTTGGGACGGCTTGAAGATCCATTGGGTATGGTTTTCACTCAAGCAAGCCTTGGCTATGAAGTGAAGTTGGACTTTTTGCACATCATGCTAGATAGTTCTTGGCGTGGTGTGTTGGGTACAAGTGTGATGGCCTATTTTTATGCTGTGATTCTACACAAGAGACATGGCAAATGGGTGGTTTCTTGGCACATAAGTATGGACGTGGTGAATGTATACAAAAAGAAGCTCATATTGAAGATTGGTTGTGTTGAGGGTGACGCATTGATCAAGGAACGCAGCAACATGTCTACTTTGAAGCGGCACAATAAAAATTTTACATTGTCTTTATTTTAGTGTCTTATGTTAGTAGTCCAACTTGAGGACAAGTTGTTTTTCTTTAGAGGGAGAGTCTGATGCAGTAACTTTTGGGTTAATAGTGTCATTTTGTGTCTTTAGTGGTAGTGGGTCTATAATAGGTGTCTTGGGTCCTCATTAGGTAGTTTTTTTGATATATTGATTAAAAAATATAGAGAGCTTTTGCTCCTTGTATCCCATTTGGGATCCTCTATCTCTTAATTGAATCTATCCTTTGATTTGGTTTGCACCACTACAGTATAATACTCATCATATTTCCTCGGAGATTAGATAAAGTTAGAAGAATACACGTGAAGCACTTGTTAAATATATATACCAGCAAATATAATTTATCTTAGAAGCCCTTTGTGATGCACATTCTAGAAAGTCCATCTGTCGGAACTCCTTGTTTTTTAGAAAAATTACAACCCAAACGGCTTCTTCGTTTCTAGCATATATCCATCTTGTCATTTTTTGTGTTGTTATGGGCTCTCTATCATAAATCTGGTATTATTTTTTTCAGTTTTTTCTATGGCAGATTGAAGTTCTTTAGAGAAGTTATGCCAAACAACACCAAAGTCTTTGTCTTTGTCTCCTGCTTTTATCCATCTTGTCATTTTTTAGTTTCTTTTGTTTTGAATACAGATGTAAGTTCCCAACCTCTGGACTCAAATGTTGAAATAACTGCATCTTCTTTCTTGTATCCCTCCATTGAAAGAGAAGGAACTTGAGCGGTGGGGAATGTTCAAAGAGACCCATGGAGAGATGGAAGGTTGACTGAATTAGTTGAGAGAGGTGTAGTGGTTAGGTGGAAAAATTGTTCACTTTGTTAAATTGGCACACACGGCATTCCCTTGATTGGCTACATGTGCAGCCATATATAAGTTTAGTTTTTCCCTCACCAATGTTTTAAGGTCATACTACTGGTGCTTTCCTATTATGATTTCAATAGTGGATCTAAATTTTGTCTGGATACTTGATGGAAAGATTCTTAGTCTCTTATTACATGCATTCAGTATTATTCAGAAGGCTGGTTCTGCATTGGAGGTTTTAAGAGAAGTTCTTGATGCTGTGGATATCCAACATCCTGAGGTGCATTGCTTTATTTATGTATTGTATCTTGATACTTTTTTATAGTGAGTGATTTAAATTGAGGTATTTGGTATTTCTTGCATAATGATTGTTTTTGGGCTTTTAGATTATTTGGATGGGTAAAATATAGTATGGCTAGCCATCTTGAAAACTATCAGCAATAGAAAAGGCTGCTTGACAGTGGATGCTGAATGAGTTTAGATTATTCTATTGATGGCTTGACAGGCTTGATAGCAACCTTTGTGTCATTAGAAACTAATCTTTATACTGGCATTTAACATTGCTCTGGTGATATGAGTAATGAAGTTGGCCTTAAAATGGTGTCTGACATGCCTTATGGGCTTTAGTTTATTGTGGAGAGGTGGAACATGGATACCTTCTTACCTTCAATTTCGAAAGTCAGAATTCTAAGTGTCTGATGGATTGTACTATTAAATCGGTAATGTTTAAGATATGTATTTTCCCTAGCTGTTAATCACTCATCTATGTGGCACCTACATGGAATTCTCTGTTGTCATTTTTTTGCAAAAATATCTAAGCACGAGGGTTGTTAAAGTTGGCCCACTATCTTTCATTTAATTTATTAACATATATATGCCAAAAATGATGAGATGAAATAAAAGCGTAAAAAAAACCCTAGTGTAGACACCAAAGCTGGACCACTATCCGTTGTCGATGTATAAGAATACCTATCCTAAAATGATAAGATTCATAATTAATTGCCACCTTAAAAAGACTTTACCCATCGTAGGTCATCTCTATTCAATCATATATCATTTTGAGAAAAAGATGAACTAAGTAATTGCCACCTTAAAAAGACTTTACCCATTGTAGGTCATCTCTATTAGACTAAGTAATTGCAACTTGTCTCGATCCCTTCTTTTATTTCATTACCTAATTCTTTAATTTTCTTACATGTGATTTAGCTTGTGGCTTCATCCATGAAATTGTTGTGTTAACGTGCAAGATTTACACTCGCCATTTTCTTTGACTCTTACGGTATCATTCTATTAGGGAGCAAAGGATGAATTCACACTTGATCTCGTGGAACAATGTTCATTTCAAAAGCAACGAGTAATGCATCTTGTAATGACTTCTCGGTGAGGCTTCATTTGTGTATGCATTTATGCACTTTTTTATATTACTTGCTCTTCAGTTTTTCGTGCCTCTTTTATGCTAAAATTGGTTATGATGTATGAGGAGTATGCAAGAAATGCTGGAAGAATATCAAACAGTGCATCGTTATTTCTTCTTGAGGGATGTATTGGCCACAAAATCTGATAATTAGGGTGGGGTAAGGGGTTCTAGGGGAAGGTAGTGAGGAAGACCTTAGAATAACTCAAGTTTTAGGAGCAGTGGTTTTGCTGAACACTGGTGG
Source organism: Vaccinium vitis-idaea (assembly GCA_963854785.1). Lineage (NCBI taxonomy): Eukaryota > Viridiplantae > Streptophyta > Magnoliopsida > Ericales > Ericaceae > Vaccinium > Vaccinium vitis-idaea. The sequence goes on along the minus strand of OY978217.1, from coordinate 28,706,586 downwards.
TTTTTGTCGTGAGGAAGTTTTGGTCAATGGCAGGAGACAGATATGGATTTAGTCATGGATAACTCAAAATGTTGGACGAGGGGGAGTGTAGGATTTTCCGGTGATATCTTCATTGAGTTCTACTCGATTGGCTATCCTTGTTTCGCGAGGGATGATCTGGAGGTGTATGCGTAATCTCTCACCAAGGAAAGAGGAAAAGAAAGGTCAGTGTTGTGCAAAGGACAATAAATGATTTCATTGCTTCTCCTAGGAATATGGATTGTTGCTTGATTATCACAAGACAGGTTCATAGAGAGTTGCACACTGAACCCTATCTTTCAAGAAAGGAGTGCAACCATGCAATTTCACATGTAGTGTGGGCCATGCAAAATTTTACTTGTAGCTGAATTTAGGCTCAAGTTCGGCTCGCATAAAATTTTAGAAACTCGGCTAGACAAAGCTTGTTAAACTCAAAGAGCAGAATTCAGGGTTGAGTATTTTCTCTCAATTATCAATATTATCTAACATAAGCTGAAACAATTTTTAAAAAATCCATCAAGAATATGATTAACAATTACCTTATATCATATCTCTATAACAATGCATATATACCCCACTAAAATATTGTCTATTAATAGTCCTCCAAAAATTGTTACTTGTATTTAGATCTGAGGTTTGCGAGCCTAATCGAATCAAATACTGTTAGGTTTGGGCTTGGCTCGTTTATGGAATGAGCCTAAAGATGAGGTTGGGTTTGGTTCGTTTAGCAAACAAATCAAACTCGAACGAGCCCTTACCGAGTTGCTTTGAACAGTTCACTAATAGCTCGGTTCATTTGCAGCCCTAGGTACAATATCATGTGGTGGATATCCTGTCAGATAGTCCTCCTACCAATGTGAATCACTAAAAGCAACACGTAGGTGCCCACTTGCTCAGTAAGGCAAACCATGCCCCTGAATGGGCCTTGCAGTATTTCACAATTCTAAGAACTTCTTCCTATTGTCAAGGACAGGGAGCACACATAAACTGGCTTACCATATTGACTGCAAATGAAATATCATGACGTGTGATGATACTGGTCAAGAAGCAACTCTCCCTGAACAACTCAGTTTGAAATAGCATTAGGGTCCATAGGGGTCTCAATTGGTTGGACTTTCTGTACTGCAGTGTAGATCAAAACATTGAGTAGATTGATCACAGTTAATGGATAAATGTTGAGTACTACAAAACCCAAGCCATACCTTTGCTTCTCCCAACTTTACTGTGAAGATGAAGTGGGTAGATGAGCACGCTACCACTTTCCAAAGAAACCCAGCACGAGGATAACTTTTACACAGGATGTAAGTGTAGAAGTCGTTGATTGCTGCGTTAAATTGAAGATGGACGATGGAGTTGTAAGTTCCTTGCCTTTCATTTCCTCTTCCATTGAGAGCCTGCTTGAACTCTTTTGTCACATCCCAAAAGTAGTCACAATCATCAAAAGGGCTGGGGCTTGCTGTGATTCCCTAGGCTTTAGCAATAGTAGCTGAAGAGAAGACAGAAGTCCAAGAACGAGCACCGCCTGAGATGAAGATCCATTGCGCCTTGAGAGGAGCCATATATAGCAGCATAGAGTCTCTCTTCAAAAAAAGTTGGATGGTCTCAAGGCAATAGAAAATGAAAGCAGTAAAATGTGAAAATGAGGAGGAAGGGACACCTTACTTAGTATTCAGACGCTGTATGTGGTGCAGACGATCATTAGAGAGGGAGGAGATTATGACCGCTTGAAGGGCCATGTTAGCAGAAGCAGACTGTCAAAAAATTTCGAAACCACAAAATGCTCCAAACCCGTTGCTATTTGTATAAATGCACATGAGGGGGGCATTTTGTAGGTACATCTTTGTTGCTTTCAAAATCTAATGGTCTCCTGAAGAAATAGAACAAGATTGAAGACTCACCAGAGTCTATCACTTTCTTGTTCTTTTCTGTCTGAGACGTGCTATGTAGTGCTTCATTGAGGATCCCAGTATTATTCTCATATTTAATTTAGGTATAACAGAAAAATAAGATGAAAGAACATGACAAGAAAGAGGAAGATGAGTGAAAAGAGAGGGGCCCCTGGAAGTAAAGTGAGGAGTTAATGTTCATTCTCCTGGTTATCTATTTTATTTGCTACCAGTCCCACCCGTGTGCAAAGAATTATAAGTAGAGAACATGTTCAACAAGCACAAGTAAAATGACAAATTTAGGAAACAGCTCGACTCATGTGTCGAATGTCCAACACTGGTACTTTACAAACCTGTTGGAGTTTTAAACTACTAGGGTTACCATATCTCTTAGATTATGCTACCGAACCAAGTAAGAGCATGACATGGTTTAGGTATTACAGCTCATTCCTTTTTATTGTTGGTTTAAGCATTGACACACCAAGTTTCCCCAAACCTATAGAAGCAAAGTACTTGGTATGTAGATATTTTGTTTGTTGATAGGTTGCATTTTGTTTCATGATGGTGGGACAGCTTGTAATAGTGTGTTAATATTTTAACTGTGAGATTATGGAACCTCATCAAAATAATTTGTCAGACCATTTGTATAGGAAAGCAAATTCTTAGCTTTATATTTTATCCCCGCAAAGTATGTAGTACTGCCGCTTTGCAAATTGTTGGGGAGAATAACTATTGTAGTCACCGTCTGGTTTGTTTTCTTTTGTTTAATTTTTATTTATCTGATTTTCTAATTACGGAAATTAGCTTGATCTTGAAGTATGTGAAGTATAGGTTTGTGATGTCAATTGGTGGTTGTTTTGTTTCTAGGGATGAGAAGGTTATCTCTCGAGCAATTGACTTAAATGAACAGCTACAAAGAGTACTAGCAAGACATGATGCGCTTATTTCTTCTAGGTCTACCTCTACTTCAAATGACTATGTCCTGGATGAAGCAGAAGAGGAGGAAGAGGAAGCCGAACAGCTTGTCCGAAGGTATGCATGTTCATATTGGGCCATACTCTGTGGGGGTTATAATATTGTTTTGTGTAGCTTGTATTCTTTTTCTTTTTCTGATTAGAATTGACTCTTATATTGAAAGGATAAGAAAAGGTAAAGCCTGTGCACGTCCTGAACATGAGGAGGGCCAAATAGAGAGACCTTTAGGTGTCATTAAATCTTCGAATCCAGGAGAAAGGGTGCACCGTCTGCTTATAAGACCGTTGAGTCAAGAAGGGGATACAGTTCCACCTGGTCCAGCTGTTGTGCTTCCACCTCCACCTGCAAAACATATTGAGAGGGAGAAATTCTTCCAGGAGAACAAGCTTGATGGTTCTGCTACTCTTGCTGCCCATGTCAGGAACCTCTCATTACATACTAGCAATGGCAGCAGCTCCATCGACGGCCGGAGCATGGATAGCGACTGAGAGAGCCCACCAAACATCTTGTTTTCTTCTTTCTATTGTCAGTTCCAGAATTGATTTCCAGTGTTTCCAGGCGTGCATGTTTCTTCCGTGACACGTGGATGTGAATTGTTGCTATTTTTCTGTTTGGTGCTAAGTTAAGATGCTCTATTTGTGAGGAACCTCTCTACATAGTCTTTATCTATTTCTGATCTACCCGTCATGCTGGCTGTCGTGAAAAGTGGTATATATATCAATGCGTCTCTTAGACAGTGTTGCTTTCAAGATTTTCAAGTGCAAGATTATCTGCCGCTTCTTCCAGTTGCATGTTTCATAATTACTAAGCCTATGTTTGGTCCAACAGAATCAACATTGGAATAGGAGGGAGGCCAGCATTAAATGAGATTTGAATGATCATTTTTTATCTCACGCTAGGTTGTGCATAAGAATGAATTCTAGGCATGGAATTTCCATTCCAATGGCGTGCTTAGTATTAATGTCACAACGCCTCAGACGCATCATAATCCAACACTGGGTAACCATTCACAGAAACAATAAATTGTATACAATTTCAGTAATTTTTAGGCCATACCAGTGCTACTTCACCATGCAAAAGCACGGTGTCTCGTGCTCATTCGAAGTTGGTCACTTTTTATATTGGGCAAAGCTTGAAGAGTATTTAGCCAAAAACTCCTTCAGCGAGTGAGGTGATACTTCCACATTACTTGCATGTGTAGTGTGTACGCGTAACTTTCGCAATTATGAGTGACTTCTTATGCAAAGCCTTGCCTACAAGGTAGCATTGTATTATTGATAAAATAAAATAAAAATGTTGCATCAATGAATAAATCAGATGTAATAAATCCATAACCCTAGACCTGAAAGTACAGTGATTCTGGACAATGCACCTGTGTACCTTGCGAATGTTCACTTCATAAAATATCACCCAATGATAATGGGTTCCTGTAAAGCAGGAGTGCACTACAACCCTGTAGTACACAATCCGAGCCGTCAATTTCGGCAATCAATGAATCAAATTTCATCTAAGCAATTGATGGTTTTGATATGTAGGAGTTGAGATCAAATCTGGACCACTAATTGTCAAATGAACGACTCGAATTGAGCACTACAAGAACTCCAGATTGAAGAATTATATCTAACAGAAGAAGTTGCAAAGGCCAGAATTACGGTCTACATTTCATCAGGCCTTGCATGAATGGAGAGGAAAATGAGAAGACCAGAAAAGAAGCAAATTTATTTTCTAAACTTGTTAGGGGCTTACATAAAAGTTTTGAACTATGCTTCTAAAGGCTAAAGAATCTCTCACCTCGATACCCTTCTAAGCCACCTAATCACCACTGAGCACGTGAACTCTACGTTTTTAACGATGAGACTGTTGACTTCGATCAACGAGTTATTAACCTTTTTGGTCTCTAAAGTATTAATTGCGTCTCATTTTAGTCTCTGGTATTAATTGGAGAATTTAGTCCCCAAAGTTAAAAATTTGTAGCAATCAATTTCCTAGCCCAAACTCCATTAACATTTTCCATCAAAACGAGGGGCGACAACGTCATTTCGCACAACCTTTCGCTCGCTCTCCCTCTCTTCCCTTCTGTGTTGACTACTGGAAAACCTCTCTCCCTCTCTCTCATGCTCGACTCTCTCCTCCTCTCTTCGGCTGACTCTCTCTCTCTCTCTCTCTCTCTCTCTCTCTCTTGATCAACTCCCCACCCCTCTCTCTCTCACTGCAAACCCTCTCTCTCACTCACCAATTTCTCTCTTCCTCCTCCTGCGAATTAGGTTTCTTGTTCAGGGGTTTGAAAATCCCCCCTTTTCCTTTGCAATTTGATCGGCGGCAAAAGTGATGATTGGCGACGGTAGTGGTGGCAATTTCTTGACCTTGGGCGAAGATTGAGGTAAGGATATAGAATTCCATTGATTTTCAATTCGAATTTGTGAGTCCCTCGATTTTCAATAGAAATACATAAACCAACTTCAATAAGAAAATATAACCATGCCATCCATATACTTCCAAAATGTCTCCCCACAAGTTTCAAGTTCATAACCAACAACCATGTCTAAACCGAGTACCCGTGTTCCATGTCAAAGTGAGTAAAAGTATTAAAGTTATACATCCTTCCAAAGTCAAAAGAAATAGGCAAATAGAGTTACAAATTCATCTTTCAAAAATAGAGTTCACAAGATGATCAAATTACTCTTTTCCGGTATGCTTTTAAAAGATGCACACACTCCATGCACTCCACTTCATGATCCTTGGTGTGTACCAGAAAATAATAGGGATGAGCTACACTAGCCCAGTAAGAAAATCTTCTACTATCGCTAAATGCATATGGAATGATATGAGAATGAAGGAAGTAACGAAGTACAAGACAAGAAACGACCAAGAAATGCCAACTTAAGATCAAGTAAGAGTCAAGGTGTCTGCATATTCATAAAATCTCTTTTCGTCGAAGATAGCCCTTTTTGAAAAGTCTGATGTGTCCATATAAACATTTTTTATCCATTATTCCTCTTTCACTCCAAGAACCCACTATTTTCCACAATCTTATTAATTGGAACCTATGGGATCCGTAGTCCCCTGCTGAGATTCACGGGCCTCGTTACCAATGCCCAGGGACACACAGAATGGTGGCCCAAGTATTCACGGTCCAACTATAAACTAATCACTTCTCATTTTTCTCAAATTACGTTCGCATGTCCTTTATACCATTTCAATCGTGTTCACGTGTTCATCACACAACATTAAGATGTGTCAAAGTGTTTAATAAACATTGTTTCCATCCCACATTTACATTAAATGACGATACAATTTAATAATCCAATTCTAGAAGTCCAACAATCAAAAGACACATAGGGAGAGAGAGATTTTTAACTGATCCAAGGAGGTCAATTAACCAAACTCAAGATCATCACAAATTTGAATCAAAACTCTAAAAAGGGATGAGTTTTCAACACAAGGATGAGTTTTCAACACAACTAAGAGAGACAAGATCAAACTAGAAATTTATGCAACAAATCAACCATTAACAATCAGAAAAAGGAGAAGGAGATCCCTACCACAATGAGTTTCGAGAAAAACCCTAAACCCAATCGATTTAGACTCCAAACTCCAATAATGAACTCCACCCGAGCTCCACTATGCGATCAAGGAACTAGATCAAGTAAAAAAACAAGCCACAAGAGTGAGTTTCACTCACAAATCAAGTGAGAGAGAGAAAACGCGAATAGAGTAATGAGACCATGGGACCATGGGATGAGCTATTACCTCTATGAGTGGTGATATTCAGAATCCAAGTAAGATTGATGTTTCAAATGCGTAATTCTTGAAGATTTGTGATGAATTGAAGTGTAAACCTAAGGATTTGAGTGGATTTTGAAGAGAGAAGGGAGAGAGGCGATTTTTAGGGTTCTGGGTCGTGTTTTAAAATGAAAAACAAACCAAGGACCCCCCCTTAAATACGAGTTTGGATCGTGCTCCAAAATTTCAGAAAAATTGTAAGTTGTACCGCTACTAGGAAAAACCTTGTACCGGTTCAAGAAGTGTTTTGGGGCTATTGGAAGATGGGAACCATTTCTGAGAAAAAACTAGAACCGGTTTGATACCAAAATTCCGCCACTGATAAAATGGTACTGGTGCTGAGAAAAAGTTAATACCGGTACCTCTCGGGAAATTTCCAAACCTTTTCTCCAAGTACCGACACAACTCCCGACCACAACCAATACCCTCCTAACTCTTCCCAACACCATCACAACCAAGAAATCAATTACCCAACAAGCCATCGAACTCTCGGCACACCAAATATACGTACATCCATACAAATATTTCGCGAAATGCATAATTAAAATTTGATTAGAACTAATCCACGTCACTCATAAATAAGTTAAGAGTTCAAGTTTATGAGTCTCTGCAAAATTTAGGGGCTAGGGTTTTCAAATTGAGGATTTGGATTTTCGGGATTGGGGTGAAAAGTTGGGGAGTTAATTGCAGTTATGAGGTTAAGGTTCTTTGTAGTGGGATTGACTCTGGTGGTGATTGGTAATACTTGGCAGTGGTGGAGGTGTACGTATTTGGCAGCAGTGGGTTGTGGTGATTTGGAGTAATGTTGGTGTAAGGTGGGGACTGGTGGTGGTTGGTGATTTGATGGTGGCAGTGGAAGTTTGGTTGTGGTGGCGGTGGTGTTATATTGTGTCAGGCAGTGGTAGTGGCCTCTTTCCTCTCTCCCTTGTTCTAGTAGCCATGGTTACGAGTGGGTCAGGTTTGACCTTGGTTCCTGATACTAACTCCTTCCATGTGGGTGGGTTGTGCAAAATGATGTCGTCGCCTCTCGTTTTGATGGAAAATGTTAACAGAGTTTGGATTAGGGACTTGATTGGCACAAATTTTGAATGTTGGGGACTAAATTTCTCCAATTAATACATGGGGACTAAAATGAGACGCAATTAATACTTTGGAGACCAAAAAGGTTAATAGGCAATCGATCAACCTTAATTTAGATGCAGAAACACTGGAAAATGTTACTATTTACTTCAAATTGTTGTACTATGTTCTCAAAATAAAAGGATCAGCCTATACTTCGCGATTTGATTAAAAAGCTCGTGTTTTTTTTTTGTACCAGAATCTTTGATTCCAAAAGTAACTTCAAGATTTACCAATCATGTTGGAAATCAAGAGCCAAAGCAACTTCAAATATAGAATGTTGATACTTTTGTTGGGAATCGGGGATCTCACACACACACACCACAGAAACAAGTATGTATGTGGTTTGGCCGGGGTGTCTGTTCCAAGAAGAAAACATATTTTCGGATATCGATCGCTGCAAACGGCAAACAGAGTTTATAAAGCTCAAACTCACTCCGATAGACCTCTTGACTCTCTGTTCTCTCATACTTCTTCCTATCTATCTATACATGTATTTATAAGGGAGAAACGGAGAACAATCCAAACCCATTTAAGGGTTTCCCCATCACGCGTGCATGGCCGTCAATGACGCTAAACAGCGCCCTAAGGGGCTGTCGGTAGATTGAAGGTGACTAGTCTCTTTCACATCTCTCACTCAATTGGAGAGCTTGGTCAACAATCACCCCCTCCACCATGAGACAATTTTCCAACCCTGTCATGGATGTTGCACCCTCTGAATCAAAGTCCTCTGTCAGTCTGAGCCTGGACACACCTTGTAAAGACTCCTAAATTTTTAAAAGAAGATTTCGAATATGAAATTGGGGATTTTGTAGAATTACAGTAAATGTGTAAATGTGGGGTCAATATGAGAAACTTATTTGGTTTGGGCTTGTTTGAAGCATTTTATTAGTTGAGGGGTGTAATTGGGACTATATAAACCATGAGGGAGAGAAAATTCATTTCCCCGTCCCCTCTCAAAAGGTAGGCCCTCTCTTCCCCCTCCCCTCTCTTGCTTTTTTCCTCCCACACCACAATCAACCACACCCACTTAAAACCCTTGTAAATCCACTGTCAAACATTCACCCCATGCCATTTGAACCTGGGATTCATGTGCAAAAGCTTGGGGAGATTGCATTTGGTGGGTTTTGGTTTTGGAGCACTAGGGTTTTGCTTGGAGCTTGATTGGAGTTCAATCTTTGAGGTAGGGATCTTTTCTATACTCTCTAAGTATTTATAAATGTGCCTGATTTTAATTTTTCCTTGGATCTAAATCTGTCAAAGACTGCAGTTCGCAGCTTCAGCAATTCCCCTCCGGTCGGGTTTGTCCGACTGTCCAGACGGTTTTCCAGGAACTTCGGTTCCTCCATTTTGTTGATCGGGTTGCTTGTTTAGTTCTCCTTTGGCCTCCGATTGAGTTATTCATCTAAAATCACAATGATATTACTCGGTATTGTGTTAAACTTGTTGAATTACCATATTGAATTCAAAACTTGTTTCGTTGGATGCTTCTTGGTTATATAACGGAAATTGACATCATACCTACGATTGCTTGAATTGTAGTGACATTGTATGTTGAACCAATGAACATGTTTTGAACAAGATAAACGGGACACTTAGTGAGTTGAGAAAATGAGAAGTATTTGATTTGAAGTTTAAATGATATTACTAGGACCACCAATCAGTATGTCGCTAGGCAAGGGTTACGAGGCCCGTGAATCTCCGCAAGGGTTATGAGGCGCATGAATCTCGGTAGGGGTTACGAGGCCCAACAATCTCGGCAAGGGATGTCCCAAGATTTCCGGTTATTGAGATGGTGAAAATGAGGAACTTGAAACGTAAGAACAAAGGAAGATGAAATGTTTTAGATTGACACTTGAGCTTGAGAAAAGGGATTTTAAAGACACGAAACACCTTAGTCCAAAAACTTGTTCGTATATACTTGTTTCTATTTTGTTGCTTACCCATGTACTACTTCATTCTCTTCGTGCTCGTATCATCTCGTGTGCAATTAACGATTGTAGAAGATTTTTCTACTGGGCTAGTGTAACTCAATCCTTCATTTTCAGGTACAAATCATGGAGCATGAGTTGGCGTGCTTGGAGTACATGACATTGGTTGAAAGGCATACAATGATGAGTTATTTGATGATCTCATAAACTCTATTTTTGGAAGATGAACTTGTAACTCCATTTATTTCTCTCTTTTGACTTGGAATAATATAATGATTTAATCACTTTTATTCATGTTTTCTCATGGGATATGGGTATCTAACTTGGACATTATCATTAATTATGAACATGGAACATTGTGGTGAGATCTTTGGAAGTGAACGTATGAATTATCGTATTTTCTTATATGAAAAAAGGTTTATTTATTTATTCTCTGCTTTGTACTTGGGGCAATTCCGCTTGATATGCCCCTCTTGGTCTAATAAAATAAGGTAAACTTTCATCCTCTGGACCTTGATTGTCTACAATTGGAACTCTGCTGGCTTTTCTGCATGTCTTGATCGTCTTTTACATTAGCAAGGCTTAAGTGCCTTCATAGTTGAATGTTCCCATCTTCTTCCTTTGAGCCTTTTATATAAATAGGACATCCTTGACCATACCCATGGTCAATCTCTGATAGGCGCGTAAATATTCACGTTGGCGCCCCTTAATTTATCATTGTTATGTCCATTTATATTATTACTTGGAGTTTAGTTTATTTTATTTTGTGTTGTAGGAATTTGAAGGCCGAATAATGAATATTTCATCCGCTGGACCCATTAGTGCCGACTTAATTCAAAAGATAAAAATTTGTGGATTATAGCATGTGCTAAGTGCATGGCCGATCAAAATAATCTAAGTGGGCCCATTGATACTTGACGGAAATTGATCCAATTCCTTGCAAAGAGGCCACGTCCTGATGCATGCCACTACAAGACATTAGGGCTTTGAAAAGGGATGGAATTTAATTGGCTGCCACTACCTATATATGGATTGCACATAGCACATAAGGAGGTTAGACAGAGACGCACGAAGAGAGACTGCAGACGCTGCGGAATAGAGGAAGAAAAATATAGCCAGCGCGTTGGTCCATGTTTCCGTTCAACAAAATCTCGGTGCTTCTCACTCCAATGGGCAACTAAACATCTCTCTTAGGGCGTAGATGAAACCCTAACCAAGTAACTACGTTTTTATGTTAATTTTAGATTTTGATTATCGAGACGACGGTTGTATAACTTTGAGACTTCTTTTTATGGTTCGATCTTATTTTTCCCATCTAGTATTTTGTGTTTGTGGTTCTGTGAATGCAAATACATAGTTGTGCAACAATTTTTCTTGGCGCATGGAATTGTGAATTAGGATAGTCTATGCCTAGGGAAGACGAGTCGTGCCTAGATTAATTAGTTTTATAATCGAAGACGATTCGTGCCAACCGAAGATAGGTTATGCCCGGTTTTCAAATACATGCTATTTTCTTGTCGATATCGCTAGGGGTTGTTACTTTTAGCGAGTTATTGTCGTTTCGGTAATTGATTTCCTTAAATTAATATAATTACTTGGTTGCGAAGTTAGGGTGGATTCGAAACCCTAAGACCCTTTTCCAAATTATTTAATTCACCACCTTTCTTATTTTTAATTATTTAGATAATTTTAGAAATCAAACTCAACTCACTTTTTCTTGAATTAATTTAGAAATCGATTGAAGCATTTGCGATTTAGCCTTTTAATCCCTGAGGACGATACTCGGAATATTTGCCACTATTCTTTGAGTAATAGTAATTGTTCAGTTTAATTAATTATTTTTGGTGTGAGAAACGACCATACCAATCTCCCATCCAGCCTACATCTCATCGTCAAACTTCAGTCAACGTTCACCAGTTGGTTCACCAAGATCTGAAACTCATTGGTATGTCCAACAATGGAGTTACAACTCTGAAGTTTCTCTGAGGTTTCAGTTTGACCAATCTCTTAATCGTAACGCCTTGTTCTGCGATATCTTCAACTGATACATTGCCTCTATTTTTGTCCATGGAGTTAGGCCTCATTCTCTTGGACTATGTGGTGAAACACCTCATGTCCTACACATTGTCTGATCAAGTCAATTGTCTTTTGATTGAGCTCTTCCAATCCTTCTCCTTTGTTTCTACTAGTTTGACACCTTTAAGTTCTAAAAGGTCAAATGGATCATTTTAGCATTATATATCCTCCATCTTTGGCTTCCGAATCACATAATTGGCCGTTGTCAATATGATTTGGAGTTTGTACCAACTGAGAGTCATCTTGATAAGCTTGCATCAAATCAAAGAAGATATTAAAATTAAGATATTTGGGAAGATACTATTCAAAATATGTCTTACATTGTAGAGGGTATTCTGTGATAAAATCAAATCTCCATAGTACCAAATAAGATATTAAACTCAAGATATTTGGGAAGATATTGTTCAAAATATGTTCAGGTACACTGAACCTAATATTTTACACCCGATATATTGTCAAATCATCCAATATTCGTATTAGAATATGACACAAATGGAAACAAAATTGGACGTGCACAATCTCTATGGAATGCAGAACAAAGATGCGGCAGTGGGATCGATAATGCGGCTCTGGGAATAAAGATGCAGCCGCTATTTGAGGAAAGTTCTAGAATATTCCTTTCACGGCCGTCACCACGTGGGTAAATGATTACGTGACCGTGGCACACATGAGAAAATGACCACACGACGGTCGGAACAATGCAGCGGCATTGGGTTCTCTCTTCTCTCAAAGCTCATTGAAGATTCCTAAGGGCTCCCTAACATCTTGGGTCATCCTCATTCTACCCTTAGTTCTGTGAGAACTTTGCCTTGCAACCTTTGTAACTAGCTTCATCATCGGGCCCACCCAAGGCAGAGCATAGACAATTAGATAGGTAAATTGGGGTGTCTACAATAAATTATTTCAAATACATCTATGTATATAATCATTTCCTCCCATTTTGTTTTAAGATTAAGGTAGGAACATGAGTACCCACGCATTACCCGTATGGGATTTGAGGTGGTGTCGTGTGCTACTTTTCGGATCAGGGTCGGGATATAGAAAAAACCAAAAACCACCCCGCTCGTTGTCATCGGAGGGAGGATTTATGAAATAGTTTGTAAAATAGGGCTGGAAAAAAAAAACCCAAAGAACCGAACAATTTTTTTTTTTTTTTTGGATTTTCCAGTAGACCGGCCCGGTTCTCAGTTCTGATAACCTCCAAATTTTAGGAACCGGTTCGGTTCCCGGTTCATGGGATTTTAAACCCGGTTCGAACAAAACTGAACCGGTTTTATATATATGTATAAAATATATACTATTATTACTAAAAAAGAGAGGATGGGAATCGAACCCAACTCACACGCATGGGAGTCATTGCATTTACCCACGTGGCTGGCCAAGCCTTTTGTTTTAAGGCAGGAAATAATAAAGTTATTACTTAGTAATTTATCTCTCTCTCTCACACACGCACGCGCGCGCACACACACACACACACACATATATATATAGGGAGGGCTTCTAGTCAGGAATCCCTGACTTTATTTAAAGTCAGGACCTCACCTTTCCCGATTGAATTTTGATGATCCGAGCCGTCCAATGTGTTTAGAACATGTTTTTAAGGGTCGTCACGAAGAATCATAAAAAAAAAATGACCGGGAAGGGCTTGATCCGAGCAGCTTTTCATACAAGCTGTAGATATATAATTTATGAAAAACTGCTCGGATGAAGCTTTTTCCGGTCATTGTTTTTGACGATTCCTCGCGGGGACCCTTAAAAACATGTTCTTAACACATTGGACAGTTCGGATCATCAAAATTCAATCGGAAAAGGTGAGGTCCTGACTTTAAGCGAAGTCAGGGATCCCTGACTAGAATTTTTTTTGTATATATATATATATATATATATATATATATATGGGGGGCGTTCCGTTGACACATACAAAAACACAACAAATAACACAAGATCTCAGCCATTGCTTTGGACGATTGAGATTAAATCTCAGCCCTTTTATACTCTCTCTCATCCCATCATCTTCCTGTCACGATCTCCTTCATCCCATCCGACTCACTACCAGTCGACTCCACCTCCACCCCTCTCCACTCCACCGGTCACCCCATCTCCAGCCTCACTCTCCGGCAACACCTATCTCCGGCGAAGTGCTAACAACCATGGTTCTGGGACCACCATCTTGAAACGGCAGTTCTGGATTTTGATTTGTGTGAAACGGCAACACCGCAGTTCGGCTAAAATCGATTTTAATTTTGGTCAGCGGGGGCATACTTGGTCGATTTTAATTTTTGGTTGACAGGGGCGTAGTTGGTTTGGCTGCGGCAGGACTCGTTCGAAGGCCGTCGACGGCGATGCACCGCCTCTATTTCTTATTTTTCATGCCTCTCTTTGTATAGAATTTACAAACTTTGAATCAGCTAGTTTAATTAGAAAATGTAATGTGGAACTTCAGATTTGTAGGAATTTTCTTTTTTGAATTGGGTTTTCCATAAACCAAGTACATATTCTGGTGATAAATGCAAAAGTTTGGTCCATGTCGTACATCAGGGCTTTTTCTCAGAAAGTGATTTGGGATTCAAATTAACACAGACTAATCCAAATCCACCTTTTCACCGTAACAACGCATCCATAGATAGAAATAGATTTGGGATTCCTATTGCTGTCGAGGGCTCTACTTTAGCCAAGAAATGAGGAGAACGCCGGAGATGGGTGTTGTTGGAGAGGGGGATGTCGGAGAGGGAGGCCGGAGATGGGGTGGCCGGTGGAGTGAGCGGGTTGGAGCTGGATTCGACTGGTGGGGAGTTGGATGGGATGAAGGAGGAAGAAGATGATGGGATGTGAGAGAGTGTAAAAGGGCTGGGATTTAATCCCAACCGTCCAAAGAAAGGGCTGAGATCTTGTGTCATTTGTTGTATTTTTGTATGTGTCAACGGAACGCCCCCCATATATATATATATATATATATATATATATAACTTGCAGCCCACAAGAAACCCTAAAGGCTCCCAGTTTCCCACTCTCTAATGTGCGGAGACCCCCCTTCTCTCTCGTCTCTCCCACTCTCTCTCTACCATTCAAATGGCGACTGGGCGATCATCATCAAATCGAAGCTATCTCAGATCGTCAAGCTATCAGATCGAAACTATCTCCGTCATCGTCGTCAAGCTATCAGATCGAATCTATCTCGTCCATCATTGTCCTTCATCATCGTCGACTCTGTCATGTTCATTTCTATATATGTATGTTTCTGTAAAATATGTATATATATATATACAACGTTACTCCGTCATGTTTGTTTGTGGGTTTGCGCCTTACTTTTATTGTTACAATTGATTACTGCCTTATGGAGGTTTAGATTTGAGATCTGGAATGGAATATGTCTATATACACACCGATCTATTGATTCTTCTCTCTCTCTCTCTCGACCCAACCTGACCTTCGAACCGGACCGAACCTAGGCCTAGATATCCGATTTCGGCCACTAACCGAATTTTTTCGCTTCACTCAAATATGGCCATGAACTGGACCGACCCGAACCGGTTTCAGCCCTACTATAAAGTGAATGAGAGAGCCTAGTATTTTATCAGAACCGAAGGGGAAGTTAGAGAATTGTCGAAAACCTCAGGGAGGTTAGTGGTATTTTACTCAAGACGCCAGACGGCCAACGGAAGAGAACCTGAGAGAGTGGACCCTCATTTTCCGCCAACGCGTCAAGAAAAGCTGAAAAAGGGCAGCAAGGAAGGAAGAAACACAGAGTCGGGTGTTCTCTTGGTGTTTCTCTCTCTGCATTGCTGGCTGCTGCGTGGCGGCCGCATGAATTGAAGATTCTCTCTCTTGTCAGAAGAGAGAGAAGACAGAGAGAGAGATCTCTCGCCCCGCTCTTGAAATCTTGTCTCTTCGGTTGGGTACTACCAGTTAGCGTTTGACTTTGGAATAGAGAGTTGAAACAGATTCGGTATTTCCCCATTTGTAATTCATTCATTCATTCATTCTGCCTTTTGTGTTTTTTTGGCCCCTTGATGATGATTCAATGTGTGAATGAGCAGCGTCCATTGACAAAATCAATCTTGGGTTTGTTTCTTTAAATCTATTTTAATAGGTTCGGAATCATCTTGTTTATTCCTTTGTTTTTCTTCAATGCAATAACCGCTAGGGTTTTTCTTTTGACGGACCGAAACTCCTACGTTCTTCTTGGGTTTCTTCATTGCTTATCAGCTCTCCAATTCATTTCAAACAGAGAATTACGTACCACATTACACGCTTGTTTCTCTCTATTCTCTCTCTCTGTGTGTGTGAAGAAAGTTTAGTTCGGATGGATCTGATGAGGGTATCAAATTGGGTTGTTGAATGTTGTAGGTGGTGGATTGCTTGACAGCCAGAATGCCTCTATGCAAGAGAAAACCTTTTCCGTTGGTCGAAAGGCCCAAGGATTTGAAGCCTCAAGAACTTGTATTTCTGGTCCGGTTGACCAAAGAGATTTTTAGGGATTATGGGTATCCATCCTTACTCTTCCTTTGCTTAAGTTTTACTACTATTTGAGGAGCATGGTTTTTGTTAGCATTATATAAGCGTTTTTGTGTCGTCGTCACTTACTTTGTTTTCTTGTGATATTTCTAGTGACTACATGAATCGGATAAATCTGTATTGTCAGAGAGTTTGGACATGTAAGGTTACTGGAAAGACTAACTTGACTTTTGAGGAGGCATTGGCGTCAGAAAAACAGGCAATGGAAAAGGTTCAGCAGTTCCCCAAAGAACTAGTCGCCCCTGTGCTGCGCGATGTTCAATTCAGTAAGGATTCATTGCCCTGATGCATTATTACTTCTGCAGATCCTTCCATGCAGGCTTCTCTATCTCTATCTCTATCCGTGAGCTTATTTCCCTATCTTTCACTTGTTTCAAAGTGAAAATTGCTCTTGCACTGTTATCCAGCTTTAATTGTTACGTGTTTTTCATCTTTTGCCTGCAGTTCTCTCTTTTATTTTCTGCTCACAACTGCCTTTCAATTGTATGTATAAAATTTGGAATTTAACAGTTACGAAATCTGGGTAAGAGGAAAATGTGCTTTCTAAGGACGCTGCTGTAGATCTACTTTGACAAACACATATGATGTTAATGCATCAGAACTGCAGGTATATCTAAAAAGTCTAATAGTTGCATTGAGTCATGGAGAGCAGCATAAGGGTATGGTACCTCTAGCTACATCCGTCATTTACGAAACATATATTCTGTCTGGGGAAACTATTTCTTTGATGTAAAGTGGGACATGTTTCCTCTAGGCCATCTTAAGAAGGCTTGATGTAGGCAAATGATGTTTCCACAAGTTATTTATGTAGTCGGTGTAATGTCAGGAGGATGCGTTGACATTTTTTCAATTTGAAATCGGTATGCGGCACTTATTTATTGTTGTTTTGTGAATTCTGGTTCTGTTAAATAGTTTCAGTGTCTTACATCATGGACATAGAGTGGGTTGATTTAAATTACCTCATTGGTATCCTAGAGGGGCAGATAATAGAGTAGGCACCAATGATGTTCCAATAAAAACAGTATGGAAACCATTTAGTTTACTGGGAAGTGGGAACAACTTGAATGTGTGATGACGAAGCATGCTTAAAAGGGTTTTAAAATCAGCTCACAAATCCGAATCTCAAGTTCATACAATCAAAGACGTGTTCCATGCCTTCATTAGGAGACCTTTAGGCTAAGCACGCCTTTACCTATATACATTATCTGCTAGTGAAATTAGATTAGTTTTCATTTTGCTTTGTAAGGTGGTCATGGTCTGAACGTGAACTTGAATGTTATTCTTGTGGCATGTCAAGCTGCTCCAGCACTTCGTTCTCAATTGATACGTTGCATGCAGTAAAGGCCATGGGCTTGTCTTGGAAATTGAACGTGTTGGGCATGGAAGGACTCACTTGTCCGGAAAATAAAGAAGAGAAAGATGCAAATAATCTGACATGTTGATCATTTTGTGTCACTCTTTACCTTAATCTGAAAGCTGCCATGGGCTTTAAGCCTGGGTACAATTGTATCATGTAGCGAATTGTGTGTTTGCGTGAATCTGAGGGAATAAAATTATGTCAATAGCGCGTATAAGTTGAATATGTTCAGTCGATAACACTTCAATTTGCAAATTAGTCAGGGAAACCTCACCAAGAGTGACAACATGAATTGATGAGGCCTCTTTTTCATCCTCTTTATAGATGCTCTTAACTGAAATAAAGCTTGTCATCTGCCCGTACATGAGTGAGAATATGGCAGTGACAACTGTCATCAGAGATTAGGTTGTCTGATGATACAGAGCACCAAATGGGTTTGGTATGCAAGTTTTGGGACTGATTAGGAAAGCTTTATTTGCTTGCGAGTGAACCCACATGAACTAAAATGTGTGGGAGTCAGATTAAAATCCCATGAACTATGCGTGAACTCTTATTTCATACATGACATGCAGTAAGACACTTTCTAACCACTATTCATCTGAGAACATAGAAGAAATATACTGGGATTTCTTTATATTTTTCCGTATTTCCGAGTCATTGAGATGGAAATTGATGAAGCAGACACTTAGAGACACATATCTACATGCTCTACCCGTACCAAAGTCCATGCAACACAGATTATACCGATGGTGGATGAACATGAACATGACACATTCATGACATGATGTAGAAATGCCGACAGAACAAATTCAAAACAAATAACATAGGTGAAAGCAATAATTTAGTTATTACCTTACCTTTTCTATTTAAAATGGGAAAATGGAGTGAAACACCTCGTAATACATGTATCAAGGTTCTAAAAGACGCTGGTCGGTCCCAGGTCGGTCGGCTGCCGACTAGCGACTTTTGGCTGACTAGTCGGGTTTCGATCAAGTCGGGGGACCGCCAACTAGCGACTTGTGGCCGACTTGACTAATTTTTAGAACGTTGGTATAACATCCTTATGCTGCTGCTTGCAATTTTTTTTTTAAATGGACTTTTACAGGTTATTTCCCTATGTTGAAAGATACTGACTGTACAGTTCTCCGTGGTCCTACATAGGATATGTTCTTTTTGGAAATCTTTCAATTCAGTTGCATTTCCTAGAATACTTTACATTCCAATTAACAGAGATTCAGCACATTGGGTGTCTTGGGGAACATCATCAATGTCTTGTTTGCGTGAAAACATATGAGATGGTTACTTGTTTGCGTGTAACTAGTGCTAGGGGTGTCCTTTCATTTTTGGCTGGACTTGTCAAGACTGTACAATTATTGCAATCATTGCTGGACATTCAGCACCAACTAATCGTCTGTTACCACATATATTAGAAACCACATATATTAGAGTTGAGCATAGTTGTCAAACCGTGAAATGCGTATTCATGCCCTTGGGCGAGAAAGATGTATTGTAAAAGTGTTTTTTTGGCCTAAATCAATGAAGCTTGTTTTAAGTGATGAATTGAGGATCAAGTGGTCTAATAGGGAAGATCCTTGATTGTCTTGCAAGAAATTGACTCCTCATGTTATATCATTTGGTATGCCAAGTTCATGAATCCACTCCCATAAATTTATGGAAATAAGAATATAAGATTCATCATATCAGAATTTAGAATATTGAGAGAAATCTGATACAATATGCATCATTTAGGATTTAAGTTGGGGTATTCAGTACAAGATTCTCTATTCATAAATTACAATATTCATAAGTTATTTTCTTGTTTTCAATTTAGTAAAAGGATTCGTATTGTGCTTTTGCAAACTTGGAAATTCAATTACATTTCTGATATTTGCTATTCTTATGATCACTTGAAGCAATTTGGTGTGAATCCATTGGAAACTAAAAAATTATAAGTTGCAAGTGAAAGTGCTGGAAACCAAGAAGAGGACAGTTGACAGCTTATCTCTGTAACTAGTGTGCATATCATCATCATGTGATTATTTTAATGATCATTGGTGGTCGAAGAGTTAATGATCATGACTTACTGGAGCTTTAAACATGATGGGTAGGAACAAAAGGGTCATGTTTTATGAACCCTTAACTGAACTTTTTTTTCCCGTTCCATTGGCCTTTAGTCTCCTAATTATCTTTTTCGTCATTGTTGACTATCCATTTTCCCTGTAGTTGCATATACATCCAATTCAAGCAATACAATATCTCTGGTTATTTCTGCAGGCATGCTCACGCTAAAGGATCTTGTCAACAAAATTGCCACGAAGTTACAGGAGAATTTGTCAGAGGGCACTGAACTGTATGGAAAAACAAATAATCGTGTATATCCTTGCAAAATAGTAAAAGTCCTTGTGGAAGAGGCTGACAGAACCCAGTACGAGGTAATGTGGCTTGACAAAGACAAGAAAATAACTGGAAATGCGGTAGTAAATGCAGAAGATTTGGTACGGAAGAAGCTTCCTTTCAGTAGAGATGTTCTGAAGTCTTTCATCAGAGAATCTACTTATCGAAGTGTACCTTGGGTGCTACATGACAACTTGGCCAGGAAGCATGGAATATCCACTGATCCTCCTGAAGAGTTAAGAAGCAAAGTTTCTTTACAGGATGGACGTGTAGTCATTATTAAGAAAAGAAGTGTAAAAGAGGAAGATGGACAAAACAATGGGGTAATCATAGACGTTCTTGAAGCTTTGTTTTGTCAAAAGTATGTAATTTTATGGTTTCTATGTTTGTAAATTCAGGGAGGAGAAGTGCTCAGGAAATGTAAACAGAAGAAATTGGCGAATGAAAAATTAGAATCCTTAGTCCCAGAGAGAAATTCTGATAAAGGTAATGCTTTTTCTGTTTATTTTTTTTAATCCTGGGTAGACTGGTAAGAGAAAAACTACTCTTTCATGTCCGGGCTTTTCTGCTGGAGTAAATGTTTCTAAACTGATTAATGAATGTTGTAACATATTTTCTTCTTTATCTTGGAATCTGCAGAGCCCGTTAAATATCCAATTGACGATCTTCTGGTTGAACCTGCTTCAAATGATCCAGTTTTCACTGAACGCCCTTCTCCGTCCAGGGACTTCAATGTTCCCATGGAGTGTGTTGGGGATCTTTTGATGACATGGGATTTTTTTTCTTCTTTTAGTAGGCTATTGCATTTGTGGCCATTTTCCCTTGATGATTTTGAAAATGCTCTCTGCCACAAAGACAGCAATTTGATCCTCATTGTGGAATCTCATATGGCTATTCTTCTCTTGCTTATAAAGGATAACGGCGACTATACCCTGGCTATAGAGAAGAAAAAACGGAAGCCAAAGGTTGAACTAATGAAACAAGATATTTGCATACATTAACTTGAAATAGATATGATCCATCTCTTATTACCTGATCTTGTGCCACTTCGTGTCTTTCTTCCCAGTTATTGGATCTTCTGATGTTGTGTTTTTTTCTTTAAACCTGCAGATTACATTAGTCACCTGGACAGAGTATTTGTGTGATTTCTTAGAAATGGTTAATGATGCTGAACTATCCAATCATATAACAACAATTAGGCGGGGTCATTATGGCCTTCTCGACATTCATGGAAAATTAGGAATTTTGCAAGCATTGGTTGCCCAAGTCCTTAATACGGATCTTATTAGGAAGAAGTTGGATGAATATGTTGAACAGCAGCAGGTTCTTGCATCTACAAGAAGAGAGGAAGCATTGGAGGAAGGGAGAAAGAGGAGACAAGATAAAGAACTTCTGAAGACAGAGTCTCATGCCAAGGAAATTATAGAAGGACGAAGTGGAGAGTCCGTAGGAAGCAGCTCAAACACAATGGTGCATGGAAATTACAGCAGGCAGAATGGATATGGGGCAGACAAATGGAATAAGGATGCTGTCTCGTCTCCGGGGAAACATGCATCGGAGAACATTATCAAGTTAGTTTTTTTCAAAGAGTATTATTGCCCTATGAGTTGCATTGAATATTCAACCTTTGCTGACTTTCCTACAAAACAGGAGACAATTAGACACCCCAATGAAAAGGGATGGAAAGAAACAGAAGGTTGATGCTAAAGCTGCAGTGGAAATTGAAAAAGGTTCGGCTAAGAAGGGAGCTCAAAAACTAACTGGGGATGATGGAAAGAAAGCAATGGAAAGAAGTAAAGAATGTAGGGTATGCCTCTCTCTCTCTCTCTCTCATGTATGTTGATGAAAGCTACCTTTGGTCCCAGATGTACTGAGGGAAAGAAAAAAAAACTATTACTATATAGGTTTTTATTGACAAACATTGGGTTTTTGAGAATATCTGTCCCTTTGTTCTTTAATACTAACCTGCCAAAAAAGAAAAAGAGAGAAAACAATAGCCTCTACTTCAATTTACCCCCCAAAAAATAGCCTCTACTTCCTGTTCTTTTCTCCATATTTCTTCCTCCACATATCCAGGAGTCAAACACAACCTAAACGAACACTTTAATAAGCTTTTGTGAGCATATTTTCTAGTCGTTTGTGTTGACACGGTATACATTACAGAAACAGTATCTTGAAAGGGAGATGGAGAAAAGATTCATTCGAACCAATCCCATGGGTAAAGACAGGAACTATAGCAGGTATTGGTTTTTTAAACGCGATTGGAGGATCTTCATTGAGAGTTCTGACTCTGCACAGTGGGGCTATTACAGTACCAAGGAAGAGGTATTCATGCTGCATGCATTCAAAATTTCCTTGTTATCTGTTAGTTTGTTGTTCTTTTGGTGATTCTAGCCTCCCTCTCTTGACAGCTTGATGCCTTTATGGGCTCACTGAACCGAAAAGGTGAGAGAGAGAGGGCACTCAAGAAACAGCTGGATAAATACTATAATAGAATATGGTGAGTTTGTCTAGAACTTGTTCTCAAGCTACTTTTGAATTTCCTTTAGATTGTTCTCAAGCTTTCCTCCTGATTACCATTTTTTAGTTGAGTTCGAATGTCTTGGCACAAAGTCTTTGTGTTGTTTGATGCATTATTGACTGTCCATTTCCCTCCTATCTACTTTTGAATTTACTTCCCATCTGATTCACTATAATTGGCCAACTGCCCCCCTGCAGCTGCTGTATCTTTTTCGCCACATACACATGCTCACAGACTCAAACAGAGACACATTTACATTTATGCTTGTATTCAAATATGTATCTATGCATATTGTTCATGTGTTGATGTAAATATCATCTACTCGAGGCTATGATTCTTGAACAGGGGAGTTTTTAAGGGATTTGATGTTTTTCACTGCCTGTCCCTCATATTTGCTTGAAGAATATTCTTATATGAAGATTTTGGAGAATAGCTTCACTCTTGGTATTAGTCAAGCTTGTTGGTCCTTCTAGTCCTATTATTTTGGGGTTGCGCACAAGGGCGCTACTTTTTATTAGAACTCAACCTGCTAACATTGATGTTGTGGCTCCAATAGCACTACCACTTTGTGCATAAAGACAAAAGACTAGGCCTGTACCCAATCTACTGGTCCTAAACACGCGTTACATGGGAATAAACTGGCCGAACATAAAAGTATGTCTTCAACGTCTGAAATAATATTTAACACGATTATATAAAAACAAAAAAAAGTCACCCACCGCTTATCCACCTCTTGGAGAATCGTTTTTGTTCACATCCCTCATTCTTGCATCAACGTCACAAAAGTTCGCTAAGTGGTTCATTGTCCTCTTCTATGTTTCTCCATGACTCTTGCCCAGACCAGCCATTGCTTACCCTTTCTTTACAACTACCAACCAACCCTCAACTTCAACCACATTTACCCATTGTTGTTCATACATTTTTATCCAACTTAACTATCATTCTTTGATCCTTTCCATCTCAAGTTCTGATTTGACAAACAAGTTTTTTTCTAGATTTCAACTACATGGATAGCCTCTTACATTTCAAATGTATCATGATCCCCATCATATTTGGGAGTTGTATCAGCTAGATCTTAAATTATTACAGGGCTCCTAGTGTAAAATTTGTTGCTTTTTGCAGGAATGATAGAAAAAAACGTTCCCTACAGTATAATTCGACTTGACACTTTGTGTTGGCCAATGAATTTATATCACACACTATGTAGCCCAACACCGACAAGCTACATGACGCGAACACGATAATATTTATATAATTCAATTACATGAATAAAAAAGGTTCTCGTTATAAATATGTAACACGACATATTCCTTCAATCTTGTTTATCATCACATCATTAGCAAATGTATTTCAACAAAAAGCATTTCACCAGCTTTGTCTTATATAACCAATAAATTAACTTAGTCATACAAAGAAGACTGACTTTTCTAAGCTTTAACAAGAGTCTTAACTATTTTGTTTTGAACACCCTTGATGCATTTTGGAAGTGTCCCAAGAGTGTCCTGAGAGTGTTTGGAGCATTTTATAGTGTCCCTGGAGGGTCCATACCAAAAACATTGAGAAATTTTAGGACACTTCATAATTGAGTGTCGTACACGTGTCCGGAGAGTGTTGGGGTCTAGCACCGGTAGGCTATCATGTTTATGTCGCTTAGACATGCTGGGGAGTCACGGGAGGTTAGAATGCAACTTTCAAAAGTTCGGTCAAGTTTCATAATCGCGATGAATGCTTAGTTATTGAGCACTTGTTTAGTGACATTTGCTTGACATTGTCTTAATGTCGTATTCTTTTTCTTTTATCCCTAATCCAGTAGGGATATGATATTTTCCTATTGAATAGCTCCCGAAAACTTGTCCATATGCAATTTTTTTTGGAAAGATGATGTGTCTGTGTTTCCATGACGTGTTATGTCCGCGATCGTATTAGTGCTTCTTAGTTCCCCCTGTACTCCTTAAAAATCACATTGTCTTCTCCTTAAGTCCTTAATGTCATTGAGCTTTCTTGCCGTCTAACCCCACTGAAGACGTTCAGAATTTTCTCATATTATGGTGTTTGACATGTAAACTAAATAAAATGTTCTTGTTTCATTTCCCCCATGCTCGCATTTGTAGCTTATCTCTCCCTTTCTTTATGTCCTCCAATTCATCTATAGTCTCCCTTTCTTCTTTAAGCACGCTGTGCCTCCACAGCTAGCCGCAGGTTCACAGCCACCATCATCTGGAACAAGATGGATAAAGCCACCTACCCTTGTCATGGAAGCTTCCACTAAGCATCTCTGTGATGCTACTGCCAGCACTGCTTGAGGCCGCTACAAATCAGCTCAATCAGTTGTTGGTGTTTTTCTATGCCCAAAAATAACAAATGAAACGAGCTAGCGCTACTAATTCACAGAAATTGGTATTAGTCCTAGTATAATTCCTAATTAATTTCTATTCTAGCTCAATAAGCGCAAAGAGGTGATTATACTTGTTAGACTTTTCAAATTTAATAAATCAAATGGAAAACAGAAACTTGTTGAATTTGATCCATGGAGGAAAGTGTAGCGTTTCGATTTCACCCTATCCACATAATCAATTGAAAAAGGATTTTGGAGATGCTCCAGAGGGCCTGAGGGATGCGTTGGAGATAAGATTATGCTGGAATTGGTCTGCGGTAGTTGTTGGATATACGAGTTATTTTTCTACTGTAATCGCTGCTACGATAATCAGACTGAGTAAAAAAACCCCCAAACCTTTGTTGCACGAAGCGGGAGTGGAAGCGTGGAAGCGGGGGAATGTAGAAGCTCCAAGGTTGGGAGCGTGAAAGGAATGTGTACATAATTATTACGAAAATAATGTAGCATAGAATAGACACTTGAAAAATGCAATTATTTTAAGGAGTAAAAAATATTGGCCAAGCTACCTAAGTTTAAGAAATGGGCTAGTGTAGAATGTATGGTTTTCTTTTCAAGATATCAGGACTTGGACGATATATTTGAGCTAACCGAAGACCAATTTATAAAACCAAGTAATAAATTATTGTTTTTCTATACCACTATTGTACAAAAGCTCCCATTTTCGCAAGAAGCAAGCTTCCATCTCAATGGGAGAGAGCTCGCATCAAACTCCTTAGTTGGGAGCACAGAATTGTGCTCTTAAGGTGGAAGCGGCATCACTTTAGGACCTCCTTGCTACTAAGCCCCAAACAATGGTTGTCGGAGATTGGAAAACTGGTTGAACTGTCAACCGGTCCAAGCTCTGCTCCGGATGAACTGGACAACCAGTAATTTTTGAAAACCGGCTTCTATTTTAAAAACCATTAAAAATAGAACGGCTAAACCGCCGGACCGTGTGAACTGGATGCAGGTCATACAAACTGCTGGGCTTGAAAATTTGAACTAATCAGCAGGCTTTATTACCATTTACTCCCACTTTTGAGCTGGACCAATCCTGGACCTCGCCGGAAAAATCAACCAAAAACTGACTAATCAGAATTGGAAAATAGCCTTTGGTACTGTATCAGTGACTGGACTAAGTCAAAACAGGGTCAAAGGCTTTGGCAAGGCCTGTTGGTGGCTATTGAAGTACCGGTGGGTGCCAGAGGCTCTTACAAGCTAAAATGAGGCTCACTGGTGGCTGAACCAGCTCTGGCAACGGTCTTCAGTGATTGGGGAAGGGAGAAGGGTGTTGTTCTAGTTAAAAAACAGCCAAAGAGAGAACCGGATACTGACAAAAGGCAGGCCACAACTGCCCTCAGAACTAGGTAGAAGGCTGGAGAAGATCCGGCGAGGTCCAGGAATGGTCGCTGGCTCGCCAGAGTCAGGTAAGTTGATAGATGGTTGGCTCTAGGGAGAGAATGTCTACATCGAGTAAGACCAATCGGCAAAAGTTTTGAACACAAGGTCTAGATCTAGGGTTTTGGAGCTCTGGTGGTGGTGGATGCTGCCGGATATTATAGGCTGCTCCTTCTTAGGGTTCCAACAATCAATCAGCGGCGGACAAAGTGCTTTGGTAAGGGAGATGCAACCAGGAGAAGGTTCCTCCGGTGCCGGCTAGCACAAAATTCCCATGGCGGTTTTGATACCCCATTTTAGAGTTTTGAGAGAGGGAGAAAATAAGTTCTCCTGCTAAAGGGTTAAATGTTACAAAATTAAGGATGGGTTATATACGCAACCCTAGAACAAGAAGACAATACTACCCTTAATGCTGTAGATAAGTTAAGAGAACTATTGCACTTCCACCCAAATTAAATGCCACTTGCTATTTTTCAACGGCAATAGAATTTAATCGATACCTTTACAGTAGTTTTTTTTCCCCCAAAAGACAACAACAACAATGAAGGGGCACTTATTTCGGTAGTCAGAAGTAAATTATTAGAATCAAGAATGTTTTCGTTTATTAGAATCAAGAATGTTTTCGTGCCATATCAAATGTTTTCCAGTTAACTTAAGACAATGTGTTAATTAGTATGAATATTGTAAACAATCCTGTTTTGTTTCTGCTTTTTAGAATTTTTTTGTTTTGTTTCAATAAGCGTACTTATATCCATTGTCTTTGTTTAAAAATATGAATCTTGAATATTGCATTACGATTCTGAAAATGTTGGATTTTCTTCTTGTAATTGGAATATGGAACCTGTCATATGGCTCATGTCGGTGTTGTTTGATGTGATTAAAGACAAGTTCGATATGTTACCCAAAGAAGAGGAGGATTGATTTCCCTCTCCTGTCCTGAACAATAGCTGGCAGGCTATGTTAAGTCGAAGGAATTAGGTTTGGGCACGTCAGAGACACTGCTACATTTTTATCAACTTTAAGGGAAAATTGCTCTAAATGATCATTTAGGAGGCCGATCATTTGTTTTGACTATTTTTCAAGGTGTACATTGTCAAAATCCTGTCTTCTCAGTTAATTTCATTTGCATGCTTCTTCTGAAGACTTGAATGAGTACCATTTTCATGATTCTAGTGATGGAAACGACAGAACTGATATATGAGAACTTCTATGTCGAATAGACTATGTAGTTTCCCATTCCTCACGAGCCACTTATTTCTCCGCAACAAGAGATCAAAGCAATTTTCCTTGTTCTTTTTCAATAATTTGATGCTCGTACAGCATTAAACCAGTGTTTGCTACCCGTTCCTTTCCCTACCGGATATTAATATATTATTTTCGGGAAAATATGGGGGTGTGGATAGGGAGGACATTAGTATGCTGAAGAAGAGCTTTGCAGGATTCATTGTCTTCTCTTCTAGGAAGAGCACTACTTAGCTCTAACATCACCAAACCCCCTTTATACTTGTGTTTACCCTCTGTTGGTGAATCTTGCATTTGAGTATTGAAAGGTTGTTGGTTCTCCATTTATAAGCTAAGTCTAACATTTCTTAACAGAGAGTTTATTAATTTAACGCAGGTCTAGTAAATAGGGTTGCTGGATAAGACAGCCCTTGCTTTTTCTACCCAGGCTACTTTACATGATCTATAACCAAAATCTGAGTAAAAGCATATTTATGGTTATGAGAGTAGTGAATCATTGCAAACTGTATTTCTGTCAATGGCAACCTTGAAGAAAAAAGCAAATTTTTGTATCTATATAATTTTCTCACTCAAATTGACTTTTACAGCTTGGAAATGCAAAAGAGATCAAAGGAGGTAGCTCACAAGATTGCGATAGATGAGGCTGTTCTCCGGAGGTCAGCTCGAGTTCGTGCCCCACCTAAGAAGTACAATCCCGCTGTTGCTTTCCTCCGGTATGTTAACAAGTGGAAGGAAGACTAATGACTATTTTTGGAATATAGGAAGAAAGAATTTGTTTTAGCAATTGAAGAGCCTCTTCATGATTTTTCTTAAAATGGACATTCGAGGTCAAGGGGCCAGGGTGGGGTGGAGCATTTTTTGGTTGTTTCCAGCCCCATAATGATGGGATGTGTAATTGTAACTGAGCCTCTGTTTTGTAGATGACCTCGTTTTGGCAATTTACAGTGGCATGTATTTGTGGATATTTTAAAGACACTTCATTGTCGTCATTTTTATATGTTCCTTATTGTTACTCAAAATGGGATGCAAAGAAGTTGGATGACAGGTGATTCTTTGGATGCGAGGCAGGAAATATGTTTGCATGTTTTTCTTTTGGTTTTAGGATACAACAGTACCTAAGGATATGGCATCATTGAGGGGAAAGTATTGGGAGTTGGATCTGGACTCTCGTGAGGGCCCTTTAAATGTCCTTACAGCTCCTTTGGATGCTGAGAGGAGAAAAGAAAGGAAAGGGGAGAGATCTTCCTTAATGGTGCGAAAAGAAAAGAAAGGGAAGGGATTTCTCACAAATACATCCAAACAACATTGAGAAATTACTCTCCCCCTCCCATTCCGGCGACCTCAAAACTAAGTTTTGATCACAGATCCGGCTTATCCTCGACGAGACGAAGACAATGGTGCACGCATGATGACGATCCGACGAGGGGGTGGACCTCATGGCTGTCGGAAGTCGACGTCGTCTTTCTTTCTCACGCAATCGCACCAATTTTGGCGAGAAACGAAATGGGGGGGTTTGAAGGGAGTCCAGACTCTCACGCTCTTTTCCTCTCTCACCTCTAGTGACATCCAAACGGGAGAAAGAAACCCGTTTCCGTCGATTCCCTTTTCTCTCGAAAACCCTCCATCCAAAGGAGGTTTTAATGACTGGAAGCTAGAATTCCCATTCAATTAGTACATCCCGAGGTTTTGAAAGATGCTAAATTACATTTATGCTGTGCTACATTTACTACCATCAGAATCTCGTAGACTTTTTTTATAAATCCGGACCGTCGATTCCGAAGATAGACGGTTTGGACATGCCCTTCAACCCTGTAGTGCACCCTCGATTCCGGAGATGGATGCCCTGGACGTGCCCTACAACCCGTGCCCTACAACCCTGTAGTACACCCCAGGGTCCCGGATCCCTGGAAATATCATACTATTGGTATTAGACCACAAGCTGCCATCCAACAAGAGTGCTGCCGGTCGCTGGGAGTGATGATGTTCGATTGTCAACTAGAAGGATTCCTTTTTTCTAATTAGTTAAGACGTAATTTTGTGTCGGGATCTCCCTGTTTTCTTATTTATTTATTTATTTTGTTTAAGAAAGAGCAAGAGAAGCACAAGGTCCTAAATTCCGTACCGGTCAAGGTACCGGTTTTCCTACTGGTACGGCATCAGTACCGGGTACTATTTCGGATTTAGCGGTACTACTATTACATGGAGTTATAAATCTATGATTTTTCCCATCTCATCCAATTTATTTTAATATTAATTTTTCTATCCAATAATAATTACACTCTTATTGTATAATTTCTATTCTATTTATAATTATCAATTTAAATCCCATGACAATAAGTTACAACAACCAAAAGTAAGGGTATTGATAAAAAAATAAAAACCTAAAGTTAAGGGCCAGTCAAACCCCATTCACGGCACAAACCTATAGGCATTTCAAATGCCATATAGAAAAGGATTAAGTGATTGTGTTGTTTTGGGGTTTCTCTCATCATAAGACTTTTCTTCTTTAGTAGCAGCCTTTCTATTTTCATCATAAGACTTTTCTCTCTCTCTCTGTGAACGTTCGGATTTGCCACTGCATTTTTCGGGACAAAATTCAAGTGTAACTCGTCCGGTATTGGCCGGATTTGCTGGTACCGACCGATAAGGGCCGGTATTGGGGGTGGGGCGAAATTATAGGTTGGTGGTACCGTTTACAAGTGATGAAGCAATTTCTGTCACTCCTCGATCAACGACTTGCAAAACAGAGTAAAACCTAGGACACCGGTGTGGTGCCGACCGAATAGCCTCTGATGCCTAAGTCAGTCGATTGTTGATTGGGTAATTGAGTGGAAATATTGAATGGGTTGAGTCACGTACCTCTCTTAGGTTTCATCCGTTGTCTTTTATAGGCATTCAGAGTAGTAGAGTCCTCGTAGGATATGGAACCGTAATTCCCGTTTGATTAGGTTTATCCCCTGGAGTCACAGGGCTTTAGGACTCCTATTTGCGATGTGTTTCTCTCTTTGGATAAGGATAAATCTCCCAAACTGCCTTGGGGTTATCCATTTAAATATAAGATTTCCCGGGATTAGATTCGAGGAGACTCACAATCTTTTGTCGAGCAGCTCGGCACCTTGATGCCTGAGCTGTATTACTTTGCTGAGCTGGCCTTATGGTCCGAGCTCACAGACAGGTAAGCTCAGACCCAACAACTACTCCCTAGTCTCCAAGAACCTAACCAGATAAGGTCAGGAGCAGTTTCCCGTACAGTTTGGCGGTTACCTTTTATTGTGCTTCATGGGCATTACATGCGGATGTCAGGGGTCATGTCGTGGGATAGATGGCGCAATCCCTTCCGTCAGTCGTGCCTTTTGCTGGACGTCTGAGATTAATCTGGCCAAAAGTAAAGGAGAAAAAACGTTTGGCTCTTCGAATTCATTCAAAATTTCTGCACCATCTTCAACCTTCACTTAGGCGATTTGGAGCAAGAACCCTAACCCCCCTTCTCGTCTTAGAGCTCCTCATTCTAGGTACGTTCTTTCATCTTTATCTCTAAATTTTATGTACTTTGATCGCTCTGGTGAACCTGTTGACCCTGTGAATCCAGTCAACCCGGAATGGCCTACTCCTAGCCATTTTCCCTACATTAGGATCCTATATTACCTTGTTAAGACACTACCACTCTCCTCAAATTCTCAACTTTGTCCTTTCTCCTTTTCTCCAGTACGACATCATCAACAAATATCTCTATGCATTCTCTGAGGATTATGGTTTTCTTTGTGCTAAATCCATGGAACAAGATGAAGTAGAGATTGAGCCCAAACTTGAAACGAACATTGAACCCAACCTTTTCATAGACTTGTGTGACGAGGAGACAAACGACGATTGTCCCCCAGTAATAGGGAGAGGCGGTAGAGCTCTTACCTCGAGATCCCCATTCACTCCTTCGGTTCTTGACGATCTATACATGGCCCAGCTAGAGCAATTTTCTGCTAGTTTCATTGGTCTTCTGTCACAAGAGGGGATTTAGAGGCTCTCCGTGATAAATACCAGATCCCTCAGTCCATCACTCTAAGGCCTCCCTCTGCAACTGAGTGTGCTTGTACACAAGTGAGAGATGAGGCCTGTCTCTATCTAGGTTCTTTTGAAGGAGATCTTCGTTTACCCTTTCCACGCATCGTTAGGGAGGTTTTAGAGTTCTTTGGGCTTGCTCCTGCTCAAATTGCTCCCAATTCATGGTGGCATTTGATTGGTTGTGCTGTTCTATGGCAAGCTATGTCAAATGGAAATACCCCCCTTGTCAGTTGAAGCCTTTGTGTACCTCTACCAAATGAAGAAACTCTCTGGCTTGGATGGGTGGTGGTGTTTTACTGAAAGGGATGCTAAGAACCCTATCTTGACCGGACTCCCCTCCTTCAACAGGGATTGGAAAGATAAATTTTTCTTTATAGGAGGGTCTGGATGGGAATTTCTTGAATGGGATGGGCCTAAGTCTCCCAAAATTCATAGGTCGTGGGGAGTTCCCTCAGCTGAATGTAAGATCTGTTATCTAATTAAATCTGTGATTATTATTTTATCTTGGTAGCCTGCTCATTATGTTGCTTTTCCTTTGCAGGTCGAGGAAAGTTTCCCATCAGTGAGGGGAAGCTTGAGGAGGTCACCAAGGCCAGGTCGCATGAGCTCCACTCAATCCAACTGCTCATCACTGCGAAAAATCTTGCTCTTTACGTCCTCGGCCCTGAAGTTGGAAGTAAAGCCTTAGCTTTAGAAAGAGGTATTGCATTATCTTTTACTCATAAGTTTCTGACTTTCTCCTTATTTGTTTTTTCATTTTCCAGCTAAAGCCGAAGAAGAAATGACGGGGAGAAGAATTAACAAGTCTTTCCTTCAAGAGCTCCAAGCTCAGAAAGCGGCTGCCCCTGTTGACCCTTCGAGGAGGAGAAGAATCACTCCCCAAGTGAACGTTGAATCTTTTATAGACTCTGGGTTTACTGGTCCGAGCAACAAGGAGAAAGAATAAAAAATAGGCAGGGGACTTTGAGTGGGTTGAGAGCTTCTCTCTCTACCCAGAGAGAGAATGCACTCCCCATGAAATTTCTACCCAAAATTTTTTCATCCACGTCCTAAATCATTCAGATTTCAGGACGGTCCTATCTTCATCAGGTGATTCATGCACAAAACACAGCAATCAGAAAAGAGGATCTGAGGAATCTATCTCGGTTTAAAGGACGGATCATCCACAAAATCCACCGGGTACTCTCCAGCTCTGGGGTTCTCTCCACAGAGCTATTCATCTTACCTCTGCGACTCTGGCCGAAGGTAAGCCGTCCATTTAGATCAGGTCAACTATCCGTCTAAAAGGGGATCTCTCCATGGGTTACTCTCCTGGGTAGGGGTACTATCCGTCCAAAATCCATGGGGTTCTCTCCACGGGGTACTCTCTGGTGGAAGGTAAGCCATTGTAAGCCTTTACACTACTGCGTTCAAGGAGAGCTACGAGCTCCATCCGTCCAAAAGGGGATCTGTTATTCGATCGTTCAAAAGGGTTCAGGTGTTCAAACGCTTGCTATCTGTCTTCTCAGCTCACTCCGCAAAACCTATGGTCAGCGGGTCATTGGTGGACAGAACTGATGAATCCATATCTGGGCTTGTATGGAACGAGTGTGGCTACAAGTCATCCAAAAGGGGATCTTCTCAAATCCCTCCATCAAAATCAAATGATTGGGTCATACAGGTAACTCATTGAATTAAATGGTGATTAATTCATTTGAAAAATCAAATTGATTTAGAGAAAATCTTGAGCTATGGTCTAGATTATTGGTTATTTAACTGATATTATTTTGGGTTCATAGTTGTCGGCAGTTTCAATGTCTTTGAACACACATCTGGGTTTGTACTTGTAATCTGGGTTATAGTTGTTATCTGGGTTCATAGTTGAGGCTGGCAACTTTGGTAATCTGGGTTCTAGTACAATTTAATTCAATGAGTTATCTGGGTTCATAGCTGTTATAGCATCTAGGCTCAAAGTTCACGTGTGGGACTGGTACATACCCACTTCTTAATCTTTATAGTACCGCACCTGTTGGTAATGAGATCCCTAGTGGGTTTTGTGTATTTACAGTGGGTTTCCTGCTGGATCCTGATGTGTATCTGATGGAACTAATTAGGGAAGATGATGTGGGGCCCACACAGTGCGCTCCGCGCACCAGAGGCGTGTTTGGCTTCTGCTCCAATTATTGGCAAGGCCGTATGGGCTGACTTTACGTAAATGTGGGTATAGGCCATAGTGTTCTATCTCGGTGTGCTTATACTTGGTTTGTACCTCTTGATTGGGTTTGACTGTCTATGTAATCTGGATTAGGCATGTGGGAGTGGGCGAAGGAGTGGGTATGTGTCCCATGGGTTCTAAGGGGAAGTTCCCTTGTGTGTACTGTTTGCCGAAACTTAGATGCTCCTTGTTTGGTTTGGTTGCACTGATGTTAGACCCTAGAGAGTCAGTCTTCCTATGTATTAGTTACCATAATGTGACTGACTTCGGTGTGCTAAATATACGGATTGTACTGCTTGGTTGGGATAGACTGACTTTGAAATCTGGATTAGGCATGTGGGATCGGACGACGGATTAGACATGTGTCCCACGGGTTCTATGAGGGAGTTCCCGTGCGTGTACTTAATGCCGAACAGTCTGAGGCTCCTCGTTTGGTTCGGGTTGCATTGTTGTTGGTTTCATGAGAGTTGGTCATCCTATGTATTAGCTACCATAAAGTGTGACGTTCTAAATCATATCTTAACTCTGGATGGATGATGATGTTGGAGCTTGGTTTAGAGATGTTGAGCGAATGGTAGACTAGGCAAGGTGCAGAACACAGGGATTTAGGGAGGTTTCCTTGTATCTATTGCTTGCCGAAATACTGGAGGCCCATTTCCTCTGAATCGAGCTTTATATTGTTGTACTCCATTGTTGAGATTGGAAACCATTGAGAGGTTATACGTGGCTTCGGACATCATATTATTACTTTTATTGCTCATGCAATTTTATACCCATCCCTGAGGGTGGAACTAGGATCCATTATTCTCTCACCTCGGCGGGTTGTGCCGGGGAGTACGCACGGTTCTATTTTCCTTACTTATCCCTATCCTTGCGGGTTGTGCAAGGGCTCCTTATCTTTTGTCTTTCCATCTCCGGCGAGTTGTGTCGGAGTTTTGCATTTTTATCTGTATGTTTATTGCATTTTTGCTAGTTTATAGCTATGATGACAGGATGTGCCAGTACTCTCATTTTCCCACCCCGGCGGGTTGTGCCGAGGACCACACACTTTTTCTTTTTTTCCTTTTTCTTTCTTTAATTTTATTTTGTCCTCCCTGGGGTATGCCCCTCGTAGGCTGTACATTCGCTTAACCCTTTTTAATTTCAAGCTTGGTTTACCAAAAGAAAAAAAAAAACAAAGAGAAAGAAAAGAACAAGAGAGATAAGAGAGAAAGAGAGAGAAAAGAAGAAGAGAAGAAGAAAGATGAGGATGAGAGAGCTGCGAAAAAGTTGAAGCAGGTTGAGGGTCCAAGTCCCTCATTTGCCTCACCACAGCAGCACGATGATGGTCCCTCCCTCCTGCTAGACAGGAAGTTTTGTTTGGAGAAGATCAAATGCCTTGCCTGTCCTGCCGACGACCAGGTCCTAGGTGATTCAAAAGCCCAATCCCTTGGCACCGAGCTGTCCATTGACCTCGGGCAGGTAATTATTTTTGTTCTCTTGGTAGAAGTTTTGACATACTTGCTACCTGGTTGCTATGTTTAATTCTTCTTTCCCTTTCTTGCAGGCCGTGATCCGAGCTCTTCACCTCACCAAATGCTACACCAATGTCGCTGCTCAAAGAGAGCAACTCCTGACAGCTCAGGAGGTACACGTTGCTGAGAACAGGAGGCCTTCCGGAAACTCGGATCCGCCAAGACCGCTAGACTCAAGGCTGAAAGTGACCGCAACGAGGCGCTGAGAAAGGTGGGGGGCTTGGAGAAGGCGGTGAAAGCTGAGAAGAATCGGCTCGGCCTTGTTCAAAAAGAGAAAGAAGAGCTCGAGCGGAAGAACGCTGAGTTGTTTGAAAACCTGAAGGATGCTCGCCGATTGGTCATCAAAGAATTTCTGGAGTTAGAGGAATTCAACAAGATGTCGACGACATGGTTTTACGAAGGATTCACTGAGTGCAATCGCATCTGCAGCAAAAAATTTCCCTCCATGGACTTCTCGGCGATAGAACCTGAGGACGACACGACCTCGGTAGTAGAAGGAGGGGATGATCCTGAAGATGATGCTTCCTCCAAACCTATGGCAGAGACTTCGCAGAGTCGGGACCTTGGAGGTATACCTCAGACCGACCCTGCTGGAGGTTAGCCTACGGTTCCTCCTTCTGATCAAAGTGCGTCAAAGGTTTCCTCGTGAGAAACTGATCCTCCTCAGACTTAGATCTCCTTGGAAGACCTGTCTTGCTGAATTGCTTTTTACTACTTTGTCAAATTTTGGATGTGAATTTGTTTTGCCACAATGGTTAATGTTTTTAATGCTTAGTTTTGGGAATGTGTAACACTTTAAATTCCGTAGAATTTTGCTTCCAACATTACCGCGTTATCTCAATTTTTGTCTCATATTGAATGAGCTATCTTCTTATGAGCTGTGCGCCCTTACGAGCTGTGTGTTTTCCACTCCCTCAATGTGGAAAGTTGTCAATGACAACATTGCACTTTTAATGATCTTTATTCTCCCATATATAGGAATGTTGATTCAATTGTGCCATGTGCTCTGAGCAATTGTGTCATTCATATAGACTGTGTGAGCCATTTTTAGTATGTTTGTTGTTTGTTTTAGCATTCAACATGAGCGTTTTCTTATGAAACTGCTTGTGAGCTCTAATGAGCTCCCTTCCTTGCTTTTAGTTTTAGCACGAGCTCTCTATCTAAGTAGCTTCTGCTATTTTGTCTCGTTCTACTATTCCTCCACTCCCCTAAGTGTAAGGTTGTTCGTGACAACATTGCACTTACTGTGGGTCGTGTCAAGGCATGCATGTATTAAGCTCCTTGCTGAGCTGTTTTGAGCGTACCCTTTTAGGCGCTGTATATCTTTTAGCAATTTTGCCTTAGAAAAAATTCCTCAAAATTTCTTTTGAAGAGTGCCGAGCTTATTTTATTTATAAGGTCGGTCTTTGAGTTTTAGTCCCGAGCTCGTATTGGACTCCAGATCCATAGAACTGGGCTGAGTTGGGCTTCTGGCCACTATCTCGGACTTATAGCCTTTGGCTTTTCAAACTATTTATGTTAAAGTATGAACCAGTTGGGATGATTAGTCTATTTCCTGGAATTACTTTCACCGAGCTGATTTCTTTTGACTAGTAGTGCTCTATTTTTGCATGAGCTGAGCTCATTTTTAATGATGCATAGAATGTAGACAAAAGGTGTAATTCTTATTGCATACTTCATAAATGCAAAGATAAAAAGTATGAAAAACAACTTGCAGTTGCTAAGAGTTATTTAACAAGTAAAACCCAAAATAAAAGAGTGTTCATCAAATTAAAAGGCAACTTATCAGATTAAACATAATACTTCTTGAGGTGCTCTGCATTCCTGGAATTTGGCATCTCCTTTCCTCTCATCATGACAAGCATGTAAGCTTCGCCCTTTGTGTGCCTTAATATCTTGTAAGGCCCTTCCCAATTTGGTCCCAGCTTTTCGACCTTTTTCCCTGTAGGATCCACTTTGTGTAGGACTAGGTCGTTCGGCTGAAAACTCCTTGGCTTGACTTGAGCATCATAGTATTTTGCGATCCTTTGTTGGTACACTGCCACCCTAGTAGCACCTGTTTCGCGCTTTTTTTCGAGCAGATCTAGCTCGGTTCTGAGGTCTTCTTCATTCTCCTGATGATCAAGTAAGGCTGTACGATAGTTGAGCAACTCTGCTTCAATAGGGACCACAACTTCTGCCCCGAAAGCCAAGGAATATGGTGTTTCTCCTGTTGCTCTCCTTGGTGTGGTTCGATATGCCCAAAGGACTGAATGCAGTTCTTCTGGCCAGGCTCCTTTTGCTGCTTTCAACCTCTTTTTGATCCCCTTCTTTATCTCCCTATTGGTCACCTCAGGTTGCCCATTTGCCCTTGGGTGAGCTTTAGAGGTATAGTGAACGTGTATTCCTTTGGGAGTACAGTAATCTCTGAATTCTGCGCTGTCGAACTGCTTCCCCAAGTCAGCTACGAACACTCTGGGAAAACCGAACCTGCAAATAA
The DNA here is from genome assembly GCA_963854785.1 of Vaccinium vitis-idaea. Taxonomy (NCBI): domain Eukaryota; kingdom Viridiplantae; phylum Streptophyta; class Magnoliopsida; order Ericales; family Ericaceae; genus Vaccinium; species Vaccinium vitis-idaea. The sequence goes on along the minus strand of OY978217.1, from coordinate 28,668,754 downwards.
TGTTCTTCTAGATGAAGTCAGTGATGGCCTCTGTTGTGATCTTGGCTAACGTTTTCGCTTCCACCCACTTTGTGAAGTAGTCCACAGCCACAATAGCGTGTTGAATTTGGCTTTTTCCCTTTGGGAGTGAGCCTATCAGATCGAATCCCCATTGAGCGAAAGGCCATGGACCTCTCATCGGGGCCAAGAAGTCGGTTGCTTATGTGATATGTTGGCAAATTTCTGACATTTGTCACACTTCCTCACCATCTCCATGCAGTCGTGCTACATAGTAGGCTTATAGTAGCCTAATCTGACTAGCTTATAAGCCATAGTTCTTCCCCCGTGATGACCTCCGCAGATTCCTTCATGGACCTCAGTCATAGCCTGCTCGGCCTCAGCTAAAACCAAACATCTCAAATATGGGAAGGTAAAGCTCCTTCTGTAAAGCACATCTCCTATTAGGGCATACCTTGCAGCTTTGATCCTTAGCTTCCTGGCTTGAATTTTTTCATCCAGGACCTCACCATCACGGATATACCGGACTATGGGGTCAGCCCAGGTCCCATTATATTCCACAATTTGCACTTCATTAACAGGTCTTGCGATACTTGGGGCTTCCAAGTATTGCATCAACACATCACCAGGTATCAAATCCTCTTTGGCTGTGGCCAACTTTGCGAGCTCATCAGCTTCCATGTTTTCTTCCCTTGGGAATTGTGAGATGTTGAATGCTTAGAAAGCTCTGATAAACTCCTTTACAAATTTCAAATACTTTTCCATACTCTCTTATTTGGCTTCATACTCCTCGTTAACTTGACCTACAACAAGTTGTGAGTCACTTAGGACTGCTAAGGATTTGGCCCCGACAGCTCGGGCGAGCTGCAACCCCGTTATTAGGGTTTCATACTCCGCTTGGTTATTGGTTGCTTGGAATCTGAATCTGAGCGCATATTTAAACTTTTTGCCCTCTGGGCTTTGTAACACCAGCCCTGCTCCACTTGCTATTTTAGTCCTTGACCCATCGACGAGCAAAAGCTATGGTTTGAGCTCCCCCTCATTGGGCTGACCTAGTTCTGGGGTAAGTATATTCCGCCACAAAGTCCGCCAAGACTTGCCCCTTAATAGCTGTGCTTCGCTGATAGGTGTTGTCAAATTCCCCCAACTCCATTGACCACTGTATCAACCGACCTGGCGTTCAGGATTGTGCAGGGCTCTCCTTAATGGTTGGTCAGTCAATACTTTGATCAAATGGGCTTGGAAGTAGGGCCTTAATCTCCTCGCTGCTGTCACTATTGCAAACGCCATCTTTTCTATCCTTGGGTATCTTGTTCCAGGGCCCCTGAGAGCTTAGCTTGTGTAGTATACGGGGTGCTGGACTCCGTTTTCTTCCCTGATCAAAACCGAGCTTACTGCATGAGGTGACACTGCAGCGTACAGAAACAGGTGTTCTCCTTGCTTAGTCTTGCTGAGTAGAGGTGGTGATTGTAAATATTCCTTGAGTTCCCTAAAAGCTTTTTCCCCCTCCGTCGTAAAATGGTTGATACTTATCAGTTGATCTTGACACAAAACGGCTTAGGGCGGCCACACATCCCGTGAGTTTCTGAACTTCCTTTGTTGATTTTGGTGGGTGCATCTCCAGTATGGCCCTGATTTTCTTTGGGTTAGCTTCTATCCCTCTTTGAGAGACCATGAAGCCTAAAAACTTCCCCGACGCCACTCCGAACGCACACTTCAAAGGGTTTAATTTCATCCTAAACTTTCTGAGCACCTCAAATGTCTCGCGCAGGTCATCTCTATGCCCACTCCGAGCCATGCTTTTTACCAACATATCGTCCACGTATACCTCCACGTTCCTGCCGATCTGAGCTTTGAACATCTGGTTGACCAACCTTTGGTAAGTTGCTCCTGCATTTTTAAGTCAAATGGCATGACCTTGTAACAGTAGAGTCCTCGGTTAGTGATGAATACAATTTTTTCTTCGTCATCCTCATACATCTGAATTTGGTTATACCCTAAAAAGGCATCCATGAAGCTTAAAAGCTCATGACCAGCTGTGGAGTCCACCAACTGATCTATTCTGGGGAGAGAGAAGTTGTCCTTTGGACACGCTTTGTTAAGGTCGGTAAAGTCGACGCACATCCTCCACTTGCCATTGGCTTTCTTTACCATCACCACATTGGCCAACCAGTCCGGGTAGTAGACCTCTCGAATTGACTTCGCTTTTATCAACTTCTCGACTTCCTCCGCTGCTGCTTTATTCCTTTCTGGTGCAAAAGTTCTCTTCTTTTGTTTCACAGGTCAGTAATCTGGATCTACCGCGAGCCTGTGTGATATGATCCATGGATCAATGTCGGGGATGTCTTCATGTGACCATGCAAAGACATCCTTATTTTCTCGCAGAAATTCCAATAGGTTTGACCTTATTTGGGGTTCTAAGGCTACGCCGAGCTTAACCATTCGTTTAGGTGGGCCTAGTTCCAATTCTGCTTCTACAAGATCTTCAACAGGTTATCCTTGGACAAGCTTGGTCTCATCACGCACATCAACACTTTCTCCCCAAAGAAATTTCAATGGGGTTTTCTTGCGAGTTCTTCAAAGTGCAATTGTAACATTCCCGAGCTGTTCTCTGACTTCCTTTCACTTCTGCAATGCTTTCTCCTACAGGGAATTTCATCTTCAGGTGGTAGGTCGATACAACTACTCCAATCTGATTTAGGAGTGACCTCCCAATTATTAGATTATAGGCCGCCAGGCTATCTACCACCAAGAAATCAACCATGCAGGTCACTGAATTCCCTTCTGGCTTGATTGTAACTGGGAGCGCAATCCTGCACTTGGGCGTGATGGTTTTCCCAGAGAATCCTATAAGACTCGATTTCACTTGCCTTAGCCGTCCCATTTCTATTCCGACATGTACGAATGAGGAGAAATATAGAATGTCTGTTGAGGCCCTAGTGTCCACCAATATTCTCTTTATTCTGTAATTAGCCACAATCATGCTAATTACGAGTGGGTCATCATGCGGATAGCTTATTCCTTCTTCATTTTCCTCGAAAAAAATGATAGGTGGTCGCCCTAACTTGGTTATCTTGCTCGGCCTTTCAACAATATTGATTTCTGCGGGCTCTTCTTGACGAAGTTTCCGTAAGTGAGCTTTTCTTGATCTGTTCGAATCCTCTCCTACACCTGGTCCTCCATGAATAACAACTATCTCTCCAAGGGGAGTGTTCTGAATCTTCTCTTTGTTTTGATTATTTTTGGGGCGTTCCTCCTTCCTTGGCGGCTTCTGATTTTTTACAAAACGTCTCAAACGACCTCTTTGAATCAGCCCTTCAATCTGCTGTTTCAAGTCGATGCAATCATCAGTCGTGTGACCGTGGTCACGATGAAATCTGCACCATTTGTCTTTGGACCTCTTGCTTGGGTCAGATCGTTAGCTTCCCTGGCCATTTTAGGTCAGGATCATCGTGTAGGTCGTCCAAAATTTGCTCTACCGTAGCAACGAGCGGTGTGAACTGCTGGTACTTCTCTAAAGGGCCTCCTTTCTTTACCAAGCTCCTCTAATCAGGCTTCCTCGTCCTTACATCCTTTCTCGACCCCGTCTGTTCTCTTTTCCGTTTATCGCTCCGACCTGCTTGGTAGGGGTTAAAATCATTGTTATCATCCCTTTGAGCGCCTTGCGCTCAAAGCATCCTTTGCATTCATATGTTTATGAGCTCTCATCATGAGCTCGACAACGGGGGGGGGGGGGGGGGGGGGGGGGGATCCTTGGTCAAACTAAACAAGAGTTGACCAAAGTTCAATCATGCTATGTAGGCCGCAATTGAAACCTGATCCTCCACGGCCTCGACTTGCATTGACTCCTTGGTGAATCTGTCGGTGTAATCTCGCAGCGATTCATGTCGGCCTTGCCTGATCGAGAACAAGCAGGTTGAAGGTTTGTTGTACTTTTGCCCTGCTATAAAATAGCTTGCAAAACTTTTGCTGAGCTATTTGAAATTACTAATGCTTTGAGGTTTAAGTTTGTTAAACCACATCCGAGCACTTCCCTTTAGAGTGACAGGGAAAGCTCGACACAGAATCTCGTCTGGGACTGCCTGCAGTATCATCAAATTCTTGTAAGTCTCAAGGTGGTCCAGTGGGTCCGTGGAACCACTAAATGTGTCGAGATGTGGCATCTTGAATTTTCGTGGGAGGGGCTCCTTCATGACTTCTGGTGTAAACGGAGAATCCGTATTCTGGACCAACTCCTCTACCGTGGTAGGGGCCTTTCCTCTTACTTGCTTTGCAAGGCTCTCAATTTGGGCTTTCATAAGGGACAGTGGATCATCTTTGTTCTCTGGGTGATCTTGAGTCCTTCTTTCGTGTCTCCCATTGTCTTGGTTCTGACTCCCCTGATCACCTTCTGCCCTTTGACTGTCACGCACATTGTATGAGGGTTGAGGGTTGGTTCCCTGTGGCCCTTCTGATCGTTGAAATTGATTCCGCAATTCTTGGTTTTGTTGCTGCGATTCTTGCAGTGTCTTGGTTAGTATCTCCATCTGACGTTGAAGCGTGGCATACATCTCCGGTGTCGCCGCTGGTGGTTCGTCCGTTCTTCGTTGAGAAGTCATTGATCGAGTAGTTACCATACACAGAAAAAGTTCACCATTTGGAAAAGACGTTTCCCACAGACGGCGCCAACTAATGAAGCAATTTCTATCACTCCTCGATCAACGACCTGCAAAATAGAGTAAAACCTAGGACACCGGTGTGGTGCCAGCCGAATAGCCTCCGATGCCTAAGTCAGTCGATTGTTGATTGGGTAATTGAGTGGAAATATTGAATGGGTTGAGTCACGTACCTCCCTTAGGTTTCATCCGTTGTCTTTTATAGGCATTCGGAGTAGTACAGTCCTCGTAGGATATGGAACCGTAATTCCTGTTTGATTAGGTTTATTCCCTGGAGTCACAGGGCTTTAGGACTCTTATTTGCGATGTGTTTCTGTCTTTGGATAAGGACAAATCTCTCAAACCGCCTTGGGGTTATCCATTTAAATATAAGATTTCCAGGGATTAGATTCGAGGAGACTCACAATCTTTTGTCGAGAAGCTCGACACCTTGATGCCTGAGCTGTATTACTTTGATGAGCTGGCCTTTTGGTCCGAGCTCACAGACAGGTCAGCTCAGACCCAACAAGAAGAAAATCCGGTACAAATCGGGCGGTACGGAACGGGATTCACAACCTTGATGCAAAAGCTGTCTGGATAATGCATGAATCTCGTTGGAGCCTATTTTGCTAATCATGGGCTTTGGTGGATTCCTTGCGCTAAACATGATCTTAAAGAAGAAGAGCTTGAAAATCTTGTATTTGAGGTTGACGTCACGACTCAAAAAAAGAAAGAGAAAAGGTTACACGACAAAAAAAGTATATGCATAATGACGTCGCTCTTCCCTTTAGTATAAGCAAGTCGCTACCCAAAGTCAGTGGGGATCCTCGTATCTTCGAAGAATAAATTGTCTTCATAAATAGTTGCAAAATTAAGAAACAAAAATGATTGTTGGAACAGAAAAATGATTTTTCCTAGAACCATTCGATTGGAAAGTAACTAATCAGTTTGCTCAAAATGACGAAAATGAGATACAAAAAGTGAGATTTCCGCTGAAAATGACGTGGTTTTTCATGTCGCAATCCAATTTTGTCCATCTTTTCCATGACTTGGTCATTTCACACGGCAAATGATGAGGTGTTCGTGAATAGCGTCTTCTGGAATGTACTTTGCAGTTGCGCGGTGAATTGTTAAGATGACACAACTTGTATAATGACATAATGTCTAAACAACCTAATTTTTGCTAAATGGCTTATCTAAGATTGGACGTAACGGCCCACGTTGTAATACTCCAATTTTTGGATATATTATTTAAACCATTTCTTTTAAAAAATTAATTAATCTAAAAGAGTTTCGTTGATTAAGTAGCGGAATGAAAATATATAGCAGATAAACGATTAACAAGTTTGGGAAATTAGATTACATTTGTCCCACAAAATAATAAGACAACATGGTTCGTCTAAGGGTTCATGTTTAAGTCTCAGCCCTCTCTTGGCACTTGATCTTCAGCTTGTTCTTCCGTCTCAAGGTGTGTTTCCTCGCCTTCACCTAGATCTCCTGGCGTGGTATGTCATGGCCAATAATAGCACCATGAGCAATAGATCACTCAATAGGTAACTCTTACCTACTAACCCTTACATTAAAATTAGCCTCAGTTCATGTATAATCAAAATGAAGTATAGAAATGAAGAACAAGTAAATGATTTCATTATCCAGCCTTTAACTTATATTTTTCATTTAAGTCGTCAACCTCGAGAACATCCTCCCATTTTAATCATTAAGTCTATAGCCAATTGTGATTCAACTCCTCCCTTTCTTGCCTTGGCCAGGAGCCCACATTCATGACCTAAGTTATCTACTTAGTTAGATTCCTCAATCGCCTCACAAGGATGAATGCCCCAGGGTCTGAATATACCTCTGGGCCCACGAGGGCTGGCTATAACTTCGGGAGTATATAGTCTGTGACCTGATACTATAGTACAAACCACTCTTATATCTCAAAAAATTCATACGGAGTAATCATGTAATGCCATATCTTAGGGTTTCCAAATCTTTGATAATCCATCAATCATAACATCTCCTTTTTCCAAAATCAACCGGTTGTGTGCCATTTATAACTCTGAGCCTTTGCGGGGTGGCCTCCCGAGATCTTATCAAACACCATCGATTATTGAAATCCTCGAACACAATCCATTATCATTATTTCAAAATTTCTATTAACTTAAAAGTCTAGGTGACTTCTACGTATTAATACCAACCTAGGAACCCAAAATTCCATTCTAACATTCCAACAATTTCACAATAAGCAGGGCAAAGCGATAACGATATTTCAAGGGCACACACATGTACATAATCTACTCATATCGATTCTTATGACTCGCCGATTGTTTACACAAAATTCCATAATTCATAAGTATTGGGTATTCTAAAGAAAAAGAGTTTAAGTAATATGTAATCTAAATAGGTATTCTGAATAAACTATGAGGGTAAAAAAATATAGGGTCGTTGTTATAATTTTATTGAAATATAGTGATAAAGTAATCGTTTAGTAAAACTAGGGGCATTCTAGTAACTTTGCGAAGTATAAGGGCATTTTGGTAAAAGACTAAGCACAAGGGTATTTTAGAAATTGTGACATGGTTGAGGGAAATTTGGTAAAATGCCATGGTTTAAGCTTTATTTATAAAATCTTGTTATTGGAAGTGATTTTGTTGATTTTAATAAGTATAGACATATTTTGTACATTATAAATCTCTAAAGGGCAAAATCAAGTAAGTTAGTACCGATACTGATCAAGTCAGAATACTATTTTTTGTATGTGGTACCGGTACTAGTCAAAATGCAATCGGTACTGATCAAGTCAATATACTGAATTAAACTGTGGTAGCTGACTACTTGTACTGGCAAGGGTGGTGCTGGAACCAATCTATTCCGAAAACAAAGTATGCATGTTTGGAACACTATTTGGTGCATGATTTCGATTTCTTTCATTTCCAAACATCGAAAACAATAACTAGGGACTAAAATATACTTAGGGAGAGTGAAGTGAGAGAGTTTCTACCTTAGGTCCGAAAAAATGAGCTCAAATGGAGGTTTTGGCGAAAAACGGACCGATGGAGAAGATGGCCAAAATGGTGGAGCTTGGCTTAGCCTTAAGAGGAATGAAGGATGGATTTTTTATGCTTAAGGGTTTGGTAGTGTGGTAGAGTATATGTGAGTCGGATTTGTGTGTAGTGAAGTGTATAAAAAAACCTCATTTTCTCTCCTCTCACCGAACCTCCATTGTTACACCTTAACACACACACTCTCTCTCTCTCTCTCTCTCTCTCTCTCTCTCTTATATTTTATGAGTGTGTGTGGTAGTGTTTACAACAGGGGAGCACAAGGGACAAATTTGGGGATATACATAGTGCAAAGGAGTATATGAGTGACATCGGATTTTGACCCATCCCTATTTTTCAAAACAAATTGATGACATCGATGCTCGCAGGAAAAAAACGTCGGATCAGCAGAATTCAGAGACGGCCTTACCGAGTAGAATACGCGATTCCCGGTAAAGGTAAAAGGCATGGTATAAAGTACCAATGCCATGGTAAGTCAACTATCAATTTCAAATTACCAAATAATATCTAACATATGCATGTGCATAGCTTGGATGATAAGTATGCCATTTCAGGAGGCCATAGCTCTCCCTTCTATATTTTGACAGAAATCAGCTCCCAGAAGCTCATTTCTGGGCCAATTGGCCACCTATATCTTTGGGACATCCAATTGAGCATCAATTCTGTTGGATGTACTCATTTTGACATTTCAAAGTGATTCGTTCAGGCCACATCAAGATCAGAGGACATTTGACCGTTGAACTATCACCCCACTATCATTCTTTCTTGGTAAAAACAGGCGAACAGGGCCAGAAGACCCAGGTTTTGTCTGTATAACTCCAAATCACACCAAATTTCATATTTAAGCTTAACATGATGAAATTAAGTCTCACGTCAAGTTTCAGGCGATTCCAAGTCCGTTTGCTATTTTCGGGGACATTGCGCTTCCCGAGGCGACCGATTCATGATCATGGACATCGGGACCCAATTTTTAAGATGTAAACCATTAATAATTCATTTCTAACCATATTGAAGTTCCCTGTAAAATTTTAGGTCAATCGGACTTCGTTTGGTCATCCGATCGCTTACCGCGCTCCAATTCAACCAAGAGCTGGACGATCACATTTCTCTATATTTGGAGCATAATTTGGAAAAATAGATGTCTCCACGACAGTCAGAATCCCTCAAAACCCTTGGGATACCTCCCTGGACGCTTCTGGATGAAAGAACTGCATGCGAATGCGGTCGAGCAAGGATTGCACCACTTAAAGCGGTGCAATCCCTATAGGTACCCCATGAATAGGCACCTAGGGAGCTGTGCCCACTCAAATCCTGCCACATGGCAGGCGCCCATTCCTTAGGAGCCTTAGGCTCCTCCAATTTTGTATAAATATGTGAAGCATCCTCCCATTTTTCACACCAGCAATGCTATGGGTACACCAAACTTGCACCCCACATGCACACCAAGGTGATGTGGCAGATAAGGAGAAGCCCATCATGATGGGCTTCTCCTTATCTCCCACATCACCTTGGTGTGCATGTGGGGTGCAAGTTAGGTGTACATATATCATTTTTGTTTTTCACACACACTTTGCACACAGTTTTTGAGTTCGATTCGCAAAGGGCTGAGCTTTTCCCATCGCGAATCGACTCATATCGTCTCGGTGTAGCCCCAATGGGCTTGGATAGCGATTCGGCCCATTTACCGAGGAAAGAGAGCCAGGAGCCTCTTTGCTCGCTTGTATGGCATTGGCCCTCGTAGTTTCTTTGCCTGGGTCGCTGGGATATGAGCCTATCTCGCTTGATGATTGAGCCTTTTGTCCAAACCGACCGCCCTTATAGCCCTCATCTTCCGGCCTCCTACACTCTTTCTTTCCAGTTCCCTCTGAGAAGTTCTTTCGCTGGCGTGTGGATTCTCACAGTATTCTCCTTTTATGATCTCAAGCCTTTTTTCTCGGATTGTCATGGGAATATTGGAGATGGGGACAGCCAGGTCAAGGTTGTTCGCCTCCCTCTCGGTCAATGATGGGAATGTGCATACGTTGCCGGACAAAGCATTATGCTTTGCTCTAGGTTCGTAAGCGAAAGGTCATTCGCGTACCACTCGACATGTGATGGGAGCACGCACTGGGGTAGCAAGCTTGTCACATTGTCTCCTGCCACGACTGTTGCACTTACAATTTTAACAGCAACTCCCCCATCTTTGTCATAGTGGCACAGGGTCAACGGGTTGTCCGCACAAGCCCAGAACTCTACTCCCCTTGTACCGTCCAAGACATATTTATGTAACATGCACTTGCTATTGGAGACGAGGCTGGTTTACGTAGCAAGCACCAAGCACTTTCTTATGAATAGTTATAACATTCAAATTTCAGCATCACAAACTCTATGTAACAAGTTGTGAAATTCTTCTACAGTAGTCGTGCACATGTTTCGCCTTTGATTGAGGTGAAAGACTTATGAATATTCGTTGACAATCATACTTGTAAGAATTTGATCGTTCTGTTAACCTCTCTTGCCCAATCTCATACTGTTAAGGTATTCTTTCAGGAAAAAAAAAAAAACGCACATGCTAATAATAATGCAAAAATCTAGAACGAAGAAATGTAGCAAATATTTTTTCAAAATAATTATATTAGCACCATGAAAGATTAATTAAATTCCTGACCTCCTTTTTGCTTCTTAAAATAGTTAGATTAATACCTTATAAGAGGAGTTAAATTTCTGACCTCTTGACCTCCTCTTGTTACTAAGTGCATTCTTGATGCTGTTAAAATAGTTAAGCTGCATTCAGGCTACACTCAAAAGCTCGTAGCACCTGCTTATTATTTTCCTTAGTGGGAGAATTATGCTTACAAGAACAAAACCAAAATACACGTCATACGCCCACCTGGCATGTCATTTATATGACTGCCAATCAATGAGAAGGAAAGAAGCAAAATTTACACGATCTGTATCCGGGTATTGTCTCATATCACCTGCCTATAATTTTCTTGGTAGAATTATGCTACAAGAACAAAACAAAATACACGTTAAGAGAGCGCATTGATGTTACAACCACCTGGCATGACATTTGTATAACTGCCAATTAATGAGAAGGAAATACGCAAAATTTACAGGATTTTGTATCTGGGCATTGCCTCGTGGACAAGCTGCTTTCTTCAATACAGATCGAGTAGCAGCTTTGTAGAATGTAAGCCACCATAATACTACCCCGCCAACAGAGCATTGCAGCCCATGAATGAGCCACCGTCCCCTACAAGCCACCATATATCAGCAACAAAAGAACCAAGCAGCAAATGAATGAATGAATGGATATGAGAGAGAGAGAGAGAGAGAGGGAGTGGCAGAAATACCATTCAGCGAAACGAAGGCAATACAAGCCACTGATGTAGAAACCCCTCACCGGTTGTAACTTCCAAGACCAGTAGAACAAGCACTGCCAACATAGCCGCTCTTCCATTCCAAGTTTCAGCACTTTTTGTCCATCCCCACTCCCACATTGTGACCGGTGGTGGAAGCTCCCGACGCTGAGAATCATAAGCTGCCAATAGCTCTTCTACACTCCCGAGAGGAACTAAAGACTGCACATTTCTACCACAATCCACAATCAGATGAAAATATGATCACAAAAAACTGATGCATTACATCAGATCAGGACTATAGGGAATGAGATCAGGACTATAGCGAATGAGATCAGGAAACCAGGAATGAAACCTGTTCATACAGACAAGCTAATGAGACAAGTAGGGCCTGTTCCAAAAGTTGAGGCATAATACAAAGATGTAAATGAAGCCTTTAGCATATATAGGTATTTGAGGCATAACTAAATCTGGACCAAACGCGCAGCGTATGATCATCAATAGATATTTCAACCAATTACTTTTAATATATAATGGACTATAATATAGTGTTAGTTGTTGCATCACATATCACCTCACATCATGTCACCTGTGGGTGATGAAAGCCATCGACTCCTCAAAAAAAAAAAAAAAATCGGATTGCTTTTGCTCAAAAACTGAGGATAAAGATTGATCGGATGCATAAGCACGCGCTCCTGCACATATTGGGGTTTCTTTGGACAAAAGTCAAAACACTTCAAAATCCCCCATTTATCCTAGCATTTGGATAAGACCTTGTTACCCATTTGGCAGCCTACAGGGAACCATGAGCTTCCATCTGGTTGGCTTTCTATGTTACATGGACTCAGCTACAAGAATCGTGGGTGGGTTAAGCAGGTTCATCTGATTTCCATCTCGAAGACACAGGGATATGCCAAAAATATTCAAATTTCTTAATATATCTCCATTTTCTTGGATAAACTGTGTCTACAAAGTGGTTTAGGGCCTTTCATGCAAAGTTCATGAAAAACTCGAATTACAAAGAAAGTTTGCTAGGTGAATATCGATCCCATACCCTTATTCTGTTCAACACATATTTTATACGTTCAGAATAACCGTGAATATCCGTGTAACACAGGTTGGCTTGCACAAGCCACTGAGCCAGTTATGAAGTGAAGTCCAACGTGGCTTGGATGTGGAAATATGTGCAGACTATATGCGTGAGGTCACCCTCACCTACACACAGCTTTTTTGGAATGGAGTTATACTGAAGACCATGTGATAATGGAGTCACAGCGATAGATTACCACGGATAGCTGTTTCTATCTCCTTGTTACAACTTTGGCCTCCCTTATTGCTTACCAGAACCCTAAAAATCTTCACGGACAGCTCGTTCCCATCAACAATTTGGACTTGCACCCTCTCTGTAGTACACTCCTATGTTACACGGATGCGAGTGCAAATATCGGGTGTGGCTGTATATCTAGGGATCAGATACCTAAAGTTTAAAAATTGGGGATACATGGATAAGCATCTAGATTTAGATATTATTTGTAATTTATATTTTTATGTTCTAAAATTATCATATATAAAAAAAATAGATAATTTACGAATTAAAAAATACATTAATTCTTTTGTTTTGTCATCAAAGGATAACTTAGCCCGTCTTGATAGCCAAAATTAATAACTTGGCCCAATCCAATATAATAGCCATTTCACAACACAAAAGAACTAGCTTTACTTTCATCACTGTTCATCGTCTTCTCCAATCAGCCACTCAAAAACCCTAAATCAAGTTCCTAACCCTATATCGAGTTTGAAACCCCATCCACGACATCCATAACCCCAAATCGAGACCCTAAATCCCAACAATCGAAACCCTAAATCCCAAATCGAGATTCAAAACCCCAAATTGACTCTCAATCGAAACCCCTACGACCCACAGAACACTAAATCGACCAGCATATGACCATGAAGCTCATTGCCCAGTATCGTACGACCCTTGAAACCTTCGATATTCCTCCAAACGACTTCGAATCCTCTTTTAAACCTCTGAATCGACAGTCTTGATCTCTTACCTTGTTGGTATTAACACTCGTATACACTGGATGGGGCTCGACATCATTTACCCAGTTTGTATCTCTACTCAATAGCACTCGAAATTGATTAACGCAGTTCGTGTTGGCTCTCACAAGTGTCTTTCGGGTTGGATTTTGCTCTGTTATGTGGTTCTCTGTTCGCGAGTCTCAATTTCTGGTTCTGGTCATGTTCAGAATCTGCTGGTAACTATGTTCTTTGTTCACGTTGGGATATTATATCATATGGTTTCATCGTCGTTGCAGTCTGTTGATTATTATTGTCGGGTGTTGTTCGGGACATGTTTTGCTCAGTGATTGATTGCTGGTTGTTGACTGGTTCATCAGTTGGTTGATTGGTTGAAACAGTAGTTAGTGGGCTTCGATAGTTGGTGTTAATCTGTGTTGTTGCCTCTCCCTAATTTGGCAAAATGCCCGACGATAAGTCTGCTTCTAGTTCTAGTTCCATTGTTATTGGTAGTACTTCTAGCTCTTCTCGGCGTCGTGACAAGGATTCCATTACCTCCATCCCTTTGAATGGTAACAATTATGCTATTTGGTCTCGCGCTGTTAAAGTTTATTATATGGGTGAGCAAAAGTTTCATTACTTGACGGATGTATTCTGGTGTTAATAATCTTCGTCGTACATATGATCTACACCACCGGTTCTTTTCTTTGTCAATGGGTACTGGATCTTTGGAGAACTACTATTCCAAATTTCATGGCACTTGTGTGGAACTCTGTGTTTATGAGCCTATCTCGACTGATCCTTAGGTTATGAAGCGTCAGCGTGAGCGTTTGAAGGTTGTTCAATTTCTATATGGCTTACCGTCATTCTATGATCTAGTTCGGTCTCAAATACTGGGAGAGCGGGAGTTGCCCTCTCTCTCGATGAGGTGTTTAGTCGTCTTCGCCAGGCTTCCATCTCGGATGCTGGTCCAATTTCTCAGCCACCATCTGATCGTTCTGCTTTAGCTTCCGTTGGTTCCAGTGGTTTTGGATCGAGTAAAGGCCGTGGTTCTGGGTTAGCAGTAGTGGTCGTGGTTCTGGCAGTCGTAATTCTAGTGGCTATGATTCGGGTAATAGTTTTGGTGGCCAAGGTGATTCTGGGTACAGTGGTCGTAGTTCTAATCATAATGGTCGCGCGTCAAGGGAGGTGGTTCAGGCCATGGTGGTTCTGGTCGTGGCCGTGGTACCCGAGTATGCACTCATTGTGGGGGTACAAGTCATACAGTGGACTATTGTTATAAGCTTCATGGTTATCCCCAGGCTCATCGGTTGCTCATTCTGAGGATGCTAGACAGTTTACTCAGTCTACTGCCAACAGTAGGGTGACTATCTGAGCAGAAGAGTACCAGCAGTACCAGCGCCTTATGTCGATTCAGCCTTCCGCTGAGACTTCTTCCTCCACTGCTACGTTTGCTCAGATAGGTCCCTCTGTTGCTTGTGTTGCATCTTCTTTTTCTTCTCCTTGGGTTATCGATTCTGGTGCTATAAATCATATGACTGGTACTTCTAAACTCTTTTCTACTTGTCAGTCTATGGATAAAACATTTCATGTTACCTTAACAGATGGTTCCACCACTGAGGTTGCTGGTTTGGGTTCGGTTCCTGTCTCTTCATCACTTACTTTAAACTCTGTGTTGCATGTTCCTCGTTTACCCTTCAATCTTGTATCTATTAGTCAACTTACAAAATCCTTAAATTGTTCCGTCACATTTCTTCCTCATGATTGTGTGTTTCAGGATCTCAAGGCGGGGAAGAAGATTGGTGGCGGTATTGAGCGTGGTGGTCTGTATTACCCAACCAATTCGCCTGCCCAACTGGTTGCTCTTCGGTCATCAGAATCCTCATATCAACAACATTGTCGGCATGGTCATCCATCTTTTCAGAATTTGAAGCGTCTAGTGCCTTCATGTGGTTTTCTTAAAGAATCACCTTGTGAAGCCTGTGAGTTTAGTAAACATCATAGAGTGTCATTTTATCCTAGGGTTGAACGTCGTGTGTCGCATCCTTTCCAGTTAGTTCATTCAGACATCTAGTGCCCAATGTTTTTGGTTTTCAGTACTATGTTATTTTTGTTGATGATTTCTCTCGTATTACATATCTTTATCTTATGAAAGAGCGATCTGAGTTGAAGTCTATTTTAAAGTCATTTTACATGAAAATAAAGACTCAGTTTAACACTTGCATTCGTATGTTTCGTTCTGATAATGCACGCGAATTTTTTCATAGTACAAAAACATCCGACCTGTTTATTTACACCCTAATCCTAATCCTTCCATTGTTAGGAAAACACTAAACTCCCCTTATTGTTCTACCATCACGCATCAGCTTGGGGCCAGGGCTTACAAGTGTTTTATAGGTCAGATCAGCTGTTCTTGCATGGGTTGTCCCCTATTTGTCAATATTATTCTTACGAATGCCACGTCCATTCAATTTTTCACAAAAGAAAAATATCAAGAATACACTTAAGTAATAGCCAAAACCTAAAGATGGGAAAACTTGGAAAGTATTCTGAATTTATAGCAGTCAAATCAAACACTGCAAGGTCATATAGTAACAAGAGTCAACCACACGAAAGAGAAGAAAGGAGGGAGGAGGTTCGGTGAAATCAGTTTGGCTTATTTCTTTACTCAGAGAGTGAAGTTTCGGAAAATTTTCTCAATTTTCCTCGGGAGAATTCGAAATGCCAGTTGTCCCTCCCTCATGTTTGAAAAATCACACTGCTAGAACATTGTTTTTTCTTGCTTAGCCTACCTGTCGAGCGTAAAAACATCTGACAATACATTCCTCATCGCTTAGATTTAACACCCAAAGATATATTTTTGATGTCAAAATTAGTAGGAGTCTTCTTATATGAAATGAAAATTTGCTGGCGTCCAGAGGGTCATTAAAAACAGTGGCACTAGATTATATGTAGCATTCTCACTTGAGTTCCATGATTTAAACAAAGATTTCCAAGTCGAACCTGTCGAGCTTCAAGGTTTGAGACTGCCATCGCTCCGACATATGGAAGACTTTCAATCACAGCATCAGCCAAATCTGAAATGAAGGTGGCTTCACAACCTAGTGCAGGAACACGTCCCCATTTCTGTATACCAGATTTCAAAGCCAACTCTTTGTATTCAACATCAATTTCTTCTAAAGTTTCAATATGTTCGCTGACAAAGCTGCAAGGCAATGGTGTAAACGACAAAACTGTTACCAAGAAATTGGAAATTAAGTAAAAGTCCTGATGTGCCACAATAGAGGTCACTAATAGTGAAAATCATACCAAAACTAGAAGTCCCGACACAAAATACCTGATTGGGACAGCTAGAAGTCTTTTCACTCCTTTCTTCCCTAGCTCAATGATAGTGTCATCGGTGTATGGTTTCAACCATTCCACTGGTCCAACTCTGCTCTGTATACACGTTCAGAACCAAAGGCGCACCAAAAGCATTATGGAAGACACATAAAAGGGACAAAATACATAGAGTTGAAAATTACAAAACTCTACGTTGGAATATTTCCGAACTGTAGGAACAAGCACAAACATACACGAAGGTATAAAATGGCATTGGGGTAGAAGCTAAAATTAAATGACAGAAGGAACCAAATTTATAGTTGATATCATTATATGCTAAATGAATTCAAACTCTGTATTGAATCTGTAAATATGGGGAATTTTTTTTTTTTTGGATCAACCACATACGGGGAACTTTGTATCACCTTGACAAGATTATAATGTCCAGGTGATACAACGTGATATTATGTGAGCACAATCTTTTCTACTTTTATTTTGTTGACTAGCATGTGCTAGATAACAGCAATATAGTTTTAAGTCATGGTGGTCATACCCTTCAACAAAATTAGATCAGTTGACAAGAAGAAAAGTCGCAGTCTATCAATCAGTACACTTTAAGCAGTTTATTTTTTATCTTTCTGTGATACCTACTTGGACTTGAGTTGTAACCAGATTTTTGTTTTATCTTTCTGTGATACCTACTTGGGCTTGTTACCATATTAATCAACCATGCTTCTTGTTAAAGTTGACTTTCTAGAGCTAATTTTTTTTTGATAGGCAAAAAAAATTATTAATCTTTGAAAACAAATTACAAAGATTAAACGGATCCAAGACTAAGAACGCCAAGGACCCAGAGGGAAAAATCACAAGACCTCAAATGGATGGTAAGACACCAGCCAACCAAAAAACCCCAGATAACCAAAAAAAAAAAAAAAACCTGATTCAGATCCACAACCAGCAGAGACGACCACAAAACCACCTCCCAAAGCCTACAACAAGAGAAGAACCACCTCAGAAGCACCCCTAAACAAAGCCCAACCAAAGAAACAAAAAACCCAAAAAACTCGAGACAACCAAACAAGAAACAATCGCCAAAACATGATCAGAACTCCACAGAAATGGAGACACCTTCCTCCAATTGAACAAGAACTTCAATTTCCTGTTTAGAAATTTCAACTCCCTCCAATTCTAAATATTTCTTAATGTTATAGCTCTTCCTTCCGTAGTATTTTACCCCACACAAAGCACTCAACTCCATATTCTTCTTGGCTTGCTTGATTAACCTCAAATTTCTGTTGCGAGTGACGCTACTATCTTCCTCTTGCGTTTTTCCAAAGTTTGATGAAGCTAAAGATTCATCCTCCATCCTTTTCTCCTTTCTATTAACTTCCTCTTGAGTCTTATGTGTGGGCCCCTCAAAACTACCTTTCTTCACACCAAGCTTCAATCTTCTAGTATTGTTCCCATTATGATCCCGGCAATTCGATCTAGAAAACAACGCAGCTTTCAAAGGATTTTTAGTCCAAATGGGATTACTACGTTTTCCTTTACTGGCATGGTGTTTCTTCTTACGGCGCATGAAATTCACATACTTGATAAGAGGGTCTGCCGAGACAAGCTCATAGTCATCAAAATTAGATCCCAAAGCTGACATCTTAGCTATAGAACTCAACTCATCTGAATTGATATCATATGACTCCTCACCTGTTTCATTATCCAAAGGAATAACATTCACTGGAACAAAAGAATGATGGTCTTCATCCACACAGGAAGCATCAATCCCATGCACTACGTTGGGCTCTTCCACTTCCTCCTTATTGTGGTTCCTATCATTCCCCACAAAAGGCAAAGACAAGTACAAGTTGTTCGATTCCACATTCTCTACATCCTCTTTCAAAGCTACTGTCTCAACATCATGGTCGTTATCTTTGGCCACTTCCTCGTCCTCAAGATTATCCCCTTCTCTAGCATCAACTCAATCAACATCATTCTTATCCAAACCGAGCCTATCACTACGTACTTTGCACTTATAACCGCAACCCTCCCTCATCAAATTGTTAACCACAACTTGCTCTTCCATTATCTTGATTGGATACACCCTACCATTTGCCTCCAAGTTGATCTCTTGATTGATAATACCAAAGGACTTGGTAGAAATCTGCACTTTACCTGAAGAGAAAGTTAACTTATTTGAAGTTGCTTCATCGAGGGTAATCGGTTCTCCCCAAATTTTGCCAATGCTAAAGAAAGTATCTGAATTCCACAAATGCAAAGGAACCCCACAGCAAGTAATCCAAACACTACGACAAGCTTCAACAGCAAAAACAGGACTCCATTCTCTAAATTCCTCAAAAAAATTCCCCAACCAATTTATCTCAGTGCACTCAATCATAGACTTCATATCCGACACTGTGAGGAAAGTAAGCACCACAAAGTTACCTCCCAATGATCGTATTAATATATCAAAGACACCTTCACTAATGAAACATTCTTTGATAGACTCAACAGATCTAACATAAGGTAATTTAGCAATAATGCTACGAGAGAGCCATTCGTCATTGTCTGCAATGGAATCTTCCTTGACTAAAATAGACACCTTAGAGGGGGACACATTCGATCTTTTCACCACATCAGCATAAGAAAATTGCTTAATAGGACCTCCCTTCTCCGTGTGGTGAACATAACTATCTTCACCTCTTTTGCTTGAAACCCCTGAAAACCTAATTTTAGTGTTGAAAGATGAAGCTTGACCATCCTTATTCTGATATCGTAGCTTTCTTTGATCCTTAAAAGCAGCAAACTTCACAAAGAGTTTTCTATCTTGAATCCAAACACCATTGGCTTTAGAAATTGCCACATCCGCCGAAGTAGCACAGTTATACCGAATAAATCCAAATCTCCTGTTTGTGACTTTGCTACATTTAGAAGGAATAAAAGCATCTTTAACAACCCCAAATCTGTTGAAGAAATTCCTAAACCAGTGAATACCAACATCCTCAGGGAGATTGTTGACGAAGAGAGTGAAAGACTCTGACCCATCCCTTTCCATAACCACAGCAAAACCAAAACAGAAAAAGCAGCAGAGAAAAATAACAGCCCAAAACGAAACAACAGGAAAACGTACCCAGCCGCGAAGGAAGAGCAAAACGAACGCAGATGCCTATGGAAGAAACGAAATAATACCTCGTATAAAGCCAAAAGAAGATCTGAAAAGTAGATGTTCTAGCCGGACTGGATAATCTTTCAGCAAACAGAAGACGCAGATCCGAAAGGAATGGATTCGAAGCAGAGGAAGGGTTGAGATCGAGAGAGAGAAAGGGGAGGGAGGGAAGGAAAGGGGACTGGGAAAGCGGGGTGCAGAAGGCCGGCCACCGGTGAGGTCGCACAGGGGGAAGGGGAAGGGGAAGGGTTTCTAATCGCCAGAGAATGGAGTCAGTTTTCTAATCGCCAGAGAATTCTTTGCGTGCTTTACTATGATTTCGTTGTTTATCTTTCTTTTTCTAGAGCTAATTTTCATACGAAAAATAGATGATTTGTTCAGTGGTCGATCGCTCATGACCAGCAAATCATTTATAATTTTCATACCAAAAATAGATGATTTGTCCAAATGATAAGACTGTTTAAACTCCTACTAAGTTGTTTCCAAAGCCCTCTGCTATGATCCTATAGGGCATTGCGAGCTCATTGGCTGTTGGTCAATTAGTTTTGTTGGAAACAATTATTGTATATGGTATCATGTACATTGTTAGGAAGATTGTAATCAATTAGGAAGATTGTAATCAAACCAAATTAGGTAGGTAGAATAATTAGATTTTATTTGCTTTCCTTATTTTCCTTTGTATCCAGCCTATAAATAATTCCTCCTTGTGAGAAGAATAATATATCGTTCGAATATTTGGACATGGTATCAGAGCGGGTTCCAAGAACCTAATCTTTTTTTTTCATTACCTTTTCTCTCGGTTTCTCTCTCTCTCTATCTCTTTCACAATAGCGTGAAAAGCAGAGTTAGCACATTAGACTCTGCCCATACTCATCAACGACCTTTGACCACCATCAACCACCCGAGCTGACCTCCGACAAGTTCTTTCCGGCCATCGGCGACTCTCGCCGACCCCTGACGACTCACTTCCAACCTCCGGCGACCCTCGTTGAACCTTCTAAGTGCTATTCAGGGCCATCCACAACTCTGATCTACCATATACAGCCCTCGTCGGCCACCATCTGAACTCCTCTGGCTCCGACAAAGTCCGACGACCACCACAACCTCTTTGTGTTCACCGACAACCCTTGGGTAGGCCAGAAACTTTTGGATCTACTTCGTATTCTCTGTTCAGCACCACCTTGACACTCGCCGGCCATCGGAAATCCACTCTGACCTCCGTCGACGACGTTTGAACTCCGGCAAAGGTCACTTAGTCCTTGGATTGCTCAGACGATCTCTCTGTGTGCGTGTTCGAACCACATAACGCACCAGTCAACTTGGTTTTTCAACTTCTCACTCTCGTCTGCTTCTGTTTTCACTGGGTATGGCTCAGATCTGATTTTCTTTTCTCCTGTGACTATTCAACCTCTGTTTCGTTATTTACATCTATTATGGGTGATAAACCTAAGAAGAATGACATGCCCGAAACTTCTGAAACCAAGGCAGTTGGTAGGGATTATCGTCGGTCTCTCACCACAGTTAAATTAAATGGATCTAACTATTTGCCATGGTCACGTGCTGTGAGTGTCTCTCTGCGCGCAAGCGGTGAGAGTTCTTATATTACCGATGATCCACCTACTGATCCCGATTCCACTTGGTCTCAAAATGATGCTCATATAATGACTTCACTGTGGAATAGTCTTGAACCTGACATTTTTAATAATGTTGCTTGCCAAGAGATGTCCAAAGCTGTTTGGGACACTCTACGCGAGTTATATTCATCAGATCAGAATATCTCTCGAGTTTTTCAGATTTATCAGAATATTTTCTCCCTTCAACAAGGAGATAGATCCGTTGATGAGTACTTTTCTACCTTAAAGGGTTCAGCAAAAGTACAAAGAAGAATTCAGAACTTGCAAATTTCTGTCTGGATTAAATTCAGACCTTGCTTCTCTTAGTCCACAAATTCTTTCTGGCAGGGAAGTCCCCACCGTTGGTGAGGCCTTTTCTCGTGTTCGACGGGCTGCTCCTCGTTCCTCTGGTTTAGAGCATCCGGCTCCATCCGCCCTAGCTGCCCCCACAACCTCTCCTGCTTCATCTTCTGGAAATTTTGGTAATCGCAATCCCTCCCACAGTCGTGGTAATTCTTCTGAGCGGGGCGGTCGCCGTGGAGGACGTGGGGGGCGTGGTGGTCGTGGCATCAAGAAGTGTACTCATTGTGGTGCGACCAACCACAATGTTGAATTTTGTTGGAAGCTGCATGGCAAACCAACTTGGGCTACTCAGACTGCACTTGAGGGGGAGCCATCTGCTCTTGTTCCTACTCAAGTTACTATGTCCAAGACCGAGTATGATTCTATGACTCAAAGGGCCAATGCATCTTCTTCTTCTTCCACTGCAACTCATGTCACCTCAGGTAATATGTGTCTTCACTCATCTTCTCGTAGCACTCCTTGGATTCTCGATTCTGGAGCATCTGATCATATGACAGGTGATTTGTCTCTTTTGACTAATGTTGTTACACCTTCTGTTAAGTCTTATGTTACTATTGCCGATGGCACTAAAATTCTTGTTCAAGGCATTGGTACATATTGTTCATCTGGTCTTGTTTTTCCCTCTGTCTTATATTTGCCACAATTTCCGTTTAATCTTCTTTCTATTCATAAACTGTCTCATACTCACCAGTGTTCTGTCCTTTTTACTCCTTCTCATTGTGAGTTTCAGGATCTCAAGACGAAGGGGATGATTGGTGGGGGGTATGAGAAGAATGGTCTGTATTATCTTCAGGAGCAGCAGCAGCAGTCATCCAGCCATTCTGCTTTACATTCTACTGTTACACCTTATCAGTGGCACTATCGTCTTGGGCATCCATCCTCGGCCAACCTTCGCAAGCTAGTCCCTAGTTTACCTAGTTTTTCTCCTTTTAATTGTGATACATGTGAACTTAGTAAGCATCGTAGAGTTTCTTTTCCTTTACGAACTGAGTCACCATGCGTAGAACCTTTTGCTTTAGTTCATTCTGATATTTGGGGACCTTCACGCACTACGAGTTTGTGTGGTGCTCGCTATTTTGTCACATTTATTGATGATTTTTCCCGTTTAACTTGGGTGTATCTCCTCAAAGATAGGTCTCAATTATTTTGTGTTTTCAGTCTTTCATGCTGAGATTGTCAACCAATTTAATGCTAAATTACGTATTTTGCGAACTGACAATGCCCAAGAATATCTTTCTCGTCCATTTAGACTATTTCATGAAACTCATGGTATTGTTCATCAGACTGCTTGTGTCACTACCCCTCAACAAAATGGGGTTGCGGAACGGAAAAATGGGCCAGTTTTAGCTGTAACTCGTGCCCTTATGCTTCACATGAACGTTCCAAAACATTTCTGGGGATATGTTGTTCTTACCGCAAATTATCTAATAAATCGAACCCCTTCTCAAGCTTTGCATGGCAAAGTTCCCTTTCAGGTCATGTTTCCTGACAAGGATCTTTATATTTTACCCCTAAAACTTTTTGGTTGTGTGTCATTTGTTCATAATCTCTCTCCTGGTCGTGATAAACTTGATCCGCGCTCTTACAAGTGTATTTTTCTGGGTTACTCTCTGACACAGAAAGGATACAAGTGTTATAGTCCCTCATTACGAAAACACTTTGTAAGTGCTGACGTGACCATCTTTGAGAATATCCCATATTATTCTCTTGAGGGTACTCAGTTGACACCACCCTTGTTGGCACCACCTTGTCTTCCTGAGATTGTTCCATTATCGGCTGCCCATGGTCTTCCTGAGACTGCTACTCGACCACCGATTACAAAGGTATATGTTCGACGTTCTTCTGCTGATGCTTCTCCTGTTGAACCTCCAGATACAGCTTCTGTGCCCACACCATCTCCTCAAGCGTCTTCAGATCCAACTCTATATCTTCCTATTGCTCATCGTAAAGGTATTCGTTCATGCACTTCCCATCCTATCTCTCAATTTGTGTCCTATGATCGTTTGTCTCCCTCTTTTCGCGTTTTTTCCGTGTCTCTGTCCTCTGTTACTGTTCCTAAGTCTTATCAGGAGGCTCTTTCTCATCCTGGATGGCGTTCTACTATGGAAGAAGAGATGCACGCTTTGTCACTGAATCATACTTGGGATCTTGTTCCCAAGCCTTCTGGAGCACATACTGTTGGTTGTCGTTGGGTGTTTGCTGTCAAACACAATCCTGATGGTACTCTTGATCGTCTGAAAGCTCGTCTTGTGGCCAAAGGTTTCACTCAAACCTATGGGCTGGACTACACTAAGACTTTTTCTCCGGTTGCCAAACTCAATTCTGTTCGCATTGTTATATCTCTTGCAGCCAACCTTGATTGGCATCTCCATCAGCTTGATGTCAAGAATGCTTTTCTTCATGGAGATCTCACTGAGACAGTCTATATGACTCAACCACCAGGTTTTGAGTCTGCACTTTTATAGGTGGCAATCTTGTGACATGGAAAAGTAAGAAACAGTCAGTTGTAGCACGTTCTAGTGCTGAAGCAGAGTATAGAGCAATGGCTCATACCACTGGTGAGTTGTCTTGGTTGCGTACACTTCTACATGAGTTTGGGATTCCAGTACATGGTCCCACTCCTTTATATTGTGATAATCAGGCTGCTATCCACATTGCTAATAATCCAGTATTCCATGAGAGGACCAAACACATTGAAGTTGATTTGTCATTTCATTAGGTCAAAAGTGGAGTCAAAAGAGATCTGCACGCCTTTTGTTCCTTCAGGCTCTCAACTTGCTGATATTTTCACGAAGGCGCTTCCCAAGACTTCCATTGACTCTATATGTCGCAAGCTTGGAGTATACGACGTATACGCTCCAGCTTGAGGGGGAGTATTGGAAACAATTATTGTATATGGTAGCATGTACATTGTTAGGAAGATTGTAATCAATTAGGAAGACTGTAATCAAACCAAATTAGGTAAGTAGAATAATTAGATTTTATTTGCTTTCCTTATTTTCCTTTGTATCCAGCCTATAAATAATTCCTCCTTGTGAGAAGAATAATATATCGTTCGAATATTTCGACAAGTTTCAATTTCGCTTTCTAATCGGGATGCATTGTTATTCATCTTCCCATGTTCTTATCTATCCGTGCTTACTGCTCTCTTCCTCTTCAAGCTTGACTCTTACTCCAGCTGATTGTGGAGGTGATACCTATGATCAGAAGGCACATCTAGTTTTCTGTTTCTCTAGGTGAATCTCTGTTTTTTGGAAAAGAAAGAAACAATAGGCCACTAAGTTTTGTCGAAAGACTCAAATAGTTGGCCTTGCTAAACCCTAAACCAAAAGAACATTCTAGCAGTGGTGAATCATGGAACATTTCATAAATGAGGACCTTCAACTCAATCACTTTCAAGTTTGGTTGAAGCCAGCCAAACTACTCCAAATGTTTATGGGAAATTTTAAGTTTCATTTGAATGGTAGCTCAAAAAGCTCAAAAGATTAATCGACCAATTGCAAAGTATAGCTGATCTACGAATCTAGGACCAGATCACTTTACAGAGCAATTTGAGTCAATCAACTTAGTAGTTTCCCTGCAGATGAATGTCAAGTGTTTCCTTGCAATACAAAAATAAATATAACTTGAACTATTACCTGGGATGTTTCAGTTCAACTTGTACTCACTTTGGAAGAAATATTGAATCATTAACTCATTGTTGACCATAGTAAGCATAAATTTCTAGCCCTAACAAAGCTTAAGGCCTATACACTATGGGTTCAGCACTCTCTATTTAACCAAATTCGAGTTCAACTATATTGTAGGAGTCCTTCAAGGGAGATTGGATTCCACTTTTCTGCAAAACAACCTAGTTCAAAAGTCATTTGCATGCGACGAAAACAAGGTTCAGAAGTAAGCACCTGATAAGCAAGTGTATATGCATTAGTTAGTCTTCTCTTTTCCAGTTCTTCCATAATCAAATCCACGCATTCCTCCATCTCAGCCTTGTATGGGTCACCAGCCTCTTCCACATACGCAAGTGGCACCCCGTGCGCACTAAAAAATATCATAACCTATAATATATACATTGAAATAACATTTATTGGCGAACAACACCAAAAAGAAATGAAAGCAACAAGATAAATGTTGGAGGAAGCAACTTCAGGATGCAAAATCGACAAAAGCTTCTGATGCAGTAAAGAGCAAAATAAGCCGCTAATAAAACCTGTCATCACAGGTGCCCAAAGGAATAGTATTCAACTTGTTCAACATTCCTTTTTTTTTCTTTCAAACATTTAAACTTATACACAATTATGAAAGAAAGTTATGTCAATGCAGACATGACATAAACACAAGCAATATAATTCACCCATGCTTGCAAATTTTTTGACTTCATGCCAAGAAAAACTCAACACCTTGTCCATATATTGACCTTTACCTAACACACATGAATGCGCACAAGAAAAAAGCAAATGTTGGAGAGGATATACTCCATTTGTTAGCCAACAACCATTCAAAACTTCAAAGCAAAGTCAGAGGAAACTATGAAAATTTGGTGGACTAAGCATCACTTGGAAAATTACGTGAAGACATGAAAACAGCAATTAATCATTACTTGGTCCGCCGAATAATAAGCATCAAGCTTATATGCAGTTTACTTCAAGGAAGCAAGTCTCTGGACATCAACACCGGTTGTCCAATAGTTTGGATACTAGGTCTGAGTTCCCATGGAAAAAGAATGCGATGATCTCCATGTATCTCCATGGAATTAAACCGGTATCTCTTATGGTTCAACTGCTAGTAGAAGAGACCATATGGCATATGCACTACTAGTAGCCCTTCAGACGGAAGAAGATTCCTAGCGCAGTCTTATGAACACATTTAAGAGAAGCAAAAAGATCCCAACCGTGGAAAATGCATTGACAGGCCTCCAAGTTCCACCCCTGCTCCTTAGTCTTCTTATGGAAGCAGTATTGAGTCAGTTGTTCTGAATGAAGAGTTGAGGACTCAAAGCATTTTAAAACATGTCAATGACTGTCCAGTAGCTATGTGTCTGAAATGATAGTTATTTCAATGAACTGAAAACATGATGTTTAACATAAAAAATTACTTTTAGATGATATGTGTCGATGAGAAAGGGACGTCTACCAAAAATATTTGTACTCACCCAGATGGTATTGATACAAGAGAATGCAATACCTTATCAGGGCTGTCAAAATTTCCTAGTTCCTTCTCAATCAGATCTGCCATGGCTTTTATATACCCTTCACGCTGATACCAGGAAGGTATAACTGTGTGCTGCATGTTTACTAGATATTCATCCTCCCTAATAAATAAGCATTTCACCATCATCAAAATTAACAATCCTAAATCATATTATTAAAGAAGCACATGTCCATTCATTACCGGAAAATACTCTCTAACAATCGAAGGCTTGAACCGCTAGTTGATATAGAAAACTGTGGATACAAAGGAAGCACAACAAGCTTTGTAATACCATCTCTTTTAATCTACAACAAAAAAAAAAAAAAAAGGAAATCAGTCGTCAGAAAGACAAAAGAAGGAAATCAGTTGTCAGAAAGACCCCATCTGTGATATCAAAAAAGAAACGGAAGAGAGAGAAAAACGAAAAGAAAACATACCAAAGAAACAAAGAAAAGAAAATCACAACACTTCCAAAACTTTGATATCGATATTAAGAGAATCATTATCATTACTGGGTATGTAAATACTCTTGAAACATACGCATCACCATATATCAGTGGAGATTCGAGAAAGAAGAGGACTTGGATACCCCGGAGCAGCAGCCCCGAAGGCGTCATCTTTGCCATCCTGATGAGAATCCGGACTCGTAGTTAGTTTTCTCTAGGTGAAAACTATAGACCAGTCTGAATAGTCCTTACAAACCAATAGATAGAATATGTTTTCCAGCCAACACAATTTCCAATTCCCTGATACCCTGATACTATAAGGACAACGTACAACCAGCATCTGTCTAGTTGTACAGCTTGAAGAGCTCTCAGTTGCTCAGGCAGTTCCAGATTTATATTTTGCTTCCTTAGCAGCAACAAAGAATTCAGCTTGCTTACGTTTTAAGAAGAGCAACCATCAAGGTTTGGATTGGTCTCAAACTCTCAAGTTTGTCGAAAATTTGATAGTGACGACTTTGAGATTGAAACATCCACTTATTGGAAAGAATCCAAACTTCACTACATTTGCACCAAAGATCCAACACCACCCAAGTAGTGCAAAACAGAAAGTGAAGAGTTAAATTGTTCACAAATTATTAGAGGTGTGGGAACTCAAGACAAATTAAGTAAAACATACCAGTTAAGAGTTGGTGTTTTTCACTTCGAAGTGGTAACCAGGTTAACAGGTGTATGTTCGAAAGTGCTAGATAGCATAATTAGGTTATGAGGATAATTTTTGGTCAATGAAATTGTTACGGAGCTTCATAAACACCAGAGCAGTTTCTCCCTATAAACTAAAGGTCACAAAAATGTATGCATGACCTTCAAAATATCAAGTAAAAAAGTATCAGGGGAAACAAAAAAGCAGAGTGCAGTAATATTAGTGCATTAATTATTAGATAGTTAAAGAGAGAACTTCAAACTTAGATATCCCTGTACCTGTTCAATAGCTTCTTCAGTAAATGGATGCCAATACCGCATACCAACGTATACCTTTGCAGGAACATTCTTTGCACAAAGGGCCTTCCTTAACTCTTCTGCCTGAATAAAGAAAACTAAAGCCAATGAAGGGAAAGTATTAAAAAGAAGGTCCCAAAAACTAAACAACTTTTAAGGGCCAGACATATGCAAAATAATATATGAAACTAAAATGTTTTCCCGACCGTCGAGCCATAAAGGATGAACATATTTCTTGAGAATCTTAATCACATCAACAAAGAAGAAATTCTGAGGAGTGCTCCGATAAATTTCCTGGAATCATCTAAACAAGGCCACAAGGGATGGAATGTAAGGGCCTCCCTATTAAGTTACCAACTCTCCCAAAAACTTAAGCGCCTAGGAAATGGGCCCAACAAATGTATATCAAGCCATCTAACACCCTCCCTCACTTGCAACACCATCTTTGCACGTGGAGATGCAAATTTTAAGAGATAGAGCAGAACATAATATGAATGGGAGAAAGAAAATGCAACCAGAGAGACATGAACCCAAGACACCTCTCAACCAGAGCTCTGATACCATGTTAAGTTACCAACTCTCCCAAAAGCTTAAGCTGTTAGAAAATGGGCTCAACAATGTAAGTCAAGCTATCTAACACTCCCTTGTCTGCTCTACACCAGTGGGTCATGGGCCCACTGATACGAACCCCGTGGCAAAGGCCTTCTCGATACCCGCATTATTGCCCCCTGTGCGCTGTACTCTTGTCGTAAGTTAGTGCGCATGTGCATTACAAGTGCTATTCTACTCTCTTTCTCCTAGTGTTGTTTGGATCTGGCAATAGAGAACTTCATTGCTTGTGTCAAGGAGCACCCAATTATAAATGCTAGGGCCATCCTTTACACGCTTGCTTCTTTCTCTTGAGAATTCTCTAGAGATTCAGTGAAGTCAAGGGCCGGTTGGAGCTCAAGGAGTTACTTCAAGTTGGCTGAGAGAAGGGTACTCTCAGCCTCTTAATTGACATATTTACTGGGACACAACAATAATACTTCATCTTTTTGTAGCCTTCCTTACATTTGTACGCATAAATATTTGATTTTAGAGAAAAGGCCAGCTTCATCATACTTGTATTGCCAAGTACCCCCTCCTTGTTTGGTTCAGTCTAGTCTATGGTCTTATCATTTCTTCCAATACTTTCACTTTAAGGGGGGAGAGAGAGTACCACCATCCTCCCACCTCTTATTTTATTTTCGAAATAAACCATCTAATTTATGGGATAGACTCCCCACTTTTCTTTTCTAATTATCAAAATTTGGAAAGGCCCCCTCCTAGCACTTAGCCATTAATGAACAGAACTACCCCACCCTTTTTTCATACTTCGTTAGATGACCCAAGTCACCCAACAACTCAGTCCGCTAATGAAAAATATTTCTTCCCACTCCAAACTTCTAAAGGAGGAGCAAACAAGAGGATTGAAGATCTTTTAGGGTTAGATTTCGTGGCAACATGAGGCAATCCCAAGTTTGTTCAATTACGATTTTTAAGAGTTCTTCCACTCGAGGTCTCTGTTCACTGAAGTGTTGGTAACTTCTTTCTCCTCCCTTTTTTTTTCTCTCTTTGATCCTAGAGGGGCGGTGGTAGGGGTGGGTGCATGGTGACTAGTGAGAGGGGGGTTGGAGTAGGGCAAGGTTGGTTTGTCGCACGGGGAGAGGGGGCCTGAGAGCTGCACCTATCAACAGGGGGTGACTAAGGGTGATACGCGGTGTTTTGGGGGGTGGAGTGGACCCAAGAGGTAACCGAAGAGGGATGCCTACAGGGTGGTTAAAGGGTGTTCCCAAAAAAGGGTTGGGGTTTGCCGAGATGGAGGCCAAGTTGCCAGGCCCGGACCTGTGTTTCTCGAGGCCCCAACCCTATCCTCAATTTGAGGCCCTTCATATAAATTTTTTTTCTATGAGAAGAGTAAGCAAGACTATTATTGCAACAAAGATCAACATCTCATGTAAATTTCAAACAAAGTTCGGAACTGGGAATACACATACAAGACTTTTACTTCGATGCGCCAAAATATACATAATCCGATGCACATAATCTATTAAACTATTAAACACACAATGACACAATCCCGATTAAACTATTAATCTATTAAACAAAGTTTAATGTATTGGGATCATCAGACACACAATCCTAATTCCCACAAATGTTAATCTATAAACTATTAAACTGTTGAAGAAACAAGATAGAACTATAGAAGTCTTAAGTCTAGTAGATTACCTTCTTGGCTTCTTAAAGTTAACCTTTGGCTTTGGCAGTTTGACTCGGTTCTGCGTGAGTACAGAGTACTGAGTAGTGAGTCGTGACCTTAGAGTACAGAGTATTCTGCCTTCTGCCTGAGTCCCTGACTGCCTTCTGCCGTTCGCCGGAGGCCCGGAGCTTCAAAGGGGCAGAGAGATCGGAGAGAGAGAGAGAGATTTTGTTTGGTAAAGTTAGGGCTTTTTCCCCTCTTTCCTTTTTGAATTTTCACCGAATGACCACTGACCAGTTAAGTCTCTCTTTCCAAGTCTTTCACAGTTTTGATTTTGATAATTAAAAAAAAAAGCATTCAATCGGTGGGCCTCAAAAAATAATTAAAGAGGGAAGATGGAAGTTGGTTGGACCTCAAAAAATCAAATGGGCTTAAGTGAATAAGTGATTTTGGTGGACCTCTAAGGCTCTAACAATATTGGATCAAACCAAACCCATACCTATATACTTGGGGGCCCTAAAAAAAAGCCCATTTTCGGTGGGCCCCAGACCTGGGCCTGCCCAGCCTACCCACAAGGTCGGGCCTGCAAGTTGCTGAAGGGGAGTATAGAGAAGAGGTTGCCAAAAGGGTGCAATGGGAGTACCAAAATGGTGTGTGTGTTTTGGGAGGGGGGAGAGGTTGCAGAGATCGGTTCTTGTCCAAGGAAGGGAGACTCCTTATTGGGCCACCATGGGAGGGGACATAGCTTGGATCTGAGAGCCACATTGGGGTACCTTTTGAGGGGACATGAAGTACCAAGTAGGAGGGGCTAAGGTACCTTGTCGTGGAGGGGTACCTTGGTGGAGGAAGTGGCGGTATCATGGGAGAGGGATTTACCTTGGAGGAGAGAGAGGCTACCTTGTGGGGAGTAAATGGTCGGGGTACCTTGGAGTGGAGGTACCTGGAGTCGAAAGAGAGTGGGGGCAAGGAACTTTGGATTGGAAGGGTCCTTGGCGGAGGGAAGAGCCGGATATGTCGAAGTTTGAGGTCATCTTGGTAGAGGAAGATGGTGGTACCTTGGAGGGGAAAACCGGAAAAGGGGGTACCTGGGGAGGAGAAAAGGGGATACCATGGAGGGGACAATTGAGAAACTTTAGAAATTCCCTTCTTTGGACCTTGGAGTGGCCACTTCATAAAGGTTAAAAGTTTCCTCCTTTTACCCTTTTGTAGCAAAACGAATTGCTAGGCCAAACCGTGCCAATGGTCCGGTTCTTCCTATTTCAGGTGTCTCATACCTGCATTATCATCTCGCTCGCTCGGACCCGAACCAACCCATTCGGTAACTGTCTTGTCGGGATCCGACCTGTACAACCCGCAAGTCATACGGAAGGCAGATCATGCACTTAACTGTCATATCCTCTATGTCACGAATGACGTCGCCGAAGCAGTTACCACGCATGCCAAGTACATGCTTACTTGGAGGGCAAATCTTGGAGCAATATAAAATGAACAAGGATAAACCCTAACAGGTACAACGCTTCTCTCAACCCAAAAACTCTCTGTAATTTCCTCTCCACTTGCAACCTCTCACTTAACCATCAGAGTGCCTCCCAATCTATTCTAATCAGTTAGGCACTAGTAGTGGGTGCTACTACATGTGCATGTGTCAAGCGAGAAAGGCAGGCTAACCCCATAATATGAACTAGAGGTCCGTTCAAGTTCATCGTGACAGTTTGATTAGTCTTTCACCCGTATACCCAAGTAAGATGAATGATTTGCATGTCATTATCGCTCTGGGCCTCCACAAGAGTTTCCTCTGGCTTCACTCGAATCGACAACCCCACACAGAGCTTCCTAAACAAACTTTTCTTTCCTTTTGATGATCTACGCTCAAGGCCTTCTATGCGAGGGCATAGATGTTTCCGCGGGGCCTTCTCCCTTTGAAGCAAATATTTACAATGCTTCCTCTCTTTTTACACTAAGTTACGCCGCCCTTTTTAATACTTAGCCAATCTAGTCCCCTCAATTCTCAAGTACAAGGGGAGCAAGAACATATAGCTCGACTCAAGAGGCGAAGGAATGAACTTCTTTCTGGGAGGACCAATGAGGCACATTGGATGCAACAAGAAAGCCTTCAAAACAACCCAAAATATAGTGGGATAACATGAAGATCTAACTCAAAAAGGAGCAAGTAAAACAACTCAATTTAGGAGGAGATTATACAAAATAGCTTCTCCACGAAAAGAATTTAATTTTGCCTCCATTCCTCCTCCCTCTAGTTCTACTCTCGTCCTATCTTACCCTTCCGGTTGATCTCACCGTTGTGAAGCTCCTCCGCACTAACCCCTAATCCCTTTCGGTCTTCTACTTTGGACGCTAATCCATTGCAATGTAGGTATCCCTTCTCATAGTCTTCACCCATCATCATTACTACTGCCACAATTGCTACCTTCGTCCCCTAAACTTGCATGGACTCGAAGATGGATGTCAGGCATACGTATCTTAGATCAGACCTCAAATTGAAGGGTACAGACTCGACAAGCAGAGATCGTGATTTTTCAAACTTGAACCTATTTTGTGGGATAAATGATGATCGGCATAGCATAAACTATCATAAAAGACACTCTTCTCCTTTTTATAGCTATACTCCAACCATCACTACACTTTTCTCTGAATAAAGTTTATCAAATTTATACCCCCCCAAATTTTCTCTGAATAAAGTTTATCAAATTTATACACTTTTCACATCACAAGGGTGCAGGACCCCTTCTCAAAATCACCTATGTCTGAATCTTCATTAAATTCACTACTAATTCATGAAATTGGAAAGTTCTCCCAATGACCCATTTTTTTTCCGGTAAATGTCAATTATATACCAAAAAACCAAGGATACACAAGGGATACTTCCCTTAACAAGAAACAAAACAGCAACAACATCAAAAAGGCAGCAGCCTTTAACGCCAAAAACAAAGCTAGACAACTATTCTAATCCACAAGAACAAGAGCTACACAAAATCATCCAGTTAACAACCGAAAATCTTAGGAGAGACATTCCAGATACGACACAATCTGGTACAATGACCCATTTTTATTGGTCTATTGGGCCACATGCTTCTTATGAGCACCATATGATGTGGGTGCAATTATTCCATCACCTTACGTGGGCGCGGTAAAGGCCACATAAAGCTGCGCGCACTAGGAATTAAGAAAATCTAAGTCTTCTATTCATAGAGCAACTAGAGACTGCACATTTTTCCAATTTCATCTTTTAATTTTAAAATCCAATACTTAATTTTTTCAACTTTAATTTTTAATTCTAAATTTATTAAACAGCACCATTTATGCAAAGAACTAGAAAAGAACAAAATCTACCTATCATCTTTTATGAGTTCTTAAACTATGGTAGCTTGACAGATGAAAAAGATTAAACTAACTAAATTGTTTTGTACAAATATGATATATAAACATATATGTATACGAAAATTCTTGAATAAAAATATGATCAGGAATAAACTATAAACAAGATTGTATCAATAGTACGAATCATCGTGCCTGGGCATCAGTTATTCGTCGAAGGGGAGAACCACCACCAATCGAAGCATAGCCTTCCTTACTCTTGGGTGCTCTTAGAACAGATATTAGTTGAGCTAATGGCTTCTGAAGGAAACGAAACAACCTTGGCAATCGGATAATATCCTGTTCAGATATAAAGTCAGACGTTGACATAACACACACTCTCATATCAACGAGAATTACTTATGCGTCGAACACATAAAACATGTGAAGCCTTGCCTCATGGTAAAGCATTCATATTGTGCACACTATGCTCACAAAAAGTAAGTGATAATCAACACAGGCTGACTTCCACATTATCACTCTACATCAGTGATCGATCACATGTAATAAAAATGAAACTTGTCATTAGAACCAATATCCAGTAGAGACAGAGATCTCAAATCGGTACAATGCATATCCGCTAGCCATCCACGATTAGTTTCGGAGTATTCCTGCTTAATTGCTTGGGATGAACTCAGTTACGATTTTGCAAATCTACCCTATAAATGTATATCGTCCAACTTCTGTTTCCCTTTGTGCCCTTATTGTTCTTCTGATTTCCAGTCTTGCCCAAAGAGACAGGATCGTGCACGGGTTGATATACGCATCTATGTATTGGCCTATCAGATGATCAATATTATAAATTGGAATCCATGGACTTATGAGATAATTCCAAAGCAACAGCCCCATCCTCCTTGTTCTTAATGGGACTAACCACCCACCAAACCATCCCCAATTTGGATGTCGGTTGATCACTCCCCCTAAAAGCATAATAGGCTGCTGTATTTTGGGTTTGTGTCTTGACTCGAGCTCAAAAACATAATTCAAACTGTTCACTGTTTAAAGTTCACTGCGAGCAATAACCTCGTAGAAAATCAAGTCGATCAGTCATCGGTAACTCAGTAATCGAATCAAGTAATTTTACTGTACATTTTTTAAAGTTGATTTTCTTATTTATGTCTACTGAAGAAAAACTTGATTTGTTTACTGAGTTTCCAGATGTTCGATTGACTTGAATTTTTTATAAAACTCTTGTACACATCAATATCTACAAAATAAACGATTTGAATTATGTTTTCTAGCTTGGGATGGGAATTATGTTTTCTAGCTTGGGATGGGACACGAACTTAAGGCACAGCAACCTGCTATGCTAAGGCCCCTGGTCCCTACAAAGTGGTAAAGACATATACATCCACTCGTGCCCCTATTCTGTAGTGGGTGATCATTAGATTCTCATATACATGTATTGTCTTTGACTTTTGATGAAGACTTCTTTGACTAAACGACCCTGTTATTTCATGGCCTTTATTGAACTTCATATGAAACCCTATTGGCTTTTCATGAAAATATATTGCATTTTGGAAAGAGATGTTAGTTATCTTTTCACTTCATAAAGTTATCTACAAATTCGTAGATTCTGTTTTATAACTCAAACTGTTCGAGCTAATTTATGCACGTTTCAGCTAATTCATGGAGTACCAAGATTAGTAAATTGTTTTGGGACAACAAATATATTCACGTAAAGAGGTGAAACGAAAAGGCTAAAAATTTGTTATTTGAAAGAATCAGGGTAAATGTTGAGCCTAAGAGCACGGTAACCTTATTATGCTTTCTAAATGGGACTTATCTTCGTCCGAAAAATTAATCCAGGACCATCATTGTGTAGAACTCATCAAATAGATTTGCCCTTCAAATTTAAAATGTCAACCTAAACAAATAATAGTAACCCAAGAACAAGTTACATTTGTGTAGCAAAAATAAATAGCAAGTATTAGTATCAGTATACAACTTTATGATTTTCCGTCCTCTATAAATGTAAGAAAACCTTAAATCTCTTAGGGGTTGGACCAGTAAATGACAAGAAAGTAGATAGGGCAAACAAAAAAACAGACCAATACATTTGGTATAACAGAAATTGCATGATAAGTTATTACTAACATGAAAAACTGATAGATAGCATTATGTAATAATAGTTGAAAAAATTATCTTGAGATGGATAAAGCACATAAGAGAACTTTACCGGGTCAGCAAAGAGATTAAACAAAAAAGGCTGGACATCATCAAGAGTCTCTGGACCTCCCAGGTTCAGCAACAATACTCCAATTTCCTCATCACCAGTAAAAGGCTTAGAAGATATATCCTGAGTCTTCGAAGTTAATAATGCTCCCAAAGGCAATGAGTAGCAGTTGGCTGGCTGCCTTATGTATAAAGATTGTGTTTTAGACCACCCCACCGAAAATCTGGCAACTTGCGAAGTTTTTGAAAGATTAGAATTTGCACAAGCTTCCATTTGGAGCCCAAAGCAACAATAAATCCTTTGGGAGTTACCCATAGCCCGTGGCCATAGCCTACAAACAATGACAAAGGGCATAAAATTCGCTAATTACAACTTCCATATGTCATAGAACCTCACATATGATTAAAAATTGGCAAACATCTGCTTATCAGTATGTTAGTCATCTAATGATAACACTTAGAGGAAGTTTCCACTAAAGTATTCTTGGTATTCTTGGACTACAAGTTGTCAAATCAAGAAGTCATTTCTCCTCACAAACATCAACTGATTTGACAACTAGTAGTCCAAGAATACCAAAAATACTGTAGTGGAAACTACCCCCTAAGTTAAGATGCACTATTTTGAGCACTTCTTACCAAACAAGGTTAATGGTGTTACTGAAATCTAGTAAAATTCCGCACTGAGTCCCTAAATAAATAGAACAAGCAACTCTTACAAGAAAAAAAAAATCTGAACTAAAAGCTAAATAAATTTTAAAAGGATGTAAACGTTTCAAAAATCGAACCCTTCTAAGGCATTCGGACATGACGCAGTCATCTATGGTGATTGGTACAGAATAAGCCAGACTTTTTTTGCTGCCAGACACCCTGGTTTGGCAATGCAAGATACAATCTCCATAAGCACTCAATTATCCAAAGTATGATTAATTCAGGTCAATACCGCCATAGTACTACATACAGATTACAGACCCTTCCAAACAAACGTTTAATCTCACTAGAGGTCCGTAGAAGTTTGTTTGAATGGTGTGTGTACTGTTCTTTACTTATGAGCCTATTCTCTGCAAGCGGTAGTAGGATGTAAAGGTTAGCAATATGTTAGATTAGCACAACGAGGTGTTAAATGCTTCTTCATAAACTTGAACCTCAAACCCAGAAACCTATGGTCACTGGAACCACTACTTAAGATATGCTCAAATTGTGTGCATACCTTTTCCACAGATTTGTAAAACCTCATGCACAAACCCATATGGTTGCTTGGCTGCTAAAGCTGATGTTCATTGGGTTCATGAGGAAAGTGAGGATGCAGTGATTTTGGAAAACATTGTTTGGTAGTAATAAGTAAGAAAAGTAAACTTCCCTCTTTGGTGGTAATGGCATTTGCTAATCCTCTGGGGGTCACAGACATGGGTTAGTAGTTCCCTTGTTGCGGATATTTGTGGCTGGCTTGCTACTCTCATTGTTAATCCAATGCAACAACACATGAGTTAGCACCATGGGCCATTAGGAATGAGTACTCTGGGTATCCTGATCCAGATAATCTACCTGACCATGCTTCCACAATGGTTTCAGAAGATATCAAAATGCTTTCAAAGCTTGTATGCTCCGGTCCTCTTTTAGCTGGTTGTTTTCATTTTGCTGTTTGTTATTTTGTCGAGCAAATTAAATATCTACATAATGCAAGACTAATCAGCCTCCAAATAAGAAGTTTGTGTGCTAGTATAGGCTCTATACCAAAACTCTTACGTAGCAATCCTATTCTAGATATTTTAAGAATAGAATAACCGAAAGTACAATACCAATTCTTAGCTCTGAACAAAATATCTTCTCCAGTACAATTTTATGGACTTGTCGCATAAACAACGGCTGAAAAGTAAAGTTGATGAACAACTTGCCCTGGTTCGATAGATCAAAAAGGTTGTTTCAACTGACATCCCTAAAGCAGCTTTGGGTGTACGACTATGGTCCATACAACTGATAAACACAAGAGTAATATAGACTTAAACACATTGCTTACCAATCAAACATCACCCTATTTCAAGGGAATGCCTTTGAAACATTGGAAGAGACGATGCCAAGTTAGTAGTCTCCATTACAAAGATGAGAGAGACTGATAAGTAATATATATATTATCATGCAACACTGATGCACTCTTCACTGTGGTTTTCATATCTAACGACAATAGGCAGAAGTGCAATGCAAGAAACATAAATGATAGGAATTAGAACAAGCGGAATGGTTTCCCAAAATTGGAAACACCTACTCCCTCGTCCCAAATTGCTTGATCTTTTCGGGTAATTGCATGTTTTGCACATAAAAAATAATGTAGCAGCGCAAATTTTTTCCAAAAAATTTTACACCAATTTAAACATCTCATTGAGTAGGAAAAAATTGGTGTAAATTTTTTTTAAAAAAAATGATAAATACATTATTTTCTGCAAGCAAAATACACAATTACCAAAAAGGTCGGGTAATTTGGGACGAAGGGAGTAAATTATAACTATCTAAAGAAGCATTCCAAAGAAGAAGAAAAAAAAGAAAAAAGAATCCCTTGTCCACTCTAACAATCTATGGTTTCACATACAGACACAAACAGAAACACCTGATATGTATAAATGGATATAGAAATCTAAGACACAATCTCAGGAAAGAACACTTACCTTCCGTGAGGAGCTGCGAGCACGACCTTGGGTAAATTCCCTTGCCATTCTGTAACTCG
The DNA here is from genome assembly GCA_963854785.1 of Vaccinium vitis-idaea. NCBI lineage: Eukaryota > Viridiplantae > Streptophyta > Magnoliopsida > Ericales > Ericaceae > Vaccinium > Vaccinium vitis-idaea. Next base: position 28,630,125 of record OY978217.1, on the reverse strand, counting down.
CAACCCAACGCTAGAAATCGAAGTCATAACCGAGTGTCTGCTTAAAAACAAAAACAAACAAAAAAAACGATACAACAGCCGCTAAAAGTTTTTTGTCGAAATTTTCACAATGAAACAGGTGTTATATGTAGATTTAGAGGGAAAATGAAAGAGCAGAGAGAAAATGCGAGGAGTGAGAAGTCACCGATTTGGTCGGCGAAGGTCTGAAGGCGAGGAGTTGATGGTAGGGAGTGATACTGTCGCCATTTATTCTTAGGTTTAAGAGGAGAAGAAGAAGATTTGGTCTTCCGGAGGTCTGCGCTGATCTGCAACAAGCAGAGCCCCACAATACAACTTACTGCACCCAACTCTCGATTTCTTACCACGGGGCTCGTTTTTTACGGAGTACGTTTTTTAGTTTAGATGAAATTATGTTTTCCCTCCGTCCACCGGCCTCCAGTATTCCATTTCAATAAAACTATCCGTTAACCAATCAATAAAACCATACGATTACTCCCATAATAGGAGTCGGTAGAGGCTTGATCAATATTCGTTCAATTCTCTAAAACGAAATTACACAAAGAATTTATCAAACTCTTACCGACATTCAACTGAATTGTTTTTTGTTGGCATTCTTAAAATACGTTTTAAACAAATTGAGCGACTCCGATCATTTGTGAAACACTTTGATGTGCGTTTTGGATTATGTGAGAATAAGTATTCCAAATAAGTATTCCATTGGATTATTAGCTTTTGGTTGTTTGGTTGTAAAATGATAAATGTATTATATGAGAATGTGTTTTGATTTTTTGACTTTAGAGAGGAGAAGCCAAAATTAGGCTGGGAAGAGCTTTTTGACTTTTTCCAGTAACAAAAAATACCTACAAAATATATTATATACACATCTCTTGGACATTGCACCTATTGCAAAATGAATTCTACACATTTCTCTCAAATATTCTATCAAATTTAAAATACTTTCTGACTATAATTTAAAAAGCAAAAAATTGAAAATGAGCCTCTCAAACAACCTCGTAATAAGTGTTTATTTTAAAAAAATTAATGGGTTAAGGTTTGTTTTATTATTGTTTTGTCTTTTTGAAAAGATGATGGGAAATAGTTGTGAGTAAAAGTGGAGGATCATTTTTGAAAATTGAGATAAAATTTGATGTAAAAGATTATAATGATTATTTTTTTTTATCAATAGAGATATAATGATTATGTCACCTTAATAAGTTGAAATTACGAAACTGGACACTTTGAAAGGGACACATGGCGTATCTATTTTGAAAATTGGGGGAAAAAAAAAAGGGAATGCAACATTCACATTTGGCACATTTACCTTCCTTTTCTCCTGTAACAGTGTAACGAGCTCCTCTCTGTTGTTAGTACTCTCCAATCGTTTCCAATTTCGAAACCGTTCATGTTGTAGATGTTGTTGAGAACATTAACCACATCTAAATTTTTATTAACGGTATATCGATCAATACCTTATGTAACCCATTCATATTGAAATTAAGAATACCTAAAAATTCTAGTAATACCAACGGAAAGTAAAATTATGAATACTCCAGCTCATTTTATTTTACTCTATATATCCCTATATAGGGGTGTTTTGACAAAATAATCGAACCATATTAAATTTTTTTGGTCCTTATTTATATTTTCGCACATTATAATTTTGCGTCAATTTTTTTTATTATTATTATTGGTTCGTCTCAATGAGAGAAATCTAAAAAGTAAAAAATGTGATCAAAATTTTAAAAAAGTTAACTAAAGACAAAAATTATCTAAATTTTTGTGGATTATTGATTTTTTTTTATTTACAAAAAAATAGTTTGATTAATAGTTTTTTAATTTTTTGATTCCTCTCGTCGTGAGACGAACAAATAATTCACAAATAATTAATGCAGAACTGACAAATGTAAAAAAAAAATTGATAAAGAGAGAAAAAAAAAGATTTGGATCAATTATTTCACCAAAACATTCCATAGATAGCCGGAAAGGATTCACTTTTGTTGCGGTTAACTACAATGCTATCACGTGCAATTATTAACATGGACAAATTGAAATCTCCCACGTTTCACAATAGACACCTACCACCTAAACGAGGATAGCTTAAAGGACGTTACAGCCGCTTTGGCTATTTAGGTGAGGGGGAAAAAAAAGGATTGTGCTTTCTTTTAGTACTAATGAGAAAGTAAAAGAAAGGATTATGCTTTCTAGTTGTTTGCGACCTTTACTTGCGTTGTAATTTAAGATGCCCGAAGCGTAAGGCTACGAATCGCGTAGTATGATAACCAGTAAGACCGGATCGAATCCACAATGACCGAATTCACCTTGCGTGATGAGTGACTTGCGACTAAGGTTTTTAGCCTTGAAGCGGCCAACTAAATTTGTGATTTGATTGGTGGAATTCTCTCGACTTTCGAGAACGACTTGGAAGATTAAAATGATTAATTAAACTAAAACAAAGTCTAGGGGATTTTAACAACCACGACTAAGGCTAATCTGTTCCTCTCTTGATTACCGGCTTGGGACATTGTCAAATGCTCCCGAACTGAAGATTTAGAGCTTAAAACCATTTAACTAGAAAAAGGTGTTTAGCAAAGATTAGGTTTTTTTTATTCATTTGGCAGACGTTTAAATTGACATCGCCTTAAGCATCACACGTGTCAAGTAGTTAAACATTTGGCTACGTGTGATCAAATGGATTAAAAAACTCAAACTTTGGTACATAAAATTAAACCCTAATTCTTTGATCAACAAGAAATACATATTTTTTAACGAGAAGAACGGATTAAACCTGGGTCATGACGTGTTAATCACCCCATGAGTAAGCCTATTTAAACTACTCACAAACCATAGTAGGAAATAAGACTAGAAATTTGAAGGAAATAAAGAACATGACAAGTACACTTAAAAACTTATTTTAGTAAAGATTCTAAGTTTGCCTACAACATTAAACCTTGAGAAATTAACAAACAACAATTACCAACTTGATTTTTCAAAGGTTGAACAAGATTTAACCGGTAAAAACGGAAATAAATTTGATTTATACGGAGATCCGAAGATTACAAGAACTATTAATTAACGGGAAAATGAAAGACAAACTTAACTTACCAGTGTTCTTAAGGAAATTGAAGCTTCAAGCTCCTTCAACAATGGAGGAGGGAGAAGAGAGCAAAAAAACTAAAAGTAAAAAAACTAAAAAGTGAAGGAGAAATTAGAGAGGGAGAGAGAATATATACAAAAAACATTTCTCTCTCTCAAAATGTCCTAAAAGTAACTAAAAGGCAAAACTTTCCATATGTGAAAAGTCCAAAAAGCAACTTTAAATCGTCAGAAATACCAAACTACACCTCCCAACAGGGGTATCGATACTATTTTGTCTGTTTTTCTGGGGACTATTTTGTCTGTTTTTCTGGGGACAAAAGGTTTCGATACCCATGTTGGGAGGTATAGATACCTATCTCTTTTTGCTTGATCTTCAAGCCTTGGTTACTCCTTGGTTGCGTGCATGCTTTTGGACTTCTTCCAAAACACTTCTAATCATTGTGCGGCCTTCGGGAGGGATGGTACTTGGTCTCATGGACGCTTGAATACTCCCGAATTCCACCAGGAAGCTTTGTGAGCCTTTGGACACAGCTTTAGCCTTCCGGCTTGATCTTGTGACCTCTAAACTTCCCGAGCCTTAGCCAAATTTTCATTCCTTGGCTCATGTGGCTCGGTGGCGGAGCGCCATGGGTCACTTGGCCCTCGAATTCTTGGGATGCTTCCCAATGCGCTTCAAAACTCGCTTTATTCACCAGTTTATCCTAAAACTACAAAAAAAACAATACTATGCGCACATCAATCATATAAAGCAATATAAGGCGTGCGTGTAAACAAAATGAGCGAGATAAGCCCGGATGTATACAACAATATCATACCAATCTTGATTGGATAGACCATAGTAAAGAGAAGTGGTTTCTCACGTTATCATACCAATCTTGTTTGGATAGACAACATAAAGGAAAAGAAAGGAAAAGAAAAAGTCATGTGCTTTCTTACCAATATAATCCTTCCCCTTTATCTTCTCACCAAATCTCACCAAAAGTGGAACAAAAATGGCTTTAGGAGGGGTTTTTTATTCCCACATTCTCTCACCCCTCTCTCACCTTTTTAACCATCCAACCATGGGAGAGAATACTTTTCCTCTTTTTTTCTTTTTCTTTTTTTCTTTTTGTTCTCTTGAAAACCCCCCATCCAAGGGCTATTAGTGTGTTTTAATGTTTTTCACCTTATTTCTCCATTTCCTCTTCCAACGGATCATCCGCCATGGCAACTTTCCAAGTAACTGCCACCGCCTTCTTCTCGGCCCCGCTAGCGATTGCAGAACCATCGCCATCTCGTTATGTATCTGTTGTTTTCTTACACTCCATGTTGGAAATCCGGTCTTCAAAATGTGTTGATGGCGTCGTCTCTACCCAAAAAATTTGGAAAATTTATCAAAATGGTCCCTCTAGTTTGACCCGTGTCTCAATTTAGTCCCTCATGTTTCTATTTCACTCTAATTGACCTTATAGTTCAATTTTGGTTGAATTTCATCCAATTGATAACAGACGTTATCAAAATTGACAGAAAACCCAATTTGGGGCTTTTTTTACAGACAAACCTATCATTTCCCCTCCCCTCCCGCCCAAACCCCTAACCCTAACGATTTACCCCCCTTTTCTTACCCAAACCCTACCATTTATAACCCCCAAATCTAGGGAATAACAACCCTATCTCATCTCTCTCTCTCTCTCCCATTTTTCTTCTTCATCTGTCATTGTTCTTCTCAAAGGTGCTTCAATGGATCACATGCTATGTCATTGTGGAAAAAGTTCACCATTCACCACCTCATGTACCGACACCAACCCTGGCAGAAGATTCATTGGGTGTTACAAACATGGGGTAAGTTCTAACCATGGCATTGCTCTTTTTTATTGGGTTGTCCACTAAAACGTTTTTTGTCCTATGATTTTTGTAGTCTCCTGATGCTTGCCAGTTTTTTTATGTGGGTGGATCCACCCATGTGTGCTCGTGCTAGAGTTGTCATTCCAAGATTACTCAGAAGAAGTCGAAGCATTGAAGATCAGATTCGAGTATTGCAAAAAAGAGGTTGGTGTCGAAGCCTTGAACACCCAATGAATCTTCTGCCAGGGTTGGTGTCGGTCCATGAGGTGGTGACTGGTGAACCTTTTCCACAATGACATAGCATGTGATCCATTGAAGCACCTTTGAGAAGAACAATGGCAGACGAAGAAGAAAAATGGCAGAGAGAGATGAGATAGGGCTGTTATTCCCCAGATTTTGGGGTTATAAATGGTAGGGTTTGGGTAAGAAAAGGGGGGTAAATCATTAGGCTTAGGGGTTTGGGCGGGAAGGGAGGGGAAATGACAAGTCTGTCCCTAAAAAAACCCCAAATTGGGTTTTCCGTCAATTTTAATAACATCTGTTATCAATTGGACGAAATTCGACCAAAATTGAAACTACAGGGTCAATTATAGTGAAATTGAAACATGAGGGACTAAATCGAGACACGGGTCAAACTAGAAGGACGATTTTGATAAATTTCCCAAAAAATTTAGGTTGCATATAACATTCGAGGCACGTTGTAACAACACTTTCCTAAAGACAGTATTTGCCCCCACCAAATGGTGTGCACCGGGTTAACAGCAAATCCGCCTTCAAGATACAACAAAACTAAACTCTAGGTTCTTTCTAATTGCGCTTGCTCAAACGAAGATAGACAGAATATCTGCTAAACGAGAATAAGAGAACCAAGAACTGATATTCTATTTTTGCAGAATAACAGAATATCAATATATCTAATATTCTAGGAATAGAGTGTGTAGAGAGAGAGCAATTAGTTTTGAAAATTTCCGGTGTGCAAAATGACTTTACAAAGGCCCTATTTATAGACTTATAAGCACCCTCTTATGAAAGGTTGCGTCTTTAATAGACACACGCTAGGAATAGTCATGTCTTTTGAAGACACTAATGAAGAAGAGTCATGTCTTTTAAAGACAATTAATAAGGAAAAGTCATGCCTCTTCATAGTCATCACTTCGTGAAAAGTCATGCCTCTTACATGGCACCATTTCATGAAAAGTCATGTCTCTAGTAGACATTAATTTAATTAGGAAGGGTCATGCCTCTTAGAGGCACCCCATGGGTCATACATCTTGGAGGCACCCCATGTTACACTCCCCTTCCTAACAATTGCATCCCTTCAAAACAATCGCATCCAAATCTAATGGGTATTTTAACCATTCAGTAAAGTCACAACTTATGTGAAAAGGTATTGCAACCTTTCACATAAACCTCTCTCAATATCTTTTCAAATAATTCCCAAACCAAAAAATCACATGTTTTGCCATTGACACGTGTTTTCCCAGAAATATTTTAAGTATCAAACCTAACCAAAATGAGAGAAGTTCACCCGCACCAGGCAATGTAAAACACCTTGGTACTCTTCCTCCAACTACAATACCTCGCTGATTCTATCAAGGTACTATTCATTAGGAATTGCTTATTTTATTATTTTTTATCCAACAACTCGCTTTCTCTCCCTTCTCTACTATCCCTCTTTTTCTTTTTTGATAATTTCTTTACTATCCTTCCTGCTTGGGTTTTCCATCTTCTTCCCCTCTTTGCTTTGCGTGCTTTTTAGGCATCGTTTCCCATTTCATTAAATCAACAATTTTATCATAATCTATCCTAATTTGCTAAATTCCACTCCAGTGATTTTTTCAGCCCTCCCTAAAGCTCTCGTACGCTCATTTAATAAGAACACAACGTGATTTTACCAACATTGTGATTTTATGGGATTTCCCATAAAATCAAATGGAAAATCCACCCTAACACTTGATTTTGCCAACCCCCTTCAATAGACCTCTCACTTTCCTCATTCCTCCCCACGCACGATGTAACCCATTAGCATCACCACTACCAACACGCCATCACCACCATTACTCTCCTACCCTTCTCTCATGCTCCCCCCCCCCCCCCCACCAACATGACAAACGACGACCCGAACGACGAGTGAAGACTGCTACCACCACCACTACGGAGGACCGTGACCACCTGTCTGCAGTAAGTGTTCTACCATCCGATATGTATTTAGGATATTCATATTTTTGAATTGTCTGATTTCGGAGAGGTAAATTTACTGGGTTTTCGGATTTTGGATTTTCAATCCATGTAAATGATTTCGGATTTTGAAATAAAATGGATATGTTAGATTTTGATGATTATCAACCGTAATTTTGCATGTGAAGAGTTGGAAATCACTTTTATTGTGCCGATTTTGTTGATTTGCAAACCCTATGTACTGTCTGCTATTTTGAAACCTTAACTGGTGTATACTGGTTTTGACCAAATCAGAATTGGGTACAGTACATCGGATTCTAAGATATGAAATTAATCTTAAATTACGGATTGTATAATCTGAAAGGAATATAGGTGTGAAATTGAAAATTATACATTAGAACCTACTAGCTGAATTGAAAGTATTTTAGTAGATTCTAAAATACCATATAATAATCAATTCTCAGATCATAGAATCTAGGGCCACTTAGCCAAAAATCCAAAACATTTGGCATTTTTAAAGGGAAGGACAAATAACTTTTGCAATCAAACATAAAAACAAAAAACATTTTCCATTTTTAAAAGGAAGGACAAGGTATTTTTGCAATTGAACATAAAGACAAAAAAAATTAGTAAAGTGTCACTTATTTTTAAAAATTCAAATTCCGAACATAAATTCAAAAAAATCACCACTCCACCTCCGGCCGACCACCACCCCGCCTCTGGCTGACCACTTCTGGCGACCAAAAAAATTAGTGAAGTGTCACTAATTTTTAAAAATTTAAATTTCGAACATAAAATTCAAAAAAATCACTACGCCACCTCCGGCCTACCACCACCCCACCTCTGGCCGAGCACTTCCGGCGACCAAAAAAATTAGTGAAGTGTCATTAATTTTTAAAAATTCAAATTTCGAAGATAAAATTCAAAAAAATCATCACCCCACCTCTGGCTGACCACTTCTGGCTACCAAAAAAATTAGTGTAGTGTCTAATTTTTAAAAATTCAAATTTCGAACATAAAATTCAAAAAAATCACTATGCCACCTCTGGCCGACCACCACCCCACCTCTGGCCAAGCACTTCCGGCGACCAAAAGAATTAGTGAAGTGTCACTAATTTTTTAAAATTCAAATTTCGAACATAAAATTCAAAAAAATCACCACCCCACCTCCGACTGACCACCACCCCACCTCTGGCCAACCACTTCCGGTGACAAAAAAAAATAGTGACATGTCACTAATTTTAAAAATTCAAAATTTGAATATAAAATTCAAAAAAATACCACCCCACCTCGGGCCAACCACAACCCCACCTCAAGCCCACCAATTCCGACGTCCAAAACAATTAGTGAAATGTCACTAATTTTTAAAAATTCAAATTTCAAACATAAAATTAAAAAAAATCACCACCCCACCTCCGCCCGACCACTTCCGTCGACCCAAAAAATTAGTGGCATGTCACTATGCTTGCGACCTAACTTTGTTGTAGATAGCGTCGCCCCAAGCGTAGGGCTAGGTCGGTTGCAGCATAATAACTCGGAAGTCCGAGGTCGAATCCACAGGGAAGGGTCGGAGCTAGAGAAAGGTTTACTTTACGATAGGGGTTTTGGCGTTAGGACGGCCAACCTTTTGGTTTGGTTTTGTTTGTGGGGTTCTTTCTCTACCTCTAATGCAATTGAAAATGAAGTTTTAAACTATAAATTAAAGGCGGCAAGGTCTAGAGGTTCATACCACCCATGACTAAGGATATTCAATGGCTCTCAACTATAACTCAAGTGAGAGACAAAGTCACTTGCCCTCACTCGGAAGATTTAACAACGAAGATCATTTTGACTCTAGAAAATGGGTTTAACAATGGGATAAGTTCTTTGAGGCATTTTTACAAACACTTGGAGTGACATAGCTCTAAGCATCATGTGTGGCAAGTAGTCAAGCCCTTGCCTACACAAGATCAAAAAGGTTAACAACTCCTAGTTTTGGTACATAAAATTGAACTCACCCAATGAAAACCAATCTTTACCACAAGAATGAGGTTTGTAAATGGAAAGAAACTCTCTTAGACATTTTGTCGAACACCTAAAGTGACATAGCTCAAAGCATTGTGTGTGCCAAGTGAGTTGTCTACACCCAATCAAAGAGGTTAACAACTCTAAGTTTAGACCGAAAATAGAGTGATTAATCCATTCACAAACCCACAATAAGCATAAAAACGTGAGAAGCCATTGAAACACCAAAATCATGGAGTGATATTCACCCCATAACCAAGCCTATTTAGACTACTCACAAAACATACTAGGAAATTTGACTAGAAATTTGAAGGAAATAAAGAACATGACATACATGCTTAAAAACTAATTTTATGTAATGATCTTAACCTTGCCTACAACTTTAAACCTTAAGAGATTAACAAACAACACATAAAAACATGAGTTTTCAAAGGAAAATGCTAGGAGAGGAGAGATAAGATTTAACCGACGAAAACGCAAATAAACTAGATTTATATGGAGATCCGAAGATTACAAGAACTATTAATAAACGAGAAATTAACGGAAACTTAGTACTTACTTGAGTTCTTAAGGAAGTTAGAGCTTCAATCTCCTTCAACAATGGAGGAGAGAGAAGAGAGCAAAAAAATGAAAGACTAAAATTAAAGCTAAGTAAAAGTGTAGGCCCTTTGAGAGAGAAAGAGGGAGGGATATATATATACACATACCCTTTCTCTCTCACAAAAATATCCCAAAAACAACAAAAGTAGTAAGTTTCCATAAGTGGAAAGTCCAACAAGTGGATTAAACACTTTTTCGGGTTGCTAGGTATTGATACCTATCAATACTGGGTATCAATACCTGCATTTACAATGTTACCCGAGAAGCCTGGGTATCGATACCAAGGTTGGGGGTATCGATACCCACGGTTCTGTCCAACTTTGTCCCTCAGAGGTATTGATACCTATCAATACTGGTATCAATACCTGCATCAATACTTAGGCATTTGAGGTTTCCTCTTCTTTCTTCGCCATCCATTGGCCTTGTGTGCTACCGGGCATCTTCCAAAACACTTCCGAACATCGTGTGAGCCTCGGGAAGGGGAGCACTTGGTCTCGTGAGTCCTCGTTCACTCCCGGATTCGACCGGGAGTGATTGTAAGCCTTGGACACGCCTTTAGCCTTCCGGTTTGACCTTGTGACCTTTGGACTTCTTGATCCTTAGCCGAATCTTCACTCATTGGCTCTTGGATTGATGGCGGAGTGTCATGGGGTGCTTGGTCCTTGAATTCTTGGGATGCCTCCCAAAACGCTTCAAAACGCGCCTTATGCACTTGTTTACCATGGAACTACCAAAAACAACACTACACGCACATCAATCATATAAAAGCAAGATAAAGCGTGTGTGTGTGAACAAAAGAGCTAGATAAGCCCGAATATCTACAATATTGGGGGCTTATCACACTAATTTTTAAATGTTCTAATTTCGTACAAAAAATTCAAAAAAATCAACACCTGCCTCCTGACTAACCACCACCCCACATTCGCCCGACCACTTCTGGTGACCTAAAAAAATAGTGACATGTCACTAATTTTAAAAATTTTTAATTTCGTACAGAAAATTCAAAAAAATCAACTCCTATCTCCCGCTGACCGCTACCCCACCTCACCTCCTGCCGACCACTTCCGTTGGCCCAAAAATTTAGTGACATTTCACTAATTTTAAAAAATTCTAAATTCTTACAGAAAATTCAAAAAAATTAACTCCTACCTCCGTCCGACCACTTCCGGTGACCCAAAAATCTTTAAAATAAAAAAAAAATTAACAAAATAAACAAACTTAATCGCACAAATCAATCCATGAAAACTAGTCAAATTTCACTAATCATCGTTAACCACATTGTACCCCAAATTATTGACCAATAATTTTCTAGAGAGAGAAACTATGAAAAAGCTTCAAATTCATGTAACGTGAAATTTGTTTTTAAGATTCATTTACCCATTGCTTTGACATAACCACACCAATTTGCTGATACTTTACTTTGATTTTAACCCCGAATCGTTTTTAGTATATCCGACCTGTAAATGCGTATTGATACGTAATCAAACAGTTAGTACTGTATTGGTCCAAAAATTATATACAGGCATGCATATCTATTTTTAATTTCTGTCGAATTTAACGGTTATATTTGGGACGATATGAAAATTGAATGAGCTCTTTCTTTTAGATGTATTGAACCTATAAAGAGTGTTTATGTCAAAAATAAGGAGAGAGTTTGTGTTGAGTCCTTTTGCTAAATATACTAAAATAATATCTTTATGTTTGATTGCAAAAGTTCCTTGTCCTTCCCTTCAAAAAGGCAAAATATAGTGCATTTATGACTAATTTTTCCTAGAATCTAATAGGCACGTGGTGTTGCTAATTTGTTAAACACATTTTTTGTTATGCTGAATTGTATTTTCATATTTGTATTTCGCAGGAAATGACAATTGAAGATGCAATGGATTCATTAGGAGATGATCGTAAAAGGCCTACAACATCAGAGAGAAAGAGAGAGAGAAAAAAATGCATGTTGAACGAACAAAAAGAAAGGCAAAAAAAAAAGCTTGTGAGTTCAAAAGATGAGAAACCAGCTATGCCACCTAGTTGGCCCCTGCCACAAATACAACCTTCAACAGATACTCCAGATACCCAATTAGATGTACCGTTGACATATCGATTCATCAACATTTGGTGAACGTGACTCAAGAAATGACACTTAAGCCGGCAACGGATTCACAGGGAGGTGATCATAAACGGCCTGCAACATTAGAGAGGAAGAGGAACAAGGCTGTTGAGCTGCCAAAAAGAAAGGGAAAAAAGTAAAGTTGCTAAAATTTGAATTCAACGACCTTACTGGATTTTGAAATTTGATGTAATTAGCAGTTTATTGGATTCTAAAATCTGATGTAGTTATCAGTTTCCAGATTGTAGAATCCGATAGGCATGTACTCCTGAAATTTAAAATCATAGACCAGATTGTAGACTCTGAATGAAGCTGCGGTGTTGGGGAAAATGCTTTTAAAAATTTCGGATCTTTATAGTATTTTTGTCTTTAATGTGGTAAAAAATTGGTGGAATGTATTTAACAAGTAAGGGATTGCCAATAGAATTCGCCTGTGAACACGGGGTCTATCATGGACATCATGAACCAAATGAAGAACGGTTATGACTCATTCGGATATTATAGGAACCAAACAAAGAATGGATATTTGACTAATTCGGATACGGGATTTATGACACATTAGGATATCTACATGAACCAAAAAAATATCCGTTATTTGACTTAATTTTTTTTTTTTTGAATTGCTAAAAAACGGTGCTCTAGTGGAGGCTTCATTGCACCGTTAGGCAAGGGCCCCGAGAAACCAGTTGCCGGCCCAAAAAAATATCCGTTATTTGACTTAATTCGGATACGGAATATCTACAATGTATATCCCAACCTCTGTCGTTCAAACAAACAACCCGTTAAGTTTAAATAATAATACGCGACCGCCGAAGGACACGTTTGCGTGGGAAGTGATCCTCGTCGGCAACACCCCTTGAAACTCGCCCAAGTCCCACCTTTACCGCTTCTCCTCTCCTATTTTTGCCTTCTTCCGATTCCGACGATCCTACCGTTTTCATCATACAATCGTTTTTTCTTCCATCTATCCTACATCGTCTTCCGACTCAGAATCGGAACAAACAAAGAAGAAGAAGAACAGCACACACAGGTTACAGAGATAGAGAGAGAGGAGAGAGAGAGAGAGAGGGGCCGGGCAACATGAGTAGCAACAGAGAAGAATCCGCAGAGGAAGGCCTGAGGAAGCCATTGCTTCACACAGGAAGCTGGTATCGTATGGCGGGGAGGCAATCAAGCATCATGAATTCCTCTGCGCAATTCATCCGCGAAGGCTCCGTCTCCGTCCTCCTCTGCGTCCTCATCGTCGCCTTAGGCCCCATCCAATTTGGATTCACTGTAAAATTTAATCAATTAACTTGATCAATGTGTAATGCATTACATATGGAGGTCTCAATTGTTTTTTTTTTTTTAAATATTTAATTTGATGATGCTCATTGCAGTGTGGCTACTCTTCCCCTACGCAATCTCAAATCATCAGCGATCTTGGACTTACTATCCCTGAGGTCTTACCACCCCCTTTTATTTTTGGTCTGGCATTACAATGGCTCGTGTATATTTGTTAAAAAAAAAAAAAGATTTTATTGTAAACACATTTGGATAAACATGTTTTCGGTACAGTAACTAATACATTGGCGAATGGTTCCACCTGTCCTGTTTCCTATTCTGGAAAATCAAATTTTCTCCCATAATATTGGTACCTCTACATAACTAAATATGTATGATATTGCTAGATTTTTATTGAAATCACAATGTGGTATGTGAGCAGTTCTCTGTTTTTGGTTCTTTATCGAATGTGGGAGCCATGGTTGGTGCAATAGCCAGCGGCCAGATTGCGGAGTACATTGGAAGAAAAGGGGTAAGGATGATTTGAAAATGCTGAGTTGTAGTGATTTATTGAGTAATTTTGTTGCGCACTGTTTGCATTTTAAATCCTTATTAGGATTTGCTATGGAGATGCAATTCTAAATGGGGTTTTTGTCATTGCTTTGCAGTCACTTATGATTGCTTCGATTCCGAATATAATTGGATGGCTCACGATTTCATTTGCCAAAGTGAGTTATAACTAGTGATTTTTGTGAATTGATTGGCCCAGTGTCATTTACAAATCTTGCTCTTTGACTATAGGATTCCTCATTTCTATACATGGGAAGGTTGTTGGAAGGATTTGGTGTGGGCATAATTTCTTACACGGTAACTCTTTTTCCTTCGAATGTTCCATTGGAATTATTGCGAAAGCTTAGGTCGGTTGTTGTTTATTCTCAGGTGCCTGTGTATATATCTGAGATAGCACCTCAAAATATGAGAGGAAGCCTTGGATCTGTCAACCAGGTCGGCTTTGATAATTGCTTCTATTCAGCTCTCTCTCTCTCTCTCTCTCTCTCTCTCTCTCTATACGCTACTTTAGTCAGTATCCATATCCATGTATGCAACATGCTATACTCATTTTCTTTTTCCCTTCATAGCTCGCTGTGACAATTGGAATAATGTTGGCATACTTGTTGGGACTATTTCTCGACTGGAGAGTTCTTGCTGTTATAGGTGAGCCACTACTACGACTCTAGTCAAACTTTTATCAGCTTTAGGAAGTTGCTAAAATGTTATTGATGCAACCATGCAAGAATATGAGGTATTTTTTTTTAACCCAAGTATATGTGTTGATGTGGTAGTAAATGCTGTTTTCTCTTTCAAATGCTTAATTGGTTCATTGGAAAATGGAGGGGGCATGTGGTGATGCCTTCTTTGTAAACTTAAACAGCATTCAGCATTGTGTTTGAATGGTAGAGTCAAGCTATTGATATGCCTAGCAGTGATTACTCATCTTGAGCGTTGGTTAACAAGAAATGCATCTACTAAAATTGTTTTGGCTCTTAAGTATTGCTGCTTGTTGTCTGATGCAACTTATTCATGTTTTTGCTATGCGGTCCTACTTCAACTGTTCATTATATATTGAATGAACAAGTTCAGGTAGTATCTGAAATGTGGAAATTCTGCAAATTATTGCAGGAGCTTTACCCTGTACCATTTTGATACCTGGTCTTTTTTTCATTCCCGAATCTCCTCGTTGGTTGGTAAAGTCTTGAACAATGGTTTTCTTAATTTGGTTTCACTTGATTCTTTGTAACATGGATCTGTGTTCTCTCTTTCTTAACGACATCTAGGCTAATATGGGACTGACAGAAGACTTTGAGACCTCTTTGCAAGTATTACGGGGATTTGACACAGATATTTCTGTCGAAGTGAATGAGATAAAGGTACTGAAAAAACTGCTACCACTTTGTTTATTTCAATTCAAACAGTAGCCAATTTTGAGCATTCATCTCCTTCCCAAACCATAAATGTTGTTTTTGTGGACTGTGTTCTACATGATAACACTTTTCTCATACAAAGATATTTTGTACAGAGATCTGTGGCATCATCAAGCAAGAGAGCTACCATTCGATTTGTTGATCTGAAGCGGAAACGTTACTGGTATCCTTTGATGGTATTGTGGTTTTCCCGTTTACTTTGTGCATTTGCGGAATATTAACATCTATTTCGCTGAAAATGTAGGGATATGAGTACTTATATTAATATCTTCTCCGATGATAAATAATGTTGTAGGTGGGTATTGGATTACTTGTTCTCCAGCAACTCAGTGGTATCAATGCTATTCTATTCTACTCCAGTAATATCTTTAAGTCTGCTGGTTAGTTCAAACACTCTTTTCTCCTTTAATTATCATTTGAGCATTCAGTGAGGCTTCGACTGGTGATAGTTGGATTTCCTCTTTTATTGACATTGGTAATTTGGATTGCCCATGCCAGTCAGATGACAAGAAGAAGAGAGGTATACTGCATTTTTGTGCATACATTGGTTACTCGCTTGTATCCCCTACTGTGCATTTGATATGTTGTTTACAGTTTACTTGTCAAAAAGATAGTTAGAGGTAGCTAATTTTATGGTATCAGAGGTGCTTTGGACTTTGTTCATCAAATTTGAATTGCCATAGAAGGGGTGAATACGACATTTAGAATTTTCCATTGATCATTCCTAAATTCCCTTTAAATCCAATGATGAGCCCATGATAGGAAAAATTGGCATTACGAACCTGTTTGGCTGTTAGGTAATAGTATCAGTGGGTGCCGAGTCCAAAACGACCGATACAGCAAAAGTAAAGTCGCAGGCTTATTGGCGTTCCATAACGGCATTGGTCGAAGGAATACCAAAGCACAGATTATATTAACATTTTTCATGATTTATGGAGCGTACAAGGCATAATTAGGCTTTTATACCATCGATATCTCTGAGGTTTGAAACATGAACAGATTGAATTGCACCTTACAATCTTCTCCCATTACTGCTTCTACTAGAGGCCGGGCACACCCGATGTGCAAGTGAGATTATGAAACCACATTGCTCATGAAACGATGTTAAAAAGTCTAAAACAGAAACACCTTTTTTTTTGTTGGGTAAATAACTGAAACACTTTGATTAGGCCACAATCTTGACATTCTTTTCTCTCATACCCTTTCTAATATCTGCATGAAGCTAACAAACTGATTTTTACCTTTTCGAAAAGAAGAATTAATTCAAAATGTTTAAATCGTTAGAGTAATTGGCCTTGAAATACGTTATCTTCGAATAATATGAATTACATTGAATAAACAACAAAGGGAACTGAGTAAAAGCCATAAAATTTTCAAAAACTATGAGGGATAGAACTTTTAGTCTACCTAAGCAGGATCTTCCTCGTTGAATTCAAATCTCTGTTCCTTATCTTCTCTGATTGTGTGATTCTTTAAAAGCCTCCACTATTTTTAGTGTTTGGTTGGTGAAGAAATCAAAGAGGAATCAAACTGTGTATGACGTGGAAGAGAGGAAAATCCTTTCTTGGAGTTCTGTTTCCTCTCAAGTCTAATGACATCCCCATTAAACTTCCTTGGGTTCTTAGAACAGCCATTGAACTTCCATGGTGATAGATGATTTTTCTATGGGAGTAAGAACTGATAACTGATGCAATTTATCATACAACAGTTCTTTGGCAGTTCCTAATTTACGTTAATATGTGGGGTGTACAGGATGTGGAAGTACTCTAGATTCCTTCTCTCATCAAGAAACCTCGAAATGGGGTCAGAGGGTACATATCTGCTGAGAGTTTAGCATAAGATGTAACGTCATTTTCCTTCCACGTTCTTATAGTCGTGAGTTCAAACTTCAAAATTTGGACCCTTTTCTGATAACACTAAAAGTACACTTTTTGAGAGCATCATAGGTTATCCACATTTATTGCTTTTTCTGCCAACAGAGAGAAGGGCTAAAGGGATTGATTATGAGGGGGTCAGCTCTCCTCCAGAAGCCAATCGACTATTCCCCTCCGTACTCTCTCTTTGAGATAAAAAAAAGTTCAGTTTGACATTGATAGATGTGTGAATAACTCGCACGAAAGGGACAGTAAATATAATTGTGAACATGAGCCATCTTTTCTGCAAAGAAACATATGGTTTATTTATTGATATTCGATCAAATTGAATTATTTCAGAGATATATTCTTCTAGGAGAGAGTACGGAGGGGTATGGTGGATGGCTTCTGGAGGGGAGCTGACCCCGACTATGAGAGCACTTCAAATTTGCAAGATATCACTTTTGTTGTTTGAAACGATTGATAGTAGGGGATAGGGATAGGGAAGCTGCACTTCTAGGCTGTAGGACACGCACCTAAGCATCACAGGCAAGACCAACTCTTGGATGTGGCCTCTTGAGAAGAGGTTTTTGTCTCATTGCACCGAGGATGCCATTGTCCTTTCAGTTGTATGAACCTTATCTAAGTAGTTTTCACTTTTACCAAAGAGTGCTTGTGCCCATTCATATCTCATCTCTTGCCATGTTGGAATGTGATTGCTAAAAATGCTCCATGTTACCCTTTGTAATGCACTGCATAGTGGCTTCAGTTAAGAATTTGATTTTGGTTAATTAAAGATCGTAGCTTCTTCTGAAAGACTAGAGCTTGATTGCTCTTTCGTTGTATCAAAATATTTACAGGAGTTTCATCGAGCAATGTTGCAACTGTTGGACTCGGAGCAATTCAGGTAAACTGCAAACTATTTGCTACTCTGTGTTCATTCAGGTGGGCTGTGATTAGTAACCTGTCTGCCATTGATGTAGGTTATTGCAACTGGGGTTACTACGTGGCTGATTGACAAGGCCGGTCGCAGGCTACTTCTTATAGTGGGTTTAGCTAGTTTTTAAATTTCTGTGAAGATTTAGTTCTCTCATTATATTGCAAGAAAAAGAACTCCAATTTACCAAAGTAACGACTCTATAAATCCTTGATGCAGGTATCCTCATCCATAATGACTGCTAGTCTCCTCCTTGTGTCTGTTGCATTTTTCTTAGAGGCCAGTATTGCTTCAGATGCTCTTCAGTTTTCCATTTCCAAATAGTGTTTGTTTAATACAAATATTGACAGATGCAAGAGTTGATTGTCCACTTTTAGACTATTCACTCATGTTTTCCTTGTCTTCCTTTTGTTTTCACTGAGCAGGAGTGGGTGTCAAAGAACTCTCATCTTCATAGCACCTTGGGAATACTGTCACTTGTTGGACTTGTGGTATGTTTCTACTGTACTTTCTATATGTTCATCTTCAGAGTATTTTACTTTCAGTTTTTAGGTCTATGCTCTTTTTTTCTCATGGCTGGATCCTAAGCTTTTAAGGACTGTTTCTCTCCAGGCTTTCGCAATTGCTTTTTCTTTGGGTGTTGGAGCCATTCCTTGGATTATTATGTCTGAGGTATTCTGAATTTTACTTTCGGGTTTAACTGATAAATGAAGTGCATTTGTAATGGAACATAGCCTTTTTTTATTCTCGGGCATGAGATATGCCATTTCATGTTGTCAGTTGTTAGACTAGAAAATCGTTTGTCTATTGGTACCCAGTCCAACCACCAGCCATTTCACCTTAGTTGGGTTGGGGATTGTTTTCTATTTACAGATGTTAAGGAAATACAATCCGGGTGATCACTTAACATAATGTTGGGACATCTCCACCTAATAACTTAAGCTTTTGGGTTGGATATAAAGTTTCCACATGGTATTAGAGCAAGGGTCATTCCACCTTACAATTTTAAAAATTTACAATCCACACCCTACAATGACAAAACCCAAGAAAAAGGCTCTATATGATGTAACCAAAAAGAGGCTTACCGGGACAGACTAAAAAACGGCCTACATGTGAGGGGGATGTTAAGGTTTATATACAACACACATTGCTTGGGTGTGGAATGTGTGATCACTTATTATACATAGATGTAAAAGTTTTACCAACTTATGTTATGGAAACTATAGACTATTTTTCTCATAGCAGACTGGACACTCAACCAGAACTCCAATTTTGTGTTCATAATTCATAAACCATGTCCAGAAGCTTCAGTTCAGCAACCCTTTTTGGATTGTTGAACGCTTTGAACAACTTGTCCAAAATACCGACTCCTAACTTGTGCTCTTTAATTTTAAAAATGGAAACACAAAAAAACCTGTATTGTGTTCTTTTTCTTCGTCTTGAAATACAAATGTGGGTAGATTGTAGATTAACCTGTTGTTTTACCAAATGCAATGTTAACATATGAGAGTGGTCTTCATAGAAATTGAAAACTGCCAAATAATAGAGAGACTTGCTCTCTTCAAGTTCTCAGACAACAAATTATTCATTTCAGATTCTTCCCATAAATATAAAAGGCCTTGCTGGAAGCATAGCAACATTGTTGAATTGGATGACCTCGTGGGTGGTTACAATGACTGCAAACTTACTTTTGGAGTGGAGCAGTGGAGGTTCTCTCTCTCTCTCTCTCTCTCTCTCTCTCTCTCTCTCTCTCTGTGTGCGCGCGCGCGTGCTCGTTTATATGGTCTAACTTGTACTAACTCTTTAGTACCTCTTCCATCAGGGACCTTTGCCATTTATGCGGTTGTGTCAGCTCTTACCGTGGTATTTGTGACCCTATGGGTCCCAGAAACCAAAGGAAGAACCCTAGAGGAAATTCAATGGTCCTTCAGATAGATGTGACAATGTTTGTTCAAGCTCATATTCCCTTTGATCTGGCTTCAAGTAAATATCACTGCCAGCATCGTGTGTAGTTTTCTACCCTTTGTTGTAACATAAAAGAAAGCAAAAACCATATAGATTCATTTCAAGCTTCTCCCTCCATTCAAAATGCTGGAAGCCTCTAGCTAAATCATTAACAAAATAAAGCCTGCATTTTGATTGGATGCGTCTGCCAATGTTTGCCGGCCCCTCACCCACTTGCCCTTGGCTTAGACATCCATTATATACGCTGGTGAGCTCCAAATGAACCGTGTTAGTTGACAGCTCGCCTGGCACTATATGGAGCTTACAATTGTAACTTCTCTTCTTGTAAGGACTTTTGATACCAGTGCCAGTGACCATTCTGGATTATGTTACTTTTGTTTTTCTACTTTCTTACAACCCATGTGTGCACATTCGAGCGCACACGGTGAAAAGATTATATCAGTTGAATGATTGATGAATATCATTGCTTGCTGAGATTTGAATTGAAGAGGTTAAAATTCCTTGGGTTTTCTTTTCATTTCCTTCCGCTGTAAATTCATTTATCAGTCCAGTGTTTGAACAGAGTATCAATATGGCATATCAATAGGTTGGTTTGGTTGTATGAGATCTATGCTGCTTGGGCTTACACTTTGCTCATCCCTATCCCTACAATATATAAAGTGTGAGTGGCTGTTACTGTTTTCATTTTGGTACGACGATTTTACCCGCGTGCACCCCCGCTGGATTATGGTATTTACTTCCCTTCAGTTTCTGCAACACGTTACTCTCTCTCTCTCTCTCCCCAATCGGAATGACCGAGGAGAATGTTAAAAGCATCACCGACGAAGACAGAACTATGAAACGCCAGTGAAAGGCTCCCAAGCGAGCAAGAGTTCCATGACGATGGCAGCAATAGCTATGCGTGCTTCAAGTTATGGCAGCGTAGTTTATGGTGGCATTGGCTGCCATGCGTGCTACAAGCTATGGCAGCGTAGTTTATGGTGGGATTGGCGTTGCTCGGTTTGATTTCAGCTGGAGTATCAGCTAGGATCCGTATACCCATCCAGTCCACCTAATATTATCCTATAGGGTCCACTATAGTTTATTTCCTCCACTATAGTTATTTCCTAACACTTCTAGTCCACCTAATATTATCCTAACACATCCAGTCCACTCACACGTACCAATTACGAGAATACCTCTCGCTTCTTAGGATACCCTAAGATCCTAGGGTACGCTAAAATCCTAGGGTACTCTATGATTTTAGGGTAGGGTACCCTAGGGTTTTAGGGTACCCTAAGAAGAAGTGCCTAAAATCCTAGTTGAAGAGGAAGTGCCTAAAATCCTAGGGTGCCCTATGAAAGTGCCTAAACCACTAAAAACCTATAATAGGAAAGTGCACCTTAAACCTAAACCCTAGGGTACCCTATGAAAGTGCCTAAACCTAAACCCTAGGGTACCTCATGAAAGTATATTATGTATTAAATTTAATGTGAGGGTACATTTGTCTATTAAAAATGGAGAGTGGACCTTACACCTTAGAAATTGCAAAAAGGTGGATTAGAGGAGTTATGGAACTAAGAGGTGGACTAGACATGTTACAAAAAGCTATAATGGACCTTAGAGTAATTCTTTATCAACTTATGTCTTAGGTTCGCTTAACAGTCACTTTCAGGGAACTGTATTGTACTTCAGTGCCAAAATTGAAGTACATGAGAACTAAAAATTCAAACAAAGTCTTCTTTAGGG
Organism: Vaccinium vitis-idaea; assembly: GCA_963854785.1. Lineage (NCBI taxonomy): Eukaryota > Viridiplantae > Streptophyta > Magnoliopsida > Ericales > Ericaceae > Vaccinium > Vaccinium vitis-idaea. The sequence continues at coordinate 28,608,591 of OY978217.1, read as the reverse complement.
GACTTCTATTTTTACTTCTTATCGATTTTGCTAGTAGTTCTAATAATCAAATCTAATTGTTCATGTATTCAGTTTTTTTGGTCCATTCTGTTATACTAGTATTGATTTGCGCAATAGCAAAGAGGAAACAAATGGCTCTGTACACGTGTAAAAATTGGACTGCATGAGTCAACTCTACGCAATAGAAAGATATAAGAAATGGCTCCGTCTAAATAATTGCACGTCTCCATCTTGTTGGTTTCTATGGTCTAATGAAAATTAGGGCCCCTGTTTTCTAAGAAATGATACTAACTTGTTTTCGTTAGAATAGTTTGTGTTAGCGTTAGTCCCACATTGACTAACCTAGTCTTGTACTGAGATGCTTCATAATATAAATAAGAGTATTACGTGTTAGGGTTAATCAACACCCTATACACTTGTTCCTTTCTCTCTCTCTCAAACAACATAGTATCAAACAATATGATCACTATGTTCTTCCTCTGCATGTTCCCTCTCTTCCTTTGTATTGTCCTTTTCATTAACATCTCCAAATAACTCCTCACCTCCTTTTCATTACGGTCCTCTTTCTTTTTCTTACTTTATTTGTCAAACATCACATCATCAAAGTCACTAGCATCACTAAGTGGGTAATCACTAAGTGGGTAATCAGCAGTGCCGGCTCAAGACTTTTGGAGGCCGAAAGCGAACTCCCAACTTAGGGCCCTTGGTATTTTCGAAACAAAAACTATTACAAGATACGATTTACTCAAATAGATGATAAAAATTCAAAATAATAAAGTATGCTTACAAGACCATATCTTTGGAAGAAGTTATAAGAAAAAAAAATTAGATCCTTTTCTTAAATTCATTTTAAAAAATTTATAGAACTATGATAGTTCGCTTGACTATTTGATTTTTAATCTTTGTAACAAAAGAATTAAATCAACTACAACAAGGGTCACTTAAAGAGTGTTTTCCGATTATGTTATATTTCAAAATTAGTGAAACAATGATGAATTTATATACTTTTTAGTCCCAGGAGGAAAAAGGAAAAATAAAAATAAAAATAAAAATAAAATTCACTAAAGGCCACCCCACTCCAGGACTCAAACACTAGACTTTGTACAGGCTGATTCCTGTGACACTGATACCAAAGGTTTGGTCTGTTTAAGAAAAGGGGATTTAATAATTTATAGAGAGTTTGACACGTATGGGGCCTCCTAATTTGGCAAAAAATTTGGAGGCCCGAAGCAGTTGCTTCTTTCGCCTCCCCTCTAAGTCGGCTCTAGTAATCAACATGGATTTCACTGTCTTCTGAGTCACAATTATAGTAAACTCCTTTTCCATTCTCTTCATCTATGTTCTCATCAAACATTTCAGCAGTGTCATGGGTCTTATTTTCAGCCATTGGAATATTTGTTAGGGGAGGGGGTAGTGGTGCCAAGCCATTATCTTCCAGATCCTCTGTAACATGTTCCATATACATTTCTATTTGCTCATGGCCCCTAACTACCTCAGTCATCTCCATAGCCTCTTTATCAGAGTGTATAACCCTTAGACCTTTTTCCATACTACGGTTAGAACCCTAAACCACAACAACTTCCACCTACGATAACCAAGCCTCCGATTTATATCTTCAGCCTCAAATTTGGGCCACCTATACACATCACAATCATCCACATGGTTTACTAAGCCGTCCGCATACCTAGTAGGGTTACCGACAAAGTATCCACCATGGTGGATGATAAGTCCACAATATTGTAGATATCCGGGGCTTATCTAACTCATTTAGTCCACACACACATGCGATTTCGCGCTTTATTTGGTTGATATACGCGTAGTGGTGTTTTTGATAGTTACAGGTTTAACACGCTAAATAAGCACATTTTGGAGCGCATTGGGAACCGTCCCAAACTACCGAGGGCCACGTGCCCCGTGGCACGCCAACACCGGGCCTCACGATCCACGAAACGACAATTCGTCTAAGGCCCGGGAAGTGGGAAAAGTCACCAAGTCCAGCCGATGGCTTGGAAGTTGTGCTTGACGCTCACAAAAACTCCCGGTGGAGTCCGGGAGTGAACAAGCACTCAAATGACCAAGGAACACCTCCCCCGAGGGTCGCACAACTCATTTAAGTGTTTTGGAGGAAGTCCGGAAGCACGCAATCCAATGGGAGTGATCAAAGAAGTCAAATTCAAGTCAAGACCAATCTGGATTGATACAAGATAATTCTGGACCGATCCAAATTCATCAAGGCAGCACCAGACCAATCTGGACCGATCCAGAATTATTCTGGACCGATCCACTTTGCTCCAAATTTTAGCAGTCCAATCCGGACCGATCCGGAATTATTTTGGATCGGTCCAAAAATGCCCGCCAACTACTTTTTGAGCACTTTATGCACTTTCTATTAATGACAAGTTTTTTGTTATTGTGAGAGCTTTATGGATATTTGTAAGAGAGAGAAGTGGAAGACTATATTGGGCTCTCTCCTCTCTCCTTCTCTCACACACTTTCTCTTTTATTTTCTTAGTTAGTTTTTGCTCTCATCTCTCTCCTCCATTGGAGAGAGTTTAAGGTCTCTCTCTAGAATACTCAAGTAAGCTTTCATTTCCCGTTTATTTACCATGTATTAAACTTGTTCCTCTCGTCTAGATCGTTCTATAAATCTTGTTTGTTTTCGTTTTCATCAAGTATTTAGTTTTTGTGTTGTTCTAGCTATTTCTCTTGAAAACCTAGTTTCTAGTTGTTGTTTGTGATTTTCTTTAGTGTTAATGTTGTAAGTAGACTTAAGATCTTCATAAAAATCAGTCTTTAGAGTTATTAAACATGTTTTTGGTTTTCTACAATTCCTAGACTTTATTTCTTGCATAATGTTTGAGTAGTCTAAATAGGCTCGGTCATGGGGTGATTAGCACTCCATGACTTAGGTTTAATTCGTTCTTCTCGCCAAATTGCAAACACTTCTTGTTTAATAAAGTCACGGGTTCATCTTAATGTATCAAAATTTGGGTTTGTTAATCTCATTGATCTCTCGTGGCTGAGGGTTAATTCACCTAGGTATGGGTGACGCTTTGGGCGATGTCAATCTAAAAGTTTGTCTAATTGGCTCAAGAGCCCTAAACTTTATCGAACACCATTTCTAGTTCAAAGAGTTAGGATCGATTTTATGTACCAAAGTCTAGGTTTGTTAATCTTTTTGATCTCTCATAGTTAAGGGTTGATTCTCCTTTTCACATGTGATGCGTGGAGCGATGTCAACCTAGATGTTTGCCAAATGGTTACAAGAATCCTAATCTCATCAAGAGAGGAACAAATTAGCCTAAGTTATGGTGGTTATGACCTCCTAGACTTAGCCTTGTTTTAATTCAGTCTTTCCAAGTCATTCTCGAAGTTAAGAGAATTCCACCAATCAAACTCTAAAAGCCAAGTTTGTCGCTTCAAGGCCGAAAACCTACACTTGCAAGACAACTCTCACGCCGGGTGCATTCGGTCTCTGTGGAATCGACCCGGACTTACCGGTTATCATGCTACCGCCAGCCTAAACCCTACGTTTGGGGAAGTAACTTTTGCAATACAATCCAAGGTCGCAAGCAGTGGACCTCTATGGTGAATAAATTATCCATCTGGAAATCATTGAGTACAGTGTTTGTATTAGTATAATGACAATGAATGAGACCACAACAATATAAAAATGAAACCTTTACTTTACTGTCTTTATTTAAAAATTGACATTTTTTGGATTCAAGTATGACTTTTGCTAACAAAACATTTGTTAGAAAAAGCTTTTAAAAATATCTTTAATTCAATTTATTGTGTCTAAATTATATTAGCTAATTAAATTGGTGGTTATTGGGTATTAATATTCGTAACTCCCAATATTATATTGTGGATTTATGTGCCTATTATAGGCAATGGTTAATTGCATGAGAGCTTTATTTTTCTATATAAAGGTGGCTAGTCCACAAGATGAGAAGATGTTTTTAGAAAGAAAATATTTATAAAACCTATGAGCTATATGTAACACACATATATAGAGATTCGTTGAGATATAGATTTTATTGTTTTGAGCATACGGGCGGTTCTTGATTCGTGTGGAAAGCTTTAGTTGCACACAAAGCTTCCGTGGATGATCGTTGTATCTTGGGAGTGGAATGTCACACAACTCGGTGCAAGCGAGGACATATTTTCTCTTAGGAGAGCGCTTTACGCGTGCCTCGATCAATATAAGTTTTCTCATACTCTTATATTTTTTATTTATAGTATGGTCATATTATTTATTTCTTATGTCGTTATCTCCAATTATTTACGTTTACAGGAATTCTAACGATTATTTTCAACAATCTAAGAGAAGATATGTCGTTGGATTTTCTGTGAAGCATGGAGTTTATTTAAATTTGATTTTTGAGAAAAACAATTTTGATGAAAGATAGTGTTACGGTTCTGGAATATATAAACTTTTCTTGGGTGTTGGTTTCATTCTCGAACAGTATTGGTTATTAAGGAAACATAAAAACCGTTTGGATAATCAGAGGTTCTTATTTGACTTTTGAATTTCTAATTTTCTTTCGATACAATGGGATAGGAGAACAAGTTTTGGGAAACAATCTGGTTGGTTTCTTTTATTCTATTAGTTGAATAATCAAAGCAATATTAATACATCTGTAGAACTCTATTGAATTGGTTGTCCCTACATGTGTTTAAATTATTTTATTTCATCAGTAATTTGGTTCGGATAAAATAAAAAAAGGAGGAAAGGAAAATAAATAAATAAATAAAATTTTGCCTTGTGACTAATCTATTTTCTTAGAACAATAGAACAAGGGCTAGTGATTTGGGAAACTTGAGTAATGTGCTGATTACATCATAGAATCAAATTTTGACTTGTATAGTTGCTCTTGTTATTAGTTTGCTCTAGGTTACTAACAGTGGATAATTTGATTGTGTTTCGGGAAAATAGTATTCAGAGAGAATAATTGCAAGATTAGTTTCTTGGCTTGGAGTGGTCGATTGAATAGTCTAAATAGATAGGCTTGTGTAATTTCTGTTTTCCTGGAAAAGATTTCTATACTTGTTTAGTGATCAAATTTTAAATATCCAGACTTACATTTTGTTGGTGTAAGTGTTTGGTGATTGGTTTCACAGGTTGGGCCCGCGAAGTTGTAATATGAAATTATCTAGAGCGTGATCAATCCGGATAATGGGTGCTCATGTTTGTAAGAGAAGTTTCGATTCACCCGATGTTGCAAATTTGTATGTGCTCATGTATATTTTGTATATTATTCTAAATTTAAAGTTTCTAAAAATCTTTTTGGGGGATTCTCGGAGAATTTTTTTAAAAAAAAAAAAAAACTTATTTAAAGTAATTTATTTTAATCCTTAAAATTTTGGAGGTTACACAAACCTCATAATGGAGTATAATAATCTTCTTAACTCCCACAATGAATATTAACGGAAAATGGCCCATAATGAACATTTATGAGTTCAATTTTTATTAGTATTTATATGGGGGTTACAAAGTTATTGTTCATATGTTTCTCCAAATAATTACATTGAATTGAGAAGTTACAAACTTCATTCATGTGATCAAAAGAATATTTTCCTTTATTTTGAAAGTTAAGAAAATATTTGAAATGTGGGGGTTCGAAAGGGACTAAATGAGGCTCTGATAATTTTTAATGGTATATACAAGTTATTTGAAAGGCTCCTAGTAGTGAAAAGACTACTGGCCTTGTGATTGGGTAAAAACTTGAGAAGGAAATCAAAGAAGTGGGATGTTAGTAAACAAAGACAGTGGTTCCTAGTAGATTATTGAGACTACTGACCACAATATGTAGCTCCTAGTAGAAGGCTACTGGTCACTAAAATTAGTGATTCCTAGTTGAGGGCTACTGGCTACTGATGACGAAAATTGTCAAAATCTTTGCAGACCAAGTTTCTTTGAGGGGTCTAAAATATATGTTGCTTCGATTCAAAAGAAAGGACCAAACTCATTTTATGAGTCCTATGTAAAAAAATTTGTTGTCTCGATTGATTTTGGAACATGTGGGTTTGATGTTACCTCGATTAATGTTGATCAAAGTACATGTACTAGATCCAAAGCATATATGTTGCCTCGAATCAATGTGGCTTTCGTTGAGAGAACTGGATTGATTGTTTATTTACCTCAAATCGATGATGCTTTCAGTGGAAAAATTGGATCATTGTTTAGATCCGAAATTACGAGTTGTTTCAGTTGAGAATAAAAGGACCATCTTTGTTTGATGGGTTCTAAACATCAAATCTTTTGATGAGTCCCTTGGAAAAAAATGACATGCTGAAAAGAAAAAGGTAAAATGCTATGTATGCATAAAAAAGATTAGTGTGGAGGCTAATCGGAAATCATCGAGGGGTTTGGGACTGAAGCCTATAAATTAGTCATCATAGTGGACACCCAACCTTTGTGATTGGAGATCCCATGAAGAAGGTTCAGTGGGTAACAACGAAACTGTAGGTTAACTAGAAAGATCACGACATTTTGATGAGGGGTATCCCTAGTCCCATTCCTATGGTGAGAGTAATCTCTGTTGTGACGCTTGAGGAAGTGTTCAACTCTGAATGAGTCCGAGGCAGGTATTCTGCGGGGTATTGGTCATAGATAACCCTGAAGGTCTCACATAAGTGAGGGTGGTAGTGGGGTCGCTACTGTCGGAGATTAGGCTACTCCCTAAAGACACTCATGATACAAGATACGTGCGCATGACCGTAACGTGCAAACCTGATTAAAATCAAAACAAAATGTCCGTACTGTGTGTGGGGTAAGTAGAAGTTTGGCTCAAGGACCTAGCTCAAGACATTTAGTTCACTGTGGCGCCTTCAAACGAAACTTACCTTCACTAACAACTCCTTTGGCTAAATTTAAAAAATTGGTTTTTTGGTTTTTTTCGTTGTGTTTTATTCAATTTTTTTTTTGCATTTGTTAGTTGCGTCAAGATTTTGTGGTTTCTGGATTTATCTCGTCGAGACGAATCCAAAGAGTATAAAATTATGGTCAAAAGTAATAGTTTTTTAAATAAAGCCGAAAATAAACCAAAATAAACTAGTTTTTTGGATTATTTTTCGTCTTTATTTACAAAACTTTAAGTTTGGCTAACAATTCTATACTTTTTAGATTCCTCTCGTCGAGACAAGTCAAGAAACCACAAAAAATAGACCGAAAACTAACAAATGCAATTTTTTTTTGAATAAGGACAAAACGAAAAAAAACCAAAAAATCAGTTTTTTCAATTTAGCCAAATCAGGCCTTAAGTGTAGGTTCAAACCCGGAAGGTACCTATACCCATTGCGCAGTAAAAATACTCACATATTATATAAATATTGTTTTTATATTTCCGAAAGATTTTTAAAATCTTTCGGGGGATTGTTAGAAAAAGCTTTTAAAAATATCTTTAATTCAATTTATTGTGTCTAAATTATATTAGCTAATTAAATTGGTGGTACTGGGTATTAATATTCGTGACCCCCTAATATTATATTGTGGATTTATGTGCCTATTATATGCAATGGTTAATTGCATGAGAGGTTTATTTTTCTACATAAAGGTGGATGAGAAGATGTTTTTAGAAAGAAAATATTTATAAAACCTTTGAGCTATATGTAACACACATATATAGAGATTCGTTGAGATATAGATTTTATTGTTTTGAGCATACGGGCGGTTCTTGATTCGTGTGGAAAGCTTTAGCTGCACACACAGCTTCCGTGGATGACGTTGTATCTTGGGAGTGGAATGTCACACAACTCGGTGCAAGCAAGGACATATCTTCTCTTAGGAGAGCGCTTTATGCGTGCCTCAATCAATATAAGTTTTCTCATACTATTATATTTTTTATTTATAGTATGGTCATATTATTTATTTCTTATGTCGTTATCTCTAATTATTTACGTTTATAGGAATTCTAACGATTATTTTCAACAGCATTAACGTACACTCTATAAATGTAAAGAAACACATACCTTTATGGGAAAAACGAATGGGACCACAACAAATGTAGAACGTAAAGCCTTTCTCCCTGAATCGTTTAGGGTTTGATCTTCACTGCACTTCAATAAAGCCCTTCATTTCATCGTGAAGGAGTCACTGTTATGTGTAGGAGAGAGGGAGATGGAAAAGGTGAGAGAGAGGGAGACAGAAAACCCTAGACGCATGAAAGGGTTTTAGGGCTGCACATTATTACGGTTTTGGGTGAATGATGGAATGAGAATAGGGGGGAATATCAGGGGCTTATTTATTTGGGGGATGTGGATTTATGACTGGACTCCGTTAGTCCATGTCAACGGTTTCCGTCTCCAAATGGATGACAAGGATAACGTTGAAATATTTAGTTTCTTACAAGGACAAAATTGAAACCAAAACTCTTAAAAGGACAATTTTGCAATCCGTGCCATTCGTTAAGGACCAAAACAACAGTTGAGCCAAATTTTTACTGCTACTACTACAACATTTAGAAATGCTACATGCCCCGAAGTATTACCCATAAATTACCCCGAAAGCAACTTGAACTTCCAACTCATCTTTGTATGGTTCCCACTATATTTTTTACTTTTATTTGGTTCTGCTACATTTGTTTCGTACAGTGGCATGTTTCGTACGTTGGTGGCAAAAACACTTTGGCTCTTTAGGCGATAATTACACCTTGAAGATCTCAAGACCTGCTGTAATTCCTATTGATTTTAGCAAATGAGTTCACCAGGTGCTAAAATCATAGTAGGCTAAAATCAACTATGATTTTAGCACCTGGTGAACTCATTTGCTAAAATCATGGTTGATTTTAGCAAATGGGTTGCTAAAATCATTTGAAAAACTCAGCCGAATTCGTCTTTCCTCCACAAGTTTACTGTCAATATTAACAATCTCGTTTGAATTCTCCAGTATATACGAAAACAAATCTTATTGAATTTGGTAAATTGGATATCAAATTTGGTGCAGGAAAGACTGCAGTACACATTCCTTATTTGGGTGTGTATCATATGCACTCCTAAAAATTTTACGAATCGATTACCTCTTAAGAATAAAAAGTTAAGATTTTTATAAAAAATTAACAAAACACACAAAAAATGTTACGAATCATAAAGAAAATGTTATGAATCATATTACTGAAAAATTATAAAATACTAAAAAAATTTACGAATGCATATAATACAAACTCTTAATAGTTTGTAACCATTCCCGATGGGTTTCCCGGTAGGTATTCTCATGTACGAGGTTGTAGCCACAAAGGTCCTGAATATAAGTAGCAATTAATATTATTCAATACCATCCAATTTGCTTTTAAGGGTACTAAAACATTCATTCTTTTCACCATAATTGTTAGTTCTATTGGACAATAATTTTTTTACACTGCCGGTCGGTGTAAAAGTTTACTTTTCCACCACCGCCATTGGGGGGCTCACCATCCGTTTATTGTTTTAAAGTTAAACTATCCATAATCGTCCATTTTATAATCTAAAATTCAAATTTTGCTATAATTTGAGATGTCCAATCAAGCTATTTTTTTTTCATGAATTTAGTCACTTCGTCCTAATTTATTGTGCATGTTTTCTTTTTCTTTTTGGGACTTCTCAAAAATTGTCTATGTTTCATAATCTGTAATGTTTTTTATGATTTTGAAATCTTTATTTCACAAAATTAATTGAGAACTATTAAACAAGATTTATATTGAATTATAAAAATATTATAAATTAAAAGATATAGACAAATTGGGATAGATGGAGTATTACACTATGTACTCTGCAAGATGAACGATTCTGATTACAATAATGACCACACAAAGGGACTAAAAAATGGCAGTGGTAAAAAAAAAAAACTTCTACACCGACAATGTAAAAAATTTATTCTATTACTCAGGGGGAGTTCTTGAATGAATTTTATGAGATAAAATGAGAAAGTTGATTTTAATTGGTGTTTTATGGAGGAGTGATAAAATCACCTTATTTTCCCAATAGATATAATCTAGGTGATAAAATAGTTGTAGACCACTATAAGTTTAAAAAATGATTGATAAAATCTAGTGTGATAAAATCTATTCGTAAAAGATGACAATAAAATCAAAGATGATAAAATCAAATAATCCATTCAAGAATTCCCCCTCAGAATTACTTGGTTAAATCATTCTCATACTCCATGATTTTAGCATCCCCAAAAAAAAAAGATAGGGCAAAAGGTAGTGGGACCCGTACAGGAATGAGGTGAAAGTTGAAGTTGCTTTCGGGGTGATTTATGTGTAGGATGTAGTAGTACGGAAAATGATTCGCGTACACCAGGATGCGTACCCCACTTGCACACCAGCACATCCTGATTGTCCAAAAGCTTTTTTCGACGTTTCAGATTTGAAATGAATTCTTACCGGTAAGAATTAACTCTTACCGGTAAGAATTTATTTCAAATCCGGACCATTGATTCTTGAAATGGACGATCGGGATGTGCTGGTGTGCATTTGGGGTGCGCGTATGTGGTGTGCGCATAGCAACGTTCAGTCTGCTACAACATTTGATTAATGGAAAATGTTAACGTGTGTCCATTGGACACACGTTAAGATTGAAAAAGTGTATTAAAATGTGTGAAAAATTTATAGTAATATATGAAAGTGTATTGAAAAGTGTAAAAGATATATTAGAATATATATTTTTTGTTTGTTTATGTGTTTATTGTGTGTCAATTGGACACATATTAGCAAGAACATTGAATAAGGGGAGTTCTTGAATGAATTATTTAATTTTATCATCTTTTATTTTATTATCATCTTTTACAAATAGAGTTTATCAACCATTATTGACAGTCATAGTAGTCCACAACTATTTTATCACATAGATTTTATCTATTGAAAAAACATGATTTTATCACCCATATATAAAGCACAAACTAAAATCTAACTTTCCCATTTTATCTCCTAAAATCCATTCAATTCAACAACTTGCCTAATTGGTCCTCTTTCCCCTCTCAAAAACTTTCCTACTGTTCGTTTGCTTTCTCAACGTTCCAAACAAACCCTATACCACCACAGTGAGGTAAAAAGGGATGTGGCGAAGGAACTTGAGCAGCAGCAGCAGCAACTCGACGCGCGCGCTGCTCAATGAGAAGAAATGGGATGCGCTGGTGATCGGCGGCGGCCACAATGGTCTCACCGCTGCCGCTTATCTTGCCCGCTCCGGCCTCTCTGTCGCCGTTCTCGAGCGCCGCCACCTCATCGGCGGTGCCGCCGTTACTGAAGAACTCATCCCTGGCTTCAAGTTCTCCCGCTGCAGCTACCTTCAAAGCCTCCTCCGTCCTTCCATCATCAGGTACTATTTTTATGTATGTGCGTGCGTGCGCCTAACCGAGTATATCGTTTGGTTGCACTTTCAGTTTCACTCAATAATAACCAATCTATTTTTGTAATTGATCAGTAGTTCTTCAGGCATCAAAATTTGACATATCGGTAGTGCCATTTTTAAATGATTAAAGGGAATTGGAGTTAGCGAGGCACGGATTGAAGTTACTGAAGAGGAGTCCATCATCTTTCACGCCTTGTCTGGACGGACGATATCTTCTCTTGGGTCCAGATAAAGACCTTAATCACTCTGAGATTTCAAAGTTCTCTATACGGGATGCCGAGGCTTATCCAAGGTTCAATTGCTGTTATTCCCCCTCAAGATTTAAACAAAAAATTCATACGTGGTGTGCGTTTTGATTTTATTTCAATTGGAGAAACCATGTTTAGTGGTATATTTTGTTACACCCACATGAAGGATTTATTGGCCTTTTGGATTATGAGAAAGGAAGGAAAATAGATTGGCTTGTATCACCAAATCTCACCATGAGAAGCAAAGATGGAGCAATAAAAATTAATCTTTTCCTCATTTCTTATCGTTTCTCACGTCATTTAGATATCCATGTCAGTGATATGATTCTCCTTTCACAGTTAAATAGTAAATAATTTCAAGTATGAAGATAGTTCATGATCATCATGACCTTTTGAGTTCTGCGAATGTGGAAAAAGAAAATGTTACCAAATTTAACGGCAGAAAAATAGGATTTGGCGCTTCTTAAGCTTAGACATGGTATCCTGCTTACACTTGGGTGCCAATAGATGATTGTTTTCATAAGTTTTATATAGTAGAACTTTGAAGCCACGCAGGACCGTTTGTTTGATCGTATAGGAGCATCGGATTGGACTTTATACCCAAAGTACCAGATATTTAATGTTTGGTTAAGATTATTACCGTCATGATTAAACATCCATCGGATAGGTAATCCCAGAAAGCGTGTGATATACTCCAGAATGGCAAATGGGGTATTATTAATCTCTTAGAGTGTTTTTAAATCGGGATATGTATCGTGTATCATTTATTCATTTCATAAATCGTATCGGGATACGTATTGTGTATCTAAGATGCGTTAACCATGCTATGTATAGAATTAAAATTAGTTATACCTAATAACACCAATATACTATGCATATAATTAAAGAAAAAGCTTTTTTTTTTTTTTATGCAAAATTTGGAGTCCCTTAGATGGGGTGGGGTCTACCACATTGAGGCTTCCTACTGCCTTAGTTATGAAAGGAAAGACGAGTCCTTAATGATTCAGGCAAAATACAATTGAAATATCGCTCTTTCTTCTGTTTAAACCCTACATTGAGTTGGAGTTGTCCTTATCAATGGTTTGAAAATGTCACCATAGTTAGATTTTTTTGAAAAGTCACCATAGTTAGATCAAACGCCTAAAATAGTGCGTTTTGGTTTGATTTCTTAAAATAAGGTCTGGCTTTTATCCTATAATTTATTGTAGGATACGTACCGAATTGAGACATGCATAGATATCGTAGGATACACCATCTTATCGTAGAATTTCTATTCAAAAAAGATATAGGGTGGGATATGTATCGTTTTTCAAAGGAGTTGGTACGAATTGTAGGATACGTATCTTGTATCGTAGGTGTTTAACCACTATATTCTCTTCACTTTTTGTATAATGGGATTGCATATCCCGTGGGGTTATAAACCCTTTACTCTTAGTCCTGCCAAATAAAATGTCCCCTATTGTATTTGCCGAGTCAGGAAATTAATTATCAGACCTTTGTAATGCATTGTATGCCCAACAATAGTTGCCAACTTGCCATACTTCTACCCTTTCCCAAAAGTCAATTACTATTCATAGCTCATGAATTATTGTGAATGTACACATAGGAATCAAATGTGTCGAATCATCCATTAATTTCCAACAATGCCCTTATACTTCAACTTTGAATGAAAGGATTGGTGTTGGTAAAGGTTTTTTTTTGGGAAGATTGAATAAGTTTTATCTTTTCAAATAGGATTAACAATTTGGAACATCCCAAAATAGTATAAGTGACTAGCAATTTGGAATGGAGGAAATATTTAAATAGGTTTACGTTATGATTACTTATAGAAAAATATATGCTTAGAATTTTTTTTATTGTATGCATGTATGCGTATACATAGGTGAATGTATTTGATTGACCGAGCCCCGAGTTACAAAATTATTGACCGAGCATGCTGGGGTCCACATGTGCAGTGAGGTTGGTATAGAAATTTTAAGGAGTTAGTTGTTTTCTTAAGTGATAGATTTAGGGTTCTTGTTGGAATATACTAGTAATTTCGACCCTTGGATCTATTTTTCACAAGAGAACTTACGTTCTCTGTTTCTATTCCCTGTTTCGTCTCTCTCTCTCTCTCTCTCTCTCTCTCTCTCTCTCTTTATATATATATATATATATATATATATAATAAATTTCCTATGAGGGCTCCCTCACAAAAAAAGTGCGGGAAAACAGTTGTGAGCCGTTAGATCCTATGCCCTTCACACGATCCAACGGTTCACAACTGTTTTCCCGCACTTTTTTTTGTGAGGGAACCTTCATAGGAAACTTCTTGTATATATATATATATCTCTACAAATCCACATCATTCTTCTCCAAAATCAAAGATCAAGACACAAATCTTGGGAAAGTGCAAGAGGAAAGTTTAATCTACACGACGAGGGCTATGCTTTGATCCGAACAAAATCTCATTTGGACCACTTCGGATTTCCTAACAAATTGGGTTTTTTCTTCTCTTGAGGTAGGGTTTTCTACTAGTTTCTTTAAAATGCAAGTTATCTTGTTGAGAATTAGTTATTTAGTGTGTATTCTAGTATTTTGTTATATGAAAAATCCCTATATGACGCATACTTGTGAATGTATGAAATCACTCTTTATGTTTAAATTGATTGCTTAAGTAGTCGATTCATTCTAGTAGGAGTATTATGCCTAAAACGGAAATTCGGTTTCTTGCAGATAAATTATCCATCTGACGCAGTGGAATTAATAGCCACTGTCTATTTTTCCTCCTTTCTTATAAGTGGAATAGTTTTCTATACGATATATATTAACTCGATTATCTCGAAAGCAAATCCCTTGTGGTTGGGAAGATGCAGATAAAACGCTAATAGCCTGATGTTAGCTTCTGGACAAGAAGAAAGTCGGGCTGGGATCTAGTTTGGTCGGAGTGCCCTAGAGCCGCCCATGTGGTCCGGTAGGTATTTCCTTTCATTTCTGGATTCCGTGCACAAATCATATGGTTGCTTTTTGTTCCCTCCAATGTTTTTGTGTCCAAGGCAAGGGTACTGACTTCAAGGGGAATAGCGTAAGCCATAGGCAAGAAGTCTAGTCTACTCCCGCATGAGTATAAGGGTACACGGTAACAGGAGTATAAGGGGGCAAAAGGACCAGGAAACTAACTCTTATTTCTATTATTAGTCAAAGCTTTTTGGCCTCTTTCCCTGGGATTGATTGTTGGCATGAAAAAGTGGTCTTTTTGGCATCAAATGAATCTCTTTCTGGCTAGGACATATAAATATAATAAATAGAGGAGGAAGGGTTAGCGAGTGAGATAAACGAGAGGGAGATGGACCTGCCAGCGGTGGGAAACAAATGGCGACCACACTGCAACATCTTGACTGCAGGGAGTTAGCGAGGCATGGATTGAAGATACAGAAGAGGAGTCCATCATCTTTCACGCCGTGTCTGGACGGACGATATCTTCTCTTGGGTCCAGATAAAGACCTTAATCACTCTGAGATTTCAAAGTTCTCTATACAGGTTGCCGAGGCTTATCCAAGGTTCAATTGCTGTTATTCGCCCTCAAGATTTAAACAAAGAATTCATACGTGGTGTGCGTTTTGATTTTATTTCAATTGGAGAAACCATGTTTAGTTGTATATTTTGTTACACCCACATGAAGGATTTATTGGCCTTTTGGATTATGCGAAAGGAAGGAAAAGAGATTGGCTTGTACTCTTAGTCCCGCCAAATAAAATGTCCCATATTGAATTTGCCGAGTTAGGAAATTAATCATCAGACCTTTGTAATGCATTGTATGCCCAACAATAGTTGCCAACTTGCCATACTTCTACCCTTTCCCAAAAGTCAATTACTATTCACAGCTCATGAATTATTGTGAATGTACACATAGGAATCAAATGTGTCGAATCATCCATGTTATGATCTTTTTTACCCTAGGACATCCTAATATGTCATTTGTTTATATCATCAGTCCAAGAATCCAAGCAGGATCTTTAGACTGATCAAGGTTCTAAAAGACGCTAGTCTGTCCCAGGTCGGTCGGCTGCCGACTAGCAACTTTTGGCCGACTAATCGCTGACTAGTTGGGTTTCGATCAAGTCGGGGGACCTCCGACTAGCGACTTGTGGTCGACTTGACTGATTTTTAGAACACTGAGACTGATAAACAAAACTATGAAATTTGAAGTGGTTTAGCATATCAGTTGTTAAGGTTTCAGACATTATTATGAATGATACTAATCTTTATTTGTTGTTATGTAGAGATCCGTGTCGAATTTTATTACTCCCTCCGTTCCAAATTGTTGGTCACTTTTGGGAATTACAACTTTATAAGCAGACATGCAATAACTGCATTCAATGAATGCATTCAACTTAAACAGATTCATTAATTTCCAACAATGCCCTTATACTTCAACTTTGAATGAAAGGATTGGTGTTGGTAAAGGTTTTTTTTGGAAGATTGAATAAGTTTTATCTTTTCAAATAGGATTAACAATTTGGAACATCCCAAAATAGTATAAGTGACTAGCAATTTGGAACGGAGAAAGTATTTAAATAGGTTTACATTATGATTATTTATAGAAAAATATATGCTTAGAATTTTTTATTTATTTATTGTATGCATGTATGCGTATAAATAGGTGAATGTATTTGATTGACCGAGCCCAGCCCGAGTTAGAAAATTATTGATCGAGCATGCTGGGGCCCACATGTGCAGTGAGGTTGGTATAGAAATTTTAAGGAGTTAATTGTTTTCTTAAGTGATAGATTTAGGGTTCTTGTTGGAATGTGTTATAACTTTTTAGTTGGAAGAGTAGTGATAAGACATTAAAGGGGGGAAAGTGTAATTTCGACCCTTGGATCTATTTTTCACTAGAGAACTTACGTTCTCTGTTTCTGTCCCCTGTTTCGTGTCTCTCTCTCTCTCTCTCTCTACAAATCCACATAATTTTTCTCCAAAATCGAAGATCAATACACAAATCTTGGGAAAGTGCAAGAGGAAAGTTTAATCTACGCGACATGGGCTATGCTTTGATCCGAACAAAATCTCATTTGGTCCACTTTGGATTTCCTAACAAATTGGGATTTTTCTTCTCTTGAGGTAGGGTTTTCTACTAGTTTCTTTAAAATGCAAGTTATCATGTTGAGAATTAGTTATTTAGTGTGTATTCTAGTATTTTGTTATATGAAAAAGCCCTATATGACTCATACTTGTGAATGTATGAAATCACTCTTTATGTTTAAATTGATTGCTTTAGTAGTCGATTCATTCTAATAGGAGTATTATGCCTAAAACGGAAATTCGGTTTCTTGCAGATAAATTATCCATCTGACGCAGTGGAATTAATAGCCACTGTCAATTTTTCCTCCTCTCCTATAAGTGGAATAGTTTTCTATACGATATATATTAACTCGATTATCTCGAAAGCGAATCCCTTCTGGTCGGGAAGATGCAGATAAAACGCTAATAGCCTGATGTTAGCTTCTGGGCAACAAGAATGTTAGCTTCTGGGCAACAAGAAAGTCGGGCTGGGATCTAGTTTGGTCGGAGTGCCCTAGAGCCGCCCATGTGGTCCGGTAGGTATTTCCTTTCATTTCTGGATTCCGTGCACAAATCATATGGTTGCTTTTTGTTCCCTCCAATGTTTTTGTGTCCAAGGCAAGGGTACTGACTTCTAGGGGAATAGCGTAAGCCATAGGCAAGAGGTCTAGTCTACCCCCGCATGAGTATAAGGGTACAGGGTAACAGGAGTATAAGGGGGCAAAAGGACCAGGAAACTAACTCTTATTTCTATTATTAGTCAAAGCTTTTTGGCCTGTTTCCCTGGGATTGATTGTTGGCATGAAAAAGTGGTCTTTTTGGCATCAAATGAATCTCTTTCTGGCTAGGAAATATAATTTTAATAAATAGAGGAGGAGGAAGGGTTAGCGAGCGAGATAAACGAGAGGGAGATGGACCTGCCAGCAGTGGGAAACAAATGGCGACCACACTGCAACAGCTTGACTGCAGTGAGAGAGCGATTCTTATGATCAAAAGACCTAAAGGCAAGATGGCTTGCTGACGGTAGCCTGCTAGATGAGACTCTTGAGGAAATTGTAATTTTTTTGATAGGTTATATTTCGTCTTGTTCTTAATGTGTACTGGCTTACTTGAAGGTATTAATTGGGATATCGGTGCATTGTGGTGTTTTGTCAAGAGCACATTTATTTATTTTTCTTATGTATGTGGTATGGACCTGTCTTTTGTTTGACATAATTGATAAGTAGATGAAAAGTGGGGTTGATGAAGTAAAGCTACTTGAATATCTATGTTTAGTGTTTCTTGAACTTTAAAACAAGGGTAACTTTGTGTTTGATACTAGTTGTTTTTGTTCGCGGAAATGGATTTGGTATTTGATACTTGTTATTTGAGCTACTGACCCATGTGTTGAAGGCCGGTCTGGCAATTTTATAAGTGTTGTGTAGCCAGAAACATATGGATAATGAGTTATCCTCGGCGTATAGTCCGTAAACCCGTGCGGGATAAGGTGACCCATAGGCCTTTGGGTTAGTAGCCCATAAATTTGGATGATTTAGGGACTTGATCAGTCGCCTAGGGTTGGTACACATTGTTTAGCCGGAAAAACATATGGATGGTGAGTTAGCCGTCTCTGTATAGTCCGTAAACCTACGCGGGATAAGGTGCCCCATAGACCCCTTTGGGTTAGTAGCCCATACATTTGGATGATTTAGGGACTTGATCAGTCGCCCGGAATTGGTACACAGGAAGTTTTGATCAGTTAGACGACGGAATTGGATTTGGATTCTCAATTTTATGATCTCTTATTTTATCATCGGGGGTATGGGTGGGGATGATTGAAGATAGACTTAACCTTTGGCAATACGCACAAAGTGGCTACACTCAGAATACCACTGAAATAGTGGCCACCCTAAACCTCCAAGAACTGAGGAGCTATAGGGACGTTTTGCTGCAGAACCATGCCCTAAATCAAAGCGAAAGGCATCAGGGAGGGCAGACCTAGAGACCCAAATCAATTTTTGTACTCATTACCATGCTTCCTGTACTCATCAAGGAGGGCAGGCCTAGAGACCTAAATCAATTTCTGTACCCAAATCAGGGATTTGACTTGTTATATATTTTATGAATTTGATTTATTTTGGTACTTAGTTATGATGCCTTGTAAGAATGTTGAGCAAGTAAACTTTTTAGAGTTTAAAATCATGGGTTCAATGGGAATAAATATTTTTGCATTTGAAGACATGTTTACTTGCATATTATTGTTTCTAGTAGATTATACTTGGGCGGTCGTGCTCACCTACCTTACAGGTTTGAAAGGAGAAGAACAAACTTTCATGAAGTCGGTGGTGGAACTCACTTTTGTAATTGGAGGACCTATTTCTAAGTCTAGTCATTGGAGGCTGCCATTTTGACTACATGTATATTTTTCCTTACTTGGACATGTAATGTTGATGTTAGATTTTACTCTAGAGTTGTTTTGCTATGTATATTTTTTTTGATGAATAGAAAGAAAAACTTGTATTTTTGTTGTAGTTGAACTTTGTAAAGAATTATGTTGTGTCAGTGGTGCTTGGTGGCTAATTGAAAATTTTGATGGATTTGGGAAGTGCAGCACCTATTTCTATTCTTTTAATTTGGTTGGACTTATAGATCAATGCGTGATGGAAACATGGATTCTTTTTGTTGAACGTTTTTTTTTTTTGGTTATTACACTTAGTTTATGGTTTCACACCTTGAAATCATATTGCCGTATTTTTTAAAAATTTGGTCGTGACACGTTATATCTTATGTCCAAGAACACAGATACGAGAATCAGCTAGAGAAATTTTGTGAGTTCATGGATCCACTTCTGGATTTGCCGACTCCAGAAACTTTGCAACATGTTGCATCTTTAAGTGCCCGGATGAAGAATAAGCTACAAAAATCAGAATTTTGGGCTCATTGTCTGAGGCAAGCTATCTCCTTGGGGCAGAAAGACATGGTGTAAGAATTTCTAATTCCAAGTATTGTCATTCGGTTGTTGCCTTATTCGTCTGTTTTCTCGAAATATAAAGAGTCATATTCACAGTCAGGAGGCCATGCAGGGTCCTATAAGTCTGTTTTTTTAATCTGTGAACTCATTTTTTTTTCTTTCTGAACTGTACTTATTTTTTTGCAGGGGCTTGATGGACCTTTTGCTTTCGCCAGCGTCGAAGGTCTTGAATAACTGGTTTGAGGTAGTTGCATAGTTTTATGTCAGATATACTCAACTACTAAATTTCTGTATGCATTCATTTACTCAAAATTTTAAAGAATTGTTCCATTTTAATACTCCCTACAGCCAAAAAAGGTCAGTTCACTATGAAAGATTGTGTACTTTTCTGATTGAGAAATAAAGTACTGTATTCGTACTTTTTAAGATTTCTTGAAACCAAATTACGGAGCCCAATGAGTTCTTTAATTTGGTGTCAAGGAATTTAAAAAATTATGCACGAAAGTACCTCATTTTTTGGTTGCAAGTCTTTTCGTAGTGGACTAACTTTTTGGGACGGATGGAGTATAAGACAAAAAGTGGAGTTTACCCATCAATGCAAGTTTGCATTGTTCCTAAATTTGTACCATCTTGTTCCGCATTTAGTTGAAAGTTGTTGAGTTATAGATTAGTGTTTAAGTTGGTCTTCATTGTTGCTTGAAAGGTTAAAAATTGAATATCCCTGATCTTCATTGTCATGTTTTCTTCCTATTTGAATATCCCTGATCTTTTGCCTTCATTTTGAAATATATTTCAGTTAGCTTTTTCCGTGTTTTCTAGTGAAGGGGTTTTTGGAGCCATGCAGAGACCGTACAAAACCTTATTTTATGCACTTTACTCCTCTTTGGGCCTTGTATTTTCTTAAGTCTCAGACAATCTCACTGTTCTCACAATCACAACACATCAATATCAAGCTTATGTCATCTCGCTACCACCACACTGGTAGTGCCTTATTCTCATTGGTGTTTTCTACGTTAGCAACCATGTTTTAGCATATGGCAGCTTCCACTTGTGTGCTGTAATCACTGGAAACCAGTGCGTGCATTGTTAATTTGCATCACAAAATGTCACGTGGTTCCCATTTCTCAAGAAATTTATACTGAAGAATTTTCAATGTAGTTCTTTTGTGCCTCTTTTTTGTTGAGCATGGATGTGTATTGTGCTCTCAAATAAGGCCAACACATGTTTGTCGCACTTCTAGCAAAATTTGGAACTCTTAGCTAGGAAATGCCTGTATGTTAAAATTGCTTCTGTGATAGTGCATGGTCTATGTTGTTGAGTTTATTTCATTTTCATGTGGAAAAACTTTGAAGATCCTTAAATAGGCGTCGTTTGTTTTTCAAATTAAAATGTATTGCCCAATAAAAAAATATGGCATTCATTCTTGATAATTAATGTGTTAATGACTCATGACTCATCCGTGTTACCTACATACTACATAGTCAGTCATGTTTCTATGCAAAATTTTGGAGATACTTTTGTTGTTTAGGGAGAAGAAAAAGAGTTTAGGGTTTGATTAGTTATCCCCAACTCACAAATGATATTAATATTATAGTGATGAGTACAATTGACAATGACCATACTACCCACACTCACGAAGACTATTCCTAACAACTTCTTGATGTTGTGATCCCATAAAACGTTCCTTGTGTGAACATATGTAGTGTTGCATGAATAACAAAGTTTTCTTGTATGCACCTATGTATATGTGTGCTATATCTTTAGGTACACATAGGGTGTCTCCTCATAGCCTATTTGATTGTAAATGTATGGGTATTAGTTGTCAGAATGCAAAGATATGGACATATTTTCCATAATTATCAGTAAAATAACTAGTGACCTACTTTTAGATGTCCAAGCTCGTGTATGAACAAGTGATGGCACCACGACATGTGAAAAATGTTCAGTTTGGTGGTAATAACGCGGAAGCTTTCAGACATATGTAGGCTGTTTAAAACTCCCAAGTTCTGTCCAGTCACTAGTGTTGTTTGATGAGTCTTTTTAGAGTTAATTTTTAGTTTTTGGAGTTTCAGGCCTCCCCTTTTCAGTTTCCACGTGTATTTTCTGCTTACCTTTTGCATGGCTATTTATGGGCTTAAGTATTGAAGTCTTTTTTTTTTATTTTTTATCAGCTACCTAACTATTTGTCCCTACCTTGGTCATCTACAGAGTGATGTTCTAAAGGCAACCCTAGCGACAGATGCTGTGATAGGAACTACGGTAAGAGTTTTACTTTACCTATACTGTTGCTATACACTGGTATCAGGTGTGCATACGTGCAAGCATACTGGGAGGCCTGAACATGGTTCTGCTTTTATCTTTGTGGATGTGATGTGAGTCGTTAAGCTGGGCACTAGATCAGATCAAGAATTGTTTTTTGGCATGCATATCAAGTGGTGACACGTACTCTTTTTGGCAAGATACTTTGTCTACCAAAAGCACAAAATGGCAAAGCAGAGTAGGACAAGCCCCTATGGGCAGTAACAAGTTCCTATCTCAGGGACATGGCTGACCAAGCAAAACGACAACCTCTAACGAGTATCTAATGATGTTGCCATTTATTGGTCTCCCAAGTCTTTGAAAGTAACTCCTCTTTAGTTGATGAGGAAGCAAAACAACAACCTCCAACAAGTATCTAATGATGTTGCTATTTATTGGTCTCCCAAGTCCTTGAAAGTAACTCCTCCTTAGTTGATGAACCAAGCCTTCACTCTTGTAGCCAACATCATGCCTCTTTTTTGGAGGGTGGTAAACCAACCAAAACCACGCCTCGTGTTCCTATAAGTTGGGGCTGGCTGCAGAGATTATTTTTTTCCCATTCTCCTCTATCAAGCGCTATACATACAATTAGATTTAACAAGTTCATAACCGTTTTCAGAACATCCATGTCAATCCTTTGTTGAGAATTTTCTTTAGCATTATATATTTGCTTTTGTTTCTCTGATGCAGTAGAAATAACAGTGTCGTAGATCATTTTATGGATGTCTAGTTCTACTGAGGGTTGTGATAGACTGTAATAAGTGATTATGGTATTTCATTCTAGTAAGTTTTATTTTGAGAATAAAATTTTTGTCCCTTTTCAATTTTTTTTCTCCCTAATTAATCTATGCCTTTGATTTGGTTGCATCATTTTGGTATCAGAGCGCTAAATCTTGCCTTTGATCTTGCTGAAACCATCGGAGTGTCGCCACAAACGTAGCCGGAGCCATATTTCAACTCAGATATGTATCTTGACAATTTTTCGCGCTCCATTGCTGTTTTTTCAAGGTCCATCAATTTCGGAATCCCTAAACCTTGATGAGTCGACATCAACCGTGATTGTTGCTCACTGATCCCTATCGATTCTATGAGGCTTCTTTGAGTTCAAACCCTAATCTCTCAGTTTGACTTTGTTTGGACCTGTTTGACTTGGTTCTAGCATTCTCAAAACCCTAAAACCCTTGATTTTCGAGTCTGCTTAGGATTCTTGCTACTCGGTTTAGGACTGTCTTTGATTGGGTTTGCACTGGTTGACTGAATTCACCGCCTGTTGAGTTGCCCGGGTGTGACTCACTGGTATGTTGGCTAATTTGTCTAACCATTGAGATCGACTCATAAAGCTTGAAGAAGAAGAGGTGTAGGTAAAGGCTTTGTGGAAAACAAGGGTGATTGTTTTGAATATGCCAACATAAATCTTGAGCTTAATGAGATTGTTGAGTTATCAGTTAAGACAACAAGTTGCTAATGTCACGGGGATGGTGCAGCATTTACATGGCCAAATGATAGTAGTGGAGTTTTTGAGGACTCTCAAACTCACTGCGAGAATCCTTTCGGTGATCTGAATTTGCAAAGGCCACGTCCCGCACAATTTACCTACCAATGGGAGAAGGATTTTAAAGTTGAGGTTGGGAGCCTCAATCCATATGAGTTTTGTTCAATGGGGTTGAATACCTTTGAGATGGTTTTTGAATATTGTGATATCTCCAAGGAGAAGAAGGTGGAGTTGGTGTCTATGCTCCTCAAAGGAAGGAATAGCTTCCGCTTGGTGGGAGTAAGTGCAATGGAGTATGCAAAGGAGTAGTAAAGGGAAGAAAATGAAAAAGAAGCTTAAGCAGCAATTCTTGGCTTTTAATTACATGCAAAACTTCCACAAGGGGTCACACACTCTCAAGCAAACTGGGAGTGACAGGACATGGAGGCATTCCATCAACTTTTTGCTATAGTTGATTTGTATGAAGTGAAGACCAAATGGTTGCAGTAGACCTGATATTCTAGTTTTATGCCTTTATGTGAATGTATTGTTAAAACTTCGTAATCTGTTTTGACTCCTGAAAGTGAGTGAGTACAAAGCGGAAGGAATTCCACATTCAAAATTATGAGATGACTCGCGTATCTAAAAGGCTTTTTGAATTGGAATATGACAGAAACTTATTGCTGGTACGGATTGAGAATATAATAGTGACATAGTGCCTTGAACTGTATGTCATTCCTGTGTTCTTATCTTCTTGCTTGTTGAAGACTTGTCTCAAAATATTGTTGGGTTGGACTATGAAACTTATTATCATTAGACACATTTTGCAAATATATCAACCGGTTGAACTCTCCTTTTTGTATTGTAGGGAAGTGTAAATACAAGTGGGAGTGGATATGTTCTCCTACATCACGTGATGGGAGAAACTGATGGTGCTCGCGGTATTTGGTCGTAAGTATCTTGGTTGCAGTATGCTAGAATATGCCTGTCATGAACTTCATTGTGACTTTTTTGATTTGGTATTTTAAATGTTTTCCTTTGCATATGACTTCTTAGTCTTCCCAAACATGTACTCATGCATTACTTTGGTGTTCTCTCTCTCTCTGAGCGCACCTCCACGCATGAGTAATATATTACTGATTGCCTTTTCTTCTTTGTGATTCATATATTTTTTGCTGATTATGTAATTAATTATGTATCTTCGCTATGGAAATGGATTTTTTTTATTGGTATGCTTTCTTTGAAACCGTAGTCTAATTGAGTTGAATTCTTATGAGTTGCAGAACTACTTCAGGATCTTCACTGGGACAAATAAGTTACAAATTAAACAGTTTTAAAAAGTTGATATTTGTTTCTGTTAATGTCCAAAATTTTAAAGCTTTAGTGGTTGGATAGCAACACTATATCTTTGCCAATATGACTGTGTACTTGGGAGTCAGAACTGACATAGTTTGAAGGTATGTCGAAGGTGGGATGGGCTCGGTATCATCGGCTATTGGTAAAGCTGCTAAGGAAGCTGGGACTCATATTGTGACCGATGCTGAGGTATGCTCGATGGGAATTCTTTTTCTTAGGCTGCATAACATTACTCCATCTGTGAACGAAATTACAATTGGTGAATTATTTGCTTTGCCTTCTGGTGTCTAAATTCATTTATCCATGAATGATTTGGATATTGTTTCCGTAGATGATGCGAAGCATGTTTATTTGTGCAGCTATTTAGCCATAGTACTTCCTGCTGGGGGAGCTTGAGTTTGGATCTAGTTCACATAATTCGCTCCCTTAGACCCACAAACTGTGGTCTGGAGCACAAGTAACGCTTTCAGAGGGAAACCCCTTTAAATTCGTGCACTATTTTGACAGTTTAGTGGCTTCATTGAAAAGAACTCACGCATTACCAATAATGTGTAGTTGTTCAATAAATGCGTGACATGTTGCCCAATCTACACAAGATTTCGCGTTGTGTTCTTCCAGCTGTCTTAATGTGCTCTGATCCATCCATCCAGAGTTTACAGAGTTGCACACCGCTCAGTAGAATATTTATCCTTTAACGTATGTAAAGTTCCCATAAGCTGAATTGTAATACATTGGAAGTCGACATGGGCGATCCTGAATATATAAGGCACCATGTAAGCTACTACTAGTGCCTTGGGCTTAAGAATTTTTATGCCATGTGGTGTGGCTTGTGGATTTATAATCAAGGTACTAGGCCACTGGTCTACATGGAGCGTCACAGGTGGTATCAGAGCAACATGTGTACTCGATGTGTGGACTGGAGAAAGTTAAGTAGACCGGCCGCTGCGGTGAGTTCGAGGTGAAGAACAGAAAAATTATGCCTTTGTGTAGGTAACCCTGGCCACTAGGGAAAAGATTTGTGAAATACCCTGTTACCTCGAACAGAAAAATTATGCCTTTGTGTAGGTAACCCTGGCCACTAGGGAAAAGACTTGTGAAATACCCTGGCCTTGTTCGTTTAGTAGTTTTAGTTTAGTTTAGTTTTGGAAAAAGGTGTAATGAGTGGAAAGAGATAGAGAGAGAAATGAGTGTAATGATTACAAAACAAAACTAAAACAAAACTAAAACTATGAAACGAACAAGGCCCCTGTGACTCTAGTGCTCAACCTCGCTAGGACGCGAGGGTATAAAGTTGGGGATATATGAGGAACCACGTAAGCATTTTTCGGGCCATGTGTTGTGGCTTGTGGATTTATAAGCAAGGTACTAGGCCAATGGTCTACATGGGGCCTGAAATCAGGGAGCATGACCGGCCGTGAACCATGTAGCAAATCATGGAACAAGAAGCCTGAACAAAAATATTTTTACAACCCAAAAAATATAAAAACTGACTCCCGAATAATATTAAAATATGAAAACTGACTCACGAATAATATTAAAATATGTGAACTAAAACAGGAGTAATTTTTTTATTTTTTTTTGTAGTAGCAAGTGGGCAACATCCCAAATTCTCCATATTCCAACTTAAAAAATGAAAGCGCCAATAAACAGTAGTGCAGAAGCTATTTGACATGACTAAAAGAAAATGACAATGCGAATGCCTTAGAGGTCTAAACGGTGGGTCCCAACAATGCCACAGAGTCCACCTATATGCTCCGTGAACTAACTTGAAAAAAATGTGGATAAATCGGTCACTTGAAAGCTTAGTGAGTAGTTAAGCATGCTAAGGGTAAAGAATACAATGTGAAATACGTATAAACAAACCATAATAGGGCTCCAAAGAAATGATTTCAAATAATAAGGATTGATGGCTCAATGAATAGTATCAACCAAGTAAATGACAAAAGATGTGTGAATGTGTATCTTGTGTACCTTTATTGTAATATTGTGTATCATCTTAGGTATTTAGGATCGTATCGTAATCATATCGTTGTATGTCTTCTATTTTAGGCGTAGATTATGTGTAGATTACGGGCTACAGTTGGTTTTT
This sequence comes from Vaccinium vitis-idaea, assembly GCA_963854785.1. Classification (NCBI taxonomy): domain Eukaryota; kingdom Viridiplantae; phylum Streptophyta; class Magnoliopsida; order Ericales; family Ericaceae; genus Vaccinium; species Vaccinium vitis-idaea. Next base: position 28,581,805 of record OY978217.1, on the reverse strand, counting down.
TCTTTTCCCTTGATAGCTTTGTATCATTTCATTTAGTAATAATATTAGTTTTCCTTTCTCTCTAAAAACTATCATTACCATGCAACAGTTCAGAGAAGAACGAATAATAGAAATATCAGAGAAGACAGTTTTTCTCTAAGAACTATCATTACTATTATTCGTTCTTCTCTGAACTGTTGCATGGTAATGACAGTTTTTAGAGAGAAAGGAAAACTGATATTATTATTGAATGAATTGTTACAATGCTAATCAAGCTCTTAAATAGAAAACCCTAGAGTCCTAGACCGTAATCTACGCCTAAAATAGAAGATACGATTACGATACGATTTTAGACGCCTAAAATAGATGATACACAATATTACTTTCTCTTAGGATGCGAGAGCAGAGAGCATCGAGAGTTTGCCAAGGAGAGAGCGAAAATGAGCAGCAGTGTCGGTTGGTGAAGAAGTCTGCCAACTGCAGCGTAGAAGAGACAAAGGGTAAAGCAATGGGGTCAGACCAAAGATGCTGGCTAATGAAGTGACAATCAATTTCAATGTGTTTGGTTTGCTCATGGAAGACCGAGTTGTGGGCTATCTGAATTACACTGGCCTTGGTCGTTTCATAGTTTAGTTTAGTTTTTTTTTTAGTTTTACTTTTGTAATCATTACCCTCATTTCTCTCTCTATCTCACTCCACTCATTACCCATATCTCCAAAACTAAACTAAACTAAAACTACTAAACAAACACGGCCACTGTTCTTGTCACAATAAAGAGGCGTGGGTGAAGTAATAGAGACACCCATATCTGAGATAAGCTAGCGAAGCCACACGATTTCAGACGTAGCATGAGCCATGGCATGATATTCAGCTTCACCAGTGGAGTGAGCAACAATAGATTGCTTTTTGCTTCTGCAAGAGAGAAGAGAATTATCCAAAAAATGCAAAGGCTTGAGGTAGATTTGCGGTCACCAATATCCCCAGCCTAATCAACATAAGCATGAGTAGTCAAACTCGATGTACAAGAGAGCATAAGTTGGACGACGGGTGTAGACCTGAGTGATCGGACTATCGGAGGGCGGTGAGGAGCTGCTGCAGAAATATTAGATGCCTCAGGAGGGGAGGTCGTCAGGAGGCACATCCATAAGAAATGGGTCAATATAAATCAAATCCTCTTTAGTGACGGGAGCATTTTTGGGAGGAAGAGTAAAATACGGAAGACGCTCTAGGAAGACAACATGCCTAGATGCATATAACTTTTTGGTTAGAGGATCATAACACCGATAGCTTTTCTGATTAATGCCATATCCCAAAAAAAAGCCTAAGTATCAGGTGGGTGGTTTCCAACAAAAAGAAGTGAAGGTAGTAGATTTTATTACCAGCGTGCAAAACTTCACCTTTTATCCAGATGAATTTTCCTATAGTAATCCAGACAAATTATCAAGTAGAGGTTCTTGTCATTTCAAAATTTAAAATATTCCTCTATTCGGTAAAGAAATTGATGGATAATATACATATACATAAATATCTATGTATATAGCGTTAAATGTTAAATCCGAAACGGTAGGCTGAAACACACGGTACCGGTAAGTACCATACCAGTATAGAAAACGGTACATGCTCCGGTACGAGATTAATAACTATGGGCACAATGCATTTAGCGGGTAGGATGTTGATAGAAACCAAAGGGGAGAGAAACAAACCAAGGCATTATTACTGAAATACTGAATGTATATTTTTGAATATTATAAACCTACGTTATTACAAGTGTTTAAATAGGAGATGACAAATACGGAAATAACAAAACAAGGAGACCCTAAGATTCTACTAAATCATAAAACAAGGAAACCCTCAGATTCTGCTAAATCATTCTTTATTCCTAAGATTCTGCCAAATCATTCTTTGATTCTGCCAAATCATTCTTTATTCCTCAGATTCTGCTAGTCATTCCTTATTCTTCACACCCCCCCTCAAACTCATGATGTGAGCCCGGAGAGCATCGTGAGTTTGCCAAGGATGTAAGCCAATTCCAACCAAAGTGCTTCCATTGATGCTGAAAATGCCAAACGTTGAACCGATGCAAATAAGAACCAGAACAGAACAAATGCAAATAAGAACCGATGCCAAACGGCTGCAGATGGGAGGAGAAACTGATGCTGAAAGATTTCGGCTACAGATAGGAGGAAGGAACAGATGCCGAACAGAAATCGGCTTCAGATTTCATAAAAAAAACTACAGACTGGGTGGGGAGGAAGAGAATAGACCCAGTGTTCAGAGAAGAGAGGACAACTACAGACTGAGTGGGGAGGGAGTGAACAAACCCAGTGTTTAGAGAAGAAATATTCAGATTTTTTTTTTTTTTTCAGAGGGAGACCGAAGAACAGATTTCAGAGGTTGTCGGAGGCTGCCGGAAGAGAGAGTGATGTGACTGATGTTGTTGCTACCGTTGATGCTGCTGTCCTACTGCTGCTGATGTTGCTGCCATCGTAGGAGAAGACGGAGACAGAGAGATCCATAGGAGGAGAGAGGCTGCTACAGAAAATAGATGAGGGACAGGTCACAGGATTGAAACCTGCTCTGATACCATGATAGAAACCAAAGGGGAGAGAAACAAACCAAGGCATTATTACTGAAATACTGAATGTATATTTCTGAATATTATAAACCTACGTTATTACAAGTGTTTAAATAGGAGATGACAAATATGGAAATAACAAAACAAGGAAACCCTAAAATTCTACTAAATCATAAAACAAGGAAACCCTCAGATTCTGCTAAATCATTCTTTATTCCTAAGATTCTGCCAAATCGTTCTTTGATTTTGCCAAATCATTCTTTATTCCTCAGATTCTGCAAATCATTCCTTATTCTTCACAGATGTCGGACCCGAGCATTGGGTCATCCGATCTGAGCAGTAGGCCATCCAACCCGACCAGTTAATAAAGGGCTGACCACTTCCATTTCGGGAACGTCCATGTGAATGATTGTAAGATGTCAAAATAAACAATTCATGGGCAAGGTATAAGCATAATTAAAACTCAAGTTAACCAAATTACACTCCACCAAAGCCAAAAAAACAGGACTTCTTGCAAAGGGTTAGGGGAAGGGAAAAAACTACACACACCCCACGCTACATACTCAGACTAACCAATAACTTGGCAGGGTAAATAATCTGCTTGGGCCTTCTTCTTTACAAGCCAACTTAGCCATCGGGGAATATTTCCTGCCCAAAACCACAAGCAGATTGTCCCTGACTGGTTGTTACCTTGTGCAGGTGACAGGGGATCGATCGGCAAAAAATGTGGTGGAACGGGAATTTGGCCCGCCACTCTTGATGGCAAAAAAGTTCTAAAAATTGACCCTCTCCCTCCCCCACCCGCACACACAGTGTGAACTTGTTTTTTCTAAAATGAAGTATGCGGTGCCAGAAAAAGTGAATGCTCTGTCATATATCGATTGGTAAAGTTATCTAGTTGTCATTATAGGATCTAGTAATTGGGAAGGGAGGTTTACAAAGGTTCTTTTTGCCTCTGCCTTCTGACTACTGACTAGAACTAGGAACTAGGATACACAACTTTTGGTACCACATGTCACAGAAGGAAAAGGAAACCTAGTATGTTTGGCTTACTGTAATCCTGAAGGGAACATGTATGCTGTAATTCAGGATTCAGCTAGAATGTTGGATTTAGCCACCACATTGCAATGAGCCTGCTGGTATACGTATGTACGTGATAAGCAGGAGTTGCATGATGGCGGGTAACATCAGGCTCATCCAAGGATCATTTTGGTGCTTCTATATTTCTGCTAACCTGCTTTCATTTTTTTTCCTCCTCACAGTGTGTAGAATTCGTATGGATTACTGTTGTTTTGACTCTTCCCTTTGAGTTATCGGTATCTTGTCGACCGTTTTTTTGTAGTATCCAAGGTTATTGAGATTCTGATCAACATGCAACTGCAACTATGTTGTTGATTTTGATACCTGTTACTTTGTAGGTTCTGCCTATCGAATTTCTTGAGCAAATTATTTGTTTACCATTTGTAAACGCGGAAAAATAAACTAGATGCCAAACTTGTTAAGTTACAAATTATCCAAAATCTTGAGCTGTTTGGAGCCAGAATGTTCATCGAGCTATTTGTTAGAACTAATAATGGTCCTCATTGATGATTGCATGCATATAATGAAAGAAATAAGGTAGGTACATAATTTGTTCTCACACCACTTCCACTTCCTCTTTTTTTTTTAAAAGCTTTTGATGTTATGTATCATATTTTGCTAGTTTGGTTATGTTGAAACTAATATTTTGCTACATATGAAACTGTCTTTTATTCTTAAGGTTTCAACATTGATGATTGAGGACTGCGGCGCTGTAGATGGGGTTAGTATCATTACTTGAGTTTCTGTTACACAGGTTTTCAATCTTGACGAAAGTAATATGGGAGGACCATGGCTGGAGTCATTTAGGTTATACTGGCTGATGGAACAAAAGTTCATTCTAAAGTTATTTTGTCAAATGCAACCCCTTACAAAACTTTTGTGGTAATATTCTGCACATCTCTCTTTTATTTGTGCTAGCATATGCATGTTTGCCACTAAACTGTCATTTGTCTGTTCTGATTGGATTTCTTATGCTTTTCTAACCCAGGAATTAGTACCTGAGAATGTTCTTCCTGGTGATTTCCTCCGAGCCATCAAGAATCTGGATTATAGCTCTGTAAGTCAGGAGTGGGTTGGTCAAATCGGAAGGAGAATTGAACTATAAGTGTGGCAGAGAAAGTACTGCTACAGCTTTAATTAATGCAGTCACTGAGTACTTTCACTGCCACATTGTGACAATCGACTGGACTAATGCTTTGAGCAAGCTTTATAAACCCAGCCAGGGTTTGGAAACTTTTATTGACTCGAGGACTTACTCAAGTTTTAGTTTCTACCAATGTGGGATTGTATAAAAAAAGCCAGACGTGCAAACTCTTTGAGCAAGCTTTATACACCCAGCCAAGGGTTGAGAAACTTTTATATACTCCAGGACTTACTCAAGTTTTTGTTTCTGCCGTCGTGGGATCGTATAAAAAAAGTCAGACGTGCAAACTCTTGAGTATAACCCAACTCCTTTCATTTGAAATGAGGTGGGATACGTGGTTAATCCTGCCTTATTTATATATTATTAATACTTTTTGGCGTAATTATGACACCATGTTTCAATTTTCTGGTTTGACCGTGGTTGAACTAGTGACCCGTCCACCCGACTCTTTTTCCTGATCGCTTACTGGTCCGATTTTTAAAACATTGATTATACTGACAAGTGAAAAAATATGATTTCAATCATCTGTTAGTATTATGTGGTAAAGTATTAGTTGAAGATTCAAAGTGGACAAAAATTAGAGAAGAGTTCTTCTGCTAATAATATGAACGGTTTACATTTGGTAAGGGTATTGTCCTGTATTAAAGAAAAAGGTGAAAATGATTGACAATAAATTGACAAAGTGAAATGAATAATATCTAATGGCTAGATTAGTTTCTGATTTTAGAGTTTAGATAACCTGAGTTGTACTGGAACAGGGTACTACAAAAATAAACTTAGCTGTTGAAAGCTTGCCCCAGTTTCGATGCTGCAACTTGTCTCATCCTGATGCTGGCCCACAGCATGTGGGTACCATTCACATTGGATCTGAGAGGTATGATTTTAATTAGGTATGTTGTATTTTCTGTGTTCCACTGGGTGTCATATTTGTAATACTGTGGAAAAGATAGTAAAATGGAAAAAAACTTAAAACACTGATTTATCAATCTCTAGAACTGCATCAAACCCAAATCTGCATATAAGGTTCTGTTTATCAACTTAATGCAGGGTATGTTGTATTTTCTGTGTTCCACTGGGTGTCATATTTGTAATACTGTGGAAAAGATAGTAAAATGGAAAAAAACTTAAAACACTGATTTATCATCTCTAGAACTGCATCATACCCAAATCTGCATATAAGGTTCTGTTTATCAACTTAATGCAGGGTAAAAAACTTGCCAAACTCAAATGATGGTGGAATACTTGTGGATGCAATGGGCATCAGAATTTTCAACCTGTTGCTTTGACATTGGCTTGTAAAATTACATTCATGTGGTGATCATAAAATAGGATTCCTGATAAAGGGAGGGTTGGTCCAGTAGATTGTCCAATTAGTTTTTGCTCATTTGATCGTGTGGGTCAGTAGGCATGAGGGTGGAAAGGCAGAGGAAAACTGATGAATTCATGGTGTTGCTTTCAAGATTTCACGTCACCAGCTTGGGTTATCACTTATAGTTTCAAACAATGATCAACCTATTTCTCAACTGTTCTGTAACCAGAGTTGATGGGAGATTTCAACTTCTATTTGTTGAATAGACTTGCATATTCTCGATGTGGAACCTTTTTGTATCTTTCCCTTTGCATTCAGTTCAAATTAAATTGCATGCTCACATATAAAATCTCAGGGTATCTGTGTGCTTTCTCACATGTTCTTTTAACTTGCTTCAGCATGGAGGAGATTGACTTGGCTTGTCAAGATGCTGTAAATGGCTTGCCATCTCGAAGACCAATTATAGAGATGACGATTCCTTCTGTTTTGGATAAGACTATCTCCCCTTCTGGTACTCCATTGTTTTTCGTTCTTATGTGTTGCTGTCATTTTTTAGTTCTCATGGTGTTGGTATGTGTTATTAGGCTGCTTCTTATACCATTTAGCAAGGTTGTCAAATAGCGAATGGAATAGGTGCTTTATTGAATCGTGAATCATAACGATTCGGTCCAAATTCAAAAATACGTAGGAAAATGTATCTACGCAGCAGCATAATTGTAGTGGGCGGGATATGCTGAGGGCCAGAGAGAGCCCAGATGCTCAGAGGCTCAAACGAACCTGATCGCTTTGACAGACTGAGTCCACTCAACGAACCGAGCATTCCGTCCGGCATCTGGGCTCAGTCTGTCAAAGCGATCGGGTTCGTTTGAGCCTCTGATCATCTGGGCTCTCTCTGGCCCTCGGCATATCCCGCTCACTACAATTATGTTGCATAGATACATTTTCCAACGTATTATTGAATTTGGACCGAATCATTATGATTCACGATTCAATAAAGCACCTATTCCATTCGCTATTTGACAACCTTGCTAAACAGTCTGTCAAAGCGATCAGGTTCGTTTGAGCTTCTGAGCATTTGGGCTCTCTCTGGCCCTCGGCATATCCCGCCCACTACAATTATGTTGCTGCATAGATACATTTTCCAACGTATATTTGAATTTGGACCGAATCGTTATGATTCACAAGTCAATAAAGCACCTATTCCATTCATTATGATTCGTTTCAAAACACAATTCTGGTGCAACATTTTGCCGACCGGGTCCGAATCAATTTGACTGAGTCATGTGAGGGCAGATCTGAATGACTCTCGTAACCTAGGAAGGCAACTCGGACATGTGCATGTGACTGTCTTATCTAGTGTGTCCCAATCTGGAGCGGTTATCGTGCGTGTCAAGCACATGCCAACTTGGAGGGCAAGTCAAGGTCTACATAAGGTACATGGATAAACCCTTAGGACACACAACTCTCCTCTCAAACACTCTGTACTTTCTTCCTCAAGCAAACTCTCACTTAACCGTCGGAGTGCCTTCCCGATTACCTTCCGGCCAGGTTTGACGCTATCGGCGGGTGCTGCTTACGGGTCATAGAGTTCAGGCAAGGTGCTCAAGACGACGGTCACCACAATTGGTGACTCCACTGGGGAGTATTCCAAAGACTCATGGTGGTTCTTAGTCCTACAGCCTCTCTACACCTCACACCAACGACCTTCACCACTTGAAATTACGGGCGGAGAAGGGACGGCTCCTAGTGCTTCAGGGTCTAAAGACCCTACTGCCAACCCTATGGTGGCCGGACATATTGGGTCTCCATCCCCCCATCCCCGTGGTCTCACCGCAAGTCCAGACACTCCACAAATTACCATCCAACATTTCATCAATGTCTGGAGGGAGAGGTAAAGATCTCCTCAAGGCCCAAATGGCGAAGCTCACAGAGGCGGTGAATAGGAACACTACTGCTGCCGTCACTGCCAACTCGAGATCTGGCGGAGGAAGGGGGCAGAAAGGCTAAACGCCACCACCAACAGAGGACATGCAAGGTGTCAAAAGGAGAAACACCTGATAAGAGAGTGACTCGATCCCCTCAACGATGATGGGCGCTCAGGCAAGCCCGTTATCCGACAACGGAGCCCTACGCCTGAGCACCTGTCAAGAGGAGATCGGATCCGTTCCTTTCATAAAAAATCGGGCAGCGTCTTGGTTGCAAGTTCTCGCACAGAATACCGAGCAAATTCACAGTATTCGGCAAGACACTAGACGGTTTACTACTACCAAAATGGGATATACAAACCAAATGAACTCCCAATCGAACCACACTGAGGCCATTGAAGAGGTCCTCCAGCCGATAACCATGAGAAGCAGCCTACCGATCGATGTGCGAAGTCACCTAGCGACCTTAGGGAGAATTCGATTGACATCCCCAAGGAAAAGAACCAAGATGAGAATCCCAACACACGATACAAGAAAGACAAAGATGACAATCTAGTGGTGATCAGACAGAACGGTATACCAAGGACTTGAGAAAATTACGATATTTCTTAGGCGTTGAGGTAGCCCGTTCTAAAGATGGTATTAGTTTATCTCAGAGGAAGTATGTGTTGGATATTCTGCAAGAGACTGGTTTGTTGGGAAGTAAACCTATTGAGGCTCCTTTGGATCCTAATGTGAAACTTTGTGTCGACCAGGGGGAGTTACTCCCTAATCTAGATCAGTATCGTCGCTTAGTTGGTAAGTTGAATTATGTTACCATTACACGTCTGGACATCTCCTTCGCAGTTGGTATGGTGAGTCAGTTTATGTCTGCACCTCGTCTTCCACATTGGGAAGCAGTTCTTAGAGTTGTGAAATATATTAAGGCTCATCCGGGACGTGGTCTATTTTATCGAGCTAGTGGACACTTGCGTGTTGAGGTGTTCACTGATTCCGATTGGGCAGGGTCACCATTTGATAGGCGATCGACGTCTTTCAAGGTGGAAATCTTGTCAATTGGAAAAGTAAAAGACAGACTGTTGTTGCTCGATCTAGTGCAGAAGCAGAGTACCGAGCCATGGCTCATACTACATGTGAGGTTGTGTGGGTGCGCTCTTTTCTTGAGGAGATAAGATTCAATGTGCAGTTGCCTATGAATCTGTTTTGTGATAATTAAGCAGCAATCCACATTGGGTCTAATCCAGTTTTTCTTGAGAGGACTAAGCATATTGAAGTCGATTGTCATCTTGTTTGAGAAAAGTTGACTGTTGGTGTGATTGCTACTCCCTTTGTGTCTACAGGCGCTCAGTTAGTTGATTTGTTTACTAAACCATTGTTCAAGCCACGGTTAGAATTATTGTGTAACAACCTGGGACTTATTGATATTTATTCTCCAGCTTGAGGGGGAGTGTTAGAATATGTGTTTTGTCCCACATTGGTTTATTAGGACGTGTAATGAGTTTATGCATAATATAAATAATACTTATGTGTGTTAGGGTAAACTAACACCCTATACACTCCTCTCTCTCTCTCTCTCAATCAACACGCGCCACTCCGTCTCAAATTTCATGTCATAATTTTACAAGTGTTTTCACTTGGCTAACCGACAATCCAATGGATCATTCTGCGCCTTGGTTTAATACCAAAAGGCTTCGGCTAGGCAATTAAATGTTCGTTTCGAACCGCCCGAATGGGTCATAGCCACCTCGGCGGTTTGCCTCTTGCAGATCCCAGTGGACCAAGTCACAACTATAGTACTAATTTGGCTTTCAGTCAGACAGTTATACTTTTGCGGCGGCATTAGGGTTAGGATTAGGGTAAGGGCAACTCTGATACCATGTTATCAGAGGAAATGTGTTTTGGGTGTTAATTAACCCTAACACAAACCACTGTTATTTATATTATTAATGAACTCATTACTAGTCTTAGCTAACCAATGTGGGACTAGCACTATTCTAGCACGTTTCATTTTATTCTTATCGATATATGGACAGTTTCTGGTTCCCCTAATATGCTTAATGGTTTTGGATGAGTTCTTTAGCTACACGTTTCTTTCTGGACATGGTCTATTTTATTGAATTTTGCTTCACTATAATGCATTTTAGTTGTTTCTTACCAGGTAAGCACGTGATCAACTTATTCATTCAGTACACACCATATAAACCCTCTGAAGGCAGCTGGGAAGACCCTGCATATAGAGTGAGTGTATATTAGAAAATGCCTCCTTTGTAAATCCACAATTGGCTGGTATGTGAAGCATTGAGATTGATTCACAGCTTGTTGCTTCTTGACATTTATTGGCATATAATATCTAAGCACTTAAGCTTATGACCCCACATGCCAGGCTTTCCTCTATAAGCGAGCCAAACAAGTGCAAGTATTTGAACAATAGGTAGGTGATGAGTATAGTGTGGATGGCTCGGTACAGGTTGATTTTGGGCTTGACCCTTGAACCGACCTAACGGTATTGATTTAGACTAGTCTGATGCTGGCCGATTAGTCTTTCAAAACCTAAATGTTATCCCCGACCGCAGCTATTGCAGGACCCGACCGTTGGACTTCGGTTTGAATCAGGTTGGACGGATTGGTCTGGCCAATCGGTTATTTGCTCACCCCTAGTGGTGAGTTTCGAATACAAGATCAATTGTCTACCGTCCTACCATGCTAGAGAGAGGATATCTTTAGTATTTGCAAGATTTGGTCACACCAATTTGTTAACTGTTCATTTCTCCATCATTTTTTTTTTAATTCCCGTTTCGGGCTAATAATTTTTGAAATAGACATGCAGGGAAATAAATTTTCTGTTTTGGGTACAAATACTTGGAAACTAAGTGATGGACATTTCTATAGGAATTATTTGCACAACGATGTTTTGCCTTGATCGATGAGTATGCCCCGGGCTTCAGCTCATCAGTTATTGGCTATGACATGTTGACTCCACCAGACCTTGAACGGGAAATCGGTCTTACAGGTATAAACCGTATTAAGTAGTGCACATCTGCAAATGTTTGGATTTTGAATGCAACTGAAAGCTTATCCTCATCTGATTTGCTCATCATTTATTTCAGTTAACTGTATAATTAACTAATGATTCTTATTCTTTTTTTGGCAGGAGGGAATATTTTTCATGGTGCTATGGGATTAGACTCTCTTTTCCTAATGCGACCACTAAATGGATGGTAATTCTTGTGACATTTACGCGGCTGTTTATAAAACTTGCGAATGATTTTCCTGTTATTTGCTTTGTTTTTGGTTGTTTCAGAATTTTGCTTCTCGAATGCCTCTTTCTTTTCCCGTTCATTTTCACTTATATGGTAGTTGAGAATGTTTCATGTTTGTTTAGCAACTAAAGTTTTTTTTTGATGTATTGAAGAATTGTGATTCATTTTAATTTGTTAGTGCAGGTCAAATTACAGGACCCCATTGCGAGGGCTTTACTTGTGCGGGAGTGGGGCCCATCCTGGCGGTGGTGTGATGGGTGCTCCAGGACGTAACGCTGCTCATGAGGTTCTTAAAGACATCAAGAGCCTTTGAAATGAAATGTAGCAATGGCCCTCTCACCACTCTCTTGTTTTGTTGTCCGATTATCTGTGGTCCATGCATTGCGTTGTTCCATTGGAGAATTGAAATGCAGTAATTCGTGAAATCAAAGCGTCCTCTACTTTTACATGCTTAATGACAGGAGATCAAAGTTGTGTCATCATGATCTCATCCTGCATTTGATTAAACATTCAGGAAGTTGAATAATGACAGGAGATCAAAGTTGTGTCATCATGATCTCATCCTGCATTTGATTAAACATTCAGGAAGTTGAATTACGCCCTTCTGGTTTTGGCGTTTAGATCCTCTGCAGTTATGTCTGGAAGACTGGAATCAGAAATCTTCGCTGCAATGCATGCGAACGTTGTAACCCGTCATAAAAACACAGAATTGCTGGTATGTAAGCATCAGCTTGTAAATATCACTTGTAGTGGGCCGACTAGTGGCTCCCTTAACTTGTTTTGGATTTAAAATCAAGAGTTGTTGACGTAACTATTTTACCCTTTCGAGGTATGGAATTTTTAGTTTGAAATGGAGGAGTTTTAGGCTGATTTTTTTTTATTTTCGGAAAACAGAGGAGTTTGATTACGTAATACTTTTTTTTATTTTTAATGAAACTAAATATATTTGAATACGTAATTACTAGACTAGTGGAGGAACCCCTCTCAGGTGAATGAGAAATGGCTGTCTGCAAAAATCTCACCGATCAGATTCCGTTCTGGGAGGCTGTTTCCATGCAAAGTGCTGTACTGAATATACTAAGTACCCATAAAATTTACCTAGAAAACTACCCAGAATTTGAAATCAGTGGCTTAGATCTACTCCCAAGTAAATTTGAGCCACTGATTTCAAATTCTAGGCACTTTTCAGGGTAAGTTTTCTGTGTATGTAGCAGTGTTGGCCAGTACACCCTTCAGTTGCTCAACCCATGGGCTATCCAATACTGATTCTGTGAGTAATCAACATTCTGGGAAGGCCGAAGTCAGTGGAAAACCATCCGATATCCATCTTAACCTGTGGGAAAAAAATATTCGGAAACTTGTCTGAATTCGGAAAACCATGAACTTACTGTCAGTGTGCCATCCCAAAATGGCTTTTGGGACAAGTGAGATCATTTTAGGGTTTTTAACCCCTTATTTGCACCCATATTTCAGCCATGCTAAAGTCCATCCGATGAAGAGGGAGATCCGGCTGCCATGCACGAAATAAAATCAGAGTTCAATTGATGTTCCAAGGTCCAGCGTGAATACGTCAATTCAGCCATGGCTTTTTGTATGGGATCCCTTCTCGGCACTGTTAATCCGTGGATAGACGCACTGTCTCCCAACGCAACTTGGAATACATGCGAGTTAAACGGGTAATCAAATTGGGACGTAGGGAGTAATTTTCTTGCAACTTTCCTCCTGTTCAAATCAAGATATTACAAAACTTTCATCCTAATCAAATGGATGCGAGAACTTTTTATTTTTTATTTTTTCCTTTTCCTTTCTTTTCTTTTCTTTCACTTTCTACATTTTCATACAAATCTTTTTTCTCGACTAACAGCTCCCCCTTTGGACGGAGAGATTTAATGAGAAAAAAAGGAAAGAGTTTTGATTTCTAGCTAAATCACTCACTTATATTGAATATTTTGGTGAGAATCGGAGAGAAAAGTACAACAATTGTAAAATGTTTTGATTGGCTCTTCTCATTTCTCTCCCAATTTTACGGAAAATAGTGAGATTTTGTGAGGAAAAACTCTCATTTCTCATCTCCCCTTCCTCACCGTCCAAGGACTGTGAGGCCCTAAGGGCTTGTTTGGATGCCGGATTGGGCAGCCGGATAAGGATTTGTCTGTTTAATCCCGGGCCCACACAGATGGCTTAGTTTGGGAGTCCATTTGTAGCCTTCAATGTAGGTCCACCCTCAAGAAATAATACCCTATACTATTTTTTCAACCCTCATTATTTTATCGACTAAAAACTAATCATGCATCCATTCGAGCCGTAAAGGAGAAATTTACCACTTTGGTTGTGTCAGTGAAGGAAAAGTAACAGAGAATATGTTTTCACCAAGAATTTCATTTTTCCTGCTTGGTTTCCCATAACAAAATATGTGTGTATATGGTAATTTGTTTGCCTTTCAGTGCTTTCACAAATTGGAGTTTTTTACATAGCTGGATAAGCACAATGGATTGCCTTTCAGCTTGGTACAATTCTTAAATAGGTAGCAAACAATATATGTACTAATTATGGAGTAGTTTCAATGGGTTTTCGCGTGACTCTTGCCGTGTTTATCTAACCTCTGCCTTATCTAGTAGAGCCTTTGGAAGTGTTTAATGTCTCTTGCATTGATTATCTTATTGAAACCTTCTTACCCCGTAACCCCAATCACTTTGTCTCTGTATAGATGTTACATCAGGCACGGGTACAATGAATTGAACACCCATAAACATAAATAAGAGAATCATTTTCTAGAAACAAATGCTCAAATACTTGACTATGTAAACAGGGATGTAGTTATTCTGAAGGAGAAATCCACTGCCACTTTAGCTAAAAGCATATTTAAGACTGGTTGCACAGATTATCGAACCCCATATACTCTTGATTCTCCAGCTTCTCGATCATGTTTGCTATTCCCACCCCACCTGAAATTCACGAAAAAATTTGAGCACCACACTTGTATCCAAGAATAGTGAGCAACTTGCATATTACACCTTGCAGTTGATCAATAATAGCTCTGTACCTAAACTGATCGCGCTCACAAGGATTGTCAGAGCGAGTATGAAGATGATTATGGATGCCCTTCCAAGTAGTGCTATAACCCTCCTTACTACATGCTGACCAGCAAAGGCAGCAATTGTAGCAACAAGAACAAAATAAGCAGCTGTAACATGGTAATGTACAAGTATGATGTTACCTTGAGGGAGTTATCTTAGTCATTCACCATATCAATTTATGCAATGTCTGAAATTTAGTATAAAGAACTGATTTTTGACATTATCATCTGATACGTACCATATGGGACTGGAAAACGTTTCAGAATGTAATATTGTACAACTGACATAGAGGACGAAAAGGCCATTGCAAAGGTTGATGTTGCACTTGCTACCTGCGAAACAGAACTGTCAAAAAAAAGTTTTTGTACATTTTAACGGTATTTTGTGCACCTGTAATTCAAGGTTGGCAGATTTAACTCTGGAGAATCACCGATACTAGTGGTCAGGTTTCCAATTAATTGAGTGGAAAAATAATAATATGGTATTCTTTGGCATCAGTAGTCAGTTCTTGAAGTGATACCATCCATTAGTAAGGCTGAACCAACAGGCTTTGTCATTGACAAGGTGCCAATAATCTTATTTGCTTTCTCTGCATAATTTTTCCATTGGCCACTTGCTCTGCGAATACGTAACTCTATTGCTGGCCTAAACTGATCCCATTCTATCATAACTTGATGCCATTTGCATCTGACAATGTTTGCAACAACCATTTGACTAGTTTGGGCAATGCAGATTTAGAAATGATGATTCCTTCACCAGAGAAACTCTAAGTCTCTAACGATCATGGTTGAATGATATCTGTAATGTTACCCTTATAATTGGTGCTGTCCAATGTTTGGATATACTTTATAAAGTTCCCTTTTCTAATGCACTTGGGGAATGCTTTGTGGTATCAAATGCATGATTGAGCAGTTAAACATACCTGAGGAGGAATTCCCAATTCCAGGAAAAGGGGGCCCAGGATGAAGCCTCCTCCTAGCCCAAGCAATCCACCAACTACACCAGCTAATATTCCGCAGCAACAGTAAAGAAAAAGCATATGTGCCTTCCAGTTTGTGATTTCCTTGCCCTTGGATGCAATCACCCTGGTGCCTTTGTATAAGCACATGGCTTCATAAAGCGATACTGAGACAGCAATAGGAACCTGTGAAGTATAAAACTGTTAGTATGATAGGATCTAAACATTTGTAAGATCTGATATGGGACCCAAAATACCCGGATGTTGATCTCATGAACGCATTGAATTTGAAATGTAAGAATAATGGAATTGACACGTTGTTGACACAATGGATACCAACGGGATGAATTAGATACGTATGAGAGTATCATGTTACTAACTTATGGTTGTGTATCATTGTTCTACTTTCGTCACTTGTTTCCGTATTCTCTCGACATGTTGGTATCATCTCATCTCATTTAGAAATTTAGAAGTACTGGGCAAGTGTATGCTTAACCCTTCATTTTCAGGTACAAACCACATAGCATGATTTGGAGTGCTTAGAGTGCATGACCACTTTTGAAAGCACACATTGAGGAGTTACCTATTCATCTTTGTAAAACTCATTTCGTAGATAGAAATGTAACTCATTTCATTATTTATCTTTCAACATAGATTATTGTAACAAACTTAACTACTTTATTCAGCTTCTCATGGAACAATGAATTGTAACTAAACGGTATTACATTTGAGGAATGAACTATTATGTTATGTATGGACTTAGATGATCATTATGGGAGAATTCTATGGACTCGTTATTGTTTGATTTTATGAGGAATATAGTATAATTATGTTTGAAAATCGAGGACGTGACAACAAACAACCAAACTATTTGAAATCAACTATTAACGCTGCACAAAAATGAGAACTAGCACTGCTTCTACATAATTAAGAGATGATCCATCCAAAAGACAAATAATGAGGCACAAGTGACATGTTTGTTTTAAAACCATGCCATGTCCCCCTACCTGTCGCTGTTAAATTTTATTATGAATAATTGGACATGCCGCTTGACGTGCCCCATATGTGTTCCTGTGTGTCTTCAATGCGTCACACACAGATACGGAAAGTACTTAGTTGTGTCAGTACTTCTTGTTGGTTGTTGACGTATGACTTGTTTTGTCTTGCATTATCGATGAATACATCATTAAATGCTTGCTGTGGAGGAATCGTGTAAATGGTCATAAGTTCGGACTATCTTTTGCCTCTATCAAGGATTCTAGTTGTAATTTTGTAGTGCTTGCTTGGTAAATGCTCTACTTTTTTCCTCACTTCGTTAACTTAGCAATAGTTCTGGTTTTGTTTGAACTCTTCCTTTCTTGTTTTACATTTGAACGAACGTCTGGTATGTATATTGGAAATCAGCGACTAATTTATCAAACATGGGCATCTTGTTCTCTGTTACACATTTAAGAATCTTCAGGTGATTCACCTAGGCTTTGGAGAAATGTGTTTTGCGTAAGATTTGAAGCTTTCTAGGGGAGCCTTTAGATGCCATTATGTGAATTAGCGAGATAACAGCTCCCATTCTACTCCTAGCTGTTCCTTATCGAGTTCCTCGTACGCTACAAAATCGTTTTCCTCCTTCATCATAAATAATTGGGAATGTTGTGCTAAACCTATCACACTAAAAAATCTAATATAGGAATATGGCTGCTGATTGTTGCAACACATGCTACATTGGTTGGAGCATGGGTTTGATTTTTGATTCACAATTAGTCTAGTTACTGGTCATATGCTTTTAAGGCTGTGGTTGTCTAGGATTTATTGAAGAACTTGAGGACGAAAAAAAGCAAAGGAAAAACATAGGAAAAGAATTTTGTATTTTGGTTGGTGTGGAGGGCCAGGTATTTGACTTATAGACTGAGCATTAGAGTTGGCCGAAAGCTTGGGCCAAGTCCAATCGTTTAGTAAGCCCATATCGATGCCCAAAGCCTTCTTTGATTGAGAAGAGCTTCTCCGTTACAAACAAGAAAAGACACGTAGCAAATGATCATACACGTTCAGCCGAACATTGTGGATAGTAGTCAACTGGAGAGGAGATCGCATGGCTTACAACTCGCAGATGAAGTCTTTGTTAGCGGATGTGGGTATGTCTTGGGTTTGGCAGGAGTGCTGTAGGACTAGCATGTGTTGGGGACTTTGCAGTTATATCTCAACGCAACTGGCAGCCTTGGAGAGTGAGGCTGGCCGCACTATGTGGGGCATGATGATCCTTAAAGGCTAGGCATAATTCATATTTATCAACTTTACTTCATACTTGCCTAACTTTCGTTAAATTGGGCATCAGAGTGTCTTTGAGGCCAGACTCTTGACAGGCAGCACTAGTAGACTTTTGGCCAGGCAGCACTAGCACTAACAGTGTTCTTTGGGCAAGCTAGATTCTAGGGAGGCTACATCAAGGCACTAAAGGTTTCAAGTTCTGCAATGCTGAATCCACTGTTCGCAGATGGGTAAGGAAATCCGAAAAAAATAAATATGTGAACTTCAGAAGATCCATTACATTGGTTACTGACCAATAGAAACGAACATGCGTAAGTAATTCTTTTTCCTTTTCCTTTTATTTTTCCTTTCCCTCGAGAAATTCAAGATCTGAACATAGTCGGCAGCTTATTTTTGGTAGAAATACAAATGTTTATGCGCTTGTACAAGTACATGTGCATGAATGTTGTTGATGTCTTGACAAAATTTTTGACTAATTCGCATAGGAAGTTTACCTGCAAGAAGTTTAAAATCCAGTATTTGACAGAGCAGGTTACTGTGTATGTCTGCACGTAAATTGAATTATCAGTGTTGAGTTAGGAGATCAGTAACGACAGATAGAAGGAAAAAAAATAAAGGAATAGAACTTATGATATCAAGTAAATTATAGAACCATAAAGAAAGGAATAAACTTTCTTGGCTGCTCGATGCTATAGAGCGGAAAAAACCGACAAAAACTTGTAAACTTTCGAAATCTTTGGAAAAGCTAATGGCACGAGTACTTTCTATGGGCGGTTCTCTGGGGAGAAGTAGCTTACTTTCATGATCTGAACAATGAGGAAAGCTACCCAAACGAATACTAGTAGTCCTAACTCTTTCCATTGGATATTGTATAGCAGGGGAACCTGTATGGAGATGATTGAAAACAGAAGGGAGAAAATGTGACGACGATTGTCAGAAATCAAAACCTGTTTGAGACATTCTTGGACTTACCTCACCATCTTCCAAAGCAGCTGGACCGCTAGGTAAGGGTTTGTATTCCTCTCCTGAGTCATCGCAATTCTGCAGGTTAGCATGATAGTTTTTCCATTGCCAGATTCTTTAAGAATACAGAAATGTACACAGCAGGAGATTAGGGAAAGCTTTTGTACCCTACATTTCATAGATTGTGTTAAAGCCTCCAACTCGAAATCAATTGACAATGAATGGATGCTGCCAGGCTCAAGTACTAGTTTTGGAGGTTGTAATTAGACAAACTCTAACACTTCCCCGCATGTGCGACCCCTGACCCCGCACATTGAGAGGTAAACAATAGGTCCATAACATAGGGATCACAACAAACAATGAAACAGTGTGCACTTAAAGCACAAACAACGGGGCAACCGAGCAAGAGAGTCTTGTCTAAAAGCCTAGCACTGATACCATGTTACAACATTCAACTTAAAACTAATTGGCAATGAGTGAAGAGACCGTCCAGACTCATATACTAGTTTTGGAGGTTATAATTAACCAATGTGGGATAACCTTTATCAGGTTGAAAGTTGAAAATGTATAGAACAGAAACTTGAACAACACTGGGTCTGGTAATCTGGATTGTTCAAGTTGCCTAGTGAATGTTGTTTTCTAGTGCTTTTAACTTATGTGACTAAGGACTGAGTTAACATGAGATCCGAAGTACTTGTTTAAAGTGGAAGGTTGTGAAATGTGTAATTCTGATTTTCTTTTGTGCTCAGCTACCTGATTGTAACACTACGCTATCTGCTAGATGACCTGAGTGGCTTCCATCCTTGGAAGTAACCCAATGAAATTTATTTGGCTCTCAATCTTTCTGGCAGAGTATGTTAAGAGAATTATCTGCCATTTACTGAGACGACAGGGTATTTTTTATTTTTTTTAAAATTTATTTGTTGTTAATGATGGAACCCTTTTTACTATACAATGAAAGCACTATACATGAACACGGATATGAGACACGGCAATTCTCAAAAAATACGGACACGGACATGTCTAGGACAACGTATTTTTTTTTCTTTTAGAAATTATTTTTTTGGTTAATGAAACATTCATTGTACACACTAAATATTTAGGTTTGGACTTCTATCATATCACCTTTTGGTTTATATTACACTTTTGGAAAAATTCTTTTGTCCTAAACATTTTAAGTGTAACAACTTTTAATACCATTATAATCACTGGCCATGTTCCCCAGGATGTCTTCGGTGCGTTCCACAATAAAAAATTAGAATATTTAACGGACACGCCAGGTGGCATATTCTCAAAAGCAATTTCACGCCAGTCCATTTCACTCTTTCATATATCTTAGTGCGTTCCAATAAATTATGAGTTTTTCTGATTCAGACATTCATCACCTGGTTTCGATTCAGATTCCAACACCTTGGCCGCTCCCTGAAAGTGAAGTTCAATCTCAAAGTTCTCAATATCAGTGAGAAAGTGATAAGAGGAAGTAAAGGAAAAATGAATTAGAGCTCACAAACAAGCAAGTCACATTCCAGATCTTACCTTTTTCATCTCAGTCTCTTTCTTCCATGTATCTATTCCTTTGAGTAATGCTTTAGTTGATGTACCTACATGATTGTTTTCAGTTTGTTAGCATATTTTTTCCTTCTTCTTTTATGGTCTTCTTTGTGATCGGCAAGTCCTTTAGCCTCTTTTGTTGGAACGAAATGACCCAAGATATGGAAAATGATAAAAAAATCTGTTAAATTTCTTGAAGGGTTCCAACATAAAATTAATTGACACTCCCCCGTCACATGTAGCCCAAGGTTGGCTGGCGGTGAGCGGTGAGCGATATGGGATAAAGTCTTAACACTCCCCCGTCACGTGCAGCCCGAATGCACGTGGAGGTGTGGATTGATGATGTGAGAAGATTAATTCGGGCGGAGACTTGACCACATAAAACCAATTCCAATTGGCAATAGCTTCTAGATATATTAACCAAGCTTGGGTGGCTTAGGTGAGCGATGTGGTATAAACTCTAACACTCTCAAAAGTATCCCCTCAAGTCCTGCTCTACCTCATCATCCCTCCTTCAAGTGTTGCTTATCTTAAACACTTTAATGTCTGTTTCATCCATACTCCAAATCAGCACTTTTGATTTGTTGTACAAGCATCAACAGTTTTAGTTTTAGAATGACACGTTTAGAGCTGCAAGGTAATTAACATGGTGATCTTTCTTTTTTACATTGGATCTAAGCATACAGAATCACACGATTCGCGATTTGATTCACGATTCACGCGAAAAGGATACAAATCTATAGGTTAATCGAGGCTTATGTAAAATTGGTTGTGAATTGTGCATTTCACGATTAGATTCGTGATTTGATTCACAGTTCATGCAAAAATGATACGGATCTGTAGGTGGATCAAGGTTTATCATAATTGTTACATTCGACGATATGAAACCACCTTTGTTATGTTTGATTTTTTCTTATAGAAAAGCTATAAGGTAATATCATATTAAGGAACAAAAGACCTTATTCCCATGCAAAATTTATATTTTGATCCGGGGCAAGGCTCAGAGCCTCGGACCAACCCACATAATGTTGCAAAATAAGCTAGTTTCATATAGTACCTATTAGGCTACAAACTTTTAACTTTTATTGTGTCAAGGCTAAGCTTTCATAAGAAACCTATAACATCTACATGTGCATATCCATTTTATTATAGTATTTGTTTTCCTATTATTTACAAGTGTCTTTCCTATTAGACCACGTGATCACCAATCACTAATAGAAAATAAACTCAAATATTGATTTAAGCTTAAATTATTCAATTTTAGAATGTATCTTATGTAGGTGTTTGGCTAAGGTTCAATCCGATTCTCGATTCGATTCGCGATTTCACAACCTTGTACATAAGTCATTGGACGCATCATGTAAACAGATGGACAGGTTCATTTAAACAGATTGACAGGTTCTTACATTTTCAAGGGTTGCACGTAACAAAAGTATGAGGAGCATAATACTAACCCTCGAATGAGAAAACTTACCTATGAAAAGGATGATGAGCAGAACAGTAACCATCCAGTCGGCAAATATTACATTGAAGGCAACGCCAATGCTGATACCAAGCATGAGCATGGGCTGGAAGAGTAACGCGAGGTCGTAGTCGATTAGGGGCATGTCTAATGTTGGGTGTCTTAGTCTTAGATTGTAGTACACTGTCGACGCTGCTGCACCCATTATCATACCTGTGGTCCGATCATGTTCACCGTCATTTCCAATAAATCACGAAAGTATGAATAAACCTGCAATTTTTTTCCCACACATGGATAGATATTTATGTTGAAGATTAGGTGTTGCAGTTACACACATTTAGAAATGGCTGTAGAAGATTTTGGATCGAAACCAATGATCAAAGTAAGCATTGGTACAAAAATTCCACCACCTCCGACCCCTCCAACACTCCCTAATGCCGCACCAAAGAATCCAATTACAGATCCAACCACCAGTTTCCAGCCAAACTCCATCTCCTGGACAACCAAAGAACTTGTTTGTCAACGAATGATATCAGAGCTTTGTGTGTGTGCGTATGTAAAGATTGTAGACAATTCCGAAAACAAATGTAAATGTTCTAGTAAGATTGTTGCGTATTTGAAGGAAGATGGAGACTCACTGGCCAAACATGTTCATAAGAAGATTTTCCACTCTGCCAGAAGAAATGCAGCAGTCTGACTGCAAAACCGAGTCTCATTTCCTTCTCGACGAAATATCCTGGCTCGGTTGCTCTCAGGAGTCTCTCTGCACTGCCTACTTCACACACTGTGAAGAGCCCCCAACATACCACCCATGCTGTCAATGCCACCATTGCCTTTGCTCTCTGTTTCACCTCCTCCATAGCCATTAGGATGAGTTGATATTCTAAGGAGAAGGAAACACAATATTATTTCTTAGCAAGAGCTCAACGATATCTCTATACGTTATTTGTGATTGGTATTATTAACGTACTTCCACAGTAATTTATAACCAACTTTCAAGCATGCAAGTGGATGAAAAGATGGGAAATGATGAGTGTGCACTCATTTTATGTAGCTGTCAACGTTAGTACTCTCTCTCTCTCAATTTGTCACTTTATCAGTTAGTTCAAAAGTATTAATTTATAGGGCGGTTTTGCTAATACTTATTTGACACACATTTTTTTTCTGGGTCTCACTGTGATGTTCCGAACCGTTGATCTTGTTTAAATGAGTAAAATAGGGGTCCCTGCAAAAAATTAGCTCAATCGAATATCGGTAAGTGGTTAATCCAACAGTTTTGCAGAAACTATGTCAGGAAATGGTGTTTACAAAATTGTTTTAATCAAGCGCTTACTGATATTCGATTGAGCTAATTTTTTGAGCTATTTTTTTGCAGGACCCTCTATTTTACTCATTTAAACAAGATCAACAGTTCGGAACTTCACAGGGGACTTAGAAATGTGAGGTGTCAAAATGTGTGTCGAATTGCTATTCTGCTTATTTGATAGCAGAGAGTTTTTCCTTTTTCTCTTCTCCATGTAAAGTGGGGTGATATTGTGATAAGTTATCAAGTAAAGCTTGTGAAATCCAACCCCAGCAACGTACATGAGGTGGTTTAAATGGTTTGGTCAGCAATTCTTAACTGAGTCCTAGGGGTGATCACTTTTTTCTTTTTAGAGAATGTTTCTGTAGTGATATTTCAAAGTTGATACTTTCCTAATGTTTCTTGTGGGTTTTCCACTTTTCCCAATACCATCCAATTCATGTATTGAATGCTCTATCGATAGAAGGAAATGTTAGGCGCACCATTAATTAGTAACATTGAATTCTAATTTCAATTGAAGTTGGTTATGGTTGTCTTTCAATTACCATGCACTATAGAGGTTATTTTCTTGCTTTCTTTCTTTTATTGTCGTTAATGTGCGCACGTTGAAACAATTTCTTTGAATAACGAGATAATTTTCAGAGTGGTTGTGTTTTTACCGATATGTATACTGTGCTGGTTTTAGTTTTCATATGAAATAACATTTTTCCCGTTTGTGCTATCATCTTGTATTTCGGGGTTCATTGTTCAAAATCAGCCCATAAAAAATCTCTGAGTACCCTTTTTTTTTATTTTAAATATGACTTCATTTTCATATTTAGTTAGTTGGATAAAAAAAAAAGAAACAAATCAAGCATCAATAAAATTTGACTGTACATATTCTGCTTTAGAGGTCACTGGTTATCACTCATGGTCATAATGCAGCTTCCTTGCACTGTCTTCATTGATACGTCCAAATACTGAATCGTATACACAGAAATGGGATACAAGAAATGACTTGCTTATCACATCAACCCCGGGCTTTCAAGTTAATACATAAAAAAGAGGGACCCGGGACCCTGCAATGCAACAAATGTGCTGCATCATGCCAATTTCAACGGTCCGGATATACTCCCTCCGTCCCAATTTGAATGTCCATTTTTGAAACTCGTGCCAATTTCAATCGCTTATATCTTTCAATATGAATCTCCAACAATATTCGATAGAGATCTTGGTTGATAGTTCTTGATTAGTTCTATAATACAAAGTGTTCACAATTACGAATTTTTTTTATAAATTGAAAGATATAACAATCGAAAAATGGCACGAGTTTTAAAAATGGACATTCAAATTGGGACGGAAGGAGTAAATAAAACTCTTCCGTGGAATAGTTTTAGAAGAGTTTTATTTATATTCGGACTGTTGAAAGAGCGTGAACTGAGAAGCATGCATAGACTGCAGTTTGTCAACAACCTCAGCCTTCAGTACTGCTCTCAGAAACTTCCTGGAAACTGGTAATTGTTCAGCTCTTTCGTTCTGCTACTGAATTTTCATCGTCATAGTTTGCTGCTTCTTTGAAAAGCCTCCAGATGAAATCACACTAAGACGAACCTAGCTTGGTATATAGACTTTCTTGGACTTCTTCGAATGGCTTTTAGTAATTGTGTGAAAAACTTGGTTTCTACAAAACAAAGGACACATCAGATATTGCAATAGTTTTTTATAACAAAGGAGACTTCGGGTTATTTGGTCTTGTTTTTCGTTTGCTTCGTTTTCCATATACCGTCTTCTCTTTCATGTTTAGCTATGTCAGCATTGTCGCGTTAGTTCTTCAATCAATGTTGCATAACTTTCAGGTAGTTCTCCAGCAACAACCTGGTACTATAACTTTCAGTTTTGGCCGCGATTAGGCTTCATCGCTCCTGTTGAAGGTGATGTCATAAACCATGTTTGGAATTCAGAAGTACTGAACTTGGTATTCATGTCAAACTATACGCCATGAAACAAAATATTTAGAATCCAAAAGAAACCAATCTACTGTTCTATAGCTTTTACCGAATTCTCCTTCGAAATGACGGGTCAGACGCACAACGTAGATGGCACAACAAGAACTAAGAAAAAGTACTTTTGTCAAAAAATAAAAAAATAAATTGTGGGAAGACGGTTTTGTAAGGAAGGGTATGTAGTATGGGCACTTCTTCAAGACTGCATCCTACTTGAATGGGAGTTTGAGTCCTCATTGCCTCAAGTGTAATAGTCCCTTTGTCCATCTAGTACCTATGTGGTGTCCTTTCGGACAGTAACTATGGCTTGAACCGTACATTTCACAGCGGGTCATGATGCAGGACAATATACCAAGGGTTTTAATATAGCAGAATTCATGAGAGAATAGTTAGCGTACTATTCCAAACGAGATAGGTTCTCGAATCCACGAGAGTTCTTGAATCCACAAGAAAAAGAGAGACAATTCTCAAAGTTTGTTTATTAATTGGAAGATGATTAATGTCATAGGCTTACATCCTTATTTATACTAGTAGTAGACCTAGCTAATAAGGTAATGCTTGGCTAACAAGAATATAACTTGGAGTAGGGACCAAACAAAACAAAATAAGGAAATAAAAACAAGGAAACAAAAGTCTAGAAAACTAGAATTGTGCTAAACAGGCAGCACTAAATAAGATTTGCAACTAATATTATTCCCTAAACTTTGCCAAAACAAGTGGCAGAAAATTAAAATATCCTAAATTAATATTTTACTAAAATAACGTTTTCATACATTAAAACCCTTGGTATATTGTCCTGCATCAGGTCAGGAGTCCCTATAATCATGCCCAAGGGGGTTGTTACGCTGGTTGGCCCCTCCCACCTTTTATTGCACTTCAAAAAAAGTATAATAGGTTCTTGGAGCAGTGGACTTTTGTAGATAATCTATATATCCGCCCTTGAATTTGTTTTTTTTGTTTTTTTTACTTCTATCGTTTTAAGGTAAATACAGTACGATTTTTGTTTCAAAAAACGAAAGGAACAGTCTTATCCTCACCTTTGTCTTTTTAATTTTTTTTTTCCATTTTGCGACAAAATATCCAGTGTGAATTTGCCCCCAAATAAAGGGAAAAATGAAGAAGAAAAAGAACCATGCATAGTGATGCACCGGGACAAAATGACCACTTTTTGAAAACGAAAATGTTAAATTTCAGTATTCATGATGAAAAATTGGAGGGGAGACTTCTTTTTTTATTTTATTTTAAACCAGGTGTCCGGGCTAGCTTGCGCACACCTCGACTAATTCTGGGACACTATAGGTAAGACCGGGCATACCCGCAGTGACCCCAAGAATTTTGCTGGTAGAGGAAATCGAACCTGAGACTTTAGGCGAAAGTAAACTCCTAAATTTCAAGGAAGGACCACTTTGCGGGTGGAGATGTTCCAATGAAGTTTTCCTAATGATGTTTTAAACGAAGTTGTTCATTGAATCGAAATTACGACAAGGTACACGGTGATCATCACACATGAAAGACAAGTACGGCAAAAGAGGATTTTTCCAGGAAATTTCGGAGAGCCTACGTACGGTGCAAGTTTGGATTACGGGTCTTTGTTGGTTTTGAATGGGAGGGAGAGCTCGTGATTGCCGTACAGGTCGGTAAAACTTCTTGGAGTATTTGAAAACTTCTGTTTCAGAGAGCTATGAAGAAGCTTCATGGTCGCTTCATTTAATTATGGGAAGCAGCTGGTTCATCAACATTCAACAATATATGGTACCACATGCACCTCATGAATGCAGGCCCCACCTCTATTTTTAGAAACTACTCCCTCCGTCCCCAAATAAAAGTAGAGTTTTCCATTTTGGATTGTCCGTTAATAAGCATTTGTTTTAAAAAGCCAATGGGCAAAAGTTTGTACAGTTATTATTTTGCCTTTTTAAAAAGTTAATGGGCAAAAGAGTTAATGCGTAATAACGGAGGATAATTTTAGAAAGTGGAGGTAAAAGTAGATGTGAGGTGTGTAAAGTTGGGACTCGGGGATGCTGCTGTGCAGCTCAAAAACGGCGCCGTTTCATGCTTTGAACCGCAAATAAAAAAAATAAAAAATAAAAAAAGCCAAGAAATCACCATTGAAGCTCGGTTTTGCTTGGGTTGAGATCAAAACCGTTCGAGGACTTGATCGGACAAGCAAGGGGGGTGCGTCTCACTCGGACGAACTCACAAGTGGTGGCACGACTGAGTTTGGTCACCGGAAAAGTGCTCGCGGTTGTTTTGAAGACCGACGGAAGGCGGCGGAAGGTTTGGTGGGTACCGATCTTACCTAGAGTGATCGTAAACAAGATTTGAAGGCTGGGTTTTGTTCGTCTTGTTCATACGATCACGGTGCTGGGTGGAAGGTCGCCGGAAGTTGCCGGAATAGTTCTCACGCGCCAGAGGAAGGTGGCGCGTGGCGGGCGAGTAAGATCCACTCTCGCGGGTGTGTAACACGCGCGCTGAAGGTTGAAGGAGAAGGTCTGGTCAACGCGGGTCAAAGAAGTCAGAGCTTGGTCCATAGGGTCTTCCGCGAGTCAAAGGGGTCATGCGAGGGTTCAAAGCATGAAACGGCGCCGTTTTTGAGCTGCACAGCAGCATCCCCGAGTCCGTAAAGTTGAGGTAAAAATTGATGTGAAATGTGTAATGATGATGTTTCTTTAATAAGTTTGATTTACGAAGCAACACATTTTAAAAAGGGACAACGGGGGTTATAAACAAGGTATTAGTTTAATTTATGCACATAATTTTTTAATTTAGGTTAGATACAATTAATTTTACAACACTTTACAAAATTTCATGACTTTAGGGGGTGTTCCACTAACTTGGTTTTTTTGGATGTTTTAGTTTTGCAAAAAAAAACTAACTTGTTCCACTAACTAGTTTTTTGGTTTTTTGGTTTTTAGTTTTGCAAAAAAACTAACTTGTTCTATTAAACTAGTTTTTTGTATGTTTAGTTTTGCAAAAAAACTAACTTGTTCCACTAACTAGTTTTTTTTGGCTTTTTTGATTTTTAGTTTTGCCAAAAAACTAAGTGGTTTTTTGTTAGTGGAATGAGATAGTTTTTGAGTTAAAACAAAACTATTTTTTTTTAGCGGAACGGGGCCTTACTTTCACATTGACATTAAAATTTCGTCATCCAACCAATGTATATGTGAAGGGGCGAACGTGCAATTTCAATACATGGGGAACGAATATGGAACAAAAAATGTATATCACAGGTGCTTAATCCCTACGATTAATAGGCCGTAGCATTTCACCTAAGAAAGCGTGACATTCATCAAACATAGACATAACATTTTTTTGAAAGTATGAGATGTATAATGTATTAAAGCATTTCCCCTTCTTATCTGTTTTTATTTTTCCAACTATGATTGATTCTTTGAAAATTCGATTTTGACGGAAACTAAACAAAAATTACAAAAAGCTAGACTATTTTCACAATGGGATAGATTCGTAAATAAAGATATTTAAAATGTTATGGGGCTATCGATAAGCAAGATATTTAATATTGTGGGACTCGGGTTCAAATAGAATAACTGTTCTTGAAACCCATAAACAACCAAGGAAGTTTTTAGATGGTAAGATCATCCCAATTATATTGATAAAAGTCGAAAGTCAAGTACATGCGTGTGCAATGGATGCTACCGGTCTAAAATAAAAGAAAAAAGGAAAAACAAAACAACAAAACAAAAAATGCTGTCCAGCTCCGACGTTCAACCAAATACTCCGCTCGTGCAGGTGGGTGGATCAAGGATCACTCTGAATCTTACTCCCGCCACTGTATCCCTTCGAATCTATACCTTTATGCCTTCATCGCCGTTGGAGAGCTCAGAAAACCGCCACTTGAACCAAACCGACCAGGGTCTCCATGCAAGAGCCAATACCTAACCTGGAACTCTAGATCTAGGTCTCCAGAGCACAAAAATGATGGGGAGAGTGGGAATCTTCTCTCGCTAAAAGAGACCCTCAACCATCTCACAGCCATGGATGGAGGAGAAGAAAGAGAGAGAGTTAGACGGTGGGGGACAGAGTGGACAAGAAGGAAGTTTGTGTTCACAAGAGTTTCACGTATCTTTTTTTAGTAAAAAAAGATGAAAGTGCTAGTATGGTACTTCTTCACCTTGGCCGGCGACTTTCTCTCGTCGTACCACTACTATCTGTAGGGGACCCCTGCATCTATTTTTTAACTGAAGCTAAGGACAACCTCGTATGGGTGGTGGTAGGAGTATGTTTAGCCTCAATGAGGGGCTGTAAAGACCCGTAATTTTTAAAAGAGATTTTTGAATATGAAGTTGAGGAATAGTGTGGAATTGTTTTAAATGTTGGAATGTGGTCAATGTGATGAATAGTTGGGTTTTGGACCCATTTGAAACACCTTTGAAAGTTTGAGGGGTGTGTTTGTCAGAGGCACTATAAATGAGGGGGAGAGAAAAAATAACATTTCTCCCCCCTCCAACAGCCGGTCTCCTAGCATCATTCTTTCCAAGTCTTTGTACTGTCAATCAAAGTACACCAAGGACAAGCAATATAGAATGGGTCTATGATCTTATAGATGCAGACACAAAGACTTGGAAAGCATCATTTATCCGAGAAAGCTTCAATAAGGAAGATTCAAATCTTATTCTTTCGCTCCCGATTAGTAACGCTCAAAGAAGAGATGTCAAATTTGGCATCCTTCTCCGAATGGCCTTTGCTGTTAAATCCGCTTACCACTTGGAGAAGGAAAGTTTGTCTAATAAAGATAGGGAACAACAGCAGTCCCAAACTAGCTCTGCTGGCTTGATGCCATTGATTGGAAACGGTTATGGGGGGTCTGCCCATACACCCGAAGGTTAAGGCTTTTGCATGGAAGTGTTTCAACAAAGCGATAGCTACAAGTTCTGCCTTAGTTGCAAAGAAAATCAGCACTGATCAATATGTTCTTTATGAGGTAAAATGGAGGAATCAATCTATCATCTTCTTTTTCAGTGTGAGCTTGCAGCCAAAAGCCTGGATTCTTTTGCCTTTCCGTTTGAGGCTAGAAGAGCTACAAAATTGTAGATATATGTAGGACTGGTGGACGTGTAATTCAAGATCGCATTACCCAAGCTTGACTTCCAGGTTCTTCAACGGGACTTGGCCTCACTTATTGTTGGTGGATTTGGAGAATGCGAAATGAAGCTGTTTTCAATGGAACAAGGTGGCGAACTAAGGTAGTAAGTGGGAAAGCACAAGCAGATTTTTATGGTTTTATGGATGCTAACAGGAAGGCTCCCATGTAAGAACCCGGAAATTCACGAGAATTTTTCGATTTAAAGTTGGGACATTTTATGATATTGCATTTTGAGACATGAGAGTGGGCCAATGTGTTATATGGTTGGAAAGGGGACTCAACGGTAATACACAAGTGAGTATAGGGGTGTGTTAAGTCAAAATGGGTTTTTATTTGGCATGAGAGGAGAGAGAAAACACATCCTCTCCCCACCCCACACCAACCGACTCTCTCCCTCTCTCTAGATTTCTCCATAAAACCCACCTAAATTCACCTCCCTCACTCAACGAAAGGGTAGATCCACTCACCCATGTTCATAATCAAGCTATTTGAAGTCCGAGTTTCGATTGTTTTGGCTTGGAAGATCAAAAAAGTAGTTGGGGCTTGGATCTTAGAGTTAGGGTTTCATTTCGGTTTGAATCTATATAAGTTTGGAGCTAATCTTTGATGTAGGGGTTGATCTCTACTTCTTCTAAGTGTTTATGACATGTTTTGATGCATTTCTTTTATAAATTTTGTGTTCTAAGTGCTTGGATTGAAATACCCCACCTTGGGTGAAAAACTGCCAAAATTTGCCTAAAATGGCCTCTGTTTCGATTCACATTTTTATGTCATTCTGTTCAGTTTTTGGGGAAAGTGTATTGATAACACTGTTTCAGAAGCCCAAAAATCATTTTTGATCCCCGGTTGATTTATTCGATCAGTACATGATGTATTCATTCCCTACACCCCATTACTTGATGAAATGCTCATTCTAGCCTATCCTTGTATGATTAGTGACTTTCTTGATTCTCAAGATTAATGTAACCATCCTCGTACACTTGGTACAGGTTAACGTAGTGTAAATCGATAATGCACATGATTTTGAACAAAAATGGATAATTTTGGATATGGACATGTGAAAGACACTTGAGGGACATGAAATGCTTTAAAATGGAAAACGTCAGATTTGAAATGGATTTGTGACGTACTCGGGCCACCGTTAGGTGAGTCCCGAGGCATGTGTTACGAGGTCCGTGAATCTCGTCAAGGGTAACGACACCCACGAATCTCGGCAGAGGGCTACGAGGTCCTAGGGAGACATGTCGAATGCTCGGTAGGGGTTATGAGGTCCAAAATACTCTGCAAGGGTTATGAGACCCAAAATTTCCAGCTTTTCAAATGATTGAGTTAAATCGGTTATTAATGAGAGAGTGAAACGGTTGATTAGTGAATATGGACACTTATGATTAATTAAGAGGATTTTTCATGAAAACAAATGATGACTTATGTATCGATGACACACGATAGATTATCTGATCTTTCACAAGCTTTACTATAGACAATCTCATTTGTTCATGCTTATCACATGCATTTTCATTTGGAGGGACTAGTGTAGCTCACCCTAACAATTTTTAGGTACTCCGCATGGAGCATGAGTTGCTTGCTTGGAATGCATGATTGGAATTAAAAGGCATACATTGGAAGAGTTATCATTTTATCTCACGAACTCTATTTTTGGTAGATAAAGTTGTAACTCTATTCTTTTATCTCATCTTTTGACTTTGGAAAATGTAATAGCTCTAAGTACTTTGAACTAAGTATTTAACATGGGGTTCGGGTACCCAACTAGATAATGTGAGATGAACTTGGATATTTATGGATGAAGTTTGGAGATTGGTATGTTGAGAAATGTATGATTTTAATATGTTGAAAATCGAGGGCATGAAATCCCACTACTTGTCCAAATATTTCAAATACTAGGGATGGAAAATGGCAGCGTCCTGGGGAAGGTGTGGTCAAGATTAATGTTGACACCATTGTGTCTAAGGCGACAAATACTATTGGGACATGGGCAATTACGCGAGGAGACAATGGTGCAGTGCTTGGAATTCTTCTGAAAGTTCACATGGGAATTAGTTCTCCGAGGAATTTTTTTTGCTCATGTCGGTTTAGTTTTGCCAAACGAGATTGTAATTGGGCCGCACATGATTGTGCAAGAAAAGCCCTTTCTAGTGGTTTGTGCGGTCTGTGGACTTCCGCTCTGCCCCCCATGGGGCTCTTTGCTTTCCAATATCTAGGAATTTTTGTCTTCCAGATTAATAAATCTTCTCTCTTTTGTTAAAAAAAAAAAAAAAAAGGGCCTCCTCTCTCTCTCTCTCTCTCCCCTCTACATTTTTTCTTCACTCATCACTCAAAATCCATTCCCCACACTTGAAATCTCACAAACCCACTTAGATCTGCACTCAATACTTCATTACCACCTCTAATGAGCTCGGGATTTTCGTGTAGAAGCCTTGGGAGAGCAATTTTCGGTGGAGAGAAGTTAGAGTTTCTTGTTCAAAGTGTTAGAGAAATCACCACACACACAATAATGGAATATGAAAACAGTAAAAAATCGAACACAGGAAATTTACGTGGTTCCCCAAAACCGGGTACCTCCACGGGAGCGAGAGCGAGTCTGTTTTTATTATGATCAAAATCGGCTAGGGTTTTTACAATAGAGAGTATATATAGCCCACACACACACACACAAAATTATTCGGCCATGTGGCCCACCAACGACAAATTATTCCGCTCCGTTCCGCCTGGCATCTGGCCTTTCATCAGAACTCCTTGGTACCTCTCCATATGAGCCACAAGTTCCAACACAAAGCTTGAGGGAGCCCAAAGTTTTTGAGGTAGGGATTCTTCTACCATTTTTTGGTGTTTATGAATGTTTATTGCATAAAATTATGATTTTATCCTATCTCATTTGAGTTAGTTTGAGTTTTTGAACCTAGTAGCTTGATTTTGAGATTTATACCTTGGATCTTTAAATTGGTTGTTACCTATTGAACATCTTTGAGGTAGGGACTCTTTTAATCTCTCTACACGTTTATGTGATGGTGGTTGTTACATTGTTGGAGTATTGGAGCTAAATTTTTCCATCCCCCTTTTTTTCTCTTGAAAAATCCCATGAAGAGTGACAAAAATTGTTTGAGAACCTTGCTCTATCGATAGGAATTGACTTCTTATCGGTAGGAGCTTTTTTGTTTCAAAAGTGGCTAATCTGATTGCTTATCTGTCGATAGGACCGACTAACTCTCTATCGATAGGACTGATTGACTTTATATGGATAGGACCGACTGACTCTCTATCAATAGGACTGATTTCTTCTCTATGGATAGGACCCTCCTTGTTTCAATGGCGGCCAATCTGATTGCTTCCCTATTGATAGGACCTGATCCCCTATTGATAGGACTTGATCCCCTATTGATAGGACTTCAATGATTCAGGATCAAACACTTAAACCTTTTTTTTTCGTGTCTTGTTTATCTATTTTATCGATTGTATGTCATTATTTGGATGAGTCATGACGACTTTCTTGATACTTGGTTTATAAATAGTTGATTGACATGTGGTGACAATTTTACGTTGAACAATTGGACACGTTTTGATGAAATAAAACACAAGTGGAATGTGACAATGATTGTTTGAAGATACTAATACTCGGAAGGGAAATATACAAGGTCTCTAAACGCCCACAATGACACTAGGTCCATCCCTTGGATGTGTCGCTAGGAAATTGCCTTGGCCAAGGGGGAACATAAATGGGGTCCCGAACGCCCGGAATGATACTAGGTCCACCTTCGGGTGAGTCGCTAGGAATTTCTCAAATGTACAATGAAAGTGAAATGAATGCAAAACTTGTTGGAAATGTTTGACACAAAAATGAAAAAGGGTACGTGTTGGGTACACCGAGTTTGATTTAAAGAGATTTTATCAATGTAAGGGGATCTTTGGTGAGTTGAAAGGGTTATAATCCGTATTTCAATTGGCATATATACACGTTTTATAAATTTCCTAATTGTTATCCGTTCATGCATTCCATCATGTACATTCATCTCATTTGCAGTTAGTAATGGTAGAAGTTTTCTCTACTAGGCAGTGTAGGTCACCCTATCATTTTCAGGTACAACTCACGAGCATAACTTGATTTGCATTGAATGTTTGGCATGGATGAAAGGCATATCATGAAGATTTATTTGACTATCTATTGTATCATATTTTTTAAAAGACGAACTTGTAACTTTATTAGTTGATCTCTTTTGAATTTGAAGGAAAAGGAATGTAAACCTTAATGCTTTCAACTTACGGTTTTATCATGGAATACTGGTACTCGGTTTAGACGTATTATGTGTAACGAACATGGAACATTGTGAGATGACTTTTGGAGGAATATATAATGTATTATGGAGTTATTCTATAGAGAATTGTTTATTAAATTATGGTGAAAATCGAGGGCGTGACAGGGGTTATGGGACTTGAACATGGATATTGTCCAACCAAGTTCAAGTTTCCAACCACTGAACCAACCCCTCTTTGGTATAAGTAGGGGTGCATATATATTGAGCTGAAGCGGGCTTGGACCGGGCTTATATTAGATAATAAAGAGATTTATGTATGCACAAACCCGGCCCATTAATAGTCGGATTTCATCTAATCCCAAACGTGGCCCTCTTAAATTTCATTTCCCAAGCCTATCCAACTTGCCTATTTATTTCTCTTAATTATTGTACTCAAATATAAATTACTCATCTCCACTACTATAAATTGAGTATATAACCATAACAGTAATAGTTACTCACTCCATCCATATTTAAGTGTGCTGCTTTGTAAATCCAACTTATTAAAGAAGCATCATCATTATTACTTTCATATCAACTTTTACCTCCACTTTACACATTTCACACCAATTTTTACCTTCACTTTTATCCAATAACTCTTTACCCATTAATTTTTTAAACAGAAAATTGGCCTATAGGCCAAGGTTGGGGCTTTAAAAGGTTTTTTGTCCTGCCTAACTTATTTTAAAGCCTCTAATATATTGATGTGAAATTTTTGAGAGTTTAAGGACGAAACTAGACATAAATACCCTTAATGATAAAAAAAAATTACAAAAAGAAAGCCGGCCGGTACCCGTCCCCTTTCCCTTTGCTGACCGACTGACTAATACCCCATCACTGCGTCAGTTCTCCTTATCCTTAGCTACTGTCCTATCACTCACTCTCTCTCTCTCTCTCTCTCTCTCATGCGTGGGTCCAACTGGGTGGGACAAAATTCAAGATTCAAAATTGAGAATTCAAAACTAGCCCCAGACTTGGGGTAAGAAATTGGGAGTTAATTGGGATTTTCAGATTGGGATGAAAATCAATCTGAAAAGTACATGGATGATAGGTGCTAAATAGATTTTATAAAAAGTTAATTTTGTCTCTTTAATTTTGGGATTGTGTTCAATTTTGAGGTTCAATTTTTGGGGGGTTAAGCTCTTTGGGGTAGTGGGTTTAGGCACTTAGGGTGCACTTTCCAATTATAGGATTTTAGTGCTTTAGGCACTTTCATATGGTACACTAGGGTTTTAGGCACTTTTATAGGGTACCCTGAGGTTTAGGCTTAGGGTGCACTTTCCAATTATAGGGTTTTAGTGGTTTAGGCACTTTCATATGGTACCCTAAGATTTTAGGCACTTTCATAGGGTACCCTAGGATTTAGGTTTAGACACTTTCATTAGGTTTGGGGATTTAGACACTTTCATAGGGTTTGGGGTGTTTAGGCACTTTCATGGGCTAGCGGGGGCATTTTTGGAATATGTAGGTGATTTGTCCTTTTGGCATTAAAGAATTAGTTTGTGTCATATTTCCATGATTAACTCCTAAACCATGTCCTTGTCGAAGAAAGACCCATTTGTAAAAGGGCAAAACAATAATTGTACAAAGATAACCTATTAACTTTTCATAACACACTTATTAAGGGACATCCCAAAATAGAATACTCAACCAAGCAAGCAATAGTTGAAGGGTACTGTGTATATAAAAGTATGGTAGTGATTTTTTTCCTTTCTTAATATAATTTTGATAGTATAAATATATAATGATCATCATCATTATTTTATAGGGGCTGGACCGGACTTAATTTTAAGAGATATTCCCTAACTCAACTCATTTAGGGAAAACACGGACCGGACCAATTCCTTGGACCACTGTACATCGCACTCCGGCTCTTGTAAAAAATGCAGAAGTAAGGATTTTCTAAATTTCTCCCATTATTGCCCCCTATCTCTCTGACTGAACACAGCTCTCTCTCTCTCTCTCTCTCTCTCGACGCCGCTTGATGAAGGACGCCCCACCTCACCGCTTCTACTTCGACTAATGCCACTCCCTTCGCCTCTCATCTCCATCCCTTCTGCTTTCGCTGCGATTGTTCACAACTTTTTTTGTTTCTGGAAATTTGAAACAAACGAAAAGCTCCAATTATAAAAGCCCTCCTCCATTGCCTCCCATGCATCACACAACTTTTTCTTCAGAACAGTTCTGTGAAAGTGTTTCAATCGCTTTCAAAAAGGCAAAAGATCAATCCTGTTTTCTGGAGCTTTGAATTTGTTGTTTCGATTAGTTATATTGTCGAATGGAATCTCAAGCTCGTGAAAATCACGAGTTCAAACCCAGTGAAAATCACGAGTTCAAACCCAAACTCAATGAAATTCATAAGCTCAAACCC
Organism: Vaccinium vitis-idaea; assembly: GCA_963854785.1. Lineage (NCBI taxonomy): Eukaryota > Viridiplantae > Streptophyta > Magnoliopsida > Ericales > Ericaceae > Vaccinium > Vaccinium vitis-idaea. Next base: position 28,545,193 of record OY978217.1, on the reverse strand, counting down.
AGTGAAAATCACAAGCCCAAACCCGATGAAATCACGAGCTCAAACCCATTAAAATTCAAGAGCTCAAATCTCGTGAACTTTTGCCGGCCGGGAGTGGATATTGGGTGGGGGTGGGAAGTGGGAGGTTAGAGCTAAGTAAAGCATAAATTTGTATTAAATTTAGTAGTCGTGATCTAGTGAAATTCATCAGCTGAAGAATGTTAATCGGAGGGCATTTTGAAATCTTTACACAAGGGGCCATCCTTACAGGAAATTAAAAATGTGTACTCCTTGTAGGGAATTTTAGTCTTGTTTTCTTTACCTACATGCAATTTTCTGACTCATTTACTAAATAGGCTTAAAAATTCAACCCAACCCGATGGGCCTAATTATATATCACAAACCTACAAAAATCAGGCTAGGTTGAGAGGGCTAGCGGGCCGGTGTGCACCCTACGTATAATATTTTCACCTATCTAATCCTTTAATTTTGGTTTATATACTCCCTCTGTCCCTTTGTTAAGTATGTGACTTCGTAAATTCATTTATTAAAGAAACATCATCACTATACATTTCACATCAACTTTTATCTCCACTTTACACTTTTCACATCAATTTTTACCCAAAAAATTATCTTCCACTTTTACCCATTAATTATTTACCCACTAAATTTTTAGAAGGGCAAAATGATAATTGTACAAACTTTTACCCATTAATTTTTCAAAACACACTTATTAAGGGATAGCTCAAAATGAAAATGCTCACACTATAAAGGGGACGGAGGGAGTATATTTTTATGAACTGCACTTACGAATTGTTTTAGGTCATAATCTGAGAGAGAGAGAGAGAGAGAGAGAGAGAGAGAGAGAGAGAGAGAGATGCTGCTGCTGCAATGTAAGTTTATATGTTCACTGAACTTTCAGGTGAGAACAAACAAATGTTAAAAGAGAGTATAACACCACAGACAGAAAATTCTTAAAACAGCCACCTCATGGTAGTAGCAAAACCTCATAACGAAAGATTTCAAAAACAACATAATACCGGGAAAACAAAACAAAAAACAAAGGATTCTAAGGGAAACAAAACAAAAACACAAAGGATTCTAACTTCTACAGTCGAGCTTGATCAAACCACACCACTGGATTGATTGATCGAGCTACAGCAAGGAACAAACATGAGCATGTGTCCGTGACCTGACTAGTGAGGCATAACAAGTCTGAGAGGTACAACAAAATAACCAACTATTCATAGTCGCGAGAAACTGACCTCTCCAAGTGCCCGTATTCATTGTCCAAATCTTGAACTTTAACCCTTCCACGCTTCTCAGAGGTAGCTCCATCAGCAAAGTAATTGTTGTCATCTTCCATTGGATCGTATGGATCCTGATAGCGATCTGACTGATTATAGCGGCCTTGGTCGTGCTCAGTTTCTGAACGCTTATGCCCATGATCATTCTCTCCATACCATTCCGGATTATCTTCTTCTGGCTCAACATGCTCATACTTCCGCCTCCTCTCACCATGTCGATCCCTCTCATGTTTTGATTCCACGCGGTCGTAATCATACTCCCTATTATCAAGGGAAGTCCCTTGCTCTTGGTCAGGGTCCCCAACCTGATAACTCCTTGACCTATCCCTCTCTCTCTCTCGAGGGCGGTCCCGCTCCCGATTACGGCCCCTATCTCGATCGCGTTCAGACTCTCTAACACGATCTCCACCGCGGTCACGGTCACGGTCACGGTCACGACCACGATCACGTCCGCGGTCACGATCACGCCCCCTGTCTCTCTCCTTATCCCTGTCTCTGTCTCGATCTCTGTGGTGCCTATCCTCCTTGTGATCACGATCCCTTGATTTGTCATTAGCATGCTCGCTAGATCTCTCCCGTTCTCTCTCTCTATCTCTTCCCCTTTCACGTGGTTTTTCACTATCCCTGAAACATTTGTTATCCATAAGTACACAGCTTATGAATTTTACAGAAAGATATGCAGAAACAGTTATGGTAACCACCACCCATTGGCATTCATTCAGGAACAAAATAAAATAAAAAGGTTAGAATTCCAACACACGTTCTTCACCCCTTTCAAATTTCAATACATATTCCCATGTTCTAATGCACTTACCACATACTTCAACACATTTCTGGAACCTTAAACACAGCCCAACTGGGGTGATTAGCATTTTCTATATGGAGAAATGGAAATATGTAGCCAAACTCAATTTTTAACTGATTATAAGTTACCGTGTTGTATTATATGATCTTAAGATTGATCATTAAACAATTACTAGCATGCAAGAAGTCACGAAAAGAGAATTTGGAATTAGCTTTATTGCAGACTCTGCCTAAGCCATATCTCCAAGACGTGGTTTCACTCGCTGCATGGCTCAGTCAACTTGTGTAACCTTTATTGGCTTAAAAAGTAAGTCCATAGCTAAAAGCAATCTCTGAGAAAAATATAGCGTGCAGAAAAGTTGACAATAATGTACCTTTCTCCATGCCGATCATCATGTATCCCTGGCTCCTCCGACCTTGATGGTCCTCCAGATTGCTGTTGCTCTCTGAGCTTTTAAAGAGTGGAAGTAAACATTAGGTTTTGTTACAAGTAATGGGATTCTCGAGGTAATTAATATACGAAAATGCTAGAGCCACACACACTCAACCACACACCCTCTCACATGTGGTGTGTCCCACCCGATGGGTCCCACTCGGTAGGACCCACCACATGTGAGAGTGTGTGGCTGAGTGTGGTTGAGTGTGTGTGGCTCTATCACTATTCATTAATATATTACATACCTACGTAGTCAACAAAATTAACTGGCAGAAGTGAAAAAGTGGGTAATCGAATAAAAAAAAAGGGCCTCCTCTCTCTCTCTCTCTCTCCCCTCTACATTTTTTCTTCACTCATCACTCAAAATCCATTCCCCACACTTGAAATCTCACAAACCCACTTAGATCTGCACTCAATACTTCATTACCACCTCTAATGAGCTCGGGATTTTCGTGTAGAAGCCTTGGGAGAGCAATTTTCGGTGGAGAGAAGTTAGAGTTTCTTGTTCAAAGTGTTAGAGAAATCACCACACACACAATAATGGAATATGAAAACAGTAAAAAATCGAACACAGGAAATTTACGTGGTTCCCCAAAACCGGGTACCTCCACGGGAGCGAGAGCGAGTCTGTTTTTATTATGATCAAAATCGGCTAGGGTTTTTACAATAGAGAGTATATATAGCCCACACACACACACACAAAATTATTCGGCCATGTGGCCCACCAACGACAAATTATTCCGCTCCGTTCCGCCTGGCATCTGGCCTTTCATCAGAACTCCTTGGTACCTCTCCATATGAGCCACAAGTTCCAACACAAAGCTTGAGGGAGCCCAAAGTTTTTGAGGTAGGGATTCTTCTACCATTTTTTGGTGTTTATGAATGTTTATTGCATAAAATTATGATTTTATCCTATCTCATTTGAGTTAGTTTGAGTTTTTGAACCTAGTAGCTTGATTTTGAGATTTATACCTTGGATCTTTAAATTGGTTGTTACCTATTGAACATCTTTGAGGTAGGGACTCTTTTAATCTCTCTACACGTTTATGTGATGGTGGTTGTTACATTGTTGGAGTATTGGAGCTAAATTTTTCCATCCCCCTTTTTTTCTCTTGAAAAATCCCATGAAGAGTGACAAAAATTGTTTGAGAACCTTGCTCTATCGATAGGAATTGACTTCTTATCGGTAGGAGCTTTTTTGTTTCAAAAGTGGCTAATCTGATTGCTTATCTGTCGATAGGACCGACTAACTCTCTATCGATAGGACTGATTGACTTTATATGGATAGGACCGACTGACTCTCTATCAATAGGACTGATTTCTTCTCTATGGATAGGACCCTCCTTGTTTCAATGGCGGCCAATCTGATTGCTTCCCTATTGATAGGACCTGATCCCCTATTGATAGGACTTGATCCCCTATTGATAGGACTTCAATGATTCAGGATCAAACACTTAAACCTTTTTTTTTCGTGTCTTGTTTATCTATTTTATCGATTGTATGTCATTATTTGGATGAGTCATGACGACTTTCTTGATACTTGGTTTATAAATAGTTGATTGACATGTGGTGACAATTTTACGTTGAACAATTGGACACGTTTTGATGAAATAAAACACAAGTGGAATGTGACAATGATTGTTTGAAGATACTAATACTCGGAAGGGAAATATACAAGGTCTCTAAACGCCCACAATGACACTAGGTCCATCCCTTGGATGTGTCGCTAGGAAATTGCCTTGGCCAAGGGGGAACATAAATGGGGTCCCGAACGCCCGGAATGATACTAGGTCCACCTTCGGGTGAGTCGCTAGGAATTTCTCAAATGTACAATGAAAGTGAAATGAATGCAAAACTTGTTGGAAATGTTTGACACAAAAATGAAAAAGGGTACGTGTTGGGTACACCGAGTTTGATTTAAAGAGATTTTATCAATGTAAGGGGATCTTTGGTGAGTTGAAAGGGTTATAATCCGTATTTCAATTGGCATATATACACGTTTTATAAATTTCCTAATTGTTATCCGTTCATGCATTCCATCATGTACATTCATCTCATTTGCAGTTAGTAATGGTAGAAGTTTTCTCTACTAGGCAGTGTAGGTCACCCTATCATTTTCAGGTACAACTCACGAGCATAACTTGATTTGCATTGAATGTTTGGCATGGATGAAAGGCATATCATGAAGATTTATTTGACTATCTATTGTATCATATTTTTTAAAAGACGAACTTGTAACTTTATTAGTTGATCTCTTTTGAATTTGAAGGAAAAGGAATGTAAACCTTAATGCTTTCAACTTACGGTTTTATCATGGAATACTGGTACTCGGTTTAGACGTATTATGTGTAACGAACATGGAACATTGTGAGATGACTTTTGGAGGAATATATAATGTATTATGGAGTTATTCTATAGAGAATTGTTTATTAAATTATGGTGAAAATCGAGGGCGTGACAGGGGTTATGGGACTTGAACATGGATATTGTCCAACCAAGTTCAAGTTTCCAACCACTGAACCAACCCCTCTTTGGTATAAGTAGGGGTGCATATATATTGAGCTGAAGCGGGCTTGGACCGGGCTTATATTAGATAATAAAGAGATTTATGTATGCACAAACCCGGCCCATTAATAGTCGGATTTCATCTAATCCCAAACGTGGCCCTCTTAAATTTCATTTCCCAAGCCTATCCAACTTGCCTATTTATTTCTCTTAATTATTGTACTCAAATATAAATTACTCATCTCCACTACTATAAATTGAGTATATAACCATAACAGTAATAGTTACTCACTCCATCCATATTTAAGTGTGCTGCTTTGTAAATCCAACTTATTAAAGAAGCATCATCATTATTACTTTCATATCAACTTTTACCTCCACTTTACACATTTCACACCAATTTTTACCTTCACTTTTATCCAATAACTCTTTACCCATTAATTTTTTAAACAGAAAATTGGCCTATAGGCCAAGGTTGGGGCTTTAAAAGGTTTTTTGTCCTGCCTAACTTATTTTAAAGCCTCTAATATATTGATGTGAAATTTTTGAGAGTTTAAGGACGAAACTAGACATAAATACCCTTAATGATAAAAAAAAATTACAAAAAGAAAGCCGGCCGGTACCCGTCCCCTTTCCCTTTGCTGACCGACTGACTAATACCCCATCACTGCGTCAGTTCTCCTTATCCTTAGCTACTGTCCTATCACTCACTCTCTCTCTCTCTCTCTCTCTCTCATGCGTGGGTCCAACTGGGTGGGACAAAATTCAAGATTCAAAATTGAGAATTCAAAACTAGCCCCAGACTTGGGGTAAGAAATTGGGAGTTAATTGGGATTTTCAGATTGGGATGAAAATCAATCTGAAAAGTACATGGATGATAGGTGCTAAATAGATTTTATAAAAAGTTAATTTTGTCTCTTTAATTTTGGGATTGTGTTCAATTTTGAGGTTCAATTTTTGGGGGGTTAAGCTCTTTGGGGTAGTGGGTTTAGGCACTTAGGGTGCACTTTCCAATTATAGGATTTTAGTGCTTTAGGCACTTTCATATGGTACACTAGGGTTTTAGGCACTTTTATAGGGTACCCTGAGGTTTAGGCTTAGGGTGCACTTTCCAATTATAGGGTTTTAGTGGTTTAGGCACTTTCATATGGTACCCTAAGATTTTAGGCACTTTCATAGGGTACCCTAGGATTTAGGTTTAGACACTTTCATTAGGTTTGGGGATTTAGACACTTTCATAGGGTTTGGGGTGTTTAGGCACTTTCATGGGCTAGCGGGGGCATTTTTGGAATATGTAGGTGATTTGTCCTTTTGGCATTAAAGAATTAGTTTGTGTCATATTTCCATGATTAACTCCTAAACCATGTCCTTGTCGAAGAAAGACCCATTTGTAAAAGGGCAAAACAATAATTGTACAAAGATAACCTATTAACTTTTCATAACACACTTATTAAGGGACATCCCAAAATAGAATACTCAACCAAGCAAGCAATAGTTGAAGGGTACTGTGTATATAAAAGTATGGTAGTGATTTTTTTCCTTTCTTAATATAATTTTGATAGTATAAATATATAATGATCATCATCATTATTTTATAGGGGCTGGACCGGACTTAATTTTAAGAGATATTCCCTAACTCAACTCATTTAGGGAAAACACGGACCGGACCAATTCCTTGGACCACTGTACATCGCACTCCGGCTCTTGTAAAAAATGCAGAAGTAAGGATTTTCTAAATTTCTCCCATTATTGCCCCCTATCTCTCTGACTGAACACAGCTCTCTCTCTCTCTCTCTCTCTCTCGACGCCGCTTGATGAAGGACGCCCCACCTCACCGCTTCTACTTCGACTAATGCCACTCCCTTCGCCTCTCATCTCCATCCCTTCTGCTTTCGCTGCGATTGTTCACAACTTTTTTTGTTTCTGGAAATTTGAAACAAACGAAAAGCTCCAATTATAAAAGCCCTCCTCCATTGCCTCCCATGCATCACACAACTTTTTCTTCAGAACAGTTCTGTGAAAGTGTTTCAATCGCTTTCAAAAAGGCAAAAGATCAATCCTGTTTTCTGGAGCTTTGAATTTGTTGTTTCGATTAGTTATATTGTCGAATGGAATCTCAAGCTCGTGAAAATCACGAGTTCAAACCCAGTGAAAATCACGAGTTCAAACCCAAACTCAATGAAATTCATAAGCTCAAACCCAGTGAAAATCACAAGCCCAAACCCGATGAAATCACGAGCTCAAACCCATTAAAATTCAAGAGCTCAAATCTCGTGAACTTTTGCCGGCCGGGAGTGGATATTGGGTGGGGGTGGGAAGTGGGAGGTTAGAGCTAAGTAAAGCATAAATTTGTATTAAATTTAGTAGTCGTGATCTAGTGAAATTCATCAGCTGAAGAATGTTAATCGGAGGGCATTTTGAAATCTTTACACAAGGGGCCATCCTTACAGGAAATTAAAAATGTGTACTCCTTGTAGGGAATTTTAGTCTTGTTTTCTTTACCTACATGCAATTTTCTAACTCATTTACTAAATAGGCTTAAAAATTCAACCCAATCCGATGGGCCTAATTATATATCACAAACCTACAAAAATCAGGCTAGGTTGAGAGGGCTAGCGGGCCGGTGTGCATCCTAAGTATAATATTTTCACCTATCTAATCCTTTAATTTTGGTTTATATACTCCCTCCGTCCCTTTTTTAAGTATGTGACTTCGTAAATCCATTTATTAAAGAAACATCATCACTATATACCTTTCACATCAAACTTTTACCTCCACTTTACATTTTTCACATCAATTTTTACCCAAAAAATTATCTTCCACTTTTACCCATTAATTATTTACTCACTAAATTTTTAGAAGGGCAAAATGATAATTTTTTTTTTTGCTAAGCAAAGAATTTATTAATCTTTGAAAACGAATTACAAAGATTAAAGGGACCCGAGACTGAAAACGCCAAGGGCCCAAAGGGGAAAAGACTAACCAAAAGGGTGGTAAGATACCAACCAGAAACCAGAACCAAAACCAGAAAAGAAACACCCGAGGCACCCCCAAAGAACTACAGCAAAACAAAGAAAAAACTTAAGAGACACTACTGCTAAACCAACCAAGAGCAAACAAAACTAGAAGCAACAACAAAAACCCCAAACTTTTACCCATTAATTTTTCAAAACACACTTATTAAGGGATAGCTCAAAATGAAAATGCTCACACTATAAAGGGGACGGAGGGAGTATATTTTTATGAACTGCACTTACGAGTTGTTTTAGGTCATAATCTGAGAGAGAGAGAGAGAGAGAGAGAGAGAGAGAGAGAGAGAGAGAGAGATGCGGCTGCTGCTGCAATGTAAGTTTATATGTTCACTGAACTTTCAGGTGAGAACAAACAAATGTTAAAAGAGAGTCTATAACACCACAGACAGAAAATTCTTAAAACAGCCACCTCATGGTAGTAGCAAAACCTCATAACGAAAGATTTCAAAAACAACATAATACCGGGAAAACAAAACAAAAAACAAAGGATTTCTAAGGGAAACAAAACAAAAAAACGAAGGATTCTAACTTCTACAGTCGAGCTTGATCAAACCACACCACTGGATTGATTGATCGAGCTACAGCAAGGAACAAACATGAGCATGTGTCCGTGACCTGACTAGTGAGGCATAACAAGTCTGAGAGGTACAACAAAATAACCAACTATTCATAGTCGCGAGAAACTGACCTCTCCAAGTGCCCATATTCATTGTCCAAATCTTGAACTTTAACCCTTCCACGCTTCTCAGAGGTAGCTCCATCAGCAAAGTAATTGTTGTCATCTTCCATTGGATCGTATGGATCCTGATAGCGATCTGACTGATTATAGCGGCCTTGGTCGTGCTCAGTTTCTGAACGCTTATGCCCATGATCATTCTCTCCATACCATTCCGGATTATCTTCTTCTGGCTCAACATGCTCATACTTCCGCCTCCTCTCACCATGTCGATCCCTCTCATGTTTTGACTCCACGCGGTCGTAATCATACTCCCTATTATCAAGGGAAGTCCCTTGCTCTTGGTCAGGGTCCCCAACCTGATAACTCCTTGACCTATCCCTCTCTCTCTCTCGAGGGCGGTCCCGCTCCCTATTACGGCCCCTATCTCGATCGTGTTCAGACTCTCTAACACGATCTCCACCGCGGTCGCGGTCGCGGTCACGGTCACGGTCACGACCACGATCACGTCCGCGGTCACGATCACGCCCCCTGTCTCTCTCCTTATCCCTGTCTCTGTCTCGATCTCTGTGGTGCCTATCCTCCTTGTGATCACGATCCCTTGATTTGTCATTAGCATGCTCGCTAGATCTCTCCCGTTCTCTCTCTCTATCTCTTCCCCTTTCACGTGGTTTTTCACTATCCCTGAAACATTTGTTATCCATAAGTACACAGCTTATGAATTTTACAGAAAGATATGCAGAAACAGTTATGGTAACCACCACCCATTGGCATTCATTCATTCAGGAGCAAAATAAAATAAAAAGGTTAGAATTCCAACACACGTTCTTCACCCCTTTCAAATTTCAATACATATTCCCATGTTCTAATGCACTTACCACATACTTCAACACATTTCTGGAACCTTAAACACAGCTCAACTGGGGTGATTAGCATTTTCTATATGGAGAAATAAAGATTTTGCTGGAAATATGTAGCCAAACTCAATTTTTAACTGATTATAAGTTACCGTGTTGTATTATATGATCTTAAGATTGATCATTAAACAATTACTACCATGCAAGAAGTCACGAAAAGAGAATTTGGAATTAGCTTTATTGCAGACTCTGCCTAAGCCATATCTCCAAGACGTGGTTTCACTCGCTGCATGGCTCAGTCAACTTGTGTAACCTTTATTGGCTTAAAAAGTAAGTCCATAGCTAAAAGCAATCTCTGAGAAAAATATAGCGTGCAGAAAAGTTGACAATAATGTACCTTTCTCCATGCCGATCATCATGTATCCCTGGCTCCTCCGACCTTGATGGTCCTCCAGATTGCTGTTGCTCTCTGAGCATTTAAAGAGTGGAAGTAAACATTAGGTTTTGTTACAAGTAATGGGATTCTCGAGGTAATTAATATACGAAAATGCTAGAGCCACACACACTCAACCACACACCCTCTCACATGTGGTGTGTCCCACCCGGTGGGTCCCACTCGGTAGGACCCACCACATGTGAGAGTGTGTGTGGCTGAGTGTGTGTGGCTCTATCACTATTCATTAATCTATTACATACCTACGTAGTCAACAAAATTAACTGGCAGAAGTGAAAAAGTGGGTAATCGAATAAAAATCAGGCAAACTCCCGATCCTCAAATAGGTAATCTGAAAATATTTAACTCTCAATAACGCCTAGAAACCCAGCTACACTAGTTCTACCAATGAATTGAGCGATCCAGAATCTTGGGAATGGCACCAAGATGCATATAAATCTACAATAATTTCACTTCAACGAATTCCAAGGGAATACCCAATGACCTATGCATGCGATACCCTTCCTCCACTAGGACCATAATTGTCATTGTCAAGAGAAATGTTAGATACATCTATATCCGAACAACCAACAAATAATTGAATTCAATTTTATCCCAAAAGGAAAAGATATGCCAACAACCAACAAATAATTGAATTCAATTTCATCCCAAAAGGAAAAGAAAAGCAACAGAACTCAGCTAATAAAGCCCCAACATTAGCTACTTCGGAAGAAAACAGGAAAGAAAGTTTAGGTTTTCTTCTACTCCCTCCGTCCCAAATTGCTGGTTCTTCTTTCTATTTTGGGATGTCCCAAAATGTTGGTCCTATTTCTGAAAACTATCAAAACATGTCAAACTTCCAGTTTTACCCTTAAAAGTACTCTTTTCCCTGCCAATTTATTTCGCAGTTTTTGAAATTCGTGTCATTTCTAAATCGTTTATATCTTTTAATATATAATGTTTTTCATGATTTTTAAAACTTTGTATAAAACAGATAATTAAGATCTATCAAACAAGATTCATATTGCATATTTTTTGAGATCCATATTAAAAGATATAAACAATTTAAAACCACTTAATAAACTTTACAATTTCAAAGGATAATTTTGGAACTCTAAGACAATAATTTTGTCTCCTTAAAAAGTTGGATTCCCCAAAAGGGACAAGCAATTTTAGACGGAGGGAGTAATTTTCTTCCTTACCTTTCTCCCGAACCTTTTGCCTTGTCCAAATGGTACACAGGAAAAAAATCGGAATTCGAACTGTTAAAATAATATTAGGAATATTAAGTTATCATGTTTTCTAGGTTTTATTATTGTGTTTCCTGTTTAGACTAGGCTATATTATTCATGTTCTCTTGTTATTTATGCATGTTTTCCTAAGTTGTTTAGGTTTCTTAGTCACCAGGTCTTGTAGACGATATAAAGGCATTTATATTTTAAAGATTAAAGAAAGGTTCTCCTTATCATGGTATCGGAGCTTCTAACACGAAAAAAAAAAAAAAAAAGTTTACAAACACAACTATTCACATGCTGCATATAAGATAAATCTGTGACTTAGTTTTGTGTATACAAGTTTGTGCAATTGTGCCATCAAGCCGATACCTTCCAGCATACTTTTGATTCGAATCCTCTCCACCAACCCTAGTTGTACCTAGTCCACCACCAAGTCTACGAGGCCGCCAATTTGGAACAGTTCTACCACGTTCAACATCCACAAGCACCCTTCTGTTATCAAGCTTTTTCCCATCAGCTTGTTTGTATGCAACTGCATGACATAAATGAAGCAGTGAGATACAATGTCAACTGCAGAAAAACCAACATACTGGTAAAACTACTGCAAACCTTTCATATCCCTCGTGTGCATATACTCAATGAATGCATAGCCTCTAGGTTTATTCGTCACTTTATCATTAACCAGTCGAACCTGCAACTTGAAGGCTAAAAAATGAGCCACCATCAAAGTAACAGGATTAGATCATGATGTTCTTTTAAGTTTGAAACTGAAGTTCAACTAAAAAAAAGGAGGAAATATCACTCAAAATCCTAAATGGCACGGCATACAGACACTATGCCTAATTAGCCGTGCTGACCTTAAATCATACGGCTCTCCAGGCAAGATGCATCATCGCCACTGCTAGAGTTGCAGAAAAACTGACCTACACGGCCAACTTACCAGTAATTGAACATACTAACCTCCCCTTACCAGGGACTAATATTGTAAAAACATAAAGGAGTGCTTTTTGAACAATGTATGAAATACCAAGATATCTCGCAACAGCTGATATGTTTTTGATAGCCTTTAAATCGAACGTAAAATATTTAGCAGCAGGAAATGCATATAAAATTTAAATAAAGAGAAAGGATGCTAATACTCCCTATGTTTTTTACCTAGTGGAGGAAAATGTTGTCAGTCTCCTTTAGTTGCTCCGGAATAAAGACCAAAAGGGCCAATACATTACTGCTCTGCTGAAAGCAAAAATTTTCGACTTTGCTGTGCAGGATGAAGCACCAACTTTGGATTTGAATGGGTTAAAAATGTTACAAGATCAAGGAACTCAAACTGCCATTTTTGGGGAACAATAAACCCTTACCAAGGATTGTGATCGAATGATGAACCTTTCTAGACCAATACTTACAAACTAGCAAAGCACCAATGTCAAAAGAACATTCCAAAGGATGAGCAAAATAAACCAACAATGGTACCTGTGTAACTATTCCAAGTTGATTTACCCTTCACCAATTATAACTATGAATGAAAGTGATGCTTGTTCATTTCCACTTCAAAATTGACGTTATCTCAGGATAGCTCATGTACAAGTAAATATCTCAATGTTCTTACTTCTTACCATTTTCGTGCACACAATAATTTTTTTTTGCCTATTGCAGTCAAGGAAAATACATATATGCAGAAAACACAATTACCAATCCATGAACTCTCTGTAAAAGGAAATTTCAAATGTTAATGAGAAAAATAAAACATTTCTACAACTAATTCGCTCTTTAGATGTTGTATACTATTGTATCCTATAACCGATTGAGAAAATATAATAGAACTTGATCCGAGAAAAAACACGTGGCAAAATGGATTCAAACACAAAAAAAAAAAAAAAAAAGAATGCTCATGAAATTTGTTTCATCAGCTAAAAAGTCATGGTGGGAAAAAAAAATTAATATCTTTGGACTCGAAAAGAAACAACAAATATGTATTTTCCACTAAAAGGGTGAAAATAATCCACTAGAAGACAAATGAAAACCTTCTTACTGAAGGCAATACCCTGAGCACCACCAAAAGGTGCTCTTTGACACCTACCCGTTTGATTGGCCCATAAGCCTCAAACTCCCTTTTGGCTTTGCTTTCCGTTGTCTCATAGTTCTGAAAGCAGAAAAAGCGTCACACAGAAAAAGCATCACATAAATACTTGAAAGTAACTGAATATTGAAACGAGATTTAAAAAAAAAAAAAAAATTTAAACATACACAACTCACCAGCCTAGCAACAAAGAGTGTTTTGTATGGATCTCCAGAAATGTTTGGGTCGTTATTCGGATCATCTGTAAGGTAGATGTTTCTATTACTAAAATAAGATAATTGAACCATAAACTTTACCAACTCCTCAAAGCTCATGATCAGTGAAGAAATAGAACAGCCTTCTCACATTTCTCAAGCTCCTTTGCAGCCTTTGTTGAACCTTCCTCCAGACGTAACTTGTGGATCCTCTCCTTTTTCTGTGCCTGAATTCACCCAGTGAATGAGCAAGTATTATATACTGAGTATAGGAAGTTTTATGACAAACAAACACACAAACAAACAAAGTCCAAGCGAACCTAAGGCTCTGTTCAGTTGACGGGAATGTTGTGCAGGAAAGTTAGTACCGGGAAAAGTGAATTGAAGTATAATAAAGGAAAAGGAAATCTATTTTTCTGTGAGTGTTCATTTGACAAATGAATTCTCCGGAAAAACTGAAATTTAGTTCATTTGTCAAGAAAAGGATATTTATAGGAAATTTCTTTTATCTTGTTCAATGGCTATTTCGAATAAAAGCAATTCCGGGAGCTAAATATCTGGCCACCTATGAAGCACCGACACTCCTAGGAGGCGCCGTATTGCCGTATGGGACACGGCGGGGACACGCCTAAATACGTATGGGACACGCCACGTGGCGTGTCCCCCAAATTTTTTGAATTTTTTGACGGGGACACGGTGGGGGGAAAATTGTAATTTTTTTAAAAAAATTTGGGGTCAATTTGTAATTTTTTAATTTTTCAGGGGTCAATTTGTAATTTTTTAAAATTTTTTGGGGTCAAACTGTAATTATCAATCTTTAAATTTTTAAGTTTTTTTAATTTTTTTAAATTAATATATATATTGCCGTGTCCCCCGCCGTGTCTGTGTCCCTTTTTTCAAAATTGCCGTATCCGTGTCCATATCTGTGTCCATGTCCGTATTCGTATCTGTGTCCGTGCTACATAGCTAGCCAACCATATTTCCAATGGCTTTCGCTTTTTATTTTTTTGTCTTTATTAAAAAAAAATTGAGTTTCGATCATAATTTTTTACTTTTCCCATTCCTCTTGTCGAGGCTAACCAATAATCCATAAAAAATTTGACGCCAAACTAACAAGTACGAAAAAAATTGAATAGGGAAAAAATAAGCCAACTGGCTTGTTAAGCGAAACCAAACTAAAGTATTGTTATCAATCACGATGTTATACTATGGAAGCTTAAAAATAAAAGGAAAAGGCAAAGGCAAAATGTAATACTTAACAAAACAAAAGACTGATAATAAGATTAAAAAAAAAAAAAAAAACTCCAAAAAACCAATATATTGACTCTGTTGCCTATGTTTACAACAGAAAACAAAGAAAAAATGAAATTTTATACTAAATAAGGAAATTTATACTAAATAAGGAAAATAAAGGAGAGAGGAAGAATGTTGGCGTAAAAAAATTGAGAATGGTGAGAGAAGAAAACTTTCCCACGATGCTAAATTCCATATCTTTTGCAGGATCTATTTTACGGGAAAGTGCTTCCTGCTGGGAAAATCATTTTACTGGTTCATATCCTTTACCAGATAACTGAACACTCCACAATATGTGGGAAAGTTAACTTTCCCATCCTTTCTTGACATCTGAACGGGTCCTAATGTGTTGCTAATAAATCAATCATATGCAATGCAGAGTAAACCAAATTCCAAAAACCACGACATCTTAACCCTTCAAACACTTAATCCTGGAAATCCGGTGTCAATTCCCCAAACCTTGCAGCAGCTTCAATCAGAATAGCAGATGCCCATTCACAAGAATCATAAAACAATTGTTTGACACAATAATTCAAAGGATTTGCAAACATCAAATCCATCACTCTCACAAATACTGGGGCACCAGGTCTCCAAGTTCATATGTAAGCAAAATGCCTGTCTACTTTACACTTTTATATGGCTTAAAGTGCCTGCAAGTGAAAAACTGATGGGAAAGGAAAAATTTCAGATCTACTACAGGTCCTTGTCAGATGGACCCATTAGACTCATCTACAGCCCATTGAAGAGATAATATTCTGGTGAAAATCACATGAATCAAAAGATAGGTTATGGGCAAACCCCATTTCAAGCCCTAGACGCCCTGAATCCGCCTTCTCTAGTCCATACTCACCAAGGAATGTTTCCATTGTCATTGATTTGAAAAATGAAAATCAAGATCTACTTCGCATCTATTGTTACTTGAATTAGGAATCAGGAGATAAACGTAATACTCCCTCCATCCCATAAAGTTGGTCCCTCTTTGGGAATCCAACTTTTTAAGGGAACACAATCATTACTCTTTTAAATAAATGAATTTCCCAAATTACCCTCTTTTTTGAAAGGGCAATGATTACTTTTCAAATTCAAATTCATTTTCGCTCCACTTATGCATTTGAATTTCAATTTGATAATGAAGTACAATAAGGAAAGAGCTTAATGTTGGGTTATTAACTGGTCAAAACGGACAAGAATTTTGGGACATCCTAAAAAGAAAAGATGGCCCAACTTTTTGAGACTGGGGGAGTATATGCAATTTCTATCACTGGTCTGTAAAAAAGTGCAAAATAACTCACCAGATCAAATTTAGA
Source organism: Vaccinium vitis-idaea (assembly GCA_963854785.1). Classification (NCBI taxonomy): domain Eukaryota; kingdom Viridiplantae; phylum Streptophyta; class Magnoliopsida; order Ericales; family Ericaceae; genus Vaccinium; species Vaccinium vitis-idaea. The sequence continues at coordinate 28,529,058 of OY978217.1, read as the reverse complement.
ATCACCCGACTTTAATAGATCATATGCATGAAATTGGTGCCAACTATTTGAAAAATCAAGATAGAACATTCCCTCCACATCTCACCAGCATTGATGAGTTATAGTGTACTTGAGTGAAGAGCGTTATTAAAACACAACGTGCTAAATATTATAGTATACAACTCAAAAGAAGTAGGGTTCTTTCAGAAGGTATCTTACAGTAGTTTCAGCCTCTTGGACAGGTGGTTGATATTCTGGGTCCCCTTTCTCAGCAAAGTTACTCACGAATTGAGCCATCCCTTTGACATAAAAAATGCAATAATGATGGATGGACAAGAAAAGTCAAGTGAATACGACCAGCCATGAAGGCTTCAAATTACCGGTATATGGAGGACATTTTCTCTTCTCCAAAGGTGGTTTGTATACCAAGGGTGGTCGGGGCTCAAAAAGCTTCAAAAGGTTGAATGTTAAACCAGTTGGATGACTTTGCCCGATCTGCATTAAAACATATAGCTTAATTTAGCAGCTTAGACCAGTAGATGAAACAATGTTACTGCAACGAATATCTACATTATGTAAGCATGAGTTGCTGGCACTTTTCACATTTGCCTCTCATCTACGTCTTCTTTCGCAAATGTATTTTTTCGTAAATGTATTTGACTCTTGATAGGCCCTCTCTCTGTCTTCAATTGTTCAATGTCTAGCTTTTATGGTTTAGGCATTGATTAGGCATTTTATACATTAGTCGGGAATTAATTGACTAGGCGGTGACTGGTCAGCGCGTGTATTTCATTATTTTCACAAAAAAAATTAGGGGTAATTGTGTATTATTAATGAGAATACAGAAAATAAAATACATATCAAATACCAATTTTATGTGTTAAGTACTTAATTTCTATTCGTGTTGAACTTTTAAATATCAAACTTCATATTTGCCTACTTATTTTTTACTTGTCACTACTTAATTTTTACGTGTTATTTAGTCTTAGTGAATTTTTTCCCTAGTATTTCATCATTTCTTACTCTAACTATGGTGACCGTCGTCCTAAGAGCCTCGCCTGACTAGACCTCTTGGTGGAAGGATGGACTCACCTGAACTCTATGGCCCCCTGCACAAGCAGCACCCTCCGTTAGCGCCTAACCTGGCCAGAAGGTGACCGGGAAGGAACTACAACGGTTAAGTGAGAGTTTGCTTGAGAGGAAAGTACGGAGTATTTGAGATTGTGTGTGTACCCCTTATGGTTTATCACTGTACTTATATAGGCCTCCCTGACTTGCTCTCCAAGTTGTCACGAGCTTGGCATGCATGGGAACCGCTCTGGTGACGTCAACCGTTGCGCAATGGATAAGGCAGTTTACATGCACGTGTTCGGATCTGCCCGGTTCATATGACTCGGTCAACTTGGTTCAGATCCGGCCAACAAATCATTACATCGGGTTATGGACCAGACGACCCGTTTCGATACGAACCGCTTGGTTCGTCTGTTAGCTCAGTCCAGCCATCCATTTGGTCTCCGTATGGACCTTCGGCGTATTCGGCCCATTACAATAACCCCTCAACTTCTACTGATGCAAGCTTGTGACAGAGATTTTAACACTGGCCTTGGCCGAGCGGATTTCGTGTTTGCCGAGAAGATTGTTACCGAGCAGCCCACTACAACAGCCCCTCAACTTCTGCCGATGCAAGCTTGTAAGGGAGATGTTGACACTGGCCTTAGCCAAGCAAATTTAGTGTTTGCCGAGAAGACCGTTGCCGAGAGGAACACAACGGAATGATCAAGTTCTCGGCTGGGAACATTCATTTCGGATTGATGCTTCGATTTACGAGGCCTTTGTCGAACCCCAGCTAAGTCCTCATCCGCGCATGATGTTGTGTGCTCCACTTGTCGGCCTATGGACGGCGGGGTGCACAAAAGGACACCCCTCACGCGATGTGTTAGGCAGCTGTACAACCCATCCTATCAACGCCACATGGTGCCCTCGCGTTGGCCGAGAGGACGACAATTCATTTTTCCTGTGCACGCCTCTTCGAATTTCATTCCTCCCCTATAACTACGGGTATGGGAGGAGAGAGAGCTACCTTCACTCTCTCTTTCTTCACTGGTCTTCTTCAAAGCCTCTCTCTCTACAAACCGCGCGTCTTCGATCTCGATCAAGCCCCAAATCTCAGCAAAACCCCTCGATCTTTAAGAATCTCCCAGTAACCTTCAATCTAACTTTGTTTTTACCCCTTTCAAGCAATTTGCATGCATTTTTGGGGTTTGATCTGGTTTTTTTTTTAGAGTTTTGAGTGACTATGAATAGTGCCATGAACAATGGCTTCACTATTGAACATTCAACGTGTTCTTGCCGAAGGGACACGTCTCGTGTGGCAAGAGAATGAGGTGAGTAGGCAAACCGAGCCGAAGAGCTTTGGCCGAGGAACTGTGAGATCTTTCCGTACGTTTGGGCTTCGGTCTTTTTTGCTGGGGGTAGTACTTAGGCTTGTCCAACTTGAGCAGCATTATTGATCTGACCCTTTTGCAAATAGCTAATGGTATCTTCACAACCCATACACTATATTAGGATCTAGCTGCCCACGTGATTGTGCTCTCCTCGGGCTCGGATAGCTCTTGGATTGAGTCGGATACAATTGGCTTGTATACCAATTCCAAGAACAAATTCTTTGGCCGTCACTTCTTGACTTGTCGACCGAATCGCTACCATTTGATTGACTTCCTGCTGGACTCCAACCGATGGGCAAACGATTACGTCCAAGTCTCCGGGAACTATGCCTTTGGTCCCCTAGAGAGGGTATTCCCAGTCCTTACCAGGAAGATGTTCATAGGTTCACTTACTGCTTGTCTAACTATTTTAACACTTTGCTTCTTTGTCAACTACTTAAAACTGACATTCGTTCCTTTTCTTCTTCAACCTTGTCTCCAATTTCCACTAAGTTGAAGAAGTATGTTAAGTTATAAGTTAAGGGTCTATTTGTTATGTATATATTTTCTAGGGGTAGTTTAGTCTTTTTAGTTTACTCTCTTATACATAATATTGTATAGCCCTATCTTTTACACAGTTGAATGAGAAAATGTTCGACACTCTCTCTCTCTCTGGAACTTTACATGGTATCAGAGCTTGATCCGTTATTGATCGCTCCTGCCTTCAGCTAATCGATAGTAGAAGATCGATCAAGAGAGAGTTGCTTCAGTCACGTTGTGGTTGTGTGAAAGGTGTTTCACGATGATCGACTAGGATGGGTTTCACCGACAGTGTTCGATACTTCTGGGTTATCATCAACGACCATGACTACCGTACAACCACTACGACCCTCGTTGATCTCCGGCAACCATCGTATGACCACTGTAGGTTCTTCGGTGACCTGTACAAACTCCGGCGAGTTGTTTTCTAATCACCGTGAGTCTTTTCTTGCTCTAAAACTGCTGGGCTTCCTCTGTCTATGTTCGAAAACTACTGGATTTCTTCCTTTTGCCTCCGAAACTAATTGGGTGACCAAGTAATCTGCTGGGCTAGATCTTTTGAGGTATTTCTGTACGTTTTTCCTTTTTTCAGAGTGTTTTCTGGTTTGAGGGTTGGTTCTTCACCCTCCTTTGGCGTTGTTTAGTAGGCTTTTACTGCCCTACTTCTGATAGCAATGTCCGAGACTCCGAAAACTGGTGATATGAGTGCAAAAAGTGAGTCGAGTCGTGTTGTGACTACTGATAACTTGCCTCTGGATATTTGCGCAATTAAATTGGATGGCACCAACTACTTACTTTGGTCTCGTAGCTTTACTCTAGCCATCACAGCTAAAAGCATGTTGAAATTTATCACTGGCCCTGTTCCAAAACCAGCAGTTGCTACCCCAGATCTTGAAATATGGACTTCTCAGAATGCTTTAGCCATGACATGGCTCTTCAACTCCATGGTAGCTACCATTCGTCATAACTTTCTGTTCCTAGATACTCCACATCAGGTTTGGGCTGTTGTGGCACAAACTTATTCTCAGAAAGGGAATGATGCTCAGGCTTTTGAGTCAAGAAGGAGACTCTGGGGGTTAGATCAAAACAATCGATCTCTAGCCAATTATTATTCCGAATTGAGTGGCGTTTGGCAGGAACTTGGATATTACAGGGGCTTTCAAGCTGTTTGTACTCCTGATGCAACTGCATTCCAACAGATGGTTGAGAAAGAACGCATTTACGACTTCCTAGCTGGCCTTAACTTCGAATATGATCCGATTCGGGTGCAAGTTCTGGGTCGCACTCCTTTTCCCTCCCTTGGAGAAGCTTATGTGAGTGTTCAGCAAGAAGAAAGTACAAGGAATTCTATGGTTCACCCAACCCCTCCAGATCGATCAGCCTTAGCTGCCATTCCTGCTCCATGGGATGGTAAGACTGCTCAGGTTCAACATGGGGATAAGGGAGGTGTCATAGACCGTGATTTGCTTCAATGTGATTATTGCCACAAGACTCGTCATACTAGAGAGTTTTGCTGGAATTACATGGTCGTCCCTCTCGTGGACGGGGAGGTGGTCGAGGAGGAGGCCGAGGTGGAGGTGTGCGTTCTCATGCACATGTTTCAGAGTCCACAGTTGAGCCTCTACCTGATTCTAGTGGTGGCAGGTTATGTACTTCGGTTTCTGACGGCTCTCATGGTGGTGCTCTTTCCTAAGGGGAGTAACAAACTCTCAAGCACCTTATGTCCAGGCTAGACACTTCATCTACCATTGCTTCTACTTCCTCTCACTTTGCCCACATAGGTATTCATACTAGTGCATCCATTGCTTCCTCTTCACTTCCTTGGATCATAGACTCTGGTGCTACTGATCATATGACAGGTTGTTCATTCGTTTTTTATTCTTATTTTCCATGTTCTTGTAAGGATAAGGTCAGAGTAGCAAATGGATCCCTATGTTCTATTTCTAGGAAAGGTTCCATCCATTATTCTCCAACCATTTCACTTGCTTCAGTTCTTCATGTCCCAAACTTTTCTACTAACCTCCTCTCTGTTAGTAGTCTTACTCATTGTGTCTTTTAGGAACTGGGTACGGGGAGAAGGATTGGCAGTGGTAAAGCTTATGGTGGACTATATTTTTTGGAGCCTACACCTAATCTAGTCATTCCACCTCTGTCATGTGGCCAAGCTCTTGAAGCGGATGTAGGCTCGGCTCTTTCTTTACTGCATCAGTGGCACCGTAGACTGGGCCATCCATCTTTTGGCATTTTAGAAAAACTTTTTCCTAGTTTAGTTAAGCACTATACTAGGAGTCAGTTTTTTGTGAAACGTGTGAGCTTGCAAAACACAAACTCTCTTTTTATGCTCCTGTTAATCAAAGAAGAGAATCTCCATTTATGGTTATACATTCTAATGTTTGGGGTCCTTCCCCCATTATTTCTCTTTTAGGCTATCGTTGGTTTGTTACTTTTATTGATTGTCATTCCCGTGTCACTTTGGTGTATTTACTTAAGGCAAAAAATGAGGTTTTTTCGTGCTTTAAATCTTTTCACCAAATGGTGAGTACTCAATATATTGCTAAGATTAAAGTGCTTCGTAGTGATAATGTAACTGAGTATATAGATGGGACTTTTCGGGCATATCTTAATGACTGGCATTCTTTTTCAGACTTCTTGTGTTGGCACTCCACAACAAAATGGAGTTGCTGAACGCAAGAATCGCCATCTTGTTGAGGTAGCCCGTTCACTTTTGTTTACCATGAATGGTCCTAAACATTTTTGGGGTGAAGCTGTTCTAACTGAAGCTTTTCTTATAAATCGCATGCCATCTTGTGTTCTCCAGTTCCAAACTCCTATTAAGTTCCTTCCTGGCTGCTCTCGAGTCTCATCTCTTCCACCCAAAATCTTCGGTTGTGTTTGTTTTGTTCATGCTCCTGAGCACCCAGGTGGTAAGCTGGATCCCAAAGCCCGTAAGTGCATTTTCCTTGGCTATTCTCCCACTCAGAATGGTTATAAATGCTATGACCCGCACTCTCGCAAAACGAATGTCTCTATGGATGTCACATTTTGGAAAATAGAATCCTTTTATCCGTTGTCCACTTCATCTCTTCAGGGGATGCTAGACAGGAAGAGATGAGGGAAGAAGAGTTGTTGACATCTCATACTACAGAGTCATGGTCTTACCTTTTACCTTGCCATAATGAAGGGGAGGAAGATAACTCACGGAAAGAACCTTTACCTGCAGAAAGAGTGGAACATGATGTTGGTGGAAGATTGGATGGGCCAAATCTACAGCCCTTTTCTAGAAAGAATAAAGGCCAGTCTACATGTGTCGTGCCACTTTGCCAATCTCCATCTCCTACTCCAGTTTCTGACTCTTCAGCTGACTCATCTAATAATGATTCTCTTCCTCCTGTTGTTGATGATCTTGATGCTCCTATTGTTATTAGAAAGGGAGTTAAAGTGTGTACCCAACATCCTATCTCTCAGTTTGTTTCATATTCCCGTTTATCTCCTTCGTATCGTGCATTTGTCTCTTCTCTTTCTTCTATATCTATTCCACAGGGTTGGAAAGAAGCTATCACAATGCCTGAGTGGAAAGAAGCTATGGTAGAGGAAATGACAGCATTGAAAAAGAATGGCACCTGGGAATTAGTTACTCTTCCAATGGGAAAGAAACCAGTGGGATGCAAATGGGTTTTCACTGTAAAGCACAAGGCAGATGGGGCAGCTGAGAGATACAAAGCCAGACTTGTTGCCAAAGGCTTTACTCAAACATATAGCATTGTCTATGAGGAGACCTTCGCTCCTGTAGCTAACATGAATTATGTTTGAAGCAGTGTTCTAAAAGGTCTAGAAGGCCGAGTACTCGCCGCCTAGGCACTAGAAGGACCCTCGCCGACTAGCCCGACTGGACTGACTATCCCGACTATCCCAACTAATTGTCCGACTAGGCGCCGAGTACTCGGCCCTGGAAGCTAGAAGGTGCCCGGCCGCCCTGGGAGCGCCTAGCGAGTTTTAGAACCTTGGTTCGGACCTTGCTTTCTTGTGCGGCTATTTTGAATTGGCCCCTCCAACAATTTGATGTGAAAAATGCATTTCTTCACGGTGACTTAGAGGAAGAAGTGCATGGAGATACCACCGGTTTTTCCTCTTTTGCAACTGGAGTGGGTTAAATCCAATGTACCCTTGAAAGAAGTTAAACATGTGCTATAATGACCACCACGTGAGGGTAGTTAGCTCGGGGCTGTTGCATAAGGGTTCCCTAACCCTACACCGAGCTGAGTTAACCATGAATAAGGTCAAAACAATAAACTAAGTACCAAGTGAAGGTATACTAGCTCGGCACAAGACACAAGGGGATATCCCAGACATGGCCAAGCTAGATAGGCTACGAATAAAGCTTAACAACATTCTGGAATACATAATTCAGACCAGTGCCAGCTCGGCACGGATGGGCTGAGATATGTACGAGTTATGCCGAGCTATGTGGAAGCACGGCACCGCTTTAATATATATGGCGGTGAGACATTTGAAAGTATTCTAAGACGGTTCCTTATGTGATAAGGAGCAATCCCGTGAATAAAGGGATTGATATAAGCATTCCTAATGCAAAAAGGAATACACCCCATATAGGAGGGAATCCTATATGGAAAGGATATCTAATAGGAGAGTCCTATTAGGAAAGGTTTCCTAAAACAAATAGGAAACCTAGGGCACGAGAAGCCTAAGCTCACAAGCCATCTTCACCTATAAATACAGCATTATGCCCATGAAGAAAGGTACGTTGTAACACCCAGTTATACGCATTCTATTCATTACTTAATTAGTAATCCAGTACTAACTTAAGCATCGAAGGGCCTTTGCCGACGAGAGGAAAGGTGCTCTAACCCTTGTCTATCTTGCAGATCTAGGGTTCCGGCGAAGAAGCACGTGATCAAGCACCTACGTGGATTTTATCCCCGTACAACAACAAAGGGAAAGGTGTGTAGATTTAGAAAAGGCCCTTTAAGGATTGAAGCAATCTCCTAGAGCATGGTTTGACATGTTTCTCAAAGCCATGTTGAGATTTGGATACAGAGTCATGCTAACCATACTATGTTCATCAAGAGGAGTAATGGTAAGATTGCCATTCTTATTGTTTATGTGGGTGACATAATAATGACAAGTGACGATGCGGATGAAATTGTTAGCCTTAAGGCTCATCTTGCTCAAGAGTTTGAGATTAAGGATTTGGGGTCTATGAAGTTCTTTCTTGGAATGGAGGTGGCTAGATCTGACAAAGGGATTTTTATCTCTCAAAGGAAGTACATCATTGATCTCTTGGAAGAAACTGGTATGTTGGGATGTAAGCCAGTCGATTCTCCCATTGAGGCCAACCATCACCTTGGTAGCAATGTGGGGGAGCATACATACAAGGAGAGATATCAGAGACTTGTGTGTCGCCTGATATACTTATCTCACACTAGACCAGATATTTCCTATGCTCTAGGGGTTGTCAGCCAGTTCATGCATGAACCTCATACTAGTCATCTTGATGCAGTTTATCGTATCTTGAGGTATCTTAATTCTGCCCTAGGTAAAGGAATTTTGTTCTCTAATCATTGTCACTTGAGATTGGAAGCTTTCACTGATGCAAACTGGGCTGGTTCTATTGATGATCGGCGATCTACTTCTAGCTATTTCACCTTCCTTGGAGGGAATTTGATTACATGGAGGAGTAAGAAGCAATCCGTGGTAGCTAGATCCAGTACAAAGCTATGGCTAATGGTGTTTGCGAGCTTTTATGGCTCCAAACCTTTTTGCGTGATTTGGGATTCCCTGATTGTGGTCCTGTAAAGCTCTACTGTGATAACAAAGCTGTCATAAACATTGCTCATAACCCCGTTCAACATTATCGAACAAAGCATATAGAAATTGACAGGCATTTCATCAAGGGGAAGCTGAGCAACGGTTTGATATGCATGCCTTTTGTGAGATCCGAAGACCAATTAGCTGATGTATTTACAAAGGGTCTTAGTAGCAAAAGTTTTCATTCCATTGTGTTCAAGTTGGGCTTGATAGATATCTTTGCACCAACTTGAGGGGGAGTGTTAAGTTACAAGTTAAGGGTCTATTTGTTATGTATATATTTCCTAGGGGTAGTTTAGTCTTTGTAGTTTACTCTCTTATACATAATGTTGTATAGCCCTATCTTTTGCACAGTTGAATGAGAAAATGTTTGACACACTCTCTCCCTGGAACTTTACAAAGTATGGTGACGAAGTTCATATCCAGGCTGCATACCGAGCCCCAATCCGAGGCGCACCAACCCTACTTAAGTATAAGCCGAGCTACAACTCCTTGAAGAAAAAGTCCGGGAAGGCAAAAAGGGCTAGATAGGGCAGATAGTGATGCTTATCAGAAGGGTCAGAGGAAGGCAACAGAGTATTATGTCAAGCAGGTGGACGAGTTCACTGAGGACACCTATGTGAAGGCGTACCCGGCAGGATTTAAGGAAGGCTTTGGGCTGGGCTATAACATGGGACTTGATGTGGCAGAGATTCCAGCCGAAGCGCATTGAGGGGAGTTCCCAAAGCCCCAGTCTCAGAAGTGCAGATGCTAAGATCTTCCGAGGTGGAAGAGCCAGCAAAATGTCATGTAACGATGATGCCTCTCTGACGTGCTCCTTATTAGAGTTCCTCTTTGCTAGATTTGTAGAAACATTTCCAAGTGTTTTGATTTTCTTGTGCTAGACACCTCCGGACAATTGGAGTTTTGCCCGTTCCAGGGGATGTAATATTTGTTGAACGTGACTTAATATTTGTTGAATGTGACTAGCATCGAACATTAAGCTAATGTCAGGTCACGGTCTATAATATCTGGTTAGGATTGGCACCAAGTAGTTGGCCTAAGCCAGGTCCTTGGTTTTTTTATCATCACCTACACTTGCACATTTTTCTTTTGATCACTTGTGAATGGATATCCTTTATCATTTTGTGCTTTGTGTTTGGTGAATGGTTGTTTTAATGCATAGTTTGTTTCACCATAGATACCGCCTCCTTTAGATTAGGGCAAGAATACCCCTTGCCTAAGCCGGAGCAAAAGGTTGCTAAAATTTCTAGGAAACTATTTGCATTAACACTCAATTACCCCATTGTAGGGTTGACAGTACGGTAAACCGAGATTAATTATTTGATGGTTCGGTAAACCGAGCTGATTAATAATTGTCTGACTGAGAGCCAAATTAGAATTTAAGTTGTGGCTTGATTCAAGGCAGCCAAAAGGCATTCGGTAAAAATACCGTGTCCATCGGGACTTGCCCGAGGCTAACCGGCTCCGAGGTTGGCATATGACCCATTTGTCGGTTCTTTAAAGTGCGTTTGAATTGCCTAGCCGAAGCCTTTTGGGTTTAAACTGCATATGATAAGTTGAATTGTCGGTCATTTAAGCGAAAAAACTTGTAAAATGTTTTAACAAGTTTGGTAGACTGGTATTTATTTCAGTGTTCTAAAAGTCGGGACTAGTCGGCGACCAAGTCGGGATCGTGGCCTCACCGAGTCGACTAGGGCCTAGTCGGTTGAATTAGTCGCTGACCGACTTAGTCGGGATCAAGTCGGCGACTAATCGGACAAGTCGGAAAGTCGTACAAGTCACCCCATCGGATTAAGTCGACAAATCGGAAAAAGTCGGGACTAGTCGGGGTAAATCGGAAGAAATCGCAAAAATCGGGGTGAAAAAAAACCGAATTTGCAAAAATTTTGGGGCCGTAGTGCAATTTTAACAGTATACCCTAACCTAAATCCCTTTTTGTTTTCTTACCTCTTCTCTGGAAACATGATTCACTGCCCTCTTCTCTTCAAAGTTCAAACACGACACTGCTGCTGCTGCTGACAGTGTATGTTTTTACTTAGTTTGTATGTTTTTATTTGATGATGTGCTACTTATGTTATTCTACTTACTCAAAACTAATGAAGGATGAAGGAGAATATATATTTGGAAAAAAAAAAAATCTAGCCGACTAGTCCCCTAGTCGCTAGTCGGCAACCATCCGACTTGGGACCGACTGGCGACTCTTAGAACACTGATTTATTTGAAGGCTTTAACCATCTTTGACTTAATTAATGAAGACAATTTAATTTGTCTCAATTAACTATATGGGGATTTATTCGCAAAACTTTCAGTGTCTACAAGGACATTGAACACTTCTGTAAGGAGATTCAAGTGATCCAACTTGTTCACGCTTTTGACTCACCATGTCATCTATGTAAGCTACCATTATGTGGCCAAGTTGATCTTTCAACATGTGGGAGACCATTCATTGATAAGTTGACATGTGGGAGACAATTGGTTGATAAGTTGCGTTGGCATTCTTCAATCCGAAGGGCATGACTTGGTAACAGCAAAATGCCCCAAGGAATGATGAATGTGGTTTTCTCCATGTTGAACTCAGCCATTGCTATCTGATGATACCCTCGATAAGCGTCCATGAAGCTAAGTCTTGCGTGGCCGACCGTCGAGTCGACTAGTTGATCAATACAAGGAAGCGGGAAGCAATCCTTCGAACAAGCGTCATTTAAGTTAGTGTAGTTGACCCAAACGCGCCACTTGCGTTCTTCTTCTTCACTACTACCGTGTTAGCAACCAAGTAGGATACTGCACCTCATGTATGGCTTGAGCTTTTAACAATCGGTCTACTTCTTCTACGATAGCTTCGGTACGGGCCAGGGTGGCTCGAGCTTTTAACAATCGGTCTACTTCTTCTACGACAGCTTCGGTACGGGCCGGGGCGGATCGCCTCGGTCTCTGGACTATGGGACAACGTGTCCGATTGACGTTCAGTTTTTGATGGATGAATGCCGAATCGACTCCGGGAATCTCGTAAGGTGTCAAGGCGAATGCTTCAATGTTGGCTTTCAAAATTCTATAACCTCTTGTCATTCGGATTCTTCCATTAACGATCCAACTAAGAAGAACCGACTCCCATCTTCATTAATTGGAACCGTTACAAGATCTTTGATGGCCTTCTCTTCTGCTAGAGCGCCCACATCGTCAAGGATTGGTGCATCGGGAACCTTGACCCAATCCACTTGCTTAGTCTTGGTCTTGGTCCTGACTGCCGAGATGCAACACTTCTTTGACGCAACTTGATCCTCTTAGAGATCTTCTTACCGTCCATTTTTTTAATCTGATGACTTTGTGAAAAGTGGAGACATTGGCGCGCATGCCACGAAGCCAGGCTCAGCCTAAGATTGCATTGGTGTTAGTGTTCGAGTTTGTAGCGTCATGCTCGGCTAGCAACTCCTCAAGTTCAATAAACTTGTAGATACCTTGCATTAGCTCGTCCATGTCCTCCTGAGGATGGAGTGACATGGAGCAAAAGACCGCGCTCTTTCTTTCCAAGCAATGTTTGAATGAAGTTGCAGCAATTGTTTGGTCACAACCCTGGGTCTGGTGGAACTCCTAGTAGCGCTCTGCATACTTGCATAGGTCCTCGGGCCGCTTATTCAGACCGAGAAGTGCGTCACCCTCCTTTTGGGTGCTACTTGTGCCAAACCTAGACATGAACACCCGTTCTAAGGCTTCATATCCTTTATCAAGCTTGTCAAACCAAAACGAGTCGAGGGCTCGTCGGAAAGACTTTGCACATCACAAACTGATCCTTAGTGTAGAGGGATATGACTTGTCGATAGTAAATCCAGTGGTATATGCGTAGGTCTTCGCGTCATACCTGTTGAACTTCAGCAAAGTAAATCCTATTGGAAAGGTTACCGAGTCTATCACCTTACTGAAGGGCAATTTGGCTAGCTGTTTTAGCCGTGCATCAACGCTCAATAGAGGAGGAAGACCGAAGTCCCCAAGACTCCCTATCGTGCATGCCCTCTTAGCCGTCAACTGATGCCTGAGATCCAAAGATCTTTATCATCATGAGACCGTTGGGAGGAATGCTTGCATCAGTTTTTGTCCTTCGGATCGTCTTTGGCTCGATAGGACTGACACTTTCCTGGTTGATCGTCTCGGTGTAAAACGAGGCTACCATCCTTGTCTTTCCTGAAGCGAGTGTCTGGATGATAGTCTAGGCTCTTCTCCTTGGGAACATTGTCAATCTTCTCCCAAAGATCGTTATGGGATTTTTCCCGAGGTCTGGAGGGCTATTACTTGCGGATGTCGGCAGATTGACCGCTTCAGCGGCCTCCATGTGGTTCGATTGGGAGCTCAATTGGCTAGTATGTCCCATTCTCGTAGTAGTATACTGTCTAGTGGCTCACCAAACGTTGCGAATACTCGTGGTACTCAGTCCGAGAACTAGCGACCAAGATGTTACCAGACCCTTGCCGAGAGGAGCGGATCCGGTCTCTTCTTGATAGGGTGTAGGGCTCCATTGTCCAATAACAAGAGCCTTGCCTTAGTGCCCGTCATCATTGAGTGGACCGAGTCACTCTCTAACCGGGCGTCTCTCCTTCTGACGTCTTTGCCTGTCCTCCGTTAGTGGTGGTGGCGATTGGCCTTTTTGCCCCCTCTTTCCTCCAGATCTAGAGGTTGCAGTGACGGTGGCAATCTTATCCACTAACTCGGTAGCCTCGCCATCTGGGTTTTGAGAAGAGACGTTTATGCGTCTCTCCTCGAGACGTTGGGTGAGATGTTGAATGGCTATTTGTGGAGCGATTGAACTTGGAGTAAGACTGCCAATGGAAGGAATGGAGACCGAAACATGTCCCAGCCGCCACAGCAGTGGCGGTTGGGTCTTTAGGCCCCGAAGCACCAGGAGCAGTCCCTTCTCCGCCCATAATTTCGAGAGGTGAAGGTTGTTGTTGAGAGATGTAGAGAGGCTATAGGACTAAGTACCACAGTGAGATGAATCTAAAATTGAAATGCACATGATGGAAATTGATGGTTAACAATTTTAAAAAATTGTATTGATGCGTAATGAAATGCTCAAGTGTAGCTGCCATATTTCATGAAAGTGCAACAGCTTATCACAATCTTATAATAATCTTCGATAAGTGCTAAAGTTCTTTTGAACTAGAGGGAATTACATTTTCTGGTCAGGAATGACTCTTTGAAATGGTAACCTTTAAGTAGAAGTGCTAGAAATAAGTCTTACATGATTGGTTTGTTTGAATACATGCCCTATCCTTTTTTTTTTCTTTTGAACATTATATTTTTAAAGTGAAGAATAACATACTAGAAATATGTCGACCTTCCGAGAACTAAACAAAGGACGAGCACATTTGTGAATATTTGACCAATCTTTGTGACCAGAATGGAAAATCCTTTTACTATTCCATCTCTTCCATGATCTGATTCAAATTTTAAAGAAACCATCGTGCAAACATCATTCAACAGTCCTCTGGTGAGGAACCTCACCGTCAATAATCTACTGCTGGTACTCTTTGGTTGAAGGTTTTGAGAACCATTGGTAGGATAACAGATAGTACTGAGGGCTTTGTAGAAATTGGAATAATATATTGTTACCTGGAATGATTGATAAGTAGTGTTATCTTTTATTAATAGGAGAAAATATCTGAGGGAGAACAGTACTACCATAGACAGAGGCCTAACATTAGGTGATTTCTTTTCTGTTCTCCTTAACAGCTTTCTAGCTTTCAGGTGTTGATTTTCTTCTCCTGGGGACAACAATAGTTTCATTGGGAGGGGAAATATTTTATATATGGGCATGCTTACTTGCATATCAAATGATTTCTCACTCCTTGACAAATTTCTCAAAAATTGAAACGTACTTCCTTCCAATAGGTAATAAACTCCATGAAAATACAGTACCATGTGGTTTTTGATAATTTAATAATTCAATTTGCCCCGCGATCAAGCCTCTAGTTGAAATAAAAAGAAGTAATAGGCTCGGCAGCTCAGATTGGAAGCTAAAAATACCATATCGAAACAATAAAATTTTGACAGTCATCTATCTTTTGGAGGGTAAAAAAAACTCTTCTGCTAGATTTTAAGTAACCAAACAATGCGCAAACACAAAAAAAAAAAACCCTCCATATCCCTTCCACGAGCGCTGAAATTATAGCCACAGGATCATCAAAGACAACACTTACTCAAATCGCACTGAGCGTCAAGGAGGAGTAGCAAAAAAACCGGAAAAAGCCGTGAGAAACGAGACATACCAGCTTCAATTGGATGACATTAGCACGGTTCTGGGTCTTCGTCCGGCCCTGCATCATAGCATCTTGGTGGTCTCCCATTTTCGCCGAGGCCAGCGCAGCTTAGGGTTTCTTTCAGGAAATCCAGTGCTGGGTGAGGTAGAGAACGAAGAACAGAGAGACCTGACGTTACTCTACTAGGGCACTTCAGCGGGTTCTTCTTTTTAATTGGCGTAAAAATCACTTAGACCCCTCCATCTATCACTCCTACACATACACCCCTCATCTTTAAAACACATCAATCACACCCCTTCATCTTTTAAGCCGTATCACTTAACACCCTTCCATCCATTTTTTTTAATAGAATTGGGCAACTTCCATCCAAAATAATTCCATTATTCCACATTTACCCTCCATCTCACTCCCCACTTCTGAAACTCAAACACCACTGCGAACGACCCTCACCTTGCCGACCACCAACCACCAACCACTCCCTTCTGCGACTTCCATCCCCACCTCTCTCTCTCTCTCATATACACATATATGTATATGTGTGTATATATATACATATGTATATATCTTAGCCTTCTGTTTCATAAATAAATATATATATAATCGATTTTCTCTTTGTTCAATCTCAATGTTCCAGATTTTACAGGAAATATGCTTTGTGGGGCCCGATTCTGAAATTGAGTCACTTAGTCGACTCAGAAAAACTCATCTTGTCCAATAAGCAACTCACTGGGTTGCTTTTGCCGAGTATTGGAAGCTTCTCCGGCGTCCAGAAGCTTCTACTCACCGAAGCCGTTTTCGGTCCAATCCACCTCAGCCCCCTGGAAAATGAAACCCTAACTCTAACACTCCTTATAAGAGAAAGGACATTTCAGTCAGTTCACGGTAAATTTTAACGGCGTCACGCATTTCACATAGGTTGAAAGATGACGGGGTGTGGTTGATGGATTTTAAAGGTGAATGGGTGTATGTGTGGAAGAGTGATAGATGACGGGGTCTGAGTGATTTTTACCCTTTTAATTGTATATAAGTAGGGCTTTCTTATAGTCCAATTAGGCCATCACGAAGGCTTTTGTTGTTTGATAACGAAAATTCAAACACACTTAAAAATTGAGTGAATGAATTAATTAAGTGATGAGTGATTAAATAGGTTTGATAATTATATTTTGGGTGAAAATTACTTAGACGCCTCATCTGTCATTCTTTCACACATACACTTCCTCATCTTTAAAATCTATCAATCACACCCCCTCATCTTTCAACCCGTATTACTCACCACCCTTACGTTACTACTTCATCCATTATCTTTAACAGAATGGCTCATTTTCCATCCAAATACATATTTTCAATCCCCCTTTGCCCTCCATTCATTTCCTCCTCCACTACTTTCCTTATAAAAAGAAGGACCGACCCTGAGCTAAGGCGTGTAAGGCGGCTGACTTAGGCCCCCGAGTTTTGGCCCAAAATTAAGGCACTAGATAGTACACCCAAGTACATAATATATATTTAATCTACTGTCTATATAATTAATGAGCTAGCTAGTTTAGTGGAAAATCTTAGTTTTTCTATCCAATAGGTACATGGTTCAATTCCTAGTCCTCGCTTTTACTTCTCCATAACAATATTTTTTCCCCTTGCACAAACTCACACTTTTAAAGGATATTTTTTTTATTGGTGCAAAAAATAATATGAACAAAAACTAGTGTTATTCGAAAAAATGGAACGAATCATGGAAAAATAAAATAAAACATAGTACCAAGTAACTATCATTTTGAGTTTAATTTTAATTTTATTTTTTTAAAAAGAAAACGTAGAGCCCAGATTTACAAGTTCGTCTTAGGCCCTGAGAATCTCAGGGCCGGCCTTGATAAAAAGCCTCATATTTCCTCCTCCTCTCTCCTCCTTCATCACCAGGAAAACCCTCTCCTGTCCCATCCCCTCCTCCGTCATCTCTCTCCTCCATCACTTCAAAACAAGAACCAAATAACGGAAGAAGAATCTTTGGCTGCAGTAACTATAAGGTGAAATTCATATTATTTTTTTTAGTATTTTCATTTCTTTTTTTTTTTTGGGTAGGAATCACTCAATCACATGCATATGGGTTCTTCGATTGGATTGATCCCGAAAAGGATGCAAAGAAAGATTTATTATGAGTTGACAATGAAAAAATGTGGAGGGAGAACACAGACTTGGCCAAAGAGTTGGAAAAAATCAAAGGAGATAAAAACACATAGTGGGGCTGCAAAACTGAAAACCCTAACTCCCCACCGCTTATACGAAGGGGTATTATGGTCAAAACATATATTTTTTAGACACCGTTTGGCATTTCACATAGGTTGAAAGATAAGGGGGTGTGGTTGATGGATTTTAAAGATGTGGGGGTTTATATGTGGAAGAGTGATAGATGAAGGGGTCTAAGGGATTTTTACCCTTCTATTTTACATATTATTTAAAAGATTAAATGACTCTTAAAATAGAGAATAAGTAAAAATTAAGTAGCTTTGAGCTACTTAATTCTTACTGAATTCATGAGTGATTGGATTTAATCCTTTCATCCTCCAACACTACCATTTACATAGTCATCACTATCATTGTGATCACCATCATCATCTCCACCACCACCACGAACACAATTGCTACTATAGAGACCATCGTTACTCTGCCACTACCACCGCCACTACCACCACTATTTCCATCATCTTTGCCACTACCATCACCACGCCACCATTACCACGAACACTCTTCTGTCGTCGCTGCCTCCTCCACCACCATCACCACCACTACTACCATCACTTTACCACCACCATTCCCACCACCACTACGCCACCACCACCACTACCAACATCATTCCACCACCATTACTCTCATTGTCGTTGCCACTACCATCATCACTCCACCACTATCACAAAAACTCTTATGCCACTGTTGCCTCTTCTACCGCCACCACGACTCGAACACTCCGCCACCACTAAACCACCGCCACCACTGCCACTCCCACAACCACCGCCACCACTACCACTCCCACAACCACTCCACACACCACCGCCGCCACCACTCCCACAAGCACTCGACCACCACTCCACTACAACCACCGCCTCTGCCACAATCACCACTTTACAACACCATCCTCATGCCACAACAATCACCACTCCACCACCACCTTAAATACATGGTGATCATTAGGAAAAGTAAAAGTGAATCACTATAACTGATGAAACTAAAATTAATTCAGTTGTTAACATGTACATCAAACAACTTTTCATCTTAAAATTTCAGCATTCAGTTTTCAACATTAAAATTTTCAGCATTCAGTTTTAGTTTTCATTTTTATCAACCAGCGTCAAACCATCACTTCTATTTTCACCAAATTTGAGTAAAAAATTTGATAAAGTTTGATTTGATATTGAGGACTCCAATTGCTATGATTAAACTTTTCATCAAATCATTTACAATATAAAATTTCCACCATATCACAACTCTTGCTGTTATATTTTCTCAATTTCTCACACCTCCCAAATATAACCTTATCTGTTTTTGCACTCCACACAAGTTTTTTAATCCTTCGTTCCCTTGTAGGTGTGTAAGGGGTATTACGAACAAGAAAACTTCATTTCTTATGAAGACAATGCCCATAGTAAGGAGAATGTTAAGGACGTAACCGCAAAATGTCTTCCGCAATGCAACATGGAGTTGGGCTCTTTTTAGGAATGAAATTATGCCTCTGTGTTTTCTACTGTTCTCATTCGATTTTACGAAATTTCTAATGCATAAATTTTACTCATATGACCTGTTTCCATGACCCGTGGGACATTCATAAGGATGTCTGGCGTTGCAAGTGTTAAAGCAATCATTGTCGTCTCTAGTTTTGCATTTCCTGAGATTTTATATGCACCACCATCCTGCTCCTTCCCCTTTGTCATTGTACTCTCTGCAATCCATCAATCAAACCCATTTTACACACATCTATGTGTATACATACCTATGCGCATATGAGTTTGAGAGATAATTTTATCTTTTTGTATTTTTTTCGAAAAATACATACTCCATCCGTCCAAAATTACTGATCCCTCTTTCTATTTGTTTATAATGTTTTTCATGATTTTTTATTCTTTGCATAAAATAACTAATTGAGATATATCAAACAAGATTTAGATTGCATATTTTTTAGATCCATATTGAAAGATATAAACAATTTAAAACTACTTAATAAGCCTCACAGTTCTGAAGGATAATTTGGAACTCCTATGACAATAATTTGGTCTCCTTAAAAAGTTGGATTCTCTAAAAAGGACGAGCAATTTGGGACG